>CM034148.1:110239059-111573676 GCA_019776745.2 Taxus chinensis | reverse complement strand
GTCTATATGGGACAGGCACCGTAGAGTGAGAGTTGAGGATATAGAAAACGGAACTGCTTGAAAGCTTTGACTACCGCAAAGGCATGCTTCTCCATCATGGTGTACTTTAGCTCATGGTTCTTTAGGATATAGCTCATGAAGGCAATGGGTAAGCTCATGTTTATCAGAATCTTCTTGGGTTAAGACAGAAGCCAGAGTACTATCTGTAGCGTAGCAATAGATAATGAAATCCTTGCTGAAATCGGGGCAGGCCAAAACTGGAGTTTTAGCAATAGCTTTCTTGATACCCTCAAAGGATTCCTTTCCTTCAGAAGACCAACCAAATGCTTGCTTTCCTTTCATCATCTGAGAAATATCCAAAGTTAATTCAGCAAAATCAGGAATGAATCTTCTTAGAAAATTGATCTTACCGAAAAAGGAATGTACGCCTTTTTTACTAGTAGGGAGAGGAATCTGTTGGATGGCTTGAACTCGTTCAGGATCAATTTTGATGCCGTCCTTTGAGACAATGTGTCCTAATAGCTTTCCCTCCGTAACACAGAAGACAGATTTTTTAGGGTTCAGGGAGATTCCATGCTCTCTACATCTCTGCAGAACTGTTTCCAGGTGATCGAAATGATCTGCTCTTGTCTTTGAAAAACACTGTCAGGTCATCAAGGTATATGACAATACATTTCCCTTTCAAGCTCCCAAAAGCCAGATCCATAGCTCTTTGGAAAGTGGCACCGGCATTAATCAGCCCAAAAGGCATTCTCTTGTAGGCGAAGGTACCCCAAGGAGTTGTGAAGGCTATCTTATGTTGATCAGCAGTATCAACCTCTACCTAATTGTATCCAGAAAAACCATCAAGCATAGATAACATCTCAGAGCCTGTTACCGCTTGCAAAATCTGATCCATCATAGGCAGAGGGTAGTTATCTTTCAGAGAGGCCTGATTCAGGTTCCTGAAATCAACACAGATGCGGATCTCACCATTCTTCTTCCTAACAGGTACAATGTTTACAATCCAAGTCGAATGGTGAATGGGAAAGATGATCTTAGCCTTCAGCAGTTTCTGAATCTCCTGAAATATGGTGTCAGCTATCTTTGGGTTGTACTGCCTCTGCTTCTGCTTGAAAGGCTTGATTCCTGGCTTGAGAGGGATAGAGTGTTGCATTTCTTTTGGCTTGAAGGCTTTCAGATCTTCATAAAAATAAGCAAGCACATCCTTATATTTCCTTAGAAGGTCAATTGCTCTTCTCCTTTCATCTGATGTGCAACACTTCCCGATATTTACCAGCTTCGGGCCATCAGAACTCCCAATATCAATCTTATCATACTCAGCTGATTGCTGAGGTCTAGTGGAAGCTTTAGACCTCACGTATCTGTCATGTTTATCAAACAACTCCTCCAAACTCACCAAACCTTTGGGAATCTTATTTCCTTTGAGCTTAATGCACCCTTCCTGATCAGTTTCTTCTCCTTGGGTGACGGCTTGGTTAGAAGACACGCTCTCACGAGGCAGGTTGTCACTTCCTTCGAAATACAGTTGTTCAAAATTGCCCTTGAGCTCCAGGAAGGAAAGCAAATGCTGGTCGTCGTTGAAGACTTGCCAGTTACTAGTATTGTCAGGGACACTAGGTCGGTGGACCATTTCAATGGTGAACTTATCCTGAGAGAATTCAGGATGAGGAATCAACAGTGACCCTGAGACAGCCAGTGAATCAGCTCTGCTGTTCTTTTCTCTAGGCATCACTTCAATGGAGAAGGCATCAAGGAATTCAATTGAATCCCAAACTTGGTTCCGATAATGCTTCAGCCTCCCGTTCTTTACCTGAAACAGGCTTCTGACTTGCTTCACAATCAGCTCTGCATCACCACGAGCCAAAAGATTCTTAACACCTCGTTCTTTGGCCACTTGCAGTCCAAGGATGAGAGCCTCATACTCTGCTGTGTTGTTAGTGTTCTCGAACTGCAATTTAAATGAAAAGGGGTGCAGGTAGCCTTCAGGTGATATTAGCAGAACACCAGCTCCAGAGCCAGCTGAGGAACAACTGCCATCGAATTCTAAAATCCAGACACCATTAGGATCTTTAGGTGATATTTTGCAGGGTCGGACTTCATCAGGGGACAAAATCATGTAATTACCATGGCCTCTGTCTTCATAGAGTATTTGTGCCTTGGGATCATCTGTCTTTTGCACAATATACTCGGACTGCTTCTCAGGTAGTAGCTTCTTCATTTGTCCATTGACAGGTATGAGGGCGTGTGACCAATCCATTTGAATCTCTCCACCCACATCTTTACAGAAGTTTCTGCTTAGCAACATTCCATAGGAAGGAGGAATGTCGGCTACTAGTATGGTAGCCAAGACTTTCTTTTCAGGTAAAGCAGCAAAAGCCACTTGTGCATCTTTAATCCTTCCAACTAAAGGCACTTCCTTACTTTCCATGGAGTAGCAGGATCCATAAGTACGAGTAAGGGTCAGACCTAAAGCATGAGCTACTTTGGCGGGCATCACATTATCAGAGGCTCCGGAATCTATGACACAGTTACTAAGCCTATGGCCCGCTACAAGGAGGGTAACATAAAAAGGCTTGATTTTGTCTCCAGGCGAGGTGACAGCAGCTACCAGACTAGGCTGTGGTATAGAAGGAGGTGTGGGCAAAAGGCCTTTAGAGGTGGTCTTGGAATGGGAATTAACAAATTGGATCATCTTGGCAAAAGCTTTAGGATGGGTTTGGTAATATTCAGCTTCTGAAATTTGAACTTTGGTCCTTTTTAGATGATCCACAATATCAAAGGATCCAGAGGTGGATGGTCCGTCATCATTTGGAATCTTAGGCTTATCAACCCTAGGAGAAAAAGAAGAAGAAGCAACTTTGGGGGCAGGATTGGCAGTACTTACCTTTGGTGTAGATGAGGTAGGAATAGGAGATCCTCTTCTGGCAATTACAGGAATAGTCGCAGGCTACTCTTTGGACTTCTTCAGGGGTTACGTCACCTTTTCCCTCTGATGTGTCTGTTCCCGAGTCATGACAGCGAAGGACTCACTGTTCATATCTGCTACCACTTCATCGTAGTCATCTGTATCATCAATGCCTTCAGTGGTAAAGAAATTGACACGAGATCCCTCGGGTTCTTCTGCCTCATCATCGAATTGCTCCAGGAACTCCTCACAAACTTCGTTATCATCTTCTGGTTCTTCAACCTCACAAGTTGCATTCACCGGAACTTTGACAGGAGGTCCTTCAAGTGCCAGTCTGGTGTGGGGGGCTGGCAGACGGTTTCTGGGTTGAAAATTTCTTCTCGGAACATCTACATATGGTGCATGCTGGGCTAATTGTTTCTTTATAGCCACTAGATCATTTGCAAGTTTCTGGACTAATGGATCAGAATTGGGTCCAGAGGTGGAAGAGGAAGAAGCAGCAAATTTTGATTTAAGAGGATCTCTTTTCAACTTCCCTGACATGATCAGGTCGTCCTCGATACTAACAGCCAGTTCTTGATCCAGAACTAGCGTTTCAAGATTAGCCCTTCTTAGAGCATAACTGACTTTAGGTGTTTGGGCATTCAAAAAGAAACATTTTTGAATTTGATCAACCGGTCGAGTATTTACAGGAATCTTGTTGATCAATCTGTTGAACCGAGCCACAAATTCTCTCATGGGTTCTGATGGATCTTTCTTTATCTGAGAAATCTGGGCAAGCAGGGCATGCACATCTTCTGCCGGCTTAAAACGGTTTTCGAACTGAGTTCTCATGGTAGTCCAGTCGGTGATGGCACCAGCCGGAAGGTGATAGAACCAGTCAGCAGCATTATCCTGTAACGTCTCAACGAACAGTCTTACTGAGACGTCTTCATGTTCAACCCCCAAGACCCCACATGCAACTATGAATGCTGCAATATGTTCATCAGGGTGAATTTTGCCATCTCCTTTAAATTTTGGGAAGTTCTTTCGGTTACCTCGAGGTAACTCATGCAAAGGGTGCGCAAGAGCCAGAGGTCCGACACGTTGACCCCATGGTAATTGTGCCATTCTTCTCGGGAATACGACTTGAAGGGGAACTTTAACACCAGCAAGGATCAGAGCTCGCAGATTAGGGCTAGCTGGCTGTGTAGGACTTCTATCTCGAACAGGCGGAGTGCTCGTCGAACGAGTTCTTCAATTTGAAGGGAAAGGAAAACCCTGTTGCTCCAAAAGCTGAAACTGAGAATCTTCGATACCAAGGGCCCTTCTCCCTCGAGTGAAACGTGGAGTCGCCAGATCAAAGGATGATAAAAAATTGTAGTACTGAAATGCGATTTTCCCCAGCGGAGTCGCCAAAAAACTGTTGGTCGTCAAATAGGACTTTTTAGAGAGCAACAGACAGGGGACGAAAAGTCCCTCCTCTTTAATGGGAGAGGTTCCCTTATTCTGAAACAAACCTATTTACAAATATACAGAACGTCATGGTATGGTCAAACTTGGATATTACGAAAGTGTTTTCCACAAGGATTATCAGTTACACAAGGACTGAGGAAAAGGAATAAGAAGATGAGCAGAATAGCAACATTCAGAATTATAGATAGCAGAATAATTCTTCGTGTATGCGAAGCTTCAAAGGATTTAAGACAAGATCATTTGCATGAGATTAAATTTAAGACACAAAGTTCCATAAATAACCTCCTTCAGATTTATAAATCAAGGACACAAAGTTCCTTCTTGGTTGTACAAGATCGCTGTACTTGCAAAACTGAACAGTATGCAATCAGAGAGACAAAACGAGTTAAGAACAAAAATGATCTTCACAATATTAAAGGAAAACACAGATATGACAAGAATCAGATAGACAAAGAATGAAAAGCCCTTTTGTATTGATTTCTTTAAGATCTATTTACACTTTCAGTAAAAATTCCAAGTTCTTCCTCCTTTCAAAAATGGCGTGGAAAGGCCATTATATAGCTTACAAGTCGGTTACTCTTTGTAACCGTTTCTTTTAACCAAGAATAGTTAAGTACCCGCCAAATGCAATACCTTAACTAATTACAAAGAATACGAAAAGAAAGGAAAGAAGAGGAAAGGAAGGAGAAGGAGACAGGTGGCCGGCTACTGGGAGGGACCCACTGTCTTCAGAATCCGCTGCCTGAACTTCTTCAATGACTCAGCTATATCTCTGCCACGGGGAACTGATGTGTTGGTTGCAGACTGAGTCCAAAATCCCAGGCATTTCTCCATCTCTTTATCAAACTCGACGTGAGTATGATAGTCTTTGTTTGCTTCTTCAATGGCAGACTGAAGAGAACAAATTTCCTTTATCTTGTCCTTAGAGATGGAGTCCTCCTTGAAAAGATTATCTTTGACAAAAGCTCTGAACTGAGCTTTGATTTCTTGCAAGGACAAGGGAATGCCAGAGTTTTCATCCTGAAGATGACAATGCATATCTTTGAACGCTGCAGCTGCCAATGTCTTGAAAGCTTCTCCCTTTTGCCAGTTATTCTTCATTTCACCTACAGCTTCTTCCAGGACTCTGATTTTCCACTCTACGCTGTAGACCCAAGATTTTGATAGATTGTCTTTGGCATCATCGAAAATCTTATTTGCCAGTAAGATATTCTCATCTGTCTGTCCCATGAGGTGAAGGTCTACAATACAACTGCCCCAGAGTTTAAGCTCTTTGTCCATAACCCCAATGGTAGAGGACAGTTTCTGTTGCAAATTATCTACCTTTCCATGTAGCTTAAAGGCTTCATCGATGAAGTTTAGCCCGGCAACAAGCATGTCATCTACCATGGCTTCAATAGCTCTACCATAGACAGAATACTTGTGCATATCTTTAATACCCTGCACTTCATCTTGGCTTAGAGTTACAGGAGGAGGTAGAGCAGTCAAGGGAGTGGGATCCAAAACTTTGTCTTTAGATAGAAGAGACTTGATGAAACCTGTAAGAACTCGGGCTTGCTCTTCCAGCTGTTCGATAGTTTGCTGTCCTTTTTCCACTCTCCCAATAACTCTTGTGACTGTTTCCTGGAGGTTATGAATCTCGCCTTCAGGGGTAGATTCTCCCATTGGGATTCTCAGTAGCTCCAAGTCAGATACTTGCAAGTCCTGTTCTGATTTGTCCATTGCAGGCTTGGCAATCTCCAGGAATTGCTGACCTCGAGTATCAGATACTATTCTGGAGGTGGTTCTTGCTTTCTTGGCACGGGAAGGCGTGGTGCCCAACATGGCTGCAACAGCATCAAAATTTGGTCCCAAGTTTTGGGAGGATGGTTTTCTCTTCCTTTTGTCAACCAAGGGTTGCACCCATGCAAAAGAGGAAGAAGAATCTGCAGGTGAAGCAAGGGGACCAAGAGACAGGGAGCTCATGACACTCAGGGTCTGTGCAGCTGTTGACTCAAGCTGGGATGTGGAAGGAGCACTGGAGACAATGGCAGTAGAAGAATCAATAGTACCTAGAAGTTCAGTGCTCTGGACCTCCTTGTCTTTATCTGTTGGGTCCTCAGGAACATTTGTAGGAGTTGGCCTCTCACTTTCTTCACTTTCACTGAGGATGATGATGTTCTCTGGTCCGATAGGCAATTCTGCCTGTTTCTCCTGAAGATCTCTTTCCACCGGTTCCTTCTTTACTTCCTTGAGCTTCTTCTTATATACCTGAGTGGATGGAGAAGGAGTAGATTCCACAGGTCCCTGAGCTGCTGAGGCAGGAGGGGTTTTCTTTGGTGTTTCGGACCTTGGAACTGGTGCTTCTCTTATTGGTGTCGATTCATCCTTGGAGGAGGATTCTCCCGAGTGCCTCCTGAATTCTCGGACCTTCTTATTGAACCAAACCTTAGTCCTGACTAAGACAGGAGCAAGGATTTCAGTCAAATCATCCTTCTCTTTTCTGTTCCAATCCAGGTCCTCCAGAGGGGTGTGCTTGATCACATTTTCATACTCATATGAGTATAGCTCAGAATTATCATCTTCGAGACCTTCAGGAACTTGGTACAGACCAAGTTCTTGAATCAATTGTAAGGAGAACCTGCCATAATGCCTTCTTCTGGCCTCAAAGTCGTCTGCACAGTCAGCCCAGTAGTCTTCTGCCTCTGCCACATGGTGATAGGCTATCTTGATATTCTGTTCAATAAACTTCTTCAAGTCAAAGCAAGTTCTTGGCTTGAAGAAATGCACGGTGATAGGGACCAAAGTTCTTTCTATATTCTGGGCATCCAGGGCTGTTTTACATGTGTAATTTCCCAGAGAGATGGGAAAGTGCAAGCCAGAAATCTTCTTGTCTCTGCAAGTTCTGTGCAACTTGTCCAGTTGCCTGCATATTTCGATCAAGGCCATCTTGTCATTGCAGAACATGGGAAGCCGCAGAGGAGTACTCTCATAACCAGCAAGCCTGATGTATGAGAATTTCCTGAATTGGATGAAGTAGGCCCCATACCGTGATATCAAGTTCATGGCTTCATCTGAAAACCTCCTGGCGGTGTCACCCTCGAGCAATCGGACCACGTACATAGTGAAAGCATCATTAACCCTTCTGAAATTGCGGTTGCTGGTCTCCAAGGTAAACTGCGGGCAATAGGCATACACTGGGTTGCCTTTGTGGGCGTCTATATATGAGAATCCAAACCATTGCCTTGATGCTGCCAGAGTATACATCAGATATGAAGTCATGAAAAACTTCTTTGTTTGCAGCACGTTGGATAGCTGCTCCGTCAGATTCATGCTGATGATCTCAGCCCAGTTGATATTTTGTGTACCCTCGCACACCATACTGATGAGCGGGCACATCCAGAAATGGAACTCGCTGGTGGAAGGCAAACCCATGACCCGAGCCAGCAGTATTATGAAATCTGACAGTTCTTCGTTGAAGTCTGCTCGGATGAGGGTTTTGGTGAGGCGGGAAGCTCCCTTCCTAGGGTTTTTTAGCCAGGACTTCGCCACTCGTGCTCTGTACTTGTCACTGTCTTGATCGAACATGGCTTGCGCTTGGGCTTGGGAAACAACTATGGAATTGTCCAATTCCGGGATCTTCAGAGCGGCAGCAATGGCGGCAGCGTCCAGCTTGGCAATGAGCTCCCCGTGTACGTTTGTCAATTCGCTCGAATCGGGGTCGAAGTGAGCTCCGCATGCAAGCACTGTATCAGCACACTGTACTGAAATTGGGAATCCTCCAGCGTACGCCAAACCACTGTCATGAATTGTCTGAGCCATTGGTGAGGGATTTGCATCTTCCATCCTTGCCCAAAAATCACTGAAATCGAGATGTCGGGCCTCACTATCTCCAATGTTGCTTACAGCAGACTCGAGTGGAGAAATCTGTTCTTGTCCTTGAAATTTGATCTTCATGTTGATAGTTTCAGGGGAACAAGGTTGCAAACTAGACTTGGAATGGAATTACAGAAGCAGAGGAACGTGCGCAAGTTGGCAAGTGGCAAGGGTTTGAGCAAAGGATAACAAGGAAGATGTGGGAAAATGCAAAGGGGAAATGCTCATTATATAGCCGTTTGGGGAGCGGAGAGAATTCAATGCACATTTAATTACGCAACCACCAATTTGAAAAGCGTCTAAGTATGGATGACACTAGGCACGCTTGGGACAAGTGAGACGCGAATGCGCGAAACACGCGGCTCGGGCGAAATGAAGAGAAAATGCACAAAAAGCCTTTTGGAACAATTGGGACGAAAATGCGCGAGGTACGCGGTTCGGGCATTTCGACCGAAATTGGAACAGCGGGCCCGTTTGGACTTGGGACTTTTGGGACAGAAAGTTCCGGAGTACGCGGTTTGACCGGTTCGGCCGAAAATGAAGCGGGGCGCATTTTTCAGTTTGGGACAAAGAATTTTGAAGTACTCGACTAGGAAGCTTCGGCCGAAAAAGAGAAAGCTCGTACTTTTGACTTTGGGATATTTGGGACAAAAAGGCGCGAAGTACGCGGTTCGGGCGGTTCGGCCGAAAATGAAATGATTTGCACAAAAGTTTCGGGACACTTGGAGCAAAAACTTCCGACGAGGCCTGAAGATAGGACAATTTCGGGGATTTCGGTCGATCGGGGAACAACTTGCACTTTGGAACTTGGGACAGTCGGGACAAAAATGTCCGACAGGCCCGAAATACATGCGAGAAAGGCCCAATACTTGGATTTCTTCAATTTTATGACTTAGGTACCTCAGAGAAAAGCACTTGGACTCAAAATTTTCGAAATTTGCTCTTGTTAGGGAGGGGAATTTTGAGTAGACAACAGTTGCCCATTAGAAAATGTAACAGATCAAGGAAGCCACTTCATTAATGAGGTGGTAAAAGCCCTAGTCAACAAGTTTTATATTAAGCATGGGAAGGCAACAACATACAAGCCAAGCATAAATGGATAGGTGGAACGAACAAATTTTGTGTTGTGTCAAATTCTAGCAAAAGATGTAGCCTTGCAGGTACATAAGTGGGATAAAAGGATTCATGCAGCATTGTGGGTATATAGGGCAACATCAAAGTCAGCAACGCGATATTCCCCATTTCAGTTTGCTTATGGCATTGATCTAGTTCTTCCTATTGAGTTTGATATTCCCACTGTGAGAGTTATGAAAAATGAAAGGATGGATGAAAGTGATTCAATAAAATAAAGGTTGGTACATCTTCATTTTCTAGAGTAAATGAGGGAAATAGCGAAGGATACAAGCTATAAGACAAAAATGAAGCAGAAGGAATACTTTGATCAAAATATCTGTTGGTCTCCATTTCATGCAAATGACTTGGTTCTAGTATATGATTCCAGATACAAAAAAAGAAGACAGAGAAAATTTCTTCCAAAGTGGACGGGCCCCTACAAAATAGCAGCTGTGCATGAAAATGGTACATATCGACTAGAAGAATTGGATGGTACATCCCCATTACAAAATGGGTCAACCATGACAAGTTAAAGATTTTCCAAGCACCAGCTTCAGAATGTCCATAAGAGTCTACTCCGAGGATGGAGTAGAAGTTAGGAAGGGGGAAAATGTCGACATTAAAATTTTCCTTCGTAATTTCTATTTTATTAATGTATGTATTAGGAATAGGATTTTGTTAAGTATAATTAGTAGTGGCATCCAATAGAAGATAACGGCGCCATCAGTATGGTGCCACCAATAATGTAGAGTACGGTAACAGTCAAAGTACAATAGGAATGTTGTAAAAAGTAAATATTTATCGTAAGTAGTCCGGTAATGTTAAAATGTCAAAGTTGGGATAAGTAGAGAAGTAGGGTCTACATGATTATGAATTAGAAATATTATATTTGTAATAAGGACAAAGATTGATGTCATAAATATTTTGTATGTTTTATTTGTGGAAAAGTCTAAAAAGGTGGAACCCATGTGAGATGATAAGGTTTATCTTATCTTAGAAGATAAGCCTACATGTAAAGGCAAGAGTTTAGGCATGGAATATGATTGGCCAGAAGAGATTTCCTATCCTATCTTAGAGATAAGGTGGATAAGCCTGAATTCCTATAAATAAAGAGGCCACCCCCCCTCATTTAGCGTAGAGAGAAGTAGTGAGAAATATTGTATGAGTAAGTGTGTAAAGGAAGCCATCATTTTGAAGGTGTGTTAAAGAAGCCATTAAAAGGTGTAATTGTGAAGTTTCTCCCATAGTTATTGTTTAAAGGCAAATGAAGTTAATAACACTTGAAGAACCTCATGGGTGAGATTGTAACAATTTCATGTTGATATTATAATTTACACTGATATTTTAGATTTATCATTATTCCTTCTTATCATAGTCTATGGTATTCTTGTGTTATGTTTGTTGTTGTGTTTCTAGATTACATCCACCAAACTAAGAGCTGTGTATTAGTTGATAATCATAGCATGAGGAGTTCCTGGTGAAGAATTATCATAGTGCCAGATTGGTGTTGACGGGCCAAATTTAGAACAATAATAATAATAGTAATAATAATAATAAGAGAGTAGGTTCAACCATAGCACACAAAATAGGATGCAAAGGAGGTGAAAAGAAGAAAACACTTTACACACTCCTCAATTTTCCCCAACTGCACCAATTAAAGAAGTGTGAAGGCCTAGGCCCATAGAGGAAGAAGAGTAGCCAAGGGAACATCATGAGGAAGAAACCTTTCAAATAGGTGGAGAAACATAGAGGAGAAAGGAATATCCAGTGACACACATAGTTGGTGAAGAACATGATCAAGAGTATGAACAGGAGATATTATTCCATTATAAATAACATGTGCGTGAGAAGGAGAATGAGCAAGAGTGCAAAGAGGAGTGCAAAGAAGAACACAAGGAAGAACAGGAGGAAACAAGACTTGGATAGGATGAGCAATAGGACATCGGTCCAATGCAGAAAAAACCACGTAGGAAGTGCACAATGATGGGATTAGGATGAAGGAAGAAGCCATGATATTCTCCAAAAAATAAAAATTAATAAATTTAAGGCATGATTACTTTATCATGGTTTCACTCAAAAAAATGGTACCAACTTGTTGAAACCTTTTCTCTTGTAGCCAAAATGACCACTGTTAGGAATCTTCTAGCGTTATCTGCTCAATATGGTTGGGAGATTCAACAAATGGATGTTAAAATAATTTTCTAAGTAGTGACCTAAAGTAAGAAATCTATATGCATTAACCTAATTTTTTTGAAGAATCTGGGAAGGAACTATTTGTGTGTAAACTAAAAAATCCTTATATGGGCTTAAATAAGCTCCTAGAGCTTGGTATGCTAAAATAATTAGGTTCTTTGATGATATTGGTTTCAAAAAAAAAATTATGATAATGATTTTTTTGCATAGTATGAAAAAATCATAATATCATTATTGTATTATATGTTGATGATATTTTTCTTACTAGTAGTGATAAGAATCTTATTCTTAGATTCAAAGAAAGATTAAGGATTTTTTTGAAATGATTGACTTAGGTCTACTAAATCTATTATTGCATATCAATCTCAACATGTTACTAAATCTATTGATGGTAAACCTGTTTCCATTCCCATTGAAGTTGGTGTTAAATTAGATCCAAAACTTGCATGTGATAAATTTAATCCTACTCTATATAGACAACTAGTTAATAGTTTAACTTATTTGACTATTACTAGGAAAACTATTTCATATATAGTAGGAGTTGTTTCTAGATTCATGCAGGATCCTTATGAGGATCATTGGATAATGAAAAAAAGAGTTTTAAAATATGTTAAAGGAACATTCAATTATGGTATTTATTATTCTTCTTGTAATGATGTAAACTTATTTGGTTATTATGATTCTGACCATGTTGGTGATATTATAGATAGAAAATCAACTTCTGGTTATATATTAAAGTTTGGTGCAGGAGGCATCACTTGGAGTAGAAATAAGTAACTAAAACATTCTATCTCTTCTACTGAATCAGAGTATAGAAGTGTTATGGAAGAAACAAAGGAAGCCATGTAGCTGAAAAGACTGCTGGATGAACTCCATATGGGGCATCAAAGGAAGCACTACTCTTCTATTTGACAACTAGAGTTGCAATTCTCTTATGAACAATCTAGTTCAACATCAAATAACGAATCATATATAGATTCATATGCACTTCATTCGAGAGAAAGTCCTAAATTGTGATATTTATCTCAAGTTTTGTCCAATCGAAGATCAAGTTACAAATATTTTCATAAAGCCACTGAGTGTTGTAAGTTTTGAAAGTTTTATGCCTTGTTAGGACTTTCTGAGTTTTCATTGAGGGGATTGTGCATGACAATTCCACCTCTTAATGACCTGTTTTGTAAACTTCATATACTTCCTCCATTTTGTAAAAGATCACTATATGTGATTCTTAAGTAAATGATCACAACATGTGAGTTTACTTGTAATTCCCAACGAAAAATTAGAACTATGGGAGTTTTTTGTTTTATAAATGGCTCCATAATATTATGCAAGTTTTCATATGTAAAGATATTTTCCTTATAATTTTTTGTGGGAATATATATATATATATATATATATATACATACACACACACACACACACACACACACACACACACACACACACAACACACACACACACACACACACACACACACACACACACACACATATATATATGCTAGCTAAGAGTGTTGTTGATGATTTATGGATTATAAATCGTTTTGTATAAAAATAATAATTTGGCATGTTTTCCGCACTTAACATTAAGGGGGAGTGTTGGTGTGATAATGTCAAGTGGGGACACCATTTAGGTGGGCCACCAATTCACCCCTTATTTTAAAATCCTATTTATAAACTTTTTTTTAATAATGTCGGCTCCCCTTTCCACATTAGATGGATGTTTAATTAAATATTTCGATTTAATTAAAGAGTGAAACTGTGCCCATGTGTGTAACTGAATAGTGTGATCCCTCACAAAATAGGGATTTTAAAATTATGAGATTGTGTAGAATATTATTATTTCAACATTGTACTTTTTTGTATAATTGATTTGTGTGGGACCAAGGAGGAAGTGGAAGTGTTGGGTAAAACTGTTTAGTAAATTCTAATAAAGGCATCACTTTATTTTGAAGTGGGGTTTTTACCTTCAGGTTTTCCCCACTATAAATATTGTGTTGTGTTATTTACTTATGTTGTGGTTTTTTTACTTTGTATTTCTGCATTTACTTTATTTATTAAACTCTCTGCACATTACTAAAATCTATTATCTCTGGACTATAATTTAATTCTTGGATATTTAATAATTCAATTTAATAATTCCACTAGAATTTATTACAACAATGGTGTGTGTGGTTCACATTTGTTCTTTACATTAAATTTGACGTTCATTTGACTTTCATGTGACAATTCAATTTGGCATTCATTTGATTATATCTTAGATAGGCACTTTTAATATATCTCAACATTTTTTATATGAATGCATTTAAGATATCTATTCTAATTTAAATCCTTTTATATTTACTTAATTGTTATTCCATTTAATTATTAAATATATACTTATATATGTATTGTGAATTCTTATTTAATATAATTCAAATAATACATTATTATGCAAATATTATGTTGCAATTATGTTAAGTGGATTTTTTCATAACATCTCATACTTATGATCTTTATTCAAATTCTTGGCAAGGATTAACCACCACACAACATTTGTTTCTTAATATATTTATTTAGGCCCGCAAAGGGAATGTCACAAAGGATTTGTTAAGGAAGTGTGTAAGTCTACTCCCTCCATATTTGAACCAGTAACCTACCTCCCATCAATCCTAATAAAAGGGTTAACCTATTTTCTCTTTAATTTGTCTCTTCATAAATGATAAACATCATTATTTTTAAAAAGTAATTAAAAATATTTAAAATAGTAGAAATGTAAAATGTCATTTATCTATCATTTTCTATGGATAGGCCAAACATACCCAAGAAAAACGTTTGGGTAAGCATCCCAAGAAATAATTGTTTAAAATAAAAAAATAGAAGAAAAATAATATATTACAATATGGATAAAAAAAATTCCATTGGGTATATCTTGTGTTTTATAAATGCTAAAATATTTAATTAAGTATTTAATTACTTACTAGAAATCAAACATGAGTAGTGTGATGTGAATGCTGAAGGAGATGCGACATGCACATGATTTGGAAATGAGAACAAAGTATGGTGCAACAAGAAGAAAGGGAATAAATAAATGACTTGTTAAATTAGATATTAAGTAAGACATGTACAAGTAATGGAGAATACAATTTTTACCCGTAGACAGTGGAAGAGGAGGGTAGACTGAGAAGCTAGAAAAGAAGAGAAGAATGATAGTATGAGAAAGGCGGGGAAGGGAAATGCAAAGGGGTTTATGAGTGGGAAAAGGTTTAGAGAATGAAGGCGTGATTCCTCATTATTGCGAGACTACAAAATATCACGTGAAATGAACGATTGAAATGCCAAAGGGGATATTGTAGACGAAAGCAAATTGGAGCAGAGAGAAACAATGGGAGAGGAAGAGGGGTGTATAGTAAGGTCTTTGAGGGTGGAGAATTATAAGGGAAGAGAAAGTGGAATGAGGGAGGTAATGCATAACTATACCTTCCAAGAGCCACTTGAGGCGATTGTAAAAAATAGTTGATGCACGAAATGTACAATGTGAACGCCGAAAGGGATGTAGAGAAGATGTGAAACTAGCCGAAGAGGGATAGTGGGAGGGAAAGAGGGCTACAAGAAAAGGTGTTTGAGGCTAGAGAAGTGTATGGGAATGGAAAGAGGAATCACGGAGGTAACACTGGAATATATTCTCTAAGAACTAAAAGACATGGATTTCATTTTTAATAGGGGGGAAGCTCATGTTCTGGAAGACATAGATGAAACATTCGATGGAGGTATGTCAGAAAGTGGACTGCAATGACCAATTGTTGTAGAAATCAGTAGAACCTGTTTTAAGTTGTGAGGTATATTAATTATAAGAAGTAGAAGCACAAACATGTGTCGATAATTGACACCTTCAAAAATTGGTCATATGATTATAAGGAAGATAAAGGATTTTGATTGCATGCTCAACACATTTTTTCATGGATCATACTGTTCCACAACAAATATTATTTTCTATGCATGTTCAATTAATTTTTTTCATGTATTAAATACATTTATATCACACACCTATTCCATGACTTAGTAAACAAGTAGGAATTAGATCATTTCATGTCCCACAACTATTGGTTGGTTTAGATTATTCCTACCTAAATAATATACGATATGTTCGCATACATTATGTATAATAATTGACAAGGGTTCCATACATGATTATGTTGTACGAGTTTCATAGGAAGCAGTAATCAAGGCTTTCATGAATGCTATAAGCCCGACACAAATAGGGTTTTTCTCTAGGCATGAGGCACATAGTTTTTACATGTGTGGGCATTGTAGGAAAAGTACACTCTGGATTTAAATACCTGCATGTCCCACACCTACTCCAAAAATCAATAAAAATAAGGGAATTAAAAACTTACATGTCTCGCACCTACTTACCAACTTATATTATTCATACCCAAATAATATCTACTACGTGCTCCAGTTTATAAAATATTGTGATAAGTTTTTTATATAAAAATGAGATCGAGGGTTTCATACACAATTGTTTATAGGGTTTTACCGTAGCTATTAGGGAAAAGAAAAGGGATTGTCTCTAGTCATGAGGCATGTAGTGTTTTTTAGGTGTAGACGATGTAGGTGAAACCTTGGAAGTGTGAAAGATGAGTGCAATGTGATTTAGGCGAGTAAGATATTTGGGAGGGAGGTATGAAGAAACGACAACCCGTGACAATTGAAATTACTCCCAAGGGGTCAGGCAATTAGACGCATAAAAGGAATGGTTAAGGAAGATGAAGATACAAATTGAAGATTATAAGTAAAAAATTGAGAATGTATGCTTAAGAAATGTATACATTAAAGGAATGTTCAAGGAAGACAAAGACATGAATGTAAGGTCAAAAATAAAAATGTGAGAAATAAATACATGCATGCCCATGCTTCTGTCAAGGAGGTAGATTGTTTCCAGCCCAAATAAAATGTGTTGCGCACTCCAATTTTTTTATCTTCATCTCACTTACAACATGTACACGATTGCAAGTCATGTTTGAAGGGACCAAAAATTACAAAAAGAAAAAAAGAAAACCCAATAAATGTTTTTATTCAGTTTCAAGTTTAGTTCTTGTACGAGAATAAGACAAGGAACGATTCAAGCATTGATAATTGAGCCACATAAGTAGTTGACCATAAGAGGGAAAGGTGGGTTTCATCAAATATTTTAAAGATAGATATCATTTGCAATATTCACATCAATGCATTTGATTTTTCATGATATCTTCCATATTTTATATTTCATCTTACATGATTGGATTACGATAATCATTATCCATTTAAAAAAAATTTGCAGCTAGATAAACATAAATTCCATAGGATGTAGCATGTTAACACCAAAACCAAAATATTAAGAATATAAAACAAGCACGTAGAAAAATGAATCATAAATTTTTTATCAAGGTTATTTTCACTGGTAATAATGATTTCATAATACAAACAAATGAAAAATGATATAAGAGAATTATACAAGAGTTTAATTCTATTTGAATATGCATGTAACATACTGAAATAGTGTGGTTGAGCCCTCGAAGATACTTGACAGATCAGTGGAAGCTACTAAGGAAGGTAAAAAAATTTTTCTTAATGCAAAATGAAAAGAAAGGATAAATTATTTCATAACAACTAAGACTAAAGTAGTAACTCAAACGAGATAGTCTGTGTTATCAAGAGTTCTCCACTTAAATGAAAATGTAATATTGTTAAGACATTTGAAATAAATGTTTTACCATGATATAGAAAAGTCCATAAAAGTAAAGTAATGACTACTTGGCCTAGTTGACCATTTGGAACAAATAGCTCAACTTAATCTTGTTAAACAATGCCTCATGTGTGCATATGTGCAAAGAGAGTTGACTGTGGGGGCACCCGAAACTGAAAGTGTATCTTCCAGACTCAATAAACGATTGTGTAGAGTATGGTATACTACTTCTCTACAGGTTGGGAACCAAAAAAATGCACATGATAATTTTATAAAGGGCTTCACCATGTCATCCGCAATTACACAACACCTTATTGCAAATTGAGGGTCGAAGGTGGAGCCGAGAAGGATGTTGAGAAAACCTTAAATTGTGGGTTACAAATCTACATGTACACCTTAAAGTTGGAAACTTGACTATGCAATAGTAGACAAAAGACTCTTGGGAAGGTATGTTTCACATATGCTGCATTGATTCAAGACACACACCCCTTTACTAAGAGGACTAGTTAAAAGGAAACACTTTTGTGTAGTAGACAAGTGAAAGCAATGTCATGGTTTCCTATACTGCAACATTTGAGTTCCACATCTTACAAATTCTACATACCTAAAATATGATGCATTTTTATTTCTAATAGAGCTCGTAGCTTACCCGACGACCATGTCAACATCTGACATCTATTCGAAGAAATCAATTGTGCCTCCTTGAAAATCTCCACCTTACTCACTGTATTCAATTTATTTTCCTCTCTAGATCAAAAGCATGGAAAACATTCAATTTAAGTAACCACTCTTAGGAAAGCCCAATGTAGACACCTAAAATTAGCACCACTAATTCCAGTGTCGGCGTCCACCGAGCCCCCTCATTATCACATTATGCCCATCACATTCATATCAACATCAACATCATTTTCATACTCACCTAAATCTACATCCATCATTAATTAACATATTACCATATTCTTCATCTTAGATTGTATGCTTATAAACATGTACCCTCCATTAGATTAATTAAACTTGTCATCACACCATTCAAATGACATCACATTTCCTAGGTAATATAACCCTTTTCTTGGCTAAATAATTAATTAATTTCATCCTTACACTTAATTCATCCCAACTCACTAGTTACAATTAGTTGAACTAAAACTTCTAAATATATTAATCTTAACCACCTCTAACTTATCCTCATGTGGACTCCCTCCACACTCCCTAGTTGTAACTAGTTAAATTAGCAACATTCCATAAATATTTCCCTAACCACCTCTAACTTATCCCCATAACTACCTCCCGCTCCTCACTAGTTCTAACTAGTTAAATTAACAACCTTATATAAATACAACCATAACTACCTCTAACTTATCCCCATAACTGCCTCCTACTCTTTACTACTCAGGACTAGTTTAAATTGGGAAACCTTCTAATTTATCCCTACTCTATCCTAACCACTCTAAACCTCCCTCTTGACATCTCTAACTTATCCATCTATGATAACCCTAAATATTCAACCACCTAAGATCAAAATAGAAGTTTTATCATCCCAAACTTGAACTTCGTATAATTGTTAGCGATTCCCCAAATCTCTGATGATTCTCTCCTATTTAATCTATAAATACAAGATCTAAGCCTCCCTTTGGGAGAGGATGGGAGGTGGACGTGACCCAAGGAGTTCATATTGTATAATTCTTACATCATAGACATCTCATAGAGCTAGAGATTGTCCAACAAATAGTCAAAGCATCCTCGAACTTCATTCATATGTCCAGAATCACATCAACATTCTTCTTACATCAACAATCTTCCTCTATCGGGTAATATCATCTTTTGTTCCCCATTTCTCATTATGCAAGGTAATTGGTTTCCCTTGTTTAATTACATTATTATGCATCATTTCTAAGCTTAAATTTGCATTTCTAACATTCCTTTTGAGTCCCATACTCATCCATTATTGGCGTGTACATTTTCACAACAATCGCTGACAATTTCCATAATTACCAAAGATTGGATGAATCACTAGAAATTCAGCCCCAATCACCTACACTTTTCTAAATAACTAGAAATATATTGAATTCATATTTCTGACACATCTTTCGGTTTGTAAAATAGAGCTACGGTTCTCATGTTATCATCAAAACATCGGAGGTTGGTTTTTTGTTAGATCCAGAGCTTCACCATAAAAAAAATCATCATCTAGAGCCTTCTCATATCTGGTTTCTTGGCAGGAAAATAGTTTGATCTAGTCTTCCATGGAGCGCAACATAAAACATCATCCATCCACATCTGTGGGTATCATAGAAACCCCGCCATATCGAGGTTTGGAAGGTATTATCAACCTGTTTGCAAACACAAGTTGAGGACTAGTAAGATTTATCTCAAACATTTTGGCATGCTTGGTGGGACACCACATCCCTTGTTTCTTTGCTTCATTTGATTAATAAAATAGATTTGTTTTATCCAATCCCTTGTGTGGTAATCATCTTCTATTAGGATAATCCCCCGTGGTTGGCCCAATTGCATGCGATTGGACTATGTATTATTTTTGTTTTATATTGCTTCATAGTATACTTTCCGCTTGTTGCTTTTTATTTTCTATTTCTTCTAACCTGTTTATAGGTCACTATTTCTAAGAGAGCTTGCTTATTGCATCATCAATATTGCTTACTTTTTTTATAAAATCTAAAACATAAAAAAGGGAGTGCTCTCATGGTAAGTCTTAAAAAATTTCATTTTCTTTCAAGTTTTTCATTCTTGTTTTCTGTCTTCATCGAAAATCAAAATTTTGTACTTCTTGATCATATAATTTTAAATAGGGAAGTTAACTAGTTGCATTCACTTATATTTCTCTCACACACAACTAAATCAATTCAAAGTCAAGAATGCATTCAAACATTCCTACCCAGGTGAAACTGATTGGGATTTCATCACCCAACAAGGAAATTGACTCAGTGTTTTAGCAGAGTATAATTTCCTATCTATTAATATATGTTGGCTCAACACCCACCTCCCTTATCACAGTGTGAAAGTGAAGTGAGGGGGTATGCCCCAATATACATGCTTGTACCGGTATAAGTACAGAGTTTTTCCTCACTTACCTTTGGGTAAATTAAGGACTCCACCCTTAAACATACCTGAAACCAACCATAGCTTGCCATTTCCTAGGACCCATCAACCATTTTTCACATTTCAATTTTCTTAATTAAAATCAAGAAAATATAGGAGTGGGTCACTAATTGCAAAGTAAGGTCTAATAATTACATCTTTTCTCACGACTGGGAGAGATTGAAAAAAAAAGCTAAGACTAATACTCATAGTGCTAAAACTTTTACCGTTGCGAGCAGAGTCACTAAAAAAATGGGGGGTCCGCCTTGTAAGACAGAGCCCACCCATAATCCTACGTGGAAATATGATACAGGGCTTTGGAACTATCTTCAAATTGGGGGTCTTAAGAATTTTATTGAAATAATACAAGGTTTTGATCAGGATATTTCTATTAAATTTGCTCAGGGATGGAAGAATTGTGTAGTTAAGTACAACAACATTGAGGTTGAGATAACAAAGGAGCTTATCGCTCAAGTCACGGGGCTCAGTCTTGATGGCACCAAATTCTTTAACAAGAGGATGGATGGAGAGGTGGATGCAAAGAAATTCCTAGACAAAGGGGAACATCTTGAATTTGTGACAACCGACATCAAGTTGACTTCGATTCCCGAGCCTTTTGTTGAGCTCGCCAGGATGGTTGTTAGGTATGTAACTCTTGAGGGGAGATTTTTTACTATTCCTTAAAAACATTTGATCTTTCTTAACCACTTTCGTAGAAACATAATCATCAACTTCCCTCATTACTTGATAAAATCGCTGGAGAAATCCATTCGACAAGTGCAAAATCATACTAGGGTAGTTCCACTCCATCAAGGGTTAATACTACTTATTCACCACCACTACTCAACCTGTCCCCGCTTGGATTATGCTCCTCCCTCTCCCTTCATTCCTCCCCCTGCCCCCACTACCTCCATTCCCCCTTACTCAAAAGGAAGATTGACACTGCTTCATCTAGCAAGAAAAGGAAGGGTATGAAAACTAAGGTCCCTGCTTCTCAGAGGGTTCTTAGAAGTCACAAAGACCTCGAGCTTGCCAAGAGTCTCTTACACATCATCCATCCGGTGGAGGAGCCTAAGGAGGAGAATTTGTTGGTCAGAGTGGACAGGATGGAAAAGGAAATTCAAGAGCTTAAGAATGTTATCAGAAATATGGAAAAAGCTAAGGGAAAAAGGGAAACTACAAAATGATGATGAGGAGGATGTCATCACTGAAGTTTTCAAGAAGCTACAATATTTGGATGGTAGACTGGGAAATGCAAAAGGTTGTAATGATTGCATCCTATCTGCCCTTAAAAGTATTTACAATTTCATCGAACAATATGTTCATAGTGTATGCAGTCTCAGCGGGATTACTGAGGACATTTGGGGCCCCAAGGAGAAAAGAGATATGGTAATTGCTCAGGAAGATTTGAAAGACCCTTCTCAGGCCACAGCCATTGCATTCTTTGTCTCACTTCAAATGATCAAAGCCAAGATTGATCGGGCTATCAAGTGATGTAGATCTATGCTGTTATTTACTAGCTACGAAGTTGCTGTTGGATGACGATTTTGGTGTTGTTTTTTGGTTGAGATATTCAGAGATATATATTTCTTGTTTTTTTTTGGTCTCTTCTACTATTTTTTAGATCATTGTACGTCTTGATTCTTTTCTATTACTATGTTGTCTTATCTGGCTGTTAAGCCCTCTGGTGTTGGTTGTTTTGCACTTTTTTGGGCTGTTTCTTCCACTTTTGGTATCTGGCTTTTGAGCCCTTTTGTATATAGGGTATAATCCCTTAAAAATTATTTACCCTTAATAAAAAAAATCAAGAAAATCTAAAATTTATTCTTCTTGTTTATCTGTTTTTTGTAAATCCATCCATTTAGTTATTATTTATTGATTAGGAAATTGTATGTTTTTTTGATAGCAATTTCATGATTAAACCTTGGAAAATATATATACACCATCATCTACATCGTTACAACATCTTCACCCATTTTATCAACCTGTCACATCTTACTCTAACATGTTTCCAAAACCATCTATTCCATCATATGTTCCTTATGGGAATTCTACTTCTTATCCAATTCAACAATCCTACAATAATCCCATCCAACAAACCTATGACTACTCTTCACAACCAAAGTATTTCCAAACTATTGCTTCTCATTCTATGTCCAATGTATCTCATCAAGTGGTATTTCTAACATCCCCTTCTTCATCAAAATATCAATATCCCCCATCCTTCATCTAATCAATCCACCTATTCTTCAATCCCATTTTCAGTACCCCAAACATCCTAAATCCATACACATATACCTACTTAGGCCCAACCAACTCCTCTCATCCAATAACAACAACATACTAAATTTTTTTCCACATCTTCCAAAATCCCTTTATCAAAATCCACTTCACAAAAAATATCATCTCAAGCTACCCCTCATCAATCTCTGCATTAAACCCATCTATTACAAAATTATACTGCTTCACATTTTCATCAGTCAAATCAATCACTTCCTCTTGTCAATTCCTTCACACTCAAACTTACAAATGATTCCATAGCAAATATGTTAAATAGGTTAGACAATTTAGAAACCACTACCAAAGGATCCAAACAAGTCCTCAATTATGATTAGGTTTGTAATGAACCCATCCATCTGTTAGTACCATATAATCCCTATCCTCCACATTGGGAATTGCCTGAATTTACCATGTTCCATGGCTAGGAGAATCCTCAGACAACACATATTATCTGGTTATACATTTGTATTATCTCATCATCCACAATCAAGATGTCATGCTTAGAACCTTTCCATATGTCACTAACGGGACTTACCTTGGATTGGTATAACTCCCTCCCTCAATACTCTTTGATTTTTTTCACATCAGCTAGCCCTGTTATTCCTTGATCATTTCACTATAAACATTACTCATAAAATCACCATTTCCAGATCTTTCTACCATCAAACAATCCAAAAATGAATCCCTTTGAGACTTTTTCACTAGATGGAAGATAGCACTATCAATCAATTGTCTTTTCCACTTCCACAGTCAGAATTAAATGAAGTTGTTTACCCAATCATGTCCCCATCACATATGATCCACCCTTCAAATCCATACATTCCACACCTTCAATCGAAGCTTTCTCCATGGCTAGGAAATTAGAAATCCAATCCCTCGAAGAAGGCCATATCTATCCTAAATCTCCACATATCTCATCTGATTACTCCTAGAGTCCTCCTATGATATCAGATGAGACCACACATGTTTTATTTTATTCCCCTAGGTCTTCCTACGATTCAGATGAGACCACACGTTTCATTTAATTCCCCTAGTTATTTTGATGATTCAGACAAAACTACCACACATGATGACATTACCTGTCTTCCTAACCCAACACCTTCGATAGCTTTAGTCTTTATAAATGCTACACATCCCTCATAGCCACTTCATCAACAATATTACATATGATCTTCCCTATAAGAAGACCCTTTCATCACTGATGCTTCTTCTTGAAAACTTGGAATCACTAGATCCTCTTTTCGATGATCCTCACACATCGATATCACCCGTGTCCACTTTCCAGTCATCCATCACCTCCACACAACCCTTAGAATCCACCTTGGAAGTAATTACTAAAGAAGCCTTTGTAATTGAAGATCTCGATATTCAATCACTTATTAGAATTAATCCAACAAATTATAAAACTCACGTAATCCACCTCAATCATATCTCATAAATGACACCTCCCTTTGTCTGAACCAGACCCAATTATATCCTTAGATACTCACTTATCTTCTAGCCTAGAACATTTCCCTACAATAAAACACTACATAGTCAAATACCATCACACTAATGGCCTCACCTTTTTCATTTCACACAAGTCCCTCTTCTCTATCTAACGAAAATGCTACGAAATCAAAACAGATCAAATTTTCGAACTCATCCTCATCATCCGTCATAAGACACTCGCTCATTTACCTAAAATCAATACTACAAAATCTAATCATATGCCATCTAAGGTCTCAGCTTTACCATCCATTTTTGGACCTCATCCTTTATCAAAATCTAGTTCTATCAAATCTACGGGTCTACCCTTACCATCAATTGTAAGACCCCATCCTTTAGCTCAATATCATGGTACACAATTAAATCCTTATCTCATACATCAACCATCCCTCCTCCTCTATTTTAGGACCTCATCCATCATCCAATCTTATCAATCATGCATGTTATCCCTTTCTTGGGTCATATTCTCCCTCTTATCAACCCCACAATGTCCCTATGATGTTCCAACACTGTAAAACATCCAGTGAGTCCACCCCCATCCAAAAATAAGACACGTTTCCTCCTAAGCCCACTCGTAAGTCAAGGTTAAAGTCCATTAATCCAAATCCCCCAAAATTAACTTACGTTGATATCCTCGATAGAATCATACAGGTCTATCTTATCACATTACCACCAATCAAAACAAACTCATCCACATACTCAGAAACCTTCTTGGTACGATTAAGAATGAAACCTGATGCTTATCATAGAATCCTAGGTCATGATATCATAGAGAGTTGTAAAGTGCATTAAAAGACATAATATCAATGAATCTTTTTCTCATCAATGATATTTTCCTAGAAGAAGATCATTCTAATCCATTGTTCAACATTACCAACATCTTCACCCTCGTCAATGTCCTCAATGACATCTATAAATCAAGAGGGACATTCTCATTCTATCATTAAGAAGCCTTCATTAGATATCTCGTTAGAACCTTCCTTTAAAGGTCAATCAATCTCGTCAGCATCTTCCTTTGAAGGACCATTATCCTCATTAGCACCTCCCTTTGAAGGTCCATCAATCTCATAAGAACCTTCCTTTCAAGGTCCATCAATCTCGTCAACACCTTCCTTTGAAGGACCATTATCCTCATTCACTCCTTCCTTAGTAGGTCCATCAATCTTGTCAGTGGCTTCCTTTGGAGGACCATTATCCTTGTTAGTGCCTTCCAATAAAGGCCCTCAATCTCATCAACACCTTCTATTGAAGGTATCTCAACCTCATCAATTTCCACGCCTTCCCTTGAAGGTCTCTCAACCTCATAAACATCTATGCCCAAGCCACTGACAATGACTTCACAAAAAAATTTAGAACCAAGGGGTCATCCTAAACCAAATCTCAACAAACCTTCCTCATGCATTTTCCCATCACCTTCTAGAGAAGGTCCCTTATCTCAAACCAGTATAATTCAACCAACTATATGAACCCAAAATCAACATACACAAAGAAAAGGAAAAACTAAAGCTTCATCATCTATCCCTCTTTATCAATTGTCTTCTCATGCCCCATCCATATTTCCCATAGCCCCTTTGTCAAGGGCTCCTTTATTTACCATACACCAACTTAATCAAGACCAAAAATTCTATCATCCTTAGGACATACTTCCTTTTAGCACATGTCATTTCTATCCACAATATTATGTTGGGAAAGCTCCTATCTACCGAGACTTTGAAAGTCTTACCTTACATACCTTCCCTTTGACATGTCCTCACCAAACTATCATGTCAATGCAATCAAAATGTCATCATTTCAGAGTAAACATAAAATTTATTCCCTTAATTGGATCGGTTCATATAGTATGGGGAAACCTTGAATGTCTTGCACTTGCATCCTTTCTAATATTAACACATCGACTGTCATGACAGTAGTCACATCAAAGATCTTATTCCATCATTAGCCATCCATTTTATCATCGTAATGATTTAATAGTATGTGGTTTTCCGCCAGCATCCTAAATAAACCTTAAAGATGAATACCATGTCTCTATTCATCGCATCTTTCACATAGACAAGTTCCTCTTTATCGGGAAGCCCATAATCATTACATCCATCCACCTTGTCTACTAACCAAAGACATGTCTTGGGGAACACATGTGTAATTTCTGTACACTTCTTTTCCCCTCCTTGAAATGGCTTATTAGGGTCTTTCCCTTAGCTCAAAATAAAATCAAAAATATATATGGATGCTTCCTATCAAAGTCAAAATATATAGATATATCCCTATATAGAATAACTATTCAAATTTCATATATGTATATATATATATATATATATATATATCTATATATCCCTCTATATAGGACATACTACTAGTATATATATATAGACTATATTGATCCCTCGAAGGACAACTATTCAAACATAATATTGTCAAAAATAAAAGTAGACTGGTCCCTCGAAGGACATCTAATATTGAAAATCATAGACTGATCCCTCAAAGGAAGACCATCTCTGTAAAAATAAAAATAAAAAAATAAAAAATGTAGACCATACCCTTGAAGAATGGATACCCACGTAAAAGGCTTCCCACTTCGATCAGCCTTCAAAAATCCAAAATTCAAAGCATCCTAGGAAAGATTCATGCATCAATCAGTTTGCATCAAAATAAAAAATGTAAAGCTGGGGCATTTCCCTATGAAACTATTGAAAGGATAACCTTCTTATCCCACATAACCTGCATATGTTAACCCTTCTCACATCCTAAAAAGGTACACTCTATCACTTCAATTTGTATCCAAGATCCTAAATGTGACTACCCATTGTTAGTCATATATTAAAATTCATTGTAAAGGCCAACAATGTAAGTGCCTTCACTTTGTTGTTTTCCATCATATATGTATCAAATCCAATATGAAATAAATCCACGTTTCATCCTTGACCATGGTTTTGAAAAAACATTAAATCACTTTAACATCAAAATCAAATACACATCATACCTAAAACATAACTTTAACATTTGTCAACACTTTTGCATCAACATTTATCTACAAAAAATATATCACGATATCTATCATCTCTCAACATTAACACAATGTTGAACATATCTGAACATTATATTGTTGTTTCTAAAAACATCACATTTACTTATTAAAGTTGACACTTAGATGTCTCCTCTAGCATTATCCCCGTGATTACTGTCACGTCCCCCATCTAGTCCTTAAAAGCTTACCCTTGTAGCATCATAAAAATTTTGTCCCTTGACCCCATCAAATCATTATGTTATCATCTCTTATCACTGTTAAGTCATATGTTTATAGGACACGTACCCTTTGGTTCCCCTATCACTTGACTTCCCGGTCTCATAAGCCCACTTTTGTTAAAACATTAATTTATGGTTCTTTTACCTCATAAAATCTTCATATCATATTTTTCTCCATTAAGTCACATGTCTATAGGAAACGAACCCTTTGGTTCCCCTATCACTTGACTTCTTGGACTTGTAAACCCACCTTTGTGGCAACATCGATTCTTGGTTCTATGACCTTTTCAAAACTTCCTGTCTGTCATTAAAATCCATATGCCTATAGGACATGAACCCTTTGGTTCCCCTATCCCTTGATTTTGTGACAACACCCATTTTTTTTTCGTGGTCCTAGGGCATCACTTTATTATCTTCCTATCCTTGCATCTTTCAATCTCATGATCGATTCCCTTTTCCATCAATTACCAGTTTAAGGGGGAGTACCTAATCATTTAAACCTACAACATTTATCTATCACATCTCATTTTTGTCTCGTGGCTTGTCTCAAAACCACTCAACAAAAAGGGGAAAATGTAGACACCTAAAATTAGCACCGCTAATTCTAGTGTCGGCATCCGCCAAGCCCCTTCATTATCACATTACACCACTCATATTCATATCAACATCAACATTATCGCCATACTCACGTAAATCTACATTCATCATTAATTAACATATTAACATATTCTTCATCTTAGATTGTATGCTTATAAACATGTACCCTCCATGAGATTAATTAAACTCGCTGTTGCACCATTTAAACAACATCACATTACCTAGGTCATATCACCCCTCCCGTGGCTAAATAATTAATTAATTAATTAATTTCATCCTTACACCTCACTCATCCTAACTCACTAGTTATGACTAGTTTAACTAAACATTCTAAATATATTAATCTTAACCACCTCTAACTTATCCCCATGTGGACTCCCTCCACACTCCCTAGTTGCAGCTAGTTAAATTAGAACCATTCCATAAATATTTCCCTAACCACCTCTAACTTATCCTCATAACCACCTCCCACTCCTCACTAGTGATAACTAGTTAAATTAGCAACCTTATATAAATACAACCATAACTACCTCTAACTTATCCTTATAACCACCTCCTATTCTTCACTAGTTAGGAATAGTTTAAATTGAGAAACCTTCTAATTTATCCCTAATCTATCCTAACCACTATAAACCTCCCTCTCAACATATCTAACTTATCTAGCTATGATTCCCCTAAATATTCAACTGCCTAAGATAAAAATAGAAGTTTTATCCTCCCAAACTCAAACTTCCTACAATCGTCAGCAATTTCCCAGATATCCAACAATTAGCTCCTATTAAGTTTATAAATACAACTCCAAGCGTCCATTTGTGAGAGGGTGATAGGTGGATGTGACTCGAGGACTTCATAGTGTATTATTATTGCATCATAAACCTCTCATAGAGCAAGAGATAGTCTAAAAAATAGTCAAACCATCTTCAAACGTCATTCATATGTCTAGAATCACATTAACAATCTTTTTACATCAACAATCTTCCTCTCTCGGGTAATATCACCTTTTGTTCCCCATTTCTCAAAATTATGCAAGGTAAGTGGTTTCCCTTGCTTCATTACATTATTATTCATCATTTCTATGCTTAAATCGACATTTCTAACATTCCCTTCGAGTCCCATACTCATCCATTATCAGCCTATACATTTTATAGCAATCACTAGCAATTGTAAAAATCATCAAAGATTGGCTGAAATTTCCAGAAATTCAGCCCCAATCTCCTAGGATTCTTTGCATCACTGGAAAGATCTTGAAGTCATATTTCCAATGCATCTTTTGGTTTGTAAAATGGAGCTACGATTCTCAATTTATCATCAAAACATTGGAGGTTGGTTTTTCATCAGATCTATAGCTTCACCATCAACAAAATCATCATCCACAACCTTATCATATCTAGTTTATTATCAGGACAAGAGTTTGATCTATTCTTCCATGGAGCGCAACATAGAACATCATCCATACACATCCGCGAGTATCATGGAAACCCCGCCATATCGAGGTTCAGAAGGTCTTATCAACTTGATTAGAGACACAGGTTAAGGAATGGTAAGATTTATTCTGAACACCCAAATTCCCCTCACATTCTATCCTCTGTTAATTCTCCAATTAAAAATTAACCTCAATATTTTTTCTCACTCACTAAACACCCCGCAAGCTCATAGAAAAAATTAAGGGCCCTGCAAACATTCTACAATAAGTTCGGCCTACACTAAACCTTTACCATTTATAAAATTTCATAGAGATCTTCACAAATCATCTTTTGTACAAATTTAATTCCTGACGAATGTGATGAAAATGTAAATTTATTTAGTCCATACCAAATAAATATACAATCATTGAATCAAAAACTAAACTTATCCAGAAGAAATTATGCAAATGTATCTCCGCAAAAATAATACTTCCACATTACATTTTTTTGTGATTTTCGGTGTAAGATACTTGCAAATATTTGCAATAACCTTCACATTTAACTTTCATATTTAAAATTTGACCTTCATTTTCTATATATATTTATACAAAAATTATAAAAATATGTCGTTAAAATAATTAAATAAATACGTAAAATAACATTGTTTTGTATTTGGGAAAGGAAGTATTAAAAAACTACCGTCACCGAAATAATGTTTGATAGGCATCAGTGGCATTATAATTTAACCCGTGCTTATAATGGATGAAGGGTATGTCGACATTAAGATTTTCCTCCGTAATTTCTATTTTATAAATGTATGTATTAGGAATAGGATGTTGTTGAGTATAATTAGTAGTGGCGTCCAATAGAAGATAACGGTGCCGTCAGTACGGTAACAGTAAAAGTATAATAGGAATGTTGTAAAAAGTAAATATTTGTTGTAAGTGGTCCGGTAATATTAAAATGTCTAAGTTGGTATAAGTAGAGAAGTAGGGTCTACATGATTAGGAATTAGAAATATTATATTTGTAATAAGGACAAAGAGTGATGTCATAAATATTTTGTATATTTTATTTGTGGAAAAGTTTAAAAAGGTGGAACCCATGTGAGATGATAAGGTTTATATTATCTGAAAAGATAAGCCTACATGTAAAGGCAAGAGTTTAGGCATGGAATATGATTGGCCGGAAGAGATTTCCTATCCTATCTTAGAGATAAGGTGGATAATCCTGAATTCCTATAAATAAAGAGGCCACCCCCCTCATTTAGCATAGAGAGAAGTAGTGAGAAATATTGTATGAGTAAGTGTGTAAAGGAAGTCATCATTTTGAAGGTGTGTTAAAGAAGCCATTAAAAGGTGTAATTGTGAAGTTTCTCCCATAGTTATTGTTTGAAGGCAAGTGAAGTTAATAACACTTGAAAAACCTCATGGGTGAGATTGTAACAATTTCATGTTGATATTATAATTTACACTGATATTTCAGATTTATCATTATTCCTTCTTATCATAGTCTATGGTATTCTTGTGTTATGTTTGTTGTTGTGTTTCAGATTACATCCACCAAACTAAGAGTTGTGCATTAGTTAATAATCATAGCACGAGGAGTTTCCGGTGAAGAATTATCATAGTGCTGGATTGGTGTTGACATTTTGGTTCCGTTGCCAGGACCATTCCTCGTTGGTGAATTTTCTGGAGAAATATTCCCACTTAGTCAGAAAACATTTGGAGGGTAACCTTGTTTTTACTGTGCATAGTAGTTACCATGGTAAATTCACTTTTTTTCGTGAATAGTATTTACCGCAGTAAAGTCAATTTTTACCGTGAATAGTATTTACCGCAGTAACTTCACTTTGTACTATGAATAGTGTTTACCACAGTAATGTCAGTTTTTTCTACAATAGCTTCACTTTTTACAATGAATAGTGTTTACCATAGTAAAGTCAGTTTTTACCGCAGTAAGTCAAGATTTACCATAGTTTACCGTGGTCATTTCTATTTTCTATTATAGTGATTCTAATTATTTGTGCACATAAGTCTTGTTGATTGTACTTGTGGGTTGGTATTTCACTGTGGTTACTTTTGGAAATGGGGAAGATTCCTATTTTTTCAGCCTAATCTAATGAAGATGCTTCCTCTTTCATTCAAGAGTTTAAACAATCTTGTATTTGTAATGGCCTTATAAGAAGGGAACAATGGACTTAATTTTTTCCTACCTTTTTGGATGGTTCAGAGCTTAGGTGGTTTGAAACACTAGGTGATAATGTGAAAAACTCATGGGATTTATTAACTAAAAGTTTTCTTGAAGAATTTGGTGAACAATAGAAATATGCAGATCTCATGATCGATATCACAAAGCTAGCCCAAGGAGAGAAGGAGAAGATAAGGGATTATCATGCTCATGTTCTAGAGCTAAGGAGGAAGCTCGATGCCCAGATCTAGAAGGAAGGATTAGCGGATGGGTTAATGAATGGCATGGATAATCTCCTCTGTAAGCACTTCATTCTTGGGATGAAGCCAGAGATCAGACAAGGAGTGAAGTATGACTACCCTGCTACCATTGAATAAGCAGAGGAGATTGCAAGAAGGCAAGAAGAAAGCATGGAAGAGGAGCCAAAAGAAATTGTTGCTAAAGTAGAGCCTACACCAGCACCTTTTGTCCAAAATTCACAACCACTCTCGGTGAGAACAAATCCTTCTCCTAGTACATCTACTGAGTATGAAGATCTGCTAATAAAGATGGGTCAGTTAACAATTAATTTTCTTCAAGGAAAAGAATTTAGTTCTCAGGGAGGAGATAGAGGTCCAAAAAGAAATATTTCTTAATTTGTATGTTATGGTTGTTATAAAAAGGGTCATTATAAGTATAATTGTCCAGATAGAGCATCTACATCTGGTACAAGAGATAATGATAAAGGGAAAGCACCTGTGAATTCTTTTGATGCAGTAGATAAGAGCATAAATAATGAAGTAGATGTGTTTGTAACAAAAAGAAAGAAAGAAAAAGATAACCAAGATGGAAATGATCCTAAGAAGATGAAAGGAGAAACTAGTAAGAAACATAGGAGAAGAAATTTGGGTGTGCAGGATTTTCTTATTTCACAGGGACAAGGGCCATACTCCATCTTAGATGATTTGTCCAAAAGGCCTACAAATATTACATATGGTCAACTCTTGGCTGTGTCTTCTGAGAAGAGGCGGGAGCTGCGAAGTGGACTCAATGCTCAATGAAGGAAGGAGGTTGAGGTCCTTATTTTGGAGGTAGAGGTGGATCCCTATGCTCCACAAGCTGAGTTATTATGTAATGGTATTTCAATTCATGATGTCTTAGTTGATGGAGGTGCTGTAGTTAATGTAATGACCGAGTCTATAATCAATATGTTGGGTTTAAAAATTGATCGCCCCTCAACACTTATGTTAAGGTCATTAAATAAAGAAAAAACTAAACCAGAAGGTGTAGTCTCAAATGTGGCAATATCTGTTATGGGTGTTGTATGTGTGGTAGACTTTCAGGTGATGAAAAATAGTACTGTTATGTACCCAATGTTGTTGGGAAGACTATGGCTAAGGAGAGTTCATGCAAGAAACTACTGGAATGAAAGCTTCATGACACTTGGACGTGGTAGAGAGAGGGTGAAGATAAACATGATCCCTCGGCATCATAAGGCAGAACCTGTGGATTCAAGTGATGAAACTGATGATTGGATATTCTCTAATTACTCTAGTACCAGTGAAGTGGAGACTGTAGATGAAGAAAGTGAGGTTGATGTTTCGGTCATGGATATCCTTTCAGTCACACTGACTCATGATGACATAAAATTATCTGAAGAAGAAATTGATGATCGTCTCCAACAAATAAAGATTGGTGATGCTGTGATGGAGAGTGATAAGGAATCCTACCTCCAGCTATTTCGAAGGTACATACACATATTCACTTTTGATTACAAGGAACTCTGTCAAGTAAGTTGGGTAGAACATTCTATTGAGCTGGTAGATGGTGCTAAGCCCATAAAGCAAATTCCATATAGAATGAATCCTAATTTTTCTAAGACTGTAAAAGAAGAAATGGATAAGTTATTTGATGCAGGATTTATATTTGCTGTGGAGAATTCAGAATGGGTTTCTCCCATTGTGATATCAATAAAAAAGAATGGGAAGCTACGCATTTTTGTTGATTATAGGAAGCTCAATAAGGCAACAAAGAAGGATCATTACCCTCTTCCATTATCAGATCAGATTTTGGATGAAGTAGCTGGCCAGGAGTGCTATAGTTTTGCTGATGGATATAGGAGATACAACCAAGTTCGTATAACAGAGAAATATCAGCTGAAGACCACGTTCACCACTTCTTGGGAAATGTTTTCTTATAGAGTTATGCCTTTTGGGTTGTGTAATTCTCCAGCAACGTTCTAGCGCTTGATGAATAGGGTGTTTGAACCCTTAATTGGGAACTTCATAGGAGTATTTCTAGATGATTTTTGCATCTATGGGAGTAAGATGGACCACCTAGACCAGATGGAGACAGCATTTCAAAGGTTAGATGAAGCACAAGCCTCACTAAACCCTACAAAGTTTGTCTTTGGATGTTCTAAAGGTGTTTTGTTAGGGCATGTTGTATCCAGAGATGGTATTGGTATTGATCCTGATAAAGTTTCAAAAATCAAAGAGTTACCATTTCCTATGAATAAAAGTAAGTTGAGATCATTTTTAGGCCATGTGGGTTACTATAGAAGGTTCATCAAGAATTTCTCAAGGATTGCACATCCACTAACCCAGTTCTTGAAGAAGGATGTTACTTCTGAACCAGGAAATAAGGCGCATGAAGCTTTTGAACAACTAAAGGAAGCCCTGGTGTCTTCACCTGTTTTAAAGAATCTAGATTGGAGCAAGCCATTCATTATATATACTGATGCCTCAGATGCAGCACTAGGAAGTACTCTGAGCCAAAAGGATGAAAATGGGAATGATCATCCAATTTACTTTGGGAGTAGACAAATGAGTAGTGCTGAGGTAAATCATACTGTAACTGAAAAAGAGGCTCTAGCTATCATTTTTTCTATAAAGAAGTTTATAAATTACTTACTATGGAAGAAATTTATAGTTGTAATAGATCATCAGGCTCTAAAATATATTGTCAATAAGCCTAACCCATCAGGGAGGATAACAAGATGGATAATTTTGCTACAAGAATTTGAATTTGATATTATAGATAGGCCAAGAAAGAAGCATGTCAATGCAGATGCACTCTCTCAAGCCTATGATGGTTTAGGTTTGCCTTGTGATGATGATGATTTCCCAGATGCAACATTGTTATCTCTTGACACAATCCCTAGTGAATACATAGATATTTGGAATTATCTAAATGAATTCAAGTTTCCTGATGGTCCCAATGCAAAGACTAAAAGGAAGATTACTCAATCCAGTCGTCCATAACCTATTCTGCATGGAGTATTATTTCGAATAGGACCTTATGGACAGTATAAGAGGGCAGTTGGACATGATCAAGGGAAGGAACTGATAGAAGAATTCCAAAATGGTACATGTGGAGGACACTTCTCGAGATAACTTACAGCAAGAAGGATCTTGGACGCAGGTTATCACTGGCCCACTCTTTTTAGAGATTGTTATAATTATTGTAAGACATGTGATATTTGTCAAACACATGGTAACCGTAAGACTTCATCAGCTCCATTATGCCCTATTCTTCCACTTAGTCCCTTTGAAAAGTGGGGAATAGACATTGTAGGTCCACTTCCAACTACCCCACGCCAAAATAAGTATATTGTAGTTACCACAGATTATTTAACCAAGTGGGTTGAACCTAGGCCATTGAAAACAACTTCCATGGATGAAGTGGCAAGGTTCATATATGAATGCATTGTCACCAGATTTGGTTGCCCATTAGAAATTGTAACAGATCAAGGAAGCCACTTCATTAATGAGGTGGTAGAAGCCCTAGTCAACAAATATTCTATTAAACACAGGAAGGCAACAACATACAAGCCAAGCACAAATGGACAGGTGGAACGAACAAATTTTGTGTTGTGTCAAATTCTAGCAAAAGATGTAGCCTTGCAGGTACATAAGTTGGATAAAAGGATTCATGCAGCATTGTGGGCATATAGGGCAACATCAAAGTCAGCAATAGGATACTCCCCATTTCAGTTGGCTTATGGCATTGATCCAGTTCTTCCTATTGAGTTTGATATTCCCACTGTGAGAGTTATGAAAAATGAAAGGATGGATGAAAGTGATTCAGTAAAAGAAAGGTTGGTACATCTTCATTTGTTAGAGGAAATGAGGGAAATAGTGAATGATACAAGCTATAAGATGAAAATGAAGCAGAAGGAATACTTTGATCAAAAGATCCATTGGTCTCCATTTCATGTGAATGACTTGGTTCTAGTATATGATTTCAGATACAAAAAATGAAGACAGAGAACATTTCTTCCAAAGTGGATGGGGCCCTACAAAATAGTAGCTATGCATGAAAATGGTACATATCGACTGGAGGAATTGGATGGTACTCCCATTACAAAATGGGTCAACCATGACAAGTTAAAGATTTTCCGAGCACCAGCTTTAGAATGTCCATAAGAGTATACTCCAAGGACGGAGTAGAAGTTAGGAAGGGGGAAAATGTCGATATTAAAATTTTCCTCCGTAATTTCTATTTTATTAATGTATGTATTAGGAATAGGATGTTGTTAAGTATAATTAGTAGTGGCGTCCAATAGAAGATAACGGCACCGTCAGTACGGTGCCACCAATAATGTAGAGTAGGGAAACAGTCAAAGTACAACAGGAATGTTGTAAAAAGTAAATATTTGTCGTAAGTGGTCTGGTAATGTTAAAATGTCAAAGTTGGGATAAGTAGAGAAGTAGGGTCTACATGATTAGGAATTAGAAATATTATATTTGTAATAAGGACAAAGAGTGATGTCATAAACATTTTGTATATTTTATTTGTCGAAAAGTCTAAAAAGGTGGAACCCATGTGAGATGTTAAGGTTTATCTTATCTTAGAAGATAAGCCTACATGTAAAGGCAAGAGTTTATGCATGGAATATGATTGGCCGGAAGAGATTTCCTATCCTATCTTAGAGATAAGGTGGATAAGCTTGAATTCCTATAAATAAAGAGGCCACCCCCCCTCATTTAGCATAGAGAGAAGTAGTGAGAAATATTATATGAGTAAGTGTGTAAAGGAAGCCATCATTTTGAAGGTGTGTTAAAGAAACCATAAAAAGGTGTAATTGTGAAGTTTCTCCCATAGTTATTGTTTGAAGGCAAGTGAAGTTAATAACACTTAAAGAACCTCATGGGTGAGATTGTAACAATTTCATGTTGATATTATAATTTACACTGATATTTTAGATTTATCATTATTCCTTCTTATCATAGTCTATGGTATTCTTGTGTTATGTTTGTTGTTGTGTTTCCAGATTACATCCACCAAACTAAGAGCTGTGCATTAGCTAATAATCATAGCACGAGGAGTTCCTAGTGAAGAATTATTATAGTGCCAAATTGGTGTTGACAGGTACTTGGCACTTAAATTCATCTGAAATTAGACGGTATTTTGATCTTGGTTGCACATGTGTTGATAAATCTTGCAGACCCATATGATGGAGCCAAGTGACAAAAGTGACATGTAAATCATGCCCAAATTTATTAGGGTATTCCCTACTCAAACGATTAGTTTCTACATGGCCCCACAAATATTTAGCCACTATGCACCAAATAAAAATTTAAAATAAATTCCACTCCTAACGTAAAATAAAAGCATAAACTCTACCCATATGAATTAAAATTGTATAAAATATATCCTTTTACACACAAGAAAAAGCACAGATTCTTCTACCACTACAAGATAAAATAAGGGAAAGACAAATATCATTATGTATGTGAAGGGCATAGTAGGAATGGTGGAGAGCTTGCATTAGATCAACAGTTGGAAGTCAACCCGTAAATTGCATATTTAAAATTCAACCTTCGTTTTCTATATATATTTAAACATAAATTTAAAAAATACAAATATGTCTTTAAAATAATAAAATAAATATATAATAAATACAATAAATAACATTGTTTTGTATTTGAGAAAGACAATTTTAAAAAATTAGTGTCGCTGAAATAGTGTTTGGCAAGCATCTGTAACATTCAAATTTTACTCGGACTTGTAATGGATGAAGGGTACTGGCACTTAAATTCATCTGAAATTGGATGTCAGTTTGATCTTGGTCGTGCATGTGTTGATAAATATTGCGGAACTATATGATGGAGCCAAGCAACTAAGTGTCATGTAAATCATGCCCAACTTTCTCAGTGTATTCCCTACAGATACGATAAAACAACCACTCTACAATCATCGTAATTACATGAATTTTTTATTATTATTTCCCAAATTCAACATATGTATTCAATTATTTAAATGTACAAACTAACATTTAAATCCAATAACTTATAATTTCAAATCTTTAGATAACAAATCAATATAGCATGTGCTTATTCATGGGTCAACTAGATCTTTCCTGATCCCCCATAAAGTAATATTTCAAGTCATTATACAAGTATAATCATTAGTGCCCTTCTTGGCATTGATTTTACAAGTGTTGTTATAAGTGTCTAAATGGGGTTTAATCAATCGAATCCCATCCAACATTTTAGAATTTAGTTATAACTAGGTGAACCTAAAAATGTAATGACATACACTAATTTGGAAAAAATTTATGAGTCATGTATTACATGTTCTATTTCTATACTGTACATTTTCTCTGAAACATGTCCCATCACCATGTCACTTGGTTCCATTATAAGAATTGAATCATTTAGTTAAGTTAATTTAATTCAAGTTACACACACGATATAAAACTTGTTCACCCAGTAAGACGAGCACGACTATACCAACTTAGGTTGCCTATGGGAGAGAAAGAGATCATGTAAAGACTTACATCGTCACCCGATAAATTTCTTCCTCATAACCAACATAAGTTGGTATAGAGGAACTAGACTGAATTGGACAGAAAACCTCCATATCATAACAAAACTTAGTTCCATGTTGATTACGACATGCAAAATAAATGGAGCTCGAGGGACAACTTAGGATAATTGTTGTATGGTAGTATTCATTGAATGACCCACATCATTTTATGGACACTACACTACAACCTTCTGAAGTTGGCCTGCCAAGTACCATGTATTAGGTTTGTCACAACTATTCACCTCATTGAATTAGTTTTACAAAAGGTTCATAGTTCATAACGCAACGATATTCCATCACATTAATTATTCGATCCTAAGTTCCATAGCTTAGTTTTGATTAATTATTCGTAATCAAATCCAATATTTTTTTTATGTGCATTCATGAATAATTATAAGATAATTAGGGAAGTAAGCTACATTAACTATGCAGTCCCTAATTTATTTAAATCATGACATTGTCGTTATAGTGGCTTAAGTAAAAATGTATTGAATTCATCAATTGCATGTAATACAATCATTTATTTCCATAAAGGTTACATACTTAAGATTAAAAAGTAAATTATCATTAATCAATTATCATCATACAATAGTTAAAATTATATAAAACTCTAAAATAATGAACCACATTCAATTATTTTAATAGATTACATCTCATATCCTTATTATAGCTTTAGTTCATTTTTTATACTTAAAGCTAACACACTGAGGATATTATTTAATCACAGTTCATTATTCAACTTAATAATAGTACCTATCTTATGAAATCATATTGATTAATTCAATCACAATCATATCCTAACAGATACAAAAAACTAAATATTTGATATTAAAAACCATTATCAATATTACATTAATATTAAAAATTTTATTAAAATTTTTTATTTTCTCTTCTAAAAATGATAAAAAATCTCAAAGGATGCCTTTAAATAATTTATGTAACAAAGCACAAGCTCACTTTTACAACAGTCAAGTAAAGAATACATTTTTAATCATAACATCAAGAATTCAACATAATCACCCGCCAAATAAGATCTAAATTTCGTCATCTATAAAAATGTTAGGAAACCTTCAATTTGAAATAACTAGCATGAAAAAGTCTACCATCTTATCTTTACAATTTATAGCATTGAAATATTTCAATGAATCAAAATTAAGCTAAACAACATAATCAAAAATTCATATAAGATATCAATATATCATTTCTCTTTTCCTTTTCTTTCATAATTCATAAAAGAAACATGGGACTTTCCAACTCAAATCATTAAGAGAATAATTCAAATTAATAATAGATAACAATTATGAATATCAATTCCATAAACATATCAACTATGTCATTTACACCTAGGCATGGTTATTTAGAAACATTAAACAAGTATTAACTTTATACTTAAACATCCATACTTTTTTATATCATTATCATAAATTAACGTTACGAGTGAAGAACAACTATACAAACCACAAAACATTAATTTTGGGTTTGTGTAACATAATTCGAAGGAAAAGAGTGTAATAATACTCAAGTCATGTCTTGATAAATATATTAAGAGTCTTATATTAATAAAGATAATAATTAAAATATACAACACCATATTTTAATATTAGCAATCCATAACCATATCAAATAATGTCTAATTATCAGAATGCATTATTCTTTTCACAAAATAGAAGCACGTACATTGTTATATAATAATAAAAAATAACATTTGTTCTTAATTTTCCATCGAATACCTTAAACTATTTGAAATACCAATAAGTATTCAAACCATACGAGCTAACCAAATACATTACAACTCACATAAGGAGTGATTTGACCTAGCTTAAAAGTAGGCTATAGGATTTACTCTTATGGACTTAATCCATAGTTTCTCTATGCACCTAAACTATTACAGTCACTGGTTTGAATGAACCATATTATAACAAAGATCATAACCCTTCACCATACAATGATTTAAAATCAAAGCACAGTCAATTTTGACCACGTTGTGGTCTAAGAAAACAAATAAAAAATAATGGAGTGGTCATACCGACCCTTATCCCCATCAACCTAAGAAAATAACTCGATCCCCCAAATAAAAAATGACACAGACCTAGTCCAGTAGATGACTAAGTCACATATCACCCATGATGTAACCATTTGGTAAACCATACACCCCTGTATAACCAAATATAACCAAGGCCGAGTTGGGTATTCTCATACCCTTATTATTTTTTATATCAAAAATAGTGAAAAAAGAGAAGACAAATTTCAACTATATGTATACGATCTTGAGCTCAATAATAATATCCACAAATTCAATTTATTTAGCCTGTACATAAGAACGAAACAACCCAACAAAACACGGTCAAACTAAATGTGGATATGCAGACATATAAGCCTATAAATGACACCCAAAACAATGAACATAGACAATATACATTAAACTACATGTTATCAAGCGCGAGCTCAAAAATAAGAACCTCACATTTGTTTGATATAGCCTAAATGAGGCACTGAAACAACCCCACCCATTATAGGCACAAGAAAAAAAAAACAATATCCAAATATTTATACAATACTCACGATAATATGCAAGCATTCCTTCGTAGTCTGGGTGATACCCAGATTCACATTCACAATAATAATGTGGCTTTAAAAAAATGGCCAATATAAATCTTGACTATACACAAATTTAAGGACATATTTGCATTCAAATACTTATACATGTACAAATAGAGCCATCAAATCCAGTATACATTCAACCATGGCTTTCAAACTAAGATTTAAACATACCCAAAATGAAGAAATTTATAACACAATAGGGAAAACAGATTTTCTCCATTATCATTCAAATATCTTAATGCTATAAATGATAAAGATGAGCAAGAGGCAGTCTCATGCCTGTAATGCATTTTTAGAAGATTGAATCCACTTCCTTTTCTTCCTAGAAACCTTCTAAAGATTACGCAAAAAAAGATAGAAGAGCAACTTCAAATCAACACAGGAGCTTGATAAAATCCATAACATCGACAATATAATCCCCCATAACAAACTGGAGTTAAATTTTACATGCAATTTCCCAACAATATGCCCAAAAGATAGCCATGACATCATTGGATGCAGAGCTCAAATGGTGAGCCAAATATGGATCAACAACAAAAACGAAATACCAAAATAACCACTTAGCTCGGTGGTGGCTTACTCAAGAAGCTTCTCTCTTCTCTTGAGGCTACAGATCCTCATTAATTTTATTAAATGAAAATATCCCAATTTCTTCCTAAAATCCTACTAATTCCTTGTCTTTCTTTCTTTCGCAAACTTGGGTGTTTCCACTATCTAACTTTCCATCATAGCCATGCGTTTGGGCAGTTATCCTCCATCAAATGGTAAAATATTTACAACCATAAAAACCCTAACTCCCACTTTCTAGCACACTAACCAAAGTGCCTTTTCCAATTTTTAACATTACCTTGGGTGGTAGATAACAAACACATAGCTCAGTACAAGGTTCGGTGGGGGCTCTATCGAGTTGGGTGACCCTTACCCATTAACAATTATATCATTGTATTTCCATTTGAATATGGCTTGACCTTATTAAGGTATTTGAAATATATTAAAACATAAGTTATCTAGAGGATTTTTCACTATGAAAATATTCCCTAAACTTACCTAAATATTGATCACGCTAAAGGGCTTCTAGAAACCTTTCTGACATTATTTTGAACTCCAAAAATAGAGTCCGTATGCAGATTCTATCACTGGTCAAAGTTAAGGTCATAAATGGGTCAACATGGGTCAACAGGTCAACAAGTGGACCAATGACAAGATGACATGTGGGAGTTGGCAACAAGGAAAAATAAAGGATGTTAGATATTGTTTCAGCGCTTTGGTTTTCAACTAACGTTATGGCGGAAAAAAACAAGAGGCTCAACTTTTGTAACCGAGGGGAGATCAACCACTGTGAGAGATATATTCTTATTTTCCAACATGGTGGACTCTCAAACCACCATGCGGACATCAATTTTTCATTCTGAGCTTGATTTTGTATTTTGAGTTCAATTTTGCACTATGAGTTGATTTTTTCATTTTAGGTTGATAATCAACTTGGGCGACCTATTTCTAGCTCAGTAGGGTGATCAACTCCCCACCGAGTTGATCAATTTACTTATGTCAAACGAAGTCTCATTATTCATGATATTATATTATCCAAGTCAACATTGACTGGGATTCACATTATTCCCAACAACCTTAGCATATGACTCGATGTGCTCACGTATTGGGCTCAACAAATCCTATGAATCGGCAGATTCCATAGTATCCAGGCTAAGCCCCATACAACTCGGTGTAAAATTGGGTGAAACAAACCAACCAAACCTGCCAACTCACCACATATGGTGGCAAAACAAAAGGGATAAAGGCATGAACAAAGTCACATTTAATATGGGAAGGTGAGCCCCATTTAAATACAAATACCTCTATCTCCACAACAAAACCAACCAAACCAAATATACAAGCCATGGAGTTTTGAAAATGGGATGTATCACCCCCAAGTTACACCTGCCAACCAACTCACCACCTAGCTTGGTGGTGATAATAGATGATCTTGCCTATATTATAAGAGCTCAAGTGTAGGGTTTGTGGAGGAGCAATCAGGGTGGTTTAGAGAAAAGATAAATTTTGAGGTAGCTAAGGTCATTTTCAGGACTTGGTGTAAAAAGAAAAAATGCTCATAATTTTATAATCTTTCCAGAAATATAATGTTTTTTGCATGAAGTGTTGTATATTTTCTTGTGTAGGCAGGTTTCCATCACATTTTCACAGAACAGGTACGAGGAACCAACAAAGATCTAAATTTTCCAAGCACTTCTGGTCTAAACTAGGCCATGGAGTAAAAAGGGAAGTTGTTCAGGTTTTCATAAGATTTCTAGATATATAATTTTTTTCATCTAGTGCTTATAAATCTCAAGTTTTAGGTGTTTTTACGTTGAATTTGTAAGGGGATCACACTGTGGAAACATTGTAGGCACCACAAATTGTTCTTGGGACAATTTTTACAATTTCTTAGAGTTACTTGAAACATTTATCAACTTATTTACAAGTATAAAGTTTTGTTAGTCATTATTGAATGGATATTGTACTTCATTGGACGTTGAATAGATCGATTCACTTTCTGTGAATCCAGAGACATAGCCTTTGGATGAAATTTATTATCAATTTCTGAGTTGTGGTGTTTTTATTCATTTTTTAGAAGCTTTTGATCAGATAAAATTCATCATTTAATTAAAATTATTAATTGATAAAATAAGCACAAAGCTGGAGTTATTTGATTGGAATTATTTTTAGTATCCATAACCCACAATCATATAGTGAATGTACTTCCAAATTTTGGAATCCAGAATTCAGATTGAGTGTATATTTTAATTCAACTTCTGATTATTTTTAATGGATTTGAAATAGATTCAGTATATTCACTTAATTTGGAAAAATTATATTAATTGATCACATTGGAAGAGTTAAAAAAATGGATTTCCAAGACACCCAAAATTGAGAAAATTGAAATCATGATCAATGTTGAGTCTGATAAGTTTAATCATCTAAAAAATTTCTAAGTACTTCAAAAATTTAAGTACCATTTTCATATCAGTAAGCCAAAGAAATAACATATATATATGCATGTGTGTGTGTGTGTGTGTGTGTGTGTGTGTGTATCTGTGTGTGTGTGTGTATGTATGTATGTGTATGTATGTATATGTATATGTATGTATATATATATATATATATATATATATATATATATACATACATACATACATATATATACACACACACATGTATAGATATATACATATGTGTGTGTGTATATATATATGTATACATATATATATACATACATATATACACACACACATGTATATATATATATATATATACATATGTGTGTGTGTATATATATATGTATACATATATATATATACATACATATATACACACACACAGACATATGTATATATATATATATACATATATATACATATGTGTGTGTATATATATATTTATATATATATGTATATATATACATCTTCCAACATATATATTTGTGTGTGTGTGTGTGTGTTTGTGTGTGTATATGTACTCCCGTACACACACACACACACACATATGTGTGTGTGTATTTTTCTCTACTGATAAGAAAAGTTTTATAAGTGTTTTACGTACTAGTCAATATTAACATGAATGCCTCATAAAGGATTTTAAAATAAAATTTTTAAACAAAATCCCGAGTCTATGACCAAATCATCGACTATACCTTTTTTTTCAAATAATGGTCTTGACTAATTGAGTCAACCATAACAAACATAGTTAAAGGAATAGAAAATAAGTACATAAGTATAAGATCAATCAGGGAGAAACTTTTAAAAATAAATCAGGCCATCATTATAAACCTCATAGATAATGAAACGAACATGATTAAACAATAAACATACTATTTATATAGTCATCGAATCAAGTCAAGCATGACAAGAAATAACAATTTCACCTACAACCAAGAAAAGTATCTATCAATTTAAGATAAGTTGTAATGTTCCCTTTTCCTGTGCCAAAGGCCTAAGGGCCAGGTCGAGTCCAAGCCATTGTCAAACCCAAGGGGTTGTGGATGCTGGGAGCTATTGGGAAGGGGCCATGTGGTTCTAATATTCCAATTTTGTGTTGAAGGTCACTTTTGGACCATGACGACTTAAAGGGGAAAAGTAACTTAAGTTATTTTTATTTTATTGACCCCTCCATGGAATGAAACATGTCTAGGTCTATTTGGGCTCTTTTACCTTAGAAAGTATATAAGGAGCTGGGAGAGAAAGGAGAGGAACTTTTTTCGCTTACATTTTAGTCTCCTTCATGTGCAACAACTATTGCACATCTACAACTTGTGGAGTCAAATCCCATAAGGACCCTAGCTTTGATGGTGAGAGACCTGTCCCTAGCTATTAGGACATTCTTCGGTAGTGAGAGATCTACCATAGTCTGTCATTTCAGAGCCTCTTTCAGGGATGTGTGGCAGAGACATTATCAGAGTTTTTAAAGGAAGGATTTCAAGGGTTTTGGGGGTATTTGGGGAAAATAATCAGAGGGGCTATAGATCAGATTCACGGTAGCCATTTGGGATTGGCGTGGCAGCATGTTGAAGGAGCCTCCATCATTTTTTGACCCATTCCAAGCGAGGTGACTTGCATCTTTTATTTGGGGGTTTTTCATGCAGTCGTTGTCAGATCTGAAGGTGGAAATATTATTTCCTATATCTGTCAATGTTATTTCCAGAGATCCTTATTTTTTCTCTTGTATTTAGAGAGTAACGAACCTCGAAAGTTTTCTAGCTATCCAGGGCATGTTGTGCTTTTTTTGGTAGTAGTTTAATTTGTGTAAAATTCCAAAAATATTTTTATTATGTCCTCTATAATAATATCAATCTCTCTTTAAATTTTCAAGTAATTCGAGTGGATATTTTTATCCCAAATTTTCCCCCAGCAAATTTGGTCAAGACAACTCCTACACATAAGGAAATTATGAAGGAAATGACTCAAACCCATGAGCTCACATTTTATAATCGACTAAGTATGGAAGAACCAGAAGAGGGAATCACATGTCCTAACGACACTCCTCCAAAGGTGAATCCAAAAAAGAGAAGCTAAAACAAGCGCCGCATCTCCACGTGTCTTAGGATGAAATGGAGGCAAGGGTAAATCGTCAATGCATGAGCCAGGCCTGCAGAGGCTGTCAAGTGTCTTAATGGTGTTGATTCAGTGGTTAAATAGAGAAAATGTTACAAACAAGCACCAGACTAATGCATTTCCCAGAGGAAAGCAAGGAGTCAGAAGAAAAGGTGAAAATTTTCCTTTCATTCAAAAGGCAAAAGATAAATTGTGAACCCGCAAGTCTGATTTTTTCTCTAATAGGTGTGCCACATGAACCATCTCAAAAGGGGGCCCATTTTTCAAATTATTTTCCCCATCCATTTATACAGACCTGATACAAACTTCGAAGGGGCATACATTTTGACTCATGGCTCAAAATATTACAAATATGACACCATTGGAAAGATCTCGGCCTCACCTGCGCCATAGAGGTCTGAAAATTTAATTTTGATGAGGTTAGGTGAAGGAAAATGGAGGAAACATCTTCAAGCCTTCAATGTAGGATCCATCAGTCTCAACAACTAGATCAGATTTGATATGTTCTCGTCATTTCCTCTTCTTTCAAGGTGCCAAATCAAGGAATCATGCAATAAAGACAAATTTGGGGCATATTTTATCAGAAGCATTAGAAGTAGTGGTTGAGTTTCAACCCACTTTTCCCATTGTCATCCCTCTGATCAAATCTATAAATACAGGGGCAAGATTCATTGTAAAGCATGGTTTTTCATTCTTCTTCCATACTACCCTCTCTCTTTCTTCTCTAGGGTCGAATGTGGACTTTAAGCCTCCTCTCTTGGATTTGTAGTGGAATTTTATTGCCTATTTCCCATTAATGGTGTACTATGTGAAATATTGGAGCAATAAAATTTGTTTTGTGATGCATTTTATCCATCCTTTACTCATTTTGTTATCTCTTCTCACCTCTCACCATTGCAGGGTATACTGTGCCTGTGTATGATGTCCATTGTAGGTTTTGGGAGATATGCTTAAGGGGTTTGAAATGGTGTTCTGTGTAAAATTTATCCTTCGTCTATGATGCATCTGTCAATCCTCTCCATTGCTCACCTCTCTCCATTTCATGTAGTTGGGTTTATGATCAGCAGTTCCCTTTTCTCAGTGTTATCACCTCTGTAGTGTAGGATTTCTTTATTTTCATGTTCTCTCTCTCTCTCTCTCTCCTGGGTCCCTTAGAATTGTTAGATTAGGAGTAGATAGTCACATTTACTTCCTTAGAAGTAGTTTAGTGCTAGGATTAGGAAGAGGAACTAGCCTTCTCTAGAGGATCATTCCCATTTTCAAGTCCCACAGCTTGGGGAATGATCCAATGTTATGAAAATCACACCAAATGACCCTGCCTTAGAAAACTAGATGCATAACTCATTTGGGGGTGTTGTGATTTCACACTAACATATATTGGGAGATATTGATTTTATTTAGTTTGTTGTCCTTACTGTAAAAAATTACATAAATCAATATTTTATTTTGTTGCAATTTTCATATATTTTGTGCATTTTTAAGTAGTATCCCATAAGAGATATTTGAGTGGTATCAGAGTTATTGTTCCTCCATCTTGTGTGGGTTAAATATGGTAGTTTGGAAAGATCTCAATGTGGGTTTTATGAAGGAAATGTTCACCAACATGGTGAAACAACAGGAAGCCACTAACCTTTATTTGAGCCAGCTCACTCAGAATGTGAATAAAAGTAGATCTAGGGACAATAATGAACATGGTGAGAATAGTGATAAAGGGCGTCCAATAGAGGTGATTGATGAGGATTCTTGTTGGAGGAAGAACCAACCTTTGAGTAGGGGTTTTAGAGATAATATGTCATTTCCATATTATTGCATGATGAAGATTGGTAGCAAGCCCAAACAAGGTCATAATATGTCGGTACATGAATTACAAAAGAACTCATTTGAAGAAGAAGCTTCTAGACAAAATGGTATGATTTCCATTGAGAAAAATAATTGCATTAGTGAAAATTTTCTTGTTAGAGAAATTATTCCAGCTCAGGAGAAGAAATTAGTATATGAAAGCAAGGAGGATGTAAGGGAAACTCTTAAAAAGTGTGAGGAATGGAATAGCAGAGTTGGAGCTGCTAGGTTGATAGTGACTCAAGAAAGACAACACTTATAAGAGTTTAAGGAAATGATGAGGGTAATTGATGCAAGGAAGTATTCACCCATGAAATAAGACTCTATGGAGTAGATGGCACATGAGGGGGAGCCTCACATGGACACTTATGTGGAGTTACACGCTATTGAAATTACCAAACTAACAATTCCAGATAAGATGATTTATGAATAATTTCAGCCCATTGTAGACCAGAATGCTCAGGATTTGTGGCAGAAAAGTCAAGTCATTTAGAAACCAAGCTTGATGAGGATACTCCAATGGATGGTGTTTTGGAGGTTTCTAAATCAGCAATAGAAGGTGAACCTTTTGATGATATTCTTTATGAGGTTAGTAGTAGCACAAATTTATTTCATCATCTTCATCCTATATCATTACAATAGTTTTATCATGATGGTATTCAACCTATTGTCGGTAAGAATGCTAAGAATTTGGTGCATCAAAGTCAAGTCATCATGAAGAGAAAGAGTGATAATATTCTTTATGAGGAGATACAAAAGAAGACAAGATGGCATACCTTACATGATATAAGGATTCATGGGCATTATAAGGTATGGGATCCTGGTAATATGTTGCAATTGTAAGAAACTATCAATTTTGATTTTGAAAATTTGGTGACTAATTTCATAATCAAAAGAAGGAAGTCAAATGTGTCTTTTTGGATTACAAGAGTTGGCAAGCGTGATTTATTCATTAGAGACTCCGGTGCAAGAAGGGAGAGTACCTCTCAAGGTACTAGCATTGGTTTTATGATTGCTAAAAGGGTAAGAGAATATTTTTTATTCATCTTTAGCCTACTGGACTATGTATAACAGTAGTCATAATGAGAGGAGAAAATAGCAATATGGGACAACAGGGTCAAAGAGGTGCAAGTGGACATTTAAGGAAGAGGCCTCCCCATTCTTCTGTCAGGCCTTTAGGGGTTCACGAACCTTCTTTCTTGAAGGATCTGGAAGTTTCACAGGTATAGCAACTAGTAGATATTTTAGATGAAGAGTCTTATTGGGAGAGGAACCAGACCTTAAGTGAGGGCTTTTGTAACAACATGCCATTGCAAGAGTATTGAAAAATTAATATTAGTAGTAGAACCAAGAGAGATCATTAGAAATAGGTACCATAGTTATAGAGGATATTGGGACATATCTCCATTCCACACTTTAATGGTTCTAAGAAGTGTACTTCACCATCTTGGGTCTAGAAGTTGAAGACATACTTTGACTTGAATCCTATGTGCGAGGAAGATGTAATTAAGTTTTTAATCTTACATCTTGAGGGAGATTCTCATGATTGGTGGCATCGTGGGTCGATTACATAGGGACAAATACACATTAATACTTATGTAGAGTTCACCCAGAGGCTGGTGAGAAGATTTGATAGGAGGGACCCTAACAGTTATTTCAGGGAGTGGACTCATTTGAGACAAACCGGTCCCCTAGATTAGTACATTGCATATTTTTAGAGATGATTAGTCATGGTACCTGATGTCATGGAGACGAGGTTGATTTTTTTGTTCATAGCAGGTTTTACAGATGCTTTTGTTGGGTTTGTGAAGGCATTTTAACCTTCTTCTTTGCATGAGGCTGTTAGGAAAGCTCGGGACTTGGAGTTATCCACTCCAAAGCTGAGGGCTCCACCTCACATTTAGCAAAGGGAACCTCCATCTGGATCAGACGAACTTTAGTAGAGGGAGCCTCCATCGAGGCAGGAGGTGGTTAAAAAGCCAATCATTTCCTATGAAGACAGAGATGAGTTGAGGCTAAATAAACTATGTTTTGATTGCCACACACCTTAGGTTCTAGGACATGATTGTAGAGGTAAAGGGAAGGCCCAATTCATTTAGGTCTTTAAGGAGAGTGAGGATGAAAGAGGTGAGGAGTTAGAGACTCATGATATGGATGATTGAGATGGGTTTATGTTGGATAGTGCTGATGTGGGACAGGAGGAGGAGGATTTTCCTCGGGAGATTATAGCCACATTATCTAGTACTCTGATGTACAAGGCATTTAGGATTAGAGGGTTTATGTAGGGTCAACGAGTTAGGGTAATCATCGATAGTGGGGAAACCCACAACTGTATTGATTCCTCATTAGTTGAGAGGCTAGGATTAAAGACAAAGGATTTTGAGGGCTTCAACGGGGTTATATCCAATGGAGAGTCTATGAGGTGCACACGACGGGTTCCCCAAGTGAGCATCATGATGGGTAACTATATAGTTACCTATGATCTCAACATCGTTGGTATGGGAATGACCAAGATAGTGCTGGGAGTGTAGTGGCTTCAATCTCTTGGTAATTTTCAGACTAAATTTCAGATGATGGAGCTAAAGTTTAAATCTGAGTGTAGGAATGTGATTTTGAGGGGATTATCTATAGGAGCACCTAGGTTGGTTACAACTAAGGGGATGGAGAGGATGTTCTGGCATGGCGAGGAGTTTTATTATTGTGGATTAATGTAGAGTAGGATGGACTTGGGTGTGACCAGCAATGTTGCACATGAGATAGTTACATAGATAGGGGTTACAGGTTCAGATCCTCTGAGTTTATCATTATGTTGGTTATCTAAGGGGTCGGTAGACTGGAGATCTCATTTTCTTGTTGAGTAATCCAAAAAGTTACACACTTGTGAGATTCTGGATGGTTACATACAGGATGACACCTATAGATTGGAGGATGAGATGATATATTATTGTGGCAGATTAGACCTTGTGTCAGACTCAAGGTTTAGGATGGAGATATTGCGACATGTGCATTTTTCTTTCATGACCAGACACCTAAGCTTTGATGAGACCTACATGCTCATATCTGAGATGTTCAGATGACATGGGTTGAGGGATGATATCCCCAACTTCATATAGGGATGTATGGTTTTTTGTTATAACAAATTGGATTTTACATGTTCGTCATGTTCTGAGTCAATAGGGGATAACACTCCTATGTATTTTACTACTTATAGGCACGATGGGCATTTCACCCATGTGCTAGTCAGTGGAAGGATGGAGTTGACTTAGTTACCTGGTTTTTTAATAGGTTATCACTCATCACGGGAGGTGAACTATGTGGAGTTAACATTGTTGGTTGACCATGTACTAGAATCTTGGGATTTTTCCCCCACGGGACACATTGAGATACATTATGAGGAGTTATACTCTCACACCAATGTGGGTCATGTGGGAGAGTTGGCACACTTTATACGTATACAAGTTATTTCACAGGTTGATCCAGGGAATTCTACAAGATTCAGAGTGGAATTTCATACCCAGAAGTTGAATGGAGAGGTAGTGAGTGATCACATGATGACAACCTTGCATCGGTAGGGATTTGACAGATTGGAAATTTCGGTGCAGGTACCAGTGGAGAGTCATTTTGGGTATCATTCTACTTCACAGACACCATTGCTCTTAATACCATATGGAGGTCATGATGACTGCACATGGTTTTTTTGGTTACTTTGGACTACATCAATCCTTGGTTGATGATAGGGTGAGGTGGAGAAACTTACAACGCGGTATTTAGCTTCTGTAATAGGGAAAAATAAAGCTTGGGGTCAAGCATTTCTTGGGAAGGGAGGACTGTAATGTCCCATTTTTCTGAGCTAAAGGCCTAAGGGCCAGGTCAAGTCTAAGACGTTGTCAGACCCAAGGGGTTGTGGATGCTGGGAGCTATTGGGAAGGGGCCACGTGGTTCTAATATTCCAACTTTGTGTTGAGGGTCACTTTTGGACCATGAAAAATTAAAGGGGAAAAGTAACTTAAGTTATTTTTTATTTTACTGACCCCTTCATGGAATGAAATGCGTCTAGGTCTATTGGGGCTATTTTTCCTTGGAAAGTATATAAGGAGATGGGAGAGAAAGGAGAGGAAATTTTGTCGCTTAAATTTTAGCCTCCTTCATGTGCAACATCTGTTGCACATCTATAGCTTGTGGAGTCAAATCCCATAGGGACCCTAGCTTCGGTGGTGAGAGACTCATCCCTAGCTAGCAGGGCATTCTTCGATAGTGAGAGATATACTATAGTCTATCATTTCAGAGCTACTTTCAGGGTTGTGTGGCAGAGACATTATCAGATGTTTCAGAGGAAGGATTTTGAGGGTTTTCGGGGCATTTGGGGAAGATAATCAGAGGGGCTCCAGATCAGATTCACGACAACCATTTGGGTTGGGCGTGGTAGCACATTAAAGGCACCTCCATCATTTTCTGACCCCATTCCAAGCGAGGTGACTTGCAACCTTTATTTGGGGGTTTTCTAGTTGGCCATTGTCAGATCTGAAGGTGGAAATATTATTTCATATATCTGTCAATGTTTTTTCCAGAGACCCTTAATTTTGCTCTTATATTTAGAGAGTAACGAACCTCTCCAGTTTTCCAGTTGTCTAGGACACGTTGTGCTTTTTCTGGAAATAGTTTAATTTGTGTAAAATTTCAAAAACAATTTTATTATGTCCTCTATAATAATATCAATCTCTCTTCAAGTAATTCGAGTGGATATCTTCAGAGATATTGATTTTATTTAGTTTGTTGTCGTTACTGTAAAAATCTGCATAAATCAGTATTTTACTTTGCTACAATTTTCATATATTTTGTGCATTTTTAAGTAGTATCCCATAAGGGATATTTCATAAGCTTAACGAGGTATGGCATATCTCTCCCCTTAAGTATCATCATTCCTAATGATACAATCCTATAATTCTTAGAAATTAGATTAAGAAGATACCATTTCACACACTAAAATATCATAAAGACATAATATCATAACTAAAGTTTATAATTAATCTAATTCCATAATTGTAAACAGTAATTTTATCAAGCTATAACAATCTTATTTCATCAAGTTTTTGCCAAAACAACAAGATTTCATGATTTTCTCCATTTATTCAGTCATTATAAATATCAAATGAATAGTATCAGATATAAAATCCTTAAATTTATCTCTAAAAAAATGTAGAAAATAATTTTTCATTTCTTCTAGATTCTCCCAAGTGGCACTTTCTTCTAAAAATTGGTCCCACTGGACCTTACATTGAGTTATTTCTCTTTTTCGCAAGTGCATCTTGAGATTTTCCAACACTCTTATAGGTTCAACAACAATGAAACCTAGATCCAGAATCTGTAAAGAGTTCCAGTTAAGCACATGTGATAAATTTGATACATACTTTTTTAAGCAAGGAGATATGAAAAACATCATACAACTTGGATAGTGCGGGAGGCAACACTAGCTAGTATGCTACAAGGATGATTACTTTAATAATATCAAAGGGTCCACCATAGATAGGTGAATGTTTGGCTACCTTTCCAACTGAAATTGAAATTTTGTTAGGCCTAACCCTTAAGAAAAATGTATCTCCTTGATCAAATTTTTCTGTCAACTCTCTTTAAATCAATGTAGCTTTTTTGTCTATTAGCAGCCTCTTTCAATCATTCTCATAAGAGTTTAACTTTTTATTTCATTTCACTCAACATTTCAGTTCCTATAATTTCTATATCTTCCACATTGTCCAAACTGACATGTGTTCTACACTTACGTCCATACAAGGCCTCAAAAGGAGCCATTTTTAGCGATGAGTAATAAGTGTTATTATATGCAAACTCAACCGATGGAAGGTATTCTTACCATGTGTACTGTTGATCCATGTTGTACATTCTAAGCATGTCTTCCAACACTTGATCTTCCCTTTCATTATTTCCATCTGTTTCCAGAGGATATGTAGAACTGAAATTTGACTTTGTTTCGAAAGTGGTATTTAAGGTGTTCCAAAAATGAGAAGTCATCCTATGATCTCTATCTAAAATTATCAATTTAGGTACACCATGTAATATGAAAATATCATGCACAAATTTTTTTTCAAGCACATGTGAATCATCTTTCAGATTCCCTACTATGAAATGAGCCACTTTTGTTAACTTTTCAACTACAACAAGAATTATGTCATGTTTATTCCTTGACATAGGCAGTCCTTACATGAAATCCATACTGATTACCTACCATTTATAGTGTGGAATGCTATAAGGGTACAAAAATCCTATTGGATGTAAATGTTTAGCCTTAACTTGTTGACATTCTAAGAAATGTGATACATAGTTCATTATATCCTTCTTCATCCCTTTCCAAAAATATTGTTGTTTTACATCAACAAGCATCTTAGTCACTCCAGGATGTCTAGAATAAGGAGCATCATGAAATTATTTTATCAATTTCATCCTTAGTTCATTCTCTGAAGGTATGTAAACTTGATTTTAAAATCTAAGGACTCCTTCATTGTCAAATCTAAATTATGTGTATCTCATATCATTAAGATTTGTAGCAAGCACTGCTTTAACTTGCTGATAATAAGAATCAAACATCATTTTTTTCTTAACGTCATCCTTGAATTACATTTTTAAAGTGAAAACGGAAAAAATATGATTCCTATGAATTAACGCATCTATCACTCTATTTTCCTTACCTTTTATATAATTGATATCAAATTCATATTGTGATAAAAAATCTAACCATATTTTTTGCCTTGCATTTAAGTTTGGTTGTGTGAAGATGTATTTCAACCCGAGATGATCTATTTTCAGTTCAAAGGGATTTCCCAAAAGGTAATGTCTTCATACTTGCAATGCATGCACAATGGCATCAGGCTCTAAGTCATAGGAAGTGTAATTCATCTCATGCACCTTGAGATTTCTACTCTCATAAGTGATTACATGATCATTTCGCAGAAAAATACCACCTAAGCCTTCACCGAAGTCATATGTTACAACTGTAAATATACCATTAGGATCTGGAACTTTTAATATAGGCGTTGTAGTTAATTTTTCTTTCAGAAAATTGAAATCATTTTCACACTTTTCGGACTATACAATTTTCTTCTATTTCTTTTGTAGTGTGGTAGTTAGAGCTACAACTCTAGAGAAATCCTTTATAAATTTCCTATAATATCTAGCCAATCCCATGAATCTTCAAGATTCATGTACATTTTTAGGTGTTAGCCATTTAGTTATCACAGTAATTTTTGAAGGATCTACAGAAATTCCATCATTATTTATGATATGTCCAAGATATTGGACTTCGTTTTGATCAAACAAACACTTAGAAAGTTTACCATATAGTTTTCTCTTCCTTAACACATCTAAGACAATTCTAAGATGTTCATTATGCTCTTTAATGATTTTCAAATAAATGAGAATATCGTCAAAGAATACTAGCACAAACTTGTCCAAGTATTCTTGAAATATATTGTTCATCAGGTTCATAAAAGTTTGTTAGAGCATTGGTAAGTCCAAAAGGTAACATGGTGAATTCATAGTGTCCATAACTTGTTCTAAAAGCATACTTTTGAATATCTTCCTCTTTTATTCTCAACTGATGGTATCCTGATTGAAGATCAATATTAGAATAAACTAATTCTCCACGCATTTGATCAAAGAGATCATCAATTCTAGGGAGAGGATACCTATTTTTTATTTTGGCTTTATTAAGCATTCGATAATCAATGCAAATCCTAAGTGTTCCATCCTTATTCTTTATGAAGATGACTAGTGCACCCCAAGGAGAGACACTCAGTTTGATCAATCCTTTTGATAAAATTTCATGAAGTTTTTCTTTCAGCTCAAATAGTTCTATTTTTTTCATTCTATATGAAGCCTTAGAAATTGGTTTGGCTCCCATTTTAATGTCTATAGTGAAATCAAATTCTCTTTTAGGGGAAAGAAAAAGTAGTTCTTTGGGAAATACATCATTGTACTCACATAACAACGGGTGTTCTTCCACAAAATCCTTACCTTCTTCACCTAAATCTACAATTTTTATAGCATATAGCACACAACCTTTGTTCTTATCTTTCTTAAGCTACATTACAGTGATTTTTCAAACTAAAAAACCTCTTTTTACTCCCTGAATTATTGTTGTTTTCTACAGGTCATCAAGGTACTTAATTTTATTTTCTAGGTAGTCTATAGTTTCCTTATGCTGAGCTAACCAGTTTATGCCTATGACTATGTCATATGAGCCTAGAGGGGCTAAATATAGGTCAACCTCAGTGGTAAATCTTAGTAAATCAAGAGTTGCATCAAATAGAAATTATTTAATAGTGTGTAAAATGTTGCTCCCATACTGAACAATCTAAGATTATTTCATAAAACCATCTTTTATTTTAAGTTTAAATGTAAATTTTGTTGAAATAAAACATTCAGTAGCACCATTATCAAATAAAATGGTTATAGGTAATCCATACAACTTACCTGTAACTTAAACTGGTGTAGCTTGCTTTTCAGCTTACTTGTTTATCACTGCAACATGAATATGATGCTTTTGGTTGCCATATTTCTTTCTTTGAGGATAGTTATTAGCATAATGATCTAGACCTCAGATATAATAGCCCCCAAATGGTCCTTTCTTTTTAGATTTGTTCTCATTGTTGGCTGTATTTTTCAGCCCATTCTTTTTGTTATTTACAACAGTCTTACCCGTTGTATTTTTCTTTCCATTTCCATTATTATTTCTATTTTTTCTATTAAAATTTCTTCCAAGAAACCTTTTTAGGTGTTAATGGTGATGGTGAACTAACAATTTTTTTCCTTTTCCTCTCTATGTGCAGAAATAGCGTGTAATTTTTATTCTTGTCTGATTGCCTTCTTCAAGACAACTTCCATAGTTGATGGACCATGGACATCAACTTCACCTCCTATCACTGGGTTTAACCCCATGATAAATTTCCTAATCTGGAATTTTTCATCCGTTTGATACTGAGGTACGTACTTGAGAAGATTTGTAAACTTCTCCCAATACTCAGTCACTAACATTTTTCCTTGTGTTAATGTCTGAAATTCAGACATATTCTGATCATAATAGAGTTGGGGTAACCAGTGTTGTCTGAATAATGACTTAAACTGATCCCAAGTCAAAATTTCTTCATCTACTACTAGTTCAACCTTTCGGCTATCCCACCATGAGGATGCTTCATTAGAGAGCTGATAGGCTCCCCAAAATTCCTTAGTTTCTTCTGAGAAGTTTCTTATTACAAATTACTTCTCCATTTTGATGAGCCAATTCTAAGCTCCATCACCCAAGGTGGTAACATTGAAATTTGGTGGGTTGATCCTCTTGATATCATTTGACAGTCAATTGCCAAATATGCCCTCTTGTTCTCAGGTGGGTTAACTTTGTTAACATTCATATTTACATTAGCATTTTCATTTGCAACAATTATTATTTGCTGGGTTAGGATCTACATCATCATTATTTTCAGAATTCATATTCTCACGTAATGATTCTCCACCATCGCTTTCATGATCACTAATGTTTCCTAGGATTTTATGTTCCAAAATAGCCATTCTATTTCTTGTGTCTTGAAGGGCAGCGAGAATCTCATGTAGCTTCTACATTTTGAAATCTTCACCATTTGCAGTTGGTTATTCACAATGTTTCCTCTTGTTCTAACCATGTTTTTTGTTAGAAAATAATTTAAGTTTGTGTTAGCATAAGGACTCAATAGGTCCAAGAGCTGCAACCTTCAACTTTGATACCAAAATGTAACAAACACTTTCCAATCATCATAATTATGGGATTTTATTTTAAATTTCCCAAATTAAACATACACCTTCAATGATTTAAATGTATAAACTAACATTTAAATAAAAAAACTTATAATTACAACTCTTCAGATAACAAATCAATATAGCATGTTCATAATTTATGGGTCAACTAGATCCTACTACGATCCCCCATAAAGTACTCTTTTGAGTTAGTATACAAGGCATACTCATTAGTGCCCTTCTCGGATTTGATTTTACAAGTGTTGTTCTAATTTTCTACCTGGGGTTCAATCAATCGAAACCCATCCGAAATTTTACACTTTAGTTAGAGCTAGGTGAACCTGATAGTGTAATGACATACACTACTTCAGCCAAATTTTATGAGTCATGCATTGCATGCTCTATTTCTAGACTGCACATTGTCTTTGAAACATGTCCCATCACCATGTCACTTGGTTCCGTTATCAGAATTGAATCATTTGTTAAGTTAATTAAATTCAAGTTACACACATAATATAAAAATTGTTCATCCTAGTAAGATGAAACACTACTGTGCCAACTTAGGTTTCCTATGGGAGAGAAAGATATCATCGTAATGAATTACATTGTCACGTGATCAATTTATTCTCCTATATCCAACATAAGTTGGTACAGAGGGACTAGACTAAACTAGACTAGACAACCTCCGCATCATAGCACAACTCAATTCCATGTTGATTATGACATGTCGTAATAAATAGGGCTCGAGGGATAAATTAGGCTAACTATTGTATGGCAGTATTCATTGAATGACCCACGTCATTCGATGAACACCACACTACATCAGCCTTCTGAAGTTGGCCTACCGAGTACCATGTATTAGGTTTGTCGTAACTATTCATTTCATTGAAATTAGTTTTACGCCAGGTCCATATTTCACAACACAGTGATATTCCATCGCATTAATTATTTGATCCTAAGGTCCATAAATCAGTTTTGATTAATTATTCGTAATCAAATCCCATAAATTTGTTTATGTACATTCATTAAACATTTTAAGATAACTAGGGAAGTAAGTTACATTAATTATGAAGTCCCTAATTTATTTAAATTACAACATTGTCGTTATAATTTAAATAAGTACAAAACTATTGAACTTGTCAAATACATGTAATACAATCATTTATATCCATAAAGGTTACATACTTATGATTAAATATTAAAATATCATTAATCAGTTATCACCATATAATAGTCCAAACATACAACTATAAAATAATGATCCGCATTCATTTATTTTAATAGATTACATCTCGTATCCTTACTATAGCTTTAGTTCATTTTATATACTTAAAGCTAACACACTAAGGATATTATTCAATCACAGTTCATTATTCAACTTAATAATAGTACATATCTTATGAAATCAGATTGATTAATTCAATCACAATCACATCTTAAAAAATACACAAAACTAAATATTTGATATAAATAACCATGATCAATATTAAAATAATATTCAAATTTTGATTATAAAATTTTATTTTCTCTTCCAAAAGTGATATAAAAGCTCCGAGGCCATAATTCCTTTAAACAATTTATTTAGCAAATCACAAGCTTGTTTTTACAACAGTTAAGTAAAGAATACATCTTTAATCATAACATCAAGAATTCAACATAATCACCCGCCGGATAAGATCTAAATTTCGCCATCTGTAAAAAATTTAGGAAATCTTCAATTTGAAATAACTAGCATGAAAAAGTCTAGCATCTTATATTTAAAATTTATAGCATTGAAATATTTCAATGAATCATAATTCAGCTAAACAACATTATCAAAAATTCATATAATATATCAACATATCATTTCTCATTTCCCTTCCTTTCATAATCCATAAAAGAAACATATGATTTTCCAACTCAAATCATTAAGATAATAATTCAAATCAATAAAAAATAACAGTTACGAATATCAATTCAAAAAACATATCAACTATGTCAGTTATACTCAGACAAGGTTATTTAGAAACATTAAACAAGCACACACTTTATACTTAAACATCCATACTTGTTTATATCATCATCATAAATTAAAATTACGAGTCAAGTAACAGCTATAGAAACCACACAAAATTTATTATGGGTTTGTGTAACATAATTCGAAAGAAAAGAGTGTAATAATACTCAAGTCATGTCTTAATAAATATATTAAGAGTCTTATTTTAATAAAGATAATAATTAAAATATACAACACCATATTTTAATATTATCAATCCATAACCATATCAAATAATGTCTACTTATCATAATGCATTATTCTTTTTCACAAAATAGAAGCACTTGCATTGTTATATAATAATAAAAATAACAGTTGTACTTAGTTTTCCATCGAATACCTTTAACTATATGAAATACCAATAAGTATTCAAACCATACAAGATAACCAAATACATTACATCTCACATAAGGATTTATTCGACCTAGCTTAAGAGTATGCTACAAGATTTACTCGTATGGACTAAATCTATAGTTTCTCTATGCACCTAAACTATTACAGTCACTAGTTTGAATGAACCATATTATAACAAAGATCATAACCATTTACCATATGGTGATTTAAAATCAAAGCACAATCAACATCGACCATGTTGTGGTCTAAGAAAACAAACAACAAATAGTGGAGTGGTCAAACCGACCCTTATCCCCAGTGACATGAGAAAACAACTTAGTCCCCTAAATAAACTATGACACAGAGCCATTCCAGTAGGTGACTAAGTCACACATTCACCATGATACAAACATTTGGTGAATCATACACCACTGTAAGACCAAATACGACCAAGGCCGAGTTGGGTATTCTCATACCCTTATTATTTTTTATATAAAAAATAATGAACAAGAGAAGACAAATTTCAACTACATGTATACGATCTTGAGCTCGATAATAATATCCAAAAAGTTGATTTATTCAGCTTGTACAGAGGAACAAAACACAATCAAACTAAATGTTGATATGCATATAACTAACCCTATAAACGACACCTAAAATGATGAACATAGATAGTTATGTTAAACTACAGGTTATTGAGCATGAGATAAAAAATAAGAACCTCACATTAATTTAATATAGCCTAAATGAGGCACTAAAACAACCCCACCAAGTATAGGTGCAAGAAACACAAATAAAACAATATCCAAATATTTATACAATACTCACAATAATATGCAAGCATTCCTTCATATTTTGGGTGATACCCAAATTCAAATTCATAATAATAACATGGCTTTAAACAAACGGCCAATAGAAAGCTTGACTATACACAATTTTAAGGACATATTTGCATTCAAATACTTATACATGTATAGAATGAGCTATCAAATCCTATATGCATTCAACTGTGGCTTTCAAATCAATATTTAAACATACCCAAAATGAAGAAAATGATAAAAAAGAAGGGAAAAATGATTTTCTCCATTATCATTCAAATATCTTAATCCTATAAATGATAAATATGGGAAAGAGGAAGTCTCATGCCTCTAATGCATTTGTAGAAGACCGAATCCACTTCTTTTTCTTCCTAGAAACATTCTAAATCTTATGCAAAAAACTATATAGAAGAGCAACTTAAAATTGACACAGGAGCTTGATAAAATCAACAACATCAACTATATAATCCCCCAAAACAAACTGAAGTTAAATTTTATATGCAAGGTCCTAATGACATGCCAAAAAAATAGCCATGACATCCTTGCATGCAAAGCTCACATGGTGATCCAAAAAGAGAGTAACAATAAAAATGAAAGACCAAAATAATCACTTAGCTCGGCAGTGGATTCCTCTACAAGATTCCCTCTTCTCATGAGGCTATGAAGCCTCATTAATTCCTTTAAATAAAATTATCCCAATTTCTTCCTAAACTCCTACTAATTCCCTATCTTTCCATCATCGAGCAACTTTAGCGTTTCTACCATCTAACTTTCTATCACATTCATCCATTTTGGCGGTTATTCAGTATCCAACAGTCAAGGATTTACAACCATCATAAACCCTAACTCCCACTTTCCAACATGCTAACCAAAGTGTCTTTTCCAATTTTAAACATTGGCTCGAGTGGCAAGTAAAAAACACGCAACTCGGTATGAGCTCAAGTGGGGGCTCAGTCGAGCTGGATGGCCCCTACCCATTAACAATTATAACATTGCATTGTCATTCAAAGATGGCTTGACCTTTCAACATATATTAAAACATAAGCCAAAGTAATAACATTAATATATGCAATGTTAATACAGATACATGTGTGTGTGTGTGTGTGTGTGTGTGTGTGTGTGTGTGTGTGTGTGTGTGTGTGTGTGTGTGTGTATGTATGTATACATCTACCAACATATATATTTTTCTATGTATATAAATGTGTGTGTGTGTACTGTCGTACATACATATATATGTATATTTTTCTCTCTTGATAAAATATGTTTTATAAGTGTTTTACGAACCAGTCAACATTAGCATGAATGCCTCATAAAGGCTTTTAAAATAAAATTTTAAAATAGAATCCCAGGTATATGACCCGATCATCGATTATACCTTTGTTTTTCAACAAGGGTCTTCACTAATTTAGTCAACCATACCAAGATTGTAAAATTTATTAACTACACACAGTTGCAAAAATGAAAATAAGTACATAAGTATAAGATCAATCAAGAAGCAACTTTTCAAAATAAATCAAGCCATGATTATAAACCTCATAGATAATGAAACAAACATGATTAAATAATAAACAAAATGTTTATATAGTCATCTAATCAAGTCAAACATGACAAGAAATTACAATTTCACCTACATTTGGGAAAAGTATCTATGAATCGAAGATAAGCTTAATGGGGTATGACATATTGTTAGTTTTTACATGGCCCCACAAAGCTTTGGCCACCCTGGACTAAATAAAATTTTTAAATAAATTCCACTCCAAATGAAAAACAAAAGCATAAATGCTACCTGTATGAATTAAAATTGTATTAAATAGATCCTTTTACACACAAGAAAAAACATAGACTCTGCCACTACTACAGGGAAATACAAGGCAAAGAAAAATCTCATTTCGTATGTGAAGAGCATATCGGGACTAGTGGAGGGTCTATGGAAGATCAACAATCGGTGGTCAACCTTTATGAACGTCATCATACAGTGCAATGCAGGTTGTTTATTTGCTGTCACTTGTTAAAGACCCCAAAGGGCTTCCCCATTGTAAGAAACATCTTCGATGTAATCGAGGGTTAAATTTGACAGCTACGTATGTCTGTCAAACAATGTTCAGGTGTCATTAATTTTCAAATATTACCCTTCAAAAATGTAAAACAATGTTGATTTTATATTGTTAATAAAATATTATAAAGATTATTTAATATATATTTAACTATTTTAAAACTATATTTGTGTACTTTCGATATAATCTATATAAAAAATTATGTTCATACTTAAATTATGAAAGTTTCGTGTGACAATTATTTCAAATATTTGCAAGTATTTTACAGTAAAAATCATGAAAAACGTCCAAACAAACATCAAATGTAACCCCTGGGCGTAATAATTAAACATCCCTTGCAATGTAGTCACAATAATATCTATACAGTCTTATTTCAAACCATGATTTGATTATCCACTACAATCAAACCCAATATCAAAGAATAGTAAAAGTAAAACAATCTTATTTGCACAAATATGTAGGTAAAGTAGGTAAAAAATGTACAAAATAATAGGACATATATTCCGCATGTTCACTTGATTAAACAAACAACAGATACTTGCACAACATTCTACCATGAATTATACTTGACTACACTGACTCTAAATAATTTCTCGTCTTGGTGAGTAGGTACTAAGCATTTACTACAGAAATGGGCATGGAGGAGTTGAACGATCAGATCAACTTAAAATATAATATGTCGACGATGTAAGGATGTTATCTTAGCCGCCCATGTCCTTGTCCATTTTCAAAGGGCGAAGGCCTTACCCTAAATGGAACAACACCTTCGGTGTAATTATTTATATTTTAAATGTGCTTTTAAATATAAAAAAGGATCAATTTTATAGTGACAAAATCAATTTAATAATTTTCATTAAATTTTTATTACATATATAAATTTATTTTTTTAAAAAGAGGTAAAATATTAAAAATTGTATTTATTATTTTTATATATAAAATCAAACTTAAAAACTAAATTATATTAAAATTCATATGATAAACATAATGTTATTTATATTAAATAATAATTAAATTTAATTATTGAAAGAATTGTTGGAGCTCAAACTTGCACCCATCCTAGATCAGGTTGAACTAGGGCATTGAGGAAATAATGGGACTGTCTCCAAGTTATAGGACTTTATGTACTTGAGATAGACCTCCGAAGAAGGCCAGTTCCTCTACTTATTTCTATCACTACCGCTACTCCTAATGCTGAAATGGACATCCTAAGCTAATCATGCCAAGGGATCATGGACAGAAGGATATGCAGAAATAGAAAACCAATCTAAGGGAGGTAATAACACTAGAAAGAAAGGAGATTAACACAATCAAATTTGAGAGAAAATGAAGGAGGATATGCAGAGTAAGGCTAGGCACATGTAACATAGAACAAAATGTATCAGCACAACCGTTTTCACTTGTCACAAGTAGAAAAGTAGATGCAAGGGACATGAGAAGACATATGAAGAACACAACATAAGGGAAAATAAGGAAAGAAGAATAAAAACATGTTAAGGTAGAAAGTAGACACAAAACAATGCTTCTATTACTTTTAGAAATGCACAGTCTATTACAATGCTGTGTGAGGCCAATATCCACATGCAAAGACCAGATCCAAAGGTCTGTCACTCAAAATGCAAGGCAATACCTATACAAACTTAAAGAGTCCAACCCTTTACAATGAGAAATTCTCTTATATTTATAGAAGAATGAAGGAGAGAAGAGAAGGAGAAAGGAGGGAAAATCAAATTTGAATCCTCAACCACCAAAAAATAGTAATGAATGCTGTTAAATCCATCAAATGTGCTTCTGTGTGACTGTTTGGTGTGTACGAGAAGAAAGGAGGCAATATTTGAATCCAATCGGGTGGTTGGAGTGATGAGATCATGCATTAATTGTGTGAGGGAATTTTTCTTGATTTTCACCTACCTAATCTTTCCAAAATTTAAACTTGAGTGATTTGGAGTGTAACCAACATCAACAATAATCTGATAAGATAAAAAGCACCCAAATCTTATCTCTGTAGTAAAAATTATGGTGGTATGAAGTTTATAGTTTGAACTAACATATGGCACATGTTGATTCATTACAAGGATTTGGTGCTATGTTAGCACACTTTGATAAGTTGCGTGTGATACACTCATTCTTCCAGGTTACCACGTGGCATAGTAACTGGTGTAAAAGAGGGTATGAATGTGTGTGTGGAGGGGAAAAGTGTAAAAGTAGAAAGCAAAGAGAAGGCACGCAAAAGTAATGCATGTGGGAGGAATGAGAACATTCTTATAGGAGATAAGTATGTAGCAAGGGCATGAGCATCAAAAGGTGATGCATGGTAGCAAGACAGAGGGCGCACAAGAATTTTAAGGACTTAACTAATTTTGGGAAGAAATTCCAAGGTGTGCGCGAAGGGTGAATAAAATGTTGGGAAGAAGGTAAGTGCACAGGGGGTGCACACAAGAGGAATGGAAGAAAATAGAGAAAGGGGAAAAAGGAAAGTGAAAAATGTCAAACAAAATAAGAGCGCATGAGGATGTGCAAGGAACTGTAGCCAAGTAAATTTTGAAAAGGAAGCAACCAAAAAGGCATAACCTACAATGTTGAACCTCAGAGTCAAAATGTGAATGTTAGTTGTCAAAATAACTAGGGGAGTTATTTTGGACAACATTTTGAGAACTTTTGGGGTCATCTTCCTGCTAGATGAAGGATATTTGTATCCTAGAGCATCCATTAGGCATGGATTCATCCTAAAATATCAAATTCTGATCTGTAACTTGAAGAACTATCCCTTGAAGTCACTTGACTACTTTTCCGAACTTTATTCTGAATCCTGTAAAACTGTTGGAAGGTAATTGGCATCCTAGAAGCAACAAAAGAACACACACAATGAGCACAAGGGAAGAAATAACTATATACAAACAAAACAATGTGCACACATCACACTTGGAGGAATTGAAACTACACTAATATATCCAATGATACAGAAGACTTAATGGAAGGGTTTGAGATAAATCCCATTGAATGGGATTGATAACGTGCCTCCATCAAGATGAGATAAATTGAAAGAGTTAGCCTTCCTACACAAATTGATGATATATGGACCACTCCAAAATGCAACAAAATTAAAATGACACCATGATTTGGCTCTGTCAGCATCCCACTTTAAGACTAAGTCACCAAATTTGAAAGCTTGAGGCCTAGCCTTTCTGTCAAGCCACTTCTTTGTTTATTTTTTATGTTGTTCTAGCTTGATTATGGTAGAGTTTCTTAATTCTTCAAGTTCAACCAAATTTTCCATTTTGATTTCTCTCTGATCCATGCCCTCAAACTCCAATTGTTGGGAAAGCTCTAATGAAGGAAACTCAAGAGATAAAGGAATTCAAGCTTCCTTTACATAAAAATTTTTATATGGTAAAGTACATATTTCCTTTTTCATCATGATTCTATCTACCCACAACACGCGTGACCTTTGTGTACCATAGCCTCTGGTTGATATTAATTTTCTGCTTCATGATTCTGATCAGGTTCTTTTTTGTTGAATTATCCAAGCCATTACCTTAGGGATAATAGTTGGAAGAATTCTTCAAATAGATACCGAGGCTTAGTGCCAAATCATAAATTTTCATACCAAGGAAGGCTTTTGCATGATTAGAGATAATGATATGAGGAATGCCAAACTTGGTTACAATACCTTCAAGAAATTCAAGGATGACAGACTCGGTTGATTCCTTGACCATGAAAGCTTATGTCCATATGGTGAAGTAATCTGTAGCTGTTATTACCCACCTAATCCTAGTGCTTGAAGGAGGATTGATCATGCCTATGAAGTCAAGACCCCATTACACAAAATTTTGATCTGTTTGAATCGGTTAGAGGGGAAGTTCTGCTAGTTTCTTCTTTCCAACAAAGAAAGTGCATTATTTACATTTTGTGACCCACTTGTGTGTGTCTACGAATAGGGTAGGCTAAAATTATCTTGCCTTGATGATCTTCATTATTGCCTCCTTGGTAGAGAAGTTTCCACCAAACAATCCATCGTGAAATTTTGCTAACACTTTGTTAATTTACGTGTCATTATTACACCTCAACAACATGCCATCAATGTTTCTTTTGAATAGGGCACCATCAATTAGTGCATATGGAATAGACTGCAACCTCAGATGTCACTTCTTTGCTTTGTTTAAACCAGGAGGATATGTGTCATTGGAAAGGAATGTAATCATGTCCTTCATCTAGCTACAAGAACCAAGATCTGCACTTTGTTCAAATTTATTATGTGGGAGTTCATCATTAATAAACAATGAATTCTCAGGTTCAGACTATGCCTCCTCAGCAAGCTGCATACAAAGCAGGTTGCCTCTAACTAACTTTGTGGCTTTAATGGGCACATCATACTCCATGATTTTGGTAACCCACCGTGCTCTCTTCTCATTGATTTCTTCCCCCATGATGAAGTGTCTTACACCTGAGTGTGAAAATAACACCTTAACATGATTTATGGTGAGCATACTTTTGAAATTTTTAAGCGCGCACATGATGGCGTAGACCTTTTTCTATGTGTGATCGTATTTTAACATTGGATGCTTCAATCCTTGTTTATTTTCTTGTGTCATGACAACAACAACACTCGCATCAACTCCATAAACATAGAGGATGAAATCCTTGAAATAATATGTATTGATGAGTGTTGGCGTGCAATAAATTTATTTCTTGATCTTGTTAAAGCTCTCTTTTCCTTTTGTTGTCCACCTAAAGGTCGTGTCCTTATTTAGCATGAGGGTGATGGGCCATACTAGTCCTACAAAGTTAGTAATAAACATCCTAACAAAATTTATTTTGCATAAGAATGACTATGAGGCTTTCTTTTATGCTAGCAAGGAGAGCGAAAGGATGGTAGAAACATACTCAGGATCAATAGCGATTCCATTCTTTGAGACCACATGGCCTAAAAGATTGCCACATGCCACAATAAATTTTCATTTCTTGGGGTTAAGGGACACCCCAAATTATTTGCATCTCTTAAAGACTTTCTTCAAGCGTGCCATGTGATCCGTGCTCTTCTTTGAGAAGGTAGTTATGTCATCCAAGTAGACTAGGATGAACTCATTGATATGTCCTTTGAAGGAAATATCCATGGTCTACTGAAAGGTTGTGGTTGCATTTGAAAGACCAAAGGGCATCTTCTGATATGTATAAGTTCCTGATTTGGTTGTAAATGTCATTTTGAAATGATCCTCTTCCTTAACCATGATCTGATTGAAGCCAGAATACCCATCCAACATGGAAAATATTTGTGTCCCATCCACGGTCTGTAAAATCTGCTCCATGGAAGGAAAAATATAGTGATCCTTCAAGGATGCCTTATTAAAATATCTAAAATTGACGCAGAGTCTGATTTCACTATTATTCTTATGCACTGGAACAAGATTCACAACCCAGGTAGATTATTTGATGGGGAATATTATCTTCACCTCAATGATTTTAAACAACTCTTTCCTCAGGAGGGGCTTTATCCTTGGATTAACTAAACTTTGTTTTTTTCTAATAGGATTGATGTTGGGATCAAGGTCAATGGAGTGTTGAGCAACACTTGGATCAAATCCTTTCAGTGTTTCATATTCCCAAGATAAAATATCACTATATTTAGTACACAAAGAAATGAATGCATGTTTTTCACCATGCGCTCAAGCTTTACTCATCAACAACTCCTTGCCTTATGAAATAATGATTAGGGAGTAGTCTTCTCAAGTCAAGTGCATATATTTTTCACCATGCGCTCAAGCTTTCTTGACCCTTAAACTCATCATCGAGGATACAAATTTTCTCTGAGGTGACCAACCCTTTAGGAAGCTTATTTGTCTTGAGTTGAATCACTTGTTCACCATATATGTCATGCAAGTTAGCTTGCATGCTTGAAGAGAAATCATCTTCATTATGAATGAACTGAATGATTTGTGCATCACTGTCAAACACTTTCTAGTTGGTATGTTTTCTGGAATAGATGGTCTAATCAACATATTTACATTTTTGTATGTTTCCTTTGAAAAATTCTTCAGCATGTGAGAACTACGAACCAAGCATGGCCATATGAACTACTTCTTTGTTCATCTTCCTGTTATCACCGAATCACAGCACCCCTGGATGTTGATCAGATTTCTAGTTTGATCACTCTAAGCATCCAGTGTGATTGGATAACATGGGTACTATCTCCAAGTTGTGGGACTTGCTACTTGAGACAGACCTCCAGAGAAAGCTGGTTCTTGCTCCTAAACTACCTGCCACAATCTACCCCAGTGCAGGCAGGCTAACTGTTCTAATCTAAAATTTCCAAGGGACCAGGGAGAGAAAATACATAAAAAGAAAGCCTACACTAAAGCGGTGATACACCAGAAAAGGAGGGTGTGAGAAGTAATCTCCAAATGTGTGAAATACAGAGGCAAAGTGCACACTAGAAGAGGTGATGATAGTTCACCATAATCCAGCAAAATGCATTCACAGCAATATTCCAAGCACACACAAATGATAATGAATTCCTGCAAGAACATAATAAAATAGACACAATATACTTGTAGAAAGATTAAAGGGGCAAAAATAATGCAAGGAAACACAGCAAGGGAAGATGCATCCACAAACTTGTATTTTATTGCTTCCTGGTATGCACAATTCAGTCTATTACAAGATAAGGGCCTGGATCACCATGCAAGGAGTCCACTACAAGGGCCTGCAACACACTGGCTTCACAAAGCAATTTTGGCAGAGCTTTGCTACCCAAAAACTCTCTCCTCTTTTACAATAAGCCCAACACTCCAATTTATAGAAAAAATGAGAAGGAGAAGAGAAGAGAAAGTGGAAATCCCGAAATCTGTCCTTCAACCACCTGTAAGAGGCATTAAATTGAGTGGAATGGGTATACATTACTTGCAAAAGGCTCCCCATACTGTCCCATGTGCTGCAGCAGAGAAAGAATGATGACCATGCCTCTTAAATGCACTCCCAGCTACCAAATAAAACACTGTTCTGAACCCGGCCACGTTTTCTTAAAAATATCAATCAGTTTCTGATCAAATCCAGAATTTCTTGATTTCTGTGCATCGGGCTCGGAACCACGGTTCCAACGGTACCAATTTTGTGCGATTTCGTTGAGAAATGCAAAAGTTATGGCCTTCTGAGTGCAGGCAGCTATTTTGGGCCTGGCAGGCGTTTTCTGTCATTTGACGGGAAAGAGCATTTACTGACTGGAGCCGAACATGTTTCCTTAATTTAAATATATCTACCCTCATTAAAAATAATAAATCCAGTTTCTGTGGCGTAGAGGACGTCGTGCTCGTTCCAGAAAGTCCAATTTTATCAAAATCGGAGCTCGGAGTCAAAAGTTATGGCCGTTTGAAGTTTCCGGACCAAACGTTGACTTTTCCTCCTGTGACACGTGGCAGCTTCTGATTGGTCCTCGGCTGATTCGGCTCCTTCGCGTACTTCGCCTCCATTTGTCCCGGATGTCCCATTTGATTAGTGCTGTCTGTGCTCATTTCGGCCGGTTCGCCCGGTTCGCGCATTTTTGTTCCACTTGGCCCGCTTTGTTTTGGACTGCCTTGACTGATTTCGGCCGGTTCGGCCGGTTCGCGTCCATCTGTCCCGCTTGTCCCATTTGACTTCGGACTGACTCGACCTTTTTCGCTCGGTTCGGCCGGTTCGCGCCCTTTCGGCCCAGACGTCCCAATCGTTTTTTTTTGACTGCCTGTGCTCATTTCGGCCGGTTCGGCCGGTTCGGGTCTTTTTGTCCCAAACGTCCCGAGCAACACTTAGCCAAATTTTCTTCCTCTTTCGGCCGGATCGGCTTTTCGCGCCCGCCGCGTACTTTTGGCCCGATTGTCCCATTTGCGTTTCGGACCGTCTTGACTGATTTCGGCCGGATCGGCCCTTTTTGTCCCAAACGTCCCGGAGGCGACCTTGAGCAGGACTTAGCCAATTTTCATGATTTTTCCTGGATCGACCTATTTGCCTTCTTGAACCCTTTTTCCGCATTTTCTCAGAACTTGCTCTCTTCCTCTTGGACAGGGGAGTTAGACAAATATGAGGGGACCCTAGAAACATGAATTTTTTCCCTGAATCAATATAATTGCTTGCATGTTATCAAAATTACCTTGGGGGTGAATTTTGGATAACACTTCCTTGGCACAAACTGAAAATTTAGAGCATCAAATCCCTTAAAGAGGTCCCAAAATCTATGCTTGTAAGCTTTAAGAAGATTATTATTTTTTGTGTACTTGTTTTTGATCTATTGGATGATCAATTTTGTGTCCCCAAAGATTTGTGGCACCTTAATCTGCCTCTTTTCAACAATGAGAAGGCCATGTACAAGCAGTTCATACTTTGTTACATTATTGGAGCATGTAAACTACATCCTGTATGTGAAGAAGAATTTATCATTCTTGGGATAAATGAGAACAATACATGCACCTATGTCATTTCTAATCCTAGAGCCATTAAAGTACAACTTGCACATATTAGAATTTTCTTCATTATGTTTGAGCGTGCGCAGCAACACAACTTCTTCTTCAAGGATGCCATAAGTTCCAAGTCCATTTTTAAGGGATTCAAGCTCTTCAGCATATGGATCAAATTTTAATGCCTCTTTGCCCATTCATCTTGAAATAAATCAAGTATAGGAGGGGGAATAGAATACTCTTCATAAACTTGTTCTTGGCCTTCTTGGATTAGGCAATTAGCTTGGAGAGGAGATGGGTCATCTAAGTCAACATGATAGGAAAATATTGGTTCATTTTGTATGGTAAATCAGGTACCATGCCTTATTATTAGTAACATATGGAACCAATCAGAAGACAAGTAACCACCCACTTTAGTTGTGAAAGATCTTGATAAACATAAGGTAAAAAAGGGCAATAGGTCAATGATTGACACATCTTGAGTTAATGTTGAGGCTTGGACATGCATGGAGGGTTCACTTGAGATCATTGATGACCCCTAGAGTGGTGACAGTTGAGCTATCAAGTTACAAGAATCCTTTAGACATGGAGTTGTACTTAATACCTAGGACATCAACAATTTTCTTAAGCATGACAAAAGTACTAGCGCCTAAGTCAATCATACAATTGTACACAAGGTGTTTATCTATGATCAAGGACATATAAAAGGTTGGGTTTTTAACAATTTTAATTACTTGTTTCTCCTCTACTTGACATATATTGAGGGAAACATGGGGTTTTGAATAGTTATACCAGTGTGTGGGAGTTACACTAGAGCTTCATGCAATAGTTCGTGCTGAGATTGAATGGTCAGGGCATCCCACATTGTGACATTTACATTTATCTTATTTATTTGGTCTACAATGTTAAATGGAAGGCCCATTGACTTGTGTATTTGAGGCACAACAACATCTTTTCTTGATTGTTCATTTGTAGAGGCAGGTGCCTTAGCTGGCGCATAGCATTGACCTGACAAAGGAGGGGTGTGCGTTACTTATGTTGGAGCATTACGCAAAACCTCACACACTAGAATTTTTGTGCCATTATTATTAGGTGGCTTAGTTGCATCTCTTTTCTTTTTAGGATCATCCTGTGTTGCAGGATCTAAAGGTTGCATGCCAGACTTGAGCATTCTTTTCTTGTACCTTGTGTTATCAGTAACCTGATGCGTGGTTTAGTTGTGTCATCAAAAACTTGATTAATTACACATAAGTATTTAGCACCAAATAACATAAGGTTAGATTTGGGAGATTCTATATTTTCTTGATTCTAATGCTCACTTGCACTTGTGAAGGTTCACAAATAGAAGCAGTTTAGATCATGTAAGCCTGCACATGTGTAACATTGGTGCAGTAGTTCCGAATGATCCAAAAATTGACCAATTGTTTTTTTCGCGACCATGGACCCCTATAGGCATTAAATTATTTTCCAAACTTACACCATTAAAATAAACTTTAAGCAATGCAAGAATTAAAACACACCACACACAGGTTTATAATGGAGTTCAGAAGAAAGCCTACGTCTCTGGGTTCATCAATAGAACTGATATATTATCCACTTTAACGACTACAATTCTAATAAAAAATGACAAAAAAGTATGATAATTACTAAATATAGAAGAATAAGAACCTTTATCACAACCACCAAGTAGTTATCTTAGCTTATGAAACAGATTTGATCTAGTATTCTCCTCCATGGTATAATGCCTTATTGCTCCCCAATTGGTCTTCCAAACACTTGATGATGTCCTATGGCTCCCTAGGTCATTATTCCAGACATTTCCCACTATGGTTGTGTGGATCAATAAGCCTAACGAACAAGAACCTCGTCCACGACCACTAAGTAACAACATCCCGGCTTATGTAGTAGATCTGATCTTCTTTCATAGAATACCCTATAGCTCCAAGTCCAAGCTCCACAATATCTCCAGTGAGTTGATAATGACTCCCGTAATAATTAATACCTCAATGCCTCTGTTACACGATACTAAGTATTCTTCCAGAAACCTCCATGCTCCCACTATACGGTGTTAAGTACCCAGATATCAGTAGACAACAATCATTGCCAACAAGCTCAATACTGAATAATGACCCTCCTCTAAAGCTAACAGTTTGAATATTTGTCCAATGTACTAAGGTTATGAGCTTTACTACTTATTTGTTCTTCTTCGTGATCCTCGGCTCCATGAAATCTCTGGGCTCTAGCTTGAGAAGTATCTAAGTGAATTAAAAAATTATAACTCTAGAACCATTGTGAAGATGCCTATATTAGTACAATATAGGTCTTATATCTTCTTGTGCCTATATTAATATTATATAGGTCTTATTCGTGCCCATATTAATATGATATAGGTCTTAGTCATGCCCATATTATTATGATATAGGTCACCATGCTTATATTAATACGATATAAGAATTTTTATCTCTCCATATTACATCTCCATCACGTCACCACAATCATGCCTTTGAACTTCAATTTTTCCTCCTTGGCTCGTGCTCGAATCATTAATTTTTTGGAGAGAACGGAGCTTCAATATTGCCTATATGATTTATATAATGCCTATAATAGGCATCTATATTTTTCACTCCAAAAATGCCTATATCAAGATAGGGATTATATTTGGCTCCAAAGTATGACCTTAAAAAATACTAAGGCCTTATATTCTCCACTATCTCCATTTATTTTATAACTCGGCCTTTGCCTAAGAGAGGCTCTTCATAGCTCGGGAGAATCTCACTTTGAGCTCAAGTGAGCTGGTGACTCGAATACTCGTAATGAGCTTACTGCCTCAAAGCTTGCAATGAGCTTATCCCTTAAAGCTCAAGTGAGATTGTGTTCAATGGAGGGAAGAATTGGTTTTTATAGCCTTTTAACACCCATAAGACCCATTTAAATGGATTATCACCATTATCCCAACCAACTTGGCAAGCTGGCCGAGTTGGTTTGAGCATCCGCTTTAGATGGGAGAGGTCACAAGTTCCAATCCCACTCCCTATGTCTTGTGCTGACCGTTTTACCTTGGCTACTGCCCGAGTCCTTTTCTATGTCCCACATGTTTTCTCTATAACCTGACCACCACATTTTCTCACCATCCACATCAACCCCTACACCGACCACCTCTACCACTTGCAACATGGGCTCTACCTGCTGCGTGTCCCTTACTGTTGCTGAGACCCTACCACGTGCCCTTGTGTCATCCTGTTACTATTATCACCCACCATGCCACATCCATGTGGCTTCTAATTGAGTCCACTCGCCTTAGGTCTAAACCATGTTGGGTGGATTATCCCACATGTGGTGGGAGTGGGGATAGGGTAGGATTTATTAAGCCTTATCTCCTTGCCTATACTATGGCTTATGCCACATTGATGCTCCCTTTTCCAAATGGCTCGGTACTATGAGGTCAGCAAGTTGAATATGGACCTACCCAAATGGAATGCAACTTGCCATAAACATGATCAAATCATCACATAACTCGATCCTTGGTTTGACTCGCTGAATCGAATAACTTACAACTCACCACATAGCTTGCCTATAGCTCATCGAGTTGACTTGGGGAGAAGTGGTGGCAAGCCACGTGGTGTCCTGAGGACCACCACATGGCTAATTTTTTTATCTCGATCATACCCGAAGCTGATTTTACTCGAGCATAGAAGACTGAAGGATTGAAAACATCACCCCACATTCATCACCTTTAAATGATCTTATTTTGCCACTTTGTCATGACTTGTCAGTTTTCCCGGTCCCATCCTCAACGTTGACCATCTTTGTCTAGTCACCATTTACATGTACGGGCTCCATCTTCTGCGTTTAGATAGTCGTCAAAAATCTTACAGGGTTGAATTTTGCACTATGAAGATCTTAGGCGATTTAGGGAACTCTTGTCCTCGTAATGTCCTCTGGATCACACCTCCCCAATGGGAAGGCTTTTTGTCCCAAAAAATATTATATCTTCCACTCCTGGATCATGAACCCTGTCACTGAAGATATCTTTGCAGTTGATACCATAGTCTTCAAACTGCTAATTATCCAATACAATTAATGGCTCGATCTATGGGACATGTGGCTCTTAGGCTCACTATCTCATGCTGTACCACTTGAACATCTTTAAAAGACCTCCATGCCTCCGTTGTACGGTGCCAATTCTCCTTTCAGAAACCTCAACGCTCCCACTGCGGGGCGAAGCCTCCATATATCTGACAACAATGATCCTCTTTCACTCTACAACACAACTCCTAGCCTTGAGTTGATTCTACAGAATCCAAACTGGTCCTAAGGAAAATACATGCTACGTAAAGCTATGAGTAATCTGATGTTTGTTGTTGATGATGACTTGTCAGGTACCATCCTGCTACACAACCATAATAAGCCTCCACACATAATGAAGATCCGACCTTATTTCACGCTCATGATGATCAACTACCATTTTGTTGTACAGTCACAATGCCTTGACACCAAATGAAGATCCGAGATGACACCAGTGAGCTCAACTATATACACAAATAGCTAATAAATCTCCAATCTTATAGATATGAGTATCCAACTGTAATTTAAGACACTCAAAAGCTAATTAGGAGATATAATGAAGTAATCCAAATATAAATGCAAGAAAAATACTGAGTATGTTAAACCCATCACTCAGCCTATCCCACCAATATGGACTCCAAAAGCACAAGCCGATGCCATCATTTTCAAATCAGCTTGCACTGGTCAACCTACTCAGAGAATAGTAGGTTCGCCAGCAAAAACAACTAGCTCTGATACCAACATGATATGAAAATCGATTGCTTTTTTTTTCCTCGACCATGGACTCTTATAGGCTTTAAATTATTTTCCAAACTTACCCCATTATAATCAACTTAAAGTAATGTAGAAATTAAAACACACTACACACAGGTCGATAATGGAGTTCGGAAGAATGCCTATGTCTGTGGGTTCATTAATAGAACTAATTTATTATCCACTTTAACAACTAAAATTCTAATACAAAATTACAACCAAAGTATGATAATTACTGAATATAGAAGAACAAAAATCTTTATCACCACCACCGAATAGTTACCCCGACTTATGATGTAGATTCGATCCAGTATTCTCCTCCATGGTACAATGCCCTATGGCTCCTTGATCGGTCTTCCATACGCTATTACAATTCCCTATGGCTCCCCAGGTCGGTCTTCCAGACATTTCCCATTATGGATGTGTGGCTAAATAAGCCTGAAGAACAAGAACCTCTTCCACGACCATCGAGTGACAACATTTCAACTTATGTATCAGATACAATATTCTTCTTCAGAATACCCTATGAATCCAAGTCCAAGCTCCGCAATATCTCTGGTGACTTGATAACGACTCCTGTAATCATGAATACCTCAACGCCTTTGTTGCATGGTGCTTAGTATTCTTCCATAAACCTCCATGCTCCTAATGTGTGGTGCTAAGTCTCCAGATGTCAGCAGAAAACAATCATTTCTAACAAGCTCAATACATAATAACGAACCTCCTCTAAAGCCAACAGTCTGACGAATCGTCCAATGCACTAATGTTATGAGCTCTATTGCTTCTCAGTGCTTCTTCTCGACCCTCGGCTCCACGATGTCTTTGGGATCTAGCTTGAGAAGTCTCCCGGTGAGTTAAAAAATAATAACTCCCGAACCATTATGAAGATGCCTATATTAGTACGATATATGTCTTATATCATCTTGTGCCTATATTAATATGATATAGGTCTTAGTCATGCCCATATTATTATGATATATGTCACCATGCTTATATTAATATGATATAAGAATTTTTTTCTCTCCATAATGCCTATAATAAAATATAGGACTTACATCTCCATCATGTCGCCACAGTCACGCCTTGAAACTTTGAGTCATTCTCCTCAGATCAGGCTCGAAGAATTACTTCGTTGGAGAGAACAGGGCTTCAATATCTCCTATAGGACTTATACAATGCCTATAATAGGCCTCTATATTTTTTGCTCCATAAATTCCTATATAAAGATAGGGCTTATGTTTGCCTCCAAAATATAACCTTAAAAAAATAGTAAGGCCTTAATTCTCCACCATCTCCCTTTATTCTATGCCTTAACCTTTTCCTAAGAGAGGCTCTTCATAGCTCGGGAGGAGCTTGCTTTGAGCTCAAGTGAGTTGTTGACTCAAATTATCACAATGAGCTTACTACCTCAAAGTTAAAAATGAGCTTGTGTTCAATGGAGGGAAGAAGTGGCTTTTATAACCTTTGAGCACCCACAAAACCTGTTTAAATGGCTTATCACCACTATCCCAACCAAATCGGTGAGCTAGATGAGTTGGTTTGAGAAACGGCTTTGGATGGGAGAGGTAATGGGTTTAAAACCCCCACACTGACCATTTTTCATTAGCCATTGAACGACCCACTCCAATCCTCTTGTGTTATCCCACGCACTTTCTCTATGACCTATACACATTACTCAACTCATCCACACTTTGACCATCGACCACCTTTTCCACTTTCCACGTGGGCTCTTCCTTATGCATGGCCCTTACCATTTCCGAGACCCTACCATGTTCCCTCATGCTATCTTGTTTCCATTGTCACCCACCATGCCACGCCCATGTGTCTTCCATTGTACCCATTAGTCTTATCCACACCAATGTGGATTATCCCACATTTGTGGGGATATAGATGTGAGAGGGCATAATATAGGCCACAAAAATGTAGGTTTTTTGTGGCTTAGGCCACGTATCAAATATTTTACCAACTAAAGCAATAAACCAGATCACCATATAGCTCGATGAGTTGAATGTTCAACTCACCCTTCTAACTCACCAATGCATAACTCGAACTCACCACATAGCTCGATCGAGTTGGTTGATGGGGAAAAGTGGATAAGTGGTGGCAGGACATGTGGTGGCCTAAGAACCCACCACATGGAAATTTATATTTTGATCATTGACAAAAATCGTGTGTCGAAGACCGGAGGTATGTTACTTCGACCCACGTTTATCACCTTTGCCTAATCTTGCCCTAGGGTTGACTTCAACTTTGACTAGCCACCATTTGCACATACGGGATCCTTCTTCTGTATTCAAATAGTTTCTAGAAATATCATAGAGTTGGCTTCTACACTGTGATGATCCTATGGAATTTTAGGCAACTCCTGTCCTCGTAATTTCCTCTAGATCACTGACTGTGAGGCATATTCCAAGTAAAACATCATTCTGACTCTTGTGCCATATGATTATGAATTGGAACTAGTGTTTGGTTTATGTTGGGCACTAGAAGAGGCTGCATAGGAGGAAATACTTACAAGGGAAGGTGCGCATTAGCATGTCACTTGTAATTTTGTTGTTTCTATCCATATCTTTGATTTTCATATTGATTTCTGAAGGGTTGATGGCTTTTGTTATATCCCTGATTATAATTATTTCTTAAGGCTTACACCTATTGCTTCTCTAAAGATATGACTTTATTAGAAAAGCTTATAATCATGTATTTTATTTCTTCATCATCCTTTTTCTACGTGGGAGAATAGGATGTGGATGCTAAGGGTTGAACACTCTACTCAAGAATATGGGCAACAAAATGCTGGGGCGCACAAGGAATTTCTAGAAATAAGGGCACGGGTGGCCTGGGAGCTAACTTTCCTTCCTGAATGAGACTATTTTTTGTCCTTATTGTAATATTGTAAGTGAAAGGTAAGGTTCTACCCCTCATGGACTGAATCATGAATGATACATCACTGTTTAAATCCCTAAGGTAATACATGAAATAATGTTGGGGTGTAGGCCTTACCACTTGAGGGATTATGTCCCAAGTCTTCTAAAACCTGATATTAAAATAAATCATTTTCTCATTGGGTGTTATTTTAGTTATCGTCAATTGCTCCACCAAGGAAAGGTGATCTGACTTATCTTCGAAATAGTTACATAGAGTTGTTCCAAGCTCATCCCAGCTGGCGATAGATGCAGGTCTCAGGATTCTGTACTAATGAAGAAATTTTCCCTTGAACGGGGCCACAACCAGTGTAACTACTACATCATCATGTGTGATCAAATAGACAGAGCACACATTGGCTAAATCCTACATGTGCTCAACAGGGGTGACTTTATTCTCATCTGTGAAGTATGGAATACTTTTGAGTGTGACTATTGGCATATCGTGTTTGACATTTAGGATAAGAGGACTTCCACTAGTAAAGTTGGTAAAGTTCCTAAGAGGTGGCAAGGATGCCATGATAGGTTGTGCAGATCTACTGAAAGGTGGAGTTGAAAGTGAAAGAAGCATTAGACATGGATATGTACATGCAATAGTTTTTCTACATGTTCTTCTTGGAGATATTTGAAGGTACTCAAAAGATTCTTCAGCTGCAACTATTTGTCTGATATGCACTCTTCTCATGTAAAAGGCGCGGACTGCTAGAAATAGTAGATCTGAGTGTTGGGAATCACTAGATGTGTTATAAGAAGCCTCCAAAGGTTGGAAATCACTAAGTCACACACCAGAACTTAGCAATGATGAAATTTAAGCTTTCAATATTGGTCCCATCAGGCATGCCAAAAATTATTGGAGCTCAAACTTGCACCCATTTGAGATCAGGTTGAACTATATTGTTGAGGCAACAATGGGACTATCTCCAAGTTGTGGACCTTACATCATTTCCTCTACCTACCTACTTCTACTGTTATTGCTACTCCTAATGCTAAAATGGAAATCATAAGCTAATCATGCCAAGGGACCAAGGATAGAAGGATATACATAAATGGAAAACTAATCTGAGGGAGGTGATAACACCATAAAGAAAGGGGATGAACACAATAATATTTGAGCAAAAATGAAGTAAGATTCATAGATCAAGGCTAGGCATGTGTAGCATAGACCAAAACGTAGCCGTACAACTATTTTCATGTGACACTAGTAGAAAAGGAGATGTAAGGGACGTGAGAAGGCACAACAAACACACAACATAAGCGAAAGGTAGGAAAGAAGAATAAAAACAAGTTAAGGCAGACGGTAGCCACAAAATAATGCTTCTATTACTTATAGAAATGAACAATCTATTACAATAGCGTGTGAGGCCGATATCCACATGAAAAGATAAAATCTAAAGGTATGTCACTCAAAATCCAAGGCAATACCTATACAAACTGAAAGAGTCCAACCCTTTACAATGAGAAATGCTCTTACATTTATAGAAGAATAAAGAAGAGAAGAGAAGGAGAAAGGAGGGAAAATCAGATTTGAATCCTCAACCACCAACAAATAATAATGAATATTTGAAAATCACCCTACAAATCCATCAAATGTGTTTCCCCATGACTGTTTGGTGTGTAGGAGAAGGAAGGAGGTAAGATTTGAATCAAATCAGGTGGTTGGAATGATGAGATCCTACATTAATGGCGTGAGGGACATTTTTCTAATTTTTACCTACCTAATCATTCTGAAATTTGAACTTGAGTAATCTGGAGTGTAAACCACATCAACAGTAATCCAACAAGACAAAAATTTCCCAAATTTGATCTCTATAGCATAAGTTATGATGATCTGAAATCTATAGGTTGAACTGACATTGTGGCACATGTTGATTTGTTACAAGGATTCAACACCCAATTGGTGCACTTTGATAGGTTGAATGTGATAAACGGGTAAGTGCACGAAGTTGGTGGGCAATTCCGTGGACATAAAAACCTGAAATAAAGGAACCGCGATCGCGGTTCTAAAGCCGCGATCGCGGTTCTAAAACCACAATAGCGGTTCTAAAACCGCGATCGCGGTTCATTTATTCTAGGTTCGGTAATTACCGAACCTAAAACCGCGATCGCAGTTTAGAACCGCGAGCGCGGTTATCAACCACGATCGTGGAACTCTGAGACAAAATTTAACAGTCCCGCGACTCGTTATTTTACTCATTTTTCATTTCAAACTGCGACTTTTCCTAAACGTTTTTCACTCGTGCTTTCAATACCATCTCAAAATCACTCATCAGACTTCTGGATAGCGATATATTCAACCATGCCGCCAAGACGAGGAGGTAAGTCCCCGATTGTAATCATTTTTTTGCATTTTAGGTTTTTTTTGCATTTTCATGGGTTTTTTTAAATGTTTGTTTATATATACAATTTTCTTGTTTTATCAGTTGGTCGGCAAGCTTGAAATCGTGCAAACCATCAAAACATTCCTCAAAACCCTCCAAACATTCCTCAAAACCCTCCTCCAAACATAGATCCGCCTCCTGTGGCTCCTTTTGTCCCCACTGAGCCAGCAGGAATGCAAGATAATATCATTGGAAGAATCCAAAAAAATAAAATTTCCATTGAGAACCTAATTCAAAATATAAGACAAAATCATGCTACAAATCCATCCCGCATGACTTTAGCCAATACATTGCAAACATTTATTGGTGAAGTCGAGTCTACAACCAACCAAATACATAGATGGAACACCTTTAGAAGTGACTGTAGGCAGTGGTATGCGGATAAACTATCCCATGCAGCCGTTAAAGACAAAAAAAATTGGAAAAGACCGAATTTGTGCATTATTTACCGACCCTAGAACCAATGCCCCCCCTGCAGTTACTTGCAAACGGTTCCCAATCCATTGGTGCCATGATGATAGAATCAAAAACAATTTTTGGGACCGATGGTGGATGGTTTTTGACTATCCACCATGCAACAACAATGAGGTTCCTCTTTATTTTTTGAAGAAATTATATTGTGAGTTCGTGCTCAATGAGGTCCCGAATTATTTTGACTTTTCTGACTTTTTTGGTCAAGGAGGTGGCGCTGCACAGAGCAGACCTAGTGCACACGTAGGTCAGCCTAGGATACCCCATGCCCCAAAACCCCCACTACCTTCAGTTATCCCTCCTACAATGAAGGAGGTTGTTGAGATTGATACATTACATGCATTGAGGGAGCTCACTGACACTCTCACCCAGCATAGCACCCATATTACATCTGATGATGTTGGTGGAGGCGCCAGTTCTAGTGCACCACACCACTGTGGATCATGTGGTGCCGTATGCACTGCAGGCGAGACATCATTTACTGGTTCACAGGATTTCTTTTCTATAGATGAGATGCTGGGGAGTGTTTTTGGAACTGGAGCCACTGATATTGGTCTTTCACAGGTAAATTTTAAATAAATTTAAATTATATATATATATATATATGTATATCTATATGTATATATATATGTTTGAGATATCACATGTTTGAGATATATATATATATATATATATATGATTGTACGTCATGTACATACATGTAAAAAACTAATTTTTTATTTTATTTTAAATAGCAAGACCCGGTGAAGGAAACATCTGGTGTTGACATGCTAGCTACTGCAGCTAGGTGTGTTTCAAATGTAAGTTTCCAGTTGTACAAACTTACATTTTTAATAAATCATTTAATTGCACTAGATTATTATTATAATTTGTTTCACGTGTATGTTGTACATGTATTAATATTTTTCTCTTTTATATACACAGGAGTCTGGCGGGTCATCATCTGCTCAGGGAACTGAGGCTACTGGCATGCCTCACATGAGTTTTACGCAGGTTAGTAAATCTCTTTACACTTTGTTTCTAATTACTGGAAGTTCACGCATGGATTGCATGCTTTGGACCTCTGTGTACATGAGTTTCACTTTCTTATACTCAACCTATATATTATTTAGTAGGAAATGCCAATTCATTTGATATAACTAGCCATACAATGTAATCATATATTGGTTTTACATGTCTTGAAAGTACCATCATGGGGTAAGATTGTATAGTAGGGACAGGAATGAATGTATAATTTCCCTCCTTTGTATAGTTTTTTTACCTTCTTAAAATCTCAACATGTGGAATGAGTGCTTGTATATGTTTCATGTACCTATATATAGATCTAGTATTTCCTTGATGAACGTGAAAATATATGTTTAGGGTGTAGGGACCTTTGAGTTCCTTTACTATTGTTTTTTTCAATAGGTTTCGATAGGAGTGCTAAGCTCTTAAGTAGATTTTAATATTGATTTGTACATGTTTTTTGTATAGCTTATGACTGCTAGAGAGACTCCTCCATATATGCAGACTGTGGAGGCTGCTGTAGATACTGCCATAGCATCTACAGATCCACTAACTGAGGTACACAATTTTTTAAATTTGTTAAATTTTGGAGACCTTCATTATTTCTTATTAAACTTAAATCTACATTATCAAATTTTGTAGGTATATATGTGAAATATTTAATTTGAAAATTAATTATTTGTATGTAGCTTACCCTTTGTGAGACTATTGTTGTCCCTGCGACGCGTCAACAACAAATTGATAGGGATCATGACATTGCGGTAAGATTTCACATGCATTTTAACTAAATTGTACAAGTTTCTAAATTTTGAATGTATTTTAAAATTTTGGGTGTTAAAAAATTGTTGTTTATGAATGTGCAGGTTAGGTTTCAAGCATGCTTAGAGACACCTAGGACCACACGGATGAAATCCGTAGTGGCATCTCCCTCCACTACATCCCCAGGTCGTGGACATGCTACTTCTAGCAGGTCAAAGAGAAGGAAGATGTTTCATGAGTATATTTATAGTGGACACCTGGATGTTCATATGTGGTCATGAGTAGATTCACAGTCCATTGTACTATATATAGCCTTTTGCGACTGCATGTGGTCCCATATGTACATTATGACACGTGCTTAGTTCGAGATGTATACATACATTATGAACTTATGTACATATATATTTTCAGAGACGTGCGCGTCTAGAGCACACTTTGTTTGATTCTTATATATATATATATATATATCCATGTGCGTTGGTTAAATCATATTTATTTTCGTTATTTTGGTATTATTGCTAACTCTGAGAAAGTGGGTTTTGATCTCTGTTTGTTGGAACTTGTAGATGGCCCGAGTATTCTCTATCTATGAATTTATCTGTACCCAAACTAGGTTAATAATATTTGTATTGTTTATTAAATAAAATTTAGTGTTCAAAAGTATACATAGATCATAGTTTTTGTATGTTGATAAAAGTGATTCCTCCATATATGGAACTCCTATGGATATCTCTGCTACGGTTTTGTTTCTGAGGCTATAAATTTGAACTATTTCAGGTCTTTTAAGTTGATCTTGAGGTGGATCATAGTGTATTAGAGTCTAGATAAATAATATCTAGTAAGAAACCGATTATTATTTGAGGTATATTTCACCATGGGCATTTTGAATTTTTTATTTTTCAAACTAAAACAATATTGTTAGCTCTATTGCCAACTTAAGTATTAGTAACTAAAGCGATATATTTAATGGAGTTCATCAATTGATCATCCTGTTGTATTTGGAAAAGTGTGCAGAGTATGAGTTAATCCTTGAAGTTAATATGGAATTCATCAATTTATCATCTTGATAATATTATAGGTATACCCAAAATTGGGTCTGCGTTGTTTGTAACTTTTGTGTACATATGAGTTAATCCTTGAAGTAACTGTATTGATTTTCCAATCCTGTAGCCATACTGTTCTTTTGTAACTCATAATAATCTTGAAATATTGTTAAATCTGAAGGATATGATGGCTAGCATATCTTTATATTAGGGTTTTGCATTATAAGGTTGATACTGTATTTGTATTTGCATCACAACCTAGAGAGTTATTTTCAAATGTATTTTGATAGATTTGTGTTTACCTGATGGGTTCATGTATTTTGAGTTCCAAAGACTGTGAAGAAGTCATGTAAGTACCTACAAACATGCCACATTGGACTTGGCAGTTGAAGATGGTAGTTGATCATTTTGATTACGCTCATAGTATCTACATTAGATGCTAGACTAAAGCATATTAGTAAGAAACCATATAGAGGATAAGGGATAAGATTAAATTTGGAGTTCAAGTTAACTAGTGAAAAGGAGTTGTTTGAACTTGATCAAAAGACAAAGTTGAGTTTTTAGGGAAACATAGAAACCATTGAGTAGAGAAAGGTAATTGAAGGTTATTAGGCCTCATGAATCAGACTTGATATATGGTGAAGAAGAAGAAGAACTAGCAGGAAATGTGATTCAAAGGTTGATAGAGCTAATGAGGTACAAGAAGAGAGAGAAAGAGAGAGAGAGAGAGAGAGAGAGAGAGAGGAAAAGGAAAGAAGAAAGGATGAAGAGAAGATAATTATGGTTTCACAGGAGGTCAGAGAGTTGAATCAAGAGGTAGCACAACTGATGGTCTTCATAGAAAGAGAGAAAGAAGAGAAAGGAAAAGAAAACCGTAGAACAATATTACCCATAATATTATAACAAAACCAAGTGTTAAGGATAAGGTAGAAAATAAGATTCATGAGCCCCATATATCATCCTACCAAGGACACTTGATGACAACAAGAGATAACATAACAACCAAGTCATTGTAATTTAATTTAAATAAATAAGGAAACACTATATTTTACAAATGGTGGGTCGTGGCACCGAACAGACCACACCGACACATTCGGGTGGCTAGGTGAATGCTAGAGGAGGTGCTGTTTCGGTGCGCGAAACGGTCGTTGCTTTCGGGCTACTTCGTTCGGGCGCAGTCCCTTAAGAGCCATGAGACCAAAATATCATTTAACTTCGACAGGTGACTACTCAGACTCTGTGGCACCTAGAGAGGCCTTATCTGATCCGACACCTCAGCATAGGGACCCTCTACAATAGCCTCTCTCAGTTTTTTCCTTCTCATTTCGGTGCTCTCGCAATCCTACTATTTGCAAACGCGTGAAATAGTGCAGTTGGAGCCAGTGTAAGGTTGTCAAATGCTATATTTTGCAAACAGTGGGTCGTGGCACCGAACATACTGTGCAAACAAGTCTAGGTGGCCAGGTGAATGCTAGAGGAGGTGGTGTTTCGGTGCGTGAAATGGTCGTTGCTTTCGGGCTACTTCATTCGGGCGCAGTCCCTTAAGAGCCCTGAGACCAAAATATCGTTCAACTTCGACGGGTGACTACTCGGACTCTGTGGCACCTAGAGAGGCCTCGTCTGATCTAAAACCTCAACGTAGGGACCCTCTACAATAGCCTCTCTCGAGTTTTTTCCTTCTCATTTCGGTGCTCTCGTTGTCCTACTATTTGCAAACGCACGAAATAGTGCAGTTAGAGCCAGTGTAAGGTTGTCAAACGCTATATTTTGCAAACGGTGGGTCATGGCACCGAACGGACTACGCCAACACGTCCAGGTGGCCAGGTGAACGCTAGAGGAGGTGGTGTTTCGGTACATGAAATGGTCGTTGCTTTCAGGCTACTTCGTTCCGGCGCAGTCCCTTAAGAGCCCTTAGACCAAAATATCGTTCAACTTCGACGGGTGACTACTCAAACTCTGTGGTACCTAGAGAGGCCTCGTCTGATCTAAAACCTCAGTGTAGGGACCCTCTACAATATCCTCTCTCGGTTTTTTCCTTCTCATTTCGGTGCTCTCGCTGTCCTATTGTTTACAAACGCGCGAAATAGTACAGTTAGAGCCAGTGTAAGGTTGTCAAACGCTATATTTTGCAAACGGTGGGTTGTGGCACCAAACAGACTGCACCGACACGTCCAGATGTCTAGGTGAATCCTAGAGGAGGTGGTGTTTCGGTGCGCGAAATGGTCGTTGTTTTTGGGCTACTTCGTTCGGGCGCAGTCCCTTAAGAGCCCTGAGACCAAAATATCGTTTAACTTCGACGGGTGACTAATTGGACTCTGTGAAACCTAGAGAGGCCTTGTCTAATCTGAAACCTTGGCATAAGGACCCTATACAATAGCCTCTCTTGGTTTTTTCCTTCTCATTTCGGTGCTCTCGCTGTCCTACTGTTTGCAAACGCGCGAAATAGTGCAGTTGGAGCTAGTGTAAGGTTGTCAAACGCTATATTTTGCAAACGGTGGGTCGTGGCACCGAACGGACTGCGCCGACACGTCCGGGTGGCCAGGTGAATGCTAGAGGAGGTGGTGTTTTGGTGCGTGAAACGGTCGTTGCTTTCGGGCTACTTCGTTCGGGCGCAGTCCCTTAAGAGCCCTGAGACCAAAATATCGTTCAACTTCGACGGGTGACTACTCAAACTCTGTGGTACCTAGAGAGGCCTCGTCTGATCTAAAACCTCGGTGTAGGGACCCTCTACAATATCCTCTCTCGGTTTTTTCCTTTTGATTTCGGTGCTCTCGCTGTCCTACTGTTTACAAACGTGCGAAATAGTGCAGTTAGAGCCAATGTACGGTTGTCAAACGCTATATTTTGTAAACGGTGGGTCATGGCACCAAACAGACTACACCGACATGTCCAAATGTCTAGGTGAATGCTAGAGGAGGTGGTCTTTCAGTGCGCGAAATGGTCGTTGCTTTCGGACTACTTCGTTCGGGCGCAGTCCCTTAAGAGCCCTGAGACCAAAATATCGTTTAACTTCGACGGGTGACTACTCGAACTCTGTGACACCTAGAGAGGCCTCATCTGATCCAAAACCTTGGTGTAGGGACCCTCTACAATAGCCTCTCTCAGTTTTTTCCTTCTCATTTCGGTGCTCTTGTTGTCCTACTGTTTGCAAACGCACAAAATAGTGCAGTTGGAGCCAATGTAAGGTTGTCAAACGCTATATTTTGCAAACGGTGGGTCGTGGCACCAAACGGACTGCGCCAACACATCCAGGTAGCTAGGTGAATGCTAGAGGAGGTGGTGTTTCAGTGCACGAAACGGTTTTTGTTTCCGGGCTACTTCGTTCGGGCGTAGTCCCTTAAGAGCCCTGAGACCAAAATATCGTTCAACTTCGACAGGTGACTACTCGGACTCCGTGGCACCTAGAGAGGCCTCCTCTGATCCAACACCTCGATGTAGGGACCCTCTACAATAGCCTCTCTTGGTTTTTTCCTTCTCATTTCGGTGCTCTCGCTGTCCTACTGTTTGCAAACGCGCGAAATAGTGCAGTTAGAGCCAGTGTAAGGTTGTCAAACGCTATATTTTGCAAACGGTGGGTCGTGGCACCGAATGGACTGCACCGACACATTTGGGTGGCTAGGTGAATGCTAGAGGAGGTGGTTTTTTGGTGCGCGAAACGGTCGTTGCTTCCGGGCTACTTCGTTCGGGCGCAGTCCCTTAAGAGCCCTGAGACCAAAATATCGTTCAACTTCAACGGGTGACTACTCAGACTCCGTGGTACCTAGAGAGGCCTCGTCTGATCTGACACCTCGATATAGGGACCCTCTAAATTAGTGTCTCTCAATTTTTTCCTTCTCATTTCGGTGCTCTCGCTGTCCTACTGTTTGCAAACGCGCGAAATAATGTAGTTGGAGCCAGTGTAAGGTTGTCAAACACTATATTTTGCAAACAGTGGGTCGTGGCACCGAACGGACTGCGCCGAAACATCCGGGTGGCCAGGTGAACGCTAGAGGAGGTGGTGTTTTGGTGCGCGAAACGATCGTTGCTTTCGGGCTACTTCGTTTGGGCGCAAGTCCCTTAAGAGCCCTGAGACTAAAATATCGTTCAACTTCGACGGGTGACTACTCGGACTCCGTGGCACCTAGAGAGGCCTCGTCTGATCCGACACCTCGGTGTAAGGACCCTCTACAATAGTCCTCTCTCAGTTTTTTCCTTCTCATATCGGTGCACATGCGTAAGTATGGTCTTGTAAACACTTGGGGAGGAGTCGTTTTCAAAATTTACAACATTTTCAAAATTTACAACTTTTTCAAAATTTACAACTTTTTCAAAATTTACAACATTTTCAAAATTTACTTGACTTTTTAAAATTTACAACTTTTTCAAACAATGAAAGCTTCTCTTAGCTTCGAGAATTTAAAATTCTCTACTAACAGTGCCAACCACATGAAGGTGGAAGCTTTTATGGCACCACTAACCTAAATAAAAGTGTTAGTCAAAGAAATTTAAGTTTCAAATCAAAACCATATATACTATAGATAGATATAATGTACGTGCAAAATACACAAATTTAAAATAAAATATATATTCAAACTTAAATCTAGATCTTTAATTTCTAAAAAATTTATATATATATAAAAATTGAAAAGAAATTATATATATACCAGACATGCTCGCATTGTAAATTCATTCCAATGAACCATCAGGATCGGATCTACTCTGAATAGCAGACAAGATTGCTTCATGATCTAACTCTCAAACCTTCCAAAGAATCTTGTTATTAGGCCTTCCTCGATATCTATACAACTGAATATTTGTCACTAGAACTAGATGTGAATATAAGAGTATTTTCATGTGTGTCTCAAAGTCTTCAAACACCCAAACAGAGGAGTTTTTTAATGGATACCGTCGAAGCCAAGTTCCAGTAACTACCACTGACCCTGTAGGATACTCAATATCTTCGCCATCTATAATAGGAGAAGTCAACTTCTTTCTTTCCTCGATGCAACGACATAAGAAATAGTCTGTTCCTTCTTCATTGTCTTCTGTTGCAATTACTGCAAACACATGTCCTACAAAAAAATAACCAAGGAAATTTGAACAAATCAAATTTAAATTACATATTAAAATTTCAATGGACATATAACTCAATTTACAAAAATTAAATAAATATAACCATATTCATACCTTGTCGCACCAAAATTGAAATTTCGTCAAAGTCCTTGGATGTTGTAACTTCATCTGCAAAAACAAGTCGTAATGCTTGTGGAGGTTGATAACTAGGAAGCGGAGTTAGAGGCCTACAAATCCATCCTTCCACCCATTCTTGTGAATCACACTCAGTAGTGACAAATTCGATACAAGATGCACAAAAGCATGTCAACTTTCTTGTCCATACGGCCCATGAAGTAGCGTCTGAGCTACAAAATGAGTGCATATCACTGGACCCAGTGAGTGTCATACAATCCTCGTAGTTAGCAATATGTTTTTCCTCTATCAACCAAAAATATCTGCAAACTGTGGAATTTTCTTGAGAACCTTAGGCCATGTTGTCAGTACACCATTCCACTATGCTCTTTGCATCTTTTAATTCAGCACCATCTTTGTACTTCAACTCTTCTCTTGCAAGAGCTCTTTTCACACATGCCCCTGCACCGTCATGCTCTCCTTTTCCATGTCCAGCCTCAGTGAAACTCCAAATATGTTGCACACCCATCTTGACGTGCATTCTGCTCATCCAATAAAACATTCGTGCATTCTTAAACTGAGACGTGCAATTATCTGACCATATATAATGTTGTTTGAAGTGGATGTCCCTATCAGACAAGTTTCCATAAAATAACTGGAAACACCCTTGCACAAATTCAGTAGAATGAGTACGATCATCACTGATATAAAAGTGGTACTCTCTTAAGATTTTTTGATCATTCTCTGTACTGTCAGGAGAATGTAGAAATGCTATATGCACAAAAATGGCAACTTGTACTGAGTTGTAATATTGCGATTGAACCTCCATTTGTGGTTGCAATGTGTAATTCTCTACAAAATCGACCACTGAAACAATAGTACCAATAGGAAATGTGTCTTTTCATAGCTTGAATTGTTCATCCAACCATCGAGCTCTATGTGTATGCCTAGCATACTCATAAACAATTTCATCCTTAAATTTTCTCATAAATTGAAAAATGGGCATTTGTTCTATAACTAGCTCACACCGTTTAGACTCTTTTCCATCTTTCAACTGGTATGCAACTGATTTATATTTATCAAACTCAACTAAATTATGTCCTATTGTACCTTCAATTTTCTCATGGATGCAACTTTCCAATTTAGGTAATCCGCCGCATGTACTACAACTTCCATCTAAACAATCCTGACTATAAAAAAATTGTCCAACTTCTTTTTCACAAAATATAGTAGGAATGAAATCCCTGGAAGATATTGGTGGAACTTGAACACCACATTCAGATATCATAGTTTCAGAATGAAAATTAAAACGAATACGTAAAAATTTAGCATAATGCATCACAAATTCAACATGTTGCCTACAACAACAAGTGGTGCGAGCGTGGTTGATTTTCACATAGAATGGTTTCAACATTTCAAAAAAATGTTGACTAATTTTAATTTCCGGATTCTCTTGTTCAAACTTACGAAAAAATTGAGTTTGAGTCATATCTAAGAAATGCTTTGGATGTGGTTCACGATTAGTAGAACCAACTCTCTGTTTTATAACATCTCTTGTATTAGGTGAAACTCTAGTGTTATCATGCCAAAATTTAATAACAACTTCTCTTATAGCATCAGAATTATTTTTGTCCTTACGCGGTGCTCTAGCAGAAAATGCCCAAAAATCGGCATTATTGAGTGATTGAAGGATATTACGTCTTTCAATTGCTTTCATTAGAGTTTTTCGATTAACTTGCAACATTCGACTTGTTTGCATAATCAAACGTTGTTTTTTTATTGATTCACTTACAACACTAGTAGCAAGTACACGACACACAATATTACTATCCCTAGTGCGTCTCTTGACACCAATAGTGTGATATGCATCATGAAGGTTTTCAACAATTGTAGAGGTTTGACCACGTATATTAGATGTTGTCAATCCTAAGGTGTTTAATGTAGGTCTCATTTTAATCAATTTCATCAAACTAACCAACAACTGACATCTTTGGGAATCATTTAAAATTTCAAAATGATTATCCCAAATTTCAGTGGCTTTTCTTCTGATTTGTCGTTCAGAAAGTTTGTCAGACATTGGTTTCAAAATGTTTTCATCAATTTCAATAAAAAAATTAGGTTTCTTACGTAAAATCCTAGGAGGTGTTTTTGTCAAATTTTGCTTGTCTATAGTTTCAACATGAATTTCCTTATTTACATTTTCATCATCTCCTTCAATTTCAACATTTGCTACATCATGAGTATTTAATTCTTCTTCAACATTGACAGTAAAAACTTCTTCATCACGAGTATTTAATTCAACTTCAACATTGACAGTAGAAACATTACCTAGTTCTTCATTGCTTACAATAGTTGGGGTTGAAGATGAACCTCTTCTTGATTCACGAAGTTTCCGCATTCGCTCAGCATTTTGAATTTTTTTGGCCTCTAATTTGTTTGGTGTTTTTTTACTTAATGACTTCCTTTTTTGACTTTGTTTTTTGTCTCCCATGATGTTTTGCTTCCGATGATAAGAAAAACGTGCAGAAAAAGATAGAATTTTGCAATAATTCATATGGTAAGGTCAGAGAGTAAAAATCACATGGTAATTCACGCATTGGGATGTGTGTAAATATGATTTATAAACCGTGATCGCACTTTATAAACTGCGATTGCACTTTATAAAGTGCACTCACGGTTTATAAAGCGCGATCGCGGTTTAGGTTTAAAAAACCACGATCATGGTTTATGTTTAAAAAACCACGATCGCGGATCTATCTGCCGAACCTAAGGCTCGGAAAATCTTTGTTTTTCACCAACCAAAGCTATGGAAGGTCATTATGAAGTGTAAAAGGTCAAAAAACCTCAAATCTGCTCTTCCAAAGACTTGAACCGTGCTAAAAAACTGAAAACATTTCACAAAAATGGTGCCATCGCGTAGGGGACTCTTAGCTTCGTATAAATATTATTTTTAAAGTGAATAGAATAAGATAAATATCATTTTATAATTTTTTACTAACAATAGGTCTTTAAGACATTTTTTCCCGTGAATGTTCATGTCTACGTTTAAGACTGTAACTTTTGTTTCGCTTATCAAAATGTGATAAAACTTATACCATCCCAAGCATGGACAAATTCTATACACGTTAAAATAAATAAATTTGATTTTGATATTTTTTGATATAGTTATGGCGGGCAAACGGAAAGCGCTCCGTTTTCTAAATATTTTTAGACCACTTTCACGGAAAAAATCATTAAAAAAAATATTGCTCAAAAAAATACAAAATAAAATCCATCCCAAGATAGACAACTACATCTAACTTTTCACCAAAGGAAAAAAAAAAATAACAAGATTTGGTCATCCAAAATGCGGGCAAACGGACTACAATCTTATAAGTTTTTTCAAAAAAAAAACTAAGTCATATAATTTTAAGTGTTTAATATAGCTAAACTTGTCCGCTTTTTTAAAAAAAATTAGTATTTTAGAAACTAGATTCCAAATGCTACGATTCATATTTATATAAATTTTTCTAATTTTGAGTGCGCGTATAGCTAATAATCCCTACAAGTTGAGATTTTTTTGTTTTTTGCAATATGATGTCCACGGATGACCCTATATTTGTCCATCAACTTCTTGCACTTACCCAAACTCATTCTGACAAGACGCCATGTGGCACAGTAACTGGCACAAAAGAGGGCGTGAATGCACGTGCGGAGGGGAAAAGGGTTTAAGAAGAAAACAAAGAGAAGGCGCGTAAAATTATGTTTTTATGCGAGAGGAATGGAGAACATTTTTAATAGGAGATAAGTATTCAAGGCATGTGGTATACAGCATCAAAAGGTGATGCATGAAAGAAAGAGATGAGACATGGCTAATAACAATGGACTTAACTAATTTTGGGAAGTGTAGTCCATTAGACGTGCGTGAAGGGTGAATCAACTATTGGGAGGAAGGTGAGTGTGCAGGGGGTGTGCACAAGAGGAAATCCTAAATAGAGAAAGGGGAACAAGTAAATTGAAAAGCATAAAGCAAAAGAAGAGTGTGGGAGGACATGGGAGGAACTGCAGCCAAGTAAATTATGCCAAGGAAGCAACCTGTAATGAACCTCAGAGTCAGAATGTGAATGTTAGTTGTCAAAATAACTAGGGGCGTTATTTTGGACAACAAGTATCAAAAAATTATTTTATTAATGATTTAAATTTTTAAGAGTTAAATTTCATCACTATATTACTATTAGTGATATTATAAAATTTTAGTTCAATTTTATTTAATTTACTAAATTTTTTTTACCATGCTACTAACTCACTCCATACACCTTCCTTAAAAACTTAGAATTAAGATTAACATTTTATTTAAAACTTAAAATTGAGATAAAATATTGATTTAAAATTAGTATTAAAAATAAAATTATTATTAAAATTATTAATAACTATCCAAGCATTAATTTCAGGTGCCCTTTCCCATGTTATTCCCATTTGTGATTCCTCTTGTATTTGTATTTAAATTATTATTAACAATCCATCATAGTATGTGTATTATTTTTGTGTATTTTTATGGGTCAAATTTATGGTTGACACATTGAAATGTATATCACTTAAATAAACATATACATGCTATATTTCATTTATATCACTATGGTATTAAACTATGAAAGTATTAGAAAATTAACTTTAAATTTTATTTACCACTAATAAATGCTTGATTTATAAATATGCTTTGAATGTAATGTAAATTGTCAAATAGTATATAATAATTCATGTTAATCGTAATACGAATAAACATATATCATTTTTATTTTGATATAAGGGTCCTAAACGGGAGAAGGCATGGGAGTGGATTATTGATTCAAAGCATATGTGGAGGTGATTTGATGGGAATGTGAAAGTACTATACATGGATAATAAGAGGGAAGTAAGAAGATATTAAGGGGGAGTTATTTGGCATATTATGATGATCCAAGGCACGTGAGGTACCACAATGAATTTTTCATAGGTATTGCTAACCAATCTGCATATTCTTGATATATCCCTTAATGTACACAATCAAGGAGACTAAGTTGAAAACAACACATGTAAAGAAAAATCATTAGTAAGAGTGAAAATTGAGGTGTATACATATGCCCTAATTAGACATCAATGTGTCTCACAATAGTAACACATAACATGAAATGGCATTCATGAAAAGAGCATGTAAAACCGAACTCAAACGGAATGATCATAAATGAAGTAATAATAAATGATTAAAAAAATACAAACTCAACCAGCTGAAATATACTCGCCTTTATGCGAAAGTGAATGCATGTTACCTTTGTCTGATAATGGAGGGCACACATATGCTAAGTAATCATAATGATACAAGACTAAAAAGGAGGGGATAATAATGCAAGTGTAGGTGCAAGTAGTCAATAAGTGGGTTTACAACAATATGGAAAGAGAGGTCATAAGAAGATGTTAGGAATGGTTTGGAGAAGTATATGGTATATAATAAGTATAACAAAGTGCTAGTCATGAAAGAAATCAACTAAATGAGAAGTCCTTATAAATTATGAATTGTAGATAACATATAAAGGTAGATAAATTTAGGACTAATTTGGGCCTGAATAGCCTTATACAAGGATAGACTAAATTAGGTCCAAAAACCATAGAAAAATGTCAAAACATTGTTATTCAAGACATTAATCAACTCATCTAACATACATATAAATAATGAATCACTAGAGTGTGACACTCAAATTCTCTAATATAACCAAGAGAAATATAAGAAATAAGATAACATTGATCAAAAGAGAGCATCGTAGAAGCCTAAACATCCATAAGGTATTCTAGTAGGGATGGTATAAGAGAATATACTAAAACCCTAATACTTATTACAATGCTAACATGCCTATAAATAGATGGAGAAAAGCATGCAAAGAATAAGAGAGAGACTTATAATCTAGCTTACCCGACAAGGGGATACATGTAAAGACCAAGGGAAAATGAGTTTGATCATTAGTTTACATGTGACATATAGAGTGAGCCATTTACATGCCATATAGGGATTATAAGAGCTCACTCTACAAAAAATACAATGAAAAAGGTGTGAAAATCCATAGATCATCAATTCCATCGATTCAAAACAAATTATTTACCAAACATTTAAGTTCAATTATTGAGAACATTGTTATTTTATTTTATTAATGATTTCAAATGTGAAAGATTAAGTTTCATCACCATATCAATGTTCATGATAATTTTATATTCTGTTATTATTAATCACCTATTAATAAGTACCAACTATTAGCATAATTTAGCATAGGCATATTTATTGCATTTTATTGCATTGTCTTTTATTTAATAATGTGCAACATGTGCACTCTAGTCTAGTGACTTGCATTCAATATTGTTATGTTGGATAACATTCAATATTGGTATTAGTAGTAATTACATGTGCATGTGAGATGGGTCTTATCATCTTGTAGTTGGTGCCTGCTAGGGTGTCATGTCTATCCATATGAGGCTGTCTCATATCTATAAATATTACCGCTCTTGCATTGTTATGTAATCTGATTTTATGATCAATAATATTTGTGAGGCTTCCGTCCCTCTTTGGTCATTGCAATCTAATTATATTCTATCATTTGGTATTTGAGCTATACCATTATTATCATTTGGTATTCGAGCTATACCATTATTATCATTTGGTATCAGAGAAAGTTCTATCCAAGAAAAGTTAAAAAGGAGCACTATTGGAGAGGATCCATTGGAGAAGAAGATATGCATCAAAGGAGAGTCATTGAAGCATCCCGCAGCCTCCATTCCTTCCAAGCATCCCTCAACTAAAATTTGACCTATCCACTTATTTGGAAGGTATTTTTTTTTTTGATTAGTCATTTGCATAGCCAATTGATCCAATATATTGGCGGAATATTTCAGATTTGGATATCTTAAAAAAAAAAGATCTTGAAAAAAAAAAGATTTGTGAAAATAAAAAGATTTTAAAAAAAAGGAGAAAGATATTGAAAAAAATTGTAGATCTAAAAAAAGAGTGAAAAAAAAAATCAGATCTAATTAAAAATAAAAAATAAAATCAGATCTGAAAGTGGAGGTGTGAAGAATTCGGGAGCAAAGGTTGAAGCAATCCCATCAACAAAATTCTAGCAAATAACTTTTAGAAAAAAGGACATAAATTTTTCATAAAATGTCAGATTGATGTGCTGTGTTTTTTTTAGAAAGATAAGAAGGAGGCGCACAACTTTGTAGTTTACATCATCTTCAGATTCGGCCTCTACATGTGACGAAAAGTCTATACAAGTCGGATCATTTAAAAAAAAAAAAATTCAGATCTAGCTGATAAATTGGTAAGATGTCAAAAACTAAGATTTCGATTCTTTTGAAATTTTGTGGGTTTCAAGAAAAATATTGTATGATGCTGCTGTCAAAAGTTTAGAAAAACTTAGATCACGGTTTGTGAGAAAAGGTGAAAACAATATTTAGATTGTTTGTTTGGATCTTAGGAATAAACAAGTCAGCGGTTCAATTCCCACTCTCTCCATATTTTTTATTAAATTATTTTTTTGAAAAATTTGGAGAATTTACTAAATTTTGGGAGATTTCTAAATTTAGAAGCTCACCAAACACATTTAGAGCCACCACTAAATTTAGCGGAAAAACACCTATTGGAGGGTAAAAAATATTTTTGGCCTAAATTGTGTATTTTGTGATTCTAGACCCTTTTTTCTAAAGAGGTGGGACACAAAAACTTCATTTTGATGTACTTTTAGATCATGTTGTACTAATCTTGGTGCATAAAGTGAAAATAAAAAGTGCAAATTTTTTATTTTATGTTTGGTTCTATCACACGAGATCTTTGATCTCATAGCAGCGTTTGGTATATACGGTGCCTCTGGGAAGCGCTTACGGGTGATGCTGTCATGACTACTACTGCACTTATGCCTAACACAGCTGCCTAAACGTCATCTGGGCATCGACCCTATAAAATCGACAGGGAGTAATAAGGACACAATACACACACATTTGAGTCTTCCCATCCATTTGTGCTTGCACAAACCCCTCTCCGTACTATCTACGTACCACGTACTAAATTCTTTCACGTGTGTTAACACCTCTTTCTGTACTGATGGGTATATTGAAAGGGTGATCTTCTTCCATGTACCGACGGGTATATCGAAAGGGAGAGTATATAAAAAGGTTTAGTATATCGGCCTGACGGTATATTGAGAGGGAGACCATAAACCTGGAGTGATAAGAGCCTTACCCTTTGACAGAAATTTAGAGTTTCAGAAATTCAGATTACAGAAATGGGTGCATAAGCACCAAAATTTTTCTTGCCAAATTCACAACTGCTTAGAGGAGACAACTATGCTGCATGGAAACCGAAGATCAAGATGTTACTTGAGTTTGAAGACCTATGGACAGTTGTAGATGGAAAAACAACAAGATCACTTGATGATGGAAGACAACAAGTTCAATTTGACAGGGCCAATCAAAAGTCCAAGTTGATCATCTTGTTTGGCATAACAGATGATGTGCAACCCCACATTAAAGATGCCACATCGGCCAAGGATGCATGGGATGAGTTGAGCACAGTTTATGAGGTAAAGAAAAAGAATGTCATCCTCAACCTACTATCACAACTGCATACTCTCAAGTTCAAGCACAATGAGAAGGTTGAAGTTTTTTTGAGATGAGTTGCTACTTTGAGGGCATCTCTATTGGCATTGGGAAAAGAGATAAGTGATGAAGACCTCGTACCAATTGTGTTGCGAGAACTTCCTCCTTCTTACAGAATCTTTGTGACAACTATTAATATGAGTGAACACACAGTCACCTTTGAGAAGTTGGTCAATCTACTCCAACAAGAAGAGACAATGAACAACAAAGATCATGAAGATGAGTAAGCACTATCTTCCAATCATAAAGAAAAGGGGAAATTTTAGTCCAATAATAAGAAGTCCCAACAAAATGACCAAAGTCAATGAGACAACACCAAGAAGTGTCCCATTTGAAATAGAGGGGGACATGACATCAAAGATTGTTGGTACAATTCCTACAAAAAGGGTTCATCAAGCAATTCAAAACCCAATAATCAACAGGGTAACAATAATTCAAATAAAGGGAAGTCCAACTACAACAACAATCAAGGGTAGAAAAAGGCAATTGGAAAAGAAAACCCAAACAACAAGGGTACATTTCCGAACATGAGGATGATTCAGATGAAGGACACCACATGTATTCTGCTCAATTTGATGAAGAAACCAAGTCCACACAAGATATTTGGTATGTTGACTCGGGTGCAACTCGACACATGACTGGATGCAAGGATTGGTTCTACACACTACGTGACTCACCTAACAAGAACCATGTGTCATTAGGTGATGACTCATCATACAGTGTTAAGGGGATTGGAAACATTTCACTACCTCTTGGAAAGCATGACTACAAAATCACAAATGTATTGTATGTACCTGGGTTGACCAAAAATTTGCTATCAATTAGTCAACTCCTTGATCACAACTTGAAGTTAGATTTGACAGTAATAATGGAGAAAAAGTGTGCTTGATAAAAGATAAGTCAAGAGGTTCCAAGATTGTAGCAAGAGCCTCTAATGTGGGACGCATGTTCCAACTTGATTTTGTCCACAAGGATGATCAAGCTCTAGTGGCCAAAGACACAAAATCTGCAGAACTATGGCATCGTAGATATGGTCACATCAGTTTTGGCTATCTCCAAACACTTCAAAAGGGCAACATGGTGAAGGGATTGCCTACACTCAAGCACAACACTGACAAGTGTCACAATTGCCTAGCTGGAAAGCAACATAGAGTACCCTTCTAGAAGAACACATATAGAGCTAAGGGAAAGCTTGATTTGGTGCACACCGATCTTTGCGGGCCCATGCAACCAAGTCATTCTGGATGTCGATACTTCATGCTTTGTGTTGATGACTACTCAAGAAAGATGTGGATATATTGTCTAATAAACAAGAGTCAAGCCTTTGAGACATTTCAGAAGTTCAAAGCACTTGTTGAGAATGAAGTTGGTCACAAGATCAAAACTCTCCACTCAGATCGAGGGGGGGAATTCACAAGCAATGAGTTCAAGAATTACCTGGAAGCTCATGGGATTCGTCGAAAAATGCCTCCTACTCACACACCACAGCAAAATGGTATAGTTGAGAGAAGGAATCATACTATCATGGAAATGTTGTGATGTATGATTGATGACTCGGTTTAACAAAGACATTTTGGGTAGAAGCTGCAAGAACTGCAGTCTATTTGTTGAACAGAGAGCCCACAGTAGCTCTTGAAGGAGTGACACCTCAAGAAGCATGGTCAAATCAGAAACCATCAATTGCACACCTAAGAGTATTTGGGTGTAAAGCTAGCATGCACATACCCAAGAAGAATAGGAACAAGTTGGATATGAAAGCTGAGAAACTAATATTCATTGGATATAGTGAAGAATCACTTGGGTATAGATTATGGGATCTGAAAGCAAAGAAAGTATACACAAGTAGGGATGTTGAGTTCTTTGAGAAGAAACAAGCAGATGCTCCACTCAACGACTCAACAAACATGTAGAATACACCTCTTGTGAAGATAGAATTTGATGTTCTTACTAAAGATGATAGTGATGAATTAGATGATGGTGAAAAATTGGATCCACCACAAGCCAATGGAATAGCTAAGAAGTTACCTAAATGGTATACTCAATTAATAAGAGATGTAAATTTGGATGAAGCACCTAGCACATCATCCAATCCTGGACCTATAAATCACAGTCAAGCTCGTGAAGAGGTCACTTATGACCTAATGAGCAGATTTGTTGAAACAGTTGAGCCATCTACAATTCAGGAAGCCCTACAATCAAAAGCTTTGAAAGATGCCATGGATTCAGAGTATCAGTCAGTGATGAAGAACAACACATGACAACTTGTCGACCTTCCACCAGGGAAGAAACCCATTAGTCGCAGATGGATATTCAAGACTAAGTACAAATCAGATGGGATTATTGACAAGTATAAAGTAAGGCTTGTAGCAAAGGGGTATGCACAACAAGAAGGCATTGATTCTGAGGAGACATTTGCTCCCACAGCCAAGATCAAGACAATCAGGATGATCTTTTCTCTAGTTGCACAATTTGGTTGGAAAGTCCACCAAATGGATGTGAAAAGTGCCTTTCTTAATGGAGATTTACAAGAAGAATTCTATATGACTTAGCCAGAGGGTTATGTAATACTAGGAAAAGAGATGATGGTATGCAGACTCATAAAATCTCTATATGGCCTAAAACAGGCACCCCGGGCATGGTACATCAAAATTGATGAGCATCTCATAAGTCATGGATTCGAAAGGAATCCTTATGACCCCAATCTCTACCTCAAAAAGCAAGGGGGGAGATTGTCATTGTGGTTGTTTATGTCGACGATCTAGTTATTATAGGAAGTTCTATGACGATGATCGATACAACAAAGAAGGATTTTAATCAATCATTTGACATGACAGATCTCGGGCTCATGCACTATTGTCTTGGGTTGGAAGTATGGTAAAAAGAGAATTATATCTTTATGTCGCAGTTGAAATACACCAAGACAACGCTCGAGATATTCAGGATAATGGACTGCACTCCTATTGCTATAACTATGGAAGCGAGACTTTAGTTATCTCGTTCCGATCCATCACCACCGGTGAATGCAACTCTCTATCGACAGTTGATTGGGAGTCTCATTTACCTAACATATACTAGACCAGATATCAGCTTTGTAGTCACCTATTTATCACGCTTCATGCAAGAACCAAAAATATGTCATTGGAAAGCAGAAAAGAGAATACTGAGATATCTAAAGGGTACAATTGACCTTGGTCTAGAGTACAAGAAGAACGACAACTTCTTCTTGACAAGATATTCAGATTCAGATCATGCATGAAACATGGATGATAGGAAGTCAACATCAGGCTTCATATTCTTTATGGGATCTAGACCGATATCATGGGGAAGCAAGAAACAAAACTTTGTTTCTCACTCTTCTACAGAAGCAGAGTATCGAGCTACAGGTGAAGCTGTTTGTGAAGCAATATGGCTATGCCGAATATTGGAAGGAATTTGCCTACCACAATAGAAATCTACTCCAGTATATATTGATAATGAAGGAGTTTTGAAGCTTGTTCGCAATCTAGTATTTCATGAGAAAACCAAGCATATTAAAGTACAGGTTCATTTCATACGCGAGCATGTCTTGAAGCACAACATACAGCTCCAGTTCTGTCCTACAACTGAACAGAAGGCAAATGTTTTCACTAAGTCACTTGCACGTGACAAATTCACACTGTTCAGAGAGTTCCTCTCCACTTCATTGGAAACTATGCAAAATTAAGGGGGGGGGGATGTTAGCATAATTTAGCATAGGCATATTTATTGCATTGTCTTTTATTGCATTGTTACTGAGACCCTTAAAACTTCTTATGATCACTTTGATGTCCTTTCTCATCCATTTAATGAACTCCTTTTGATTATCCAGCTCATTCTGAATAGATAACTTGGTCTCCTTCTCACCTTTCTTGCCTAGGTTAAGAAAACATCTAGCAAGCATATTTCCATTCAGGCCGTGTTGTGAGTTGTCATGGGGTCTCCTTCTCACCTTTCTTGCCTAGGTTAAGAAAACATCTAGCAAGCATATTTCCATTCAGGCCGTGTTGTGAGTTGTCATGGGTTGAGCTAGGGCCTTCAATGTTTTTCCCTTTGCTTGTGTTGGTTATAAGGACTCTAGTTGAACTAATATCTTCTGCATGCGTCTTGTTGTTTCTAGGAGCAGAGGAGGAAGGAAGAGAGGGAGCAGGGGAGGGGGTTTTCCTAGGTTTTTTATTCATAAAGTGCATATACAAGAGAAGAATAATTGCTTGGTGAAGAGGGTAAACTCTTTTACTCAATTGCACTTCTTTTATAGAACTTTCAAGAGACATAAGTATGTGAAATGACAGGCTTACCAAGTAGTTCCATCTAAAATGGTTGAGCAGGACCAAATGGTAGGTGTTAATTCGATGAAGACATCTCTCCATTGTTAGATAATGTTATTCACTCAAATCCGTGATAAATCCTCTCAATATCTAGCATTGCATCATCCCTACCAAGGTTGAGAGATCTTGATCCTCCCCCCCCCAGTTTAAAGAAAATAATCTATGAGCATAATTCTACAATCAATTATGGGAAATATCTTCAAAAAATTTCCTTGTTGCACAATCAAAACCTCTATTAAATATTTTCTAAACTATCTTTAGAAATGTGTTTTTTTGAAATTTTAAGTGTATATTCATGAAATATATTGGAAAACATGGATTTTATTCATGTTTTTATAAGAGTATTAATTTTCAATCAATTGTTTTTTACAAGTTTTATTCTTTAACTTTTTTTTCAAGAATTTTGTTAATATTAGGCTATATATTATATAATCTTCAAATAAATAAAATTCACAAGGAAAATGAAAGAGTTCAAAGTCTAATAGAAGTGCATTACAATTAATTAATAAAATATGTTCAAAAGAATTAGAAAATTCAACAATTATAAATTGTTTTCTTCAAGAATACGTGTTTCACTATATTTTATAAATATGTACAACCGAATCTATGTTATGCTTTTTTTGTATATGGTGGTGTCTTCCCTTTTCAACATAAGGATTCTATTTTTTTACAATAGTTGTACTATTTTTCCACACACACACATATAAAATTATTATAGTTTCTCTGTTTATTGGTTACATTATAATGGTTTTTCTTTGCTCTCAAGGATGGATGATTGGGTTTTATGGAGACGCCTTATTCATGGCTTTTATGTTGTGGCTAGGGTGTGTTCTATTTCTGCTTTGTTCATAATTATTTAGGCTTTGTTCCTTTTCTACTATATTAATAGCGATGGTATTTGTTTCTTGTGTTTCTTATTTATTAAACATTAAGATTTAAATAACCTCACCTTCTAATCGATTCCAATCAATATAATTACGAGCCGAAAGATATAATTATCTTACCCTCTAATCAATTCCACCCAATATAATTTTGTAGTGTGAGATATAATTTAATGTTATCAACCTTTCCCAATCTTCTAAACAAATTTTTATTAAAGAATAGTTACACTTTAAACTTCAATTTTTAATTCATAAATATCATAACATGAAAATCAAGTGAAACATACCATACAACGACCCCACACACACTTCTAAATTTTTGGTACATCTTCTACATTTTGCATTTGTCTATTTCCTTGCAAGTGTGGTCCAAACAATGATGTTACCGAGTAAAATGACAAAAAGGAAGGAAACCAAAAGAAATTTGTGATGTTTCATTCAATTTGTCACCAAATCTCGCAGAAATGTCACATCATCTTAACTTACCAATGTTTATTTGGAAAAACATTTGTGTCATATAAAAGCTGTCTTTGTTCGTATTAAAAGTGGTGAAAATTTACCTAAACTTATTTTGGGTCCCTCAAACGCATTTCCATTGTGTCTTTCTCGCACGTTTATGTGTTTCTTGATTGTTAGTTTAAATTTAGAAATTATTGGTACACATTTTATGTTGAAGGTAGCCTGGAATTGGACGGTCTCCGTTTTTCCATATTTTGGTTGTAAATTACAATTATATAAAAAATCAAACCATAAATTTAGAGAGATAAATTTTTATTCAAACTATAATTTTGAAAGTTTATGTTATTTATAAATTGTAAATTTTTCCCATATATATTCATTTTCGAAATATTGATAGTGTTTTTTTTTTAATTTTTTAGAAATAACCAAATACAATATTCAACAATCAGTTTTATTTTTTTAAAATGAAAATAATAAATATTATAGATTGAAATTTTTATCTATTTAGTAACTTGGTATAATAACTCCAAGTTTAAATTTAGAAATTAATAAAAAAAATTTGTTTTTTTTTTTAATTTATTGAACACACATTTCTCTAAAATAATACTAGATATTGTGAATGTGTTTTATTTCATTTTTTCCATTGGAATCTTCATATTTCAATTCATGTTTTTCGTGCTCTTGAATGATAATTATAATTTTTTACACAAAATTTGAAGAATATTTGTACAAACATCAAAGAAGAAACTTTGATACAAACATCAATATAGGGACATATTAATTATTTCTGGATAACATAGAAACATTGCATATTATAATTTCTATTTTTCTAAAAAATAAAGCAAGATTCAAAAACATAGAAGTTTTGTGAAATATAGTTGAAAATTGCCACTACACAAAGCACCAAATTTTAGTTATAAAATTAGCAATATATATTTTAAAGAGTATAACTTCATATACATAAGGTTGAAATGTAAACAAGTAATAATTTCATCATTCTAAAGTTTTTTTAAAAATGATGTATATCAATTATGATTTTGTAACAATTTAGAATATTATTAAAAACATAAATTGAAATGTAGATATATAACCAAACCGTCATGAATTTTCCTTTTGACTGGTAGGGGTGACCGTCAACTTCTAGGCCCTTGAAGGTGTTTTTTTATAGTGAATGAAGGCGATCTATATTTATTGTATATGTTGAAAGTGATTTTTTTCTGTGGCTGAAGGGGTTAAATTTGACGGTTGTTTAGATGTTTTTTGTGATTTTGAGCTTAAAATACTTGCGATTTTAAAAATAATCATCACATCTAACTTATATGGTTAAAATATGATGGTCATTTTTATATAAAATTATATGTAAACTAAATTAGTAAATATTAAATATACTTAAATAAACTAATAGTAGTCTTCTATATATTTTATTAATAAATTATAAATAACACTCATTTGTAATTTTTAAAAACAAAAATTTGTTGGACAAACATAAGTGGACGTCAAATTTAACCCATATCTGATCGTTATTCGGGAGTAAAGAGGGGTGGATAGAAATTGGATCATTAAATCACAATATATTTTAAAAAATAAATTAACACTAATATTTGAAATGCAATTTCTCTTCCCAAAAAACACTTTACAAATATCATTTAATATTCCACGTGCGATGCATTTAGTGCAATGGTATTTTACACGTGTAAGTAATCTCGTGGACAAATGTTCTTTTCGGAAAACATTAGAAAATTATTATTTGCTGACAAGGAAAAACTTAAATATTGGGTTTTTCTGTTTTGTTTCTATTCGGCCATATGAAGTATTGTGGTGCTCCATTATAATATTTTAATACTGTTTCAGTGGGCTCAACATATTTCTTCTATTAAGTAACTGATAAGATTAGATTTTATTTTCTTAATTAAATTATTTCTATGATGTTTGAATTTTTATTTTAATAAGGATATATGTGCGTGTTTTCTCATCCTTTGTACATTAGATTCAATTCATACATTAATACATAAAGGTAATGCATATTTATCTTTTATGTGATAATTTTAAAATTTATATTACTTCGATCATTGATTTGTTATTTCTATGTAAACTAATTTTTTTTAATGTTTATAGGTCCTTCATCTTCATTGTGATCTTGAGTCTTGTTTACACATCATGATTATTGAATAATGATATATGGTATCATAAATTTCATAATTCATGAGTTTCCTTGAAAACATATCTAGAGTTAATTGCTTAATGTTTCTAAAGTCTACTACTAACACAAACTAATAAATGAATAAAAGTTGAAACCACCAATCCGACACGTAAAACAAAATTTATTTATTATAAAAATATACAAATCATGACAATGTGATTACAACGTGAACACTTTTTGATTGAAAAGTGTGCTATTTACACAAAAACCGACATATTCATGCCGTTTTATTTATTTAAAATAAAAAACATTCAAACAAAAGAAATAGTTCACATATGATATTGTAATGGACTTTAACTAGTTTTTCTCACATGTTTTAAAATCTTAACACATTTTATAACATGAAAATTTCTTCTCTATTGGTGAAACATATATGCATGGGTTTGTTAAAATTTGACAATACAAAATTACAAGTTCTACATCAAGATTACAAAACATATGATTTAGACAACCAAACCAATCCTAAAACAATTTGAAATCAAAGGATATTTTAAAATGGTACTAATATGTTTGAAGATTTGTATTAGTGCAATTAAATATATGTCAATTTGATGCCTCTAGCAAAAAATCTAGATCCTTAAGCCAAAGGATACTTTAATTTTGGTGCTAAATGAGGGTGTCTAATTATAAATTTCCTCTCGCCTCCATACCTAACATAGATCATTTGAGGAAAAAGTATATCCTCTTGCCCTTTCAAACATTCCTCCTCACTGACTTCTTATTCCATATCATTTTTCATCTTTAAACAATCCTCCTAATTTTTCAATTTTACATATGTTGCTCTCTACCATATTTGGCTATTGTATTTTTCATATCACATGACTTTTTTTTTAACATCCAATTTATAAATTGCAACCATTTTAGTTTGGTTTACTTATCTTCATATACATAATACTTCAAATCAATATTCTTACATTTGTTTCACTTATTCTCTTTATATATACAATCTCCACCAATAACAAATGAGAAACTATTTTTCCATTTGATCTTGTAGAGCTCAATTTGGGTGGATACCATGAAATCAAATATTTATTGCCCCCATTAAATCGCCTAACCAATCTGTAAATTATATCATTCAATGCATTTCTATCATTCAATAAAATCATTCTATGTAACACCTAAAAATGGCCCAAGACATTTATTGGTGATTGAATTGTATCTTTCTTGTTTCTTTACATGGGATTGAGTTCCTCCCCACCCCATAGCCCATGGAAAGAGATCTATGACTATATCTAGAGTAGGTCGTTGGGCCCCTATCTCTATATGGGCATTACCCATGGCCATGTATAGGCACTGCCTCATTCTCAATCACCCCCTCTATATGGATTAAAGAGTCAGGAGTAAAGCTTAGAGCTAGTCCCAATATTATTTTCTGGATTTGGGGGCGCCCTCGGCCCCCATATACAGATATAGAGAGGAGACCATATCTATATGGGGGAGGGGGCTTGGGGGCGAGTTCCCCATATCTAGATCGGGAGAGCACTCGTTCAACAATATTTGTACCCAAATATGGTTCCTATATTTAGTTGATTGTTAGTTTAGATTTAGAAATTATTGGTACATATTTTTATGTTGAAGGTGTTCTTTATAGTGGATCCAGACACATGTATTTATTGCATATTTCATCATCTATTCTATGGTTTTGTTTGTGATTTGTGTTTTATTGTGCACATGTTTAATTTTGTTGTTACCTATTATCATTTTTGTATACTCCTTGCCATTGCTCCAATATCGACAGTCCTAGTGGCAAAGCAAAAAAAAAAAAACACAACATAGGATGAATATGCTTTATAAATATGTACTACAAATCCACATAAAAATAGTGAGGTACAAATCCACCTTTTTTCTCTTGTTCCAATAAAATCATTGATGTTAGCTTACTATTCTTTCTTTTTTTCTTCATCCTAACAGTTCCTCTTGGTATTTCTAGTGCAATGGTTTGTAATGTACTAAACATTACAAATTGGTTATTCGGATAAAACAATATACTTTTCAAAATAAAATAACACATATTTGAAATGTAATTTATGTTCCAATTTTTTTTAAAACATCATTTAATATTCCACATGGGACTGATAGGGAATATGGATTTTTATTTAGTGCTATGGTATTTTACATGTGTAAGTGATCTCGTGGACAAATGTTCTTTTTGAAAAACTTTTGAAAATTATTATTTGATGATAAAGAAAGAAGTAAATATTGGGTTTTATAATTTGTTTCTATTGGGCTAAATAAAGTATTGTGGTGGTTCATTATAATATTTACTAGTAATCACACACGAGAAGTTTGATGTGAACGTTGAAAGGGATGTGGTGGAAGAAAGATTTGTGGAAAATGGAAGGAAAAGAAGAAGCAAAGTTGAGTTGGTTAAGCCATTTGATTTGTCAATTATATAGAGGAAGAGAGAGGAATAGAAATTAAAATTAGCATGTTGTGTGGTGGTGTATTGTGTGGTAATGTTAGGGAGGATCAACTATTTATGGTGATTATTTAAAGGAAAGTACATGAAATGTGATCAAAGAGAATGGGAAAAAATAAATAGTCCTACTGATGTCATCTATCAACAATCATAAGAGTCAAGGATTGCAATTTGATGGTGTTCAATTTGTTAGATACGAAATAGACATGAATGAAAAGTGAGAAATAAGGTGGTGATTAAATATCTACATGTCCCACACCTATTCCATGGTTGGAACAGTTCTTGCCAAAAATAATATTTGTTATTAGTGTTTGGCATTATTTTCTTCATGTCAGTTGCATCATTCAGGTGAGTGCAATTTGTGATTAAAGATTAAAAATAGAAAAAGAGGGAAATTCAATAGGTTACTCATTCAAAACCCAACCACAATGTTTTCTCCTTGGTTTCCCCCCTTTCAACTGTAAGATTAAGTAAATGTAGGAAAGCAAAATTGTGCAAAAAACCATATCTGACTAAAACTTACAATTTTTATCCCCCATTGACAGGAGAATGTGAAAACATGGTATTGGGTGGTCACAAGCCTCCTCCATAATGCAATTTTACATGTAACAGAGTTGGTTAGAATTCAAGCTTTCATAGGCAACGTTTCCAGAATTAGTGGCATCATATTGAACCATTGATACTCCTAATGCTACCATACATCTATGAGATTGTTTGGTAAGGATCAATACAGAACCCCATGCACATCGATGAGGTTACACTCTAATGGTAATGTGAACGCTCCAAGTAATCAACAAGAAATTGAACAAGTAAGGAAAATCATGCATAACGTAAACATGTCTACTCATTCTCATAGATAAAAAATAAGAGGGTACATATGGGAGTGTTGTGTAATTACCATGCCTAGATAATCATTCCCTCCATAAGGGAAAGAGGAGTTATGATTACAAACTAGAATGTAACTCTTATGACGCCACTGACGCATAAGAAAATGACATATTCTATGAAAGAATCTTCCACATGTCATATAACTCCTAATACCTATGATCTTGCTAAGCGAGATGACTTGCCATGTGATGTGGACAAGATTTCTATTGATGATGAGGAAAGTCACACACACTAACACCCTGCTTCATTAAAGTTGAGGTAGAGGTCATGGAAAGTCAAAACAGAAAGAGAAATCCCCTAGACAACTAAAAAAGATGTGTCAATGAGACTTAGAAACTAAATGCCTTATAAGGTACCAATGTACAAATGACATCTTTTTGGAAAATAAGAAGAGGAGATGAATGCCTAGAAATCCCTAAGAAGGTGGGTGGATTTAGAAGACCTCACCCCAAAAATAGACCGCAAGTGAAGAAAATTCACCTCAGTGAAGGGCTTAATGGATATGTCGGCAACATGATAAGAAGTCTGACAATACTACAAATCGATGATATCTTCCTGTATCAGCTCCTATATGAAGTGCATGTGGATATCAATGTGCTTCACCTGTTGATGCTAAACTGGATTTCAAAAAATTATTATGGTGCTCATGTTGTCATAGTAGAATATGGTATGCTGAAGAAAGTGAATACAAAACTCTATCAAGAGTCCCTGTAACCAAACAACTTCTATGGCAACATTAACTAGTCCTATGTACTTTGTTTTTGTAGATGATATCGCAATTACATTCTAATTCTTGATAGACCAATTGAAAGAACCTGAAATAAGAGAAAAACTATAGATTGAGGTAGATTTTTGATGATCTAGATCATCAGCCCAATAAGATTCTATAAATCCAACCAAGCCAATCTTTGTCCCTCATAAGTATTGAATTTCATTAGTGTGAGTACCAAAAACATAGTGAAGAATCCACTTTTCTTCTTTCCAATCAAACTCATGAGCTTCTTGAATAAATATAGACACAATCCCAACAACATACGAAAGACCCAGCCAAGTGTGAGTTATGTAAATCAATATCCCCACCAACTATTGATAAAGGGTATCTTCAGCCAAGGGAGTAGAGAAATAAGAAACCAACTTAACCCTGGAAAGGAAAGGAGTAGGAGAAATATTACAATTAGACATATGAAATTGAGATAGCAAATCAAGGGAGTACTTAGGCTGCAAAATCACAATTCCTGAGTCATATTGGGAAATATGGATCCCAAGAAAGTAATGAAACAAGCCCATGTCAGACATGGAGAACTTGTTGTCCAAGGTGATCTTCACATAATCGATATATAGAAAGAGCTACCGGTGATCAACAAGTCATCAACATAAAAATGAGGATGATTAAAGAGTCATCCCGCCACAGAATGTAAACATTTGGGTCACTGTGACACCGAATGAACCCTGATGCAAGTAGAAATTATTCCATCTTGGCATACCAAGCCTGAGGGGCTTGTTTAATTCTGTAGAGAGACTTATTTATCATGTAAAGGAGGGAGGGATCTTGGAAATAACCCATAGGTTTTTCTATGTAGATCACTTCCTCTAAGTCATCATAAAGGAAGGAACTCTCAACATCCATCTGGTGGAATTCCCATCTATTAACGACAACAACAATGAGGGTCATTTAAATGGAATTCATATTTGTAACCAGAGTAAAAGGTTTCTAAATAATTAACCCAAGTACCTGGGAGAAACCCTTAGGTACAAGTAGTGCTTTAAAATTTTTGAATTCTCCATCAACACCATAATTTATTTGATACACCCAGTTACACCGAATGATTTTTCTTCCTTTTGGAAGAGGGGTGAGATCCCAAGTATCATTCTTCATGAGTGAGGAATACTCCTCATCCATGGAATAATCCCACTCAAGAATCCTAGAAGCCTCCCGGAAAGACAGAGGGTCAGAAGAAAAGGAAAAGGAGCGGGGTCTAATGAAATCTGAGTGAGTGTGTCTACCATCTGAATGATCCCCAATCTACTCTCCAGTGCTTTGTAAAGTATTCCTATCCCTGCAAGAACCAAGAGGTGAGTTAGGCTCAAATTCAGAATATTATTCACTCAAGTGAGAAAGGAAAAGTCCTCATCATCACTACTACCAGAATCGAAGGACTCTAAAGCATGAGGGTTGAGAGGAGAAGGAGGATCAGGAAGATCAAGGGGAGGAACAAGCTAAAAAACATATTCATTCGAAAAGTCAAAATCAGAATCAAAGAGGAGAAACACTCCATAGGGTGGAGAATTAGAAGTTGAAGACGACTCGTCAAACTCCACACTTCTCTCAATATAAATCTTATTAGTAGTAGGGTTTAACAATCTACACCCCTTCATGCTAGTAGGATACCCTACAAAAATTGAAGGTATAGACTGGTTCAAAGGCCTTGCGTTTATTTTTGGGCATCCGAGCCATAACATTAGATCTGAAGATGTGAAAAAGCTCAACATAAGGTTTACGTCCAAACTGGGCTTAAAGGGTGTTATCCCTTATATGGACTTATTTGGAACATGGTTTTGAATGTATCAAGCACAGTTCACTACTTCATCCCAATATTGTGGAGAATGGGATTTTAAGTGAACCAAACAGGTGGCCATCTCCTTAAGAGTTCGGTTATTTATTTCCACAAATCTATTTTTGAAGGGTTGTAATAAACTATACATTGCAAAGCAATAACTTAGGATGTATAGAAATATTTGATCTTGTTGCTCACATACTTGCCTACATTTTTTAGTTTGAAGAACCTTGATAGACCTTTAAACTTATTTCTCAGCAAGAGCCTTAAAGTATTTAAATTTCTCTAAGAATTCAAGTTTTTGCTTAAGAAAATACACCTAAGAGTAACGCAAAAATTCATCAATGAAGGTAAGCATGTATAGAGTCATAGTAAATGAAGGAGATGGGAAAGGTTCAGAAATGTCACTATGAACAATATAAAAAAGATGAATATCTCTCGAGGATTGTATTTTGTTAAAAATTTCTTCAGGGTGCTTCCCGAGGGCACAACCCTCAAAAATACCCTTAGAAAATTTGACATGGGGTAACCCATTGACTATTTTGTTTTGGCTCAATTTTCCAAGGTAAGGATAGTTAAGATGTCGGTAATACTCATGTCATAGCTTACTAACCTCATTTGCATGAGGGAGAAGGTAGTGGGCATCAAATCAAAATTAAAGTGGGAGAAGGTTTACAACCATAAACAATAATTTACCTTTCCCTTATCCATTGTAGTGGCATTGTAAAGCTTACATATAATCACTGAGTTAGGACCAAATTCCACTCACATTCCTTCACCGAGATTAGTGATTTGGTAAACCAATAGGATATTTGTAGAGAGATCAGGAACACTTAACTCTTGGTTAAATGATCCAAAATTCATCTCTACCAATCCACTACCAAAAACTAACATTGTAGTGTCATCACCCAAAGTTATTTGGGAAATGCCACCTGGTTCGATGTTGGAAAAATCAACATGCAAAGAGACTATGTGGTGCGAGGCACTGGAATATATAATCCATGTCGATGAAGGAGCCACTCTAGCTACAAGGGCCTTTCCTTTCTTCTTCTCAGATTTAGAATCATTTTCTTTAGATGACTTGGCCTTGGGAGAATTTTGTTTGATAGACTCATAAACACTTATTTTATTCTTCTCAAGTGAATGAATTAAGAGATTGATTTCTTTTCTCATACATTTATGTTCTTCATGGCCATAATTATTGCAATAGGAATACTTACACTTTTCCTTCTTCGATTTGGGATCATAAGTCAAAGTGTTCACATTAGGATTGGTTTGGGCTTGGTTAGTCTTTGTTTCCATCAACGTATTAACGCATAAGAGTGGAGACCAAAATCAAGTTCCATTGATCACAACAGTTTGGGGCCATAAGCACGTAAAAAATGAGATAAAAGTAAGAGAAAGTGATAGAACATAGTATTGTGTGAGAAAAAATGTTTCACGTCGTAGTGAAAACCCCCTTTTCACAAGACTGTGGTGGACGCACTCACTAGATCGCAAGCAATAACAAGGGTGATACAATGTATAAAATAGCTCGAAACAAGTCCAGAGGACATTTGGGACATAGGAAAATCTTTCGGAAGGTAAAAAATGAAAGGAGGGGCACTACAAACTCTAGCAAAACATTAGTAGCTAAGAACTTCCACTAACGCTAAAAAACGTACTTTAAATTTTGCCAATTAATCTAATTTTATATATGAAAAGCCTAAAAAGATGCAATTAAAAATGATACTAAACAATTAAAATATTACTAATGATAAAGAGCTCCTAATTAAAATAATTAAAGAGCCTAATTTAATTAAGTTAACCACATATCAATTTAATTAAGATTAGATCCTATTTTATAAACAAGACCTAATTATAAATATCAACCCCTAAAAAATGACCTTACCTTAAAACCCAAAATCTTTTTAAAATTTATACCTAACCTATAATTAATTAAAAAAGGAACTTTGTTTAAAAACAAATGCTTCAAAATAAAACAAAGGCGTGGTTTAAAAAGTGGGAAAGGTAGTCAAGGTGGGTAGACCGATTCAAGGATGGATGAGGGTTGTGGGGAGGTTCCCAACACGTGGAGCCAACTTAAGTGAGCATTGGGCTCAAGGCACGACAACAAAGTAGGATGGGGATAAGTTCAATGAGTTAGAGTGGGAAATGCATGAAAAGGTTCAGAATGGCAATGGAGAGATGGACAGAATCGACGAAGCATGGCATAGGCAAGGGACACGAGGCACCACAAACCAGTAGGGAAGATCAAACAATGGATCAATTGGATGGGCTGAGGATGCCAAGGCAGGTATGGTTGAACATGTAGAGAACAACAACATGGTGGGGAAATCTAGACACTAAGGGAAAAGCGGGTTTCAGGAACGGCTAAGAAAAGGCTTCTAATGGTTAATTCTAATGAAGGACACAATGAGCACATACCAAGGCCAAGAGAATTAGCGGAGATCAAACAAGAGTGAACCAAAATCAAGAGCTCATCGATCTAAGGGCCAACCATGTGACGACATGGTTTGAGATGGGAGTGTAAGCCAGCAAGACATGAGCACATAACAAGGTTCAAGACAAGATCAAGTGAGTGCAAGTCAAAATGCCAACATGATGCATAGAAAAGCAAGGCCAACTAGCTTGAGAGCCAACAAAAAACTTCAATGCACCAATAATAAAAACGGAACCCATTTAACATGCAGAAAAGGATAAAAAAAGTAGGCTATAAAAATAAACCAACTCGAGCCAACAATGCAAAAAACCAAACCTAACTCGCCAAGAGGACCAGCTCACCGATAAGCTCGTCGAGCTCTGCAAGATCTTGGATGAGTTGAGAATGGAGACAAAAAGTAGAAAACACTAGAGTTGCAGACATTAGGGAAGGAGGAGGAGTAGGGAGAATTTTTTTTAAAAAAAAAAAAATCACTTTTAATGAAAAATAAACTGAAAGAACCAAAAAAGCCACTAACCTCCAATTTTTTTTCCATCAAATATAACTAGATCTAGCAGTGAAAACCATTAAAAATACATATGCAAAACTAGAAAACCAACACAAAATCCAAAATATGACTATTAAAACCAGTTAGCAAGATTTCAAAAAAATGAATGAAAAGTTACACGAGAAGCATGAGAATTGAAACTGAAAGTAATTAGCAACTAAAATAAACGAGTGCATTTTTACCAAATAATCCTTTGATACCATGTGAGTTTTTTTTTGCAAGGATCAATACAAAACCCTGTGCACATCAAAGAGGTTGCACTCCCACAGTAATGTGAATGCTCCAAGTAATCAACAAGAAATCAAACAATAAAGGAAAATCATTCCTAAGGTAAGCAGGTCTACTCATTCTCATCGATAAAAAATAAGAGGGTAGATATGGGAGTGTTGTGTAACTCCCATGTTTGGCCAATCATTCCCTCCACGAGGGAAAGAGGATTTATGGTTCAAAAATGGAATGTAACTCCTATGACACTACTAACACATATGACAATAATAGATTCTATGACGGAATATTTTATGTGTCATATAACTCTTAAGACCTATGATATCACTAAGTGAGATGACTCACCATGTGAGGTGGAGAGTACGTCGAGTGATGATGAGGTAAGTCAAACACACCAACATGAGCATCACTATCAAGGATCACAAATGGGTGGGATTTAATTTGTTAGATAAGACAAAAACATGAATGAAAAGTTAGAGAAAAGATTGGAATTAACTACGTACATACCCAAAGCCTATTCGATGAGTGAAATCATTCTTACCAAGCTAGTAGGATAATAATAAGGGTTTTTATCAAAAACATTTCTAGCGATGAAGATCATAAAAATCTACTAGCATCAATGATACAACAACATGATTCAAGATCATACATGGGGGGAATTTGACGAATCGAATTGTCTTCAATCCTTAGTAATTAAGGCCGAGAAATATGTGTAAGCTCCATATTTCATAGAAAAATACCTTATTATAAAAATATTTATGTTTACTTATATATATATATATATATATATATATATATATATATATATATATATATATATATATATATATATATATATATGAATTTGGGAATTGGTAATTTAAAAAAAAGGACAAGATATGTGAAGTAATACATATTTGTAAAAGAAAGAAATTGGTTCAATATATAATTTGTTAATGGTTGTGATTGTTTGAATCTCTCTCCATTAAATAGTAATATGTAAGTAATTGACATACACTTTTGTAGGAAAAAAATTATCAGATGAGGTTTTTTCATCAAAATATAGAAACCATATGTAAGCTAGGAAAATGCACTACTAACAAGGAAGTAAAATACCAACAATCATACCTCCTCCTTCACATTCCGTAGCAAACCTCATAATGGGCTAGGAAACATGGATTGAGCCCTGATTACGTGATATGTAGGTGTTTTTATTCAAGATGGAGCAAGGCCTTCCTGCAACAACGATCCACTTAATTTTCAGCAAATGGGTAGAAGGATTATGGATTTGGGGTGCTTTAGGATTAGGCTATTTAGGCATTAGGACAAGGCAGAAGGATGTTCTTTGCTCAAAGGATGCAAGAACTTAGATAGGGAATTCAAGCTTATTCTCCATGTGTTTAGAGGGGAGGGATAAAACTGTATTTATAGCCTAAGGGAGTGATTAACTTCGAATAATTTAAGTAATCATGGTTTGAAAATGTGGGCAAGATTAGGTGAGTTGGGACCACGAAGAATGGGTGAGGATTTAATTTTGGATTTTTAATTCACAAGTGGAGGATTTTAGGTGAGTGGGGACCACGAAGAATGGGTGAGGATTTGATTTTGAATTCTTCAATTCAATAAGTAGAAAAATGTGGAGAATAATGACATGTGGTGAGGATTGGGTTATTTTTTGGATTTTGAAATCGATAATTAATCAAATTATATTTGATTAATTTGAAGTGTATTTTTGTGGGAAATGAGGAAGGGGAATTAATTGATTTAGGACAAAATATGAATTTAGGGTGTCTACATTTTCCCCTCTTTGGAATGGTACTATGAAAGTAGTGTCCTTTCAAAGAAAGTAGATGAGATGGGGGAAGAGTTCAATATACTTTTCTTAAGCAAAAAGTAGAGAGAATTTTTGTTGGGGAGAATAGATGGTGGTGAGTGACGAATGTCCATGGTATCCTCCAAGACAAAAATGTCATGAGAACATGTGATTATGGACAGATATGATGATGCCTCCTTGAGAGGGCTGACGAGAATGAAATATATGACAGAGATCTCAAACAGAGGAGAGATGAATTCTAGGGAGAAGAGGATGATAATAAAGTGGAAGAAACTGGAATGACTACATGATGCAAATGGAGAAAGGATTTAATTGGAATTAAATGCTAGGTGTGAGGGTGTGTGGGAAGTTGAAATGGGAAAGAGAAAAGGGAATGGATAGGATTAGGGGTTGGTTATGAGAAGAGTAAGAAAGGTGAATGGTTATGGAGATAGGGGAGGGACAAACATTAATGGAATTAAATAAGTGGAAGAGAATAAGCGAGAGGGACGATAGGGGAAGAAGGGAATGATGAAGGAAAAATAAGGAAAAGACGTGAAAATGACATAGTAGTTGGTGAAGTTATGAAATAGAGAGATCTACCAAATGAAGGAAGTAATAGAGATAATAAAGAGGGATGCCTGAAAGTGAAAGAAATGATAGAGCTAAGAAAAGCAAGAAATGGGGAAGGATAAATGAGAAGGAGAAGACGAGGTGGGAGTAGGAGGTAAAATCGATGAAAAATTGAAAGAGGACAAAAGAAGAAGTAGAATGGAAAAAAATAGAAACTATGAGGGCCAAGGAAAGTGTGAAAAAAAGTAGAGAAAAGTAGAGAAGCATATACAGAATGAACAAAAAGTTAGGGGTGGTAGAGAAAAGGATAAGTGGTCAGAAGAAACATGAAAATTAGGGGAGAGGAAAGGAAGGTAGAGTGAATACAGGGAAAAGATTGAAGGAACCGTGCCATTGTGAGGAAGACCAAGGTAAATAATATGGAACAGACCGTATGTAGATGTATGTGGAGGGTGGTATGATAAAAAAAATAGGACAATGCTGAAGAGCCAGGTTTTTGATGGGGAAGTAAGGAGGAAACATGATGGAAAAAAGGGAAGAAGACGATACAGGGGAAGGGAAATAAGATGAAGGGTGGGAGAGAGAAGATGATAACAAAGAAAATTATGGAGAATGAAGGGAATACAGAAAGGGGATAATAAGTGGAAAGTGAATAGTATGAGGAATGTAAAGAGAAGAAAGAGGAGAGGAATGACACAAATTAGAAAAGAGGTGGAGATGCATAAAATGAGGATATTAGGATTACGAGAACATAGACAAAGCAGGTATGATGAAGAAGGTGAAGGGAAGATGGAGAGATGGGTAAGAAGCGACAAGAAAGGGTGGGATTGGGGGAAAAGAATATGAGGAAAAAGATAATGGGGGATACAAAATGCAATGCCAATGAGGGGATGTTAGGGAAAGTCCACTAACAATGAGTGTTGAGGAAGAGTGAGAGAAAAAATGAAGAAAAGGAGAAAGGTAATAAGGATTGGAAAGGGTAACGCTTATGAAGGGATGTTAGGGAAAGCCCACTAAAAATGAGTGATGGAATTAGAGGAGGGAAAGAATGAAGGGAAACTATAGAAGGTCCAAGGGAGTGAATGAGGTCATGCAGAATGAGGATTGATGATTTTTAGGGAAAGTCCACTAACAATTATTAGCGCAAGAATAGAAGATGATGATGAAAGAATGACAGAGGAATGTTAAAAATAATGGCGAACACGTGTGTGGGTAGAAAGGCGGAAGAATTTGAGAAGATGAAGTGGAAAGAGTAAATAAAATGGGAGGGATGAGTTGGGACTAGGTGAAAGCAAGAAGAGGATGTGGGAGATGAGGACAAACGAGGTGAGGATGAAGAAAAAAGACATGAAAAGAATGGGAAGAAACAATATGAAGGATGATGGATCAAGAAGGGGAAAATGGGGGAAAAGAATGTGATTGTAGGTGGAAGTTATTAGACGTACTTTGTAGGATGATTCGTGGAGAAAGGATAATGGTAGGAGGAAAGTGTGGTTGGTAGGAGAGACCAGGTGGAAGAAGCGATCAAAAAATTGAACGAAGAATGAGGTGAGGGATAAGTTCACAATGATGAGTGTAGCGTAAGGAGGACCCTGATGTAAGACTATCATGTGAAGAAAGTGGTTAAGTAATATTGCCAAGCGAGAGGCACTGGAGATGACAACTGGGCAAGCGGGAAGTGGTGTTTGCGAGAATGGAAAAGGATGTGAACGGATGTGATAATGGGGAATTTTGAGAAAAATTGAAGGGTGAAGGGTGTGTAGTGATGGGGAAAGGCAAGAAGATAGATCATCCTAAAGAGGGACTCTTAAGTGAGATCGCCATGCCAGGCAAGTGGTTAAGTAAGATTGCCAAGCAGAGGATGGTGATAGTGGTGGTAAAAAGATGTGATGATGGGAAATGAAGAGAAAATATGTATGGTGAGAATGTAGAGTGATGGGAAAGTGTAAGATGACATGTCATGCTTAAGAGAATCTATTAATTAGATCTTCATGTTGTTGGAGTGGTTTCGTAAGATTGCCAAACTGACAAGGATGATAGGTAAGGAGAAAGACAAATTTGTATTGGGTACAGGGGTGGAATGGTTGGTTGAAGAAGATGATCGCGACGATAGGTGGGAGAAATAAGATGGAGGAAATATGATGGGATGGGGGAAGGCCATATGGCAGATCAATCTTAAGAGGAATTCTTATGTAAGATTTCCATGCGGCTAGAATGGTTAAGTAAGATCACTAAGCAGAAGAAGAAGAAGAATGATGATAGAGTTGGTGGGAATAGGGTATTAAAAAATGGACTGAAGGGGAACCCTTAAGTGAATTTTCCATACTATGAGAGCGTGTAAGTAGGATGACCAGGCATAAGTTGGATTTGGGGAATGATGAGAAAAGAGTGAGTGATGTATGCCTGAGCGGAAGAGGATACGAGATAAGGTGAAAAAGAAGAAGAAAGGAAACAAAGGAGTGTAACACGAATAGATGAAGGAATATATGTAGTGAAGGGCAGAGAGTTTGAGGGGAATCCTTAATTAGGATGCCCACATGGTGAGGGTAATGATGCGAGAATGAGAAGCGGAAGAGGTGGAACGGGAAGATGTGTGTGGTGGTGATTGTTGTTTGATGAGAGGGGAGGTGGTGAAGAAGCTTCTACGGTGGGAAGATCTTAGGGAGAGGGTAAACCTCCACTAAGGATCCCATATATAAGGGGTTATTAAGTAATATTGTCAAGCGGGAAGCAGAAGAGTGAAAGGAAATAATACAATTGGGTGAGAGGGGACAGGAATGGTGAAAAGGGTAATATGGGGATGAGTGGTGGAAGAGTAAAAATGAGGAGTGAGGATGAATGGATAAAATACATGGTGATCACGGTGAGGGAGAAAGAGCTACTGGATAGTGAATGCTACTTGAGAAAAATATTCAAGTAGAATTCACAAACTGTAACGGTGATCAAGTAGGATTACGAAACTGGGGAATGTATTAGTACAGGTGAATGGATGGGGTGCAAAGTAAGATGTTGATCATGCAGGAAGATACGTGACGAAAAGAATCTTAATTTTAATATAGTATACAACAGGATGCATTGTGATATAAAAGATCAGGATGACTGGACTGTAATATATGTGATAGCATATACATGGGCCATCAAAAATGTTTGATGCCCCAGTATGATATGCAAATGGAAGAGAGCATAGATAGAGGCCATCAAGAAAGTATGATGCCCCAATACAATATGCAATCAGATAACATAAGTATATTAGAGAGAACACCAAGATACATAGAATCAAGATGCCCCCTGTAATATATCAAGTTACAAGAAAGTAACTAATAATTTATAACTAATAATGCAACACAAGAACCAATAAACATGTCCCTAGCGTGTTCCACAGTGAGGATTGACCAGATGTGCCCCCAAGAATGGGTATAAGGCCATAGAAAATGATTGGGTCATTGTCCTCAAACAAGGAAACAATGAGATCCATATTTTCCCCAAGCAAGGATTCACGCGAGGATAAGTGGTTTGAATTTGGTAGTCGTAAGGTGATTGGATCATTCATTAAGGATAATAGTTCAAAGGTTGAATTGTGTTGATTATTTTAGATTTTTTTTTTTTGGAGTTTTTTTAGATTTTTGACAAGTGTTTCTAATGTTTTTGAATTTTTTGATTTTCACATGTTTTTGGGTTTTTTGATTTTTGACGAGTGTTTCTAATGTGTTTTGGATTTGTGGATTATTTTCAAATGTTTTTGGATTTTTTACGACTGTTATCTAATGTTTTTAGATTTTATGGACTAGAGTGCAGAACTTATTTTGAGAGGTGATGAACAAAGATCTTATCTCGCATGTACTCATGTTCTTTGTGTTAACTCATGCTCAGATATAACACAAATTATTATTCCATTGGAAGGATATGGTGGTGATGAAATGATGAAAATAAGTTCCAACTCCATTCTTGACTCCACATATCTAGTAAGATACATGGGATCATCACCGAGAAGCAAGAAGGACACAGAAGGGAGATAATGAATATAAAGAAAAATGTTAACAACAATTCCCTTTGAGAAATTATCACTCAATTACTATTCATAACGTTACTGAACTAGTTTTAAGAAATGGATTTCACTCTATGAGTCACACGCTAGACTTAGGTAGTTATGTGACCTACTGATTGGTAACACATGAGGTGAAGGGATATTTCTCTCTTCACTTAGGCATTTAAATTACTTCTTTGGGGATTCTATAATTGCATGAGAACAGTAAGATTTTTTATTCTTGAAATGAATCCATATGCCTTGCCCCATGATACTAGTTTGAAGAAGGGGATCATCACCAAAGGAAAAACATAGGTGATTGAAATCCCTTTTTGTCTTGTTTTTTTTTTTTCAATGTTTTTGATTTTTTTCTGAAATTTTTGAATGTTTTTGCAATATTTTTATACTTTTATGAGAATGAACCTCTATGCATTTTTCCCCATACCACCTGTAAGAGGCAACGGTTTATCACTAAAGATAAGACGTAGATGATTAATAGTACCTTCCTCCATTCCCAGTCTCACACTACCAGTAAGGAAGTGTGGGCTCAACACCAAAGACTATAAAGGATGAAAGATGTGACAATGAATTATTCATAAGTTATTGTATTTATGGAATTTTACAATAGTACTTTTTATTTAGGAAAGACCATATGCCCCCAATCTCATCCCCACACAAATAGTAGGATGTGCGGGTTCAACATCGAAGATTGAGATGGACGATCAAATGAACTAGGTAAATAATTTTAGAGATTTACTATGAAATAGTGAAATGTCTTTGAAGGAAATATATTACCATCAGTAAGCTTCTAGGTATGACCATAGGTGAAAGCAACTGAAAATGGAGATATGATAAGAAGTATGACACTCACAAACTTAATAGGATTTATATTAGCACACTGTCTCATGATGATAAATATGAAGATATGATTTTGATAAATTGAAAATATCTGCCAATGGAAATGAATAAATTTAAATTATTTGGAGATAAGTAAGACAGAAAGGAACAATGTACACATCGTTGTTTCCTGGAATAGTGAACATCTCAAGGATAAAATTTCTTTAAATGAATCTGCATTCATGGGTTCATCAAGTTCTTGGCCTGTGTCAATGGCCAATTTATAAGCTCCAAAACCAAAAATTATCTATTATTTCATTGGGCTAACCAATTAGGCTTTTTCCTTATTTTGTCTCATTCTTTGGTGTGTTCTTTTGATTTTCTTTTAATAATGAGATCATTGACCTTAATTTTTCTAGGTTTGAATTTTTTATGGTAGCTATGTTGTAGCCAATTTTGATAGACTTGAAGATGATCTAGGGCATTAAGTAATTTTTTATCAAGAAGATCTCAAGGTTCATGAAGGTGTGAGTGTCGATAATAATCTTTATTGATTACATCTTTGAGGGATATTCTGAAGGATGGAAATTCAACCTTAACATATAAAATAGCTTCCCAAACATAAACAAAAGAGAAGGGAGTGGCTCCAATAGGTGTGTGATAAGATGTGTGGTAAGCCCAAAGAGTGGGATATATTTGGTTAAGCCAATAGCTTCCATGTGTGTTGATAATGATGGTTTGTATTATTTGGTTTGTTGCTTCTGTTTGTCCATTAATTAATTGATTTGAGGATAGATTCATAATTAAATATGGAAAAGGTTGCAAAAGGATATTCCTGGGTATATATACCTCGTAGAATGTATACACGTAGAAGTCTTGATAGGTGAGAATCATTAGTGATGAGATTTTTGCAAGATTGATCGTTGAAAGCATAATGGAAATGACAGGTTGCATTTTCGCAAGTGTCCAAAGTTGATGTGGTTGTGTTTTGACAACAAGGCTAGAGATGTTAGGCATAAGAGAAAATATTGGAATAATAGAATCAATCTTAATGGTACTTATTGATGGAACCTCTTCTATAGTGTCTTCAGTAATATTAAGGTTGAAAGGGAGTCTTGAAGCGAGGTCAAGATCTTTAGACATTGGAAGAATATTGTTGCCCAAAATAGGTTCAATGTATGTTTGGGTTGAAAGAGAGTTTGAAATAAGTTCAAGTTCTCAAAAGATGTTGGAAGAATGTTGTTTTCCAAAACAGGTTCAATATATGTTTGGGTTGAAAGAGAGTCTTAAAATAAGTTCAACTTCTCAGTATATGTTGGAAGAATGTTGCTGCCCAAAACAAGTTCAATGTATGTTTGGGTTGAAAGAGAGTCTTGAAATAAGTTCATGTGCGCAGTAGATGTTGGAAGAATGTTGTCACCCAAAACAAGTTCAATGTATGTTTGGGTTGAAAGAGAGTCTTGAAATAAGTTCAAGTGCTCAGTAGATGTTGGAAGAATGTTGTCACTTAAAATAGGTTCAATGTATGTTTGGGTTGAAAGAGAGTCTTGAAATAAGTTCAAGTTCTTAGTAGATGTTGGAAGAATTTTGTTGCCCAAAACAGGTTCAATGTATGTTTGGGTTGAAAGAGAGTCTTAAAAATAAGTTCAAGTGCTCAGTAGATGTTGGAAGAATGTTGTTTCTCAAAACAAGTTCAATGTATGTTTGGGTTAAAATCAGAGTGCTCTAAATAAGTTCAAGTGCTCAGTAGATGTTGAAAGAATGTTATTGCCCAAAATAGGTTCAATGTATGTTTGGGTTTAAAGAGAGTCTTGAAATAGGTTCAAGTGCTCAGTAGATGTTAGAAGAATGTTATCACCCAAAATAGGTTCAATGAATGATTGGGTTGAAAGAGAGTCTTGAAATAAGTTCAAGTGCTCAGTAGATGTTGGAAGAATGTAAAAACAGGTTCAATGTATGTTTGGGTTGAAAGAGATTCTTTTAATAAGAAGTGCTCAGTAGATGTTGGAAGAATGTTATTGCCCAAAATATGTTCAATGTATGTTTGGGTTTAAAGAGATTCTTGAAATAGGTTCAAGTTATCAGTAGATGTTAGAAGAATGTTGTCACCCAAAACAGGTTCAATGCATGTTTGGGTTGAAAGAGAGTCTTGAAATAAGTTCAAGTGCTCAGTAGATGTTGGAAGAATGTTGTTGTCCAAAACAAGTATGTATGTTTGAATTAATGGAAGAAAAATTGAAGTATATATGGATTAGTTGGGAATTAGAGAGTATTGAATTTTTTCATAATGATCTCTTGAAATTTTGGTATGTATAGAATTTTGAAAATCAGTTGTCATTGAAATTTGTGGTATTGGATGTGTAGTTGGTTGCAAGAGTAATTCTTAAATGATATCATCACACATTTATCTATGTGATGACCATCAATGCAATGAAAGTCACAGTATGTGTTAGGTTTGTACCAACATGGCTTAACTTTCCCTTCAGAAAAGGGTTTTGTAATTGGATATATTATCAATTTAGCCTCTTTTAGTTGATGAAAAACACTAGAGAGACTTTCTCCAAGGGGGGTAAACTGACGTTGGAATTTACGCGAAGTGATGTCTTTGTTAGGTTGTATGATTGGCTTTTTGGGTGATCATTCACTGATTTGGGTAGCCATATGAGAGATTTGTGTTGTCATCTTATTAATTTGTTCTAATAGCTCATTGTGTGATGTCTTTTCATGAATTCATTGTGTTTGAAAGAGAGGGATAATGAAGAAAGGTGCGATGAAGAACTCAACCTATTGATTGTGATCTTTGTTTTGGATCAATCGAGTTTTAACAAGTAAGGCTATAAGGAGTAAGCTTAAACAAGATACTCGATAAATATGCTATAGCTCAAACAAGCTATAATGAAAATGGTTTATATTTGGCTTAAACAAGCTTAATAGGCGGCAATGTAAGGAGTACACTCAAACAAGGTACTCGATACAAGTGGGATATAGCTCAAAATAAGCTATGATGAATATGTTGATTGGTTTGACTTAAACAAGCTCTAGATTGTTGATGGAGGAGAGTAACTCAAACAAGTTATCTCAATATTTTGTGATATAACTCAAAATGAGTTATGAAAGGATTTGTGTGACAATTTGATGGTTGATAATGAGTGAACTTACACAAGTCACCCAATGTCTATTTGATATAGCTTGAAAACACACTATGGAGGATTAGTTGAAGCAAGCTAATGAAATTGGTGTGAATGTTTTGGTCTTTCGTTGTTGGATTGCTTGGACATTTTTTCTTGGTATTGAATTGGTTGAGAAATGGTTTTTTGTGGAACACAACTAGGGTTTGAAATTTTACAATGAACACATTGATATCAGCCAAGTTTTATGATAAAAAATAATGCTAAACTATTTTGTTCACAAATCAGCAAGCAGTCATGTGTATCAAATTGTTTTGGCTCAAGAGGTAAATCTTCAGGAATGATCATTTGTTTCATGCAATCATACAAGTATGCCATGAAATGATGGATGCAGGCTCTTATTACTCCAAAAATATGCTTCCTCTGATATACCCTAGTCCTACTATACCTAATTCTGTACGGGGATGAAATTGGTACAGGGAACCCTTAGAGCACTAGAGGAGATTCACCAATTCTTACTTACCTGTTTCGGAGTGAATCACCACGTCCAAAATAGGTTTTGTGAAAAGGTGGAAGGTGATGGGGGAATGAATGTGTATGGTGTCCTTATAACTCCCCAAATATTTACAGGGACGATGCCTAGGCTTCGTTGTTATAGCTATTTAGGTGTGACTCGCATGCACCACATGACAACATTACCTATAAGTGAAGAGCACGAGTGAGGCAAATACCGAATGCTATGATGAGACTATGTCTCAAAGTGTAATGCAGATGTGAATGTTGTTGGTGCGTGGTAGTCAAGTCCACGTCATTGGTGTAGCTTTGGTGGTGATGAAATCCATCTCGACTATGTGTAAAAACAAAATGATGAAGTGATTAAACGTAAGGTTCTTTCCAACTTAAAATAAATCACTAGCAGAAAATAATTGCGTACTTGAGCTTGCTAAAAACATTTGGTTTCAACAATTTTCTTTTGAAATGGTGGTAGTTTTGCAGGATATTTTTGTTTTTTTTTGTTTTTGTTTTTGACAATATTCTAGCGAGGTGGTCCTACAAAACACAAATTAGTAGTTATCCTGCAAACAAAATGTTAGAAAGAAAAACGATCGTGACTGTTTTTGATTTTTCAGATCGCTCGAAGGCACATGAAAAGAGCATACACAACTAATGACTAAACAAAATATCAATAGTGTGACGAAAGATAAAATTGATTGAGACAATGATAGAAATACAAAATAATAAGGAAATGGATCGTATAATGTTAGAACAAGAAACTAAACAATTGTGACCATTTCTGATTTTCTAGATCACTCAAAGGCGCAAGAAAAGAGCATACGTAGATACAATTGGAATAGATATTTTGTTAAATTTTTAATAATTATTACAATTAATCATGATTGAAAAATAGTAATAACGATTATATTCACAAAAAAAAGAAAAACACTGAAAGAAGAGCGTTAAAAACATTACCAAAAGTGTCGTCATGGTAAATTGGAATGTAAGGTAAAAAAATTAAAAATGTTTTACGGAGCCCGGGTGGCCCTTTTGGTGTGCAAAAGGTGATGGGGAATGCAAACTCGATAATTTTGGCGTAAGTAATATACTTGGTCTTGTATTGTCAAAAAAGGTCTTGCAAGAAAATGATTAATAGTTTGTACTTGCACACAAGGTTAGTAGAATGATCATGCAAAAATAATTAATTATGATCACGAAGTGTTAAAAATCACACAAACTATGTTGATAAAATAAAATGTGAAGATTGAATGAGGACTTAAAAATCACAAAACATGATTACAAATGATCGTGAAAAATAAATACTGAATAAAGCGAGTAAATATCTAACGATAAGAAAATGTCTCAAGATTAAGTGATTTTTTTTACCTATCGTAAAGTTTTTGCACAAGAAATTCACACGACATAAACAGAAAAGAGTAAAAGGTGAATTCATTAAAATAAATAACAATACAAAATTGAGTGCACAAAGCTAAACCAAAAGTGATGAAAAGTGTTTATACGATGAAAATACTTAACTTTAAGGAGCACAAAGAAATCGTGAAAAGAGAAAATAACTTGAAGGTGGAGACTTGATGGGAGTGTGAACGTGGTGATGTGAATAAGGCCTTTATGACTTTGAAGATTATAATATGAGAGTAATTGAAAAATGGAATATGGATAACTGGCGATGATGAAAAGGTAAGGACATGATGGAGGAAAGTCAATTTGAAGTGATGGAAGTTATAGAGTTTTGTTGACACGAAGCATGAATTCAGTAATGAATATTACTCAATACAAGAAAACCATATTATAAATGTTAACAAAGAATGAATGTCAAGGAATGCTTAGAGATGAATCAGGTAGTCACGAATTGTCAAACTCCATATATTTCAAGTTGGAATGTAATGGCGAGGTTGAATAATCTCTTGTACAACTGTTAAAATGAAAAGTGTGTGAGGAGTATCGCGACAAAAATGTGGGTTGAGGAGGAATATAGATGCGAGTTGAATGAAAATGTAGAAAGGGTTCAGACTTAATGGATTTAATGGATATGAAGGGCATGGGTGTGGTCTTGGACGAAGACCGTGTGGGTGGTAATGGTTCTATTATGCAAGTGAAAAAGGCCATGGGATGGCATTGGAAGGGTACAGTTGTTGTGATAAATGGAGCAAGGTACCCATTTCTCATGGAATGATATTTCGATGGATTATAGGTGGGAGGATAAGAGTTTTGAGAAAATATGATTTCACATTAATTTTACAGGTTTGGGGGAAAATGTCAAGATGGCGTGTTTGTGATGACCTCAACAGATAATATGGGTATGGGCTTAGGAGAGAGGATGGAGAGAGGAGGACTTATAGGGAAATGGCCAAGCTAGCTGTGGGTCGGGAAAAGTAGGTGACGTGGGGAATTGTGGGGAGGAATTCATAATGTGGGAAGGCTTGAGGAGTTGGATAAACAGGGAGAGGGTGAGGATTTTGTGGGATGGATGAATGGTTGGGGACATGGGTAGAATCGACGTGGTTAGGGGGGGAAATAAGGTAGATTTTATGTGGATGGAATTAATAAGGGTGAGGGAAGGGGGATGAAGCTCGACGAGGGGAGGAAGGGAGGTCAATTGATGGTAGAGAGGATAAGGGATGGGGAAATATGGGGAGGGATAGGCGGATGGCTCGATGGAGAAGCTCGATGAAGGGAATCAATTCTCTACTCATGGCAAATAGGATACTTCAGATGGGGAACATAGGTGGAGGGGTCTATGAGCGAAGGTGAGGTGTGGATAGGTGTTGTGGATATGGTGTGGAAATTGGGGTCAGTGTTGGGCATTTAGGAAATTGGGAGAAGAATAGTCAGAGCTCGGAGGGAGGATTTTAACGGATAGGAGAGGTCTTGAAATGGAGGACGGGGACAGTGAACAGAGAGCTGGGAGATGTGATCGGTATGGGTGGACGAGTTTTTGGTTGATAAAAAATCAGGATGTAGGAGATAAGGTGGTGGAGTGGTTAAGGTATTGTGAGGTAGGTAGGTTAGGGAATAGAGAGTGGAATACAATTTGTTTTTATTTAGTATATATTAATATACATGGTTTATAGAAGTTAAAATGAAAAATGATAGAGATGGGAGAATTGAGATCTAAATAAATAAAAACTTGCTAATTGAGACTAGTATATATTTTTTGGTTTGGAGAAAAATAATGAAATGTTTTTAAATAACTAAGTAGTTAAAAATAGTGTTTGTAAGCAAGATTGATTGGTTGTTTTTTTAAAAAAATTGGAAGGAAATCAATAAAACTTTAGATAAACTAAGATTTAGATATGCAGGGAAAAATAAAAAGTGATATATGTAAATAATATCGATTTCCTACAAAATAATTATTTTACGCTAAAATAAATAAATAAGATTCATTTTCTGGACTAGTTTCCCATGACAATAGGATGATAAGCTAATGGCTAATTCAGTTGTTTCTACAGATTATGTAGTGAATAGCAAAACCATTACCAAAAACTATTCAAAATGTAACCTCTGTAATGACCCATAGGATTGAATATTTCTGTCATGGTTTTCGACCACATGTATCCAGATAGGGCAGGTGATGAGATGTCCCTCTGCTAAACACCAAGCACCGAGGAGATGAAAGACAAGACGCACATTGTAGATTCATTGGTACTATAACCTGTAGATGCACCATAAGACACCACAAACAAAAACACTACCAACATTCATGAACATGAACCAAAGAAGAACATAAGGCACAAAAAAGGAGATAGTAATGAACAATAATAAACAAATAACGGATAAAACTACAAATTGGGAAATCAATGGTAACATACCAAAATTAACCACCGTGCATGTGCTAGAATGTGTGCTAGGAAAAATATGCTACTAATAAGGAAGTAAAATTCTAACAATACTACCTCCTCCTTTGCGTTCTGTAACAAACCTCATGAATAGGCTAGGAAACATGGATTGAGCCCTGATTGCATGATATGTAGGTTCTTTTCTTTAAGATGGAGCAAGGCCTTCCTGCAACAATAATTCACTTACTTTACACCAAATAGGTAAAAAGATTATTGATTTGGGGTGCTTTAGAATGGAGGCTATTTGGGCATTAGGATGAGGTAGAAGGATTTCTGTTTGCTCAAAGGATGCAAGAACATAGATAGGACATTTGAACTTATTATTCTGTGTGTTTGAGGGGAGGGGTAATAATGTATTTATAGCCTAGGGGAGTAATTAAGTTAGAATAATTTAAGTAACCATGGTTTTAAAATGTGGGCAAGATTAAGTGAGTGGGGACCATGAAGAATTGGTGAGGATTTGATTATGGATTTTTAATTCATAAGTGGAGGATTTTAGGTGAGTTGGGACCATGAAGAGCGGGCAAGGATTTGATTTTGAATTTTTAATTCAATAGTAAAAGAACATGGAGAATAATGACATGTGGTGAGGATTTGATTTTTTTTGGTTTTGAAATGGATAATTAATCAAATTTTATTTTATTAATTTGAAATTTTGAAGTGTATTTTTGTGGGAAATGAGGTAGGGGAATTAATTGATTTAGGAAAGATGTGAAATTAGGGTGTCTACACCATAAATCAGATGACAAAAATGGTGTGATGTGAAAACCAAAGGGGATGGGTTGAATAATTGAAAATTTGGTGATAAAAACACCACATGAGAAAGAGGGGAATCAAAAAGGGGGTTTGAGTGAAGAGAAGTTGAAGGATGGGAAAAATTATTGGGGAACGTATGTGAAACATTGTTTTGTTATGACTAGGAACATACAAACCATAGACTATTTTTGACAATTGTTAAAAAACATTCCAGGTTCTTAACACCAGATAAATTTGAGGTATTGTCATATGTATCTATATTAGGAAATTTTTTCATGGTGACTACTCTTGCATTGAATTAACCATATCTAGAAATTTTATCACCACGATTTGAAAACACAGCTTAATACTACTCTTATCATGATTACCCTGCCAACTTGTTTGACAAATATATGAAAACATTAATCATATTTGAGTGGAATTCATTGGTGTATTGCATAGAGAGGTAGGTTGGTTGGCCACATTTCAAATTTTCCATCATCATCACTTGTAGATAGGGAACTTGCATATTTTTGAATTCCAAAGTCTACATGTGTTAGATATAGAAACTATGTCTTAAGGGTTCCTTCTATCACCAATTTTATGCACATTTTTTAGTTGGTTTTTTATTTAACGATTAAGGTAGAAACTATGGTTTCCCATTCAGTTAATTGGTTTGAAAATTATAATTTAGTTTATTTATCATGGTAATTTATATTAATGTTGGAAGCCTTCATAGATCATTTGTTTCCTAGTCCATTGTTGAGGCATGATACAAAAACTCTATGTTACGGTTCATTCTATTATCAATTTCATGCACATATTTAATTGTCTTTTTTATTTAGTGATAAAGGTAGACATTATGGTTTCCTTCATCAATGGTCTTAAATTTTTTTTCCATAAGTGACTGCCAACACAAAAAATTATTGATCCATTTATCCTACTTGAATGAACATTTCCCCAATGCGTGCCAGGGACAACCATTCAATATCATGTTTGGAAATGATTATCGACATAATTAATTTTTGAGAAATTTTAAAAAGAGAAAAAATGTTATCTTGGGTCCTCCTTCAATGCTTTATCTCATCTAAGATTATAAATAGTGAATGCTTTAGTTTGAATATTATAATTCAGTCAATCAATTAGCAGATTATAATTTGGTTTATTTATCACGACACTTAATATCAATGTGCAAGTCTTTATAGATCATTTATTGTCAAACCCATTTATAAGACATGAAAATACATCTGTTATGAAATATAAAAAAATTCTCACTACTCAAAGAGTGTAACACTCAAAATATCGACAAAATGATGGATTGGAAATTTTCATGAAAGATGAAATGTTTAAAAAAATTTAAAAGTAAATTATTTTTTGCATCCCCAAAATTCATGGGAGAAAATGTGCATACCTGAGAAAAATTGGATTATCTTTAATGAATTTAAATTTTAGATTCACAAATCTATATGTGCAATTATAAAGTGTAAAAAAAGTGAAAAGATGTCATTTAGGTGGCGATAAAGAAAAGGAGACACGAGCCCAATGGTAAATGAGATAGTTGCAGTCGATTTGAAGAAGATACAATTATTACATTACCTTTACATATTTTTTATAAGCATTGAAGGATATAAATCCACAAACCCTATACTCAAATGGTAGTGTAAATAGTCACTAATGAGGTTGAATTAATCGTGAGTGCGCGATGTGGGTAGAAGGAGCAATGCATGCCCACTATCATAGATCACACATGTGATTGGTTCTATAAATGTTTAGTTTGCGGGCTACATACCGAAGCTATAAAAGTGGAGATGTGGAGGGCCTACATAATTATCGGTATGAAGGATGCACTGTAAACACATACATTTTAGTATGTATTTTAGGTTTGATGTAAACACTAATAGTAAAATAATGTGTAGTACGCCACATACATGGATGTGAAAATAATAAAAGGTGAGATGTGTAGGGGAAACATAATTATCAGTATGAAGAATGCATTGCAGAAACATATAAGTTTTTGTATGTATTTTATATCTGATGTAATTGCTAATAGTAACAATAATGTTTACTAGGCCACACACAAAGATGTGTAAAGAATATGCATCAATGACCAAATAGATATGTGTCATTGAGCTCTCTCCCACATGTAAAATTTATCCACGTTCACTCTAGTTTGAAAACTTTATGTAATTGGATTAAAAACCCTTTTTACGCAATTGTAAGATATATTGATTGAATAAAAAATTAAAAAATCAACCAAGGGATAAGAAATCCCCATTATAGTTCAAGCATACTTTAATCGAGTTAACAATCTCAAGTTAAATTTTCCTTTTCACTTAGATATTTGATGGCTTTTTACAATTTTTTCATAATGTTAATTATAAAACACTTGCAATTTTTCAAATAACAACCACATGTTACTTGAATATTTAAAATATGACCGTCATATTTTATATATAAATAAATAAACACATAATAATCTTATATATATTATTAATATATAAATAACACTACTTCATAGCGTAAGAACCCAAGTATAACCTAAAAGGACACAAAATTGTATTTTTTCCGAATTGATGAGAATTGAACTCTATCTCTTTGACATTCAAAAAAACTAAATTCTCACCAGTAATAAAAACATTAGAATTAAACAATGTCAGAGATCCATACTTGCGCATTCTAGTTTACTTGAAATTTAAATGTGCATAGCAAAAAAGAATTTGAATTACCTCATTATTTTTTCCGAGAGAGAGCCTTTGTGTGTGAAATTGTGAAACATGGAATCCATCTCTTATTTAATGTTCAATAGCTTAAGGGTCTCCTATCTTGACCAAATTCTATTTCTACCACCACCATTTCTATCCCCTTTGTGGAAATCCTTGTCATCATCATAAATATACCTCATAATGACATTAATACTAACAAATTATGGCTTTCTCATAATCCACGATGACAATATTATCCACTTTAGAAAAAAAAAAATGAATGCACCATCAATTTGATTTCACTTTTTGTTATCCTTATTCTTTGTTTCTTCTCCTTTCTATCATCTCTTCTCTTTTTTCTACTCTTTTTCTCTTTCGTCTACGTACCTACTCGCATATTGTTATTGTTATTTTTATTTTCACATCAACTAACATGCCTCATTGTGAGTGTGCATAAATTTTTAACACAACCATGTGCATTTGGATCAGTAGGATTGAGGTGAAGAGATGAAAATTTAAAATCTTGAAGATCAATTATTGGTCATTTTCATTTTTGTCTAGTGACAGATCTGACAAAAGGTGAGCCCCTGACTCTATGATCTAAAAAAATACCATGGGGTGGTGTGTTTTTTTTTTGAAAAAATACGATTCACCATTTATCGAGATCTTAGCCTAATCCTTGATATACCACCACGTGGTTATAGAGTGTAGGGTCATTGATTCCATCAGTTAAATAAACCAAAATTAAAAAAATAAAAATAGGTGATTTGTTTATAGAGATTTTTGGGTTTTTATGTAGAAATATATATAAGAAGATTTCCAAATAGTGCTAGGTGATATTAATTGAAAACTTATGGATTAAAATTTATGAGAGACCCACCTTCAAAATAATTAGACGTCCTAACAGTTTTGAATAAGGTGATAAGCTATACAAAATTTCTCATTGGAGGATCCACTTTAAAATTTTCACACCCTCCCATATTTAAGTTGTAAATGTTGTTGTACTACATTAACCCCATTCCTCCATGATCACCTTCATTCTTGAAAAATCCTCTTTTTTCCTAAACGCCTATTATATGGAACCTGCACTTAACACACTCACAAAAAAAAGACAACCCCAAAACTTATCCACATCCAAACAAAAACAAGGGAAAACTAAAACCAAGTCAAAAATAGAAATCCAAGGGCACCACATATGTCGACATGGAATTCTTAGATTGCTAGATGACCCTCCATCATTTTAAGACACCATAGGAGGAGGCCATTAAATCCTCTTTTTTAAAGGATACCTCCTAGTATGACGTAACGGGATACACATTGTTGAAAATATATATTTTCATTTCTAGATAGATCTTGGGGTATTTTTCTAGTGGAAAGATAATCATATGTTTGAGTATACTAGGTGTTAGATGAGATATATTTTATGTGATTATTGGTAAGTAGATCAATGTTGATGTAGGATAGTTGATTGAGTTTTTGTATAATGATGACGAGTTTGGAATCATCTGGTGATAAAGGGATAAGAGAGGTGAGTGAATCCATGGTGTCTGTGAATTTGTTGGATGAGCGAGGCATGCTTTAAATTTTGTAATGGTAAAAGAGTTGTAGCAAGTCTTTGACGATGTTTTTATTTTATTTTTTTAGGACCTCATTTTTACATTGGTAGATCACTTTGATTTGATTGATGACTAGTTGTGAATCTTCGTAGATGTCAAGGATTTATACACCAAAAAAGGTGGTGGTCTGAAGACCCATGATGAGAACCTTGTATTCCATCATTTTATTATTATATTTGAAGTTAATTTTTAAAGATAATGAAATAAGAGTGTCCCAAGGGGGTATTATGATTATTCTTGCACCCCCCCATACCTACATTTGGACCCATTGAAAATAAGGTCATTTTCAGAGGGGTTCCATCATGATCAATATTGTTGATAGATTTGTTTGGAAAGTGTTCACAAGGGCATTGATTGGTAGGAAGGGGAGCTTCTACGAGCTGATCAGTGATGACCTTCCCCTTAATGGATTTTTGAGAGATGAATTCGAATTCTAAATCAATCATGAACATGGGCCATCTAGTAATATAGTAATTGTGATATGGATTAGAATGCATAATTTTGAGTGGATTAAATTTTGTGATAATATATGTTTTGTGATTATGAAGGTAGTGACAGAGTTTAGAAGTTGTAAAGTACAAGTCACAACATAAATTTTCTACTTCTTTATAGCGAGTTTTGTAATCATGAAGTGTGCGGCTAATGTAATAAAAGACTCATTCCTTACCTTTTTCATCTCAATGCACTAACATGGGTCCCAAGACATGGTTAGTTATGAAGATATAAAGATAGAATGGCTCCGTATCATGTGGAGGTGTAAGGACTGGTGGTGATAAAAGATACTATTTCAGAGCATCGAAGGCTTGTTCACAATTATCACCCCTCTTAAAGTGGATGTATTTTTTGAGAAGGTGATGGAAAGTTTGACAATGATCTATTAATTGAGAAATGAAATTACGGATAGAATAAATTTTTCCCTAAAGGCTATGAAGATGTTTGAGATTAGATGGAGGAGGCATTTCAATGATGGCATTGAATATAGTGGGGTCAAATTCAATTCCCCTTATATACACTATAATCTTAGGATTTTTCCCATGAGAATTCCAAAAACACACTTAGTAGGATTAAGATGGATAAATAACTATAAAAGACACACAAAGATCACTTCAAGAATAGCTAGGTGGTATGTTCAATGTTTGGATTTACTTAAGAGATCATCAACATAGTCCTCTATGATATTTTTGATGAGATGATGAAAGATGTAGGTCATGGCACGTTGATAAGTGGATCTTGTGTTTTTCAAGCCAAAATTCATTACTCTATAGCAGAAGATACCCCATAGGGTGATACAAGATGTATTTTGTTTATCATATGGTGAGATGAGAATTTTATTGTAACTAGAGAAACCATCCATAAGGGATACCATCTCATGTCCTATTATTAAATCCATGAGCTGATCAATATTGGGTAAAGGAAAACCGTCTTTGGGGAAGGTGAGGTTCAAGTCTCAAAAGCTCGTGCATATGCGTAATTTTCTAATGGATTTAGTGATGGGTACAATGTTGGAAACCCATTATGGATAATCAATAGGAAATATAAAATTGGTTGAAATAAGACATTGAATTTATTCCTTGACTAGAAGTGTAATGCGAAGATGCATCCTACGATTTTTTTACTTCATGAGCTTAACATTCAGAATGGTAATGATGTTGTTGATAATTATCATATGGTATATACTAGGCTTGTCACTATATGACTATGCGAAGGCTTGACTGTGTTTAGATAAGAAAGAGGTGGATTTTTGGATTTCAGGTGAGTCTAAGGTTTAGATGATTTTAAAAATGTGTGGCTCTTGTGGTGTACTAATTTTTTTAACGTTGATGGTTGATTCATTAAGAAGTGTAGACATGTCAGAAGGTAAGGTATTCTAAATATGGTGATCCTCAACACCAATGAAATTTAAAATAACACAGGGTTCATTTTAAGACCCCCTTCTAAAAATTATTATAGAATGGGTGTTGAATCTTTGAAATTCACTTTAAAAAATGGCAACTATCTAACAATACGTTTCATGGAAAAGGAGATTTGATATGACGTATATTTCAGAGGTTTCGCAAGTTTTTTGGATGTAATTTAGGTAGAAATACAATAGGGTAATTCCAATATTAGATGGTTGTTGAGTGGACATATATCAACTTAACATTAGACGACACTAGATTGGATGACTATCTCCTTCTCATCCATCTCTCTGTAGAAAAAATGAATGTCTCTTCTACTACCATCTCTTTCAATCCTAGATTCTCGTCTCATATAAAGTTAGTTGGATGAACATCATTATCTTGGTCATCTCTACATGATTTGACAGATGGATATGGGGTTTTATGCAATAGGAATTCATGATAGAGGGTTTGACAATAAATGGGTACATTGCATGTGGTAGGATGAGAGAGGGGCTAGACGACATCTATGTTGGATGAAAAGGTTTTGGATGACCGTGGGGTAGTATGATAACTATGTTAAATAGAATATATGTTGGATGGAAGCTATGTTAGATGATAGAGGTGTTGAATGACCATGGGGTAGGACAAAAGATTTGTTAAATGACAACTATGTTGGATGATAGATGTTTTGGATGGCCATGGTTTAAGAAAACAACTATGTAGGATGACACATTGTAGAAGAGATGAAAGTGGGGCAGCAGAGGTGTAGAACGGAAGGCTAATAATGAATGGCCAAGATTTTACAATGAATAAATGCATATAAAATTGAGGGCCAAGGGGGGTACCTCCCACTTGTAACCCTTCAGGATATGAATATTAACCAATAAGATTAGGATCCACAACCAGTAATATGTATTATACCTCAGTGATATGTATTATACCTTGGTCAATATAATAGTAATTTGATTTAAAACGTTGGAGAAATATATGTATAAGTTCATTTCTTAGTGTAAATAGTAGGAAAGATGACACATAAAAATGACTTGTTAGCTAAAATTTTAGGTGAACTTGGTGGAAATTGACTGCAAAAAAAATTCTGGTTCCAATTTCTGAAACCCCTAATATTCATGAGTTTACAAAAATTCGCCACTAAAATATTCCCTGAAATAACATCATTATCATGGTTGCAGAATTTTGAAGTTAGAAGAATCCTCCTCTATCATATGTGGTAATGTTAGGGGAAGGATTTGGGTCTTACCATTAGTTTGATAAGTTAATGGTCCAAGTGTAGTAGTATTGACTAAATTTTTTAGGAGGAATAGATAGGGTGTCATCGTCAGAGGGTGATTCTAACAATTGTGACAATCACACAAGAGATTGAGATGTTGATTGTGATGGTTTACAAGGAGACAATTTGAAGCCAAGGCCATGTTTTTTGTAAGGTTATTTCAAACCTTTAAAGGGTAAGTCATGTAGAGCCTATTCATATTGACCCAGTCTGAAGCCTTTTCACGTGCAATGGTAGAGGTATGTTTAAGAAAAATGTGGTCTTCCTAAGAATTAAAAGTTTGATGAGAATATTTTTGTGTGTGGTTGATCATCAAGGTAAGATGAAAAGTGTTCAATACCTTCGTGAACAAACTATGTTTCAAGGAAAAGGGGATCAAAGGAAATGATGTTTCCTACATTAGGTTCATAGAGTGGTTGGAGTAAGTGCACCAAGTTGGGGGGCCAAAAGGGGGTCTTAAGTGGACGTATTTTTTTGAAAAAAAAACTTCAACTTGTACGAGTTTTTCAAAATAGTTACACTCAAAATTGGAAGATTTTTTAGAAATATGAATCGTAGAATTTTGAGTCTAGTTTCTAAGCTACTAAATTTTATTGAAAACAAATAAGTTTAAGTGGGTCAAACAACTAAAATACCAATAGATGCTCCTGTTTTTGTTAAAAAACATAATAGAGTGAATTTTGTGCCCCCCACCATTTTTTTTAGCACCATTTAGTATTATTGAAAACCCTTTGGTTGAAAGACTTTTGTGCCCCCCACCATTTTTTAAAGAATTTTTTAGTGAATATTTTTTTTATTTATGATTTTTCTAGTACAAAATTTTTATGTTTTGAAAAGTAACGGAGCTCCGACTGTGCCCCCCCTTAACTACCTCAAAAAATATCAATAATTAGATTTTTTAAAAAATATGTATATAATTATGCCTAGTTTGGGCTAGTATTATTTTTTTCAAATTTCGATCACCCAAAAAAAAGATACACCATGAAAGATAGACATATTTACACTTCAAAAAATAGCTATAAAAAGGCATAGTTAGAAAATAAATAAAATGGAAACCTTATATTAGTTAGAAAATTTGAAAAAATATATTTTAAGAAAGAAGAGACTCTGCTTTATGTTGTGGTATACTTTTTTAAAAATGGATCGATTGTTTTATCTTGATTTATCATAGAGGAAGTGTCATTTTTACATTTTCTTGTAAAAACTCGTTGTTTGCTGTGTTTGTGCAGGTCCATGCCTCAGGCTTGGGGATCCAAACTAGATCCCAATCCTTGAGGCATGGCTTGGGAAAAGAGAAAACACAAAACACGTACACGTTACATAAGTTTTTCATTTATTATTATTTATATTTTATTATTTCTTATACTTTAAATTTATTTATGTAAATATAAGAAATTAGGGTCACTCTGCACCTTATGGAATTAGTCTCATAGCTCCATGAGTCATGGTTTAGGAGATATTTTTTTAAAGTATAATCTAGTCAGTACATAGGTAATTTTTCAGGATTTTAGCATTCAGCCTGAATATTTTATCATTTAACTTCTACAATCGAAACCCTAAACCATAGGCCATAAACCTAAACACTAAACTATAAACCTTGAGCCCTAAACCCTAAACCCTAAACCTTTAACCATGATCCCTAAACCTTAAAACCTAAACCCTAAACCCTAAACCTTAAACATTCAGCCCTTACCCGTGAGCCCTAAACCCCGAGCCTTAAGCCCTAAACCCTAAGCCATAAGCCCTAAACCTTAAACCCTAAACTATGAACCATGAGCCCTAAATGCTAAACCCTAAACCTTGAACCGTAAAAACTAAATCCTAAACCCTAAACCTTAAACACCGAATCTTAAACCCTAAACTCTAAGCCTTGAACCCTACACCCTTATCCTTGAGACCTAAAATCTAAACCCTAAACCCTAGACCATATACCCTAAGCCCTAAGCCCTAAACCTTGATCCCTAAACCATAAACCCTAAACCTTAATCCCTAAACATTAAATCCTAAACCTTAAACCCTGAACCCTGAACCATAAACCCAAAAATCTGAACTGTAAACCATAAACCCTTATCCCTAAACACTAAATCCTTAACCCGAAACCCTAAACACTAAACCCTAAACCTTAAACCTTAAATCATTAACCTCGATCCGTAAACCCTAACCATAAACACTAAACCATAAAACCTAAACCTAAAACCTAAATCCTAAACCATAACCCTAAACCTTAAACCCTAAACCCTGAACCCTAAGCTTTAAACCCTGAACCATGAGCCCTAAACCCCAAACCATATTTCATCAATATTTCCTAGTCTCATGCCTAGAACCATCATTGAATCTGCTTATAGAACTACCTTGTTTATGAGAGGTGGGACAAGTAACTAAATGGATATGACATCTACCTTGTGCCTTGTAATGCATATATTACATATCTCTTCGAAAATTGTTTCTCCCCACATATACTTGTGCTCTTGAATGCAAATTTATTCACAATCTTAAAAAAATTTCACATTTCTCATATTTCCATGTATGGTATTATGCAAGTCAGGATGACCCATTGGAAGCTAGAAAAAGTAACCATCACAACAAAAAAATTAATCTTAAAGGAAACAAAAGAAACATAGAGAATATATCAATGCAGAGATGTAGGATCATAATTGAATTTCCTATAGTATCCTCTCCTCTGGAGAAAGATAAAGTTAAAGTGTTATACTAGAATGGATAGTAAATTTGACAGAATTTCGTAAAGTGTTCAAAATAACCATATAAACAGGGAAATGACTAAGAACACTAAGGGGTTATCAATCGCATTGTAAATCTTTCTTGTTTAGTTCTAAATGGGAGTTACCTGACCTATGACTTAGTGACCTTCCATTCATTGATAATTCCTTATATGATAAACCCATGGATTTTTTCAAAATCCCTTGAACAAAAAGATAGGGTTAGTCATCAATCCTAGTGAAGGGTGTGATGTGATTTCCAAGCAACTTGAAATTCATATAGATTTAGAGGTGATAAAACGAATTTACAAATACCTCTATCATTATGAATGGAAACCAAGTAACAATGTCTCCCTATACATCCACGGATTGAGGACTACCGGGGTCTTTAGAAGGATTAGAAAATCAAGAATATGACATTTCCCTCCTTCAAAATATCAATAGATGAAAAACATCAAATTTTGGTGACTCTCTATGAATGTTTTGCCTACAAATTCGATGAACCCTGAACTTTGTGACCTAAACCCTTAACCCTCAACCATGAGACCTAAACCCTAAAACCAAAATAATAAATCCTAAACCCTAAATACTAAATACTAAAACCTACAACCTAAACCCTAAACCCATAACCCTAAACCCTTGACCCTAGACCCTAAACCATGAGCCCTGAGCCCTAAATACTAAATCCAGAGCCCCGAGCTCTAACCCCCAAACCTTAAACTAGTAACTCTGAACCCCAAACCTTAAGCCATAAAACATGAACCATGAACCCTAAACCCTGATTCCTAAACCATAAATCCCAAACCTTAAGCCTTGAACCGTACACCCTAATCCTTGAGCCCTAAACCCTAAACCTTAAACCTTAAGCCCTAAACCCTAAATATAGAGCCTTGATCTCTAACCCCTAAACCTTAAACCCGTAACTAACTGCTAAAACTTAAACCTGTAACTCTGAACCCCGAACCCTGAGTCATAAACCTTAAATCATGCACCATAACCTATAAACCCAAAGCCTTGAGCCTCAAATCGTAAACCCTAAACCGTAAGGCCTAAATGTTAAATCCTAAAGGTCCCTAAACCCTAAACCCCAGACCCTAAAAACTAAATCATAAACCCTAAACCTTGACTCGTAAACCCTAAACTCTAATCCCCAAGCACTAAACCCTAAACCCTAAGCCCTAAACCATAAACCCTAAGCCCTAAAGACTAAACCCTAAACCTTGAACTCTACGACCTAAACCCTTAACCCTAAAACCTAAACCCTAAACCTCAAGCCTTAAACCCTAAACCATGAACCATTTTCCCTAAACCCTGATCCTTGATGTTTAAACCTTAAAACCTAACTCCTAAACCCTAAAGTGTAAACCCTAAATCCTCAACCCTAAACCTTAAACCTTGAGCCCTAAACCCTGAACCCTCAACTCTCAACCCTAAACCCTAAACCCTGATCCCTAAACCCTAAACTCTGAACCCTTTTCCCTAAACCCTGAACCTTTAACTTTAAACCTTAAACCCTAACTCATAAACCTTGAACCGTAAACCCTAAATCCTTAACCCTAAACCTTAAACCCTAACTCCTAAACCCTAAACTCTAAACCCTAAATCCTCAACCCTAAACCTTAAAACCTAAGCCCTAAACCCTAAACCCTATACCATAAAACCTAAGCCCTAAACCCTAAAATCTAAGCCATAAATCCTAAACAGTAAACCCTAAAACATAAACCCTCACCCCTAAACTCTGACCCTTAAACCCTAAAATTTGAGCCCTAAACCCTACACCCTAAGCCCTGAAACCTAGGCCCTAAGCCAAAACCCTAAAAATTGAACCCTAAAAAATAAACCCTCAACCCTAAACCCTAAAAACTAAACCCTGAACCCTCAACTCTCAACCCTAAACCCTCAACCCTCAACCTTGATCCCTAAACCCTAAACCCTGAAACTTGAGCCATAAACCCTAAACCCTCAACCTTGACCCCTAAACCCTAAAACTTGAACCTTGAGCCCTAAACCCTAAACCCTTAACCATAAACCCAAAACTCTAAACCCTTAACCATAAATTCTAAACCATGAACCCTAAGCCCTGAGCCCTAAACCCTAAACCCTAAAATCTAAACTATGAGCCTTAAACACTAAACCTTAAACCCTAAACTCTAAACTTTGAGTCCTAAACCCTTATCCCTAAACCCTAAACCCTGAGCACTAAATCCTAAACCCTGAATCATAAACCCTCACCCAAAGGAAATTCCTATAAAGATCATTCAGCGTGTTTCAGTGTGTAGGGAATAATGTTTAAGGTGATCAATCGACTCATTTCTTTTTTATGAGAGACTACTTCCTTTGAAGGCCTAAAAAGGCATTTTGGGCCATTTTGTAGTTAAATTTAACACCCTTCAGAACAAGCTAAAATGATCTAGTTATGTCATTGAGTTATCAAGGACCATTATTTGTGAAGTATTAAGGCATCGTTTGTTTCCATAAGAGACATATGAGCAAAATCATATATGAGAATCATGAATTTGATTCCATGAAAGGATGCTTTTAGAGATAGGAAAGGTGTGGGGATGATCTTTATATGGAGCACCATGTTTCTAAGAATGAGCAATCATCTAATTTCACTTGGTGTAATTCACTTGGTACTATTCGTAACAACTCATTCAACACCTAACAGTGTTATCACACCTTAAGGAGGAGGCACATTACAATCACTGCATTTTGGCCATAGGACATGAATCCCATTCAAGGAACAATCCTCTATCTACAAAGTGAGGATGTCTTTTTAGTAAGAAGTAGACAAACATCATAGAGTTAATTCATGGTCACCAAAGTGAATTATGGACCAAATTTAAAAATTAGTACTAGTTCAAGTAGTGGTAGGGCCAAAATCCATTTTAGAAGGTAAAAAAACCTAAAAAAATGACTATATGCTTTCCCAAAACAAAGACCGACTACAATATATATGCCCTGAAAGTTTTAGGTCATTTGCTAAAATCTTGAAAATGAGTAAGTACTGACCAGATTAGATTTTGAAAAACTATCTTCTAGATTATAACTATTGGAGCTTTGAGACCACTTTCATAAGGTGCAGAGTGACCCTAATTTCTTATATTTACTAAAATAACTTTAAAGTATAAGATTTCTTTTATTATTTCTTATCCTTTTATTATTTCTTATCCTTTTATTATTTCTTATACTTGAACATTTATTTTTGTAAGTATAAACCATCGTACGCGTGTTATAAAATGCGTACGCATGTTATAAAATGCGTACACATTTTATAACTCATACGCATTGTAATGCATACGTAAATGTTTTATAATGTATACATGTTTTATAATGTGTACATGTTGTCACATGTACGTGTTTTGAATTTATTGAAATGGGTACACGTTATAGGTTTGGTGATTCTCGAGCCAAACAAATTAAAATGAGAGCACATTTTAGTAAAACGCGTACGTGCATTACTTTTTTCAGATTCTTGTCCACTTTTTGGCCCCCCAACTTTGTGCACTTACCCGTTGTTTGTCAAGTCTCCCATATGTTTTAGGTGTAGGGAGTGTATTGAGGGTTGGGAGATGATACTCATTAAGTGAAATATGTTGCATGACATCTTTAAGAGAGTGATCATCTGATAATTTTGATGAGGGGATGGATGAATTTGTAGAAGCTTGTTATAAAGAGGAAGATTTTTGTGATGGAAGTAACACATTGTTAGGCTTGTAGGTAATGCGATGGGATTTTAATAGATTTGGATAAGTGGGAACTATAAAGCTTTTACTTTCATGTTCATACTTCAGACATTGATGTAGTTTTTATGGGATACAATGCATAACATATATCTAGGGATGACCTAGTAGTATATTATCTTGAAAATTTCCTTCTACAAGATAGAAGAGCTTGTGGAGGCTTTAAACAACTATTTTGATAGGTAGGATGAATGTGCCCAATGTGGGGGTGATAGTGTTGTTGAAAGCATGGAGCAAAATTAGCGGTTGAGAACTTATGGTATCAAGTAAATGAAGCTGATTAAAGACGTGAGATGATATGATGTTGATACTATCACCATTTTTGATCATTATTCTCTTGAATATAATTTTATTGATTTGGTGGTGATGAAGAGAGGAAGGTCATGATCCTTAGGTTATAAGGAGGGGATTTCAACATAATCAAATGTGATAGCGTAAAAAAAATTAGGTGTGTTAACGAGGTTGGAAAATGGTGGGGGTCATTTGATGGTACTAAAATGGCCTGAAGGAATTCAATCATTACTTGATGATTTTGAGGAGAGTTTGAACAAGCTCATAAAGAGACATCTTAACATGAGCTTGATGTAATTTGAGGACTATGTTTTGTATGGATGTAGTGGATTGAGTTTGAGGTTCTGAAAGAATGGACACCTTTTCTTTAAATGCTAAGGGGTTAGGTGACTCAGAAGGAGTGATGAAGATAGAGAATTTGGGTGAGTCTTTAAAATCTTGTAATCATGATCTTGTGGTTATAAAAACAACATCTATCTTGAATTGAGGGACTTTATTAGTAGAAACCATATTTTTAAAAGATATGATATTGAGTGATTGTTTGGAATTTACATGTCTAAAGACTTGTGGGATTAGTTTTCTTTGATGTCAGGATTTGGTTATATTGAGTTTGGTAGATGAATGATTTTAATCTGCATGGAGTAGTCCTTTTTTTTTGAGATTTTAGATTATGGCATGGAGGGATTTGCATTCATATGTGTCATGTGTTAGGATTTGATGATAAGCACAAAATACCTCATAGTTATACCAGGAAGGTTTCCACCCTCAAGGATAAAAGTGCTTAATAGGTGATGGTGTTATGACTGATGATTAGATGATTTTTCAAGGATGTTAGTGTAATATCTTGAAGACGAGGATGATTGATGTGGGATGTCATTTGATAGTTTAAGAGCACATTATGTTTGAGTATTGGTTTATGAGGTGAATTTAGGTGTTAGTCATGGAATGAGTTTAGAATATTTGATGGTGATTGTAAATTTAGATGAGGGATGAGGCCCCAAAATAGAAGGTAAGGATGCACTATCCCATGGTGTTATTGTATGGTGATTTTCTTACAATATTTCTATTTTTCTGTGTACATTTTTGTGTTAGATTACCAAGACTTTGGGCTCAGTGTTGAGTGACATGGTCTTGGAAGGATATATTTAATATTTTGATTATGGGATTCTTTTCTAGTCATTCGAAGGGAATAGTATGGGTAGTTTTTGTGCTAATGGATATAGTAGGGTTGAGTCATTATTATGTAGAAATGCTTGGGATATTAGTGGTGAAGATATTCAAAGGGTCATATTTCTTGGTCAATGCTCCCACTATGGAAAAAAATGGTGTTGTAGATGTAGATGAGGACTTTTTGATAGTATTAATGGAATGATGAGACCCTGCATCATTGTACTGTGGTTGATTATCGATTGGGGGATGATTGAAAAATGTTTGTTTAAAAAATTCCAAATTTTGATTCGAAGGTGCGTTTGGATTATCAAGTTGTAATTCACCATGATCGATAAGATCTTGGAGGAATTTTTTGAATGAACGCCACATTTCAAGGTCAAGTCCTCATACTTGATGGTATTTATAATAATAATTTCTCTATACCATATGGTTTGGAAGTGGATACATCAAGGGGTCAGATAGGAGGGAGTGCAATCATACAAACAACTAAAATTTTGTCAAAGATATCACTATATGAATCCCTTAAAGGTGTGTATTTATGTCGAGGCTTGAATCATTCAGGATTTGAATGACCTTTGGATGTAGTTTTTAAAATGAGTTTGTTTGCAGACCCTTTAAATTTTTCATTGTTGGAAGAAAGTTTAAAAGAGGACCCAGGTTTTGGTTTCTTAGATCACACTTTAACCTTACCATCCTTGAGGGTGTGGAGTTATAGTTTTTGATCCATTGTAAAGGCCTCATTAAATGTTTTGAAGGATTGAATTTGAAGATTTGATGATATGTATTTGGCACAGGATTAAGAAAATAACTCAATCAACTCAGTTTGTGGAAGAGAGAAGGAGATTTGGTTAATAATTCCTCTCCATCTAGTGATGAAATCAGCAACATAATCATCCTCAATTTTTTTGATTGCATAAAGATCAATGATGGATATCTTATGGGTGATATTGATGGAGAAGTGCTCTAAGAACAACTATGCAACTTGTGTAAATGAGAAAAGAGAATGTTGTGGGATACTGTTGTACCATTCAAGGGCAGGGTAACTAAGGACATGAGGAAGGCCCTCACTATGAGATCTTGGTCATGAGAGATAAGATAAAACAATGATATAAGTAACTTATATGTTATTACAGATCCTCCTTACAATAGAATTTGATAAATATAAGGAGTTCCCGGTCTGGAGGATAGGCCTTGAAAGCCACATATGGGTTGATAATTTCATTACAAATCTGTTCATATGAAAGGTTATTTTTGGGTCCCATAGTGGAATTTTCAAGGATAGATATTATTCTTAGTAACATATGCATGGGATCGTTCTATAACGGTTGTGTGTAAGAAGGAGTGGATTGATTATAGACGTGATGTTTTTATTGTTGATTCAAGTGATATGGTGGCCGAATGTTTTGAGGAGTACTTGTTGGGATATTATAAGTGTACTGAGAGACTAATGGTTGTGAAGATTAGATGTATTGATGGGGAAGATGAATAGAGGTATTGACATGGGGATGGAATGGTTGTGGGATGTATTGAGAAGATATATAACTATACTGTGAGATAGTTGTAGTGGATTCTTTTTGGGAAAAGGGAAGAGTACTAGCAATAACGCTCATGTTAATATCTGGTATAGATGTAGGGATGGATAGGAATATATTTTGAATATAATACATAGGTTGTTGTGATAGAACTAGTTGATACATGATCAAATTATTTTTAGAGAGAGGGAATCCCACTAAGCTACCAGGTGGAAGAGGAGCGGCAGAAGCTGCATGACTATATGTGGGTGTGGAGATAGTAGTAGGAGTTTGTGTAACTTGTGGGCTAGGTGAGGAAGTTGATAAAATAGGTTCTTGTTGTTTATCCATGTTATGTGATTATATGCCATTAAGTTAAAAACTACCAATAAGATCAAATGAAGCGGGTGTTGACATCTATGTATCACTAGTAGAGGGGTATGAGGTGATTTTATCAATGAAAGGTTGATATTCAGGGTCATAAAGTTTGGAATAGTCACAAGTCTTTGCCTTGGTAGATGGAAAATGTTTGGATAGGGGGATAATTTTAATGAATTCATTTAGAAGAAATATAAATACAAAGGGAAATTGGATTGGAGTCTAAGATTTCTACAAATATTAGGTCATCACTTTATAAGAAGTGTGGTTGTAGATTGAGTACTGGGAGAATACAGTGGTTCTTGATGTATTTCTAAGGGTGTTTGCAATGGATTTGGCATGCTTAGTATGTTTTTAATATGACACTGAATTGATTATAAGGCTTATTGAAGTGAATCTATAATATTTGAGATGTTTTGAAGGAAAGAATGTAGTCTGGTCAAAACCATGAACTAAATGAAAAAACAATCAATAAATGAAAGATGTTTGTTAATAGAAATAAAAAAACCATGATCACAACAATGTTTTAGATTATCTTGATATACTTAAGTAAAAATGTGAAATGAAAATTTGATGAAAAATGAACTATAGAAGAGGCTATTTAAGGTGAGAGTCCTAGATATACCTAAAATCACGTGAGGCCCACATCTTTGTTGGTGTTGATACAAGGAATGATACTAGGTCCTACCCCCTCACTTCACGATCTCGTAGCAATAAGGATTTCATGTTCTTAGACAATATATTTCCCACCAATTATTTATACTTGGCCATAACATTGAGCCGAATTCCCCCTTGGTGATGAAATCTAAGTAGGTAGACCTAGAAGGAAATTCTTGGATGTAAGTTTGATTTATGTTGTGGTTTGGTTGTGTGTGAGGGGAATTTCTAAATGCAATGTGTTAACCCAGGACCCCTAATTAAAATATGTGAGAAAGTAGAATGAAGGTTCATTTTAAGAACCAAAAGGAAATATTAATTTCAATGAAGGAAAATAAAAAAAGTGTGATGTTGAAAGGAAAATAAAGGAAAAATAAATGTACATGTGTTTATTATTCATTTTTTTATTTTTTCAATTTACGTGTTTTTAAAGAAGTGATAATAAATAACTCTAAGATGAAAAGTTAGATAATTTGACAAGAAAGAAAACAAGAAGATATAAAATATGATAAAAAAGGGACTAGGAGCCCACAAGGTGTGCTAGAATGTTTGTGATGAATTTTGGTTCATTAATTATACAATAAACACTAGAAACTTAGAAGACAACATGGTTTAAAGATACATGTGCTGACAATGCAATGTCAAAAGGAATGGATGTACAACGAATGCAAGGATACTTCTTCCAGCAAATGAGGAGAACATAAATGCAAAGATAACTTAGAAAGATATATATTATACAAGGATATGGCGATTTTCTTGACCAAGGCCAATCTCTGGACCCAATGGGTTTCCTTGAAGAATGTCAACTCATTTTATAGCTAAGTGATACTAATATGAAAATGATATAAAATAAGAGGATGAATATAATTCTATAGGGATAGAGAGATCCTGCTCCATGTGATTAATGGACTAAGAAAGGGATATAGAAATATCAAACTCCTTGAAGTAATTAAACCATGAGTGTTCAACAGTGTCTCATTCTTCTTGTATAACTTCAAGTTGATCTTTGATGTCTTCAATGTCTAGTTTCAAGGCGATGGCATAAAGGTTAAGCTCATCTGTGATGTCGAATTAATCCCAGATAAAGGGTTGTTAGATGACAGGAAGGTCATATATGAATGTGATCATGTGTTCATACCCTGGTACAATCATCTATAAAGAGACATAGCTCAAAAATAGGAAGATTATATAGAAAACATATTGATATTTGATGACATATATGAGAATATGATCAAAATGCTAAAATGATAGGGATCACTGGTGATTTAGGGTAATCATTGGTGATTTTTATAAATCAATGGAGATTACTATGTAAAACATATTTTCTTTGATAAAATGCAATTTTGATGTAAATGAAAGGTTTAAGGACTGATATGATCTTCTATATGGTTCATTGATAAACCGTATATGAAAATAAGTTACATGTTCTTACCTTGGATGAGAAATTATTGAAAATGGTGTTGTAGGAAACTTATAGTGTTTGCAGAGCTTCCACAAATGTGACAGGGATGTTGAAAGTCTCAAGATGATCATTGTGATTTATTATAAGTCTCAAATTAACTAGAGCTTCGCTGTAATTTCTGAGGACCCATTCTATAAATTTTGATGTTGTTTACATAGAATCATCAGAGATCGGTTAGAATCATTGGTGATCCTGGAAAAGTGGGAAAAAACACTTAGGCATGGTTTCAAAAAATTCTAAATGGTTAGATTCAAGTATGGGGATGGTTTAAAATGGTTATGTGGATGTTAAGGGAGTTCAGAGGTTAGATGGTTAGGGTTAAAATGGGATAGGATGGGTTATAGGTGGTTAGGGAGGTTTAGAGCGTGTAAATAAGATTTAAGATGAGGTAGAATTTGATTTTACGAGGGTGAGGACATAGTTTAGGATGATGAGGTAGGTTTTAATGTTTTTTAGTGTGAATGCAAGGAGTATGGATAGATGATGTAGGGTACTGAAAATATGTGTCTACATAACAGATGAAATTTATAAATTTCACGTATTGAAAATTAACTAGTTCTCCCACAATATTCATTTCTTGTAGTATGTCACTTTGTTTATAGGCGGTAATTTATAAGTTTGTTGATTGTATGCATCGTGAGTAGGAATTACACCCCTGGGATTCAACTCATTGGAAACTTGAAGTACATGTGGACATTCATGTTGGAAAAAGTGGATTTTTTCATCGATGTTTTTTTCCTATAAAGATGACCTAACTCATGCATTTGAAAAAGGGCTGCAAAGTTTCCAAAGATAAAGGAATTTCAGGGTGTCATGGAACCCTTATTTTGATTTTCATAAGAAAAATACATATTATACTAATTTGGTTAAGATTTTTTTAACATCCTTGCACACTTTTGGGTAGATTCTATTCTTGAAAAAATTGGGAACTTTTTCCGTTGACCTTTAAATGTTACCTTAAAATGAAGATATTAAAGTCAATTTAAAATTTTTCTTCTGAAATATTTCTCTTGAAAGTGTTTTAAAATGTGTTAAAAGTTTTCTGAAAGTCTGAAATTTTGGGCTTCAAATTTTAGAGGTTTTCCTTTTTAGAGATTTAAGTGCTAAAATCGAAATTTTGATTCCGGAGTTCTAAACTCCGAAAACCTGAAAGTCTGAAATTTTGGAGTTCCAGAATTTTGGAATCTGAAGTTATCGTTTGGTAATTTTTGACTTTTTAAACTTGGATTTCCAAAGTCTGAAACTCTGAAGTTATGACATTTCAGAACTTCATACTTTTAGGTTTCAGAAGTCTATGTTTCCCTTTTGAGGAATTTCTTCCCAGAGTTCTGAAGTTTGAAACTCCGAAGTTCCAAAATTTCAAAACTTCAGACTTTTAGGTTTTGGAATTCTCTCATCCACTTTTCAATATTATTGTTTTTGGAGTTCTGAACCCCAAAAGTTTAGAACTTGGGACTTTCAAAGTATTCCATTACCATTTCACAATCTTTTTCTCTCAAGTTCCGAAGTCTAAAACTCTAAAGTTCTGAAATTTCATAATTTCAAACTTTTGGGGTTTCGGACTTCAGGGTTCTATGAGCATTTAATGCTCACAACCTTCACACGTGTCAGATTCTAAGCATTAATTTAGGGTTTTATATGTAAACTAAAGTTTTTACCTGTCATTTTAACTTGAATTTTTTCTTTGGCAACCTTATTTTTACTGCATTTTTTGTACTTTTGAGGCGCCATTTTCTAGGTAATTTAGTTTGGTTGTTTTCTTCTTGGTTTATGATCTTTTCGAGTTTTTCTTCCTTATTTATTTTCTTTTGTTCTTCCTTTTTCTATTTTGAAAATGGAACTCTTTTCGTCCACCATGTTTTCTTTGAATGTGTTTCCTGATCTCCACAGTTGTAAAATCCAACATGCACAGGCATCTAGCTCAGATTACATTATAGTTTTTCAAGATCTTCAAAAGTGTTTGATTTGATTTTCATGCCATTCGAAAAAGTTCATAGTTCGCAGTTTATTTCAGAGTTTGAAAGTTTTCTGTTTTAGAACTTTGTCTTATTGGAGTTCGGAAGTTTGCTATTTCGGAGTTCAGAAGTAATCTATTTCAGATTTCGGTAGTTTGTTGTATTGGGGTTCAGAAGTTTGTTGTTTCAGAGTTTGAGGGTTTGTTTTTTTTCATAGGTTTGATTTTTGATATTTCATAGACTCCTTTCTCAAAATTTTGGAAGTTCTGGTTTTGGAGGTTCAAAAGATTTTAATTTTCAAAGTTTCATACATCTGTTGTTTCATGTTTTTGAGGGTTTCACACTTTGGAACTAGAATATTTTCAAACTTTTATACTTGGAATTTCAGGACTTTCACATTATTTTTTTACAAATTTTCAAAGGCCCTTTCAAATTCTAAAACCCGAACTTAACGTCAACTTCTTCGGCAAAAGGAAAAGAAAAGATGAAATATACATTCCTTAGAATTTCTCCTCACTCTTGTCTATCTTCAAACTTAGGGAATATAGGAGATACTGATCTTAGGAAGGCTGATTTTCAACATTTCTAATCAAGGGTGAAAGCCCCTAATAAAAAATCCTGGATGCAAGTTATATATGACAGTGGGATTTTTCTTGCTACTGGTTTTCCTGCTTCCATTCATTTCCCAAAATTCATGCTTGTTACAGCAACCCACTTTCATGAAGATTCTAGGTTAGTAAAAGATGCAGACAAAAAGGTTGTAATTCGATTGGAATCTGATTTCTTTGAAGACTTGTTCAAGATCCTGGACATTGAGGACTATGCCACAATTTCATGAGAAGCAATAGTTGAATATTGAGACAAAGAGACTGAATTATGTACGAAGGTCATGATGAAGAGCTACTTGGTCAAGAGTTTCACCAAACTTCCTAAGACCATGTATCGATCAGATTTCATCCAAGAAGTAAATGAAATTATCGTGGTTCTGAGTAGAGTTTTAGACCTTACTTATGCAAAATAATTTAAGGAATGGATGTTCCTATATATTTCTACCATTAAGAAAAACAAGGAACTCGTACGATGGGGAAAGCATATAATCAGTTCCATCTGTTTTCAATTAAGTAAGGTTTTTTCTTCAAAGAACGTTTACATGACCTCTTTCTTGGTCTATGCTACATCTACTATTTGATATTTCATTGGGTTGAACACTAAAGGTGTAAGAAGTGCTTAAACAAAATGATTTTTATCCTCAACTTGCAATGGATGAGGGAAGAAGACACTTTTGGAGGATCAATGATGCCTTCTTCGATGTTATCCTTTATCATTTTGATAAGGATTTGTATAATCAAAGGATTTCAGATGAGGATTTCAAAGAAGTGAGAGGGGGGCTATTTAACTATAGTTTCCTACATTTAAATATAACCAGATTCCTAGTTTTGTGGGTGCTCCCAGTAAGCTGCCAAGATGTCCTATTGACAAATGGGTTTTGCTAGAGTTGGTTCAGTAGTTATTGGACTACCATAAAATCAAGAACAAATGACACAAGGAGGGACTTCAATTTCCCATTTCAATTAAAATTTATACTTGTGCAAGTATTTATAAGGAGAAGAATTTGGATGCAAAAATGTTAAAATTAACTGTTGGTGGCAAATCGCAGCACCCCTGAATGTCTCTGCAACTCGATGGGTTGAGACTCTCAGTTCGATTGCATAACATGGAGCTTTTCCCAAGTGTGGGACCTTGCGAAATCGGAAAAGCTATCCGGATGAAGGCCGGTTCCTTTTCCTCTGTTCAGATGCATACGTAAAAATGCAGAGGGTTTACAAAAAACCTAATCTATCTTTCCAAGGAGACAGGGTAAGAAGATGCATAAAATAAAACCTAAACTACAAAGGTGATGCACCGAGGAATGAAGAACACCTGTCTTGCCAATAAACACAAACCATAAAAAACGCAATGCAAGATCATGCACAGATAACCAGATTCACAGTGAAATATCAGGAGGGTGCAAATGAACACAGAGAGGGTTGAGAATCATCCACAGACATGCATTAATTTTCTCCAAATATTGATACAACACACTGCAAAATGCCAAGAGGCAAAGTTGCATTACAGTTTCAAATGGGAGGTTTGAACTCCACAAGTTTACCTGCCAAAGAGAAGAAGGGAGGGGCAAAACAAGAATGTCCAACCTTTAGAAAGAAGCCCCTCCTTACAATTTATAGGAATAATGAGAGAGAAAAGAGAGAGGAATTTCAAAACTACCCCAACCACCTCTAGGTTGCATTTAATTCATCTCATTATGATGGTAGGTGAGAACCCCAGCGAACCCAAAAGTGGCGAACTGTATTTTGCATTTTTAAGAATTTTTTCTCACCCAATTAAAGATATCTAGTTGTAGTTGGATAGAGGACCTTGTAAGCTTTCTGAAAAGTCCAACCTTGCATGAATCCGAGCTCCCAGTCAAAAGTTATGGCCATCTGAATATCTGCGCCAGGGTCTGCTTCCTGTCAGCGCTCAAAATGTTGCGCCTCCTGAAGGTGCGCCAAGGGCGCATCCATGTGTGTGTCGACATCCTCTTACATGCGCCAAGGCACAAATTTTTCCCTGTTGACACTCTGTGTCATGCGCCATTTCCGTGCGCCAAGGGCGCATCCTTTACCCTGTCGACATCCATTTCTGTGCGCCACTTTCCTGCGCCTTGGCGCATACATTTTAGTGTCAACACTCATTGTCATGCACCATTTCCATGTGCCAAGGGCGCATCCTTTACCTTGTCAACATCCATTTATGTGTGCCACTTTCCTGTGCCTTGGCGCATACATTTTAGTGTCAACACTCATTGTCATGCGCCATTTCCATGTGCCAAGGGCACATCCTTTACTCTGTCGACATCCATTTCTACGCCTTGGCACATACATTTTAGTGTCAACACTCATTGTCATGCACCATTTCCATGTGCCAAGGGTGCATCCTTTACCTTGTCAACATCCATTTCTGTGCGCCACTTTCCTGCGCCTTGGCGATAAATGTCAGGGATTTGAGCTTCTTTGATTTCTATAATCTTCTGCTTGTCTATATCTACCTGGGGGAAGATATATACAACAATTTGGCGACTCAATGGGATTACCTGCCTGCTAGGTAGAAGATCAGTGGCCTTTTAGCAATCCATTGGGCATGGAGTCATAAGCAATAACTTGAAACCAACCTGATATCTGATCCCGAACCTGATATTGCAACTCCTTCCTCGAGAGCATGCTGAACTGAAGAAAACAACAAGAGAGCAACAAAACCTATGCCGAAGCACTTAGGGAAACATAAACCTAACTACAACAAGACAATGTGCATACACACTTAGAGGAATTGAAATCTAGGCTAATATTTACAAGGGTAAACCTTTTCCTTTTAGTAGCAATGTTTAAGATAGATTCCGTTAACCGAAATCATGAATTCTTCTCCATCCAATGTAGACAATTGGAAGGCATTACTACTTTTACATCCCGTGACCATGTAGGGGGCACTCCAAATGGCATCAAACTTGGAATGCCTTCCTGGTTTTTCCCGATCTGCATCCCATTTCAGAACTAGGTCCCCTTCCTGGAAGGTCCTTGCTCTTGCTTTCTTATCAAACCATCTTTTTACTAAGGCCTGATCTTTCTCAATTGTTTGAATTGCATGTTCTCTAATTTCTTCCAATTCCATCAACTCTACATACCTGGCCTCCATTGGTTCAAACTCAGCCAACTCCAACTACTTCATGAACTCCAATGCAGGCAGTTCTAATGATATAGGCAATACTGCCTCTTTTCCATAGACCAACTTGTAAGGGGAATTACCTGTAGACCTCTTTGGTGTTATTCTGTCAGCCCATAATGCTGATTTTAGCTTGGTATGCCATGTTCTTTGATTTTCATCCAGAGTCCTCCTGATGATTCTTAGCAAATTTTTGTTCGTGGACTCTGCCTGTCCATTACCCTGCGGGTAATAATTTGAAGAGGTGCTCAAATAGATTCCATTCTTGACAGCCCATTCTGTAATCTTGGAACCTATAAATGCCAATGCATTGTCTGATATGATAGTGGCCGGCACACCGAACCTGGTCACTATTCCTTCATAAAAGTCTAGTATGTTAGACTCATTTGCTTCTTTGAGCGCTGCTGCTTCGGTCCACTTGGTGAAATAGTCCGTTGCCGTGAGAATCCACTTGTGGCCTTGGCTTGAGTTTGGATTGATGACCCCGACGAAGTCCAATCCCCATTGCATAAATGGTTGGTCAACCAGAATTGGGTGCAATGGAAGTGCTGCTAGTCTTTCTTTTCCTGTGAAGAGTGCACATTTCTTGCACTTTCTTATCCATGTATAGCAGTCACTGAAGACTGTCGGCCAATAATACCCTGCCTTCATTATCTTGAGAGTTGTTACTCGTGGGGTGAAATGTCCTCCAGAATCTCTATCGTGAAAATATCGTAACACCCTTTTAATTTGATTTGTCCCAATGCACCTCAATAGAACTCCATTGATGTCTTTCTTAAACAAAACACCATCAACAAGCACATATGGAATGGCTTGTAATCTGAAGTATCTCCTCTTTGCTTTGCTCATTTCTGGGGGGCATAGACCTGTCTGTAGGAAGTGTATCATATTCTGAGTCCAACACGGAGTGGGCACATCATCATTTTCTTGTTCTTGATCATCCTGTAGTACCAAGGCAGTCTCTTTTTCATCACCTGCTTCAACTTGTTGACTCAAGGCTAGCTGCTCACATAGTCCCTTCCCATGTACTAGTTTGGTGACCTTGATCTCGATGTCATATTCCATGACATGAGTTATCCATCCTGCACGTTTCTCATTCAGATCCTTGTTTAGAAGGAAGTCCCTGACTCCCGCATGAGAGACCAATAATTGGATCTTGTTGTTTGAGACTAGGTGCTTGAATTTCTTTAAGCTCCTGATTACTGCAAGGACATGCTTTTCAATGAAAGAGTACCTAGTTTCGTATTCCTCCAAGCCTTGACTGAAGAAAGCAACTGGTTGTTCTAATCCTCCTTTGTTTTGTTGTACCAGGATTGCAGAAATCGTGTCCCCACCACCAAAGGCATATAGCACGAAGTCCTTGGAGAAGTCTGGATTGACGAGAGTCGGAGCTTGAGATATAGCCTCTTTTATTGCCTCAAAACTTGCCTTGCCTTCAGATGTCCACTTAAATGCCATACTCTTCTTTAACATCAGCGTTATTGGCTTCACAAGAGCAGCAAAATTTGGAACAAATCTGCGGACAAAATTGATCCTTCCCAAGAAGCTTTGAAGAGCCTTCTTGTGACTTGGCAATGGCAATGCTTCGAATTGCTTCAACTCTTTCTGGGTCAATCGTCAACCCTTCCTTTGAAACAATATGGCCTAGAAGTTTTCCCTCGTGAGCCAAGAATATGCATTTTTTGGGATTCAATGATACCCCAAATCTTCTACATCTTCTGAAATACTTGCCTCAAATGATAGAGGTGATCCGCTGCATTTTTTGAGAATACAGTGATGTCGTCGAGATATATTAAAACTATTTTATTGATCAACCCCTTAAATGCCATATCCATTGCCCTTTGGAAGGTGGCTCCAGCATTTGATAGCCCAAATGGCATCTTCTTGTAGGCATAGGTCCCCCATTTGGTGGTGAAAGTCATCTTGAATTGGTCATCTTATTTCACCATCACCTGATTGTACCCTGAGTAGCCATCTAGGAGAGAGAATCTCTCTGAACCGGATACTACTTGCAATATTTGTTCCATTGAAGGAAGTGGGTAATGGTCTTTGAGAGATGCCCTGTTTAGGTCTCGGAAATCCACACACAACCTGATTTCTCCACTCTTCTTCCTGACCGGAACCAAGTTTGCAACCCAGCTTGAGTGCTTGATCAGGAATATAATGCTTGCCTCTATTAGCTTATTTAGCTCTTTCTTCATTAGAGGTTCAATGTGAGGGTTGACTGGTCTCTGCTTCTGCCTGATGGGCTTAGCATCTGGATCCAATTCTATGGTATGTTGTGCCAAATTTGGATCGAATCCTCTTAAGTCTTCATAGCTCCAAGCAAAGACATCTGGAAATTCTTGGCAAAGTTGTATGAAATCTGATTTCTCCTGCTCAGTGGCCACTTTACCAATTTGAAGAGTTTTACCTTCCCCAACTGGAATTGGCTCTGAATCTTCTCTCTTGACCTATATGTTAGCCTTTTCCTTACAGAACTGGTCGTTAGGGTTGAAGATAGACTCCAATGTTACTAAACCCTTAGGAAGCTTGTTTGTCCGCAGCTACACTACTTGATCCCCATACTGCTTCTCTAATATGTCCTGATTCCTAGCTGAGAATTCAGCCTCTTCTTGTAAGAAATTGACGATCTAGTTGATCATTCTCAAACACCTGCCAGCTTGTGTTATTATCTGGAACTGCTGGCCTCACAATCACATGGATATGTGGCTGTGTTTTTCCCCTTCTGATGTTATCAACCACATCAAACATTGCTCCAACTGTTGCGATCCTATCTGTGACTTCATTTTTCTTCCTGGGTATGGACACAATGTTGAAAGCTTCGAAATCCTCAATGAGGTCCCATACCCTATTCTTGTAGCTCCTCAGTAAGTCATTCTTTGTAGCATGTTGTCCCCTAACTTGGTTGACGATTAGCTCACTATCTCCAAACACCTGCAAGTTCTTTATGCCCATTTTCCTGGCCCAATGAATTCCATGAATCAATGCTTCGTATTCAGCTGTGTTGTTTGAACAGGAAAACTGGAAATGAAAAGCTGAAAAATATTTGATGTCTTGTGGTGAAATCAACATTGCACCACCTCCAGCACCTTGTCTGCTTCTCGAACCATCGAAAAATAATTTCCAAACTTTGTTTTCATCCTTTTGTTCAGGCTGAATGATGTCAGGAATGGGTGAGTTTTCTTTGTGTATACAATACACGCCCAATTCAGATTCTTCAATTTCCTTGTATGGGTCGAATTCATGACTCTTGTTTACCCATTCATCCGAAGTTAAATCAGGAATTCCCTCGAACTTAGTACCTGTTTCTAGATCACTTGAACACTCCTCGTGATCAAAAGCCGAGCAATTTACATTGATAGGATTTGGTACATGAGGCTCAATATGGAAATTGGCAATTGGTTCTGACCTGATTATTGCTTTGGCTCCATACCTTGTCCTAAAAATCATATGTGACCAATCTGTAGATAAATATCCACCGATTTTTGCAGTGAAGTCTCTTGATAGACACAACGCAAAGAGTGGTGGAAGGTCAATCACAGACACATCTTGCAGAACTGTAACATTAGGACATGAATGTAGTGTTAGGCTTAACCCCTTGATGACTCCAACAGTTCCCACTGCCGTTCCATCTAGTTGTACTACTCCTTTCAGCACTGGCTCATATTTCAAACCCAGTTGATCCGCTATTTACTTTGGCATCACTGAACTACTTGCCCCTGAATCTATCATGCAGTTGTGTACCAAGTGGTTTCCAACAATCAACGAAACATAGAATGGTGGAGACTTCAATTTTTTTCTTGTCTGGCCCCCATCATGTTGCACTGCATTAGAAAGAACTTTCTCATGTCCCTGGTTTGATACATTTGTGGCAGACTAATTAGCCATTGCAGCTTGCAATAAATCTCGTTACCCTAGGATCGCAAGTGATTCCCACATGGAAATGTTCACATGTTTCTTCTTCATTTGATCGATGACGTTGAAAGGGGATGAATTGTCCTTTTGTTGTCCCTTACTTGGCGCAACCTTTTCTGGAGCTTGAATAGGTGCATGTGTTGCTACAACAGGTACCTTAGGTTGATTTTGCACATTTGGAGATGCGTTTGGTCTACTGACCCCTTGTTGTGTAGGAGTGGACTGAGAAACAACTAGATTACAAAGTTGTCCCTCTCATATATTTCTCTTTTTTGACCATGTGTTGGCAGCCACGCCTTGAAAAGGCTGTTGGTTAATGTTATCCAAGTTTGCACACCTGGCAAGATTGGACAAGGGGGTCCTGTCATGTTCAAAATGAAATAATAGTCCCAGGAACCCACCTTCGGTTATTATCAAGATGCAATAATTAAAAATAATTCCTAAATTGCATATGAAGAGATCACCTAGCATCGAAAGGCACCCAGTTGATCTCAACTCAGTGGAGAGTTCAGGGTTGAGTTGATAAAGAACCCGGTGTCAAATTGATAATCATCTCAAAAATCATCTCAATGGAGACTCTCAGTTGTACGAGCTCAACAAGGTCTTGTTAATGCAAAATATAGCTCGTTGAAAATTGACGAATGAAGGGAACTCTATAAGGATCTCAGTAGAGATCGATGCATGCGGAAGTGAAGGCCAAGTCAGGGAGAGTCAAAGTTTGAGCTATCAATAAAGTCTCAATGAATTGGAAAGGTTCAAGCCACAGGCAAAAGCGAAGGCAGAGATAAGGAGTTCGACTCATCTTCATGACTCGTTCATTTTGGAGATCATGTGGTGAGCTTCTTTTAGGACACATTCTGCAGAGCCAGGGTGATTCAAACGCAAGCCAAGGCATCAAGAGTGCCATAAAATGAATGGAGATCGTTGCGTAAACAGAGATACGTGATGGAGCCCTATCAATGGGACTCATCGAGCATGATGGATAATTCAAGGAAACTCGTTTCGTGTGGATGCATTAAAGATGGTTTCTAGGATACAATTCCAGGGCTCATTGATTAATGCAAAACTGGGAGGCGTACTCGAGATAATTTTTCAATGGTAAGCTTGCAAAGACAGCAAGAATACCGGGCCAGGGTATTAGTGAATATGGTATATATATTTTCGCTGGCGTTGTTCACACCCTCCTCGGCTGAGCATTTGGTGCACAGGTAGTAGACATGTTGCGGTATGGTAGAAGCCTTTTTTAGCACTTCCAGCAAGCAGGTCGCCCAACTATGTTTTTATCTATTCAACATCGAATGCATCCTCAAATTTAGGATTTTTCCTTCAAGATATTTTTATAAAAAATCTAAGTGACAGTAAGGGTGTTACCGGGAGACTTGATTAAATTTATTTTATGATGCAACTCATGGAAACGGATCTCATAGAGGTGGAACTGTTTCATATCAGAATATTCATGGAGCATAATTTTCTTTGCAATTATCTGAGCATCTTCAATGAGTCACTCAGAAAGTCGAGCATGTTTTTTGGGAGAAAGGAAATAGCTCAGCGTTGAAACATTTGAGCTCATTGAGAGATCAAGCTTATAGCTCAGACTGAAGTTCAATTAAAATATTGATCCTAGTTATACCCAAAGGAATTGATGGTCGAGTTTACTGATATCTTGAGTGAAATCACTTACGGCATAGCGGTTCTTAGAGACATGTTGTAGATATGATAAGATGACATGAGAAAATAGGATATGGCTGAACTCAGCCCGATAGATAAAATGATATTTTTATAGCCATGAGTTTGAGGGATCACTTAGATGGACTCTGTCCTGTAATATCCATGTTTGCTGAAGCTTGAAGCTCGAATGGGTCATGAAAATCCCGCGAATGGGAAAAATTTCACTATCTTGCCAAGGTTGCGCGGCAAAGCTAAGGCCGAGGCCCGTGGATTGGTGTGGCCGAGCCGTTACGGGGAGATTTGGAGCTATTATGCCAGGCGTGGAGATATTGGTTTGGAAAACCATGACCGAGATTCCACGCGGGGGAGATTTGGAGCAGCACCACCAAGTGGAAATTTTAAGATGGAAAACCATGTTGTTCATTCCGCGTGGTGGAGAAATCCGGTTGAACTACCAAGCATGGAGATTTGATGATGGTATTCCATCATGAGACTTCCGCATGGGCCATGTAAACAAAACCCCGCACAGCTTGGAGTGGTCCGAGTCTTTGGGTGAGTCACACGGAAGGTAAGTCAGAGAACGTGGGAATGAGGCAATTGAAGTGTTTAATCGGATTGGACGTGGTTGTCTAGCCTGGCCAAAGTCAAGTATGACACAAATATGGGCAAAGGAGGCTCTACACATTCTTCTTACCACGCATAACATTCTGATCGCGAGACAAATCAACCACAGGCAGCAGGCGTGTTGCAATACAGTAGAAGCCATTTTTAGCGCTTCAAACAACTACAGGAAACAAACATTCACTGCCGTGTACGATGGATTGGAGTCACGCTATTCAAGGCTTCATAAAATTTGCTCGAACAAGGAGATGAAGGTTTAAAATGGTGCAGAATGAAATGATTCATATTGCTCAGCATTCCTTCTCCTAGAAACGAATTGAATGTGAAGGTCAGCTCTGAAAATACCCGGTCGGCCATTTTGCATGTTACATCCTTGATGGTCTCTTTGAGAAACTCTGAGGGCAGAAGAAATATTTATACCCTTCCATTATGTACGTCCAACCAGACAATAACAATATTCTTTTACCAGGTTCAGAGAAGCTCATTTTTAATAGATGATTATACTGTAGTTTCAAGCCGATTTTATCTAGCTTATTTCTATTAGCTTTGATCCACGACTAAGGGAGAATTCATATGGTTGTTACCTGTACATTTTTCCAAGGTCCTCTTGGCTTCCCCAGTTGTTCAATGTATTTTTTGAAGGGCTTCTTTTATGTGTTGAAAATTGTAACATGAAGGATCTTTTTAGTTTCTGGAAAAATGAGTGTATTGTTTAGCTCACAGCTACTTATGCCATAATCTCAATAGTGGCATAATTGTTGATTGGAGCCGAGATTGCTGAGTGCATTGCCAAAATACCAAGGGGCTGTTTTGGCCAAAAAATCAATCTTAAGGGTGTCTATCGACATGTTATGGGCATGAGCCGGGGTCATCATCATGGCAGCATTAGGTCTTTATTGGTAATGGCATTTTCTCATCGTTTGGAAGGTACAATTGTGCTTATTATGGCCAAGCTAGAACATTCTTACTTCAAGTGTTATATGATAAGGAAGAACCGTGAGCATTGTGGTAAAACCATTCTTTTTAAAAATGTTGGGTTAAGCTCGACATTCAAGTGAGTTTGAGCCCAAGAAAGGTAAGATCGTTTGCTAGATGAAGAGCTAGGTGACTTCGCAGGGAGCTCATGGTGATGTTTCATGAAGTTTGAACGTGGAATGCATAAATGGCTTCGAGTTAACAGAGAAAAATGATAAGAATCAAGTTTGATAGCCCACCATTCAGAGGACTCAATGCAAAAGAGCCCGATTTCCAAGACGAGGAAAGAGTTGGTGTGGGGTTCAAAATCAATTGCAACACCGAGTTAGAGGATTTGAAACTCACGAAGTTGAGATTTGTGCAGACTCCATCCACATGGACCCCCTCCTCTTCAAGTCAAACGGGTCAACGGGGGGTCCCAACATTATGTTAATTAAATTAATATTTTTATTTAAATATTTTAATAATAATATTTAGTATTATTATTTAAATATTTTATTTAAATATTCTTTTAATTAATTGAGAAGACTAGGTCATCAAGCAATTAATGACCCATGACGGAACCTTCTCAGGTGGTTCAACTAACTGTAATAAATACATCATGGGCCTTCAATTTAGGAATGCAATTATGACATTTCCTCTTCTTTCTCACATATTCTTCTATAAATGTAAGTTGGAAGCTCATTTCAAAGGGTTCCAACAGTTCAGACAAGTTGGACAGTTAGATATCTCAGGCAAGAGTGTATACTTTTCAAGAATCCTCTCTCTTCTGCAAGTTGTTCTTGTGTGTTGAGAGAACTTTCAAGCCTCCTCTTCAAGACTGTAATGGAAACTATTGCCTCTTCTGAATGTATGGTGCATTGTGCATGTTATTGAAGCAATAAAAGTGTGTGTTTTGTGACTAATCTCGGTTCTTTCATCCTTTTATGCTTCTTTGTGCCTTTCTCGTACTTGCAGGTACACTGTGCAAGTTTAAGTTTCTATTGCAGGTTCTTGGAGTTCTGTGCTTATCGAGTGGTGGATTATTACATGCAGTTGAGTTGTGGTGTCTGTTCACCCTTCTTGAGTTCATCCTTCTTCACTGGGAAACTGGTATATTTCTCAGTCTGATAAAGTTTAACAAAGGGAACACGTGTCTCTTAGTCTGTGGTATCCTGTACCCTCTCTAAGTTATAGTAGGTGAAGTTGACCTGTGGTGCATACACCCTCTTCAAATTAACCCTTCCTAAATATGAAGACACCCTTTATTCGGTGCATCACCATCCCTAGTATAGTTTCATTTCTTTAAATCTCTTTCCCTAAAACCCCATGAAAATGTTAGCATAGGACTAGATAATCTTTTTTGTTACACTAGGAGTAGTACAGCACTTAGTTTAGGAAGAGGAAGCCGGCCTTCTCCGGAGGTTCACCTCGAGCCCAAGTCCCATAGCTTGAGAGGTATCCCATGTGTCCCAATCACACTGAACGTCCTATTCACATCTTGGCCATTCGGGGGGTGCAGTGATTTGGCGACAATAATTTTTGGCACGCCTGGTGGGACCTCACAGACATCACAAAAGTTAGAGTTCCATCTTTCAGAGGTGTCTCATTATCAAACAGGAAATCTTAACACACCGTACGACTACACACAACAGTTTTTGGCACGCCCGGTGGGACAATCATTCAAAATCTTAAGCCACCGTGCGACCACACACAACAATTTTTGGCACGCCCGGTGGGACATCACAGACATCACAGAAGTTAGAGTTCCATCTTTCAGAGGTGTCTCATTATCAAACAGGAAATCTTAAGTCACCGTGCGACCACACACAACAGTTTTTGGCACACCCGGTGGGACATCACAGAAGTTAGAGTTCCATCTTTTAGAGGTGTCTCATTATCAAACAAGAAAATCTTAAGGAACCGTGCGACCACACACAACAGTTTTTGGCACGCCCGGTGGGATGGAGTTGGTACTTCTCTTCTCACTTACACAAGTCAAAGTACCTGGCGACTCTATATCTCTAGATTCCAAATCTCAGTGCAGTAACTTATGCAAAGAATTCAGACAAGAGCTTCTTCAAAGAAAGGAAAGTATCAGCATATCGAACTTTCCTTGTCTCCTCCAAAAAGAAGCAGAAGAGGCATTTCCACATCCCCAGTTCCAGATTTACCTAGTAGGGATCATTCAAACTCCTCCTTAAGGAATATTTCCTCCACCCAGGAACAATCAACCTTTCGTTGCTATGGTGAGGAACCAAGTTTTTCCCCCTTTCAATGCAAGCAGTCCTCTCATGTTGGCTCAACGTGACCCAATACCTATTGCGGCACCTCAAAAGTTTACCCTTCTACACGGGGGAAACTCATGTTACTCCAGTGGAGCATATCTTTGATGTAGTCCAACATCTGTGCAGTACATAATATCACCGAAGACAACGTTGCAGTTAGACTTCTTGCTACCTCTTTCAAGGGAAAATCACTTCAATGGTTTCACGGGTTAGGTGTTGGCACTATAACCACTTAGGACAAGCTGGGAGAAAATATATGTAAACAATTCGAAGACAAAAGTGATCACCTATCACTTTTGGAACAACTTACTACCATAAAGAGAGACTTCCCAAGAATACATGAGTGATTTCAACTTCCGATTTCCATAGGACTTGGAATAGGATTCTAGTGCTCGTAAAGCCTTCTGCACATAATGCATTCTTGTACTATTTGCGAGCCTTGAATAGCAATGTAGCAGTTATGATCCAGTCCATGGGAGGGACTACACTGCCTGATGCTTACGAAGTTGCCATAAGTGCAGAGAATTCTTTGATTCAGGCTGGAAAGATAGCTCCACGACCACCAATGCCCTTTTCTCTAGATCTTACGAATCATCAGCCTATCATTGCTCCTATTCCAGTAGACTCTAGGCAACCATCTCAATCTTCCTCTACCTCTTCAAATGACCTATTTGAAGTCAAGTCACTACTACAAAATTTTGGAAATGAGCTCGTTGCACTCAAAAGGCAACAATTTCAATACAATCATCCGTATCAGCCACAAAATCAGCAGTATCAGGCTAACCATCCTCCTTTTCAAGGAAACAATCAGCCTCGAAATCAAACTACAAGTCAAGTTGCAAATGTTAGGCCCTTGAACTTTCAGAACCCTCTTGCAGCTAGCTCATCTAGAGCTATAGTACCTATTCAAAATAATCTAGTTCAAGACTACGAATGGTGTTATCCTTGCTCTCAACCTCACAATCAAAATCTTTGCCCCAATGGAGTTCTTAGCCAGGCCCTTATGGTTCAAAGTGTATCTACCCCTTTAGATTTAACAAACAATTCATCTACGCAAGAAGCAGCAGATCAACCGCAGGCACCTGAAGAATCCACGTTGCTAAACTGGCAAGAAGAATATTTTTGCGGATTGAATATAGATTCTTCATCAGTGGCAACAAACACTCATTCCAAAAAGAGAGAAATGGAGCCTCAACCTCTCGAAGCTGATCTAGCGTCCACTTCTCAACCTGGGTTTCAAATGGTAGTTGAAAAAAATGCAGGAAAGAAATCACCAGAAACATTGGCTAGCCTACACCGCAGGGAAAGATGGTTCCTCCAGGCATCATGGTACCCAACAAAACATTTTCCAAAGGAGGACCCCAATGCCCAAAAAAGTGTCATCAAAGTTGGAGCAATTCCTTTCAGCATAGTAGAACAAATGAAGAAAACCAATCTGAGCGTTACCATGTGCGACGGACTCTCGATCCCTTCCCAAAGAAACCTGTTGCGAGAAGCTCTGAACAGTTTTAGTACAACCAGCGGATCACCAAGCCATGGAGTGACAAATGCTACAAATTTGTGTCAACCGGAAGGGAAAATCATTCCTACGGAAAACAAACCACCACCATTCTACATTTCCCTGATCATTGGTGACCACCTGGTACATAATTGCATGATCGATTCTGGTGCTAGTAGCTCTGTCATGTCGAAACAAATTACAGATGTACTAGGCATACAATATGCACCAGTTACAAGAGGGGTTGTTCAACTGGATGGCACAACTGTTAAGACTATTGGGGTTATCAAAGGGCTTTAACTTACCATTCATGCATGCACAAGTTTTTCATTCACCCAAGACATATCGGTCATTGATCTCCCTCCCCTCTTTGCCATCTGCCTATCACGGGATTTCACTGCGAAGATGGGTGGTTACCTATCAGCCGATTGGTCACATATGATTCTCAGGACTCAATACGGAACCAAAGTAACTATAAGGGCAGAACCAATCTACCATAATCATGTAGAATCCTACACTGCTAGTCCCATAAATGGAAATTACACCATCGGTGATCCCGAAGAGGAAGATGCTGATCATGAACCAACAACCCTTGTTGAAGAAGTCCCTGATACTTTGCTAGATGAAGTAAGTAGAGATCATCAGTATGATCCCTACGCTGATTTATTGGTAAAAGAAGAAGCTGGTTTGCTGGTCTTGGAAGAAACAGGATTAGGTACTTACTGTATCCATGAAGAAGATATGATCATACCACAACTTGTCAAAACACCAAGTGATTCTAAAGGATTGTGGCAATTATTCTTCGATGGCTCAAGAAGTAAGAATGGATCCGGTGCTGGTGTTATGTTAATTTCTCCAGAGGGAGATAAGTACTTCTCATCTTTCCAGTTGTAGTTCAGTTGCACCAACAATGTTGCTGAATACGAGGCTCTTGTGCAAGGAATTCAGCTAGCCCAAAGGAAGGGAATCAAGGCCCTGACTATTTTTGGAGATAGTGAGTTAGTTGTTCATCAAGTTTCCGCATGTAGTGCATCCAAAAATGATCTTTTAATATCATATAAGAATCGAGTCTGGGACCTGATTGAAGATTTTGAAGATTTTGGAATCCATGCAATCCCTAGAAATCAAAATCAAGATGCAGATAGGCTTGCTACAATTGGTTCACAATACAACATACCAGTTGATATCATGAAAGAAGGGCAGCAATTTGTTAAAATGGTGGTTCGACCAGCAGTCCCTGATAATGTGAATAGTTGGCAAGTGTTTGATAGTGACAACCAAATCGTCCTCTTCCTACAAGAAGAGACAGAGTTTGCTGCAAAAAATCAAGATAAGTTGCAGGAGTCATATGGTGAGAAAATTATCCAATTGAAAAGCAACAAGTTCCCAAAAGGTTTAGTCACTTTGGAATCCATTTTCAATTCAGATGACCAAGCGACAAGACAAATCCCTAACATGGTGGTCAGAGAAGAATATTTTGAGGAAGTTGAAGTATCAAATGAAAAATTTCTCAACATCGGAAAAGTGTGTACTTCTGAGGAGAAAGAAAATTTCATCAAACTTTGTCAAGATTATCATGACATCTTTGCATGGAGCTATAAAGATCTACGTGGTTTTGATCCAGGTCTAGCACAACATACCATCGAACTGGATCCTAATGCTAATCTAATTTGTCAAAAACAGAGACCAATTGATCCCAAAATTGAGACACTAATGAGAAAGGAGATAACCAAGCTCATCGAGGCCTGTATAATTTTTCCCATCAAGCATTCCTCATGGGTAGCCAATTTGGTGCCCGTGAGGAAGAAGAACGGAGAGATCCGGTTATGCATAGATTTCAGGGATTTGAATCATGCATCATTAAAATACCATTATCCTCTTCCATCGATGGAGTAGATCCTTCAAACGGTGGCACGAGCTCAAATATTTTCTTTGCTCGATGGATATTCAGGTTACAATCAAATCCTAGTCCAAGAATCTGACCAATTCAAAATGGCTTTCACTACCAAGTGGGGCACGTATGCCTACAATAAAATGCCATTCGGATTGTCCAATGCCGGGGCTACTTTCCAAAGAGCCATGGACATGGCATTTAAGGGACTAATCAACAACATTATTTTAGTTTACCTTGATGATATAACTGTATACTCTAAGCATGCAGAAGATCACATCACGCATCTAAGGAAAGTTTTCCAAAGGTGTAGGGAATTTGGGGTTTCACTTAACCCCAAGAAATGTATTTTCGCAATACACGAGGGAAATTTTTTGGGGCATGTGATTTCAGCAGAAGGATTATCAATCGATCCAGCTAGGATTCATTGAATTATGTCCTTATCTCTCCCAAGTCACAAGAAGGGCCTCCAGAGTTTTCTGGGAACCATAAATTTCATGCGGAGATTCATCCCTCAATTCGCGACATTGGCTAAACCACTGACAGCCATGCTAAAGAAAAACATGCCATTCTCATGGACAAAAGAAGGACGAGAAAGCTTTGAAGCTATTAAAACAGCCATTTCTCAAGATCCCACGCTTGTGAACCCCAAGTTTGACAAAGATTTTATCCTTTATGCTTTTGCAGGTCAAGAGAGCATTTCAGGGATCCTCACCCAACAAAACAACAACCTGATGGAGCAACCAATCACTTTCTTCAGTCAATCCCTCAAAGACTACGAGTTTAAATACTCATTCATTGAAAAGCAAGTCTTTGCGGTTATTCAAGCTTTGAAGAAATTCAAGCACATGTTGTCCAATAACAAGATTCATCTGATGGTGTCTCATCCAGGTGTCAAGGAGTTTTTGCTGAACAAAGAAATGAACGAAAAGCGTGCTGGATGGATCACGAAGGTAATGGAGTATGACATGCACATCAAAGTCACTAAACTTGTTAGAGGTAAGGGTTTATGTCAACAACTTGCAACAGACATGGAATCAAAAGATAATGAGGACGTGACACTCCTAAATACTGATGAGGATGTTGATCAAGCTGACTAGTTATCCAAAATGAAGAATTTCATCTTCTCAGGAGCATACCCGGCAAACATGGATAAAACCCAAAGGTGAACTTTCCGTCTTCAATCTATCCCATATGTTTTGGTAGATAGCGTTCTCTTTCGAAAAGATTTGAACGACATCCTCCTTCGGTGCATAGGACCAGAACAAGTTAGTAAGATACTAGAAGAATTTCATAATGGCCTATCTGGAGGACATTATTCCGCACGAACAACAGCTACCAAGATCATGCGAGCTAGCTACTATTGGCCAAATTTATTTAAGGATGCCCATCTTTGGGTAAGGAAATGCAAAGAATGTGCCTTTTTCACAGGTAAGCAGAAGCTGGCAGCTCTTCCATTGCATCCAATTCAAGTGGATCAACCCTTTGTTCAATGGGGGTTAGACTTCATCGGAGTGATTAATCCTGCATCTAGTGATGGACATAAGTGGGTCCTTACCGCAACAGACTATTTTACTTGATGGACAGAGGCAAGCTAGCATTAAAAGAGAGAAATGAAAAGGCAGTTCTAGATTTTTTGGAAGGTATAATGACAAGGTTCGGTGTTCCGTTTACAGTCATTTCAGATAATGCGTTGGCTTTTCTTGGTATGAAATTGAGTGAATGGGCTGTTAAAAATGGGGTATACCTAAAAACTTCGTCCAATTACTATCCTCAAGGAAACGGATTGGCTGAGTCTAGCAACAAAAACCTCATAAGGATTATTAAGCGCACAATGGAGACTAACAAGAGGACTTGGCATACACAGCTTAAGACTGCCTTATGGGCATATCGGATCACACCTAAAAGGGCCATCGGAAATTCTCCTTTCGTTCTTATATATGGAAGAGAGGAAAAACTCCCACTCTCATTGGAGTTACCTTCTTTGGAGTTAGCTCATCAACTTGAAGTTATAGAGAGTGATCCTCTGACAGTAAGGTTTGCTGAACTCATGGAGTTAGAGGAAGTACGAGACAAGGCTATGAAAACTTTGGAGTAGCATCAGGCTCAAGTTAAGAAATCTTTTGACAAGAAGGCGTCCGAAAGGCATTTTCAAGAGGGAGATTTAGTTCTCAAATGAGATGAAGACAGGGCCAAACCAGGAAAGCATGCCAAGTTTGACGCTCTTTGGAGTGGGCCATACATCATCACAAGTTGCAAAGAGGCAAATTCATGTTCCGTCTATCTAAGCTCAATGGAGAAGAACTGCCCATTCAAGTGAATGGGATACATCTCAAAGCTTGTTTTTGAGAAGCGTTCCACCCCCTGTACAGTTAAACTAGGTGTTTTCCTCCAAGTGCTTATGCAAATTGTTATGTGTTGTTGTTTTACTTTCCTTGTTGTTGTGTTTTTTGTTGTTCTGCACATTATTTCATCATTAGAAGGTGTCAAGGAGAAGAAAGGTTCAAGGTTTCTATAACAGTTCCAAATCTGCTTCATTCAAATTTTTGCAATGTTCCATGGATGTCAAGCATTCAACAGATTCAGTATACTTCATGCTTGGCATTCCAAGGAGGTCCAGGATATCGGAAATGCTCAAGGAAATTCTGGGATGTGTCAAAGAAAATCATACTACTTTCAAGATTCCAACATAGACTCCATGCCCAATGCATGACTTAAGGCTACTGGAATCATGCTTAGTAGGAAATCATCCCCGAGAGGTCGCCAAAAATGTTATCCAATTTTGCACACCTGGCAAGATTGGACAAGGGAGTCCTGTCATGTTCAAAATGAAATAATAGTCCCAGGAACCCACCTTCGGTTATTATCAAGATGCAATAATTAAAAATAACTCCTAAATTGCATATGAAGAGATCACCTAGCATCGAAAGGCACCCAGTTGATCTCAACTCAGTGGAGAGTTCAGGGTCGAGTTGATAAAGAACCCGGTGTCAAATTGATAATCATCTCAAAAATCATCTCAGTGGAGACTCTCAGTTCTAAGAGCTCAACAAAGTCTTCTTAATGCAAAATATAGCTCATTGAAAATTGATGAATGAAGGGAACTCTATAAGGATCTCGGTAGAGATTGATGCATGCGGAAGTGAAGGCCAAGTCAGGGAGAGTCAAAGTTTGAGCTATCAATAAAGTCTCAATGAATTGGAAACGTTCAAGCCACAGGCGGAAGCGAAGGCAGAGATAAGGAGTTCGACTCATCTTCGTGACTCATTCATTTTGGAGATCATGTGGTGAGCTTCTTTTAGGACACATTCTGCAGAGCTAGGGTGATTCAAACACAAGCCAAGGCATCAAGAGTGCCATAAAATGAATGGAGATCGTTGTGTAAATAGAGATACGTGATGGAGCCCTATCAATGGGACTCATCGAGCATGATGGATAATTCAAGACAACTCGTTTCGTGTGGATGCATTAAAGATGGTTTCTAGGATACAATTCTAGGGCTCATTGATGAATGCAAAACTGGGAGGCCTACTCAAGATAATTTTTCAATGGTAAGCTCGCAGAGACAGCAAGAATGCCGAGCCAGGGTATTAGTGAATACAGTATATATATTTTCGCTGGCTGTTGTTCAGACCCTCCTCGGCCAAGCATTTGGTGCACAGGCAGTTGACATGTTGCGGTATGGAAGAAGCCTTTTTTAGCACTTCCAACAAGCAGGTCGCTCAACTATGTTTTTATCTGTTCAGCATCGAATGCATCCTCAAATTTAGGATTTTTCCTTCAAGATATTTTTTATAAAAATCTAAGTGACAGTAAGGGTGTTACCGGGAGACTTGATTAAATTTATTTTACAATGCAACTCATGGAAACGGATCTCATAGAGGTGGAATTGTTTCATATCAGAATATTCATGGAGCATAATTTGCTTTGCAGTTATATGAGAATCTTCAACAAGTCACTCAGAAAGTCGAGCATGTTTTTTGGGAGAAAGGAAATAGCTCAGCGTTGAAACATTTGAGCTCACTGAGAGATCAAGCTTATAGCTCAGACTGAAGTTCAGTTAAAATATTGATCCTAGTTAGACCCAAAGGAATTGATGGTCGAGTTCACTGATATCTTGTGTGAAATCACTTACGGCATAGCGGTTCTTAGAGACATGTTGTAGATATGATAAGATGACATGAGAAAATAGGATATGGCTGAACTCAGCCCGACAGATAAAATGATATTTTTATAGACATGAGTTCGAGGGATCACTTAGATGGACTCTGTCCTACAATATCCATGTTTGCTGAAGCTTGAAGCTCGAATGGGTCATGAAAATCCCGCGAATGGGAAAAATTTCACTATCTTGCCAAGGTTACGCGGCAAAGCTAAGGCCGGGGCCCGTGGATTGGTGTGGCCGAGCCGTTACGGGGATATTTGGAGCTATTATGCCAGGCGTGGAGATATTGGTTTGGCAAACCATGACCGAAATTCCACGCGGGGGAGATTTGGAGCAGCACCGCCAAGTGGAAATTTTAAGATGGAAAACCATGTTGTTCACCTCCACGTGGGGGAGATTTGGAGCAGCACCGCCAAGTGGAAATTTTAAGATGGAAAACCATGTTGTTCACGTGGGGGAGAAATCCGGTTGAACTGCCAAGCATGGAGATTTGATGATGGCAATCCATCATGAGACTTCCGCATGGGCCATGTAAACAAAACCCCGCGCAGCTTGGAGTGGTCCGAGTCTTTGGGCGAGTCACACGGAAGGTAAGTTGGAGAACGTGGGAATGAGGCAGTTGAAGTGTTTAATCAGATTAGACGTGGTTGTCTAGCCTGGCCAAATTCGAGTATGACACAGAGATGGGCGAAGGAGGCTCTACACATTCTAATTACCACGCATAACATTTTGGTCACGAGACAGATCAACCACAGGCAGCAGGCATGTTGCAATACAGTAGAAGCCATTTTTAGCGCTTCAAACAACTGCAGGAAACAAACATTCACTGCCGTGTACGATGGATTAGAGTCACGCTGTTCAAGGCTTCATAAAATTTTCCTAAACCAGGAGATGAAGGTTTAAAACGGTGCAGAATGAAACGATTCATATTGCTCAGCATTCCTTCTCCTAGAAATGAATTGAATGTGAAGATCAACTTTGAAAATACCTGGTCAGCCCTTTTTCATGTTACATCCTTGATGGTCTCTTTGAGAAACTCTGAGGGCAGAAGAAATATTTATACCCTTCCATTATGTATATCCAACCAGACAATAACAATATTCTTTTACCAGGTTCAGAGAAGCTCGTTTTTAATAGACGATTATACTGTAGTTTCAAGCCGATTTTATCTAGCTTATTTCTATTAGCTTTGATCCATGACTAAGGGAGAATTCATATGGTTGTTACCTACACATTTTTCCAAGGTCCTCTTGGCTGCCCCAATTGTTCAATGTATTTTTTGAAGGGCTCCTTTTATGTGTTGAAAATTGTAACATGAAGGATCTTTTTAGTTTCTGGAAAAATGAGTGTATTGTTTAGCTCACAGCTACTTATGCCATAATCCCAATAGTGGCATAATTGTTGATTGGAGCCGAGATTGCTGAGTGCACTGCCAAAATACCAAGGGGCTCTTTTGGCCAAAAAATCAGTCTTAAGGGTGTCTATCGACATGTTATGGGCATGAGCCTGGGTCATCATCATGACAGCATTAGGTCTTTATTGGTAATGGCATTTTCTCATCGTTTGGAAGGTACAATTGTGCTTATTATGGCCAAGCTAAAACATTCTTACTACAAGTGTTATATGATAAGGAAGAACCATGAGCATTGTGGTAAAACCATTCTTTTCAAAAATGTTGGGTTAAGCTCGACATTCAAGTGAGTTTGAGCCCAGGAAAGGTAAGATCGTTTGCTGGATGAAGAGCTAGGTGACTTCGCAGGGAGCTCATGGTGATGTTTCATGAAGTTTGAATGTGGAATGCATAAATGGCTTCGAGTTAACAGAGAAAAACGATAAGAATCAAGTTTGATAGCCCACCATTCGGAGGACTCAATGCAAAAGAGCCCGATTGCCAAGACGAGGAAAGAGTTGGTGTGGGGTTCAAAATCAATTGCAACACCGAGTTAGAGGATTCAAAACTCATCGAGTTGAGATTTGTGCAGACTCCATCCACATGGACCCCCCTCCTCTTCAAGTCAAATGGGTCAACGGGGGGGTCCCAACATTATGTTAATTAAATTAATATTTTTATTTAAATATTTTAATAATAATATTTAGTATTATTATTTAAATATTTTATTTAAATATTCTTTTAATTAATTGAGAAGACTAGGTCATCAAGCAATTAATGACCCATGATGGAACCTTCTTAGGTGGTTCAACTAACTGTGATAAATACGTCATGGGCCTTCAATTTAGGAATGCAATTATGACATTTCCTCTTCTTTCTCACATATTCTTCTATAAATGTAAGTTGGAAGCTCATTTCAAAGGGTTCCAAGAGTTCAGACAAGTTCGACAGTTAGATATCTCAGGCAAGAGTGTATACTTTTCAAGAATCCTCTCTCTTCTGCAAGTTGTTCTTGTGTGTTGAGAGAATTTTCAAGCCTCCTCTTCAAGACTGTAATGGCAACTATTGCCTCTTCTGAATGTATGATGCATTGTGCATGTTATTGAAGCAATAAAAGTGTGTGTTTTGTGACTAATCTCGGTCCTTTCATCCTTTTATGCTTCTTTGTGCCTTTCTCGTACTTGCAGGTACATTGTGCAAGTTTAAGTTTCTATTGCAGGTTCTTGGAGTTCTGTGCTTATCGAGTGGTGGAGTATTGCATGCAGTTGAGTTGTGGTGTCTGTTCATCCTTCTTGAGTTCATCCTTCTTCACTGGAAAACTGGTATATTTCTCGGTCTGATAAATTTTAACAAAGGGAACGCGTGTCTCTTAGTCTATGGTATCATGTACCCTCTCTAAGTTGCAGTAGGTGAAGTTGACCTGTGGTGCATACACCCTCTTCAAATTAACCCTTCTTGAATCTGAAGACACCCTTTATTCGGTGCATCACCATCCCTAGTATAGTTTCATTTCTGTAAATCTCTTTCCCTAAAACCCCATGAAAATGTTAGCATAGGACTAGATAATCATTTTTGATACACTAGGAGTAGTACAACACTTAGTTTAGGAAGAGGAAGCCGGCCTTCTTCGGAGGTTCACCTTGAGCCCAAGTCCCACAGCTTGAGAGGTGATCCCATGTGTCCCAATCACACCGAACGTCCTATTCACATCCTGGCCATTCGGGGGGTGCAGTGATTTGGCGACAACAGTTAACTCCACAGAAGTCTTCCGTTTGCCAATTGGCCAATGTGGTTTCTGTTGGAGGTCCTTCTTGTTGCATTTCTTGCTGTTGATTCTCCTCCTGGCCTGGTTCTTGAGGAACACCAATTGTTTACACCATCAAGGCCTGATTTAGTGCACCATTGAAACATGCTGACTGATTGTGAGGTAGATTGCAAGGGTAACACTAGTCGTACTCCTGTGCCATGTTATTTTGTGTCAGGACCAAGGCTCTTGAGGACGTCGTTGCATTTGGATCATACGGTCAAAATGGCCTGGCAGCTTGAGGTTGTCCTTGGTTTTGGTTTTGATTTGCAGCCTGAGGTGGTGGTCTATTTTGTTGGTATGGGGGCCTAGCTTGGTATTGTGCTTGAGGCTGATACGGTCTAGCACTTTGAGCTTGTTGTCTTTTGATAGTCACTAGCTCATTTCGAAGGTTCTGCAGTTGTTTCATGACCTCCTGCAATTCCTTTGAAGTATTTGAAGAAGTTGACGCCTCATTATTGCTTTGATTTCTAGGAGTTGGAATGGGATTCAACTCTGGTGCTTGACTGGTTGTAGGATTTCCCATATCTGGATAGAGAGGCATTGGTGGCCTTGGTGCAAGCTTGCCAGCTTGGATCAAACAGTTCTCTACTCTGATAGTTGTGTCGTAGGCCCCTGGCAGTGTTGTTCCTCCCATTGATTGGATCATCATGGCTATGTCTGAATTTATAGCCTTTAAGAAATAAAGGAATGCTCCTTCGGCGGTTGGTCTCACAGCTATTGGAATCCTGTCCCATGTTCGTTGGAATCTGAAGTTGAAATCTATCATTTGTTCATTAGGAGCCCTTTTGATTGTTGTCAGCTGTTCCAATAAAGATAAATTGTCTGCCCTCTCCCCGAATTGGTTACAAAGAGCTGAACAAAGTTGGTTCCAATTCATAATAGACCCTGCTGCTAGGCTCCTAAACCATTGTAAGGCCTTACCTTTGAAAGATGAAGCCAACAACTTGACTGCAGTATCCATTTCATTTATTTCATGAATTGCACATGCATTAGCAATATCCTGGATGTGATCAATAGGAGTAGTGTGATTTTCTCCTGTAAAATAGGGTATATTCTTTAGTGCTGCAACTGGAATTTGATTCTGAGCATTTAGGGCAAGTGGACTACTGCCCGTGAAATTGACAAAGGGATTCAGTTGTAGATGTGCCATTATGATTGGCCTAAGAACCTTGGTCGATGCGAGAAAAGGCCTACCAGGTGGAGGTGTAGACAAAGTCCTGTTAGGTGGAGATGGTGATCTTTGTGGTCTTCTTCCTCTCCTCCCTCTACCTGGTGATAGTTGCAAGTGGACAAATAGCCCCTCTTCTCGAGTATTAGACCTGGTTCGAATTCTTCTCATGTGCCTGGGCAACTTGTGCTGCTACACCGCTAAATTCTATCCCTTCGGATTCGCTAGATGTGTTAGAAAAAATGAGCCTCAAAAGGCAGACTTTTGCCAAGTTACACACCAAACCTGACAATATTTTAAAAAAATAGAATTTTAAAAGACCTGTATTTTTGAGATTTTAGAGTTTGGAATTTGATTTGGAATGACAGTCCCGAAAATCCAAAAATGCCAGACTTCCGAAAATCCAAAATCCGAAAATCAAAAAATCATGAAATTTTGAAAGTCAAAATCTCAAAAATCTAAGAATACCCTTTTGAAGATTATCCCCTGATCTATCAACTGGTGAAATTTTGACTTATTTCGAGCAAGTTAAGTCCTTGAAAATTGATTTCAAAGTTTAGCCTAGAAGGTGAAAATATGAAATTGTAAAACCTGCAATTTTTTAAGTCCGAATTTCTTGAAAGTTCCTTCAAATCTGTGGAATGACCTCTTGGTCCCATCGGGCATGCCAAAACTGTTGGTGGAAAATTGCAGCACCCCTGAATGTCTCTGCAACTCAATGGGTTGAGACTCTCAGTGCGATTGCATAACATGGAGCTTTTCCCAAGTGTGGGACCTTGCGAAATCGGAAAAGCTATCCGGATGAAGGCCGGTTCCTTTTCCTCTGTTCAGATGCATACGTAAAAATGCAGAGGGTTTACAAAAAACCTAATCTATCTTGCCAAGGAGACAGGGGTAACATTAAGATGCACAAAGAGTATGAACCTAAACTATCAGGGGTAATGCAGCTAGGTATTACATAATTACCTGAATAATGCCAAGGTAGACACAATCCATTAACAATATCAATGCAAGATAAGTGCACAGATGGCACTAGTCATGTCATCAGTGACATATCATGTTATCCTTTCAACGAATATTAGCAGAGGGTTGAGAATCATCCACAGTCACATGTATATAATAATTGTTTAACAAAGATTGTTGCATGGACATTGCAATTAATGTCTCTTTTGTGTGCAAAGTTTTGTATCTAATAAACAATTTACCAAATTTTGATGTTTGAACACCATGGAAGTAAAAATACCTGTTCAAATATAATAAGGGATGACAAAAACATGAAAATGGTCTAGACCTTTAGAAATTCATCAACTCCTATGGAATTCAAATTATCAGGAAGATATAAGAGTTTAGACTTCAAATATGAAAGGAATTACATCAACTAAAGTATATCAACCACCACTATGATCCATTTAATTCATCTCATTATGAATTTTAGGTAAAAACAATAGCTAGATACATAAATAATAAAGGATTAGAACTATATTTTTGCATTTATTAAGAATTAAGGATCTCACTCAAATGTAAGTTGACATCTAGATTTTGAGCCTCTTTTGTACAGAGGACCTTGTATAGTCCCTTTCAAAAAACTACTTACCAATGCATGAATAAAAATGCTCCCAGTTGATAGTTATTTCCGTCTAAGAATATATTAATTTTGCCATTGTACTTTAATTTATTTTATTTTTCACAATGTCTTTGTTTTGTTTTGAAATATGGTGGGGAGACCAAAAGTTCATTGACATAAAAATGTGTATTTCGACATCCTCTAATACGTGCACCAAGCATGCAACTTTTATCCCTGTTCACACTATGTCAGAAATGCGCCATAAAAATGAACACACAAGGGCAAACAAAAGTCTTGCATTTACCCTGTCAACATAACAATTACACAAGAAGGGTTACTGATGTCATGTATACTAAGCGCATGAACAATGTGGATTGTGAACACTGAATTTGGTTATGTCTAGAAACTAAAATAAACCAATGGCGCATCCTTTAGGTTTTCAACATCCATTTATCAATAAAAAAGGTTCTCTAGCGCACATGGCAAACCAAAATCCATTCTTAGTTTTCAACAATACATAACACACGATTCGGAGTTTTAGTGCTTTCAAGGAGTCACAGTCCTTTAGAGATGTCGACTTTTCAGGGTTTCAGGAATGTGCACCAGTGTTCAGGCATTTTGGCAGGTTTTCCTTTTTGAATTTCAAAACTCATTGTCATGCACCATTTTTGTGCAGAAATGGCGCATCCTTTACCCTGTAGAATTGGTTCGACAATTGTATGCGCCACTATCCTGCAAAATTGGCAAAACAAATGACATAAGGATGGGAGCTCCAGTTTCTTATTTCAATAGGAAGGTATACATGTGCCATTATTTAAAAAGGTGAAGAATGTGGATGGAGAAAATTCTGAAGTTACTTTGCAAAACTTTCCATCCCATAACCAACTTTGATTACTGGGGTAAGTTCATTGAAAATAGGGTTGGATCTATTTCTCATGTGACTCCAGTTAGAGGATACATTTGGAGTCATTATCGAGATGAGGTTCATCATCAAACAATGAGAATATGAAAGGTTGACTTTGAATGAGGTTAAACAATTTGGTATTGCAGATAGATTCTGGAAGGAAATGGAGGATGAGTGATGAAGTATTGGATGCAACTATACATGAATAATAATGTTGTTAATCAACCTTTGTCATGGATCGATTGGTACCAGTAGAAGAACATTACAATACTAAGGAAAGGGCAGGGCTCATTCTACAAAGGAACATATGATTGGTTGGATACCTTGGGAATTTCACCCAACGGGATAGAATCAATCTATAAGAATAGAAGCCTAACCAACACCGAGTCTCCCTACACCCACGAAATGGTAGAAGGTCTACTCAAAGGGTCCATATAGTTAACTCAAAGGAAGGTCTCATTCATGTTGTTGGGAGTTCCTCTCTTCTCAAAAGCTCCCACTTGCCAAGGTTGTGTCCTCTAGTAATACAAGTAACAGAAGTTGTTGAAGTTAGTATATTCTCCAAGTGTGTGTCATAGATATTTTCATCTACCCCTTCTTCATTACCATTGTCACTATCTTCAACTCCACTTTCCTTCCATCATTATCCACTGTTCCATTCACTCACCTCTACTTTTCCATCTCCCATCCATGACCCAAGTGTTTTCATCCCTTCATATTCCTCTCAGTAGGGGAAATGATTATGTCTCCAGTTTCCACTCCATTTTCTCTAGCAACTTTCATTTCCTTCCATTTCCACTTCTAGTCTTTTTGCATCTGCTCCCTGAGGCTATTCTCACTTCTACCCCCATCTATCATAACAACCTCCATTTCATGTGTCAACTGATATTACCAATGCTATTGTCTTATCCAGTGCTCCAAGTAGTCCAAACCAACCATGCTACTTTCATCATGTATCTGACTATACCATGAATGGCTATATTCGCCAGAACCCCAAAGTAGAAGAAGAATGTGCCTCTTGTAGATGTGATAGATTTGAGCATGTTGGAGCCTACTTCGAGGAAATAGGCCAAGAAGCCAAAGATCTTCTCCATCCTATCAATAAACAAATCAGGAGAGGGTCATGGAAATTACTACTCCTATTGAGGGAAAAACCAAATAAACAATCACAACAGCTGAGTACCAAATTTCTAGATTTTCATTAGGAAAAGTAACACACTAGGGGGCCAACAAAGATGTTCAAGTGAATCCTTGGAAATTTTTTTTAAGAAGTATGATAAAGATAAATCTTCCAAAGATGAATTGAAAGTCAAAGGTTGAACAACTCACTGCTCATGTTAAGGAAAGTAACACAACCCACTCCAACTACTGATCCTTCAACTACTAACTTCTCTGACAGTTTCTTCCGGTTTGGATGATATTTTATATCATGAAATTGAGAAGATAGGTTAGAAGGGAAGATCAGTGGATGGATGGATTAAAAACACACATGCTTCAGGAAGCTAATCCTTTGATTAAAACAGGCTGTTGAATTATATAATGATTTACAAACTAAAAGAACTTCTATTCGTAGGATAGATGAAATCCTTCTCTGAGGATAACAATAATTTGAATCTAAATTTCACTACATGGAGTGAGCATTAGAGATGTGGACCCAGATTTACTCCTTCAAGAAGGAGTAATTGATGATACTTCTAAATTGTTTGAGTTTTAAAAGGATATGGAATTTAGATCCCAGGTGTTGCAAGATTTGATTAAGAAATTGGATCATAAACGTGTGGAAATAATGGACGGTCTAAATGATATTTCAGAAGAGTTTGATAATATCAACTCCAAGTTTTTCAATGAGAATATTGATGCTCTTCTAGTGAAGACCAAATTAAATCAAATTTCAAAGATTTGGTGAACGAAAGATGATGAAGTAACTAAAACTTTCAATAGCGATTCAATTTACAGGTTATTCTTCATGCCATAATTTCATAAGTCAACTGAAGAAAGTGGTGAAGTAAACTTGAAAAGGTTACCAACTAAGATTTACGAGGGAGATTGAGATAGCAATGAATGTGGTAAATCATTATGCATGCGGGACCCGAGTGAGAAGGATAAGTACATGGAATCATTAAATGTTTCATTGATTACAAGACACCAGATGGCTATGTGGGAAGAAGATCAGGGGAAAACCAAACAGAGAGAGAAGATGATGCAGGTCCAAGCTAAAGCCAGGCGGCCATAGATTGGGATGGTTCAAAGCTCTGAATCAATCAAAGTTGCAAGGTTTGACTGAGTCAAACCTTTGCAACTACTTTGCTATTTTTATGGGAGTATGTTCCCTAGAACTTAATTACATTCTATTTTTAGTAATTTGTTAGTTAAGGTCTAGTTGTAATGGCTTAACCTAAAAACTTATAAATAGTTAAGTGCAAGAAGTTTTTAAACATAGATAGATCATTGAGAAGTTACTCTTCAAGCTTAGAAGAGTTCTTTGAACACTTTGAAGCCTTTCTATTTCATTCAGAACAATATTTTCCGTGAAGAATATAATTTATTGTGTTAATACTTTATCAATGTATGCTTTGTGGATGGAAAATTCCTTAGTGTAAGTGATTAACTCACCTTTATTTCATAATATCTTATTTCATTATGTGGGAAAGTGATGTGATTAACTTGAATATCAGTTTTGGAAAGATTATTTTCCTTCTATTATAAAGTTTCATTACTATTAGTTTTCATAAGTGGAAGAGATGTTTGACATGTGCATATTTTATATTTTCATGGTTGTCTATTGTGTATTCAATCATATTTGATATATCTATTAGGTATGCTTGGGGTCTTATAAGGGAATGTATGTTATTTTGTCTATGGTTTATTATTTACCCTATCCAAATAGAACAAGGTGAATAAGATTGTGATGGTTGTTTTATCCTTTTTGAGTTAACCCGTTCTGGTGTGAAGATCATATTACTATCTAGTTATACTCTTGGTGTATCACCATATTTTCCTCATTTGTTATTTCTAACCCTAAACCTTGTGAAGTGAGTAGATTAGAATCATTTAAAGTGATTTTTATCCTTACACATCGATCTTAAATTGGGTTCCCCAAGTTCTAAATAATTTGTCCTTCTCTGAAGGTTTATCTCAAGGAAATAAGGTCCCACACCTTGGGGATGATCCAATGTTGCACGAGATCTTTCAGTAATTCAACAAGTGCATGACCTGGGTGGCAATAATTTTTGGCACGCCCTGTGGGACAGAGTTGGTACTTCTCTTCTCACTGATAAAAGAATCAAAGTACATGGCGAATCCATTTCTCTGGACTTAAATTCTTAGTGTGTTTAATTATGTGAATAATTTAGACACGAGCTTCTTCCTCTAAGGAAAACATCAACATACTGAGTTATCCTTGTCTCCTCCAAGGAAAAAGAGAAGCAACAGTTTAACATCATCCCATAAAGGTCATTCAATTCCCCCTGACAGAATGTTTCCTCCACTAAATAAAAATTAACCCTTGGTCACCGTGGTAGAAAATGTTTGTCCTCCTTTCAATGCCAGAAGCCCCTTGCTATTATTGCAAAGAGATGCTATTGCTGCAACTGCCTTGAAAATTTTTCCATTTTATATTGGAGAAAACAATGTTACTCCTTTGGAGCACATTTTGGATATAGCTAGTATATGTGCAGTACATAGAATTACAGAGAAAAATGTGGCATTCAGACTCCTCGTCACTTCCTTTAAAGGACAAGCACTTCAATGGTTTCAAAGTTTAAATGTGGGTTCCATAAATACTTAGAATGAGTTAGGTGAGAAGTTCTGTAAGCAGTTTGCAGACAAAATTGATCATTTTTCACTGATGGAACAGCTCACAACCATAAAGAGATCCCCTCATGAATACATGAGCGATTTTAATTTCCATTTCGACAAGACTTGGAAAAAAATCCCAACACTCATAAGGCCATCTCCAAGTAATGTATTTATGTATTATTTACGGGCATTGAACAATGACATAGTAGTTATGATTTAATCCATGGGGGGAACTATCGTTCTTGATGTCTATGAAATTATTATAAGAGATAAAAATTCTTTAATTCAAGCGGGAAAGATTGTGCCTAGGCCTCCTATGCCTCTGTTTTATGATGTTACAAGGAAACAACTAATCATTTATCTTATTCCAACAACTTCCAATTAATCAACTGTGACTCCATCTATTCCTTTGAATTATATGCCTAAGGTCAAATCATTGCTACAAATCTTCAGGAATGAGCTCGCAACAATCAAAAGGTAGAAATCTCAATATGCTCATCCATTTCAATCCCAATACCAAATGGTTCATCCCCCTTTTCAAGGAAGTAATCAGTCCCAAAACTAGGCTACAAATCAAGCTACAAATGTTAAAACTTTGAAATTTCAAAACCCTCTTGCTACCAATTCATCCAGAGCCATAGTACCTGTCCAGAATAATCTCATCCAAGATTATGAATGGTGCTATCCCTGTTCTCATCCTCACAACCAAAATATTTTCCCAAATAGAGTATTGAGTCAATATCTTATAGTCCAAAGTGTATCTGCCACACCTGAGTCATCAGTCAGATCAGCTGTATAAGACAACCAAGAGAAACCTTCTGATGAAACCACACTACTAAATTGGAAAACATATGATTTTTATGGTTTGAATACTGATTCCTCCTCTTTAGTGGTGAATACACGTTCTAAAAAGAGAGAAATGGAGTCTTAACATACCAAATATGATCAGTAATCCACTTCAAAACCTTAAACACAATAAAAAATTGATGAGGATGTAGGGAAGAAATCTCCAAAAACATCCGCTAATCAAGCTATAAGGAAAGAAGAGTCCTTGGGTATCATGGTACCCAACAAGAATTTTCCAAAAGAGGATCCTAATTCCCAAAAGGGTATTATAAAATTAGGGGAAATTCCATTCATTATTGTGGAACAAATGAAGAAAACCAACTTGAGCATCACTATGTGGGACACACTCTCAATTCCTTCTCAAAGGAACTTGCTGCGAGAGGTGTTGAACAATTTTGGTACAATTGATAGATCATCAAGTCATGGAGTAGAAATGGCAACAATTCTATGTCAACAAAAAGTGAAAATCAATTCCTAAGACCAGTAAACCACCTCCATTCTATATCTCCCTAATCATTGGTGATCATTTGGCCCATAATTACATGATTGATTCTGGAGCTAGTAGTTCATTTCTGCCTAAGAAGATTGTAGACGTGTTGGGAATACCATATACTATAAATCCAAGGGGAGTTGTCTAGTTAGATGGTACAATAGTTCAGACTGCTGGAGTCATTAAAGGACTCCAACTTACTATCTATGCATGCCCCAATTTTTCGTTCACACAAGATATATCAGTTATTGATCTTACTCCTCTCTTCGTCATTTTATTTTCACGAGATTTTACTACTAAGATGGATGGTTACCTATCATCAGATTGGTCACATATGATCCTTAGAACTCGGTACATGATGAAGGTGACTATAAGAGTAGAACCAATTTTCTGTAACCCTGTGGAGCCTTACACTGCTAGTCCCATAAACGGTAATTATGCCATTTCTGACCCAAAAGGGGAAGATGTTAATCATGAACCAACTACTCTCATAGAGGAATTTTCTAATATAATGCTTGATGAAGTAACTGTAGATCATCAATATGATCCCTATGCTAATTTATTGGTGGAAAAAAAGTCTAGTTTGTTTTTTTAGAGGAAATTGTATTGGGTACATATTGCATTCATGAAGAAGGTACGATGGTACCTCAACTAGTCAAATGGCAATTGTTTTGTGATGGATCGAGGAGTAAAAATGGATCTGGTGTGAGAGTTATGTTGATTTCTCCAGAGGGAGATAAATACTTCTCATATTTTTAGTTACAATTTAGTTACACCAATAATGTCACTGAATATGAGGCCCTCATATAAAGAATTCAGCTAGCTCATAAGAGAGGAATCAAGGCTCTGACTATATTTGGAGACAATGAATTGGTTGTGTATCAAGTAATGAAATGCAGTGCATCAAAAAATGATCTCTTAAGATCATAAAAGAATCAAGTTTGGGGACTTGATTGAAGATTTCAAAGATTTTGGAATTCATGCAGTTCCTAGAAAGAAAAATCAAGATGTTGATAGGCTTGCTACAATTGGATCGTAGTATGAAATTCTGGTGGACATCATGAAGGAAGGGAGAAAATGGTCAAAATGGTGGTCTGTCCCATAGTTATGGATAATTTGAGTAGCTGGAAAGTGTTTGATAGTGATAAACAAATTGTTCTTTTCCTGTAAGAAGAGGAAAAAAATTATGTGAAACACCATGATAAGTTACAAAACTCATATGGTGATCGAACTATATAGTTGAAAGGAAATAAGGTACCCAAATTCTTATTTACTCTAGAATCCATCTTCAATTTAGATGACCAAACCAAAAGACAAAGCAAAAACATGGTGGTCAAGGAAGAAGATTTTGAGGAAGTCGAGGTGGCAAGTGAAAGGTTCTTAAAGATTGGTAAAGTATGTACTGCTGAAGAGAAGAAATATTTCATCGAACTGTGTCAAGAGTATCATGACATCTTCGCATGGATATACAAGGACTTGTGTGGTTTTGTTTCTTGACTAGCACAACATACCATCGAGATGGATCCTAATGCTAAACCAGTTCGTCAGAAATAAAGGCCAATTAATCCCAAAATCGATCCACTAATGAGAATGGAGCTAGCTAAACTTATTGAGGCCTGTATAATTTTTCCTATCAATCATTCATCTTGGGTGGCCAATATGGTGCTGGTATGGAAGAAAAATGGAAAAATTTGGCTATGTGTGGATTTTAGAGATCTGAACTGTACCTCCTTTAAAGATCATTATCCACTTCCATTAATGGAACAAATTCTTCAAATAGTGGCATGAGCTTAGAGGTTTTCTTTTCTCGATGGGTATTCAGGTTATAATTAGATTTTGGTTTAAGAATATTCTCAATTTCAAATGGCCTTCACCACCAAATGGGGCACGTATGCTTATAACAAAATGCCATTTGGATTGTCCAATGTTGGGGCTACTTTTCAAAGAGCTATGGACATGGCATTTAAAGGAATAATCAATGATATAATTGTGTACTCTAAGTATGTTGTTGAACACATTACACATCTAAGGAAGGTGTTCCAAAGGTGCAGGTGATTTGGGATTTCGCTAAACCCTAAAAAATGTATTTTTGCAATACATGAGGGAAAGTTATTAGGAAATGTTGTTTCAGGGGAAGGATTATTTATTGATCTAGCGATAATTCACTCAATTTTATCCCTCTCCCTTCCCAGTCACAAAAAGGGACTCCAAAATTTTCTAGGCACCATAAATTTCATGCGAAGATTCATTCCCCAATTTGTAGATTTTGTTAAACCACTGATAGCTATGTTGAAGAAAAATATGCCATTCTCATGGAAAAAGGAAGGAAGGGAGAACTTCGAAGCCATCAAAATGGCCATTTCTCAAGCTCTCATGCTAGTGAACCCTGAGTTTGATAAATAATTTATTCTCTATGATTTTGCAAGTCAAGATAACATTTTAGGGATCCTCACCCAATAAAATGATGATCTGATGGAGCAACCAATTACTTTATTTAGGCAATCCCTCAAAGACTATGAGCTCAAATAATCATTTGTTGAGAAACAAGTCTTTGTAGTTATTCGAGCTCTAAATAAATTTAAGAACATGTTGTTCAACAAAAAATTTTGCCTAATGGTTTCTCATCCTAGTGTCAAGGAATTTTTGTTGAACAAAGAGATGAATGAGAAGTGTGTTGGATGGATCACGGAGGTGATGGAGTATGATGTACACATCAAAGTCACTAAAATTATTAGAGGTAAGGGTTTATGTTAGCATCTTGCTACATATATGGAAACCAAAGATGATGAAGATGTTACTCTCTTGAATATTGATGAAGGTGATGATCAAGTTGATTGGTTATTTGAAATGCAAAATTTCCTCCTCTCAAGATTATATCCTTCAAACATGGATAAAGGTCAAAGACATATCTTCCGTCTCCAATCTATTCCATATGTCCTGTGGATAATATTATTTTTCGAAAGGATTTGAATGGTGTTCTTCTTCGCTGCATGAAACCAAAACAAGTAAGTAAGATATTAGAAGAATTCCCCAATGGTCTACTGGAGGACATTACTCTGCACAAAAAACTACTACCAAGATTATGCGGGCCAGTTACTATTGTCTAGATTTGTTCAAATATGCCCATCTATGGGTGAGGAAATGTAAGGAATGTGACTTTTTCACTGACAAACAGAAGGTGGAAGCTCTTCCACTGCACCCAATTCAAGTGGATCAACCTTTCATTCAATGGGGCTTGGATTTCATCATGATGATTAATCCTCCATCTAGTGACAAACATAAATGGGTTCGTACTGTAATGGACTACTTTACTCGATAGACATAGGTAGTAGCATTGAAAGAAAGCAATGAGAAGGAAGTCCTCGATTTCTTGGAAAATATAATGACAAGGTTTGGTGTTCCATTTATAGTTATTTTGACAATGCAATGGATTTTATTGGTCTGAAGTTGAGTGAATGGGCTATTAAGAACATGGTCTACCTCAAGACTTCATCCAATTACTATCCACAAGGAAATGGATTGGCCGAGTCTAGCAACAAGAAATTTATAAGAATTATCAAACGCACAATGGAAAATAACAAGAGGACTTGGCATACACAACTTAAGAATCCCTTATGGGAAGATCAAATCACACCTAAAAAATCCATCGTAAATTTTCCTTTCATGCTAGTATATGGAAGAGAAGCAAAAGTTCCACTCTCCTTCGAGTTATCTCATCAGCTTGAGGCTATGGAGAATGATTCCTTGTCGGTGAGGTTTTCTGAACTCATGGAGTTGGAGGAAGTGTGAAACAAGGATATGAGAACTTTGGAACAACATTAGGATTAGGTTAAGAAATCCTTCAACAAGAAAAATAATGATAGACACTTTAAAGACAGATATTCAGTTCTCAAATGGGATGAAGATAGAGGCAAACCAAGAAGACATGCCAAGTTTGATGCTCTCTAGAGCGGGCCATACATCATCACTAGTTGTAAAGAGGAAAATTCCTTTTGCCTATCTAGGATCAATGGAGAATAAATTCCCATTCACATGAATGTGATACATCTCAAAGCTTTCTTTTGAGATTGTTCCTCCAAGTGCTTCACACATTTTTTTATTTTTATTTTTATTTTTGTATTTGTTTTGTGTGTGCTCTGAATGTAGTTTTCTTTCAGACACTTTTTCCTAATGGTTTGTATAAGGCTATTGGCCCTAAAGCTTACCAAGAAATCAATCCCTGAAGGCCTCCAAAAATGTTGACCTTTAAATCTTATCTTGAAATGAAGATATTAAAGTCAATATAAAATTTTTCTTCTACAATATTTCACCTGAAAGTGTTTAAAAATGTGTTAAAAGTTCTCTAAAAGTCTAAAAGTTTGAAAATTCAGAATTTTGGAGTTTCAGAATTTGGAGTTCTCTTATGGTATTTTTTGACTTTTTAAAATTACAATTCCAAAGACCAAAACTCCAAAGTTTCAAAATTTTAGAACTTCAGAATTTCGGGTTTTGAAATTGTATGTTTCCCTTTTGAGAAATTTCTTCTCAGAGTTCTGAAGTCTGAAACTCTGAATTTCTAAAATTTCAGAACTTCAAACTTTCGGGTTTCAGAAGTCTCTCATCCACTTTTTAATATTCTTTCTTTTGAAGTTCCAAACCCCGAAAGTACAAAATTATGAAATTTTGAAACTTCAAAATTTCAGGTTTCGAAGTCTTCCATTACCTTTGCACAATCTTTGTCTCTCAAGTTCCAAATTTTGAAACTCTGACGTTCCAAAATTTTGGAATTTTGAACTTTCGGGGTTTCAAACTTCAAAGTTATATGAGAATTTAATTCTCATCAACCTTTGCACGTGTTGGATTCTGAGCATTAATTTTGGGTTTTTCTATATAAACTCAAGTTTTTACCTATCATTTTCACTTAACTTTTTACTCTGACAATCTGATTTTTACTGCATTTTTGTACTTTCGAGATGTCATTTTCAAGGTAATTTTGTTTGGATATTTTTCTTCTTGGTTTATGATCTTTTTAGGTTTTTATTCCTTGTTTATTTTCTTTTGTTCTTCCTTTTTCTGTTTTGAAAATGGAACTCTTGTCGTCCACCATGTTTTCTTTGAAAGTGTTTCTTGATCTCCACAGTTGTAAAATCCAACATGTGTAGGCATCAAAATTAGATTTCATTATAGTTTTTCAAGATCTTCACAAGTGTTTGACTTTATTTTCATGCCCTTCGGTGAAGTTCGCAGTTCACAGTTTATTTCAGAGTTCAGAATTTTGTTGTTTCAGAACTCTGTCTTTTTAAAGTTTAGAAGTTTGTTGTTTTGAAGTTCGGAAGTTTGTTGTTTCAGAGGTTGAGGGTTTTTTTTTTGGAGGTTTCATTTTTGGGATTTCAGAGACTCCTTTTTTGGAATTTCAGAAGTTTTGGTTTCGAAGGTTCATAAGCTTTTAATTTTCAGATTTTTAGACATCTACTGTTTTGGGTTATCGGGGGTTTCACACTTTGGAACTAGATTTTTTTCAGACTTTCAAACTTTAGCATTTTGGGACTTTTACATTATTTGTTGCAAATTTTTAAAGGATCTTTTAGATTTCAAAAACCGAAATTAATGTCAAATTCTTTGGCAAAAGGTAAAGAAAAGATGAAATATACATTTCTCATAGTTGCTCCTCAGTATTGTCTATCTTAAGACTTAGGGAATATAGGAGATACTGATCTTAGGCAGGTTGATTTTCAAGATTTTTGGGCAAGGGTGAAAGGCCCTAAAAATAAATCCTAGATGCAAGCTATATATGACAATGGGCTTGTTCTTGCTGCCGATTTTCCTACCTCCGTGCATTGCCCAAAATTTGACTTGGCTGCTGCAGCCCACTTTGATGAAGATTCCAGGTTGGTAAAAGATGCTAACGACAAGGTTGTAATTCAATTGGAATCGAATTTATTTGAAGAATTTTTCAAAATCCTAGATGTTGAGGGCTATGTTACAATTTAACCAAAATTAGAAGTTAAAAATTGGGACAAAGAGACTAAAATATGTACGAAGGTTATGATGAAGAGCTACTTGGTCAAGAGTTTCACCAAACTTCCTAATACCATGTATCGATCACATTTCATCCAAAAATTAAATGATATTATCGTGTTGCTGAGTAGAGTTTCCGGCCTTGCCTCTGTAAAATAATTTTAGGAATGAATGTTCCTATATATTGCTACCATTAAGAAAAACAAGGAACTTATACAATGGGGAGAGCACATCAGTAGCTCCATCTGCTTTCACTTAAGTAAGGTTTTGTCTTCAAAGAAATTTTACATGACCTATTTCTGGGTCTATGCTATAGCTGCTATGGGAGATTTCATTGGGTTGAACACTAAAGGTGTTATAAGTGCTTCACAATTTTTCAATTTTTTATCATCAACTTACAATGGATGAGGGAAATAGACACATTCACAGGATCAATGATGCCTTATTTATTGTTATCCTTTATCATTTTGATAATAATTTGTATAATCAAAGGATTTCGAACGAGGATTTCTAAGGAGTATGTGTGTGGGGATATATTTACATGCATGTTCCTACATTTACATACATCCAAATTATTTATTTTGTGGGTGCTCCTAGCAAGCTGCCAAGATGCCCTACTAACAAATGGGTATTGCTAGATTTGGTTCGGCACTTGTTGGACTACCATAAAATCCAAAAAAAATGGCACAAGGCGGGATTCCAGTTTCCCATTTCAATTAGAAAATATACTTGTGTGAGTATTTATAAGGTGAAGCATGTGGATGCAGAAATTTCAGAAGTGACTTTGCGAACCTTTCATCCTTGAACCAATTTCAAGTACTGGGGAAAATTCAATGAAACAAGATTATCCAGTTCTCATGTACCCCAATTAGAAGACATTTGGATTTAGTGTCGGGATGATTTCATTATTCGGAAATGAGAATATGAAAGATGGACTCTAGATGAGGTTCGATAGTTTGGTATCACAGAGATTCCAAAGGAAATGGAGGATGAGGAGGAAGTATTAGATGTAGTTTACAAGGATAAAAATATCACAAATAAACCATTGTCATGGATTGATTGGTATGTAGAGGAATATTGCAATACTAAGGAGAGGGAGAGGAACATTTTTCAAAGAACATATAATTGGTTCGCTACCTTGGGAATTTCACCCAAAGGGTTAGAAAAATCTATAAGAATAGAAGCCCAACCAGTAATGAGTCTGCAAATTCCTACAAAAGGAAAAAGGTCCATCCAAAGGGCCCATATAGTTCCTAATAATATTTCATTCATTGTTTGAATTTACTCTCTCTCTCCAAGGCTCCTTCTTCCAAGGTTGTGTTCACAGTAATACCCATATAAGAAATTGTTGATGTTGTTAATTCTCCAAGTGTATCAAAAGATTTTTCATCTACTCTTTCTATACCATTATCACTTGCTCCATCATTTCCTTCCGCTTCTACACCCATTTCTTCTTTTCCATCTCCATCCATGGCCTAGGTATTTTCATCTCTTCTTGTTCTCTTAGTAGGGGAGATGATTGGGGCTCCAGTTTCCACTTCACTTCCTCTACAATTTTCATTTCCTTCCATCTCAACTTCTAGCCTCATTGTAACTGCCCCTGGGGCTATTCTTACTTCCACCCCATCTATCATTACAACCTCCATTCTAGTGCCAACTAATGTTACTAGTGTTATTGTTTTTTCTAGTGCTCCAGGTACCAAATTAGTTGTTCCACTTCCATCAACATCTGATATACCAGAATGGTTGTTTCTACAGACTCCAAAATAGAAGAAGAAAGTGCCTCTGGTGGATGTTATAGATCTAAGTGTGTTGGAACCTACTCCGAGGATATTTTTCAAGTGGAAAAATATCATCTACATCCTATCAGTAAACCAATTAGGAGAAAGGGTCATGGAAATTACTACTCCTGTTGAGGGAAAAACCAAATAAACTATCACAGCAGCTAACTACCAAATTTCCAAATTTTCATTAGGAAAAAAAACACACGAGGGGGCCAAACAAGATGTTCAAACGAATCTCGGAAATTTGTTGCAAAAGTATGATAAAGACAAAGATTCTAAGGATGAACTAAAAGAAAAAGTTGAGAATCTCACTTCCCTATTGAGGAAAGTAGCACAATCTATTCCATTCATTTATATTTAAACTACTACTGCTCTGATAATTTCTTCCACTCTAGATGATATTTCATATCATGAGATTGAAAATATAGGTCAGAAGGGAAGATCAGTGAATGGATGGATAAAAAACATACTTCAAGAAGTTAATCCTTTGATTAAAGAGGCTGTTGAAATATATAATTATTTATAGACTGAGATAGCCTCTATTCGTAGAATGGATGAAGCCTTCTTTGAAAATAATAATAACTTGAATTTGAATTTGACTACATGGAGCGAAATCAGAGAGGAGAATCCAGATCTACTTCTTCAAGAATAAGTAATCGATGATATTTCTAAGTTGTTCAAATTTCAGAAGGCTACGTAATTTAGGTCCCAAGTGTTATAGGTTTTGATAAATAAATTGGATGAAAAGCATGTGGAAATAATGGATGCTCTAAACGAAATCTTAGAAGAGTTTGCTAATGTCAATTGCAAGTTCTTCAATGAGAACATTGATGCTCTTCCAGAAGATAAAATTATGTCAAATTTAAAGGATTTGGTGAAGAAGGCTGATAATGTAACTAGGAATTTCAATAGTGAGTCCAATGACAGGTTGGTTTCATGCCAAAATTTCACAGGTTGACTGAAGAAATTGGTAAGTAAACTTAAAATAATTCCAACCAAGATAGCAAGAGAGGTTGAGACAACATATGTGGTGAACCATTACGCATGTGGGCTAGAGGAAGTAGAATTAAAAGGAATTATCAAGTGTTTCATCGACTATAAACATCATATGGCTTCCTGGGAGGGAGAGAAAGAGAAAATAAAAGATGGAGAAGGTGTTGCAGGGCCAAGCTAAAGCTAGGTGGCCATGGAAGGAAAATTCTAAGCTCTCATTTAGTCCAAGTTACAGGGCTTATTTGAGTCTAACGTTTGCAACTACTTTGTTATTTTTATGGGATCTTGTTCCTGGGAACTTAATTACATTTTATTTTTAGTAATTTGTTAGTTAAGATTCGACTGTAATGGCTCAACCTAAAAAATTATAAATAGTTAAGTGCATGAATTTCTTAGACATAGATAGATCATTGGGAAGTTACTCTTCAAGCTTAGAAGAGTGATTTTAATAATTTCAAGCCTTTCAATTAAATTCAGAACAATATTTTTCCATGAAGAATCTGATTTATTGTGTTAATAGTTGATCAATGTATGCTTTGTGGATGCACAATGCCTTAGTGTAAGTGATTAACTCAACTTTATTTCATTATGTGGGAAAGTGATGTGATAATATTGAATATCAGTTGTGGAGAAATTTTTTTCCTTTTGTTATAAATTTGCATTACCATTAGTTGTCATAAGTGGAAGAGATGTTTGACATGTGCATGTTTTATGTTGTTATGGTTGTTGATTGTGTATTCAATCAGATTTGACCTATCTGTTAGGTATGCTTGGGGTCTTACAAGAGAATGCATGTTATTTTGTCTGTGGTTTATTATTTACCTTGTCTAAATAGCACAAGGTGAATTAGATTGTGATAATTGTTTTATCCTTTTTTGAGTTAACCTGTTCTAGTGTGAAGATCATATGATTATCTTGTTATACTCTTGGTGTATCTCTGTATTTTCCTCATTTGTTATTTCTAAAACTGAACCTTGTGAAGTGAGTAGATTAGAATCATCTAAAGTGTTTTTAGCCTTGCACATTGATCTTAAATCGGGTGCCCCAAGTTCTAAAGGAATCTGAACTTCTTTGGAGGTTCATCTCAAGGCAACAAGTTACCACACTTTGGAGATGATCCAACGTTGCACGGGATCTTTCAACAATTCAACTGGTGCATGATCCACATGACAACACCATCAAGGAGACTATTTTTTATTACTTCATAAACACATAATAAAGAACATAAGGTTTATGCTAAGAGATATAACCAAATGGATGTAAGTAAATATTTACCTAAAATGGTTTTGATAAAAACCTAAGAAGGAAATATTCTTGAGAAATTCATATATTATAAAATCCTTCCTTTCATTCTTTCATGCACGCCACTTCCATGTTCATATGATATGGTAATGTACCCAAAACATGATGGCTAAAAATTGATGAAAAAGAGGGGTTCTAGATAGTTGGAATGGAAGAGAGACCCAAAATGTCTCTCTAAAGGGAAGGAGAAATTACAAAATCAAACAATGTTAAACCTTAACTTGTATGCAATTTAAAATCCCAAGAAGTTAAAGAAGGTCCTTTGGAAATGGTTTTTTCCAAGGATTCTAAAGTAAATAAAGAAGAGATAATGGATGCTTCAAATCCCTTAAAAGATTCTAACAATATGATTAAATCTACTCATGACCTTGAATATCTATAAGTGGATTCAAACTACACAAACAACCCTGATAAATTCAATATTGGTGATAGTTGATCTTAGATCAAGTTAGTAGCTCCTTTGAGCCATATGTTGTTACTGAATTACATCCACATGGTACTTTAAACAAGCCAACACACTTTGATATTTCATAGAAAAATATAAACTCTTTCAAATATATTTTAGAATTATATTGGGGATTAAATGAAACCCCATGTATTTTGATTCTTCTAGGGCCGAATTAAGGGTTTTGAGCACCTAAATAGTACCAAAGTTAATGTTAGAAAATTAATAATAAGTGGTTTTAACCCCTTAAAGTGTTATTATAAAAGATATATTTAATATATTAAATATAGTTATAAATCTTAGTTTATAATTAATAAATAAAAATATGAAATATTTTTATTTATTAAATATAAAATTTAGTAGAGGAACGTGTCTCGCGAAGTCACACATGACCACCCCCACTTAAAATGGCACTCAGGCTCGGTAAAACATATGAAAGTATGTGTGTGGAAAAATTGAGTGAAGTGAGGTGAAGGGGGAGAGTAAAAGTTACTAGACATTCTATAATTTGTGTGTTTTTACCTTGTATGAGGTTTTCCCACGTAAAAATTGTTTTATGTTTTTTACTAGATTTTCATTTCAATGTAATTTATATTACATGTTTTAATGTTGGTGGTAAATACAATTGGAGTAGTTTTACCCCCTTCGGCTTATAAATATGGGTCCCTCTCCATTTTTACACATAGCTTTACATCTCTCGAAAAATTATATTTTCTCTTTTTAAAAGAGTTATTTATTTTGGAGCGGTCCCACTAAAGCTTTTTATTGGTAAGAAAATTTGTATAATAATTTATCCTTTTCCACAAAATGCCCCTAAAACCTAAGTTCTAGTTCTTACAAATTACTTTGTAGAATAACTCTTTTATGGAACCACTAAAACTTCTGAATTTTCTATCATATTGTTGTATACTTCTATGTATTTTGGGAAATTTTCAAAATAGGGAATGGTATAGTTTTACTGTACACTTATATAAATCGATTTGCAGAGTTGAAAGGTTCATATCATTTCTATTTGTTATAATGACACATAATAGGGAATGCAAATGTCTCTCATGATGATACTTAATACAATTATTCTAAAATAAATCATTAAAGGACTTAAGTATTCAATTTTGAATCTATCGTTTACTAAAGTTTACAATAAGGAAAGTGTCAATTTTATAAGATGAAATAATATCATTCATATAATAACTTTTTTTTGACATTGTTGCATTTTTGGCTACATTCCCAAGTCATTCTTAAATCAATTCTAAGGATACATTGCCATCAAGCTTGAAAATACATACGATCAACTACATTCATGTCCTTACCATATGTGGATAACTAGTGGTTGTTTATGAGGGAGAAATTCTACACCGGTTGTGGTTTGGGTGGGAATAGTATTGTAGCATGGGTTTTGTGAATGAGATGGTTGGGGAGGGTGGGCTTTAAAAATTATTAGTCTTACATTTTTTTTTCAAGTTTTGGTCTGTGTAGTTGAATTTGTTATGTGGTGAAATAGTTTTCCTACAAATGCCCATTTGTGTGGAGGTCCCATTTAATAAGATAAAAATTAGCAAGTTTACATTTACTTTTCATGCAGATTGTGGCATCCGGTTACAGTCTGCTAAAAAAATTCAATTTAATCATTCAAATGAAATTATTTCTATTGGGGTTTGGAACCAAAAAAAGATACTAATATTTAAGAAATACGTTGCTTTATGGACTAATACATGCTTCAAAAACATTTACATGACCATATTTGGAATTTGGTAATCAGTAATTTCTTTATAATGTATTATACGTGTAACATGGAAAAGAGTGGAGCATTATGGAAATGTAAATTTCTTCTTGTGCAACGTATTTAATGCAGTTGAAAAGGAATAATTTATTGTTGATGAGTTAGTGTTATTGATGTCTTATCATGGGAGACTTTGAGATTGAAATTAATTGATAGGAGTACATTTTCTTACCGTTACTATCATTTGAAACAAATGGTACATATATTTACATGTTCTATAATTGGTGGTATATAAATGTGAATGCCTACAGAGTTGTACATTACTTGTAGTTGGTTATTTCCATGGTGGGTTTATAGTACTGCACATAGAATTGCTCTCTGAGGGTTTATTGGGCATTCTCTACTACAATAGTTTCTTACTGCAACACTAGTTGTTCCTTTTCTAATCTTTTATGTGTGAGAAACATTGCAAAAACTATATCTTCATCCATAGATATGCCTCCTTTGTAGTGGTATTGTACACATTCAGATAACATGTGTTGTACGTAGCTACTATCATTGTCAATATGTGTGCATATGTTGTAGAAGTTGTCTGCTATCTTTATCGAACATGCATATGGATAGTAAAGAATTTGTAAATTAGAAAAACCTGGCTAGGAAGATCATAATTTTGCATTATGTAGTGAAGTATTTCGATTTCATGGAAGGTGATTAAGCATGTTGGTTATGTTTTTTTAAACCAGAAAGGCATTATGGTGTTATAGGATGGGTGAAAGAGATTGTATTTATTTTTTACAGTGATCTAATGTTTTCGATGAAGAAAAATTTACCGTTGTTAATGTATATTACCTTTGTTGATCCCACGTTACTAAGTTTTTTCTACAGATTGGTTGTAAGATATATGAGAGTTTACTGTTAAAACATTTTTGGGATGCATGGTTATGGTGCACATAATTATTTGGGTTTGGGTGGATTGGAATTCCTTTCTGGAAATTTTACCTTGATAAAATAGAGACCATGTCATTTATATACTCTTATTAATCCATGAATATCCAACTACCAAAAGTAATGGTTTGGTGCCTTTATAGCCCTATATATTTGTCCAAATTTTAAAAATTATAACTGAATACACATTTGGGTATTGTAACACTATTGGATTGGATCATCGAAGGAACACCTAACATTACAAGGATATTATCATCATGTTCATCTACGCACTATGTAATTGATTATTTATCTTGTTCTATTCTGGCAGGGTTTGGAGTTAAACGATTGCTTTAGAGCATAGGACTAGAACAACCTCGAAAAATGTCAAATGAAAGGGACATTGTATGTATGGGTTGCCCCTGGTCAAACAAGTCTATGCTGAGTGGGTTTTAGGCATGAGGGAAGAAAAGGGTTGTAGACTTTGTTTGATGTGGAGGAGTTAAAACTTGATGCAAACGATGATGTCAAAAGTGTTGGAATAATATGCTCCATTATTATTGTGGGGTGTGTAGTTTAGAGGAGTGCTTGGGCATCTATTTAAATAGGTAGTGTGGTTGAATGTAGTTAATTTTAACTATAGGATGAGGTTATAATTGTGTTATATGGTAAGGTAGTGTTGGGTACGTTAGTGTGCTATGGAAGTATTTTAATATTTGTACAATGTAAGCTCACATATTTTCACTATGGTGTGGTATGTTGGGGCCATGCGCATGCAAGATTATAAAAAAAAATAGTGAAAGTGATTCTTAAATTTTGGGGGGAGTTAGGAATGGATGGCGATATGGTTGTTGGTTATAGACATATTTATATTTTGTCCTGGTAAGGTATTGGGGACAATTCTGGAGAGGGGCTTCTATATAGGGATGCTAATGTGTATAAATGCCAGTAAGTATGGATATAAATGAGCATAGAGAGTTTGATGTAGGGGAATTCCATTTTTGTAGGTACCCATATCTTAGAATGATGACAGAGGTGGAAGGAATAAAAAATATTGTCATCTTTAGGAATTTAGAAGAAATGTCTTTCTATTATAGATAAACCTAAAGTACATCTAGAGCTAAAGTAGAGTACGCTAGGAATTTTTACCTACCAAACATGAAGGGTTGTGCAAATGGATAGCACATGAAAATAATTTTAGGTAGACTTCAAGTGTAGAAGGGAAAAATCAAAGCCTAAACACTAGGTTGAGAGTGTAGACAAATAGTAGTGAACATCGAAACAATTCGGGAGGTATGGAGCAAGGTACAATAAAATGAGTGGGGTGATAGTTTCAATAGTAGTGTTATTGATGTTGGAATGTAGCAGTATAGTTTTGAAAACATTATGTAGATGCCAAATTTGAAAATGTTTTTTTCGTAATAAATAAGTTTTTTTTGGTAATGGTGGATTAGGTTTGGAAGATGCAATAAAGTTGTAAAATCAAGTAAAATACGTTGTGATGTTTATTTACAACAACGATAATGTCACTGGTATTACGTAACACTATATTTACATTTTACCAAATTATTAACATACATATGAGAGGGTGTCCAGAGCTGTACATTAGAACTTGTCTTTGAGGTCTTTTTGTGCAGACTCCACTATAACTATTGCATGTTGTAACATTTGTTATGTCTGTTCTAAACATCTTTGAGTGAGTAGAATTGTGAAAATTGTGTCGTTAGCCACAATTATGTTACCATGGCAGTGGACTTCTACACATTCAGATAATAGGTATACGTGTAGATATGTTGTTAAAGTTATCTGTCATATTTAGGGTACCTATATGTATAACGGAAAGAGCTTGTATATTATAAATGCATATTGAACTCATTATAGTAATGACTTGGGCACACATGCCATTGACAAGGGCACCTTACACCCATAAATTTTCAGTCAGCATGGCTTCTCTCCCCTAACAAAGGGAGGGTGTACTTTTAAGTTGCATATAGATTATCATTTCTTCTTTGTGATTCTAGTTGTTCTCTGCTTTTCTCAATTCAAATGACATGTTGATGGCCCAAATTTTTTGTCTGTTAGGTAAAGTGGCCAATGCATTGGTAGCATAAAGATTTTTGACATCTTTAAAACACTCCTATTTTGTATAGGAGATGCATATTGGGGTCCTAAACATCATAAGGTTCCAATATTTTGTTGTGGCAATTGCATTTCTAATATTGAGTAGTAGGTTTCATAAGTTGAGACGAGTAGTGGTAATTCCTTGTTGGTGGAAGTTGATGGTTAGAGTTACTATTATTTTAAATTTTAGGTATAGCATGTGTTTGTAAGTCACCAGTAATGTACAATTATGTATCATTTATTGGGGGTAGTTGTGTCAGGTTGCTAACAAGTATGACTGAGCATACTCTTAATAGGGCATTGTACTTACAACTGGGGAATGCTATATTGTAGGTGATTGTTTATATGGCCTGACAGACTTTGTCCCAACGAATCTCATATCATTAATTAGAATGTATTATAAATTTCACATTTCCTCCTTGAAAGTAGAAAGTGTCGGCCCTCGAAGGGGTGCAACCTCTTATATGGGGAGGTATAGAGTGGAATGTATAGTAGTGACACTGATGTTAAATGGTGTTATACCTATTATAGCTAAAAGAAGTAAGAAACATGCATGTGAATTGGGTAGCATGTGGAGTTGATATGTAATTTTTCATATTAAGTATGATTTTCCTGTGCTAGTTGTGCCTTGGAATACCATGTAGAGGGGTGCTAAGATAGGGGTTGTACATGCATATGTTATGATTATTTGGAGTGCTTGACTCTGCTATAGTGATAAGCTATATGCATTTGTGGTAGAGAGATTCACGACAGGAGTGGTTGTATTGGTGATATGGGTAGCTTCCATGAAATTTGTGTCTGGCTCTTGTAGTTCATTGCCTAAATCAATTTGTGGCCAACTATGACTTAGATCAAAATCATGCTTACCAAGTAGTTTTATGTCACTAATTTTGAGGGACTCTTTCTGGTTTAGTAGTAAAATAAATTTCCTATTCCTTTAGTTCTAGTAACCCTTTTTTCTTCACGTCTCCTTCAGAGGTAGTTGCATTTCAGAATTGTAGGTTTTATCAGGGGTTGCACATTGTAAATGTCAAGGCTGATATGTTGGTACGAAATATGGGCATAGTTATGGATTAAGATTTATTTACACATGCCTATGTCAACTGGAATATTACAGAAAGGGTTTGTATAGCAATAGATTTATGTAAAATAGAAGGCCTCATACATTGTTGAGCCAACAGTAGGGGTGACTGCAATATGAGGAAACACTTTGACAATTTCTTATTTCAATATTTGTTTCACATGGATCTTAGTTTCAATTTTTTTATCATATGACCATGATCTAGCAAATTCTATTAAGTTGTGGGGGTTTAAACATGCATGTATTTTCATGTAGGCATCAACAAAGGTTGATAGTAATCCTGGTAGTGGAGGGTCTTGTAAAATCTTCTTGTATAATTTTCCCCTACACAAAGAGTTATAAATGTCTGACTACATACTGATAGCGGTAATTTTAGTAGCACGTAGCAAGTTTCTTGTGCACCTATATCTCGGCCAACAATAGTTTGAGAAAGTATCTTGTTGTATGTAGTCTTCAGAGTATTTTTAGATGTTATGTTATCTGCTATCCTTACTAACATGTGATGATATGTTTATGTTTTTTTCTCTATCTAAGATGCATATGTTGCTATATATTTTAGTACGACGTGTCAGGAAACAACTGGTTGAAAATCAATATTTACTCAACAGGTTGTTAGCATAGTGCGGTTGTGTATATTCATCCTGGCATCATTCCACTCTAGAGTATACACTGACTCTCCATGTATTTTTAGGCATAATGTGGAGATATTTTGAATAGGTCAAGGGTAGTTGTACATACATTGTAGTCGTAATCCTTTTTTGCATAGGCATGTAGATGTAGTGCATTTTGTATGGCATTGTACACGGTTAACCAGTTCTGCATAGTTTGCATCATTACGAGAAAATAGTGTTGATGGAGAAGGTAGTAAGCATGCGGATCATCAAGTCCCGATTGAGCCATGTGGGAGGTGGTTGTAAAGTTTGGCCTAGGGTTCCATGTTGTAACAACACAGTTGAAGTTAGATATGACAGTATTGCCATCTTCAACATTGTTCTAGTCCAATGTTTCCCTGTTGGGGCTATTACCTAGCCATATGAAGCCATGGATTGTGAGTGGACCCTCTATGCTACCATTAAAATATGGAAAAGCACATTGTGTTAATACAGAAAAAGGTGCAATACGGTGGTTTTTTCTGTAGATAAAACCTCACAATTGTTATGTATCTAAAATTACTTGTACCATAAGTCTTTTGTATGTAAGTATTTCTCTATAAAATCTTGTCGGAATATGGCAAATGTAGTGGCGATATACATGGCCGTCAAATACGGGTTTCATATTATGTAAGATATCTAGTGGTTATCCATGTAATACGCCTATAACTTATATTTGAATTCATGCATAAAGTTTAGGGGAAAAAGAGAATCAGCTCTGATTTAAAATCCATTTACCATATGATATCTTTTCTTGTTTGCAGGAGAAATCAACTATATTGATTAGCTAGTTTTGAATTATTCTTTGAAATTTCCCAAAATGTTAGGCCAATGGCATTAGCCGAGTTATAATATAATAATTTAGGAAATGTTTAAAACATAAAAAGAGGAAAAGGACGAAAATGAGGCGGAAAATGGGGACAAGGTCACACATGTTTTATCATCATCATTTTTCTTTAGCTACCATGATAATAGATACGTGGAATTCTTCTTCCTATGTGAAAATAGGTATGCTAGTGCACAGATACACATGCAGTGATCATTATTCACAGTTGTTTTAAAACAGTGGCAAATCTTGCCAAAGTCTATAAAAAAACTTCCTTTTACAATCAGAAGCACCTTTTCCTTATTTGACAGTGAGCACCCCATTATCCAATATCACACTGACTTCATCCAGGTTGGCATTTTCAGGAAATTTGAAATGAAAGAGGAAGCTCCCAAACTGCCTTTCCACATGGTGATACTGTCGTTCTTGTCCACATCTACAGATAATTTTCTTTAGATTACAACCACGATAGTACATGCCTAATGTGAAATGGAAGGGTACTTTACCTTATATATTGGTACCTCTTTAGATTTAAATTTTGAGAATATTTGTAAAACAACAATATCAATAAATCTCATGCTGATGTTAAAAATCAAAATCTATCCAAAACTACGATACCTCGTCATCCCTACACCCCAACTGCCTCCCTTTGAGCACAACATACATCTGGCCGTTGCCGCACCTGCAACGTAGTTTCTCAAGGCTTCGAACGAAATTGAAAATTTTATCTTGCGGGACCTCACCGCTCCTCTTCCACATCATCTCTTCCGCCACTTCAATTTCTCTGATATCTTCCTCGCACAACCCCTGAAGACCGTTAAGGCCAAAAAATGTCGACTTCGATGCATGCGAGGGTCGATGCCTAGGATTGACACGACAAGAGAAATAGGGAAGCAGTTCAGGCACCTCAAGAAGCAGGACATGGTAGAGGAAATAGGGAAGCCTGTCAGACATCTCAACCAGGAGGACATCGTCGTTGAGCTTGAGTGAATTAGTTTAGATTAGATTGGTCGAGACGAAACATCACCACACTAAAAAAATGAGTGCAAACCGCATTATCTACTTTCAACATTTAAAATTTTGAACCAATTAAAAAAATATACACAAGACACAATGTCAAATAACCATGTGTCACCATAGAGTTGAGCTGACAAAGGCACTTCGCTTAAAATATAGTGGTACCACAAATAGAGTGGGGCGCTCAATAGCACTAAAATATAAACTAAGGAAAGGCGCCTACCATAGTCCACAAAGTCATTAAGAATGTGATTTGTGGTGCCACGAACAGTCGCGGTTTGTGCCAGACTTTGTCTTGATTTTACTTGTGGCATTGGGTGAAAGAACGGGCTCTTTCTTATTTATTTGAGCGGATTGGATATGGATGGTTCAGTTCTTGTTCTTTTTCAAAACTCTGTAATTTAGAATGGATCTCTGTTTTATTGTGAGATTGCTTTATTTTTAAGGAAATTTACTTTTAACAAGCTCTATCAAAGAGCGATTCTATAATTTTTAGAAGAACCTTTATGCTATGTGAGGGCCTTTTCGTTAGCTCGGGAAAATAATTTGCATTTGCGTAAAGCATTGTTGAAATTCACGTCTTAGGGCTTTGTTCTTCAGATTTTAGGGTAATTGTACTTTTTTTTGAATATTTGTTTGTAGCCTAAGGAATCTTCTGTTCTTGCTATTTGTGGAAAGATCCCAAGACCTGGAGAGTCTTTCGAAGACTTACAAGCTCTACGTAGGGCTTTGACATACGGTTCAAGAAAAACTGACAGGTTTTTGTTTTTGGTTTTTTATGCATTTCAGAAGTTAGGGAGCAGATATGTCACAGCCAGATGGAAAATAAAATGAAGCTCTGGCAACTGTAAAAGGCCATAGGTCTATTCCGACATCGTTTCTGGTTAAAACCTAGCATCTTGTCGCCGATTGCAGCACAGAGAATATTATTTCGTGGAACCAAGATGGAACTACTTTCAACGTCAGGCAGCTTAACCAGGAGGATGGTGTTAGGGTGGAGAGAACCACGATGGTAGGGGCAACAGGTTGAAAAGAAGAAGTATGTCAAAAAAACCTAGAGCGAAATGTGGAGTAGGTCGAACTGGTGAAGCTGCTGAAGCTGTTGGACGTCATCAACAAGCTTGAGGAGCTTGAGCGAGTTTTTGTCATGCCTCCCACGTAAATATTGAAACATGTTATGATGATTTGCGAATGGGTGGATGATGTTTTGTTTGATTAAAACATTGCGTATTTTAGTAACTTGATCTACTACACATTAACATATTTATTACGCCGAAGGCATTCCCCCTATGGGAAAGGCTCTTGCGGACGTTTCCGCAACTATGTTAAAATTGACAGCCTTTCAGACGTTTTTTTCACGGCGTTTAACTTTGACGGTCGTTTGTACGTTTTCACTTTCTACAGACAGTTGCTTTTTCGTGGGTATATTAACAATAGTGAGAGTGATGGTGAGGAACCCAGGAATAGTGTTGTTAGACGAGGCCACCAGCGCACTGGACGTGGAATCGGAGCAGGTGGTGCAGGAGGCTCTGAACAGGGCCATGGCTGGCAGGTCGAGCATTGTGGTCGCCCATCGCCTGTCTACTGTCCAAGGCACAGACTCCATTGCTATTATGAGAGGTGGTCGTATTGTGGAACAGGGTACCCATCACCGCCTGCTTTCCACACCCAACGACATCTATGCCGCCCTCGTAAAAGCATCCTTGTCTTGATCGTGTAGATCTGTAGTTACATGATCCCTTATTGATCGCCCCATGAATATTCACAAGTATTTTCAAATATTTACAAGTATTCACATCAATGTTACAAGTATTTTCAAATATTTACCAGTATTTTATAGCTAATATTCAGGGGGATTTCTTTCCAACCATCGGTTGATATCAAAGGGCATCGTCCATCACATTAGGCATTGTCAAGCATGGGTTAGACATATGGCGCTAGGGTTTTAATGTACCCAGAAACTAATAGGTATGGCAGGCCATATGGTTTTATCTTGCTTGCGGAAGGAGTACTCAGAAGACATCTTTCATCGATGTGGTGGGTGCTGTTTTCTCCACGTCGCCATTGAAAATTTGTACTCTCCGTGCTTTCTTGAAAGCCCCCTTCGGCCATTAATAGACGCCTTGGACAAATTGCCTTGTTTAAAACACCAAATATGGTTTTTCATGTAGAGCTGCACACACTTTAGAGAGAAGAGAGTCTGGAACAGTAATAGATGGCACAGAGGAATACCTGACTGCCCAGGTGAGGGATCCTTACTTAGGCTATGAACATTCTCATTCTTCAAAAAAATTCATCCTCCTTTCTATTACTTAGGCTAGGAATATGGTTTTTCTTGCTACTAGTTGTGTTCTTTTTGCAGGGTTTTGGTGGATTTTGACGGTGGGCGTAGAAGACTTCATTGACTTTATAAATAAATTTGTTGTGTGTACGGTGTCTGATGATGTTTGCCCATATTTGGCAAGGTTGTGAACTTTTCTATGGCATGAAACGTTCTTATAGCTTTGTCAACGACCTGAGCAACAACATACCTTTAAATCCAACAAAAAGAGTACAATTACCCACTTTGAGATGCGTAAGCCCCCAACAGATAATTGAAGCAAATATAAGGACATACAAAGAAATATTTTAAAATATGATGCTTAAATTGCAAAGCAACATAATTTGATTACAAATCTAAACAAATACAAAGGTATATAGGTTGCAATTGCATAAACTTCACAACTTTTTCTCCTCGAAATAACATAAACATGTTACTACATTTGCTTAGAAATTCTTTAAAAAGAAGCCTAATCGTAGGTCAGTAAGACGTAAGAGGAAAAATTACTATAATTACTTTGTAAATTTTCACATTCCTCGATACCATGCAACCATTCTACTGATTGAATTAATTTTTAAGAACAAACATAATAAAAAATAAGAATTATGTTAACTTCATAAATTTTTGTTCGGATAATGTGATAAGGCAAAACAATAATTTTTGTAGTCCTTTTTGTGGAAAGGAACATTGTTTCTTGTCTTTGATTGTGGATTTGATGTTGTTCATGAAATTCACTGTTTTAACTTATTGGCTGCATGCAAGGCATAAATTGTGTTGTATTTTATTTGTAGTAAGGAAACTCAATTGTATTGTGTTTTATTTGAAGTAATGTTACTACATTTGCTTAGAAATTATTTAAAAAGAAGACTAATCGTAGGTCAGTAAGATGTAAGAGGAAAAATTACTATAATTACTTTGTAAATTTTCACATTCCTCGATACCATGCAACCATTCTACTGATTGAATTAATTTTTAAGAACAAACATAATAACAAATAAGAATTATGTTAAATTCATAAATTTTTGTTCGGATAATGTGATAAGGCAAAACAATAATTTTTGTAGTCCTTTTTGTGGAAAGGAACATTGTTTCTTGTCTTTGATTGTGGATTTGATGTTGTTCATGAAATTCACTGTTTCAACTTATTGGCTGCATGCAGGGCATAAATTGTGTTGTATTTTATTTGTAGTAAGGAAACTCAATTGTATTGTGTTTTATTTGAAGTAAGGAAACTCATTTGAATTTAGTTCAGCTATTAGTTTTGTTTACATTTTTTTTCCTGTAATGGATATATTTTATTTTTTATTAATTTTTGTGTGAGAAGTTCTTAGTGGTAAGTAAGGAAAAATAATTTTAAATCAAAAAAATACATATGATAGTAGGCATTGCTCATTGTTAGCAAATGAAATTTTTATTAAGTAGATTGTTTACATTATTCATTAAATTTTTTTCTATTTGAAATTTAATTTTTTACACGGTCATATGTAGGATGAAAACTATATTGTCTTAGATAAAAAATTCTTTCGATTAGGGTATATAATCGCATCTTTATTGTGAATGAAATCATCCTCGAAAAATGTATTTGGGCCAAAATTGTTGGGAGGGAAATTAAAAACGTAGAAAAGGAAACAAGAGTTAAATTTTTTTTTAAGGATGCATATAGAAAAATTTGCATTCAGAGATTTTATCTTGGACTCTTGCTCATATAAGAGAGTAGTTTACTTTCATTTAATTTAAATATTTAAAATTGTAGTACTGCAGTCATGTTATTATTTACCATAACAAACAAAAAAACATCAGGGCATCTATTCTATTTATGAATCCTTGCCTGATTAAAGAATAACTGTACATATATTAATTCTATCATATTATATACTTCAACAAAAAAAATATTATAGAAGTTGAAATATCTAATAAATTTAAAATTTATTACAAACTTGCAATTCTACATAAATTTGAAATTTATTACAAACTTATAATTTATTTTAAATATTATGTTTAAATTTATAATAAAAATAATTTTCTTGCAACAAAATTGGCAAGTGTTTATCATGAGATGACAAAGTTAATGCAAATATTACTTTATTATAGTTTATTAGTTTTATGTTGTCATTATTGGGGTTAGTATAATATATGGCAATAGAAAAATAAAATCAACTATTTTCTAAAGTTTTGCCACTTGCAAATTATATTGAGAAGGAAAATGTTGACGTTGTGGTGTAGACCGTAAAAAGAAACTCGACATGGTTATAAAATGTAGTGATGATATGGAGTTTGCTTTCATGGGATAAACATAACATAAATTAGAAACATTTACATTGTTGTAATCTATAGTTTTTCGCTCCAATGTTTGTAGTGCACTCTTTAAAACTCTTACAAATGAAACGTTTTATTCCCTAGGAGAGCATATAGAATGGCGTAAGATAAGCTCCCATAAAGATGACACAAAATCACATGGCCGGCCCTGTGTTTCATGGTTAACAAAATCATAAACTACAATGGCTTGACTTGGGATGATGGGTCCACTCCATGTATCCCTCTCTAAATTGTGTCAAGACAAACAACATATTTCACCATAACTTGAAATGCGTTCTACCTGCCAAAAAATTACCAAGGGGTTTGTTGTTAACAATAACTTGCACCGCTCGCTTTTCTCCAATTTATACAATAACCAAAAATAGTGTGATTTGCATGTTCTTAACTATTTGCACTGACAAAAAATGCATGGCATTTGCATGTGTATTAGTATTTAGCGGGGAGACAAGCATACAATGACATCCACTAACCAATTATATATTAAATTATTTCCTTACTCTTACAGAAATGTATTTCTTCACATACCTTATCCTTGTTAAAAAAGAATCCCATTCCTTTTCATATATAGACAAACGTAAACATTAAGATTTTATAAACAAGGTATTTTTAATCTAATATGAATATTACACATATTTCTTGGTTTTGGTTATGAAGAGAATCTTTTCCATAAAATTCATTCGAGGTATGTTACCGGATCTTATTGTTGTACCTTAATGGTAGCAGATTTTTATGGCCATCGTCGGAAATATTCTTGATAAAAGTCCTAATTGTTAACCTCTTAGCTATATATAGCTGGAAATTATCTTTGTAAGAACGACTTCAACCATGGAAAAGGTTTGGGACATGTATGCATTTAATTCACACAATTTTCCCTAACTTTCAATTCGTGTATTTGTATTATCTAACAAAAGGATAACCACCCATTCCCGAGCCTTGACACCAATGCTCGTAGATAGTAGGCACCATTACGATTATCGATGACTTTAGATTATGACACCTTTTCCTTAAATGTTAGCTATAGATAGTTGCTTTCCAATCATCTCCATTTACTACAAGGGTATATTATGGAGGAGGCCCATGACCAACACATACCGTGTTTTATAATTCACCCGTCACGTGCGGACAATATTGGTAACTTTCTATCATCAATGTTTGTTTGCAAATTTCTTTCTTTCTTGCATTTACTCAAACTTACAATTGATAGGAGGAAAACCAAGTAGCAACCAATGTGGTTTGGTTTTGAACGAGTAACCTTTACATTTCCCACAGTTTTTATCTCAACTCTTTAACCCTTCCTGCAATCGCATGAATGATGCAAGTGAGATGAAGACAATAATGTAAAGCTCATATTAAAATTTTCTTGCTCTTATTCCCTGTCATTTTTTATTCTTTGCATAAAACTATTCTTCATGTCCATCACATTTTCTCTAGATTATTCCCATTCTCTTCACTCACATTTCAAGTCCTTTCCTTTAAACCATCTTCATGAATACTTACTCCTCTCTAACATTACCGCACATTACTCCTCCGCCCTCTGCACTAATTCTGGCTTCTATTCCACTTTCTCTTCCTCCTTATAATTGACAAATCAAATAACTTAAGTATCACAACTATGCTCCTCTATTTACTTCCCTTCTCGACTTTTCTTTCTTCTACCACATCCCTTTCGGCGTTCACATCACACACCTAACGTGCGATTGCTAGTCATATATGTATTTTAGAAAATTGCAAGGATTTTATATCTTTCCTTTGGTATAGTTGTACAATCAACACATTTGTGGAATGGGTTCACTCTTTGCCGAAGGCGTCCCCCCTATGGGAAAGGCTCCTGTGGACGTTTCTACGACTGTGTTAAATTTGATGGTTTGACGATCGTCTTGACGTTTGTGTTTTTCCTCCCTATTTTTTACTTTTCTCTATTATTTTTAATAATTTTGTATCTAATAATTAACAATTTTAGTTTTTATTTTTAATTAACAACAATTTTAGCTTTTATTTTTAATAATTTTGTTTCTAATAATTAACAATTAACAACAATTTTAGCTTTTATTTTAAATAATTTTGTTTCTAATAATTAACAATTTTAGCTTTTATTTTTAATTACGTTGAGCTGAAAATAGAAATTTCTATTATTTTTAATAATTTTAGCTTTTGTTTTTAAATAGGCTGAGCTGAAAATAGAAATCTCTACTATTTTTAATAATTTTGTTTCTAATAATTAACAATTTTAGCTTTTGTTTTTAATTAGGTTGAGCTGAAAATAGAAATATCTACTATTTTTAATAATTTGGTTTCTAACAACCAACAATTTTAGCTTTTGTTTTTAATTAACAACAATTTTAACTTTTATTTTTAATAATTTTGTTTCTAATAATTAACAATTTTAGCTTTTGTTTTTAATTACGCTGAGTTGAAAATAGAAAAAGGGAGATCAATAATAAATTGCAAACGCTAGAAAAGAAAGTATACACACACAGAAAAAAGGAGATCAAAAGGAGATTCAGGAATTTAGAGTGACACAAAGAATATACAGACACGAGAAATAAAAGAAAACATCAGTGGAAGCACGAGAAGTCAGATTGATGTTTCAGACACTTCTTCTGGATTAGTAGCATATTCATTTAATTGACAGACATGAATCTGAGTTGTATTAACATTGTGAGATTAACAACAATTTTAACTTTTATTTTTAATAATTTTGTTTCTAATAATTAACAATTTTAGCTTTTGTTTTTAATTATGCTGAGCTGAAAAAAAGAAAAAGGGAGATCAATAATAAATTGCAAACGCTAGAAAAGAAAGTATACACACACAAAAAAAAGGAGATCAAAAGGAGATTTAGGAATTTAGAGTGACACAGAGAATATACAAACATGAGAAATAAAAGAAAACAACATTGGAAGCACGAGAAGTCAGATTGATGTTTCAAACATGTCTTCTAGATTAGTAGTGTATTCATTTAATTGACAGACATGAATCTGAGTTGTAGTATCAACATTGTGAGATCATGTAATTGACAAACATGAATCTAAGTCGTATTATCAACATTTAGAGATTATGTAATTGACAGACATGAATCTGAGCTGTATTATCAACATTGCGAGAGCATGTTTTGCGAAGCACTGGTTGGAAACTTGGTGTTTCATATGTAAAGTTGCTTTTGAATTTTGCATGAGATAGTCAGCCACATATCTGATCAACGATACTCTCTCTTGTGATCTAAATGATTTCCTATAAGCAAATTTGTGTTTCCGTCCCAAATATCCATGTTTTAAAATTAAATAAGTAAATGAAAATTATGATAATCAACTCATAAACAAACAAATGGTTGATTTGCGGGCCTGATACAATTGATGAAATTGGTTATATAACAAATATGAACGTGAATTAGTTTATCTCAAGTATTTCTATTTTATAGGGAATAATTAGCTTATCTTATTATTTCTATTTACTAGGTGCTCTCAGGCATTTAATAGTGCTCAATCTAAAAAATAACTTGCTTTCTGGAAAAATTCTCAATTCTCTGAATAACTGCACAAAATTGCATCACTTGTCGTTGTCTAATAATACGCTTAAGGGACCAATTCCATCTGAGATATTAACAACATTGACCAGATTAGAACACCTACTTCTAAATTCCAACAAACTCAATGGTAGTATCTCGAAAGAGATTGGTCAATTATGGAAACTGAGAGAGCTCAAGTTGAAGAACAATATCCTTACAGGTGCCATTCCCAAGGTGCTAGGAAACTATTCTTTCATGGAGGAGTTAAATATATCTTCTAATTCCTTATATGGCTATATTCCACAAGAACTGGGTTCACTTTCCCAACTACAAGATCCGTCACTGGATAACTGCACAAAATTGCATCACTTGTCGTTGTCTAATAATATATTGCTTGAGGGACCAATTCCATCTGAGATATTAACAACATTGACTAGATTAGAACATCTACTTCTAAATTCCAACAAACTCAATGGTAGTATCCCAGAAGAGATTGGTCAATTATCGAAACTGAGAGAGCTCAAGTTGAAGAACAATATCCTTATAGGTGCCATTCCCAAGGCGCTAGGAAATTGTTCTTTCATGGAGGAGTTAAATATATCTTCTAATTCCTTGTATGGCTATATTCCACAAGAATTAGGTTCACTTTCCTAACTACGAGAACTGTAACTAGATAATAATAACCTAGGAGGGTCCATTCTATATTCTCTCATGAACTGTATATAATTGAAAAAGTTGAACCTATATCACAACAAGTTTGTGGGGACAATTCCAGAGGATGTAGGCCATAAGCTAACCAAATTGTGACTGGTGGACCTGTCCATCAATCAACTAAAAGGAAGCATCCCAAAATCCATAGGAAATATTTTGGCGCTTAATTTTCTTCAAATAGAAGACAACCAATTAAGCAGAATAGTACCCCAAGAATTGGGAATGTTGGGCTGCCTACAACAATTGACATTTGGCAATAACAATCTAAAGGGAGATGTTTTTTCCATTCTCTTGAACTGTACAAAGTTGTAAACCATTGGGTTGGAATTCAACCAATTTTTGGGCTCTCTTCCAACAGAAATTGGCTTCAAGCTCACCAAGCTACAAGAACTTGTTACATCATGTAGTCAATTCAGTGGGAGGACCCCACATTTCATATACTGCACTTGTCCTCCCTAAGGTCCATTCTCAACCCTGGTGCCCAACATCTTGTTGACTTCATTCTTAACTAATTTCTTGATGTCTTTGCCTCTACCTTTTAGTTTCTTTATAGCCACATCTTTATCTTTCAAATTACCCTGATACACTCTTCCAAAGCTTCCTTTCCCAATTTCATAACACTTGTTACAAATCTATGGGTTGACGTAGGCCTCATGAATGGTGCCACGGGAACAATCACTAACATTGTCTATGATGCATCAATGCAACCACCGACATTACCTTTATTTGTTGTTGTCAAATTTGATAGATGCAACGGCCCATGTTGGGATCCCTCCAACCCGTTACATATTCCCATACCCCCCATTTCAAGAGGGAATTGAAGAAAATTGCTAATTAAAATGGCCTCGGGATTAACTATCCACAAGTGGCAGGGACTTACTTTGCATAGAGTAACCATCGAAATTGGAACCACTGAAAGGTAGGGTTTGACATTCACAGCTTTCTCCAGACTTCCCTCACTTGCAAATCTGTGTATTTCACCTTCTTTTTCATTCTAGAGATACTCAAAAATGGTGTACGTAACACCACTTTTAGAGCAAGAAGAAAGGAGAAGTCAAGACTACTATCACTCAGCCTATCATAAAAACTACCCTCTGCTTTGATAGCACCTCCACCACTACTATACTCAACACTTCTTCTATCCAAAGCGGCACTATTGTTCAAGGGGTATCAAATGTAATCATGTTTATTGAAACTAAAATTACCCACTAAAGGCTACCATTCATGATATAAATACTGCAAATGTATACATGTCTCATTATGTGCACGCAGATCTACATTTATTTGATGTTTTGAAATATGATATGTAACAATAATTGTATGAATCTGTAACAGAATTAAATGTACACATACGAAATTTCAATGTAATGTTTCAACTAAATTCCTACACTACAACTATCAATCACACACATTATCAACTGTATAATAAATTTTTTTCCAACAAAACACCAACCAAACAACTGATGCACAACTAATAAACACAAATTAAATACATACAACATCAACTATAAATTAAATTAACTATAAAAAATGGTATCAAATGTATTCATGTATGAATTTTTAACAAGTTTGAAATGTAGAAACAACCTTCAAATTAAGTGGCCCATCTATATTTCTACACTTACAAAATCAATCACACCCCTAATCAACATTAACTAAAAAAGTAATAATTATACCTCTAAAACAAATAACATATACCGTTTGACATTCACATATCATGAAACACATGCGATTGCTAGTTGTTAAACTTGTTACAAATTTTAATTCATTATATTTCATTTTATTATCGTGCCAAAGGAAGGTATATGGTCTTCACTATACCAAATATTCACTTTTGCAAAATCCACTCAAAGTGAGCCATGTGTAAGTTAATGGATTTAAACTAATGTTTGATGATGAAACAATATTGTATTGATTTTATAAAAGGATTTTTTACTTTATTCTATAGGATGAAGCTTTTATTCTTCATCACCTCAACAAATTTTCATAATTTTTTGCAGTCTTGAGATATTTTTCTAATTTTTTAGGTAGGTGAATAGTGCTTTTATATCCACATGTTGTTGTTTTACTAAATGAGTTGGATGATGCTTCTTAGCGATGAAATTCTATTTATGTCTATCGATGCAATGACTATGGTCTAGAGCTACTTAAGTTTGGTAGAGTCCTTAATGAAAAATATTTTTAGGGAAATTTTTACGGAGATAGAGATTATATTTGGATAAAACCTGTAGATCCTGATATGTTTTAGACCAAGGAGAACATTTTATATCAGACGCAAATCATTTTTGCTACCATAAAGGATATCAACTTTTGTTGGAAACGAGACTTGCAATAGGATCATGAAATTGGTAACACATAAACATTAAACCTTTCCCCACACCCTTAACATTTTCCCTATTCTCTTAACATCTTTTCCTCTAGTTTGTATATTGAAGGATAGGTACGGAAATACTTTGTCTATCTTGTGTTATGTTTTCCTTTTGCAAACAACTATTAAAATGGACGTCGATGCTACTTGTTGTATCCATAAACAATTAATGTGGGGTTTGTTCACCATTATGTCTATGGTGTTTTCATTGATATCAAAGATCATTGGTGGAACAGGGAGTCTAGGTGTCATATGGGTCTCCATGAGGTGTCAATTAAGGTCAAATATTAAGGTTGATAGGTAGTGTATAGTTTTTGGTGAAGTTGTTATGGTGTCTAGGCAAGGTTTCAGACATGATTGAGGTAGTATGAGCTCTCCAAAGGTTGTATGATATATGTACAAGGTCAATCATGGTTAGAATGATATGGAAAATGTGTCCACATGTTTGTAACTACTCATCATGATCTATTCATGTGAAGTCATGGTTGAGTCAAGTCATTCTAGGCCTATTCTTAGACCTAGTATATGGTACGTGAGTGAGAAACATGTGGAGTGTTTCTTGAGGATGCAAAACATGTTTTTTTGATGCATCAAGTCAGTATTCAGAGGTATAATGTACGTATAATATCCATTGAAGCAAGTTTCTTGAAAACAAGGCTAGAAAGACAAGGTAAGTATTAGTGTCTAGCGAGTTTCAGATGTATTTGAAGATGGATGAGAGTTGGGATAGTATGAGGAGGTTTTTATGATGCTTCATTCAAAGTTTCAATTCAAGATATTAAAGGAAGAGCAAACAAACGTTTTTTCAAAATTGAGTTCTTAATGGTGCAAAATTTAGCTCGATAGGTAATTTCATATACTCACCCACTCACACACACTTTTCATGGGATCTTGTGGATTTAGGGGATGTTTTTACATTTATTATAGAGTTTTTTCCAAAAATAATGAGCTGGTTTTGTCATCCCATCTTTATGAATAATTGTTAAGAAGCAAGATAGGTCAAAACTTTTTTTAAAACCCTAGCAACATAGCAATGGAGGAAAGATGAATTGTATAGGAACCATATGATATGGGAAATAAAATTTGATGAAACAAGGTTGAAGAGGATTCTCTAGGAATCATTTTGGTTGTGGTTTCATGTTCCATCTCTTTCAGGAAGATAGAGAAAAACCCTTATTTTTGGAGATTTATAGTTTCAGGGATGAGATAGAAAATTAAGGATGAAAACTAAATTGTTCCAAATTATTTGGGATATTATTTAAGTGGCCATTAAAATTTTTAGTTAGGTAAAATGAAGAAAATTTGAGATACATTTCCTCCAAGTCACCCTACCGCCTTTGGCCTTAAGGGCTAAAACCTAGTCATGGAGGTTTGAGTTAAGCCAAGTTGATTTACACGATAGATCATAGTTATTTCACCTTGAATAGATTTTAGACATCTAATATGTTGTGTTTGAGCTCATGGAATGATCTGGAGTGATGGTTTTCATTTGAATACCTAATGGCCTAGACAACCCTATTTGGCATATCAAGAAGGTGTCACAGAACATGTGTGCTTGTAGTCTTATTTTCTATTCTCAAGGTCTAGGCGCATTGTCACTTCATTCAGATAGATTTGAATGCTCACTTAGAGTGTGCAAATCTTACCAGTTCCATCCTTTGAGCTATCTTGTCAAGATGTTAACATGCATGTTCGTTATTACCATTATCAAGCATACATTCATATGTAGATCTTCACACACATCATAAGGAAACACATGGAATAAGGAAGTATAATAGATCACACCATTAATAAGATCAATTACATAATGTGATCACCATACTTAGATACAATAATTATTGGAATCCATGCAAAATTATCCATTCATAACCAAAAGAACTACATAGCAAAAACTAAATACGTAATAATCACCAGAGAGCCATGTGTGCCAGTATACCAGAGCAACATAACAGTACAATACACATGGTATCTAATATACAGTGCCCAAAACTATGAGGATCAACTAATATATATATATATATATATATATATATATATATATATATATATATATATATATAGGTGTGGGGACTTTCCCTTCACCACCTATGCATCTCAAAATAGACTGCGTGATTGAAATAACCATGCATATTTAAAAATAAACTAGAACCATACATGATTTCCTATCATCCCAATAATAGGTTAAGTTTATAAAACTATTATGCTTTAATCCTATTATTAGCTCAAACTATGCATGACCTTTGATCTTCACATGCATGTGAGTTATTCCCCAAAATAGATATTCCTTTAGCTTCAAGTCTTCATGCTTTCTTCTAAATATGGAATGTTGCTTCATTAATGCCACTCAATCCCAACATTGTCTATTTTTAGCCTATGGCTCGAAAATTGGATAAGTCTAGGATAGTTCCTACTTGGGCGCGAGCCTTCACACGATGTTTGTTAGTCCTATGCACCCCTTCCTCTACGCCTCTCTCATGTGAGCCTCACATCCTTGCTCATGGAATATACTTAGTCAAAAATGGGCTGTGCAACATTACCCCAAAATAAATTAGACTATCGTTCTTGGAAATATATTAGTCATCAAAAACATGGGTGATCACCAAAAAGAAATCAATGCCCAAAAATATTCATCCTACCTGGCTCAAAATCAGATTAGGCCATGGGCTAGTAGAAGAGTTATGAGATTTCACTCTCAATTTTCTTCCATGCTTCAAGCTCTTACAATGCTTTTCTGGGCACCACCTCTACAACCCCTGACACTTGGTCAGGAACCAACTCTTCCACCCTACTCTTGAGCTCCTGAATGACCAAATTCAATTCCACACACAATCCCTTAGTCACATCCATGTGGTCCAACACCATATTCTGAAACTGACCTATCTGGAGCTATAACTTGTCCTTTTTGTCCTTAATCACTTATTTCTATTTTTTTGCCTCAACCATAACTCGGGTGCGTTCAATTTTATTTGTGGGCGTATTCTCCTTGATAGTTTTGAGCACTAATTCTTCATCAATTACGCACTGACACTTCAGTTAGATAGATACGAATGCTCACCAGAAGTGCGTGAAGCCTACTAGTTCCCTCCTTTGCACTTTCTTATCAATATGTTAGCACACATGTTCATTATTACGATTATCAAGCATACATTTAGGTGTAGATCTTCACACACATCATAATGAAGCACATGTAGTAAGTAAGTATAATAGATCAAAACATTAATAAGATCAATTACACTATGTTATCACCATACTCAAATACAGTAATTACCAGAATCCATCCACAATTATCCATTCATAACCAAAAGAATTACATATTAGAAGTTGAATACATAATAATTACCAGAGATTCATGCACGCCAGTATACCAGTGATCCATAGGGATCCAAAAGGACTCTACTTCATTAGATCATTCAGCACAAAGAAGGAAAATAAATACACAGAGGTTCTATCTTTATAGTAACAGGACTGCCACTCTGTGCAAAGCGGCGGTTACAGAACTGCTGCCCAACCAGGGCGGCGGTCCTAGGACTACTGGTCTGCATTGGGCTACAGTCCTGATATTTAAGATAGAAAATAAAAACATGAAATGAACAACCTCATAATTTGAAAGGTTATCTGTGCCTCTTCTCCTCCACGACCTTTCCCATTCTCTAGTGCATGGGAAGACATGAGAAATTCTATACATATATGTTTGTAGAAGAGAATAGGATCATTGAAGAATGAAAGCAAGTGAGAAAGAAGTTCTTAGTGCTAGAATTATGTTTCATAGAAGAAAGGAGTGTTGAGATAGAGAAAACAAGTAATTGGGAGGAAGTGTGAGATATTATCTACTTCTCTTTCATACTTGTTATAATTTCTGTACTTATTGTTTGAATTGGCCAATAAAAGTGGGAAGAAAGAGAAATTTCCCTTCTCGGTTGGTTTTTCCTCCTCTTGAGGTTTCCAAGATAAAACTTGTTGGTGTTTGTGAGTTTATATTCTTTCCTTTCCTGTAATTGTTGATTCTAAGCACAAGAAAAATTCATTCACTAGCTATCTTTGTCATTTTCTAATAGAAAGTAGAACAACAACGTTTAATTTTTGATATTGTGGATAATTCCAAAGTTGAAGAGTTTATAGATCAACTAGAGCAACATAACAATACAATACATATAGTCTCTAATACACAGTTTCCAAAACAATGAGGAACAATATATATATATATATATATATATATATATATATATAGATATATATATATATAATATAGGGGTTGGAAATTTCCCTTCTTCACCCAATACATCTCAAAATAGAATGAATGCTTGAAATAGCCATGCGTATATACAAAAGAAACTAGAACGCATGCATGTTTTCCTATCAGCCTAATAATAGGTTAAATTTATAAATAAACTCTACTTTAATCCTATTATTATCTCAAAATATGCATGACCTTTGATCTTCACATGCATGTGCATTATTCCACAAAATAGATGTTCTTTTATCTTCAAGTCTTCATGATTTCTTATAAATTTGGAACATTTCTTGAACGCCTATAAATCCCGATACTGTATATTTTTAGCTTGTGGCTCCAAAATTGTCTATGTAAGGGATATTTCCTACTTGGTTGTGAGCCTTAGTGTGATGTCTATTTTTTTTTGTGTGCCTTCCTCCATGCCTGCCTCGTGTGTGCCTCACATCCTCATACGTGAAATATACTTAGTCAAAATGGGTCATGCAATAGTTCTTGGTTGAGTTTATCCAAATGGCATATGATTTTTAGTGTTTAATCATGTTGGTAGAAATTTCCTTGATGTGTTCCACATAGTGTTTGAGCTTGGAAGTGGGTTTGAAGGTGATGGAGAAGGTTTCTCTCAAGACTGGTTCTTGAGTCCTAGAAGTCTGAATGAGAAGTTTCAGAGATTGGTCTTGTTGGAGGCCTTATGTAAAGATTTTATGGTTGAAGTGAGTTGTTCCTGAAATTATACTCAGAGATATTTGTAATGGTATACTATTTGATCCATGATGAAGATTTTTTCTATGTGAAGTTTCTTGTTTTCTATGACTGAAGTTTGAGTGCTTGAAGACATAGTTGTGGATGTTTACTTCTTGGTATGCTTCATGATGTTGATTAAAGTTTTAGAGGTTCCTGAGCTACTTAGTGGTGCTGAGAGGATGTCCTTGACTTATGTGGAGATTTTTTTGCCGTGAAAAATATGTTTTATGTCCTTTATGTTCATGATGCATTCATTGGAGCTTGGAGAGCTTGTTTTTTCCTACTTGAGTGTCTTAGTTATTTTTCTTGATGGTGCAACCCTTTCCAACATACTTGGGTTTTTTGGAATGTTTTATATGATGTTATTCATTTATTTTCTTATTTTAATGACCAAACTATATGGTCATGTCCGACCTAGGAGTGTTTATGAGCTAGAGTTAAGCATAAAAGCATGTTATATTAGCTCATTGTGACTAGTTCAAACAATGGAAATGTGAGTGAGCTAAATAAGAAGGAAGGAGAGAATAAAAGGGCCATGGATAGAGCTAATAATAGTTGTGATGAGTTGAGAATATTTGAAGAGAATTTTTTTAAGGTCAATTGACTTAATCAACATGTGAGTAGGCAGATTTGAGTGAGTTAGGAGAGATCTTGTTTTGAGAGGGTTTGAAGAGTATAGACCTGAATTTGTGATCATCATCAGTTTTTGTAGCAACATATCATCATTTATCATCCATTTAAGGTGATGAGTTGGTTATTTTTCATCTTGGGGGGTTGTATCCTCCTTGTAGGATTGGTGTCCTACTAAACTAGGGGTTGGTGCCTCACTAAAAAAATATTTCTTAATGTGTAATATTCTTAAAAGTCCTTTGTTATGATTAATATTAGTAGAGGTTTCAATGGGTTTTCTTCCCCTTGAGGGTTTCCCACTTACATCTGGTCTTCATGTGTTCTCTTCTTTGTTTTATGTACTTATGAATGTTGATACACACCTAATAAGATCACATTATTTATCCATGGATGTTGAATGGATGGTCTAAATGATGAATGCATGACATGGTGAATAAAGTAAAACTTTTTGATGACTGATTCACCCACCTCTCAGTCACTGTTCTTCTAAGAGGTTTGAAATTGCAAGTTTGTAATATTAAAAAAATGTCAAATATTTTTTCAAGAATCCTCTTTCCTATATTAAAATGATTTACTAACTAATTTTGTCTTGCCAAGGAAATAAATACACTTATATCATGTTATTACCTATTAGTGGAGGATGCTTCCTTGTGGGTGCTAGCTACAAATTTCTTGCTAGCCAATTTGTACTTAAGAATTACATTTTGTGGTGCAAATTGTGCATTGATGATCTTAGACCTCCATCACATTGGCATGCACCGATCATTTAGGTTGTGATTTTTTTTGACATAATTAATTTTCCTCTTGACACCTCATCTACCAATTTGGATTGTTTCTTTTGAATCCTTCTCTCACATCCACCCCATTATTTTCCTGTCACAATCATTCCTTAATTTTTCTAGGCTTGCATTTTCTTATGGTATAGAAGTGCCATGTCTGGGAACTTTCAAAAGACTAGCCCACTCCTTGGTATCTTGGAGCCTTCACTAATATAGGTAGAAGCACATGTTTCAATTTATGCATAGATCTATGTTTTTTTTTGTTTTGAGGGGGTTAATATATTCTTAATCATTTCAAGGTTACAATGTTTGTAAAAATTAAATGATAAAATGCTTTGGTTTTTCATTGTGTGAGATGTAATATGGAAATACTAGTATTTATCCTATTTGGCTATGGTAAATCATGTAGAATGTTTCCCTCATTCTGGAACAACTTTAGGTTACATTTTTGTGCCTGATTTCTATAGAAATTATGGATTACCCTCGATTCCATTTATTTAAAGAAATAAAGACATACCATTATGTTTTGTTTTTGTATGTTTTTAATCTCTACATCTTGGGTTTTAATCTAATGATTTTTATTTGTGTACCATAAATCAAATAATATTGGTGGAACAAATCTATAATCATTATGGTATTTTTGATGGGAAAATTTTGAAAAATAGAAAAAGCTCCCATAACAAAGGAAATTATAATTTAAGGAATTTGTTTCTCTCCAATTTTAATTTATTAGAATTTTTTATAGCTCTTACATCCATTATAAATATATGTGTATTTAATCATTTACTAAAGTACATCAGCTTCAGCCGATATCAATGAATATATAAGATTTGAACCGTTGAAATTCTAGAAATCGTAACATATAAGCGTAAGGATTTGAAATATTTACCAAGCTTCTGTGTGTATATAATTTGAAGTTGACAACAAAATATGAGATTGATTGAGTCGATTCCATTGAGAAATATGGGCTCCCATGTAGTGTTTCACTCAAAACTATGACATCACACTTTACTTCATAGTCCTACATTTCTTAGGCTACTTCCAACCCACATACATTAAGATTTATATATATATTTTTACTTCAAATTATATTTTATTTGTCTCATTAAACATCAACTTCGGTAAGATTTTCCATATAAGGGCCTTATTAATTTATTGGTGTTCTCTCTATATATGGTTACATTCCTTGCAAGTATCTTCAACTAAATATTGGTCCTTGTAGATATCTTGAACACAACTAGTCCTTATTATTGTTATTGGACTTTCCCATTGTTAACAATAATTCCTTCAACTTCTTGAGAGTTAGTTGTCTTAACTTTTGCACACTTGTCCAATGTGTTGGCATCTTACATTAGCAATATTTATTTGATTTCAAATTATATTCGTTGAAAATGTCTCATATAGCCAAATAATAGAATTAGATGTTGAATGATATTTATATTTGAAATATTTATTTGGTGAAAAAAATTCACAAGAAAATTTCTTACAAGTATGTGGAGACTATATGCACCCAAAATTTACATGGTGCAACACAAAAAATGCAATGTCTCCATTGATGATAAAAAATTATTCCAAGGTGAAAATGAGGTGCAGATCCTTCCCTCTCTCCTTTTCATCCCTCTAACTCAAATAAAAATTTATGTTTTGTCTCCAAAATTTAATTTTGATTACAAGACCATTTTTATGACTTTTGTCTTTGTATTGAGCGGCGGTTGCATAATCGTCACAACAATGGTTGCGTAACCACCAGTAATCCTACACCAACGGTCATATCACTTAAAATCAAACAGTTAAAACATGCATTTTTCAATGCATGTTGAGATTTTAGGATCAATTTTCTCACTTTTTTCTCAATTGTTTTACCTATTTTTGGACTCATTGGAATCATATCGATCTTATCTTATTGTTTGGATATGTTTATAATGTTTAATACCTCTCCTTTTGATCATTTTCACTTCTTTATCGACACATGTAATTGACTTATTCTTTCCTAGATTTTTATAAAAGACAAACTTTTCCCTGCATGATGAGTTGGATATTTCACATTCATGAGGTAATTTATGCTACTAAATTTTTGAGAGGAACCACATATAAAATGAGATCATTTCTCCATTCATTCCTACTCTTTTCTTTCAGTCATTTCTTGCACCAAGCCAGCCACAACCAGTCTTTTGTTTTTCTTTGCTATCAACCAACACCTGTACATTCTTAGATCAATTGTACTTCATCTTTGGAATAAGATACAACACTGATGAGACATCAAGCACATCTCACCTTTGGGAAGATACCATAGCACAATAGTAACCATGATGGGGTTGTACTTAAATTATTTGAAGCTTTGATCAGTTTGTATTTTTTAGAATAAAATGAATGAATTGTCTTAATTTGGTAGAATTGTAGAAGCGGAAGATTTCATCACTTCCTAAATGTATTTATTTTATATCTAGTATTCCTTTTCAAAATATTTCTTATTCTTCCCTTGATAAATTATTCCTAGCTTATCCTTGTGGATATGTTTGAGACATTAGTTGGAGGGAGAAGTGAAGAAATACTTGTGCATCATTTATTTCTTTCGATTAATTTATATTTACTTCTATCGAGGAAAGTTCATACGATAAATATGAAATTTCTTCTTCGAAGCTTTTCCTTTTCTAGAAAAATTGAGGCAATGCTTTGCCAGAATAGTTTTATTTTATTTTATTTAGACTAATACATTTTGAATACATTCTTCTAGAATATCATTTTCTAACAACCCTACAATAGAGGAATAGTCACATCCTTCTATTCTCTGTTTTAGTTTATTCTATTAGAGGTAGTATTATTTTAAATTAATTAATTCATTGTGTTTATAGAATAGATTATTTATTTATTTTATTTAAATTCTAGAAAATACAAAAATATGTTAGCTGTTTAATTAGTTCTTTAAATTTATTTCTTTCTCAGAAAAATAAATTAGATGGTTTATTTCATTTTGGATAATTAATCAGGAATGAATTTAGCTAATTAAAAGATTAGAACATACATGTGTTTTATTTAAGCTAGATCTACTTTTCTTAACTACTTAAAATGAACTTTTGACGTAGTTTAGCATTCAAATAAAATGAAGCAATCAAATAATATGGAACTTATGCTACCTGTTCATAGCCTCTAATTTCCCCTTTTGACAAACTTAGCTTGTAGGAACTCACACTACCCATTCTTAGTCCCTTATTCTACCATAGATATATTTCAGTGTGCCTTCAATCCTACACAATCCAAATATCTCGGAATGACCTCGGGAGGTCGTGTGCATCTAGGAATCACGTGATGATTCTGAGGTGTAAAAAATTGGTGAACCCGATGTGAAGGAATAGCTCCTTATTATTTGTTTCTCTTTCATTGCTATTATCTCACCTTTCCACTTACTCCCTTATTTAGGTAAGTATTTTATACTTCCATAAATATGTCTCGTAGAGTTTTGTGGGAAATTTGACTTTGATATATATTACACCAATGTTCAACCACAATAATCTCCTTTCCTTTCTAGATGGGTTTACAACTACATAATTAATGTAAAAACCTCTAGTAGCTATGTCTCAAACCCCACTAGTCATGTGAAAATAGAGGAGGTTAATTAACCTTTAAACATACAACACATTTTATCTAATTTGAACAACATGAAATTTATAGGTGAAAATAGAACTTACACTAGAGTCCTACCAAGACCTCACATTAGCATGCAATCAACAAAAGATAACATTTTACAAAAATTGCTTATCCTATTCGCCAAATTTACGAGTCTTTGGATAGGATGAATATCCATACATATGATATGTTCAACAATAATGTATTGACTACCAATCCTGAGATTCCTATTTTCAAGGAAGACAAGAATGACAATGCCAAGAAAATCATAAAAGGGTATCATGTGTCCCCCTATCAAACCCTACATAACATGCACCCAAAAAAAAGAAACTCAATCCTCACCCCATGATGTCATTTCTACCTTAGTAGGGAGGACTAGAGAACTAGAGAGTTCCCAAAATTCACAAAAAAATCATGCAATAGGGCAGAACATGGGGTATTTTGTTGACAATAAGGTATACACCTTTACTAATGCACAACCAATTCAATGTCCTATTTAACAACGTCATCCATTACAATATAATCCGAGTGATATTATCATGGGTTCTGACACACTAGGGATGGGTCATCATCCATTTCACGCTTATCCTATGTAGGATATTTTTATAAGTGCGTTATTAAATGCCATTCCTTAAAGAAATGAGATGTTCCCTAGTTTTACACCCACTAGCCCATATTCTAGTGTTGTTCCACCTTACCTATATATGTACTCAAAATTCCCTCATATTGATGTGGATAATTTTCCTACTCCTTATACGCCTTATCAAGGAGCTTCGTATGTTCTAATCAATGCTTACATTGCATCCTATCCAACTCCTCCTCTTATACCTCCTCATCGAGGAGCTACAATGTAGGAATGTTACATAATGAGTACTTATGCTTGATATTTGAAAGAACCCCTTGAATTTACCATATGGGGTGTCATGCTTCGATGCCCGTTTCCTGATCTTCACAGATTTAATGGATAAGGAGACCTAAATGCTCATATCAAGGCCTATGTTAATGTTATTATGGAATTACTTCCTTAGGATGTTGTAGTAGCTAAAATATTTCCAAATAATCTCGAGGTAATTGCATTAGATTGGTACTATCGACTTATAGAATATTTAATACATTCTTTTAAACAACTTGTTTTTGAATTCATTAGAGCATTTGACATGAACAAGTTTCTACGAACAAGGATTAGGGAGTTTCTGCATATTATGAAGGAACTAAATGAATATGTTCCACATTTCATTCAGATATGGTGCCAAGTTATTTATTCATATGAAATTTCACCTAACATGGATTAGATGGATCTTTGTGACTTCTTCTTTCATTTTCTTAATTGGGAGATTAGGTAGGAAGTCCAAAAGTTTCCTTTCTATAGTTATAAATAAGTTCTTGAAGGTGTGCTTCAAATCAACCAAGCCACTACCAAAATCTGGTGTAAGACTTATGGTCTCAATGGGAAGATGGTTTCCCCTAACCAAAAAAATGTAAACCATCCAAACAATGGATCCAAAAACCAAGGGCCTAAGGTCTTGAATTGTAATCGTGGTGCCACCACGAATGATGTTACTGATCAAATAAAGAATGTTAGTTTTACAAACAATGGTAGCATTAAAAATAAAAATAGAAACAACATGGAAAATCAAAGAGGCCTTAATTATGTTTCCTATGTAAATAGGGTTCATGTCAATCATTCTCCTCCTTGACATACTCAAACCCAAACCCCGAACGATTACCAAAATCTTGGCCAAGGGGAAATGAATTACGGTTATAACAACCACTTTCAAAGTTACAAATGGGGTTATAATCAACAACAAAATTTGAATAAAAGGCCAAGAGATTATGATCCCAATCTATATTGTGGTTTTCACTGTGTTTTTGGTCATGACATTATATCTTGTAGGGATTACAAAAATGCATACAAAGAATCCCTGAATATCAAAGGCAACTCTTTGTGGACATATTCCTAGAAAATCGTGAAGGGATCTCTCAGCCTAGTCATAAAGGACCTGTTGCAACTAAGAATGCAAGCTTAGGAATTTATCCAGATCTATTCTATAAATTCCCTAAAGATTTTAAAGTGAATCCTAAAAACATAAACACGGGAATTCCTGTTGGGAATAATGACCATGAGGCCTCGACTTCTGACAACTCTCGAGTTTCCCCTAACCTATGCTCAAACAACAATGTAAATATTTTAGGACTAGTTAAGCTAGACATCGAACCAAAAATTAACGCAATAACTCAGACAAGGGAATACACTTCACAACATCTTCCATCTCATTCTCTCTTGTAATATGATGCTCCTATAGTCTCAAAAATTGTAAGATATTATGATTTGATTTCAGATTTGAATAAATACATTTTCTCAAATTTCATTTCTAGACTTGTTTAAGAATTCCCTAGCGCATCATTCGACATTGCTAGATGCATTAGGTCTTGGTCACCTAATTCATGTTATGTCTCCTCCTAGAGCTCAAATAAATCATATTTAATTTGACATACATCCTCTAAAAATATTGATAGGGATACCAGGTTCATATTTGATATAATCAAGATGCCATTGGATGTTGAAATATCCTGAAGAGGAGATCCTTATTTATACTTGCAAGTTTGGGTCTATAAAAATTGCATCAAGAGAGCTATGATCAATGACAGGGATGTTGTGAATGTGGTTCCTTTCTATTTCTTACAGAAGTTGGGATATGGGGAGAATAACTTCTCCTCTACAAGAAATATGTTACAAGGGTTTGACAGTCTTAAGGCAACATCAATTAAAACTATAGTTCTTCCTATCTCCCTCATACTAAAAACCATTTTAACGGAGTTTTACATCATTAACAAAGAGACAAACTATAACATGATCCTTGGAAGACCCTGGATTCACTGGATAAAGGCCATTTCTTCCACTTTGTTCTAAGAAGTTATATTTATCCATTTGGGAAAGGTATTTTTTTCTCAAGGGGATCCTAAACCATTCGATATACACGTGGAGAATCTTAAGAAGAAACCAGGGTTTCATTCGGAATATGAGATCCTTGAAAACCAATTAAATAAACCATTCCCCTCAAAGGGATTGGTTGCGACCACCCAAAACATTCCAAAATTTGAATTTAATGACCCAAAAAACATTTGAAATGGTGAAAAAAACTAAGGGTAAGGTGATATCTGTGGAAACTGTGTCCACAAAAACCACATCAGAGATTATGAAGTTCTTAGAAAAAGATGAGTTTATCATTCTCCCCTTCGAACCACAAGGAATTTTTAATCTCCTTGATTTAGCCTCTCTTCTTGCTGATGATCTTGGTCTAAGAATACATATGATATAAACAATAGAAGAAGAAGAGGATCTCGAAAGTAAAAAGATACCCATAAAATCCATCTCTAGAGCTTCTTCCATTCCTAACCTTGGTCTAGATATAAACATTTCAAAAACCAATATCGTCGTGTCTACAAGACAGGACCCTATAGCACGATAAATTCTAGATGCAATCATTACTCCCTACATAGGGAGAAGATTTGAACAACATCACATGAACATGAACATGATATGCCAAGAACACAACAAAGAGGTTTACAAAGGCCACATACAAACATATGGTCAGACATCAAGACTAGATTTGTAGATGAATATGGTAATAGGAAAGGGTTGTCAGTTTAAACCCAAAGTAGTAGGTCCTTATCAAGAAAATGAAAAAACTTCAAAAATCCTTCGTATTGTCTGTATACCTTAGAGGGTGACGATTTTGGTGAATTTTTCAACTCACTTCACCTTAAACATCTCTATATATATTCACTTGCATTTCCATATTGTACATTATTACATTCATGCCATTTTATCATTTGCATTATCACCTCATTGAGATTGTAAACTAAAAACTTACTTTTCAAGTAACTTAAAAAAATTTCAAACATTGGCAAATATAACAATCACATCTCTTCAATATTCATTTCACATCTTCAAACTATTTAATCCATCTCATCACTTCAGTTGGTGAATTTTTTTTGCCAATGATTATACAAGGACTTGTAAGATAGGTATTCTTCATGGTTTCTCCTGATTTTGATGTTTCTTGCCCATAGTTTTGTATAAAATCTTATTGATGATAAATCTTTCCCTAAAAATATATCTTCATGATAGATAATTCTAAATATTTCACCTGGAATATTTGTTTTCCTATCTTAACCTTTGGTGGTGAGCCCTCGCATCCTACTGGTTGTGTGGGGTTGAGGCTAGGGGAAAATTTTCCCTCCTAAAATCACAATACAAAGTCAATTCAAAGCAAAAACTGATAAATAAACAATAAACACAAAATTATTTCATTTAAAAATAAACTAAACTTCTCATCCCTACCATCCTTCGGTGATGAGCCCATGCTTCTTACTAGTAGCACAGGGCAAGTTGTAGCGGCCACAATAATAAATCACAAGTTACAAATAAATAATAAATAAAAGTACTTCTAAAAATTTCCATGAAAATGAATTAGATGTGTATGTTAAGATAGAATTGTTCCTCCAAACCAAATTTTGTCAATCAATAGGCCATCCATGGATCTAAGTCTAGTCAAAATTGAAATCAAAAATCATTTTGATCTGGTTATTTGACCTTGATTAGGGTTGGATTACAAGTTTATAAATAGATATTTGTCGAATTCTTATCTCTTGGTAATCATTCACATTCACATTATTTAAGTCATATAACTTGCATCCTTCTTGACTTTTGGCGATGATCCCTCGCATCCTACTAGTTGTGTGGAGTTAAGAATGGAGTGAGTTCATCTTTTTATCATTCCACACTCGACACATTTTGCCAATGAAATAGAAATGTTAAATATTATGTGGAAAACAAATTATTCGAGTTACAATTTGTTGTCATAATGCATAATCTTATGAAATAATTTTGTTTACCACATTGCATCATCATCCAAAGCCTACTTTTGAAACATAAAAACATTGGAAATTCCAAACCATCTAAGAGTACACAAATAAAACATACCTTAATGAATTCAACTCTTGCAAGGAATTCTGAACCAAAAATATGTCTATATGTATATATGATGTCAAGTTTCTTATATAAAATGCCATCACACCATAGAGTAAGTGTGGTCAAAATTCTCACCATGAGCTAAAAAAAAATAAATCAATAAATACACAAAAATGGGACTAACAGATAAAGACACTTTTCCTATCCATCTATTTGAGCCCCCTTACGACCGATTCAGTTGGGAATTTCCCAGAAGTCCTCGAGTGCATTTGTAAAGAAAAATCCAAAGCCTAAAGTAAAAAGACAAAATCTATCACTTTTAACCTATTCTTGAGCACCATCCAATTTCATTGTTAGAGTAGGTATTTACCTTAGCTCATGTTCACCTGGGTACTTTATTTACCTTTATTGTATTTAACCTCACTCACTTATGTGTGTGGATTTTTTTAATGTATTTAAATATTATGGGGATATTATCTAGTTGTTAGGTATAGTTCTTTCCTTGATCTATGGTATTGACTAGTTCTTTCCTTGATCTATGATATTGACTAGATCCTTGATGTCTAGTTCTCTCCTAAATCTATTGTCTTGACTAGTTCTTTGATGAATAGTTTTTTCCTTGATTTATGACTTTATCTAAAACCTTGACTGGTTATTAGATTGTTATTCCTTGCATATATAAGCAAGGCCCATTCTCATTATATTTCATTGAGTTCCATAATAATATATGATATTGCTTCTCATTTTTTTGCAAAATTTTATGTAAATTTATTCTTACAAATTTCTTTCATATTATTGATTGTGGTGTTTGATTAACATTTGAGTTCTTGGCTTGGTATGATCTAGTTATCGTTCCTTTTATTTATTTGGTCCAAAATAGTCATTTCTAAATCCCTTCCAATTCAACCATACTCACGAATGGAACATTCACTAGAAATTATGGGTTCTAAATTAAAAAAACTTGCAAAACAAGAATTATTTCCAAAAATAGTTAAAAGTAAATACATAACGCAAGTTTGTGTCATATTGTGGAGCCTATTTTCATGTGTGGAAGTTTTGAAGACTGCACACTCTTCATGATTTTCTTGCCAAGGTTTGGGATCGGTATCCCCTACTAGTAGGGGTTCAAGGGCATAGTTCCCGATTAAAAAAAGTGGCCCCAAAAAATGTGCCTGATAGCTCGGGAAATATGTTCTTCTCATACAGGTGAGATTTTTGACCCATAAGTTTATGGGATAGTTTTGGTACCAATGGTTTTGTAGAACTACTTGAGTAATTTCCTATTGATGTGCTTATGGGCTTTTGATACGGTAGACATATCATTGTAGATGTGTGTGAGTTTGAGTGTGAATTCAGGAGAGTTTGTTGAGCATAGCTCAAAATAGATCTAGGTATTGTATTGAGAGAAAGAGGTGAATTGTAATAAAATATAAACAAATGATTTTTGGTGGACGTAGCACAAATTGGGTAAACCACGTTAAATATTATCTCTGTGTTGTGTTGTGTTTATTTTTTGCACTTTTATTTCAGATTTATAATATTTTTCTGCATATTAGTTTCTAATTTTGTGATTCTCTGTGGGATTGTTCTACATATTTATCCCTTATTTCCTAACAATTGACGTTAGAGCTTGGTTTGGTTTGCTAAAGTGTTGAATCACATGGAAAGTTTTAGATTAAGTGGGAACTATGGAAAATGATGGAAGATCAAAGGTTGATAAATTCAACAGGAAGAATTTTATTCTTTTGAAGATGCAAATTGAAGATTATATTTATAAGAAGAATCTTTATATTCCATTGTCTGAGAAAGGGAACAAACCCTCGAGCATGATGGATGTGGAATTGGATTCACTGGATATGAAAGCACTTGGGATAATTTGGATATTTTTTACATATTCGATATTGTTTAATGTTTCAAAGGAGAATACTACAAAATAAATCATGGACGCATTAGGGAAGTTTTATGACAAACCCTCTACCTTTAACAAGATATTTTTAATGAATTTTTTTTTAATATGAAGATGTATGAGAATATTTCAGTAGAAGATCATTTGAATGATTTTAATAAGGTTTTGAATATGCTATCTTCTCTTACAATATAATTTGATGAAGAAGTTAGGGATTTATTAATTTTATGTTCCTTAGCTGAGAGTTGGAATAGCTTGGTAATGGCGGTAAGTAACTAAGTTCTAGCTAACTCAAAGTTGAAGTTTGAGGACGTTGTAGGGGTGATTATAAGATAGAAAATTAAATAAAAATCTTTGGGGAATCTTATACTTCAGGGAATGATTTGACAATGGAAAATAGAGGGAGACAAAAGAATAAAGGAAGTTGTGGAAAATTAAAAGATCGGGAAAGGTCAAAATCCAAAAGCAAGATGGTATGTTGGCATGCAAAGGACTGTTGGGAGCTTTGGGACAAGAATAATCAACATGCAAAGAAGTTGATACCAAATGTTTCATTAGGAAATATTTGAAGGAAGAGAAGTTGAAGCTAGAGAAGATTTGTACTAGTCATAATCCTACATACATGATGACCAAGGTGGTCACAAGGGAAATTGAAGTTGTGTTCATCTTTGGTTTGTCTTCACGGATGATAGTGAAGGGTTGAGAAGCTTTCTTAGAGGAAAACTAGTCTCCAAGTGGAGATTGTTATTTTGTGGAGCCTATTTTCATGTGGGGAAGTGTTGAATAATGCACACTAAAAGTAGTGTACACTCTCCATAGTTTTTAGGCATCGAAAAATGTGCCTCTTATCTTTAAAAATGTGTTCTTCTCATATGGGAGGTATTTTTGACCCATAGGTTTATGGGACAGTTTTGGCCCATGGTTTTGGTACCCACGATATTGTAAAAATACTTAAGTAGTTGCTTATTAATGTGGTTTTACATTTTTTATAGGGTAGACATATCATTATAGATGTGTGTGAGTTCGAGTGTGAATTCAAAAGATTTTATTAAGCATATCTCCAAACAAATCTAGGTATTGTATTGAGAGAAAGAGGTGTCTTGTAATAAAAATACAAGCAAGTGATTCTTGGTGGAGATAGCCCAAATTGGGTGAACCACGTTAAATATTGTTTCTGTGTTGTGTTCTTTTTATTTTCTACACTTTTATAAATCAGATCTGTAATATCTTTATGCATATTAATTTCTATTATTGTGAAAATGTGTGGGATTGTTCCACATTTTTTATCCCTTATTTCCTAACAATTTGGTTTTTCTAATGTTGCTTCGAGTGGGTGTATGTAGGGTCGGTGTGTTGGAGCATGTATATTTCTTATCCTCGCGGATATGGTAAGTAATCTTGTCATTTTATTTCAGATTATTTTGCTAATCACACTTTATACTGCACATGATTCCCGTTTTTCTTTTACAAGTGGCAGGAAGGCTCAGATGGCATTCAATAAGCATGTGGTTGAATGAGGTAAAATTTATAATGCTCCCATTTGGGAATGCCATACTTGGAATCCACGTTTTACACCCATTCATGGATAAAATGATTCTCCAAGGGGGAAATATGTACACATCGAAAATGTACATGGTGCAACACAAAAAACACAATGTTTCCAATGATGATAAAAACTTCTTCCAAGGTAAAAATGAGGTCCAAATCCTTCCCTCTCTCCTTTTCATACCTCTTTTAACTCAAATCAACCTTTCTATTTTGTCTCCAAACTTTAATTTTGCTTGTAAGACCATTTTTTTGAATTTGACTTCATCTTGAATGACAGTTACGCAACCAACTGGCGGTTGCGTAATCATCAACGGTGGTTACATAACCACCCCAGTGGTTACATAATCATCATAACAAAAGTTGCATAACCACCTTGGCAGTTTTGTAGCCACCTTGGTGATTTTGTAAATACTAGTCTTCCTACACTGATGTTCCTGTCACTTAAAATTAAAGAGTTAAAATACACATTTTTAACACATGTTAAGATTTCAGGAGTGATCTTCACACTCGTTTCTAAACCATTTTTCATATTTTTGGACTCATTGGAATCATATTGATTTTCTCTTCTTGTTTGGCTATGTTTAGAATGTTTACTATGTATCCTTTTGATGATTTTTCACTTCTTAATCGACATATGTAATTGACTTCTTCTTTCCCATATTTTTATAAAATCCAAAATTTTACCCATATGAAGGGTTGGATATTTTGCATTCTTTAGGTAAAGTTATGCTCGTGAATATTTGAGAGGAACCACACTGATAACCAGCTCTTTGCTTTGTTCTTTCCTACCATTTCTTGCACCAAGCCAGCCACAACTAGTTTTTTGTTTTTCTTTACTACCAGCCAACACCTGTACATTCCTAGATCAATTGGACTTCATATTTGGAAGAAGATACAAAGTTGAGGAGAAAAAAGCACATATCACCTTTGGGAAGATACTATAGTAAAATAGTAACCAGGTTGGGGTTGTACTTAAATTCTTTGAAGCTTTAATCAACTTTTATTTATTAGAATAGAAAGAATGCATTGTTTTAAGTTGGTAGAATTTTAGTAGTGGAGTATTTCATCACTTCCTAGATATATTTATTTTATTTTCTGTATTTCTTTTCAAAATATTTCTTATATCTTCCCTTGATAACTTCTTCTTGGCTTATCCCTATGGATCTGCTCGAGAAATTATTTGGAGGAAGAAGTGAAGAAATCCTTGCACATAATTTATTTCTTTCAATTAATTTAGATTTAATACTTCCAGGCAAATTTCATACGATAAAGAGGAAATTGCTTTTGAGAAGCTTTTCCCTTTCCAGAAAACTTGAGGCGGGATCTTTTCCAGAAGAGGTTTATTTTATTTTATTTATATGAATAAATTTTGAATTCATTCTTCTAGAATAGCATTATCAGACAACCCATCAATAAAGGAATAGCCACATCCAACTATTCTTTGTTTTAGTTCATTTTATTAGAGGTAATATTATTTTATTTTAATTAATTTCTTGTGTCTGTAGAATAGCTTATTTATTTATTTTATTTAAATTCTAGAAAATACAAAAAGATGTTATATGTTTAATTAGTTCTTTTAATTCATTTCTTGCTTAGATAAATAGATTAGATGGTTTGTTTCATTTTGGTTAATTAATCTAGAATGAGTTTAGCTAATTAAAAGTTTAAAACACACTTGTCTTTTATTTAAGCTAGATCTACTTTTCTTAACTATTTAAAACGAACTTTCAACGTAGTTTAACATTCAAATCAATCTAAACAATAAAATAATATGAAATTTATGCTACCCATTCATATACTCTAATGTTCCCTTTTGGCCAATTTATCTCGTAGAACTCATACTACCCATTCTTAGTCCCTGATTCTCCTATAGCTACATTTAAGTGTGCCTTCAATCCTGCACATTCCGGCTGTCCTGACACAATATTGAGAGGTCGTGTGCTTTTATAAATCACATGTTGATTCTTAGGAGTATAGATAAATTTTATTTTATACTTATAAAAGATAGCTTGTAAGAGAAACTTAACAAATTGACACATTTTCATCATTTAAGTGTTTCAACTCCGATTCCTTGGTCATTAGAAAGTTTAAATTACCTCAATAAGAAAAGACCACAAAATTTGTTAAATACATTAAATATACACATGTTAAGAGGAGTACTTATACCCACTTTTCCTATCAAATATACCTAGAAAAGTGTATAAATTACTAAAAACATGACTTTCATTATGAAACATGTCTCTTATATGTTTGCAAAGTACTTATATTTTTGGTAAATTGCTTCCAAAATCATCATGTGAGAGTTATAATTCATTATGTCATTTTTAACAACCAATTAATTATTATTTATAAGTTGAAATATTTGTTATTTATTTTTATTATTGATGATTTTGAGATGTAGAAATTAGAATTCTTTCCCAAATCGAGAACTCTTTTTTCCAATGAAGATAAATTCGAGCATTTTATTCGTTAATTATGTGAAGAGAAATAAATTAGGAAAAACAAAGGGAGAAACTCTTTTCTACACTAGAATAACATTTTCCTTCTCTCTCATCAAATGTGAATCAAAAAGATGCATTCTTGAATCTTCCTTTGGGCTTTATGTTTTTCATCCATTGATTCTTTTTTTTCAAAATAAGTCCATTATTAAAGGTCGATTTGATTTTACTTCGAGCCATGGTTCTAGATTTTTTCTAATGTACAAAATGAATTTAGAGACTTTGAATACAAGAAACAAGTCAATTGTGCCATGAAGAAGAAAACCTCCAAAAAATTTACACCACCTTTGATTATTGCTTAAAAAATCAAATAAAAGGGGGGTGAATCTTATTGAAGCAAGATTGTTTTTTATTACAAACAATGGATTTTCATCTATATTAAACATCTAATATTTATATTATATAAAGTCATGTTTGATATAAAACAATTTGTATTAGATCATCTTTAATAATTTTAGTAAATTAGTATGTGATTACTAAAAAATAGTATTGTATACACATCAAATAACATTTGGGAATGCCCTTAATGTTTGTATTGGAGACTTCCAATATTGATTGCATCTAATATTTTTTTTCATAACATTATAAACACTCATAAATTGAAGAGAATCTCCCACTATATTATTCTTGACATACACTATTTTTTCAGGATTGAAATGTTGAAGTTTTTTTTTTCAAAATTCAATATGTTGGTAATATGACATGGTTGATTATAAACTTGTTATCATTAAATTTGGTATAAATCTTTATTCTAAACCTATTAATGTATTATTCACATGATGATGCTTGGAATATGGATAAAAGTGAAAATAATAATTGTTTATAGTGTGCTTATTATGATAATCCCTATTTATATGGATATTGTAATTGTAACCATGTTGGTGATGTAATAGATAGGAAATATATGAATTAATATGTTTTTTAAGTTTGGTACAGATGTCACTACTAGGAGTAGAAAGAAGAAACCAAAACCCTCCATCTATTTTACCGAGGAAAAATATAGAAGTGCAGTAGAAGCAGTGAAAAAAATCATATGACTAAAATAGTTGTTAAAATAAATTCACATGAAAGTTAAAGGAATTAATCTTCTTTTATGTGATACTCAGAGTTATATTTCTCTCACAAATAATCCAGTTTAGCATCAAAGAGTAAATCATATAGAGATTCATATGTATTTCATATGAGAGAGGTTCTCTACGGTGATATATATCTCTAGTTGTATCCTATTGAAGATCAAATTACAGATATATTCTTGAATTCATTGTGTGTTTTGAATTTCTATAGGTTTTCTATAATACTTGGCCTTTCAGAGTTGTTATTCAGGGAAAATGTGCATGACAATGCAATGTCCTAATGACTAGCTATGTGTTTTCTTCTTCACCTCTATACTTCTTCTCCATAAAAGCACTGTAAAGATCTACTTATGATTTAAGTAAACTTATTACTATAAGTTTAGTATGTAGTCCAGTAACAACGAATTTTGTAAAGGAGGTCCTTACTTTCTTAAAGGCTCTTAAGGTGCTTATATAGTTTTTCCATGAGAAATCATGGCATGTAGTCTCACAAATTATGATTATCCTAAATCATCACTTCTGATTTATGGATTCCAAATAATTTTATCAAGATGAAGATGTCTAAATCCTTCAAAAGTGATATGCTAGCCTAAAAATCTCAACATGGTTTAACGATTGTATATCTTGTTGTATAAACAAGTAATGTTGACATCTAAATACCACTTAAATTGTTCTTATAAAAGTTATATTGAATTATATTAAATATAGCTATAAACCTTAATTTATAATTAATAAATAAAAATATGAAATATTTTTATTTATTAAATATAAACTTTAGTTTATAGATTAATTGATTGTATCAATTAAAGTGGAGGGGTGTGTCTAGGGAAGTCACACCCGACCAATCTTACTTAAAATGGGCAATTGAAGACAGGTACAACATATGAAAACATGTGTGTGGAAAAAGTGAGAGAAAAGAGGTGAAGGGGTAGCGTAAAATTTGTTTCTTATATTAAATGGAAATACTATAGTTTGTGTGCTTTTAAACCTTGTATGAGGTTTTCCCACATAAAATATTGTCTTATGTTTTTTACTCATTTTTTATTTCAATGTAATTTATATTACTCGTTTTAACTCTAAAGTTAAATTAAATTTGTTAATATTTAAACCCAGTCCTCCAATAGTTAATGCCTCCCTCTCAATTTAAAAAAAAAAAATTATAGTGAGATTTTTAGCAACACAAAATTAAGGTTTAAAAAGATTCTTTTCAAAATATTTGAACACAACTTAATTTTATGTTTATCTTTTTTGGAAAATAAACACCAACTCATTTAGTAACTTTATCTATTTTTGGAAATTATCATACAAATTATAAACTAAAAAATAAATTTAAAAAATCACGAGAAAATGTATAACTAGTTATCCACACACACAGACCTTAGAATAAAATTGATGTAGGTAAAAATAATTTCTCACCTTTTAAATGTTTTTCTTAACAATTCCTACGAAAGAGATTATAATGGTGACAATTGTTTTTATGTTTAATATGGTTAAGTGTGTTAAGAATAAACTATCTAGAAATGTTTTGATTTACATATTAAAACCTAAATATATAATAATACTAAATTTATTAAATTTCTATGGAATAGGTAATTATAAACATCTAAAGAATAAAGTGCCTCTCAATGTGGGTGCCCTAGACAACAACATAGATTGCCCATGGCTTCATCTCCCCTTTTTTTTTGGAAGAAAATTTAAAGAATAAAGCACTCCCTCAATATTAACGCCCTAGGCAACTACCTAGATTAGCTAAGTCTTAATCCCTCATCAAATTCTTCATAAAAAGAACCAAACTTTGAGATATTATTTAAAAAAAAAAACATGGTACTAATGAAAACTTCTACAAGATCATCCCCAATAATATGATCTTGAATATAAGTATGGGCAAGACCACTCACTTAAGGTGCTTAGTTGGTGGCCATGCCCTAGCCTACAATATTAATTTGTGGATCCTTAAAAAATGGTAATTTCGTTCCTTATTATGTTTACTTGTTTTAAATATATAATTAAACATTCAATTATTATTTTTTCTAACACAAATATCAAACCGCAAATTATACCAATTCACCATCCTTTTATTAAAGTTAAATATTTTAGCTTTAAATTTTTTAATATATAATGGTGTATTCCAATTAAACAAAATAATTACTTACATCATGGGAAACGGGTCTATTTTATTGTTGACCTTCAAATACATGTAAAACCTCCCGGATAGTTAGTTTCCACGTGTCCTAATTATTGAAAAATTTAAAGTAAACTCATAATGATTATCTTGCTTTTAAGTGGTTGATTTGCCATAATCTCTATCCTTTATCCCGGTCATCTATATCATTTATCATTTATGATTTTGACTTTGGTGTAGAAGTAATAATATTTGATTTTAGGTTGATAAAGATAGGTTTCGAAAATGAGGAAAGTAGATAAATCAAAGGTCGACCTCACCAAAGTATTAGTTTTTTATGAAAAAAGATCTTATATTATATTAAATGTAACATGATATAATACTTTTCCAATTAAAAAGTAGGTGGTATGAGAGCACACCCCAAAACCACAAAAAAATTAGACTAAGTTCAGGAAAACAACGAACACTCTAGGCAGAAAAGTATTATTTTGTATTTTACACTTATTTGAACTTTTTAAATAACTTTCCTCATATTTATCTTATGAATCATTTAATGAAAATATTATATGTTGATCAGATTAAGTATATATGTACATAGGAGGGAAATCTTTTAAAGCGTCTTTTCCATTTTAGGGTTTTGTGCACTACGTGTCACTTCACAACTATGCCTTCAATAGGGATTTGTTTTTATTAATTGTATTTGTTATTAACGAACTTTCTATATGTCACTATTATTAGATAGTGGATGATTTATGGGAGAAGAAGACAATAACATTGCAGTACAAAAAAAATTCATTTTTTTAACTAGCAATTGCACGTGAGGAGTGCAATGTGAATGTCAAAAGGAAAGAAGTGAATGAGTGGATAGTTGTTTGTAGAAGGAGAGGGGGAAAAAGTGCTTTTGTGGGAGGATATATTTTTGGTTGGATTCACCTAGGGCGATAAAGTGGTAGGGATGTAACAATCCTTGTTTGTAAACATTTAGTTGAGTAAATCCCCATTGAATAAAGAAATATGTATGATTTGATCATACAAAGTAGTTGTATTGATTGAGTTAATTATGTGACAATTAGTGTTTGTGAACATATTATTTTTGTACTAATGTAATTATTTTGTGTCTACTACTATTCATGAATATATTGTTTTTGTATAAATGTATATTCTTTTAGAGTGTAATAGAGTGGAAAATATCAATGTTGCACGATAAAAGATATACAAATGAGATTTTTTAATTTTAATAGAAACATTTCATTATTGAAAAATAGCCCAAACAATTTTCCCCCATATGTAATTGCTTGACAATTTTTCAAAGGATTGTGCACCACATATTTGCAGCCCATATTATTGATATAGAAAAAAATCGACCACCTAAAAACAATCCAAAAAGTAATAATAAATTATGTTTCAATATAAGTTCATCACATACATTTCACAATGTATATTTAGAAAGTTGTCGTTATGTAAATTGTTTCAAGTAAATGGACTATAAACACACTTATTACCTTTCCTCCATTTATGTCATGTTGTTACATCATGTTCCTACAATTAAGAGAAGTAAAACCATATAATTTGGAGCCATTACAATTAAAAAGTAACACATCAACATTGGTGATAATAGGCTTGGTTGGAGTTTGGGTAGGCGGTGGGAGGAATCTTATAGTCTAAGAAATACCATACATGGTCAGCAATACATAGAAGTCATTCTTAAAAACCATACTGCAACAAGTCTTTCAGAGAAGAAGTTGCAACTAGAGCTCACATGATAGAATGGACTCAAGATAAACTTTTCTCTAATATAAAGTACATTGCAAGGTTCATTTTAAGACCTCCACTTTGAAAAAGTAGTTTAGAATGGGTGGAAAATCTCCAAAATCAAATTTCGCATCAATGGGAATTTCTAAAAAACCGTTTCATGGTAAAGCTGATTGGGTTGCACGGTCATCCATCATCTGTCATACAACTTGGGTTGGAAGCTGTCCAACCTAGGTTGTACAACAGATGATGGATGGTCATCCAACCAACGTTGGACAACCATCCATTGTCTGCCATCCAACCCAGCCGTCCAACCTAGGTTGGATGACCATCCATTGTCTATCATCCAACCAAGGCTAGACTACTAGGTGTAACGACATACAATGGAAGACCATCTAACCCAGGTTGGATGTCCATCCATCATCTGCCATCCAACCTAGGTTGGATAATAGACAATGGTTTTCCATCCAACCTAAGTTGGACAGATAACCTCTCTTTGTTGAATGTCTATATTAAACAGGTACCCCTTGCAATCCCCCAGGCAATGTATAATACCTCAACAAATATATGCATAAGTTAATTTTTACATATAAATAGTAGGCGAACGGTCCCATACAATGACTTTCTAATGAAAATATTTAGGCAAAGTAGGCGGCAACCGACTGCTAAAAATTTGCCATTTCTAATTTCAAAAATCCCTAATATTCACGAGTTTACGAAATTTCGCCACTAAAAGTTTCCCTGGTACATTGATTTTGAAGAAAAACACTTAGAAGGATGCACTTTCTTCAAACTTCACATTGTTGCAAAAGTAGACCTGACACTAAAAAATATCATAAAAGTAATTAAAATCCAACATGTAACATTAGTCGGATTAGTAATCAAATTGTATTTCACTTTACTCTTTTCAGAAATTTGTGCTTTGATTACTTTGTGAGAGAGGGAGAAAGAATGAATAATCAAATGTCCAAGAAGTTGAAAGAAGTTAACTTTGACTCAAGAAGTTGACTTACACTTAAAAATACTACCAAGCCTTCATCATTGAATGCTACAAACACGTCAGTTACCCAAAATAAATTAAATACAGTTTTTTAATCTTAAATTATTTAAAGATCGATTTGATATTTGAAAATTTTGGATTTTCCCATAACGAATGAATAATACCAGGTCTTTTTTTAACTGGAATAAAATTAAATCTTACAATCGACATAATATTTAAATATTCATTTCTTTAAACTAGATATATGCATTTATTTGAAAAGTATAAAAGGTACAAACTCAATCAAGTTTACATCACATGCATTTATTTGAAAAACCAAAAAAAAAAAACTCAAACAAGTTTTGTTAGGAAATAAGAGATAAAATATGCGGAATAATCCCTTACAGAATCGCAACAGTAGAAACTAATATGCAGAAAATATTAAAGATCTAAAATAAAAGTGCATAATAACTAACACAACACAAAGAGACAATATTTAACGTGGTTCACCCCAATTTGGGCTACGTCCACCAAGAATCACTTGCTCAGATTTTATTACAAGCCTCCACTCTCGCAATACAATACCCAGATCCATTTGGAGCTATGCTCAACAAACTCTATAGAATTCACACCCGAATTCAAAACACATTTGCAATACATTTGCTTGTACCTCTATCATATGCATAAGACCATATAAATAGACAATTGCTTAAGCAGTTTGATACAAAACCATGGGTATCAAAACAATGGGCAAAAAACCAAAACCTTCCCATAAACCTATGGGTAGCCGAAGAGGCGGTTTTACAAAACAATGGGTACCGAAAAAACCATGGGCCCAAAAACAGCCCATAACGGTTACCCATTACCCATGGGTTAATAAACCACCCATAAAAATTTGCTTCGGGGGCTTTTCCCCCGAACCCCCCTTCAATCGAACCCCCCAAACCCCCTGACCCGCTCACCGGCGAGCGAGACCACCGTAAAAATACTGGAGTGTAACACATAGAAGGTGTACCACACTCTAACATGAAAATAGGCTCCACAAACATAACAATCTCCCACTTGGAGACTGATTTCCACTGAGCAAGCTTCTCAACCCTTCACTGTCATCCACGAAGGCCAACCAAAGCTGAACATAGCTTTAGTTTATCCCTTGTGACCACCTTGGTCATCATGTCTACAGGATTCTGACTGGTATGAATCTTCTCCAACTTCAACTTATCTTCCTCCAAAGTTGTCCTGATGAAGTGATATCTCAACTGTATATGCTTCATCCTGGAGTGGAAAGCAGAGTTCTTAGCTAGGTGTATAGCACTCTGACTATCACTATGCAGCTTACATTCCTCCTGCTTATGCCCCAACTCCTCAAGCAATTTTTGTAACCAAATCATCTCTTTGCTTGCCTCTGTGGCAGCAACATACTCAGCCTCCGTGGTTGACAAAGCCACCAGCTTCTGTAGTCGTGAAATCCAGCTCACTGCTGTCCCACCTACAGTGTAAATATAACCTGTCGTGCTCCTCCTGCTGTCTACATCTCCAGCCATGTCTGAATCTACATAACCACGTAAAGTGGTGTCTAATCCACTGTAGCACAAAATTATCCCCATGGTCCCTCTCAAATACCGAAGGATCCACTTTACTACTTGCCAATGCTCTTTACCTGGATCACTCATAAATCTACTCACAGCTCCCACTGCATGGGCAATATCAGGCCTAGTGCACACCATAGCATACATCAAACTACCAACTGCTGATGAGTAAGGTACCTTGGACATCTGGTTTCTTTCCTGCTCTGTCTTGGGACACTGCTCCTTTGATAACTTAAAATGGCCTGCCAAAGGAGTCCCAACCGGTTTAGCATCCTGCATGTTAAACCTATCCAATACCTTCTTAATGTACTCTTCCTGAGATAAATTCAGCTTCCGTTCCTTCCTATCCCGAGTTATCCTCATACCAAGGATTTTTCTGGCTGCCCCCAAATCCTTCATATCAAAGGATTCACTTAGCTATTTCTTGAGTACTTTTATTTCCTGCATGTTTTTACCTGCAACCAACATGTCATCAACATACAAACACAGGATAATATAACTTCCATCCTCAAATTTCTTTGTATACACGCAATGGTCAGAATGACATCTGATATAACCTTGCTCCATCATGAAGCTATCAAACTTCTTATACCATTGACGTGGAGCTTGTTTCAGGCCATACAAGCTCTTCTTCAGTTTACACACCATCTCCTCTTTACCTTTGACCTCATAGCCCTCTGGTTGCTACATATATAGTTCCTCCTCCAAATCACCATGGAGAAATGCAGTCTTTACATCTAACTATTCTAAGTGCAAGTCTTCTGCTGCCACTATTCCAAGAACAGTTCTAATAGAAGTCATTTTTACTACAGGAGAAAAGATCTCATCAAAATCTATACCTTGTTTCTGTGCAAACCCCTTGACCACCAACCAGGCCTTATATCTTTTCTTTCCTCCTTCTTCATCTTTAACTCTGTACACCCACTTGTTCTGCAATGCTCTTTTTCCTTCCGGTAGCTTCACCAAATCCCAAGTCTGGTTCTCCATGAGAGACTTATGCTCCTCATCCATGGATTGCTCCCACTTCTTACTAGCATCTACCTGCATTGCTTCATCAAAGCTCTCTGGCTCTCCACTATCAGTGAGTAATAAATAATAAAGAGAAGGAGAAAAATGTTCAGGTTCTTTTCTTACCCTAGAAGACCTCCTCATTGTAGGAGTTTGGGGTTCCTGTTGAGTCGGTTCCTGAACTGATTCATGGGTCACTATCCCATCTGGAAGATCCTCTACCACTGCATATTCTTTCTTGGATTCTTCCCTGTTTTCCTGCAACTATTGCTTATACATGACTTTCTCATTAAAGACCACATCCCTAGACCGAATGATTTTCTTGTCCTTAATACTCCAACATTTAAATCCAATGTCATCACCACCATAGTGAAAGTACATTTTTCTGATTTAGCCTCTAGCTTGGTCCTATCATCCTTGTCTATATGAACAAACACCTCACATCCAAAGACTCTAAGAAATGAATAATCAACTTTCTTACCATACCAAGCCTCCTCATGTATGCCTCCATCCAAGGCACTTGAGGGTCCTCTGTTTATCAAGTACACAGCTGTTCTCACCGCTTCTGCCCAAAAAGAAAGAGGTAGTCTTGCATGTAACCTCATGCTCCTAGCACGTTCCATTATTGTTCTATTCATCCTTTCTGATACCCCATTCTACTGCGGAGTTCCTGGAACCATCTTTTTCCTGCGGATTCCATTCTTAGAACAGTAATCATTAAATTCATTGCTGCAATACTCCCCTCCATTATATGACCTGAGACATTTTAGCTTAAGACCTGTTTCATTCTCTACCAAGGCTTTCCATTTAACAAAAGTGTCAAATACATCAGATTTGTTTCTAATACAATAAACCCAAACTTTCCTTGTTGCATCATCAATAAAAGTAACATAATAACTTGAACCCCCAAGAGATGATACCTGAGCTGGCCCCCACACATCAGAATGTACCAGCTCTAACTTACTCTCTTTCTTCGTAGGTCCAACCTTGAGAAACCTTACTCGCTTTTGTTTCCCATATATGCAGTTCTCACAGAAATCCAAACCTGTTTCTGTATATCCATGCAAATTCTTCTTTATGATGTCCATGCCCTTATGGCTCATATGACCGAGCCTATAGTGCCATAATGTTGTATCTGCATCTGAAGCCACAAGATTACAATCATTAGTACTATCAGTGGTTAAATACAAGGTTCCAACCTTCTTACCTCTTGCCACCACAAGAGCACCCTTAGTAACCTTCCAAGAGTTAGCTGTAAATATAACAGTACAACCATCACTTCCCAATTGCCCCGCCGATATCAAATTTCTCCTTAATGTAGGCACATGTCTGACATCCTTCAATAGCCATGTATTCCCATTCTGCATCTTAACCTGAACATAACCTTTTCCAACTATACTGCAAGGCTCATCATCACCAAGAAAAACATGCCCAAAATCCCCTTGAACATAATCAACAAAATAATGCCTATGTGGAGTAGCATGAAAAGAAGCCCCTGAATCTAAAACCCAAGATTCAGTAATATTATGCAAAGAAAGAATCAAAGCATCCTGACATACATTACCCGATGCCACATTTGCCTCCTTGTTTTCTTCCTGTTGTTTCTTCTTATCCCAAAGCTCCCAACAGTCCTTCTTTGCATGCCCAGGCTTTCCACAATTCCAGCATACAATCTTGTTCTTGGATTTTGACCTTGCCCGATCTTTTGATTTTCCACGGTTTCCTCTATTCTTCTGTCTCCCTCTAGTTTCCACTGTCAAAGCATTCCCTAAAGTAGAAGATTCCCCAGAGCTTTTCTTCGCATTTCCTCGCTTAGAATCACCCCTACAACATCCTCAAACTTCAACTTCGAGTTAGCTGGAACCGAGTTACTTACCACCATTACCAGGCTATTCCAACTCTCAGGTAAAGAGCACAGAATTAATAAAGCCCTAACTTCTTCATCAAATTCTATTGTAACCGAAGCTAGCATATTCACAACCGTATTGAAATCATTTAAATGATCTGCTACTGAACTATTCTCAGACATCTTCATATTAAACAACTTTTTCATTAAAAATATCTTGTTAGAGGCAGAGGGTTTTTCATACAACTTCCCTAATGCATCCATTAGATCTTTTGTAGTCTTTTCCTTTGAAACATTAAATAATACCGAAGATGCAAGACACAGTCAGATTGTCCCAAGTGCCTTCCTATCTAGCAAATCCCATTCCGCATCTGTCATACTCGAGGGTTTGTTCACCTTCTCAGACAAGTGGAGTATAAATATCCTTCTGATAAAGGTAATCTTCCATCTGCATCTTCCAAAGACTGAAATTCTTACCCATTGAATTTATCAACCCTAGATCTTCCATCATCTGCCATAGCTCCCACTCAAGCTAAAAACTTTCCCTGCGATTCAACACTTTAGCAAACCAAACCAGGATCTGATACCAATTGTTAGGAAATAAGAGATAAAATATGCGGAATAATCCCTTACAGAATCGCAACAGTAGAAACTAATATGTAGAAAATATTACAGATCTCAAATAAAAGTGCATAATAAATAACACAACACAGAGAGACAATATTTAACGTGGTTCACCCAATTTGGGCTACGTCCACCAAGAATCACTTGCTCAGATTTTATTACAAGCCTCCACTCTCTCAATACAATACCCAGATCCATTTGGAGCTATGCTCAACAAACTCTACAGAATTCACACCCGAATTCAAAACACATCTGCAATACATTTGCTTGTGCATCTATCATATGCATAAGACCATATAAATAGACAATTGCTTAAGCAGTTTTACAAAACCGTGGGTATCAAAACAATGGGGGAAAAACCAAAATGTCCCATAAACCTATGGGTAGCCGAAGAGGCGGTTTTACAAAACAATGGGTACCGAAAAAACCATGGGCCCAAAAACAGCCCATAACGGTTACCCATTACCCATGGGTTAATAAACCACCCATGAAAATTTTCTTTCGGGGGCTTCACCCCCGAACCCCCCTGACCCGCTCACCGGCGAGCGGGACCACCGTTAAAATACCCGAGTGTAACACATAGAAGGTGTACCACACTCTAACATGAAAATAGGCTCCACAAACATAACAATCTCCCACTTGGAGACTGATTTCCACTGAGCAAGCTTCTCAACCCTTCACTGTCATCCGTGAAGGCCAACCAAAGCTGAACATAGCTTTAGTTTATCCCTTGTGACCACCTTGGTCATCATGTCTGTAGGATTCTGACTGGTATGAATCTTCTCCAACTTCAACTTATCTTCCTCCAAAGCTGTCCTGATGAAGTGATATCTCAACTGTATATGCTTCATCCTAGAGTGGAAAGCAGAGTTCTTAGCTAGGTGTATAGCACTCTGACTATCACTATGCAGCTTACATTCCTCCTGCTTATGCCCCAACTCCTCAAGCAATTGTTGTAACCAAATCATCTCTTTGCTTGCCTCTGTGGCAGCAACATACTCAACCTCCGTGGTTGACAAAGCCACCAGCTTCTGTAGTCATGAAATCCAGCTCACTGTTGTCCCACCTACAGTGTAAATATAACCTGTCGTGCTCCTCTTGCTGTCTACATCTCCAGCCATGTCTGAATCTACATAACCACGTAAAGTGGTGTCTGATCCACTGTAGCACAAAACTATCCCCATGGTCCCTCTCAAATACCGAAGGATCCACTTTACTGCTTGCCAATGCTCTTTACCTGGATCACTCATAAATCTACTCACAGCTCCCACTGCATGGGCAATATCAGGCCTAGTGCACACCATAGCATACATCAAACTGCCAACTGCTGATGAGTAAGGTACCTTGGACATCTGGTTTCTTTCCTGCTCTGTCTTGGGACACTGCTCCTTTGATAACTTAAAATGGCCTGCCAAAGGAGTCCCAACCGGTTTAGCATCCTGCATGTTAAACCTATCCAATACCTTCTTAATGTACTCTTCCTGAGATAAATTCAGCTTCCGTTCCTTCCTATCCCGAGTTATCCTCATACCAAGGATTTGTCTGGCTGCCCCCAAATCCTTCATATCAAAGGATTCACTTAGTTGTTTCTTGAGTACTTTTATTTCCTGCATGTTTTTACCTGCAACCAACATGTCATCAACATACAAACACAGGATAATATAACTTCCATCCTCAAATTTCTTTGTATACACACAATGGTCAGAATGACATCTAATATAACCTTGCTCCATCATGAAGCTATCAAACTTCTTATACCATTGACGTGGAGCTTGTTTCAGGCCATACAAGCTCTTCTTCAGTTTGCACACCATCTCCTCTTTACCTTTGACCTCATAGCCCTCTGGTTGCTACATATATAGTTCCTCCTCCAAATCACCATGGAGAAATGCAGTCTTTACATCTAACTGTTCTAAGTGCAAGTCTTCTGCTGCCACTATTCCAAGAACAGTTCTAATAGAAGTCATTTTTACTACAGGAGAAAAGATCTCATCAAAATCTATACCTTGTTTCTGTGCAAACCCCTTGACCACCAACCGGGCCTTATATCTTTTCTTTCCTCCTTCTTCATCTTTAACTCTGTACACCCACTTGTTCTGCAATGCTCTTTTGCCTTCCGGTAGCTTCACCAAATCCCAAGTCTGGTTCTCCATGAGAGACTTATGCTCCTCATCCATGGCTTGCTCCCACTTCTTACTGGCATCTACCTGCATTGCTTCATCAAAGCTCTCTGGCTCTCCACTATCAGTGAGTAATAAATAATAAAGAGAAGGAGAAAAATGTTCAGGTTCTTTTCTTACCCTAGAAGACCTCCTCACTGTAGGAGTTTGGGGTTCCTGTTGAGTCGGTTCCTGAACTGATTCATGGGTCACTATCCCATCTGGAAGATCCTCTACCACTGCATATTCTTTCTTGGATTCTTCCCTGTTTTCCTGCAACTGTTGCTTATACATGACTTTCTCATTAAAGACCACATCCCTAGACCGAATGATTTTCTTGTCCTTAATACTCCAACATTTAAATCCAAAGTCATCACCACCATAACCAATGAAAGTACATTTTTCTGATTTAGCCTCTAGCTTGGTCCTATCATCCTTGTCTATATGAACAAACACCTCACATCCAAAGACTCTAAGAAATGAATAATCAACTTTCTTACCATACCAAGCCTCCTCAGGTATGCCTCCATCCAAGGCACTTGAGGGTCCTCTGTTTATCAAGTACATAGCTGTGCTCACCGCTTCTACCCAAAAAGAAAGAGGTAGTCCTGCATGTAACCTCATGCTCCTAGCACGTTCCATTATTGTTCTGTTCATCCTTTCTGATACCCCATTCTGCTGCGGAGTTCCTGGAACCATCTTTTGCCTGCGGATTCCATTCTTAGAACAAGTAATCATTAAATTCATTGCTGCAATACTCCCCTCCATTATCTGACCTGAGACATTTTAGCTTAAGACCTGTTTCATTCTCTACCAAGGCTTTCCATTTAACAAAAGTGTCAAATACATCAGATTTGTTTCTAATACAATAAACCCAAACTTTCCTTGTTGCATCATCAATAAAAGTAACATAATAACTTGAACCCCCAAGAGATGATACCTGAGCTGGCCCCCACACATCAGAATGTACCAGCTCTAACTTACTCTCTTTCTTCGTAGGTCCAACCTTGAGAAACCTTACTCGCTTTTGTTTCCCATATATGCAGTTCTCACAGAAATCCAAACCTATTTCTGTATATCCAGGTAAATTCTTCTTTATGATGTCCATGCCCTTATGGCTCATATGACCGAGCCTATAGTGCCATAATGTTGTATCTGCATCTGAAGCCACAAGATTACAATCATTAGTACTATCAGTGGTTAAATACAAGGTTCCAACCTTCTTACCTCTTGCCACCACAAGAGCACCCTTGGTAACCTTCCAAGAGTTAGCTGTAAATATCACAGTACAACCATCACTTCCCAATTGCCCCGCCGATATCAAATTTCTCCTTAATGTAGGCACATGTCTGACATCCTTCAATAGCCATGTATTCCCATTCTGCATCTTAACCTAAACAGAACCTTTTCCAACTATACTGCAAGGCTCATCATCACCAAGAAAAACATGCCCAAAATCCCCTTGAACATAATCAACAAAATAATGCCTATGTGGAGTAGCATGAAAAGAAGCCCCTGAATCTAAAACCCAAGATTCAGTAATATTATGCAAAGAAAGAATCAAAGCATCCTGACATACATTACCCAATGCCACATTTGCCTCCTTGTTTTCTTCCTGTTGTTTCTTCTTATCCCGAAGCTCCCAACAGTCCTTCTTTGCATGCCCAGGCTTTCCACAATTCCAGCATACAATCTTGTTCTTGGATTTTGACCTTGCCCGATCTTTTGATTTTCCACGGTTTCCTCTATTCTTCTGTCTCCCTCTAGTTTCCACTGTCAAAGCATTCCCTGAAGTAGAAGATTCCCCAGAGCTTTTTCTTCGCATTTCCTCACTTAGAATCACCCCTACAACATCCTCAAACTTCAACTTCGAGTTAGCTGGAACCGAGTTACTTACCGCCATTACCAGGCTATTCCAACTCTCAGGTAAAGAGCACAGAATTAATAAAGCCCTAACTTCTTCATCAAATTCTATTGTAACCGAAGCTAGCATATTCACAACCGTATTGAAATCATTTAAATGATCTGCTACTGAACTATTCTCAGACATCTTCATATTAAACAACTTTTTCATTAAAAATATCTTGTTAGAGGCAGAGGGTTTTTCATACAACTTCCCTAATGCATCCATTAGATCTTTTGTAGTCTTTTCCTTTGAAACATTAAATAATACCGAAGATGCAAGACACAGCCGGATTGTCCCAAGTGCCTTCCTATCCAGAAAATCCCATTCTGCATCTGTCATACTCGAGGGTTTGTTCACCTTCTCAGACAGCGGAGTATAAATATCCTTCTGATAAAGGTAATCTTCCATCTGCATCTTCCAAAGACTGAAATTCTGCCCGTTGAATTTATCAACCCTAGATCTTCCTTCATCTGCCATAGCTCCCACTCAAGCTAAAAACTTTCCCTATGATTCAACACTTCAGCAAACCAAACCAGGCTCTGATACCAATTGTTAGGAAATAAGAGATAAAATATGTGGAATAATCCCTTACAGAATCGCAACAGTAGAAACTAATATGCAGAAAATATTACAGATCTAAAATAAAAGTGCATAATAACTAACACAACACAGAGAGACAATATTTAACGTGGTTCACCCAATTTGGGCTACGTCCACCAAGAATCACTTGCTCAGATTTTATTACAAGCCTCCACTCTCGCAATACAATACCCAGATCCGTTTGGAGCTATGCTCAACAAACTCTACAGAATTCACACCCGAATTCAAAACACATTTGCAATACATTTGCTTGTATCTATCATATGCATAAGACCATATAAATAGACAATTGCTTAAGCAGTTTGATACAAAACCATGGGTATCAAAACAATGGGCAAAAACCAAAACCGTCCCATAAACCTATGGGTAGTCGAAGAGGCGGTTTTACAAAACAATGGGTACCAAAAAAACCATGGGCCCAAAAATAGCCCATAACGGTTACCCATTACCCATGGGTTAATAAACCACCCATCAAAATTTGCTTCGGGGGCTTCGCCCCCGAACCCCCTTCAATCGGGGGGGCTTCAACCCCCTGAACCTCCTGACCCGCTCACCGGCGAGTGGGACGGCTGTTAAAATACCTGAGTGTAACACATAGAAGGTGTACCACACTCTAACATGAAAATAGGCTCCATAAACATAACAAGTTTACATACCTAAATATCATTTCTTGTTCTAATTTGTACATCCTCCTTTTAGAAAGTCTAAAAATTCTTAATAAAGTTTCTTGAAACTTGAAAAAAATTAACCAAAAATATATTTATAAACCACTAATAAATGATCATTTACATTTATAAGTTTTGTAAACACCTAAATCAAAAATTACACAATAAATTATTCAGCAAACTTAGATTTTTTCTTCTTTGTGGTTGCAGTTGTATCAATTCAACCTTAAGAATCTAGAGGATCTTGTTGCAGTTATGAAGATATAGGATTACCTTTGAAATCTTATGGGAAACAATACCCTCGGATAGTGTTTTTAACTTATTGGTATTTTTCTTTTTGTTCATAGTTTTGTCTCTATTAGGGCATTTCTTATTGTAACTGGTTTGTTTTTTGAATTTTATAATTGTTTTTTTTTGGATTAGGGTAAAAAGCAGGTTTTGGAAGGACCCTCATCCTTTATAAAAAAAATCCCATATGACTAGATAGAGCAGTGAAATTTACATAAGGAGATCCAAAAGGTGAAGAAAAAGAGTAGTAACTAGATATAGTAGTATAATTACTTAGCATAAAAGTTCTTAATATCTTGAATGACATTCTTTATAGCTACCGACACACTTTTATCCACTGAGGAATCAACTAGATTAAGGAGTTCGAGATAATATTTTTCTAGAATGTCTCTAGTGTTATCAGTGAAATCTTTCCAATCTTTGATCACAACAAAGGCACAATGGATTTTAGCAAGGATGGAAGACAAAATGTTGATATCCCCTTCTTATTTGGTAGTGTCCTTAGATTGCATATTTCCATCTATATCCATAGTAGTATTCTTCATAAAATGTTGAGGAGATTCTTTAGTTTCAGGAACAAGGGATCCCAACTACACATAAGAGAGACCAAGAAAAATCTTATGGATGAGTTTTTCATCAAGATGGATATGAGGAAACACAGACAGAGAAACCCTAGGAGAAGGGGGGAACAAGGGAAGTGGTCGACATGACAGGGGATGAAGGAAAATGGTCAGAAGGGGATCCTGAAAGGGGAGATAATGACAAACGACCAAAATATCTGAATTGAAATCAAATGAAATCCTCTGATGATGATATTTGCTATAGGGTGGGGAAGAAGAGGAGGGAGGAGTGGGTGAAGCGAGCAGGGAAGAATTATACATAACACAACTCTTACCCAATTTTAACAAAAAATGCAGAATCTTTGTAAGGGAGGAAACAAACTGAAACATCAGGTATAAGAGCCCATGGTGAAGGAGAGGGCCCTCTCCTTCCCTAGCAAGATAAATGGAAAGTTTGAGATACTGAAACAAGAACGTATCCATGTTTACCTTCTTACTGTAGTGAAGATGGGACAATATGAAGAGATGTGGCCCATAGAAAAGCTTGTAACATTCGTCAAGTGTGAAGTAGCACATGATCACCTTGGCCACTCTATCCCAAGGAAAAGTTAAAGTAGCTCACTGATATCCTGAAATATATTTCTGTGATTTTTCACTAGGGCTATGGAAGTATGCCATCTCCACCTTAAGGGACCTCTTAAAATAAACATCACCCACTGAAGGCAAACCAGTGGCCATGGCGATGGAGTTCTTGGAGATAGTAAATTTGGTTTTTTTGACCTTGACCCTAACCTTTTTCTAGGAGGTAAGAACACTGCAGGAAACCTAGAATTAATGCCTTGAGAGAGGCTCCATAATAGTGGTAATCCCAACTTCATGTAGAATGTCCCAGATGTCACCATTGCCTTTAAATTCATTGCAAGAAACTAGTTCAATTATCTTGAATTTTCCACCCATGTTTCTTAAAGTGATAGAGAGCAAAAAATTTACTAACTGGGCCTTCAATAAATAATGGAGGAGTGAGGATTTCAAATGAAATCTCACTTGTGTCCTCTAGGTAGGAATATAATTACTATGATCTAGTAAAAATCTTTCCCAAAAGGCCACAATAACACTAGTATCTCTGCCACACATGTTCTCGAATTTCAAATTACCTTTCATAATGATGGCCTCGGGTTCATAATTAAATCAACCACCACCATAAAAATGGGGAAGAGGGTAATATCTAGCCTTGGTGACATTGTAGTTAGAGCTATCATTGATGCTAAGAAACAAAAATAACCCCATAAAGATCCTAAGGCTTAGTGGGATGATCATTATAGATACTGCTAAGGTCACTTGGAAAGTTACAAGTCCAAATTTTGTTTTCTCATCAACCACAACTCCCATATTTTCTAGGAGGTCAGCCACATTATTTCCTTCCCTATAAACATGTTGAAACTTGATCTCCTAGAAGCTAGACTACAAAATTTTGATATCCTCAATAATGTTTCTAATATTCTATTGTTCTGATTCATTAGAATTCAACATTATAATATTTAAGGTTTAGGTAGTCAATTTCAACCACCACTCGCCCTTGTCCAATATTGAGTGCAAGCTCAAGAAATTTTAGGATTATCTTTTCTGTAGCGTGGTGGTTGGCTCTAACACCAAATGGCTACCAAGGCAAAATTATAAATGATATAATAAAATGATATGGTCATAGCCAAAGGCAATAGGTTAAGGGCATACTGGAGGCATAAAGAATGACACCCCCTCCATAGGCACCTGGATTGCCTTTGGCAGCACCAGTTGTGTTTAGTTTCACCCAACCAGGAGGAGGAGGGGACTAAACCACCATAGCTATCGTTGTTGTAGAGGGGTGAGAAACCACCAAAAAAGCAAGTTTCTGACACCAATTTTTAGTTTCACATAAATTAAAATTTTCTTCCAGATGTAGTTATTTAGATTCTCTTAGAGGATCATTGCAATACCTTTAAAAACTTGTATAGGATCCATAGCCTAGTATTTAAAAATTCTTCTTTTTCTTTCCTTCCAGATACCCCTAAGACCATGAGGAAGCAAAAGTTTCCAGTAAAGGGATAGAACCTGATGAGAGAAAGAAGAGAACCATTTATTGAAGGCCTTATATAGAGAGGAGGGGAACACCTATGCCACACCAAGATGGTCGGAAAGAAGACCCAAAAAAGAGTGAGAAAAAGGACAATGAAGAAGGAGATGGGAGGAAGAGTCCAACTCAAAAAGACATAAGATGTAGTGGGAAGGAAGGAAAAATCCTCATCTCTTAAGATTTCCCCCTAAAAGGAAAACATCTCTGAAAAAAAGCCAGGAAAATAATCTAACCATGTGGATTACAACACAGGGCCAAATATGATGAAGCGGGGGGGGGGGACACAAGGGGGATGCGGTTTTGAAAAGTAAGCCGCCTTGACAAATAAGTCCCTAGTAGGAGATAGGGGCTAGATGAGTTTTTCCTAAGGTAGAGAGAAGGAGATATATTGCATAGATAGAGTAGATTTGAGGCAATTTAGGCATTGATGTTTGATAACTATTGCAGCCAGGCTAGGCAGGTAAATTCCAACAAGGCTTATTGTTCACAATGCTAATATACCCATTTACCCTTCTACAAAAAATGAAGATTAGACGCATTTTGATTGGATAGCCAGAACATAGTATCATGTGTGAAGAGGCTTATCTCCCATCCAACCAGTCCTCTCAAAAATCAATATGGGAACCAGTTACCTATGTGCACCATTTAGTTCCAACACACAACAAAGTCAGAGAACTCACAATTGAATTCCAAATAGTTGATCCCCTGAGGAGGTTTAGAGTGAAGAAAATTCTCAAAAGGATATAGGTATTTGGTCCTGAAGAGCTAGACCCAGGGGGCCGTTATTCTTAGAGGTAATCATCCAGCTGAGCTTAAGGAAGTATAGCCTCATTCATCTCAGCAATCCTGCGAATCCCTAGTCCACCAAATTGAGTAGGTATACAAGCAATATTCCAAGAGACCAAATGAAATCTTTTCCTCTCTTTAGATGCTTCTGGAACCAGAGAAAACATTTTTAAATTTGATCAATTGTAGAAATAACAAGAAGAAGGCATTTTGAGAAAGGACATAAAATAGAATGGGCAGACTCTGGAGCATTGCCTTAACAAGTTGAAGCTTACTTGCTTGGCTGAGGAGAGAGCCCTTCCATCCCACCAATTTATTTTGGAAATGATATATGACTGAAATCCATAGGTTTTTAAGTTGTCTCCCTTTGAAGAGGGGAAGGCCAAGGTAGGAAGATGAAAGGTCAACAATGTTACATCCAAAGATATCATGCTATCTTCCTATATCTTCTTAGAGTGACATATTTATGAAAGCAATATAACTTTTAGAAAAGCTTGATGAGCTGACTGCAAGGCTAAGTTGGTATCTATAAATAATTATTTTCAAGGCCTTGATCTCCACAAAAAATAAGCACCCAATAAAATTGTATCATCTGTGAAGTGATTGTGGGTAGTAAGAAGGCATTCTAGACATGATTTTGATACCAGTTATAGTAACAGACTTGTCAAGATAGCTTCCAAGAGCCCGACTTAAGGTATCAACCATTTAGATAAAGAAGAAGGGCGATAGGGGGTCACCTTGCTTGATCCCCCGACTGCTATTGAAGAAACCAACCAGGGATGTAATTGAACCAAGATTGAGAAATAAGGGGAAGAGATACAACTGAAGATCCAAATGCACAAATTATCACTGAACCCATATTTTTTTGAGCACTCCCAAGAGAAAATACCAGTTGACCTGATCAAACGTATTTTTACATGTCCAATTTGAGAATGATCCCAGCTGATTTAGCATGTTAAACTGAGTGGATGGCCTCATGGACATGGTAACTACACCTCCTTAGATCAAACGACCTCCAATAAATCCATTTTGCTGCTATGAGATCAATTTATTCCTCAACGGCTTAAGCCTTGTAGCCAACAATTTTGTAATAACTTTATACATGCCAGTGTTGTAAAGACTTATCAGCCTTAAAGTTAGAAACTTATTTGGAACCAAGATATTTGGGGGCCAAAGCTATGAAGGTTATGTTCCGTTCTCTCAAGAGGGTGTTATTTCTATAGAATTCATTCATAGCCTTGATAAGATCATCCTTAATAATTTCCCAATAATTTTGAAAAAATGTAGCAGGGAAGCCATTAGGACCCAATGAATTATCTCTTTTCATTGTGAATATTTCTTCATGAAGTTCCTTCATGGAGAAGGGTTGTGTAAACCTTTCATTCATCTCATCATTATTCAGTTTTGGAATTTATTACAACATCTCTATCATATAATTCTCTCCTGAGGGAGCCTCTTCTTTAAGGATATTATAATAAAATGAGATAAATTCATTTGAAATGTCTTCTTCAGTAGTCAACAACTTACTTTCTCATGAGATAAAGTTCCTTTAATTTATCTTTACTTTTATGCTTAGAGTTTTTAGCATGAAAACACTTAGTGTTATGATCTCCCTACTAAAGCCAGAGTGCCTTAGATCTTTGTCTCCAATAAGTCTCTTCTTCAGATAGAGTGTTATGATAATCCCTTACTAGGGAAACCTCTTACTGATGAAGTGGGCATGTTCTACCAAAATTTTCAATATCATTTTCTATGGTAAGAATGTTTTGAGACAATTGCTGCTTACAGAGATGAATGTTCCCAAATACTTTGACCTTCCAAGATTTAAAATGCTTTTTTTCCTCTTTTAACTTCTTAGAAAATTTGAACATTGTTGTGCCCCAAATGTAAAATTTCCACTAGATCTTAATAAGACCATCTATGTTGTGGTTTTACAACCAATCCAACTCAACTCTAAAGGGAAAATTTTTACTCTTGTGTAGAGAGTCAGCACTTAATAATAACGAGATGTGATTAGAGGAAAATTTTGGGAGAGCACATAGATAAAAATCCAAAAAGTGTAATATCCAATCCATAGATCCTAGATCCATATCCAATCTAATTTAGATATGATTATGCCTAAGCCTGTGATTTGACTAGGTGAAAGAGGCTCCATCTAAGTCAATATCAAAGAACTCACCTTTTCTAATAAAATCCATTAAAGCTTCCATGTTGCTGTTGTTGGCAAGTGAGACACCTTACTTTTTAGATGGGTAAAGTTTGGTGTTGAAGTCTCCTATAATGAGCCAAGGTAGATGATTACAACTATTTCTGAATTCCAAAATGTCTCTCCAAATCTTTATCTCTTTGGGTGTCTAGATTGGGCGTATAGAGGTTGATGGAAATCCAACCTATATCAGAACTAATCTCTTGGAAGAACATACCTAGTAAGTGTGGATTTTTGATGATACAGTCCCTATATAGGACGTTAGGATTCCAAAAAGTGTAAATCCGTCAATAATTCTTGGAAGAATCCTTAGCAATAGAGGCAATAGGCCACAACCTAGGGAGGCTACTTTCATATTTTAATTTAGTTTCCTACAACATGAGGATGTCTAGAGAGTATTTTAGTCTAATATCCTTAAGGACCCTTTTTCTTTTGTAGAGAGTTGAGTCCTCTAATATTCTAAGATATTATCTTCATTTTTTAGATTTGGGCTTGTTTCCAACTTCCAAAGTGAGAATACCTTTAGTGCCCTATGCCACATTCGGTGTTATTTCCTATTGAAGCTTCACATGAGCATGGGGTTTACCTTTTTTCTTATTGTTTCCCACATCTACATTCTTCTTACTAATGCTTCTAGTGACTCTAGGCTCGTTAAAATCCCTCGAGGGAATTGAAGAAGGAGAAAGAGGACCCTCTAGCTCGATAGAAGGAGAGGGGAAAAGAGGAGATGGTGTTAACTGAAGGGGTGAAGGGATCAAGGATGGGAACAAAAAGGGGAATAGGAGAAGACTCAGACATATGGAGGGAAAGAGGCTACTAAATTGTAACTGGCTTAAGGATCTCACCATCCTAAAAAAAAATAAACTGGTTAGAGGTACCAACATCAGGAACAACCTCAGAGACAACTTTAGGGATAAACTTTCCCTTCTTCTTTGGAGATGAGTTGGAACTCTTTTTCTTAGGATTTGACTTGGATGGGTAGGTTGGGGACCCGTGACCGATGCTTTTATAGATAGAGAAATACCGGGGGATATATTCATACTCAATAGCCTCTGACCATACTCCAAAACTCGATAGAAGATCTATTTATTTTGGTAGAGGGCCACTCACATCAGCATTAACACAAAAGTAAGTATGAATAAATCTAGTTTTATAATTTTTAGCTTGCTCGATGTCAATAAGAGATCCCATAGAGAGAAAAATACCTTCAATGACTGTAGAATCCTAGAAATCCAATGGAATACCCAAAAAGTGAACCCATACTTGAGCTTATGTCGTCATTTCAGTGTGTGGGTTGAAACTAGAAGAATATTTACATAGATAAAATCTTCTCCTTCCAAAATACCATGACCCTGCAAGAAGATCACAAGAGAAGTCCTCCTTGAGGCTGAAAGAAAACAAAATAAAACCATTTGACATGGTTGCAACCTCAAGGGAGCCACAGGGAGCCCACCTTAGACACGCCCATTATTTTATCTCCTCCACAGGAGGTCTGAGACCCACAAGTTTTCCTATCAAGGACAAATTCCTCAAGGCACAAGTAGAAATAGTGATGTGGGAAGGAATTTGCAAGGACAGGGTCCCATCAAGAACATAAGGATGCAATTTACTCGAAAGTGGAGCAGAGGGGGACCTAACCACCACATTATTATATTGAACCTGATGAGGATGAGGTGATTGACCACATGAAGGGCCTCGTGGAATCTCAGGGGCCATAACAAAGGGGTCCGACATGGACGCAGACGTAGGAAGAATAAAATTTTGAAAAATAGCGAGTGGGAAAGCTAAAGCAACTAGAAATATTATTACAAATTTTTTTGATGGTAAATGATTTTATTATACCAGAGCTATGAACTGGAGTCATGGAGGAGCACTTTCTCTAAGTGGGGCATAGGCATGGGCTTGGGTTCTTAATGCCCATAATTGATCCACATTCAGAGTGCCCTGATATGCTCTGCTTAGTCCTTATGGATAAGTTTTACCCCTACCTCAAGGTGTCCCCATGACCTCTTATTGAAAGCATCTAAAGAACTTAATGGGAATTAAAATTGGGTTGAATATTGCAAACTACTTGTATCTCACCAATAGACTAATACCTTGAGTTTTAATGTTATAACTATTTATTATTAATAGAAGCATTCTCAATTTTATTATAAAACAAAATAAAATTGCAACAATAAAGTGTGTGCATCTAGATTCATAATTTAAAACATTTGAAATGACCACAAACTATCTAAATTGAAAGAGCAATAAAAAAAAAAAGAATATAGATTTCAACCTTCTGAATAAGGAAAATAAATTTATGGTGAAATATACATATGAAACTTTTAAAGAACCTAAAATTCATAAACCATAATTTCCATATGTCACAAGGAAAATCAAACCCCTAATGGTAATCTAAAAAACTCCCCATAAAAATTATAGACAGTAACACTATCGAACAATGGAAAACAAAAGAAACCTAAACATGTGAATTATAGACAAAAAGATGATTACTAACAAACAAAAAAATGTTCAAATGAATTTATCATGTGTTACAAAACCAGTGAAATCTTCAATAGTAGTTTAAAAATACTTAACATCTTGAAATGCACATGATCAATAATAAATTAAACCTTTTCTAAAATTTCTAAACCCTAACCTAAACAACTCAAGGACAACTTAAACCACTAATAATCTCATAATCATAGCCTAAAATACTCACTACATGCAAATCCTTTCCTATCAGTCACACTATTGAAATAATTTCTTCCCACTTGGCCCCATTGTAAACATGGAAGTTTTTCATCTTCATCTTCTTTTTCTTCCCCTCCTATTCCCTATAACACAAAAAACTAGTTATGATCCATAAGCATAAAAACATAAACATTTGAAATTAAATACATATAATTATAACTTCATAGAAAAACTTAAAACTCTACATTAGAAAAAAGGGTCGACCATTAAAAAATATAGTATGAGGCCATTGAATTTAAAAACAAGGGCTATAGTTGCAGCTACAATACCTACCATAAAATCATAAAAGTGTGTTATTTATAAACAAAGCAAGAAATTGGTACGGAACTCAGAACTGAAATTGATTTATTTGCATAGTAAATGGGTAAGTGCATGGAAATGGAGGCCAAAAGCGGGTCTTAAGTGGATTAGTTTTTTCTGAAAAATAATTAACGTCAACTTGTAAGAGTTATTTGAGATAGTTACACTAAAAGTTGAAGACGTTGTAAGAACATGAATTGTAGCATTTCAAGTCTAGTTTCTAAACTACTATATTTTTAAAAATGGTTAAGTGTAAGTGGGTTAACAAGCTAGAATTCTAATAGGTTCACCTATTTTTGTAAGAAACATAGTAGATATTAAGTTGTGCCCCCCCCCCCCCCCCCCCCCCCCCAATTTTCTAGCACTATTTGGTAAAAAGATAGGTAGAGTCATCTAGTTTGGGATAGAATTTTGTTTAGCTTTTTTAGTGAGTATTTATTTGTATATTAATTTCCAAGTAGAAAGATTTTGAAATTTAATAAATAATGGATATCTAACCATGCCCCCAACTACCTCAAAAAATATCAAAAATTAGATTCTTTTAATATGTATAGAATTAGTCTTGGTTTTGTTGTAATTTATATTCAATTTGGATGAGTGAAACAAAAGATACATCACAAAAGATAGGCATTTACAATCACTAAAAGTAGATGTATAAAAGAAATAGCTTGAAATAAATATAAATGGAAACCTTACAATAGTTAAAAATATGTAAGTATATATTTAGAAAGAGGATAGTTTTTTTTACATTTTATGCATAGTTCTAAGAAATATTGCAAATGTTTTTATAGGATTTATCATGGTGAAAGATGACTTTATGAATTTTTATCCAAAAACATGTAGTTTTTGGTGTTGTAACAAGTCCAGGGCTGAGGTTCAGGAAACCAAATCATTTCTAAGCCTAATAGAGCTTGGTTTGTGTGCATAATTCAAGGAAACACATACACGTTATAATGCATACATGTGATGATGTGTACGCGCTATGAAGTGTACGTGTTCCTTAATGTATTGTGTAATATATGTGTGTGTGATATTTATATTTACAAAAATAAATGTTTAAGTATAGTATTTTCACTTCAAATTTATTTTAATAAATATAAGAAATTATGGTCACATTGCACCTTACGAAACTAGTCTCACAGTTTAATGAGTCATGGTTTAGGAGATACTTTTTCATAATCTAATCTAGTTAGTACATAAGTATTTTTCAGGATTTCAACATTTATCCTTAATCTTTTGGGGTTTAAATTCTATATAATAGATGTTTATTTTGGGAAATAATATATTCATTCCTTATGTTTTAGGGCCTTTTTGATTGTTTACTAAATTTTTTAGGAGTGTTAGATGTGTCAAAATTAAATTTTACAAACCTCACAACTCTCAAAGATAACAACAGTTTCTCAAATATATGGACTTATGAAATTCCTTATAATACACAACAAATCAAAACACATGTACATGTTTTTACTAATTTGAAAATCCTTGACGATGTCTACAAATATTACTCCTACTATTGGGATTGTTACAAAAATCCTACAGCTATTACAATGGTGTTTCTTCACGACCCTTGATTTTTTTCACTAATTATGTGTGACTCAACTTGTCTCTCTACTCCTTGTCACTCTATCCCCTCAAATGGTATACTTGACTCACTTCATGCACACATTTTTCTCTTTCACTTGTGTAATCAATACACATTATATAATTAAAATATTACACAAAGAATTTTTGAAATTCGTGTGTAATCGTCACCATCACCCAACTTCTGTGATGCACTTTCCTTTCTCCATTATCCTTCTCACCATCCTTGTGTGTTCCTATACTTAACTAATATTGTAAAACTTAATGAATAAATTCAATTCCCCCATGATACTCCTGCATCAAAAATTACATCTTCAATTTCAATCGAATTGACTAATTCATTCATGCCTAGATTTTTAATTAGTCGTAAATGAAGTAAAATATCAAATCATATAGTTCCAATAAGTTTCACATAGCTCAATCTAATCAATATTTCTTCTCTTATTAAACCAATAAACTAGATATGTAATGCATGATATAATTACGGGGCATAATTAAGTCCAAATTCATTGTTGTCATGCAAAATAGCTAGCATGAAAAATTGAAAATATTAAGCATGACCACTAAGCCCTTAATTGAAAATGATGCTTCCCAATCATTGTGCATCCTTCCTCTGACCAACCTTCATTTAAACCTTCACTTTGGCTTAGTGGAATGTCCTAAAAAGGGTTTTTTATTTTTTTAGTGTGCATAGTTGATTATCCAAGGTGGTAAATTAATTCAATAAGATTTTGTGAAAGATAACTTCCTCGGGAGGCTCAAAAAGGTCATTTTTGGCTATTTTACAACTAGCAAACACCCTTTGGGAACATTCAAGGAAATTATAAAGCATCTAAGGGTGATTTTAGAGAGTATTAAAGGTTTCTGAAGAATTTTAGGAAAATTTAGGAAATAAAATATCATTTAGGATCCATCTGTTTAACAATGGGTATTTGGGGTATAGGGAATGACTGCTTCAACAATGAATATGGTCTTCTCTAGAATATTTTGGGATTTCTTGAATGATTTAAGAGGGAAAAATATGAATAAGAAAGATATTAGAATCCTCTACAATGTGGAAATATAAAATTTTATCTAAGGCTTAAGAATTACTTGAGATATTTCAATCTTATGTATTTGACCCACTTAGTTCAAGAAGGAATAGGCCCTAAATTTTGATTCTTGGGAAGAATTGAATTTTTAGAATGCTTTTATCAAAATTAAAACGTGTTTTTGAATAAAAAACATATAATATTTGACCTTGAACCATTTTCCTAAGCTCTTGTGGTGAAAAAATGAAGCTCGGTGTCTAAAAATGGACATCCAAGGTACAACTAACATTCCAAATTAGACACAGTCACACTTTTAACACTCTTGTGTCCCATCTTTCCCATAAGGGATAATGATAACATGAGGAAAAATAAATTTTTACCTCATCATCCTCCCCAAGTCGTACTTTTGAAATTGAGGTTTCCCAGGTGTCCTCACTGTCACCTATGTGCCCATGGTGTAAAGGAGACACAAGGGACCTCATCCTTGTTGTGGAAGAAGGGATTCATATTGGTTGAATCCATTAATGAAAAGGGACATCATGGGGATCACACTATGAAAAGAAACATATTATGGTGCAAATGTGTGTAAAATATGGTCACTTGGACAACAAGTGTAATCAAGAGAATCATGAGGTCTTTAAAAGATCTGAAACATCAAGAACCGTATTGAAATTAAAGTCATAAAGGGAATGATCATCATTAGAATGATGATAAAGCATCACCATGAGTGGTGATGGAAGTCATCTTGAGATAAAAAATGATACATATCTCTCGATATTTTTATTAATCGCTTAATCAATTATTGGCGATGTGCTTACATATTTTAATTTAGGGAGTGAATTTTTTAGTGATTCAATGAAGTTAGAGGTAAAGAACATGGAGCTCACCCTCAAACATTCCTTAAATTTTTATTCAAGGATAAATCCTTCCATCTATACGAGGAAACCTATTTCTATGAGGATCAATCAAGAAAAGAGGTGTCCAGATACTATAAACATGTTTCCACTTAAGTGAAATATTAGTCAGGGAAGTGAATTATGAATTTAAAAATGGTATCATCATGTTCAAAGGTGAAATGGGAAGATCATGGAGTAATTTGAGGATCAAATCATATCTTCAAATAATAAACCAATATTAGTTAGTCAAGCTACCAAGGAATTCAAGACCATCGTGTGTGAAGGAACAAGAAGTCATTTATGTCCATGAGAGAAATATGAGCAAAAAGGTGTATGAGCATCCTGAAGTTGATTCCATCTGAGGATAAATTTTGGAGCCAATATGGGTAAGAGGATGATATTCATATAGAGAGAGCACCATGTATGTTGCCACTAAGTTGGTAGTGTCCTTAAAAACTCATCCAAACCTTGTAGTGTGATCATAATTCAAAGGAGGAAGGACATTACAACCACATCATTTCAGTCTAATAGCTGGCCACATGAAAAAAATTCCATTAAATGATAAATCGTTCCATCTACATGGTGAAGACCTATTTTAGTAAGTGAAAGATAATTAAAAAAATGGTTTGAGCATCATGGAGTTGATTTTTGATCACTATGATGATAACAAAATTAAGAGGCCAATCCTCACTCTTTCCTTGTAATTATAAGAGAGCATTCCATTACCATAATAATATAGATATCATAACATTGTTTCTAAACAATTATTCGATCCTTCTGGAACATATCACAAAAGAAGGAGATTACAATCATAGTGCCTCGATTCATCATGTGGTCAAAGGTCAAGACTGTCATTCATGAAGCATTTCCTCAATATTCCACTAGAAGAAAAATTTTCATCAGCAAGATCTTTCCTATCTCCAGATTTATATATCTCTCTTATTTTCTCTCCTCACACTCTCTCTAACATTCTATTCATTCATTGAGATTATATATTTTCCATCTTTAATGTTATTCACTTAAGCGAATTAATGTTGCATTATGAAATTCCCTTTTCAAAAATAAGAAAAGGACTTAGTGATTTAATAAAATCTAAATATTATTAAATCTAATTTTAGAGTCACTACAATGATAACAATAAAATAAAAAATGCTAAGCACTTCTACAGATGCAACTGTGTAAGAAAAGAGATAGATAGGGAACTTATCTAATTTTTTTAATCCCAAAGTATACTTGTATAGGAAAAACTGATGAACATGTTGGGAAGAGTACTAGAAAATACTCGATATAAATAATGGATCTTACAAATTAGTCGAGACATGATCGTCTAGGTAAGGGGGAGGGAACCTGGGAACTATACATATCTTGTAGGATCTTGTGACTGCACAGAGGGTCGGAAGTTGATTTTTATGGAATCATTAGGGTTTTTCTATCCTTTGTTATTGATCACTTGTAGGTCACTAGAAGATCACCACGTTCAATGGTAGCCTACAAAATAGATAATATCTTGTAAACTCCAAAACACGTCAACTCTTAAAAAGAAAAGATACAAAATGGGGATAGACTAACCCCAGTGGTCAGAGTGACCTTATGATCGAGAACTACACTACATCTCAGACTCCATGTGGTTCTATGTGTGTGAGTAAAGAATCATGTCCTTAGGTTTCCCTTGCGCAATGATGTCATGATAATGAGTTGTAGCTATATAGAATGTAAATGGGTGGATGGAAAAATGAACTTCCCCTTCTTATGCAGTGTATACGAAGAGTAATAATCCCAAGATGTAGTCCTTTTAATAATATGTAGATATGATTTCCCTTTACAATTTCCCATCATTGTAATGGTATGTATGTTGTGTTTTTATAGGGATCTCTTATTTGAATTTTGACACTAGGGACACGAAATGTCTACTAGGACCTCAGGATAGGAGTAAGAAAACAAAAAAGGCTAACCAAAAATGTCAAAAATGTGAATAAGAAGAAAGAGGAAAGGAGCACCTAGGTTGGAATAGAGAGCCTAGGCGCTAGTGTCCAATTCTGAGAACTAGTGTTCTATGATAGCTGACAACAAATGTGAGAAGATTGGTAGAAGGGGATCTCTGTCACCTAACCATAAATAGGTGTAGCAATGACAGATGTAAGAGATAAAAACAATATAAACAATCAAAGCAAGTAGATAAACTAGGAAGTGTGTCACCAGTGGATACTTTTCTTACTCAAGATATGTACATAAAACAACATACTTGACAATATTGTTAAATAATAGTATGTGTGTTATTTTGGTCCTACTTTTTTCACCATATATTAATATTTGAATGAAATTCATGTAGTGTAAATGAATTAAGGAACATACATGTGAGATTAATGGAGAAGACATGTTGCAGAAGTACGCATAAAATATGAGAAAATTTAGTGTGGTGAACAATTAATAAATGTGTCAATCCATGTGGTGTAAATGGAGATGGTGAACCATTGTACAGAGCACTTAGAGAAATTGATGATTTGATTTTGAGTGATTTGTAGATTTCAAATTTTTTTCTAATGGAGATTCAAAGGGGTAGGGAGTGATCAATTCCCAATCTAGTTTTGTATGCTTGGGAAACTAAAGGATTTGAGCATCCTGTCATCATAGGAAGAGTGTTAGGGAGGGATTTATAGTTTTACCATCCAATTATGACTACATACTTGAAAGTTCCAACTGCTGCATATGGATAAAGACCAAATTTTGTTCCATTTTGATCCATGTTGAATAACCCATATAGGAGCAATATAGGAAAGGCAATGATATCTCATTGCCCCCACTCTGTGGGTGTCATGATATGTGTAGTACTAGATGGCTTCCATGTTAGGCCATTTATAATTGATTGTAAAGGGGATTCCCATGTTAGGTCATTTGGGAAAGTGGTGATGTAACTCCCAAGCTAGGTCATCTGGGAGGAATAATAAAGTGATGCTTGTACCAATCAATTGACTTGATTCGAATATTGAATGCTTGTTTTGAGATTTAATGTATGTGATAGATTACTCATGGTGATATTTTCACTTCTTTCCCCCAAATAAGGTCATTAGGGGGATTCGGTAGAAAGTAATAGAAAATATTGAATGTTATATGAATAATTTTTTTATAACAATGTATTAGGAGTGTGTAGTGATCACATAGTAGCATGAGGGGGATCAAAGGGTGATCCCCATTGTATGCCCTCCCTTTTTACGAAAGGGGGAGTGGTAGTAATAATGAATGTTAAGCCAAAATTAGATGCTAAATGATGTGATAATGAGAAAAATGAAGTGTAGTAGATGTCACAAAATTGTCTGTATGTTTTTTTGAAATTGTGTTAAATTAGAATATAACATTACAGAACTTGTATAATATGATGGTAGGATAAATTATGAACTGAATAACATAGACCAAGAATAAAATGGACTAGTGAAGCTCAAGATATGAGAAAAATCATGTGTTGTGTAGTAATTGCAAGAATGAGTGCTAATAATAACTATAATAAATGAGAGGTTGAGAAAAGTGCTATAGTAACGATAAAAAGTGAGTAGTGATTTCATTTGAACCTTGATTGATTGATAATTTGATCTTTAAGATTGCAAGGATGCCACAAATTATGGTAGCGAGGCTAATTGGTTCGATATGGTGACGGAAGTCGTGGCATCACAGATGATATATGAGTTGGTAAGTATGAGTATTTTTTATAAATTTGTTGAAATTATGTCAATTTTGTCATTTTTTTTGTGAAATTTGAATTTTTGGGCATTTCTAACTTGGGCAGGAGTGGCCAAGGCATTGACATCTTTCAAGATTCCAGTGCCCCATTCCAAGCTTTGGCGACCTTCTCCTAGGCACTTGCATCCTGCTCTTGGGTGTTGGTGACCCAAGAGGATGTTTTGACCTTAGAATGTGAAATATGTGGAATTTGATGACGTTTTGCAATGTAAGATTTTTTTTAAAGTATATATGCGGTGATAATGTTGGTATTTTGTTATTTTTGGTGCTGTGTAGAGGGATATTCATTTGAGGGAGTTCTATGGAAGTCAACACTTGAGTAAGTTGTTAAATTTTTGTCTATCCGATGTTGAGTTGGATATACTAGACCATGTTAGCCTACGACACATAGCAAGATTGGGGGAGGTACCCCATAATATGTTGATGATCACTACATTATGTAAGAGGTAGTGTGTAGCAACTTTTACTTTTTGGCTTCCTACTGGGGATATGATTGTGACCCTAGAGGATGTATATCACATATTGCAAATACTATCTATGGGAGAGAGAGTCCAGGTGATGGTTTTAGATGATGCTCATAGGTAGATGAGAGAAAACAAGAGATACTTTACACATACATGGGTATAGATAGAGACTCACATTAGCTTGGATACCATATTATGATCAGGTTTCCTACAATTGTGGAAGTTCATTGCAGTAGTTATTGCTTCATTAGTGGTAATAGAGGGTGGTGGAGTGGGCATATTATATAAGATGCATGATATTTTTCAGCTCATAGAGGAGGATGGGACTATATTTGCATGGGCTCAATGTGTACTATCACATTTGTACAAAGGTATATACAGGTTCATGAAGGAGGACCATGGGGATGAACTTGGAGCCACCACATTATTGCATGTATGGGCCTATGAGCACATTGCGATATTGAGGCCACTCAGTGGGCCACGAGCTGATTGGGAGAGGCCCGATATTTTTGCAGCTAGGTAAAAGACATGTATAGTTGGAGACTGGATAATACTACCTATATATCTATGCTTGATCATATGGGACTAGGGGATGTTATATGGAGGCCATATTGATCCTATGGAGGATGTCCAGATGATGGAGTAGAGCTATAAAGTATGTGATGTATTATATGTTCTAGGGACCAATTCCCTAGGGTAGCCAAGCTATTTCAGGAAGAACATGTGTCACGATAGTTTGGTATGGCTTAAGATGTGCCCCTAAAGCCATTTATATGGGTGCAAGATACTAGAGCATTGAGGAGGCTCGGAGCAATACCAAGACCTATAGGAGCTAGCTAGTGCCCCTAGGTGAAGATGAGATGGATACAGACATAGAGCCAATACAGGTGGATGATGTAGGATGTATGCAGGCCTATAGTGTGTGGTAGGAAGCATACCGATGAGTTTTATTTTTTCCATTTTTTGTAGATGTGATGGATGTACCACTAGTTGGAGGAGCATAGGGCTAGAAACATGCTCCTGATCATAATGGTATAGCAGTGGCACTAGCAAAGCATAATTATTGTTTTTTGTTAGTTGTTGATTTTGATTTTTTTGTTAGTTGATGTATATATGTAAATGTGAGTGATAAATAATGTGATGTTGAATGTTTGTAGGTGATGCTTATTTTTCCTTGATCATTGATTCACCAATCTGCACGCTGACATGGAATGTACCCCAAATGGGCTCGTGGTAGGAAATATGTTGGAACGAGTAGATGCCATTGCGGGTGAGTATGCCCATTTATTCAAGCCAGTGGAAATTGTTGCATCCACATATACCGTTATATTAATTGAGTGTGACAAGGCGTGGGTGGAGACATAGCAAGGTTGGAAGGATATAGGAGGAATATCCATAGGACATGTTTGTGTAATATGTGGATTTGCAAAGGCAATTCACAGAGCATTTGATCAAGTTATCCTTATTACGGAGGCAGGTGGAGAGATATGAAGACAACAACTAACAACATAGATTGAGCGGTGAATAATTTAGTTCTAGGTCTCCCATAATTGTATATAGTGACATTGATGATGATGTATGACATTATGGATGTAGCGATGCATGGGGGATTTCCCCCATGATTGTATTTTTAAAACTATGATATTTTTCAATATATAGATAGATGATTGGGACTATTAGGTTGATATTGATATTTATTGATATGTGATGCAATGATTGTTGTTCATATGTTGGTCTTGTGATGATGGATCTATATTGCATAAATTATTATGTAGCATAGATGATAATGATGTAGATATGAAATAGATAAGTAGTTATGGAAAATTGGATCATTTGTATGAATGAAGATAGATAATATGTGATAGTAATAGATATATGTTATGTAATGTGGTAAGTACAATGAATGAGAGAGAGAGAGAGAGAGAGAGAGAGAGAGAGAGAGAGAGAGAGAGAGAGAGAGAGAGAGAGAGAGATAATATTTTATGTGATCGTGAATGCATATGATGAAGAGGGGGGATAATAGTGATGCCCCAACGTATGTGTGGAAAAGATGAGGTTCATTTATATAAGATGCATTAGCAATCAAGAATGAACCATATAAAAAGAGTGCACCATCAGGAAATGGTGTGATAACATACACTAGATATATAGATCAATGAGGCATATATCATAAAGATAGAGTGGGGTTATTATTTTTAACATATTCCTCAATAGTCATGTAATAACCATAATAACATGAGTGCGCCATCATATTATGAGGTGAGAAAAAAAACCTACCAAAGATGTAAAGCCTTGCTAGGAGCGGTGGAAGCATGTGAGGCAGTAGCAACATGAGTGGAAGATCCAAAATGAATGTTAGATGATATGGTGCAAATGATGATATATTTAGTGGTAGGAACCATATATTCTAGTGTCTTAGGAAGCCAATGTGAAGTAGTAGCATTGTGAGGTAGATGAGATGATGCAGTGGTGGATTAGCAAGGTGGAGGCCATGCATGAATAATAATGTTAGGAGGTGGATGAATGAAGAAATTAGAAGTGGGAGGAGGAGACAAGTGAAATGATGTAGCAACAAACTTGTATGGAATCAGAGAAATAGACCACTCATGAGAGCGAGAGCCAAAGGAAATGACACCCTTATCTTCTAATTGTTGCAATTTATCATGAAGGGTGTAACAATAATTGTCATGATGGCCATTGATGTGGTGAAAATTGTAGTAAGGGTGATCATGTTGAAGATAGAAGCAATGCAGAGGATGATGTTGATTATATGACAAGAAACTTAAGCACTTATCGAGAAAAGAACATATAACATCGTGAGGCTTAGTTGTATGAAAGAAATGTAATGGCTCCCAAGGCGAGATGGAGAAGTTTTCGATGGATAGAGACACAATGGTGGAGATTGATAACACTTATGTAGTGGAGGGGATGGAACATGCTTGGAAGGTGGAAGAGATGGAGACCTTGGCAGATGATTGATAGATAGAAGAGGAGAAGAACTAGGAGACAATGCAAAAGTAGAAGGATCTGGAGGAGGATCTATAACATGTGCAACAATTAAATCTTATTTTTAGGGTTCATTTTAAGAAGCCTCTGGTAAATTGGAGTTGGAAAATCCCCGATGAATATACCTGGAAGCACTTTTTCTGGAAAGGTGAATTTTCCTAGTTTTCGGGATGAAATTTTCACCTAATTTTTTTATAAGTGAGAGCTAGGGTCTAGAGGAAAGTTTTTTTCAAGCATACATGTAGAAAATAAGGTTTTGTTGAAGCATCGTTATTGGGAGAATAACAAGAATTGTTGACGATGCATGTCAGTAACATTTGTTTGTCATGAGACAAAAAATTTTGTCGACATGCACGTCAACAACTTTTTGTTGTCGCATGACAACAAATTTTGCTGACGCACGTTAACAAGACTTGTTGTCATATGATATTGAGGTTTGTTGACATGTACATTAACAAAAATTATTGTCATGTGATCAACAATAAGGTTGTTGACGCACATCAATAAACCTCATTGTATCACATAACAAAAAATGTTCCTGATGCATGCCTTAACAAGTCTTGTTGTCATGCGACAACAATATTTTTTGACACACGATCAACAAGGGTTGTTGACGCACGACAATAAGGGTTGTTAACGTACATCAACGAGATTTGTTGAGGCATGTCAGCAAGTATTGTTGATGGGCATGTCAATAAAGGCTCATCATCATGCGTCCACAAGTTGAAAAAACCCTAATTTTCCCTTGTAAATACCCCACCGACCCTCATTTTCACGTTCCCACTTCCCAGACCCCAAATGTTTTCTCTATTCTCCCAATGCAAACAACTACAGGTACCATACATCAAGACACCAACCAAAGCAAAAAACAAACTCCACATCTCCACACTCTAATCAAGCTTAAGTACTCATGGATATTAGTGCTCAAGCTCAAGATCAAACAAAAAATCAAATTAACCAGGCATTGACAACCCCTCGAAGTCCTACTCAAGGGAAAGATTCAATACAGGAGCTTGATGTGCACCACACATTTATATAGTTTTGACAAATGAATGCAAGAATACAAGGAATCTATAGAAGCATGTGACTTTGAAGGGCTCATTAACATGCCCTAGTTTGAGACTGATCATGAAATTCTTAACTACCTTATCTCCTCATACAATACAGAAGACGGTCATTTTACTGTTACTTTGCAAGATGGTCAAACATTCAAGTTCAATGCAGATGCAACTGATATCCATCAATTGACATGTCTTCCATTTAAAAATTCGCCCATAGTAACAAGCAAAACAACCCTCACTGAAGAGGATAAGATTTACCTCGAATCTTATTTCGATTTCCATGTTGATTGTATGTGTAACCTGCTTTTTCATTTGAAATATTTTTATTTTGATATTAATCCTAAATTCCAATGAATTTTTGCATCTCATGTCAATAAATCAAGATGAGGTGTGAATATGCAAGGAATTGCACACCACTTTCTTGTTGTCATGATTTCTTTTTTTCAAGCCAGAATTGTTCTACAGGGTCAACAAACAAATATTCTAAATTGGGATATTGTATACATTATTGCATTGATCGGAAATTTTTTTTTTGATTGGTGCACATTTTAGTCTAATAAGATAAAAAATGACATTACAAATGCAACACTTTATGAGAAACCAATTATTCATTCAACTAACTACCTCCTTGTTCTTTATTACAAGGCATATTTTAATTTAAAAGACAAACCAACTCCCACTTGCACGAATGACATAATGAAGAATTTGTCAATTCCATTTGAAGAACAACAGGTAAATAGTTTATATTTCAACGTTACTAAGGTTATTGTCTTAATTTTTCTATACCATATGCAGAGAAGATTATGTACTTTTGATTGAATGTTTATGCATAACATTATGTACTTCTGATTGAATCTTTACTATATGCAGAGAAGATTTTTGGAGGCCTTTCCATGAAAAAAAGTATCATCAAGAGGAAGAGGCCAACAACACGCTGAGGCGTCAGAGAGATTCCCAATCTGAAATGGAAGTTCACTCATCACCTAACCCCCAAATGTTTGCATTAGTTAAACGACAAAGATGTAATACCCTTATTCTCAACATTCAATATAGGGTTTTTTACATTTACCATTTACCATTTACCATATTGAATTGATATGCAGTTGTTACACTTATAGGGGCTTTGGAATATATGCGTGCTTCTCAACAGGCATCACCAACTCACTCAATCTGATCATTTGCAATTGTCGATTCTCAATCAAAATAATTGCAACAACAACACCCTACTCCAACATACCAACCACTCATAACTCAAACACAATCAATTCAAACTCCGACATGGCCAGCAATATAATGACATGTTATCCTTCAACAAGGTATAATTTTATTGCTTTTGTGTAAGTTTTTAATTATTTTCATATAATTTAGTATCTTTTGTGTAGTTTTTAATAGTTTTTCATATAATTTAGTAGCTTTTGTGTAGTTATAAATATTTTTTCATATAATTTTGTAATGCTTTTGTTGACTGTTCTTGGAATTTATAGTACATAGCAGTCATTTTCTATCTATTCAAACAATGACACCAGTACGTCCTCCACCATTACGATTCAAAATGTCCACAAGAGGTTTAGGTTAAAAAACCATTGGTAAACGCATGACAATTCCTTTGGCCCCTAGTGGGAGACTAAACATTGCCTCTACATTTCCAATTCCGACCCTCTCTCTCCATGGCTGGCCCAACGCAAATGACATATCAGTTTTAAATAATATAACTTTAGATGAAGATTATTTGGGCATTGATAGTAATGACCCAACATGTTTTTTCAACACACGTGATATGATTCAAGGCCAGGACATATATTTCCATTTCAATGTACTTTATTTAACTTTTTTACATTTCAATTTCAATTTCAATATTTGTTATTAATTTATTTTATCACAAATATGATCAGGGGACCCAAATGAAAAAAGAGGCAGCAGATGTTGCTCGACCCAAAATCCCCCATACCTCTCCATCAACATCATCCTCTTTAGATAAAGATAGTGAACAGTTGCCATCATTTCCTTTAGAGAACTTGATTGGTTATGATTTTCAATCCCATGTCAAAGAGTTTATTGTACCTCATATCAGTCAGCTCATAGAATGGGAGTGAAGGGAAAAAAGTTTAATCAACAAGATAGTAAGTCATTATGATAACCATTGGCAAAGGGAAAGTTTATATGCGGCAGTCCAAAATCAACTTGCCAAGATGTACACCTTACTCATCCAAGAAAAAGGTGAAACTATCACATATACCAACAATTATAACGACAATATTTTAGATAAAGTATTAAAAAAATTGGAAAATATTAGAGTTGAAGCCTCAGATGTATTTCAACAAATGGTCAAAGGAAAAATATTTGGTGGTAATTGCAAATGCCAAAAGAGATAGACCTGTTGTAAGTATGATCAATTTGAAACAATATTTTTTATTAGTTTGAAAATTTCTTATTTTAGTAATATGTTTAATTGGGCTCATTGTTTTTGTTGCATTTGAAATATGCAAATTTAAAGTGTCAAGCATATGTGTTTCAAGTTCACTTGGAAAATGCTAATAATAGTTTATCCGCAACAATAAAGATGAAGGAAAATATTGTTTTGGTTACCAAAAAAAATAATGCACTTAGGCGGATAATTAAAGAGAATGGCTTTGACTCAGAGATTTTGTTCAAAGAAAAGGTAGCAACAGATCCTTTTTTGGCATCCCATGGAGATGCTACATAGGAAGAAGAAGCAATAGTAAAGAATCTAGACATTGTTGCAGAGGATCTTATTAGTTATGGGATTATTCAAGTAAAGAATATAGGAGGGCAAGCCATTGGGGAAAGTGGCACAATGATAGAAGACACTACAAAAACTCAAAAGGAAAGTGCCATGGGTCTAGGGAAAAACTTAATGATTGAGTAGATAGTGACTAGTGCAGTGAACTGTGGGTGTGGGGAACTTGAAAAATTGAAACTTGAAATAGTTTATATATTGTCATATTGAAGAATGAAACTTAAATATTTATATAATTTAATGCTTTTACTTTTCATGCAATGGATTTTTATATGTTATATTTATATATAGAAACTCTAGATTGTATATGGTATTTATGTTTGATATTGATGTGATGGTTACAAATATAATAGTGATAGATGATAATGATGATACAGATAATTTGATTCATGGATGATGATAATGAATTTAATCATTAGACATTATTATCTCTACTTGCAATGATGATGACATTAGATGTGGATGATGACATTAAGTGTGGATGATGACATTAGATTAGATATGGATGATGATGTATGAATTATATGGATGATGATAATGGATAAATTTTTTAAGAAAATTTAGAATGTGGTATGACAGAGACATCTTAATACGGTAAAATATTCTTCTCTCTCCTTGCAAAACTCAAACTTTGTATTAGGTTTCTTCACATTTATACCTTCTCAAAATCTTCTTCTCTCTACTTGTAATGATGATGACATTAGATGTGGATGATGACATTAGAATAAATATGGATGATGATGAATTATATGTGATTGGACATTGATGTAGCTTCAAGCATGATCATGAATGATGATAATGGATAATTGTTTTAAGAAAATTTAGAATGGGTATAATAGAGACATATTAATACAGACAAATCTTCTTCTATCTACTTGTAAAATTCGAACTCTGTATCAGGTTTCTTCACATTTAAATTTTATACCTTCTCAAAATCTTCTTCTCTCTACTTGTAATGATGATGACATTAGATGTGGATGATGATATTAGAATATATATGGATGATGACATTGGAATAGATGTAGCTTATAACATGATCATGGATGATGATATTATAGTGGATTTAAACATTAATGTTTTAATAAATTTAGATTGTGCTACAATAGAGACATCTTAATACAGTATAACTAAAATTCGAACTATGTATCAGAAATTTAAAACTTCTCAATATCATTTTCTTTTTACTTGTAAATGTAGTATCTTTTGGGAAGATACATTTTTACATGTAATTTGATATTTGTGCCACAAATTTCAAACACTATATCAAATAATTTTGCAAATACCAAAATAATTTAAACATGAATGTAAAAACCCCAAATATGATAGGGTTTAAGGTACCTCTTCCCTCCACTTCTAAAATTTGAACTCCGTATCAAGTTTCTTCACATTTATACCTTATCAAGATATTATTCTTTCTACTTGTAATGATGGTGACATTAGAATAGATAGGGATGATGATGAAATTGTATGTGACTAAACATTTATGTAGCTTCAAGCATGATAATGGATAATGATAATGGATAATTGTTTTAATAAAAATTAGAATGTGGTATGACAGAGACATCTTAATACAGAAAAATCTTCTTCTATCTACTTGTAAAATTTGAACTTTGTATCCAGTTTCTTCACATTTAAATTTTATACCTTCTCAAAATATTCTTCTCTTTACTTGTAATGATGCTAACATTAGATGTGGATGATGACATTCGAATAGATATGGATGATGACATTAGATTAGATATGGATGATGACATTAGAATAGATATAGATGATGACATTAGAATAGATGTAGCTTCTAACACGATCATGGATGATTATAATATAATGGATTTAAATGATAATGTTTTGAGAAATTTGGAATGTGGTATGACAGAGACATCTTAATACAGTAAAATATTCTTCTTTCTACTTTAAAATTTGAACTTTGTATCAGGTTTCTTCACATTTAAAACTTCTCAATATCATTTTATTTCTACTCGTAAATGCAATTCTTTTGGGAAGATCATTTTTTACATGTAATTTGATATTCATGCCACAAATTTTAAACACTAAATCAAATAATTTTGCTAATACCGAAATAAATTAAACATGAATGTAAAAATTCTAGCTATGATAAGGTTTAAGGTACCTCTTGTCTTCTAGATAGGTGTGACAAAGCATATGGAAGGAAAATGAAAAATCATCCTTCTCAACGAGCTAGACAACCTTCGATTAGAGATAACTCAACACTAAAAATGGATTAGTATATAGATTGGTGAGTTGCCTGACAATGTATTATGTCAGTCCCGAGGAGTGAGAGATTCCTCGGATGGATGTTAACCCATGTTTTTGAGAAAGAAAATATGAATGAAATATTGATTAAGAATATGAAAGAAGAAAGTAGAAATAGAAAGATTAAAGAAAATTAAATCAAACTTAGGTACCTCTTGTCTTCTAAATGGGCTTGACAAAGCATATGTTAGGAAAATGAGAAATTTTCCTTCATAGCGAGCTAGACAACCTTTGATTCCAGAGAACTCAACACAAAAAACGGATTAGTATATAGATGGGTGAGTTTCCTGACAATGTCGGTCCCAATAAGTGAGAGCTTCCTTAGATGGATGTCAACCCACATTTTCAATAAATAAAAGATGAAATATTGATTGAGAAGATCAAGGAAGAAAACAAAAATATTAAAGAAAATTAAAACAAGCTTAGGTACATCTTGTCTTCTAGATGGGTGTGACAAAGCATATGTTAGGAAAATGAGAAATCATCCTTCGTAGTGAGCTAGATGACCTTCGATTCTAGAGAACTCAAAACGAAAAATGGATTAGTATATAGATGGGTGAGTTGCCTGACAATGTCAGTCCCAAGAAGTGAGAGATTCCTCAGATGGATGTCAAACCACATTTTCAATAAAGAAAAGATGAAATATTGATTGAGAAGATGAAGGAAGAAGACAAAAATATTAAAGAAAATTAAAACAAAAGAGAAGTAGAACCTGTGCATGTCTAGAAAGTGGAAGTCTGGAAGTTTGCATGTCATAAACACAACATCAGAGCAGTTTGAAAAATCCAATTTAAAAAAAAATTAAAACAATTTTTTTATAAATAATTGTATTTAAATAAATGTAAATATATATACCTGCAACATCTTCAATGATGACAAGAGCTGAAACAAAATATGTTAAAAAGCCTCCTCATAGTCAATATTTGCATTTGTAAAGTTAAAATTGTGTTACGTCTAACTATAAACTTTTATATTCGAATCTATTAATATGAAATTGAGTAAATAACCACAATTAAAATGTAAGGTGACAAAAATAAAAGTATGGTCAAGGAAATACCTATTTAAAGCTGAAACAATCCATTATCAGTAACTTCTTCAAAGTCGATATTTTCTTATGCAGAGTTTGACGATGCACCAATTCTAGTCTCATCGTTGATAACATTTGTACTTGTAGCTGTATTATTTACACCTCTTCTTTCTGCAAGGGGATTCCAATGCGCAATTTCTCTATCGAAAGGAAATTTTTCTGAGGAGTAGTGAGAAACATAACACCTCATGTAAATTTCTAGATTTTTATCCAACTTGTTTCTTAGTTTTTATTTTATAAATGATATAGCACTGAAAACCCTTTTGTCCACCTCTTATTCACAGATCCCAAAATCATTGTTTGGCACAACTCATATAATCTAAAATATTCACTGATGTCTTCTTGTAACACAATACTTTGATAGACTCCTTGTCAGAGCCTTGTAATATTACCACACTAAGAAGGTTCATTTAATAATTTATATTGGTTCCTCATTTTTGTTGCAAAATGTCTTGATTGAGACTTTACTATATCAACATTTGATATACCTTTTATTTCGATACCCTTGACCTTTGCCATCTTGGTGAAATGTTCCATTATTGTAACCATAGATTTATGGAAAAGATTTCTTACAAAGTCTGCATGAGCACCTTCAATATTCCAAAAATTAGGATTCATCACACCCATTGCTTTAAGAATTTTATCTTTGCAGAAACATTATCTAATTTCTAATGATAATGATTCTGAAATTTTTCTAATTTTTATTCTTGTTTGAACTGTAACCGAATCAAACAGATTATTTTTAATGGAACTTCTTCTCTTTCCGATCTTGTAATATCTTGACATTTTTGCAAAATGTGCAGTAGTATGTCCCTCCCATTAACATTGATACAGAGGTAATAATGGATATTAAATCTCAAATAGTTACTGAGATTCTAAAGATCTAATTAATATTTCCAATTATCAAAAACATGTGTATCGAAACTATCTTGGGAAGTGTACAAGACATCAAGATTTTGACCTACCATTTTTCTCATCTTTATAAAATCAACAATATAGACTAATCTCCCCTGTGCATGTTTCATCAATGTATTGATCTCCTGCAACATTGAAAGAATACCAACCAATATAAGAAATGTCTCCATATTAGTTATATGGAACAACAAATCTCCCACCCTGTCAATTTCATGACGATATTTGTGCATAAAACCAACCAACGAAGGATACTCCTCACGCACTCTACATGTAGACTCATACAAATAAATCCACCTTGTCTCAACAACTTTTTCCATCTGTAATTCGAATTGCAAATTTTTGGAACTCAAGAAATCACTTTGGGCTGCTTGCCATATAGGCATGGAGTTATCTTATAAGGTATTCTAATTTAGAAACATTTTCATTGTTGCTAACCATTTTATATGCTAAATTCATTTTGTGTGCCATACAGTGAATTACTAGCATATAAGGGGCCACTATCGTTTGCAATCTAACACATAGCCCAATTTGGTGACCCTGCATGACTGATGCACCATTTGCTCCAACACATACCATCTTCATAGCAATTTCATAATCAGTCATGCCAGCAATATATTTCAAATGAGAAACAACTATTTTATGTAGGTTTTTGGAATTGAAATTTTCAACCATTTTCATAACACCCAGTAGATGTGGCATCCTTATATGATTTTCTAATGTATAAATGTGGAGACATACCCATGCGGTGTTGTCCATTGTTGTCACTTCATCAATTGATAGAGAGATAAACTTTACATTTTTTTACACTCTCCTTCACATCTTCCTTCTCTATCATTGAAAGACATTTGGCCATTTCCCATGCACTATTGTCTGACCAATGAGACCGAGGAATATTATGCATTCCATTATACTGATACAAAACTTTGTAATTAAAGAAATATGAAATCGGTCTTCCTTTCTTAAGTATGTGAAATAAAGTAGAGAATTGTATGAGTTTAGCATGCAAATTTGATTGATTCATCTTACCAATTTGTGATGCAATCGTTCCTCCCTTTTCCATGAGATGTCTACATACTCTGCTACATATTTGACATGCATGCATTATTTTTCAGTTTTCCACCTGTGTGTTTTGATTTTCTAGCCATCCTCCCTCGTTATAGTCAAATATTGTTTTCCATGGTGTTTTTCAATTGTGTTTAGCTTCAGTTGCATTTTTCGCTGCTTTCCCAATTTCCATGTACCTATTGTACATGTACATTCAGATGGGATATCTTTTGAATTAGCTGGCTGTACAAGTTCGATAAAAGGAAATTTAACAACCCAATCAAACTTGTATCAAGTGTCCACGTATTCTTTTTTGTTTTCAATGTTTTACTTTTTTGAGTAGAATTTTGAGCATTATCATAATCACCTGGTTTCTTCTTTCGTGAACCATAATTTGAATTTGATTTTTGTGTTCCATTTTGTTGAGTAGTTGTATGTGCAATATCTTGATGTACTCCTAGTTTCACCTCAATAGGAATATCTTCAAGCTCACACATCTCAACAGGAATATCTTCAATCTCTGGAATGGTTTTTATCATAGGTGTCATTTGATTGATACTGTGTAGAATGAATGTCCACTTCAATAACACCTTTAACACGTAGTCTGTACTCTGATTGATTCAAGTGGCAGCTGTATGGGTGCTAGTGGTTGCGGTATATGTAGCAATAGAGTTTCCAAAATACTTGAACATGGACTTATAATTTTTTTGTTACATTTTTAGTCTTTTGAGCACAAGAATATTCCATTGTAATGAACAAATGAGTTGAAATTGTGTTGTGTTTCACTAAAAAATTTGTCATGCATCAACAGTACGCATACACAAATTTTAGCATTATCATAGTCACCTAGTTTCCTCTTTCATGAACCACAATCTGAATTTGATTTTTGTGTTCCATTTTTCTGAGTATTTGTATGTGTGATATCTTGATGCACTCTTGGTTACACCTAAACAAGAATATATTCAAGCTTTGGCATCTCAACAGGAATATCTTCACGTTGTGGAATGGTATCACCATAGGTTTCATTTGGTTGATACTGTGAAGAATTCATGTCCACTTCAATAAAACCTTCCCCACAGTCTGTACTCTGAGGGATTATAGTGGTAGCTATATGGGTGCTGGTGGTTGTGGTATCTATAGTAGCAGAGTTTCCAAAATACTTGAATAAGGACTTCTGATACTTTTTTGTTACATTTTTAGTCTTCTGAGCACAAACATCTTCCATTGTAATGAATGACTGAGTTAAACCTATGTTGTGTTTCACTAAACACTTTGTCACACACCAGGAATACTATTTCATGTGTCAACAAATGAGTTTCGTGCATCAACATCCTATCCCTTGTCACACATCGACAACTTATCCCTTATCGTGCATCAATAAAAGAATTTGATCATGATTCAACAAAAGAACCTTTGTCCTGTCACAAATCAACGTAATAATCTTGTCACGTTTTAGAGAAATATTATGTCATGCATCAACAAAAGTAGTGTCGTACATCAACAGTCGAACCCTTGTCACACATTAGCAATATCTTTTCATTGCGCATCTACATAAAACCTTTGTCACACGTCAATAAATAACAAAAGTCAGGCATCAACAAATATGCCTATGAACTGGTTCTTAGATTTTGCATGTTCACTATACTTGATATGTCGATACCTCAACTAGTAGTAAGTTAGTAGTATACCACCCGAAGAATCACCTATTTTTTTATAGGATATGTTTTCAAATGTAGACGAATTCAACCCAAAATAAAAAATATACCGTAAATTTTAGGTGAACAAGGAACTGACCTACTCCAAAATATTTAGCTTTTCAAATTTTCCTAAAATGGAATATTCTCCACTAAAACAATCCATGTTTGTTCTAGGTTCATTACCTTATAGCATAAAATTGTAAGTGATTCACATGTATCATACAACAATAATTATTTTAAAGAAGGAATCAAGACACAATAAAATATAAATTGATTATCTTGGTCAATAGGATGAAATACTAAGTAATGCATGCAAAAGTTGAAGCGTAAAATGTAATCTAGAATATGTTCTTTCTTTCCCTTACATAAGTTAGGTAAGAAATAATATGTGACTCTAGGACCATTTTTAAGCATAAATTGTCTAAGAAAAGCATATTCCATTTCACAATATGTACTAATAGATCCAAAAGGCAAATGAGTGTACCATTAAAGAGCATCATCAATAAGACTATGAAAGAAGGCTTTTAACAATATTCGATCATTCAAATAAGAATCCATAGTTAAACAATAATTCTTAAGATGTAGATATGGATTTCCAGTGCCATTGAAGCATGACAATGTAGGCATGATGAAATCCTTCGGAAATGCATAATTGTAAATTTTCTTTGGAATAGGAATGCCATGAAGAGAGTTATTATCAATAGAATCATAATAGGATTTTATTTCAAGAGTGAGAGATTGAGCTTGAGATTTGAACTAGCCAACAACATGCATGAGTGATAAAATGTCATGTGAAGGAATTGTAGAAGATGTGAGAGGCACATTGAGAGGCTGAAGTTTTTTGTTATGATTGATCATTGGAATGTAAGAAGAAGATGTTATGGGTACAATCAATGTAGATGAAAAATAAATAATAGGTGGTATACTAGAAGAAGCAAAATGAATATCATCAAGAGAAGAAGAAGAGGAAAGGGGAAGAGAAACCCAAGGGATATTAACCGAAATGATAGCAATAGTACCAGAAAAAAGCATAAGAGGTGAGCTAGTAGGAATGAAAGAATGATCATGAATGCCATTATAAAAAACCTCAGAAGTGGATGAAAGCAGAGTGTAAAAATCACATTTGTGAGTCTTAAGAGAAGTAGATTTTTTACTAACATGTTCATGCTCAGAAGTATAATTAGTATTAGACAAATTTTCACATGCAAGTATTTCATCAAGAAAGTCATCAACATAGAAATAAGTACGAGAAACACTATCATAAGATATATATTTACAATGATTAGAAATTGTTTTAGAAATAAGAGAAGCATGAGATACAACTTTTCATTCATATTTAATAGTATGAGAAACATCATCATGCACATGTACATTTTCATAATTGGAAGTAGCATTATTTTTATCTATAGTAGTAAAATCAACACCAAGAATATACTCGATAATAACATAATCTAGAGTTACAACATAAATAAAAGAATATGGAGTAGCCTTGATGACTATGGAAGAACAAGGATTACATCTAGAAACTTTCTGGTCCTTAGAAATAATGCTTAGAGTAGAATGGTAAAAACTAGTAGGAACCTTGTGTTCATTAACATCAAGTAATATTTGAACATTGTCATCAAATTGAAAATTACGATAAAGATCAAGAAGTTCAGCCTCACCAACATCATCAAGGATAGGATTTATACTCTCATGATACATATCTTGGCTAGGAGAGGAATATTTACTTTTAGCCATTAGGTTTTTTTGGATCCTAGGGTAAGGAGTTCTAAGAGAGGGGTTCATGAAAATGATATTATAAAATATGAATATTATTAAATCTAATTTCAGAGTCACTATAATGATATACAACAAAATACAAATGTTAAACACTTCTACATATGCAACTATGTAAGAAAATGAGAGAGATAGGGCACTTATATGATTTTCACTTATCTCAAAGCATACCTGAATAGGAACAAATGATGAACATGTTGGGAAGAGTACTAGAAAATGCTCCATATTAATTATGGAATATGTAGACTAGATGGGACACAAGCACTTGGGTAAGGGCACTTGGGTGCCTGAGACCTCCTGTAGTCACATGTGATTGCATAGAGGGTTAGAATCTGATTTTTTTGGTGTCGCTAGGGTTTTTTTATCCTTCAATTTTGATCATCTATAGGTGAATGGAAGATCGCCATGTTTGCTGGTATCCTAAAAAATAGATAATACCATGCAAAACCCCAAATCAAATCTGATGAACATGTTGGGCAGAGTACCTAAATAGGAACAAATGATGAAAAAGAACATGTAGAATGGCTAGGACACAGGGACCTGGGTAAGGGTAAGGGCACTTAGGTGCCTGAGACCTCCTGTAGGTACCTGTGACTACGTAGAGGGGTAAAGTACCTAAATAGGAACAACTGATGAACATTTTGGGTAGAGTACTAGAAAGTGTTCTATTTAAATTATGGAACATATAGAATGGCTGGGACACAAATGCCTGGGTGAGGCCAAGGGCTCCTGGGTGCTTGAGACCTCTTTTAGACACGTGTAAATGCATAGAGGGTCATAATCTGATTTTTATGGTATCATTAGGATTTTTCTATCCTTCGTTTTTGATCTCCTGTAGGTCACTAGAAGATCACCGTGTTCGTTGTTATCCTATAAAATAGATAATACCTTGAAAAACCCAAAACCGCATCAAATATTAAAAATAAAATATGTGAAATGGGGAGTCAGACTAACCCCAACGGTCACCCAACAAAGTGAACTTACACACGAGCGTTGCACAACATTTTAGACTCCAAGTAGTTTTATGTGTGTGTATGTGAAGAATCATGTCCTTAGGTTTTGCTTGTTCCAATGACACAAAGATAGCAGGCTATAGCTAGATAAATTGTAAATGTGTGGATGGGAAAATGAACTTCCCCTTCCTATGTAGTTGATTAAGATAAATTGTAAATACACAAGCCTAATTTGAATGCAAGATTGTAGTAAATAAATGATAAATTAAGTACAGTAATCTACCCAATTAAACTAAGCAATAAGATGTAAAACCCTAGGTGTAAAGGAAGGATAAAAATAATTAGTTGATTTGTAGTGAAATATGGAGTGTACCGAAGAGATGACCAGTGCATAGAACGATAGGAGTGTCGCACAGAGACCCAAAAGAATACAGATATGGAAGAACATGCTAGACTGGGGTGCCTAAAGAGGGATAGGGGCACTCATGAGAACCCTGGTTCTAATTCTAGGCATCTAGGCTTGAGGAAATGCTCAAAAAATATCCTCTGAGGTGTCATAAGTTGTTCACATTTAGCCACTTTGAGATCACACCAAGATCTCCGAGGTCGCTGTAAACCTACAATGAATAATGAACCTGCAAAACCCTCGCATAGACATCAAATCCTAATAAAAAAGATGCAAAATGAAGGGTTGGACTCTCCTCATCTATCACAATGGTGAACTTATGACTAAGCATTGCACTACATCTCATATTGAATGTAGTTCTGTGTGTGTATGTTGAATTGTGCACTAAGTTTCTCTTGTGAGTGTCACACTTGGATAAAGAGAAAGTATCTAGATGTAGAATGTAATTAAGGTGTGCATGGAATAGAATAAAATTCCCTCCCATGAAGTGTGATGTAGAAAACCAACCCTTGTATCCCTTGGGATGGAGCTATATGGATGTAATAGATCTCTTAGATGCCTTGATAGATGCAACCTTAGGTGGTGATAGCTAATGCTTAGTACTCGGTAATTTATTATGATCACATAACTTTATATTTATATTGTTCCTTTACTTTAATTTTGTAATTAACCCTGTAAAGGATGAATACCAAAAAGATAAGATGATCAAAAGGCTAGAAAGGACCCAAAAATTGTGAGTAAAGTACAATGGGGATAGGGGCACCCAGAGGGGACGAGGGCACCTGACGCTTGTGTCTAGGATGAAAAATTCTGAAGAGTAAAAATGTAGACTAAGTAATGGTGAAAGACTAAAAGTAACAACAAAAAGCAAATAAAGTTGGCCAAAGATGTGGGATAATTAGTATTTTTCTTACTTAGGAATAATATGAATAGTAGTATGTAATCATTTTCTGTCTAGAACAATTTGTATGCAGGGTAATAAGCCCAAAATGTAGTCCCTTTGATAGTACGTAGATATGATTTCCCTTTAGAATTTCCCACCATTATAATGGTATGCATCTTTTGTTTATATAGGGATATCTTGTTTGAATTTTAACACTAGTGACATGACATATCGACCAGGACCTCGAGATAGGAGTAAGAAAACTGAAAAGGTCGACCAAAAATCTCAAAAATGTGAACAAGAATAAATAGGAAAGGATCTCTCAAGTTGGACTAGAGCACCTGAGCACTAGTGTCCAGTCATGGGCACTAGTGTCTTGAGATAACTAACGAAAAATGTGAGAAGACTGGTAGATATGGATCCTTATGACTTGACTAGAATTGAGTGTAGAAGTGAAAGGTCTGAGAGATAAAAATACAAGATACAACCAAATAAAGTGGATGGACTAGGAAGTGTCACCAATGAATAATTTTCTAACTCAAGATCCTTACATAAAACAACATACTTGGGGGTATAGTAAAATAGTAATATGTGCGTGATTTTGTGTCTACACTTATTTTCATTCCTAAGGAATTTGAAAATTCACATGGTGTTGAGATGAAAAGTTCCTAATGTCTATTTTTTCCTTTGTCCCAATGTTTAAGGGGACATGGGGGACACCAAAGTGCACTCCCATATGGAGGAGTGGTTTGTGTCACTTAATTCATCACTTGAGGTGTTAGAAACATGATTTCAACTCATGGTAGCTCATTGTTTTACCACTTTTCATGATGAATGGATTCACGATGGCCTTTTGGAGGTATGGTGTCCCCTTGTCCCTTTTTACAATTAAAAAGTGATATGGGGGACACAAAAATGTGCTCCCCCTATGGAGGAGAAGTTTCGTCACTCAAAAACCAAACCATAGGTGTTTTTAACTCACCAAATTTGGCCCCATCCTCATGATATCCCCACGCCTGATAATGAATGGTATATTTATGATATTACCCGTTTTGAGAGGTATTTATAATAATTTACAAATCTCCACCTATCACTATGTGGTGAGCATATCTCTGGAGATTTCCTGATATGAATGGCAAGGAAAAATTCATGCTTAAGCATGATTTTTAGTTTAATTGAGACTCAGGAAGAAGGGAATCCCTCTCGATTCCCAAATTTGGTCTGAAATTTCATTTTTGTCTCAGTATGTTTCTCATCTCATCAAATGGGTTAATAAAAATACTAAATAATTATCAATTCAATATCCTACCTTCACCCATCTCAAGGTTGGAAGGTTTTTGGTCTCACATTTCATTAGTCACTATGTTTACCAGGTGGAAGGTGTAACATTCCCATTTTAAGACTTTAGAAACAAGCGAATATTTTTTACATAATGTTCTCTATTCTAAATAATCATAATTTAGAACACACATTCCATGACAATCAATCTCATAGTAGATAACCATATGCATCTATAAATGACTCGGTGAGCTACCAATCTCCCATTTCATGACTCGGTTACCAACCGATCTCTAATGTTAACTTACGTATTGAATATTATGGGTATACTATGTATACTTGGTTCTCTTACCTTGTTATGGGTATTGAGTGTTTTGTTTAAGAAATCTATCTAAATAATTATTACCGTATTCATCTGAAATCACATTTCTAAAACTACGTGACATAGGACAACGTAACCAACATCTTGCGATACTTTGGCCAAAGATTTCCCAAATACTGTTCATGTTACTATTCCTAGATGATATACTCATCTAATCAGAATACATCCTTTAACCCACTCATCTGTTATCTGGAATGGTCTTTACTAACTTCTGTTAGTCCACTTGTCCAAGGTTTGACCCTATCCTAGGTTATTAACATAATTTGTTATAGGGAACCACTCACACTGACCTAGGGTATATGGGTATACCCATTCGACCTAAGTCAATTGAATGTGCTAAGTTACCCTAAGTCATTGAGATTCAATTCCTATGCTAAATCATATCCTTAGCCTGATCTAAAGAGAAACTAAGTTCAAGTCAAGGTTTGTGTAGATCTAGATGAACCAATGCTTAAGGGTGTTGCAACATGTCAACTAGAACACTATATCCTTCATGAAAACCCAAGTCTTCATGAGGGTATAGTTCTACAGTTGGCGTGTGCCAACATTTGATAGAACTACTTCATCATGATTTACACACCTCAAGAGGTCATATCCACTTAATTACCATTGGATTAAGATTCAAATCACAAAAACCTTGCATAACCCTAATCCCAACAATCCTGAAGTTTTCTATCCTTATTTGATTTGATTACATAATATGAAACCTCATAACTTATGATTTCTTTTATGTTCATTAACTTTTTTCTTAACATGTAATTAATTGAAAATAGAAAAAACATCTATTATAAGATTTGATTAATGTGTCTCAACCATTCAAGGAATGTATAAGAACCAAAACAAGTTCTAATATGAAATACTTCATAGATATGAAGTCTAAATGGTTATCGAACTCATATACCATTTGTTCATTTTGTATCCTTTTGAGAGGAGGATAACCTTCCTCGTTATGGTTAAGTATTATGATTTATCATACCCTTATCTAATTCAAACATCCTGATATTTTAACCATATGTTCATAACACCATATTAAACCATACAAGATTAGGTAAAGAACAAAAATACATGCAACTTAGTAAGTTACATTCAAGTAAGGGAAATTGTACTAATTCCCATTTATCCAGCCTATTTAATGATTATGGATATAAGGATCCAATTAGATATGAATGATAACATAAAAGATACAATTACAAATTTCCTTCATATTATGAACAAGAGAATTGACATAATCAACTTAATTAGCTTCAGTCTTTTTATTTCATCATGATAAATACACATTTTACAAGACTATGCATTACTGACTTATGTCATGTTAACAACATCAAGATCAGTTAAGAATACAACTTTCCTTTCCTTCAATACATCTCAATAATAAATTAGAATTCTCTATAAATGGTCCAGACCTTCAAGAAACCAATACATCATAAAATGTATTTCCTTCCTTTATCACTTATGAAGTCCATCTGTAAAAATTGCTAGCACGGGTCAGTTCATGGAACTGAGCATGATAAGCACTAAACATTAAAACAAAATGCTTTCAAATAATTGTTTCATTAAACAAACTCTACTTTTATGAAATAGTAAGGTCAAGTAGACAAATAAATCATAAGTAATAACAACCATAACAAATAAAAATTAATCAATTTGAATAAAATTCAAGGAAATATCATGATGTAATCAGTAATCTTCAACATGATATCAAGTAAATAATGTTCCATCCAATACACTTTTCCATATCAAATAAAAGTACCATCTAATTATTTCCTTCAAAATTCATTTGTATTTGAAATACAAAAATTAACTTCACTATTTAACCAAAACAGAGTTACCTTCAGAACTAGGAACCTTCTAACTCAGTTTATAGAATTTCATAAAAAGACACTACAGCCAAGCTCATTCCAACTTCATGAGAGATTTAGGATGATTCATCTAACAATATAATAAAATAAGAGTTTCACATATCAGATGTGACATCCTAATTTTAAATCCAAGACATAGCCTAAGTTCTCATGTTAGGATAATATTTACTCAATGCACAACATCCCATATTAATCTACTATCATAATTATTAAGAACCTTTAATACAAGTCAAGAGGATACGAATGTAGTAATGACAAATACCCCAGAGCATTAAAAATAATAATGCAACTGAACCCATTTAAATCTAAGATGAGATTTACCTAAAAGAAGAAGATTGACTGTGATAAAATTGTTTAGAACTTCCTTTATAATTCGGTTAACCCAAATCCCCATTCGCAACTCAGAAAAGAGAACACTACACAAAACCTCTTACAACTCCCAAAGGGGTAGTGATTAGACTTTACCTCAGAGACTGAGAGAGGAGGAGTCAAATGATATGATCAAAGGGAATTCTTACACTCTATCAAACATGAAGAAGGTCACATAAGGATAGATGCAGACCTAATCCCAACATCCTCAACTCTTTTATAAAAGAAAACACATATAAGAAGAATTTTAATAGAATGTGAAACTATTGTGTTTAAAACAGATTTAAGCAAGGTTTCCCATCATAGACATCCAACGATAGTGATATTATACCCATAACAAAAGGAAATGAAATGAAAAAAGTTTCTAATCGTCATACAGGGTAATTACAATCTCCAATAGTCATTCAAAACGTCAAATTTTATGTCAAGGATCCACAGAATGACTATTCCTTCAAGACAAAAGTATAACAATTAGTGAGACAAACATTCAATCGAATCCTCACAGAGGTGAGATAAATACATATTATGAAGGGATAGAGAAGGTTCCATCATGATTTGATTCCAAAGAAGGTGCAACCCAAGAACGACATAGCTTAGCTACAAGTGCACAAGCTCTCAACAAAAATATTCCCTCCAATCTTACTCAAAGATCAAAGAAATGGAAGAGTCCAAAAATCCCTTATCCAAAATTGATTTGGTTAGTTTCAACTCAAGAAACGACAACCAAAAGTATGAATAACATCCTTAAAGTTTCATGATATCCCAATCAGGAAGGGTTTAACAAGTTTACTCAAGCAAGATATTGAAGGGATTATCCCAGTTTATGGTTAGATAAACAAAACCAACAACATATAATTTAACAAGTAGACAGATAGAACAACATAAAGAAAGCTCAAACAGATCTAAAAGAATAACCCAAGTAGATCGACTCTAAAAGAGCCGACTCTCAAAATGTCCCCAACCAACAGGACCTCATTTATTTATCGCTTAGTTCAGTATTCAAAAACTTAGAGAAAGACACAATAAATATAAGATCAGAAGTATATATTTCACACACAAGTATTCCCAACAAGGTAACATCGAAATCCAAGGGTCCAAGAAACAACTATCCCATAGTTCTATAGAAGGACTTAATTCGAGCGACTCAGTTTTAAACTAAAAAGATAAGAGGAATAATAAAACATTCACTCTTGTTTCCATACATGGTGAATCCAAAAAAATAAATATTCCAAACACCCAATAACTTCTCATCTCCCATCGAATACCAAATTCAAATAACTATTAGATTATACAGTAAGTTCAAGAAGAAAACACTTATATACTATTTTCCATATGAAATTGACTTACCCAACATGAAGCAAAGCATCCATTTACTAGTAGTTACACAGAAGCTACATTACTTCGACAAATCAGAGAAGTAACAGATATAAATAATATTCATGTCTTCTACTAACCAATACGACAACCCAATTCGATAAAAAAGCTACAACATAATCCCATAAAACCAATCTAGGCAGACAATCCAAATCAACAAAATTTCAACATTACTCAAATCATAAGTAGTTTCACGGCGTGATTCAACATAAACCAAACATGAAAACAACTCAATGACTACCTTTCCAAGCAGAGGTTCCTCAATCAGAGAATCTAGAAAATATTCAAGCAAGGAAAGAAAATAACCATCACATAAATAAAACCCATTTATCTCACAAGAGCAAAGTTGTTTTAATGAAGACATTTAGAGAAAATTAGATTAGCTTAATGGATAGAGCCTATCATGCTTGATAGTGCTTTTGTCGATTCGAAGAAGGTTTCCAGCCAAGCCTTCACAACTCCTTCTCCAAACGAAATCAACAACCAAAAATTTCCTTCTCAAATGCTTCATATACTTCCATTGGATCAAAAATAGTCCAAGGGAGTTAAAAATAGTAACAAACTAAAAATAGAACTGTTGGTTTGAAGAACCAGATAGCTCCATTCAAAGAAAAAATTGAAATGCATGAAAGACCAAACAACTCCTATCAAATCCACTCACATGGTTTCCAAGGCAGTTTACTCGCCAACAATGATGACCATAAATGTCATTAATTTCCAATCTCCTGCCTATATCTCCATGCCACTACCATCTAAAGGTGGCAAGTCCAAATTCAAAGAGAACATGCATTTATTAACTTTAGTAAATGTGCCAACTATAATTCCCTCTAGTTTCCATGCCTCTGTCCAACTGATAGTACCGAATTGTTTTAAATTCAAGATTAATCAAATAAATGACTTAAAAACTGTAACCATGTCTCATAATTGCCATGCAACTCCCCTTAGGTCCCTTTCTATCCTTGCATTAGTTTAGGATAGATATCATTAGCTTAGGATCTAACCTTATGTTAGTTTAGAAAGTATTTACCTTAGGTTTATAAACATTGCCTTAGGTAATTTTGCCATCATAGGATAGACCATACCCCATACCAATTTAGCATTAGGTAATAGGTTAGAAATAAACTTATAGTTACCCTAGGTTATTTCCCAAATATCCCACTTTGTAAACATACAACTAAGGTTAGGATGCAACAAGATTAGTGTAAACATAGACATAAGGTAGCTCTAGTTTACCTTAGGTTAGAATACCATTAGGATAGATCTTAAACATCTACGACTTAGGTTATTACCCTCAATAGACTTGAAGTAGACCTCCATCCTCTTTACGCCATTCAGCGTCCTAGAGAAATTAGCAAGAATATCCAAGCACACTACTTACAACAGAATGCAAAGCAAGAACTTCCAATAAGATCAATGAAATTGTATAAATAAAAGATTTCATTCCTTTATTTCCTTCAACCTATGAATGTCAGTTTATCATACAGATCAGATAATAAGAGTTAAAACATATGTTACATCAATTAAAATTAATCAAGGTTTCACTATTATAAAGAGATAATTTTACAAACAGCATTACCAGTTTACAACCTTTCTTATCTCAAATAGAATGGATTCCTTGCGACCAACAACATTTTAGAAAAATGAATCCAAGAACAAAAATAAATTATCCATGACAAGCATGATTTCTAATAGTTAAAATAATATACCTTCTTAGGAAAAATCATATTTCAACGCTTACAATGTAAAAATGGAAAATTTAACAGTTTTCCATAGGTGTTACAAAAGGATCATCATGGTTACATTGTGCTAGAAATTGTTTCAAGTTCTCATCAAGTATAAGAGGTTTAGAAAGGCATGGCATTGTTTCATGGATTGGTTCAAGTGAAAGAGGTAATTCTTCATTGATATCAGTGGTCCATTCATCAAGTGTTTCTCACTTCTTCTCTTAGTGTACCTTACAGGGCTACATAAATTCATCATTCTAGGAGGCTTCTTGACTCATATAACTAATTATTTTAGATATTTATGTAGTTAGGGTTCATAAACCCAAAAATAAATCATATATTAACATTTTATTTATCGTGCATGATTTTACTGAGACCAACCAATCCCAAAATCTCATCACATCATCGTAATTAATTTCATATGATTCAAATAAGGTAAACTACCTCTCTCCTTGAGCCAATGTGTGGATGATGTTTAGGAAGTTTTGAATCATGTATACATTAATTTATAATATTCAAAGACTCTAATTTTTTAATAAAACCCAGTTATGAATCATTTTTACCATAATGCTTAGTCCTAGAAATGTATTGTGAGAAGTTTTGGTGTTCCCATGTAGAAAGGGATTTTTTATGATGAGAATAACTTTTAAACCTTTAGTAAAGAGGAAAAATTAAACTAATGTTTTAATATGTGTGTAAAATTATCCTTATAGGATATCTATGACATCCTATACAGTCAAGTGCAATACTCTATTTAGGATAAATTGAGTGAAATTGCTATTATTTTGGAGTATACAAGTAGACCATCATAAAAATCATTATATTAGTTTCCAGTCACTAGATTGAGTGAAATCACTATTAGTGTGGGAGTATTCAGGATGATAGGTCCGTTATCATATTTTCCTATTCATAATTGAGTCTTTCTTATTTTCTTCTAAAGGCAAAGTTCCCATGAGGCTTGGATTTTACTCTTCTTTAAATTGGTGATGATAATTTTATAGTACACTCTCATTTACTATCTCCCTCTTACCACTTTCACTAGATTTTGTTTTTACAATGCACAAAAGTATTTCAATGGTGTCTTTGCCACATATGAATTTATTACAATGCTGTTTTGGCAACAAAAAAAAAAGGATATTTGAAAAGAATTTATCTTAATGTTAATGTTTATTTTATTTCTTATGAATTATGTGGTACTTGAATCAACTTTCCTACTCAACTAATGTGAGATTGAAAATCATTTTCTTAGCGTAAATCTTGATGAAATTCCTGAGTTGATTTCTGCATAGAAAGTAAATAAATGTGTACAATATTTTGCACATTTTCACCTACTTCTACCATATTTTTTTTATTATTATAAATATATCAATGTGATGCACTCTTTCAACTTCAAAATATTCAAGTTACCTATTATTATTTTATTGAAAAAATGAAGATATTATAGGGTCCTTAGATAGATCATGTTCTTACTAAAACCTTATTATTTTTAATCTACATTATAATTCTCAAAGGATTATATACATGCGAACATGGGAACTAAGGGCACTCCCTTGCATTTTTTATTGTGAGGATCGCTCAAGTGGTTCTCTTAAATATGCATGCCCTAATATAGTAAAGTAGGTACTCATCCATATTATGATTCTACCATATTCTAAAAGGATTCAACTCCACGCTCATGGGAAAATTCATGAGTCCATATATTCAATCAATTTTCACTACCTTTGGGAGTTGTGAGGTTTGTAAATTCTAATTTTGACACATCTAACACTCTTACAAATATCAGTATACAATCCAAAATGCCCAAAACCTAAACAATGACTATATTCTTCCAAAAATAGACATTGAATGTAGAATTTAATCCCTAAAATAATTAGGTTGAATGTTGATATATTGAAAAATACCTATGTACTCACCATATTAGATTATTAAAAACTATTTCCTAAACCGTGACTCGTGGAGCTATGAGACTAGTTCCATAAGGTACAAAGTGACCCTAATTTCTTATATTTATTAAAATAAATTTAATTTATAAGAAATAATAAAGTATAAAGAATAATAGATGAAAATCTTAAACATTTATTTTTGTAAATAAAAGTCTCCCACAAAAACATATACTACACATAAACTACGGAACACGTACACGTTATAGCAATTAATCATTATAGCATGTACACATTTTCGGTTAGTGAATTATTGACTTAGAATTCTAAAGCACGAACACAATTTGACAAACCACATACATTTTTTGCTTAAAATCACAATTTTCTCACTTTTTGGCCCCCCATTTCTGTGCACTTACCCAAATATGTAACCATAATAACATATTTACATACAACACAAGCAACAAAATATTTAAGTACTTTCAATAAGATTGGAAGCAGAGTAATAGGAATTAAAGTCGAATAGTCTGAGAATAACTAATCAACATAATCAAAGATAAAATACACAACATTGTTTTGAATGTTGATATTTTACATATCATGTCAAAGTACATGTAACTGTAACATTAAAAAATTCATGAATCACATAACAAATATAGAAAGATGCAAACAAAACATTTCCATGCCAGACATCTACAACTGTACATGACATTATAAGAAACATACAAACTTATGTCGTATGCAAATGAATGGAATATATGCGTATGCATAAATTATTTGATATATATAATATGTGATCCAAATCATAAAATGAAATACAAGCATATGTTTCCTTCTATAAGATTCATATGCAAATGATTATATCATGTTAGAGAACTGACCTTGATAAATATGTCAATTTGATCATGTATTATCATCAAGGAAAAGATACCACCAATTGACACCTATTTTACAATGTATTTTCCCATTCAAATACGATAACACATACGATATATAATAGTAGTCTCTATATCGATATTTTGCATAACACGGACTTATTAAAACTTCAACATTAAGCAAATTGTGTATTGATTATTAGCATCCCTTCCAATTTATCATAGTTGAAGATTTTTATTTTTCAGAAAAAAAGCATCCACTTACATACCCCCTTTTGCCCCCCCAACATTGGTGCACTTACCCATATTACTCCAAACTTAAAATAGAAAATAATAATCAAATTACCTCACATATTTCCAATTAGAGAAGGTGGGGGCTATTGTAGAAGCTTGATATTGACAACAATAGATCCTTCACGTTAATGTAGTCTTGTTCATAGCAAATAAAGGTGGAAAAGTATGCAACTTCCTTATACATTCAGACAAAAAATCACACATGAATGGGGTACTACATACCCTCACCACCTAAGACGTATTTGCTTTTATTTGCATACATGGAAGATATGTGGATACGCATGCAAATTTGGGATACAACATCAACACCACCATCACTGAAGTAAATGCAATCATATTAGAAGTAGAGCTATACACGAGTTGTATAAATGATATTGATGGAAATGTTCGTTACCAGCAATCATATACACAATATACAAGGAGTGTTGTTTGAAATCGACAATTGGAGCACCTCAAAAAAATCCACAGGTGGTTGTGAATGGGCTCAGTAATATTCCCACCAGAAGGCATAACCTAATTTGTCATAATACATGGGCCTAGCTTTGAGTATTGCATGTAGGCTATCGAGGGACTATGATGACCTTTGCCTAATGGAGGGAACTGAATCAATCTCATTGACCCTAAGATCCAAAATTATCTTGGCACCATTTTATGTTTCCTAGAGTCACTCCTTCACCATCACCTGTCAGATAGGAAGTTTGTATATGTTTGAGCCCATCGCACCTTTTTCCTTTCTCGACATGCCCTCTGGCTCATTATTCGTCATGGAAATTTTATTGTAACTAGAGACAATGGACATGTGAAATTTCTATTAATCTTTAAACATTTAAATGGATTGTTGAGGATCATATATGTGTTTCAAACTAGGAATATGACATTTCATTCGAAATAAAGGAGATATTTGGGATGAGGAACAATTTGCTCACTCACTAAGGAATATGTCAATATTGTAAGCATACCAAGAACCCAATACCATAATATCAATAGGACAACTAATCATATTGTAATTATCCTTAATCCTCAATTTTCACGTGTTACATGTGAAGATAATTTTAGGAAACAACCCTTTTCTACATTACACCACTTACCACCCAAGCTTGGTCACGTAAAAATATGACAAGGATATCACAATTTGTGTCGTCAACTCTTAGCTTCAATCTTGCGAGTTATGCTTGTTTTTCATTTTGAGCATCTTATTGTTATGCATGATATGTTGTAAGGATCAGAGATTCAGCAATAAGTTTCATTCATGTTGTAACTTAGGATGGAGAGATAGAAATGAAGAGTAGAAAGAGTTATCAAGTGGGGCATCTATTGATTATATAAGAGATTATTGAAGTGAAATTCATGAGATCAGATGAATGCTTGAAGGACTAAGATATGAGGCAATTTCCACAGTGTTAGGTTATATGAGCATGAAGATTGAAAAAGACGAGAGCAATAGAAAGGTTATCATAATCCATTTTATAAGCAATTAATGGTGAATCTATTATGATTTTTCAAACTAGTCTATAGGGACTCATACTCTATCGTCCAGTTGACTTAGAATCATTTATATGTGGGTGCTCCTTGCACATGGTCTTTCTTACTAAATTAGGTCTAAGTGGGTTCTTATCTTTCTTCAACATGGGTGCTTGGATATTTTGAAGTGGATGCTTCATAGGTTGAGTGAATGCTCAATAAAACTAATATTATGGTTTAGTCTTTGGAATTGGTGTTCCTAATAATTACTTGACATATGAAAAATGGTTTCCTCCCTTCATGGGTTTTCCCTAGTAAGTATTTTGTTATGAAGGTTATTGATTTCTTACATGTGATTCCCATCATTTATTCAAGTTAAAAAAAGGGGATGAATCTGTTTGAGGATAAGTTATGATACAAGGTTTGATCAGCACTATTAACCTCAGCCCCCTTCATCAAAAATAGTATGGATTTGTGATGACTAACAATTGTATTACGTCGTCATTCAGTCATATGAAGGAATTGCACAACCATCAATATCATACTTTTCCTTCAATTGGAATCAATTTGTTCAAAGCCTTAAATGCATTATAAAGCTTCACAATATAAGATAGGGCCAATGAAAATTCTTGTGGAAAAACATTCTTGAGTTTAAGGTAGGACCTGTTAAAATTATTTTTAACGAATATCTCATTGTTTTCGATTGAATGGCATATACCACCACCAAACAAGATGAAATACATGACTAGGGACAATGTTGGAAACTGAGAAAGGTTGAACATTGAGATCAAGTTGCATGTCCCACACCTACTACATGACTTAGATGGATTTCTAGGGAAATAATTTTTAAATTTCCAAGAGAAATGCTCTCAGATTATCGTCTTGATCTAGCAGGTGGATATTTATTCGTCATGAATACTATTTAGAATCTTCTATCAGGCCAAAATAAAAAAGGGAAACCTTCAATAAGTTCTCATCTTTCCAGCCCCTTCTCACAATCGTTACTCTCATATTGTACCAATTTGTATGCCCTGTTTTTAGGGTTTTAATTTTCAAATTATTGTAAGACAACAAGTGATTTACGGACAATCATAAAAATTGAGCCCCTCATGCAGCTGGTGCATATGTAATGAGTTTCCTCAGATTTTATCTAAACATTTAGATGGAGACTTACTTATGATTTAGTATGGAACATGAAAGGTCACAAGATTTCTCTATAGGTTAGTGAAAAGTAACCATAAAAAATGCACCATGGTATCAAAAGATTTTTTTAGTATGATATACATATAGTAGTATCAGACTCCCTCATTCCAAAGGTTTGTCAATATATAAAAAAGGGTGAGTCTCTGAGTAGATGTGAATAGTGCATCTACAAAGTTGTTGGTAAGAAAGGAGATAGCATGCTCCTATTTCTTAGTCTTAGGTGTTTCCTCATGGAATTTCTGATGTTATACAGATTTGTGAGATCTGACCCCATAACTGTACACCTTAACTTTAGAAGGGTGTCGTAAATCCTTTGATGAATGAATGAATGAAATTTGGTAGTGTTCATAATTCATTACGTCTTTCCATTTGTGTAGCATATGATCGTGTCATATCACTATTTTCATTTCTATGTATTTAGTTGTGTGGGATAAATTCTATTTAGAATTGATTTAGGACACAAATATTTTTTTATAAAGCATTTGACCCTAGTGTACAAGATAACCAAACGCCCCTATGTGGCTCATATTGTGGTTGGCTCTTATACTAGTACTCATCTCAATATGTAAAAGTGATTCCCTTGCAACTATTGGTACAATCATTTCCATTGTAGGTTTAGGTGGAATCCAATGTACATGTTTTGGTACATCCCCAACCTATTGGGTCATCTCCACAATATTGCCGTATTGATAATTTGCATGAGGACGAGAATAAAAATGGAGCCTCTCCTTCGTACAAGTAGGAGGGAAATAGTCCTAAAAGTGTTGGGGCAAATATCAGCTAATTTGTCACCTCTTCCTTGAAAAACCTTCCTCTCTCATGCTCTAACACCAAGTTCTCTTCTATCATCGACTTCCTTATTCTGAATTGTTTCAAGGTCTATATCTCACACGATCCAGAACACTCCAGTGATTCCTGTTGAATGTGGTTTGGGTAGATTTCCAATACTCCGTGTAGTAGGTCGTGTGGAATTAACTCTTGGCTATTACTTTTTGCCTTGCATTTGCGTATGGCTCTTTTCCAAGGTCTTTTATATATATCATTATGCATACTATATCCAAATATATATATATGGTATATTGCCTCTTTATTCCACAGAACATTCTAGAATGCATCTATTCACATTAGGAAATTTTAGCCTTAACTGGTTGCATGCTTCTATAGTTTACATATAACTTGAATGAATTATTGAGACTCTAGATAACACACCCATTCCTCACGTTATGACAGAGGAGTTTTGCTGAGGTTACACAATTATGGAAACATAATTCCTTAAAAGAGATAAGGCAATGAACTAAAAAGTGTCCAAGATTATCAAGGAGAGGCATGGAGTAACTATGCAGAGTGTTGGGTTTCGAAATTTTACCTTAACAGATGAGAGTACAGGGGACAACAATTTATCTCCTCATAAATGGGAGAGTTTCCCTTCATTCCATGTATTTTCCATGATGCAAAGCTTATATACAAACTGTACAACTGTTAAAGTGTGGATTCTTGATACTTGTAGGAATGTATAAATGCCCGAAAGATAACTTAATATGAACACACCACTTATAGAATGAGATCGTGATAAAATGATTAAGGGAGGAAGAATCACTTAGTGATCACAATCATGAACATATAGATAGCAGAGTATACCCTTATACAATAATAAGGATCAAGGGAACATAAAAAAATAAAATGATTCACTATCACAATAGATGCAATTCCATGGACACAAAGTTCAATGAGAAGTCATATAAACAAGAACACAAAGTCCCATTATCATAGGAAATTGAATGTACCGCAGGTTCCAGACGAGGAAATCTTTGAAGGATATAACAGATGGAATTGAACTGGAAATTCTTCTAGGCCATTGATTAATTTTGAATCTACTCCAACATTTCATCAGAATGCTAGGATCCAACCCCTAAACAATGCTCTATAGAGAACCCACTAAATAGCTCTTCCAAAAATGGTTACATTCAGTTATCAAGCTTATTTTAATCAAAATATTAAGAACTAATTAGGAATTAAAAGAATTTTTCAAGATCTCTAAGAAAAAACGCTTAACTACCAGTTCAAATGTTCAAACTATGCTCAAGAATCTAACGTTTTAAATTCTTCAACTGACCTCTGCTATTTCCATACCTAGTGGTAAAACCAAACGCATTGAATCACAACCTCTTAACCCACTTTTACAAATTTAAAAATGGGTCATCCACATGGAAGAGATTTGTTGAAGCAGGCCTGGGGGAGCCTTTTATCATTTAGATTTTTATAGAGATTGTGCATTTTAAACATTTTGGTTCACCCATCCTGATGAATTCTGATATAGACCTGACATAGTGGCTTTACTTGAGTGGTAATACGGAGTTGTTTTCAAGTAGCTCAATTTTAAAATTTTAACTCTTTTCAACCTAAAAGCTCAAAAACTCAAAATATAGTTTGGGGAACCGCCAAACCTTGTCACAATGTCCTCCATGAAATCTCAACAGATGGGTTGCAATTCAATTATTATACTTTGAGTTCCATAGCCTATTTCTACCTAGTGAAGTAAAAAACCCAAATTCTAAAAGTCCATCACTTGACATTGGATTGACCTGATCGCTAATAAATTCAATATCCCATCAATAGATAGGTTAATATACTTGTATTAGATGAACTTGGAAGATCCATCATCTTTTTTGTGCTATCAAATAGAGAATATTCACTAGCATTTTTAGACCCATTGATGTCCAATTCATGAATAGTCGTGGGAAACTAATATCATGCTCTCAAGATTTTAACTTAAAAATGCCTTTGTTATCTCAGTTTTGAGTTTACTCCGAAACTATCAGATAACCCCTACGAAATTTTTGGAGATAATTTTCTAAGGATCACCTCTCAGAGAGAGATCAATCGTTTTACTGGGTTTCACCAAGCAAGTCAACATGTGTTTTGAATGTTTTATGTCTTGTGTTTTCCCGAAACCCGAAACCCGCTTCAAGTGAGGTCGAGTTGGGTTTGTCGGACCTTCAGGCGCATCGGAACATGCCTTATCCGAAAGCATGTTTTGTGTCACCTGTCTCCCGATACCCGAAGCCTCGATTTAGTCCTTCATGTCGGGTTTTCGGAACTTTGGAGCATCTAAACATCTCATGCTTTGTGTCAATTGTTTCCCACGACCTGAAACCTCGAATTACTCTACACACCTTCATGTCACATTTTCGGACCTCCCGAGCATGCTGACATGGTGTTAATGTTGAGTTGTTAGGTGAGTTTGGCACGTGCCAGACTGAGGTGTATTAATTGTGAATTTTCTTATAAATATGCTGGATTTACACGTCATTTTCACCAGATGTTTTTATTTTTAACTCGTGGATTTTCACGTACATGCTCCTTCCAACCTCAAAACCCGAAATTCTCACTCTGTGCCTGATTGAATCACTCTGTTTTCGATCTTTCCTTGTCTCTAGTTGAAGGTATTTCTCTTTCCATTCTTTGTTCCTAGTTTTTATGGATTGATTGCGCGTGAGGAATTCTGTCTCAAGTTTCTCTTACCGGGTTTTGTGGGATTTTTATTCTTCTTCCATTTCTAAGGAGTTGTTTTCTAAAACCAGGGTTTAGGTTTTAAGGTCTATTTCTTTGAAATTACCACTTGGTGTTATTTCCTCAGAATGTTGTTGTAATTAAAATGTGCTTGGTACATGAATGGTGATAGAAAGGAGACTTGCATGTTTGAAATTCAACAAAAAACCCTGTTTTTCTCTTCTCAGGTTTTGACAGGGTGTTGTGCAGTGTCGAAGACCCAAAGTATATTAGAAGATTTGGCATGTCTGGACTTTCCAGAGTTTCTGACATCCTCAGCAATTGCCAGACTTTCTAGAGTTTCTGACATCTTCAAAGTGTCGGGTTTTCTCAAGTCTCTGACATCTTCAAAGTTTCGGGTTTTCTAGATTTCCCGACATCCTCCTCAGTGCGTCAGACTCTTCCGTTCATCTGGACATATCCAGTAGCTCAGGATTTTTCACAGTGTGTGACATCCCCTAATCTTCAAAACTTTCTTCCTTTGACAATCCTTCATGTCAGAACCTGGTCCATCTCAAGAAAAGACTGAGAAGTCAGGAAGAATGAAATACAAGTTTAGAAAGGTGGAGTCTCCATCATATATTGATTGCAACTATGACATCTGAGATACAGAGCTCGGGAATATAGATATTGAAGATTTTTGGAGTAGGGTAAGGAGTCTCCTCCCAAACTCCGTGGATGAAAGCAATAGCCGATAGTGGCTTACCCCTTGCAGCTGGTTTTCCCTATGGCCACTCAGTGCCCTGAATTTATTTTGGCCTGTGCCTCCAGTTATGACTTTGGCTTCTCGTTCTGTGAGAAGTCAGGCAGGTGAAGTAGTGATCAAATTGGACGGAGGTTACTTTGATGACCTCCTCAAACTGCCCAATTTTGAAGAGTATGGAGAGTTGGACATCAAGTCAGCTCAGAAATCCTAGGACAACGATCAGGAAAACTGCATCAAGCATGTAAATAAAAAGTTCCTGATCAAGGCCAAGCCGGCTGTCTCCAGATTTCCAAGACTTATCGCCTAGGAGTGATTTCATCCAAGAGATCAATGGCATCATCACTCTGCTGAGTCGGGTTTTTGGTTTTCCTGAATCGAATGTATTCCAAGGGTGGATGTATCAATTCATGATCACCATTAAGAAGAATCAGCAAGGGATTGACTGGGGCACTCTCATTAGCAATGAGATTGATTCCCAAATGACAACGGTCTTGTCAACGGGGAAATTTTATATGTCTTCATATGTCACGTATGCAGCAGCCGGGATGAGGAACTATCTCAGATTGGATACTAAGGGAAGCAAGACGGTGGAGTCATGCTGTATCAATACTTCCCTCAAATGACAAGGAAAGGGATCCCAAGATCAATTCAGAAGGGTGAATGACGCCTTCTTCTATGAAAAAATCTGCAGGCTAAACCCTGAATTGAGGAAGACAAGAGTCTCTAGATGAGGCTTGGGAAGAAGTTTCCAAATGGGGATGTGTCTTCTTACAGTTCAAGAAGTTCACATATCTACAGGTGGTCATGTACTCGGGGGATCCTTTTCACGTCTGCCACTGATATCCAAGGAGATAAACTGATATTGATGGAATTGGTTAGGCAGCTGTTGGATTTCCATAAATTCCAACAAAGTAAACATAAAACTGTTGTATCCTTCCCAATTTCTATTGGGAGATACACTTGCTCAACAGTGGTGAAGGCTAAAAATGTTATCCATGAGCTTCAGGACAAGTAGAGGAAGCATATGAAACCTCGAGATGGTTTTGACATCCGAGGAGTGCTCAGGGCGTATGGAACCCTGCATCTGCACAGGCCAAACATAGAGGATATTTGGATTGATCTGTGTAATGAGGTTGCTGTTCACAGAAAGGATAATAGTAGATTGATAATTTCTGAGATTTAAACACTTGAGCTTGCTGATTTACCCGAAGGTACCAGTGACAATGAAAGTGTTTTGGATCATTTCCTATGATGGACTAAATGAAGATCAATATGTTTTCCCACCTATTGATTGGTCAATCAGTGAAAAAGCCTCCATTACAGATAGGTCGGCTCTAATTCTTGCACGCACCAAAGCATGGCTCTCCTCTTGGGGAATGAATTTTAAAGATGATAAGTTTTCAAAGTTGGCTGCTTCAGAGGCGGGGCCCTCCAAAAAGGAAAAAGACAGAAAGATCTTCTAGGGGGCCTATAAAGGTCAAGATTGTCAAAAAGAGGAAAGAAAGAGAAATCTCTTCAATTGTTTCTCTAGTAGAAACGGTGAATGTGCCAGAATCACCAACGCCACCAGAAATAGGAGAAATTACTTTGGAAGGAGAAGGAAGCCAGCCTCTGGTTTCACCATTTGCTGATTGCTCAACTGAAGAGACCTTATCTTTTACATCCCAAGGCTTTGGAGTCTGAATCTGTGCCTCTTTCCTCACAACCACTCCTACCTCCTTATTCTCCATCACCTTCTTCAGTAATGGCCAGTATTTTCTATGGAATTTCACCCCTCTCTTCTGGGGCCTAAGTGATCACCAACATGCCCCCACCTGTGCCTCTTTTTATTGAATCTACTACCACATTGGTAACTATTCCTGTTTCGCATAGAAATGCTTCCGTTCTCGGGATAGAGTTACTTTTATCCTTTCATTCCTTTGAGAAACAGATAAGGGTTAGGGCTAGGAGGAATACCTGTTGAATGTTGAGATGGTGTGCGCGTACCATAGAGAGAGATCAGATCGATTGCAAAGAACTCCTTTTTGTCTTGGAAGGACTACCTGTAAGTAAGAATACAAGACCACCAGATTCTAATTAGATGATAAGTGAGGGAACTGCCTTGGGCCCAGGAAATATGAGACTTCCTTTCGAAGGTGGTCAGTTCCCCTGCTAATATGAATTAACACAAATTCTAACAAATAAGCTATTGTCCATTTTTAATTTATTTACCTTGTTACAACAATGGAGAAAGGGATGGTCTTGGTTTTGAATCACAGTGACCGACGCCGGTCAGTGTCACCCGTACCGGTTGATGATAACCGATATCGGTAGGGGTAGTGATTTAAGGGGTTTGGTGAAGGTTGGCTATAAGATGGCTGTATGATAGCTATGGTGTTTATAAGGCTAGTAAAATGACAGGGGATAGGAAATGAAGTGATGGAGAAGACTCAGAGAGTAGGGGGGTTGTTCTTGGTGCAATGTAGGGGTAGAGGAATGTAAGTTAGATGGAGAGTGTTACCAGGTAGTGGATCTGGGGGTAGACTTGTAATTAATATGATTCAGAAATACAAGAAATATTATTAAAAGAACGTATAAGACTTACTAATTCCTTATGAAAAATGCAAGTTCCGGGAGTGTGATGACAAAGGCAGGGTTCAAGTAGGATGATCTGACAATCCAAGATGAGATATGTCCTCTCCTGATGCTTGGATGAGTGTCACTAGGCTCTGGTTATTCAGTTGCAGTATTGGGCTTGATGTCCTTCTCTGCAAACTCCTCTCTTTCCTTCACTTGTCTCTGCTCAGCCAAGTAAATTCCGGATTCTTCCAATGACTTCTCCTTTAGATCAATGAAAAATCCAACCCTTTGTTTTTGGTTGGGAGAGGTCATTTACAGGGAGCCAATGGTGGTTACGTAACCGACGGCGGTCGAGTAGGAACCGGTATCGGTCAAGTCAAAGTGGGCTATTTTTAGTAAAATAGCCAACTTTCCCTCCTTTTCTCCCGAGGGATTAGTTGTGGGCTTGGTCAAGTCATTATGAGGTTGGTTTTAGGTGCGGGTGAGGAGTAATTAGTCATGGGTGTGGATGTAGACCAAGTTATAGGTCTTAATTAGGTTAGTTTAGGGTTAGGACTAGGTCATGATGAGGTGGCGAAATGAGGTGGTAGGTATGGCGATGTGGATTTATTAATTATAACGTAATTATTAAATAATTGTATAAGGTTTAGGTGATGAGGTTAGGTTGCGAAATGAGATGCGGGGCACAGGGGGTCGTAAGACACAAATTCGGTGTCTACATTAGCCCCTTATTTTCATGTAGCTTGTCTTGTAAAGTTGCACAAACAATAATAAGAAGTGGTTACCCCTGTTAAGGGTATAGGTAATCCCCCTCAAATCTATCACAAAATGAGGTAGCGTAAAATCAAGGATAGGGTTGTAAAGGGTAAATGGTGTTGAGAGGATGGTAAGATGGTGGGGTAGGTCCAAGGAAGCAGACACACGTTGAAATGCAGTAGTGTGACTAGGGTACATGATTTGAAGAGCAAACAAGCAATTCATAGGCAAAGGTCGATAGTTTATCCAAACAAGGGTGATATAATCCTGGTATCCAAGGCATATGAAGTAGCTCCAGGGGATATAACGGGTAAGTTACAAGAACGTTTAGGCATGTTCGGCAGTACCAAATGGTTGGTTTGGTTGAGATAAATGTCATGGTCTAGGTCTAGGCAAATTTGGTCGACTGATCAAGTCAAGTACCCTAATCATGCTAAAACACGAACATGTGAGCTTGATCGAACAAAAAGCTACATGATGGGTGGATAAAATTGTAATTTGTTGGGTTTGGGGGAGGAATTTGAGTGGTGTGGCCTTGGGTCGGGCCGATTTATTACTGAGGGCCATGGTTCAGGCCTGATTGGTTGGTTGCGGCCTTGTGTCGAGCCAGATTGGTTGGTTGCCGCCTTGGGTCAGGCTAGATTGGTTGGTTGCGGCCTTGGGTCGGACCAAATGGTTGGTTGTGGGCATGGGTCAGGCCAAATGATTGGTTGCGGCCTTGGGTCAGGCCAAATTGGTTGGTTACGGCCTTAGGTCAGGCCAGATTGGTTGGTTGGGGCCTTGGGTTGGGCCAAATTGGTTGGTTGCAGCCTTGGGTCGGGCCAAATTGGTTGGTTGCGGCCTTGGGTCGGGCCAAATGGTTGGTTATGGCCTTGGGTCGGGCCAAACTATTGGTGGCAGCCGTGAAGTGGGCCAATGAAGTCAACAAAGGGTTTTCAACGAAGGAGGATATAGGCGATGTGGTGAGAAAGAGAGATTAGTAAATAAGGGTAGAAATTGGGGAAAGGTGGGATTAAATCGATATCGATTCTCTATGGCCGGTATCGGTTAGATGACCGATACAGGTTATTTAGGGCATAATATAATCGATATCGGTTATAGGTCAAAAACCTTAAAAAGAAAAATACGGTCTGTCATTGTCATATTGTCAATTTGAAAACCAATTTTAGTTTTCTGAGGTGTATTAGTGAGATTGTTGAATTTTTCGGCTGAGGTGGCACTATTTGAGTGGAGAAGTGAGTGGTTGGTAGGCCCTAGCGAGTAGAAGGCATCATTTGATTGGTGGAGGACCCAGTAGAGGAGATTTATAGCCATGGCATAGCCTGGAGCAGTAGGAGGTGCTGGACCAGCTGGACCACCACCACCGATCCGTCCACGACGATGTGTCATCGTACCGGTAGGTTCGAAACCTCTCATTATGTGAATTTAATGTTTTTACGCTAGATTTGGGTTTTGGGTAGGAATCCAAGTTTTAAATAAAAGAATGAAGAAATTTAAGTTGTTTGAAAAATGGAGAGGGTAGGTGGGTTAGTGAGGTTAAAATGGTAGGGTGGGTAGGTTTTTAGGGTTTTTCATTGGGTAAAAAGGGAGTAATAGAGAAAAAAATGAGTTTGGGGGGCCAAGTCAGGTTCGGCTCCACAATTGTACAGTGACTGTGGTCGGTCACTAAGCGACCGGCATTGGTCATGAATTCTCTGGGTAAGGTGGGTTTTTTGGTTGATCGGTGTCGGTCATATGTCGACCGACGTCGGTGGAGAAATGTTGGGGAGGGGACCGGTGACGGTCATGGGTGACCGGTACCGGTCCTTAGTTAGGATTATTTATTTTGTTGGTTTGGTTTTGTTGTTTTTTTGGGTTTTTGGTTGTTGTTTGGGTGTTTTATTATTTTTTGGGTTGTTTTTTGGGTGTTTTGTTATTAGTGGTTTGGGTTTTGTGTTTATTGTTGGGTTTTGTGTTTTGGGGGTGAAGAGGGAAGGGGTAGAGGTTGATAGGAAGGGTGATTGGTGGGTGGGGGGGGAAAGGGGGCGGCTGTGTGGTTAGTGCGGTTAGGATAGATTAGGTGTTGGGCATGAATGGGGAGGTGTGAAATTGGTAGGGGCATAGGTAAATGGAGAGAGTAGATCTAGGTGATTGGTAGGGTACGAGATAAGGAAAGGGGATATCGTAAATGTGTTAGGGTAAAATAGGTGGGTGTAGGTGTGTGTTATAGAGTCGGGGTGTGGTGGGGTGGGTAAAAGGGGATATAGAGGGTTAAAGTAGTTGTTGTTTGAAAGGGTAGGTCTAATGAAGTGTGTTATTTATGCAAGCACTCAGCAGTTGACTATACGGGATCGGATGCCCCCGTTATTGAGACGGATGCGGCCATATGTGTCCGCAGCGCACTGGGCCATTATGCGTGAGGTGGGACTGGGTGGAGTCCAGCGGTATAGGGCTGTGGAGAGGGACCATAGTCTTATGGTTGCCCTCATTGAGAGATGGGATCTGGCAACCAATGTTTTCCATCTCCCAACTGGGGAGATGACTATTACCCTGGAGGATTTATATCACATCCTGAGATTGTCGATCATAGGAGAGGCAGTATTCCAGGTAGATGTAGAGACGGCTATGGACAACATTCTTGATGTATTTTGGGATGCAGCCGCGTTATTGAACTACCACAATGTGAGTATTACTTATGGTGATATGTATCGCGCCCACAGACATGAGACACGACTTGCCATGTTGATGATGAGAGGTATCACATGCTTCGCCCTCCCAGACTCAGAGGGAGGCCACTTTCCATAGGCGTTGATGGGGGTGCTGCACGAGATGGTGGAGGAGCATACATGCTATGCTTCGGCACCAGTATAACTGGTTCAGCTATACAGAGAGCTGTGGGGTTATTACCGGATGAGGTGATTCAGGATTTGTTCCACATTTCTGTTACACTGCTGGGGATATGAGCACATCATATGTATTCAACCAGTAGGGCTGCCCCAGCAGCCAGGGCCATAGGTGATATACAGGTATGGCTTTTAAAGGTGGTTGGGGGTCGTGGGCCAGCCACGAGCGATGCTTGCAGGATGGGATGTAACTTACTACCGTCATATGCCAGAGGGCCTGACCGCATTGGATATTGTATGAAGGCCTTATAGAGGTCATCAGCCCCAAGGAGGAGCCCGATCACAGATGCGCTGGATCCAGTATACTTTCTGGATAGCTAGACGGAGGCCGGGAGAGCATGAGCGGATACCCCTGGAGAGGGTACGACGGCAGTTGGGGCTACGACAGGATGATGTAGAGGCCCCACTACCTGCACCACATCCCGTGGACCCAGATTGGGTAGCAGAGAGGCCGGTGGATGATACCGTGGATGATGTCGGCTACATAGGGTCATTTTTGGTATGGTGGGCAGGGGAGAGAGCAGCGAGGAGAGCACAACCCGTACAACCAGATTTAGCGGCTGTTATAGTAGAGAGGGACCGACTTTTAGGACAGGTGTAGTTGTTACAGGGGCAGCTTGCTACTGGACATGCACAGATCAGGGTATTACAAGGGTAGTTAGCCCAGGCACAGGTACAAGCACAGCCATAGGTACAGGTACAGGCACAGCCACAGGCACCACCACCGGCACCGGCACAGCCATAGGCACAGGTACCACCACTAGCACTGGCACAGCCACAGGCACAGGGTATACTGGTAGGACAGGGGCCATTATTATTAGGAGTCGGGGGACCATCCCCAGCAGCTATGGTGGCACGGGCCCATTATATCGAGGTGAGAGTGGAGGCCCAGTACTATCAGGACATCCTTGATGGTACTGGGGTTGACTATCAGCCTTATGCAGCGCACAGAATCGAGACCTCGCGGAGCCAGAGATCCCAGGGCGGTGCAGCCACAGCCGGTAGGTCTGTTACAGGGAGGAGGTTAGAGGCAGCACAGGGACCAGTAGGGAGACAGGCTGAGGGCGGTGGAGAGAGCTGAGGTATCCTTGCAGAGGAGATAGTTTGTGCTTTTGGATATTGGATAGAGACACCGGTCTGCGAACCGGTTATGTATAGAGAGGCCTGCATGCCCACATATGATTCTTTCATTCATTTATTCATCTTGTTGTATATACTGGCCTGCAAGCCGAGTACGGGTTGTATAGTTGATATCGGTCTGTGAGCTGAGTATATTTTTGATATGAGAGACCGTCTTGCGAGCCGAGTCGAGATTTTGACATTTATTGCAGCCTGCATGCCCGCTTTGTATTATTTTGAGATCATAGAGGCCCCTATGCAGGGCAAGTTGTATATTTGAAACCTTTGATATATATATATATATATATATATATATATATATATATATATATGATGATTTTGACCCACATGGTGTATATGAAATGTTTTGTGTTTTGTCGATGGTTTGTGAAATTTAATGTATGATGAGGTTGATCCACATGGTGTATATGAAATGTTGTATGTGTTTTGTCGATGGTTTGTTTTATTGTAGATAGATGATGTTGATGAAATAGTGATAATATATTGATGTGATTTTGATGACAAATATTTGTAATGGTGTTGTGATGTAGGAAAAAGAGGCGGGCGCCACAAAAATTTGCAAAAATGAAGAAACGACCTAGGTTTAAGCAAAACGGGGCACATGACCAATATCGGTTATGTAACCGATGTCGGTAGCTATATGACCGATAGCGGTTATGTAATCGATATCGGTTATTCCAAAATTATATTTCCTAAAAATAGAACTGCTTGGTTGGCAACTTAAGTTCTTATTTTTAGAAGCATGCAACAAGTTAAATACGAGAATGCGACGCTGCTTGATGACTGATACAGGTAATTGCATGAAAGAATTGAGTGATAAGGAGGAAAGAGACAAGTGAAGTGAGTGTGGGTTGAGATTCAGAAGGTAGAAAGACAAGTTATATTTGAAGAGGGTGGTGAACATAGCTGAATGAGGAGAAACATCTAACAGGCAGAGACGAGAGGGAAGATAGGTTCCACCTCAAGCTGCTGCATCCCAAGAGGTAAACTGTTTGGTCGTAATTTGATTCTTGCATGTTTTATGAATAGGATGAGAGAGAGTAAGTGGGTAAAGATGAGAAAGAAAAGGTGATAGGCAAGGGTTTGGGATGGGGTGAGTGCTATGGGGTAGGTAAGCAGGGTGTTCACGTATGTTTTTAGGTATAGATACGAGTAAACGGGAAAAATAATGATCGTAGGTGTATGTTTTTAAGCAGGGTATATATTTTTTACAGTGACCGGTATCGTTTAGAGATAACCAGTATCGGTTATCTATAACCAATAGCAGTTACTGTAGGAGTTTCCAGAATTTGAGAAAAAACCTGTGGAGATTTGTTTTATTGAATAATTGTGTGTCGTTTTGATGTATGCAGGCGGAAGCAGGGTTAAGGATGAATGATATTGTGCCAGCGTTGTTGTCACGAAGCCGAGCGGATGTAACACCAGCTAAATGGGCATTGATAAATCATTTGGGGTTAAGTGGAATCCGCTATTATTCACGAATCACATGTAACCATGCTATGTTGCAGGGGTTGATTGAGAGATGGAATCCAAAAAAGAATACCTTCTATCTGCCAACAGGAAAGATGACAGTGACATTAGAAAATGTGTTCCGTATTTTGAGACTCCCAATTATAGGAAGACCAGTATATCAAGCATTTCCTAGCACGGCGCGGGGAGTGATAATAGTAGTATTTGGTCCATACACACGAGATTTGACACAGCGAGGTTTGACATTCACTTATGGTGTAATGTATGTAGCACACCTTGAGGCAACAAGGTTGGCAGTAGTATTAATGATAGTGGTGGGGTATTATGCATTACCGAGGGTGGATGGCGGAAGATTTCCAAAAGCATTGATGAGTTTTATTTGGGAAATGATAGAAATGAGCGTGACTTTCGCAAGGGCACCCGCATATCTGGCAGAGTTATATAAGGGTTTATGGGCCTGCAAGTAAAAACACAGGATGACACTGGATTGTTCATACTTATTACATTGTTGGGCCTATGAGCACATAGTTTGTGTGTGCCCAATAGGCCAACCCATCGAGTCAGGAGAGACAGGAGTGCAGAGGTTGGGGTACAGACGATGGGTCCAGACAGAACAAGAGGCAAGATTCCAGGCCGTGATAGATGACATTGAGTATTATAGATAGGTATGGGAGATGGTGACGATTGCGGATATTTTTTGGAGGCCTTACGGGAACTATATGGTGACAGAGAACATAGCTGAGGAGTTAAGGGGTGTAGAGTGCTTGAGGTGGATCGTAGGGCACAGGCTGCGTGAGTATGAGAGGATTCCTCTAGATTGCTTGCGGTGACAATTTGGGTTTGTTCAGGATATACCTATGACATATAGACCATACATGAGGATTGATGCCGAGGCAACATTCTCACCTCCCCGGTCGACACCTCCAGAAGGGCCAGAAGAGATAGCAGCCGATCGTAGAATAATGCATGTGGGAACGACAGAGGCTTATAGAGTATGATGGGTAGCAGAGCTGTGAGGTGCACGTGAGCACCCTGACGTAGCTGTGATTATAACGGAGAGAGATCATCTGCAGGATTTGGTTCACCAGCTTCAAACACAAGTGAATGAGACAACAGGATTGTTAGAGGTTTCACAGTTACGAGTGGAGAGACTAGAGGCAAGATTCCTCCATGTGAGAGGACGTATTCGTATGTTACAGGAGATGTTGGTGGATCAGTTGGAGGAACCCATAACAGTGGCACCTTTGAGGATGGAGAGGCCAAGTGAGTGGCATCGACGATCACGATCACCACCTGATTTGGGAGGAGGCGTAAGGGTCTAAGTGAATTTCATAGGAATATAAGAATAAATAAGGATGCCGACCTGTGAGTCGATGATAGAGAAGATGTATTTGTTTAACATCGAAAAACTAAATATGTATGTTTTTTTGAGTGATGATAATAATAAGAATGGTTGTGTTTTGAATTTTGTTTTTGTTTGTTTTTTTTTTAAAGGATAAAGATGAATGTTGTCAAAATAGAAATACACAAAAATATTTATATTTACAACACTTGATAGGGTATGGTAGGGGATGGTCGAGCTAACCTTGGGAGATCCCCTGTCTCCTAAGTGCTGCCTACATAGCCCATTGCACAAAGCAAGGAGGGGCCTCAGATCGATGTAGTTCTCCCTTAGGACCAGGGAGAGGTGAATTCAGGCAATTTGGTTGTAGTTAGGCAATGTGTTGTTTGATAAGAATTTGATGTTGATAGGGTAATGTTGTTGGTGTTGGTAAGGTATTGGCGATGTTGATGTAGGTATAAGTAAAGCGAAAGTTAGCTTACCCAAGTAGTAGGGAATCGTATCCTGATTAAGGTCAACACACAATGCTAGAGTCAAGCAAAAAAGACAAAAGTGTCCCGTAGTTGAAAAGAGCTAAACAAACCACATAATAACGTAGAATGAAATTGAACCCCTAGGTACCTTGCATAGACGAGAAGTCGATAGGTGAAAAGAGTTGTATAATCATAAAAATATCAGGTATTACGTCACGTCCCTTGAGTTTTGTTGCTTTGACAAATAGTGAGGTGAGGTGGTAGATATGGGTGAGGGTGCTGAGAGCTTGTTACAAGGTGATTATTCTGATGAAAGAGGACCAAACCTAAATAGACAAGTCCATGACTCAAAAGTGCTTTTGGAATACTGCTTTTTATGTTTCTGGACATAGACTAATCGATGCGGGAAGTCTACATGGGATATGTATTTTGTTGCTCTGTAGGTCTTCACAAAACTGATCAATGAGAGAAGCTTCTGATAAAGGCTGACTGTGTAAAGCTGTCCTTCAAGGGAGCAGTCTATTTATAGTAGCAGAAGTGATTTTTGTGCATAGCTGTCCTTCGAGGGAGCAGTCTATGTATAACTTAGAGATGTAGATGTCCGTTTGGCATGAAGCATCTATTTTTTTAGGAATTTTGACTCAAGAATATCCCGTAAATGTTCAATTGAGAACATGTTATTTTGATACTTGTAAGGCATGGACCAGACTAAAAAGGGGAAGGCCTCTTTAAAAGGAGGTAATGACCAGACCACGTGAGTTTGATTCTATTTTGAGATGGATGGAACAAAAGTGTATGAGGTAGTAAATGAGCTCAAGGGACGAGCGCAAGGTAGATAATAAGTGATATAACATGAAATTCAACAGTAGAATGGTCGAAGATGCAAGGCATTAAGGGGTTTAGGCTCAGGTTTACAACTAAGCGAAGCTAAATGGTAAATGCTTGATCCGTAAGTATGCATGATAATGTAAGGCCCAATCCAATTAGGAGAAAATTTTCCATGTTTGCTCTTTTCTAGTTTGGTTACATGTTGATTCTCTTTGAGGACAAGATCACCAACCTTAAAGGTTACTTCGATGACCTTCTCAAGTTGCCCAATTTTGAAGAATATGGAGAGTTAGATATCAAGTCAAATCAGAAATCTTGTGATAATGATCAGGAAGATTGTATCAAGCACGTAAATAAGAAGTTCTTGATCAAATCCAAACCGGCTGTTTCAAGATTCCCAAGACTTGTCCCCAAAAGTGATTTCATTCAGGAAATCAATGACATCATCACTCTGTTGAGCTGATTTTTTGGTTTACTGGAATCAAATGTTTTCCAAGGCTGGATGTATCAGTTCATGATCACCATTAAGAAGAATCAACAAGGAATTGATTGGGGCACTCTCATTAGTAATGAGATAGATTCCCAAATGATAACAGTCTTGTCTATGGGAAAGTTTTATATGTCCTCATATGTCACCTATGTAGCGGCTGGTATGAGGAACTATCCTGGGTTCGATACCAAGGGAAAAAGGACGGTGGACCATGTTTATCAGTATTTTCCTCAGCTGACAAGTAAAGGGTCTCAAGACCAATTCAGAAGGGTAAACGATGCCTTATTTTATGAGAACATCTACAGGTTAAATCCTGAATTGAGGAAAACAAGAGTATCTGATGAAGCATGGGCTGAAGTTTCCAAATGGGGTTGTGTCTTCTTATAATTTAAGAAGTTCACATATCTACGGGTAGTCATGTACGCAGGGGATCCTTTCCGTCTGCCCCAATATCCAAGGGACAAACTGATCTTGATGGACTTGGTTAGGCAATTGTTGGATTTTCACAAGTTCCAACAAAGTAAACATAAAGCCGCTGTATCCTTCCCAATTTCTATTGCAAGGTATACTTGTTCGATAGTGGTAAAAGCCAAGAATGTTGTCCATGAGCTTCAGGATAAGTTGAAGAAGCACATGAAGCCCCGAGATGGGTTTGATATTCGAGGAGTCTTTAGGGCGTATGGAACTCTACACCTGCACAGACCAAGCATAGAGGACATCTAGATTGATCTACGTAATGAGGTTGTTGTCTGAAGAAAAGATCATAGTAGATTGACACTTACTGAGAATTAAACACTTGAGCTTGCTAACTTACCAGAAGGTATTAGTGATAATGAAAGTGTTCTCAACCTTTCCTATGATGGACTGAATGAAGATCAATATGTTTTCCCACCTATTGATTGGTCAATCAGTGAAAAATCCTCCATTATAGATACATCAACTCTGATTCTTGCCCACACCAAAGCATGGCTCGCCTCTTGGGGGATGAGTTTTAAAGATGATAATTTTCCAAAGTTGCTTGCTTCAAAGGTGGGGCCCTCCAAAAAGGGAAAGGGAAAAAGATCTTCTAAGGGGCCTATAAAGGTCAAGTTTGTCAAAAAGAGAAAAGAAAGAGAAATCTCTTCAATTGTTTCTCTAGTTGAAACGGTGGATGTGCCAGAATCACCAACACCACCAGAAATAGGAGAAATTACTTTGGAAGGAGAAGGAAGCCAGCCTCTAGTTTCATCATTTGTTGATTGCCCAACTGAAGAGACCTTATCTCTTGCATCCCATGCTTTGGAGTCTGAATCTGTGCCTCCCCCCTCACCACCACTCCTACCTCCTCATTCTCCATCAACTTCTTCAATCATGGCCAGTATTTTCTCTGGACTCTCACCCCTCTCTGCTGGGACCCAAGTAATCACCAACATGCCCCCTCCTGTGCCTCTTTTTATTGAATCTGCTACCACATTGGTAACTATTCCTGTTTCGCACAGAAATGCTTCCGTTCCTAGGATAGAGTTGCTTATATCCTTTCATTCCTTTGAGAAACAAATAAGGGTTAGGGCTAGGAATAATACTTGTTGAATGTTGAGATGGTGTGTGCGTACCGTAGAGAGAGATCGAATCGATTGCAAAGAACTCCTTTTTGTCTGGGAAGGACTACCTGCAAGTAAGAATACAAGACCACCAGATTCTAATTAGATGATAAGTGAGGGAAATACCTTGGGCCTAGGAAATATGAGACTTCCTTTCAAAGGTGTTCAGTTCCCTTGCTAATATGAATTAACACAAAATCTAACAAATAAGCTATTGTCCATTTGCAATTTATTTACCTTGTTAGAACAATGGAGAAAGGGCTGGTCTTGGTTTTGAATCATAGTGACCGACGCCGGTCAGTGTCACCGGTACCGGTTGATGATAACCGATATCGGTAGGGGTAGTGATTTAAGGGGTTTGGTGAAGGTTGGCTATAAGATGGCTGTATGATAGCTATGGTGTTTATAAGGCTGGTAAAATGACAAGGGATAGGAAATGAGGTGATGGAGAGGACTCAGAGAGTATGGGGGCTGTTCTTGGGGCAATGTAGGGGTAGAGGAATGTAACTTAGATGGAGAGTGTTACCGGGTAGTGGATTTGGGGGTAGACTTGTAATTACTATGATTCGGAAATCCAAGAAATATTATTAAAAGAATGTATAAGACTTACTTACTAGTTGCTAATGAAAAATGTAGGTTCCGGGACTGTGATGATGAATGCAGGGTTCAAGTAGGATGATCTGACAATCCAATATGAGCTATCTTCTCTCCTAATGCTCAGATGAGTGTCACTGGGCGCTAGTTATTCAGTTGCAGTCTTGTGCTTGATGTCCTTCTCTACAAATTCCTCTCTTTCCTTCACTTGTCTCTGCTTAGCCAAGTAAATTCCGGATTCTTCCAATGACTTCTCCTTCAGATCAATGAAAAATCCAACCCTTTGTTTTTGGTTTGGAGAGGTCATTTACAGGGAACCGATGGTAGTTACGTAACCGACGGTGGTCGAGTAGGAACCGGTATCGGTCAGGTCAAAGTGGGCTATTTTTAGTAAAATAGCCAACTTTCCCTCCTTTTCTCCCGAGGGATTAGTTGTGGGCTTGGTCAAGTCATTATGAGCTTGGTTTTAGGTGTGGGTGAGGAGTAATTAGTCATGGGTGTGGATGTAGACCAAGTTATAGGTCTTAATTAGGTTAGTTTAGGGTTAGGACTAGGTCATGATGAGGTGGCGAAATGAGGTGGTAGGTATGGCGATGTGGATTTATTAATTATAAGGTAATTAATAAATAATTGTGTAAGGTTTAGGTGATGAGGTTAGGTTACAAAATGAGATGCGGGGCACAGGGGGTTGTAAGACACAAATTTGGTATCTACATTAGCCCCTTGTTGCCGTGTAGCTTGTCTTGTAAAGCTGCACCAACAATAATAAGAAGTGCTTACCCCTGTTAAGGGTATAGGTAATCCCCCTCAAATCTATCACAGAATGAGGTAGCATGAAATCAGGGATAGGGTTAATAAAGGGTAAATGGTGTTGAGATGATGGTAAGATGGTGGGGTAGGTCCAAGGAAGCAGACGCACGTTGAAATGCAGTAGTGCGACCAGGGTACATGATTTGAAGAGCAAACAAGCAATTCATAGGCAAAGGTTGATAGTTTATCCAAACAAGGGTGATATAATCCTGGTATCCAAGGCACAGGAAGTAGCTCCAGGGGATATAACAGGTAAGGTACATGAATGTTTAGGCATGTTCGGTAGTACCAAATGGTTGGTTTGGTTGAGATAAACATCACGGTCTAGGTCTAGGCAAATTTTGTTGACTGATCAAGTCAAGTACCCTAATCATGCTAAAACATGAACATGTGAGCTTGATTGAACAAAAAGCTACATGATGGGTGGATAAAGTTGTAATTTGTTGGGTTTGGGCGCGTTATTTGAGTGGTGCTACCTTATGTCAGGCCGATTAATTAGTGAGGGCCATGGGTTGGGCCTGATTGGTTGGTTGCGGCCTTAGGTCAGGCCAGATTGGTTGGTTGCAGCCTTGGGTTAGGCCAGATCAGTTGGTTGCAGCCTTGGGTCGGGCCAAATGGTTGGTTACGGCCATAGGTCGGGCCAAATGATTTGTTGCGGCTTTGGGTGGGGTAAAAATGGTTGGTTACAGCCTTGGGTCAGGCCAGATTGGTTGGTTGCAACCTTGGGTCGGGCCAAATTGGTTGGTTACAGCCTTGGGTCGGGCCAAATTGGTTGGTTGTGGCCTTGGGTCAGGCCAAATGGTTCGTTACGGCTTTGGGTCAGGACAGACTATTGGTGACGGCCGTGAAGTGGGCCAATGTAGTCAATAAAGGGTTTTCAACGAAGGAGGATATAGGCGATGTGGCGAGAAAGAGAGATTAGTAAATAAGGGTAGAAATTGGGGAAAGGTGGGATTAAACCGATATCGATTCTCTATGACCGGTATCGGTTAGATGACCGATACTGGTTATTTAGGGAATAATATAACCGATATCAGATATAGGTCAAACACCTATAAAAAGAAAAATACGGCCTATCATTGTCATATTGTCAATTTGAAAACCAATTTTAGTTGTCTGAGGTGTATTAGTGAGATTGTTGAATTTGTCGGCTGAGGTGGCACTATTTGAGTGGAGAAGTGAGTGGTTGGTAGGCCCTAGCGAGTAAGAGGCATCATTTGATTGGTGGAGGATCCAGCAGAGGATATTTATAGCCATGGCAGAGCCTGGAGGAGCAGGAGGTGCTGGACCAGCTGGACCACCACCACCGATCCCTCCACGATGACGTGTCATTGTACTGGTAGGTTCAAAACCTCTCATTATGTGAATTTAATGTTTTTAAGCTAGATTTGGGTTTTGGGTAGGAATCCAAGTTTTAAATAAAAGAATGAAGAAATTGAAGTTGTTTGAAAAATGGAGAGGGTAGGTGGGTTAGTGAGGTTAAAACAGTAGGGTGGGTAGGTCTTTAGGGTTTTTCATTGGGTAAAAAGGGAGTAATAGGGAAAAAAATGAGTTTGAGGGGCCACGTTGGGTTTGGCTCCGTGATTGTACAGTGACCGATGTCAGTCACTAAGCGACTGGCATCAGTCACGAATTCTCCGGGCAAGGTGGGTTTTTTGGTTGACCGATGTCGGTCATATGTCGACCGGCATCGTTGGAGAAATGCTGGGGAGGGGACCGGTGACAGTCATGGGTCACCAGTATCTATCCTTAGTTAAGATTATTTATTTTGTTGGTTTGGTTTTGTTGTTGTTTTGGGTTTTTGGTTTTTGTTTGGGTGTTTTATTATTGTTTGGGTTGTTTTTTTTGTGTTTTGTTATTAGTGGTTTGGGTTTTGTGTTTATTATTGGGTTTTGTGTTTTGGGGGTGAAAAGGGAAGGGATAGAGGTTGATAGGAAGGGTGATTGGTGGGTGCGGGGGAAATGGGGTGGTTGTGTGGTTGGTGTGGTTAGGATAGATTAGGTGTTGGGCATGAATGGGGAGGTGTTAAATTGGTAGGGGCATAGGTAAATGGCGAGAGTAGATCTGGGTGATTGGTAGGGTGCGAGATAAGGAAAGGGGATATCGTAAATGTGTTAGGGTAAAATAGGTGGGTGTAGGTGTGTGTTATAGAGTTGGGGTGTGGTCGAGTGTGTAAAAGGCGGTATAGAGGGTTAAAGTAGTAGTTGTTTGAAAGGATAGGTCTAATGAAGTGGATTATTTATGCAAACACGTCAGCAGTTGACTATGCGGGATCAGATGCCCCCGTTATTGACACGGATGCGGCCATATGTTTCCGCAGCGCACTGGGCCATTATGCGCGAGGTGGGACTGGGTGGAGTCCAGTGGTATAGGGCTGTGGAGAGGGACCACAGTCTTATGGTTGCCCTCATAGAGAGATGGGATCCGGCAACCAATGTTTTCCATCTCCTGACTGAGGAGATGACTATTACGCTAGAGGATGTATATCGTATCTTGAGACTACCGATCATAGGAGAGGCAGTATTCCAGGTAGATGCAGAGATGGCCATGGACAACATTCTTCATGTATTTGGGGATGCAGCTGCGTTATTGACCTACCACAACGTGAGTATTGCTTATGGTGATATGTATCTCACCCACAGACATAAGACACGGCTTGCCGTGTTGATGATGATAGGCATCACATGCTTCGCCCTCCCAGACTCAGAGGGAGGCCGCTTTCCATGGGCATTGATGGGGGTGCTGCACGAGATGGTGGAGGACCATACGTGCTATGCTTGGGTACCATTATACTTGGTGCAGCTATACAGAGAGCTGTGGGGTTATCACCGGATGAGGCGATTCGGGATTTGATCCACATTTATGTTACACTACTGGGCATATGAGCACATCATATGTATTCGACTAGTAGGGCTGCCCTAGCAGCCAGGGCCACAGGTGATATACAGGTATGGCTTTCAGAGGTGGTATCGGGTCATGGGCCAGCCACGAGCGGTGCTCGCAGGACGGGATGTAGCTTACTACCGTCATATGTTAGAGGGCCTGACCGTATTGGATATTGTATGGAGGCCTTATTGAGGTCATCAGCCCCGAGGAGGATCCCGATCACAGATGTGCTGGATCCAGTATACTTTCTGGATAGCTGGATGGAGGCTGGGAGAGCATGAGCAGATACCCATGGAGAGGGTACGATGGCAGTTGGGGCTACGACAGGATGAGCCACCTCGCTTCCCTCAGTGCCAGAGCGATGATGTAGAGGCCCCACTGCCTGCACCACAGCCCGTGGACCCAGATTGGGTAGCAGAGAGGCCGGCGGATGATACCATGGATGACGCTGGCTGCACAGGGTCATTTTTGGTATGGTGGGTAGGGGATAGAGCAGCGAGGAGAGCATAGCCCGCACAACCAGATTTAGCGGCTGTTATAGCAGAGAGGGACCGAATTTTGGGACCGGTGCAGTTGTTACAGGGGCAGCTTGCTACTACACATGCATAGATCGGTGTATTACAGGGGCAGTTAGAACAGGTAGAGGTGTAGGTACAGGCACAACCACAGGTACAGGTATAGCCACAGGCACAGCCAAAGGCACCACCACCGGCACTGGCACAGCCATAGGCATAGGTACCACCACCGGCACCGGCACAGCCACAGGCACAGGGTGTACTGGTACGACAGGGGCCATTATTATTAGGAGTCGGGGGACTAACCCCACCAGCTATGGTGGCACGGGCCTGTTATATGGAGGTGAGAGTGGAGGCCCGGTACTATTAGGACGTCCTTGATGGTACCGGGGCTGACTATCAGCCATATGCTGCGCACAGAGCCGAGACCTCGCGGAGCCAGAGATCCGAGGGGGGTGCAGCCACAGCCGGTGGGTCCGTTACAGGGAGGAGGCAAGAGGCAGCACAAGGACCAGCAGGGAGACAGGCCGAGGGCGGTGGAGAGAGCTGAGGTATCCTTGGAGAGGAGATAGTTTGTGTTTTTGGATATTGGATAGAGACACCAGTTTATGAACCAGTTATGTATAGAGAGGCCTACGTGCCCACATATGATTCTTTCATTCATTTATTCATCTTGTTGTATATACTGGCCTGCTAGCCGAGTACGGGTTGTATAGTTGCTACCGGTCTGCGAGCCGAGTATATTTTTGATATGAGAGACCGGCTTGTGAGCCGAGTCGAGATTTTGATAGTTATTGCAGCCTGCATGCCGGCTTTGTATTATTTTGAGATCACAACGGCCCCTATGTAGGGAAAGTTTTTTATGTGAAAGTTTATATAAAATGTTTTATGTGTTTTGTCGATGGTTTGTGAAATTTAATGTATGATAAGTTTGATTCACATGGTGTATGTTTTATTGTAGATAGATGATGTTGATGAAATAGCGATAATATATTGATGTGATTTTGATGAAAAATATTTGTAATGGTGTTGTGATGCAGGAAAAAGAGGCGGGTGCCACAAAAATTTGCAAAAACGAAGAAACGGCCTAGGTTTAAGCAAAACGGGGCACATGACTGATATCGGTAGCTATATGACCAATAGCGGTTATGTAACCGAAATCGATTATTCCAAAATTATATTTCCTAAAAATAGAACTGCTTGGTTGCCAACTTAAGTTCTTATTTTTAGAAGCATGCAACAAGTTAAATACGAGAATGCGACGCTACTTGACGACTGATACAGGTAATTGCATAAAAGAATTGAGTGATAAGGAGGAAAGAGACAGGTGAAGTGAGTGTGGGCTGAGATTCATAAGACAGAAAGAAAAGTTATATTTGAAGAGGGTGGTGAACATGGCTGAATGAGGAGAAACATTTAACAGGCAGAGACGAGAGGGAAGACAGGTTCCACCTCAAGCTGCTGCATCCCAAGAGGTAAACTGTTTGGTCGTAATTTGATTCTTACATGTTTTATGAATAGGATGAGAGAGAGTAAGTGGGTAAAGATGAGAAAGAAAAGGTAATAGGCAAGGGTTTGGGATGGGGTGAGTGCTATGGGGTAGGTAAGTAGGGTGTTCACATATGTTTTTAGGTATAGATAGGAGTAAACAGGAAAAATAATGATCGTAGGTGTATGTTTTTAAGCATGGTATATATTTTTGACAGTGACCGGTATCGTTTAGAGATAACCGATATCTGTTAGTAAACCGGTATCGGTTATCTATAACAAATGGTGAGGTGAGGTGGTAGATATGGGTGAGGGTGCTGAGAGCTTGTTACAAGGTGATTATTCTGATGAAAGAGGACCAAACCTAAATAGAAAAGTCCATGACTCAAAAGTGCTTTTGGAATACTACTTTTTATGTTTTTGGACATAGATTGATCGATGTGGGAAGTCTACATGGGATATGTATTTTGTTGTTCTTGAGGTCTTCACAAAACTGATCAATGCGAGAAGCTTCTGATAAAGGCTGACTGTGTATAGATATCCTTCAAGGGAGCAGTCTATTTATAGTAGCAGAAGTGATTTTTGTGCATAGTTGTCCTTCGAGGGAGAAGTCTATGTATAACTTAGAGATCTAGATGTCCGTTTGGCATGAAGCATCTAGTTTTGTAGGAAGTTTGACTCAAGAATATCCCGTAAATGTTCAATTGAGAACATGTTATTTTGATACTTCTAAGGCATGGACCAGACTAAAAAGGGGAAGGCCTCTTTAAAAGGAGGTAATGACCAGAACACGTGAGTTTGATTCTATTTTGAGATGGATGGAAAAAAAGTGTATGAGGTAGTAAATGAGCTCAAGGGATGAGCGCAAGGTACATAAGAAGTGATAGAACACGAAATTAAACAGTAGAATGGTCGAAGATGCAAGGCATTAAGGGGTTCAGGCTCAGTTTTACAACTAAGCAAAGCTAAATGGTAAGTGCCTGATCCGTAAGTATGTGTGATAATGTAAGGCCCAATCCAATTAGGAGAAAATTTTCCACGTTTGCTCTTTTCTAGTTTGGTTACATGTTGATTCTCTTTGAGGAAAAGATCACCAACCTTAAAGGTTACTTCGATGACCTCCTCAAGTTGCCCAAATTTGAAGAATATGGAGAGTTAGATATCAAGTCAGCTCAGAAAGCTTGGGATAATGATTAGGAAGATTGTATCAAGCACATAAATAAGAAGTTCCTGATCAAAGCCAAACCGGCTGTTTCCAGATTCCCAAGACTTGTCCCCAGAAGTGATTTCATTCAGGAAATCAATGACATCATCACTCTGTTGAGTCGAGTTTTTGGTTTACTGGAATCAAATGTTTTTCAAGGATGGATGTATCAGTTCATGATCACCATTAAGAAGAATCAACAAGGAATTGATTGGGGCACTCTCATTAGTAATGAGATAGATTCCCAAATGACAACAGTCTTGTCTATGGGAAAGTTTTATATGTCCTCATATGTCACCTATGCAGCGGCCGATATGAGGAACTTTCCCGGGTTGGATACCAAGGGAAACAGGACGGTGGACCATGTTTATCAGTATTTTTGTCAGCTGACAAGAAAATGGTCTCAAGACCAATTCAGAAGGGTAAAGGATGCCTTCTTTTATGAGAACATCTGCAGGTTAGATCCTGAACTGAGGAAAACAAGAGTATCTGATGAAGCATGGGCTGAAGTTTCCAAATGGGGTTGTGTCTTCTTACAATTTAAGAAGTTCACATATCTACGGGTAGTCATGTACGTAGGGGATCCTTTCCGTTTGCCCCTATATCCAAGCGATAAACTGATCCTTATGGAGTTGGTTAGGCAAATTTTGGATTTTCACAAGTTCCAACAAAGTAAACATAAAGCCGTTGTATCCTTCCCAATTTCTATTGGAAGATATACTTGTTCGACAGTGGTAAAAGCCAAGAATGTTGTCCATGAGCTTCAGGATAATTTAAAGAAGCACATGATGCCCCGAGACGGGTTTGATATTCGAGGATTCCTCAGGGCGCATGGAACTCTGCACCTGCACAGACCAAGCATAGAGGACATCTGGATTGATCTACGTAATGAGGTTGTTGTCCGAAGAAAAGTTCATAGCAGATTGACACTTGCTGAGATTCAAACACTTGATCTTGCTAACTTACGAGAAGGTATTAGCAATAATGAAAGTGTTCTGGACCTTTCCTATGATGGACTGAATGAAGATCAATATGTTTTCCCACCTATTGATTGGTCAATCAGTGAAAAATCCTCCATTACAGATAGATCAGCTCTGATTCTTGCCCACACCAAAGCATGGCTCGCCTCTTGGGGGATGAGTTTTGAAGATGATAATTTTTCAAAGTTGGTTGCTTCAAAGGCGGGGCACTCCAAAAAGGTTAAGGAAAAAAGATCTTCTAAGGGGCCTATAAAGGTCAAGTTTGTCAAAAAGAGAAAAGAAAGAGAAATCTCTTCAATTGTTTCTCTAGTTGAAACGGTGGATGTGCCAGAATCACCAACACCACCAGAAATAGGAGAAATTACTTTGGAAGGAGAAGGAAGCCAGCCTCTGGTTTCATCATTTGTTGATTGCCCAAGTGAAGAGACCTTATCTCTTGCATCCCAGGCTTTGGAGTCTGAATCTGCACCTCCCCCCTTACAACCACTCCTACCTCCTCATTCTCCATCAACTTCTTCAATCATGGCCAGTATCTTGTCTGGACTCTCACCCCTATTTGTTGGGACCCAAGTAATCACCAACATGCCCCCTCCTGTGCCTCTTTTTATTGAATCTGCTACCACATTGGTAACTATTCCTGTTTCGCACAGAAATGCTTCCATTCGTGGGATAGAGTTGCTTCTATCATTTCATTCCTTTGAGAAACAGATAAGGGTTAGGACTAGGAGGAATACCTGTTGAATGTTGAGATGGTGTGCACATACCGTAGAGACAGATCAGATCGATTGCAAAGAACTCCTTTTTGTCTGGGAAGGACAACCTACAAGTAAGAATACAAGACCACCAGATTTTAATTAGATGATAAGTGAGGGAACTGCCTTGGGTCCAGGAAATATGAGAATTCCTTTCGAAGGTGGTCAGTTCCCCTGCTAATATGAATTAACACAAAATCTAACAAATAAGCTATTGTCCATTTGCAATTTATTTACATTGTTAGAACAATGGAGAAAGGGCTGGTCTTGGTTTTGAATCAGAGTGACCGACGACGGTCAGTGTCACCGGTACCGGTTAATGATAACCGATATCAGTAGGGGTAGTGATTTAAGGGGTTTGGTGAAGGTTGGCTATAAGATGGTTGTATGATAGCTATGGTGTTTATAAGGCTGGTAAAATGACTGGGGATAGGAAATGAGGTGATGGAGAAGACTCAGAGAGTATGGGGGCTGTTCTTGGGGTAATGTAGGGGTAGAGGAATGTAAGTTAGATGGAGAGTGTTATCGGGTAGTGGATCTGGGGGTAGACTTGTAATTACTATGACTCGGAAATCCAAGAAATATTATTAAAAGAACGTATAAGACTTACTCACTAGTTCCTGATGAAAAATGTAGGTTTCGGGACTGTGATGAGAAAGGCAGGGTTCAAGTAGGATGATCTGACAATCCAAGATGAGCTATCTCCTCTCTTGATGCTCGGATGAGTGTCACTGGGCTCTGCTTATTTAGTTGTAGTCTTGGGCTTGATGTCCTTCTCTGCAAACTCCTCTCTTTCCTTCACTTGTCTCTGCTCATCCAAGTAAATTCTAGATTCTTCCAATGACTTCTTCTTCAGATCAATGAAAAATCCAACCCTTTGTTTTTTTTGGGATAGGTCATTTACAGGGAACCGATGGCGGTTACGTAACCGATGGCGGTTGAATAGGAACCGGTATCGGTCAGGTCAAAGTGGGCTATTTTTAGTAAAATAGCCAACTTTCCCTCCTTTTCTCCCGAGGGATTAGTTGTGGGCTTGGTCAAGTCATTATGAGGATGGTTTTAGGTGCGGGTGAGGAGTAATTAGTCATGGGTGTGGATGTAGACCAAGTTATAGGTCTTAATTAGGTTAGTTTAGGGTTAGGAGTAGGTCATGATGAGGTGGCGAAATGAGGTGGCAGGTATGGCGACGTGGATTTATTAATTATAAGTTAATTAATAAATAATTGTGTAAGGTTTAGGTAATGAGGTTAGGTTGCGAAATGAGATGCGGGGCACAGGGGGTCGTAAGACACAAATTTGGTGTCTATATTAGCCCCTTGTTGTCGTGTAGCTTGTCTTGTAAAGCTGCACTGACAATAATAAGAAGTGGTTACCCCTGTTAAGGGTATAGGTAATCCCCCTCAAACCTATCACAGAATGAGGTAGCATGAAATCAGGGATAGGGTTGATAAAGGGTAAATTGTGTTGAGATGATGGTAAGATGGTGGGGTAGGTCCAAGGAAGCAGACGCATGTTGAAATGTAGTAGTGCGATAAGGGTACATGATGTTATTGCAAGCTCACAGCACCCCTGGATGCAGATCAGGTTTCTAGGTTCATGTTCAGGCATCTAGTGTGATTGCACAACATGGAATCCTTTCTCCAAGTGTGGGACTTGTAAAGATGAGAGAGGATTCTCCAGAGAAGGCTGGTTCATATTCCTCTGTTCAGATGCACACTAAATATGTAGAGGGTTTTACTCAAAACCTAATCTAACTTGCCAAGGAGATAGAGAGAGAGAGGGATGCATAAAAATAAACCTAAGCTAATAGAGGTGATGCATTGAGGAATGAAGAACACCTATTTTGTTGATAAACACAGACCATTCAAATGTGAGGCAAGATCATGCACAGATAACAAATCTTGCAGTGAAAGACCAGGAGGATGCAAAATGAACACAGAGAGGGTTGAGAATCATCCACAGACATGTATTACTTGCTCCAAAGATTGATACTATACACTACAACATGCCAAGAGGTAGAGTCGCATTACAATTTCAAATGGGAGGTTCGAACTCCACAAAATCACCTGATAAGGAGAAGAAGGTAGGGGCAAGACAGGAAATGTTCGACCATTTTTAAGAAGCCCCTCTTTACAATATATAGAAAGAATGAGAGAGGGAAAACAGAGGAAATCTAGAATCTACCCCAACCACTTCTAGGTCACATTTGAAATCATCTCATTATGGCAGAAGCAGCGGATCCTGGCAAAACGGCGGGCTGTCTAACAGAAGTGGCGAACTGTCTGCTGCATTAAAGTTGGTTGTTGAAGCATTACTTCTGTCTGTTATTACGTGCCAGAGGTGTTTTCTAAATTTTCTCTCTCTAGACTGCACCCAAATGTAAGATTGATCCCAGAATCATGTGGAGAATTTCAACAGCTTTCCGTTGATATAGAGAACATGCAAATCTAGGTTCTGGATCGAAAGATATGACGATTTGAAGATTTAAGGCACGAAACAGGCCAAAACAGATTTTGAAATCTTTTTCCGCGCTCTGCCACCTAGACGACACATGTCAAGCACTGATTGGATGCGTAATTCTCTCTCCTTCCCTACTCTGCATTCCTTGCTCCATAGGACACGTGTCCTCTTCTTATTGGCTCGGGCTCACCCTTCAAAACTCGCCCTTTGACTTTTGGACTTTTTCCCTTGTGACACGTGTCATGATTTGATTGGTCCGCGGGTTTGCCGGCCCTTTCGCATCCACCGCTCCCATTTGTCCCAGATGTCCTAGTGCTGTCTGGGACAAAAAATTCCAATCCACCTGAAATGGGCTTCCCTGTCCCTTTTCTGCTGGTGACACGTGGCATTGCTTGATTGGCTTTCAGCTCCTTCGGCTATCCGCATCCCACGCGTCCCTTTGTCCCAACTATCCCGGACTGAAGTTCCCCGTTTCGGCCGAACCAGCTGGTTTGCGACCTTCACATCCATTTGTTCCAACTGTCCCAGACTGTTTGGGACAAGTTCTTCTGAACCACCAGAAATGGGCTTCCTCTGCTCTCGGCTGCTTCACCTTTTCGCGTCCTTCACGTCCTCGCAGCCCTGATGTCCCAAATGCTTAGTCAATTTTCTTCTCCTTCGGCCGAACCAGCTTTCCCCGTCCCACGCATCCCGACAGCCCGATTGTTCCTTTGTGAAAGTTTTCCTTTTTGGCCAAACCGGGCTGTTCCCGCCCTTCGCGTCCATTTGTCCCAAATGTCCCTTTGCTTCGCGGGCTGCCTAGAGGCTTTTTGGCTGATCCGTGCCTTGATGTCCCAACTGTTCCAACTTTTGTGAGGACTAGGACTTAGCCAATTTTCATGATTTTTCCTATCCCAAGCTTGTTTTTGCCACTTTTTTCACCTTTCCTCAGAGCTTGCTCTTTCCTTCTTCGGCCAGGGAAGTTAGAAAAAATCTGAGGGGACCTTAGAAACATGATTTTTGCCCTGAATCAATCCATTTTCCTGGGACTAGAGAATTCTGATGCATGTTATCAAATTAACCCTGGGGGGTGAAATTTGGATAACAATTGGTGACTCAGCGGGGATACCTACCTGCTAGGTAGAAGATCAGTGGCCTTTTAGCGATCCATTGGGCATGGAGTCATAAGCAATAACCTGAAACGATCCTGATACTACAACTCCCTCTTTACAAGAGCATGTTGAAATGTAAAAACTCAACCTAGGAGCAACAAAACCTGCGCCAAAGCACTTAGGGAAAATGAAACCTAACTACAACAAGACAATGTGCAAAGCACTTGGAGGAATGAAAATCTAATTAACATTTACAAGGTGGTAAATTTCCCTCTAGAAGCAATGCTTGAGATAGATTCCATTTACTGGAATCTGCAGTTCTTCACCATCCAATGACGTCAATTAGAAAACATTGTTGCTCTTGCATTTCGTGATCATGTATGGGCCACTCCAAATGGCATCAAATTTTGAATGCCTTTTCTGGTTTTTCTCTGTCCACATCCCATTTTAACACTAGATCTCCAACCTGAAAAGATCTATCCTTGGCCTTTCTATCAAAGGTCTTCTTGATCAAAGCTTGATCCTTTTCCATTGCTTGGGATGGCTAATTTCTGATCTCTTGCAGCTCCATCAACTCTGCATACCTCACCTCACCTCCATGGGCTCAAATTCAAGCAACTCCAGCTGCTTCATGAGTTCCAATGTTGGCAACTCAAGTGACACGGGCAAGATTGCCTCTCTTCCATAGACAAGCCTGAATGGAGAGTTACCTGTGGATCTTTTAGGAGTTATCCTATCAGCCCATAAGGCTGATTTTAGTTTGGTATGCCAAGACCTTTGATTCTCATCAAGGGTCCTCCTAATGATCCTCAACAAGTTCTTGTTTGTAGACTCGGCCTGGCCATTACCCTGAGGGTAATAGTTCGATGAAGTGCTTAGGTAAATACCGTTCTTGACAGCCCACTCAGTCACCCTAGATCCAATGAATGCCAATGCATTATCAGATATTATTGTAGTAGGTACACCGAATTTGGTCATTATTTCCTCATAAAAGTCTAAGATGCTAGACTCATTTTCCTCTTTGAGTGCTACTGCTTCTGTCCATTTGGTGAAGTAGTCGGTGGCTGTCAAAATCCATTTGTGCCCTTGGCCTGAATTGGGATTAATGATTCCAATGAAGTCCAAACCCCATTGCATGAATGGCTGGTCAACTGAGATTGGATGCAATGGGAGGGCAGAAAACTTCTCTTTTCCTATGAAGAATGCACAATTCTTACACCTCTTGATCCATGCATAACAATCACTGAATATTTTAGGCCAATAATAATCAGCCTTCATCATTTTTAGAGCTGTCACTCTTGGTGGAAAATGGCCACCAGCTGGTCCACCATGAAACTCTTCCAACACCCTTTGAATCTGATTTGTACTAATGCACCTCAGCAACACTCCATTCACATCTTTCTTGAACAAAACTCCATCAACAATGGCATACGGGACAGCCTACAAATTGAAGTGTCTCCTTTGGGTCTTGTTCATCTCTGGAGGGCATAGGCCTGTGCCTAAGAAGTGCATAATACCTTGGGTCCAACAAGGAGTGGGGGAAGCATTGTCTTCTTCATGATTGCCACTCGACTCATGGTTGTCCTGGACTGTCAAAACAGTTCCTTCTTTGTTGCATACTTCTTTTTGCTTCCCCAAAACCAGCTGCTCACACAATCCTTTCCCTCTTACCAGCTTGGTGATCTTGATCTCAATGTCATACTCCATGACACGGGTGATCCAACCTGCCCTTTTCTCATTCAAATCCTTGTTGAGGAGGAAGTCCTTAACTCCAACATGTGAGACCAGCAACTGGACCTTGTTGTTTGAGACTAAATGCTTGAATTTCTTCAAGCTTCTAATTACTGTAAGTACATGCTTTTCAATAAAAGAGTACCTCACCTCGCAGTCATCTAGGCTTTGGCTGAAGAAGGCAACCGACTGCTCATCATTATCTTTGTTCTACTGTACTAGAATGGCAGAAATAGTGTCATCACCTCCAAATGCATAGAGGATGAAATCCTTGGAGAAGTTCGGGTTGATGAGAGTTGGTGCTTGAGAGATAGCTTCTTTGATTGCTTCAAATATCTCCTTGCCTTCTACCATCCATTTGAAAGCCATGCTCTTCTTCAGCATTTTGGTGATGGGCTTGACAAGGGCTGCAAAATCTGGGACAAACCTCTGAACAAAGTTTATCCTTCCCAAGAAACTTTGAAGGGACTTCTTGTGACTTGGCAATGGTAGTGCTCTTATGGCTTCAACCCTTTCTGAGTCAATCATCAATCCCTCCTTTGAAACAATATGGCCAAGAAGTTTTCCCTCATGAGCCAAGAGTATGCATTTTTTGGGATTCAGTGATACCCCAAATATTCTACACCTCTAAAATATCTGCCTCAGATGAAAGAGGTGATCCACTGCATTTTTGGAGAATACAGTGATGTCATCAAGGTATATCAAAACTATTTTATTGATCAATCCCTTGAATGCCATATCCATTTCCCTTTAGAAAGTGGCTCCAGCATTTGATAGGCCAAATGGCATCTTCTTGTAGGCATATGTTCCCCATTTGGTTGTGAAGGTTGTCTTGAACTGATCTTCCTCCCTCACCATAATCTGATTGTAGCCTGAGTAGCCATCAAGTAGTGAAAACCTTTTTGAACCAGCTACAACCTGCAATATTTGCTCCATGGAAGGGAGTGGATAATGATCCTTGAGAGAGGCTCTATTCAAGTCTCTGAATTCGACGCACAACCTGATCTCTCCATTCTTCTTTCTGACTGGGACTAAGTTGGTGACCCAACTTGAGTGTTTGATGGGGAAGATGATACTAGCCTCAATAAACTTGCTTAACTCTTTTCTCATGAGAGGTTCAATATGGGGATTTACTGGCCTTTGCTTTTGCCTGACAGGCTTGGATTCCGAATCCAGCTCAATAGTATGTTGTGCCAGCTTTGGGTTGAAACCTCTTAGATCTTTGTAAGTCCAAGCAAAGACATCTGGGAACTCTTGACAAAGCTGGACAAAGTCAGATTTCTCTTGTGGGGTACTTACTTTGCCAAGCTACAATGTTTTGCCTTCTTCCACTAAAATAGGCTCTGAATCTTCACCCTTTACTTGAATGTTCACTTTCTCCCTCCGGAACTGATCATTCGGGTTGAAGATTGACTCCAAGGTTATGAGGCCTTTTGGTAATTTGTTAGTTCTCAGATGCACCACTTGGTCACCATACTGCTGATGCAGCTTGTCTTGATTCCTGGCGGAGAACTCAGCTTCTTCTTGTAGGAAATTAACAATCTACTGATCATTCTCGAAGACTTTCCAACTTGTATTGTTATTCGGAATAGCTGGTCTCATAACCACTTTGATATGAGGTTGAGGTTTTTCACTTTTGATATTTTCTACAATGTCAAATGCAGCCCCAATTGCTGCTAGTCTATCAGTGGCTTCATTCCTTTTTCTTGGGATGGAATTGATGCTAAAAGCTTCAAAATTCTTCAATAAGATCCCATACCTGATTTTTGTAGTTCTTCAATAGATCATTTTTGGCAACATTTTTCCCTTTGACCTGGTTTACAATCAGCTCACTATCACCAAACAATTGTAAATTCCTGATGCCTTTCTTCATTGCCCAGTGCAGTCCATGAATTAAGGCTTCATACTCAGCTGTGTTGTTTTAACAGGAAAATTGGAAATGGAAGGCTGAGTAATACCTTATATCTTGTGGTGAAATGAGCATAGCTCCTCCTCCTGCACCTTGTCTACTCCTTGATCCATCAAAGAATAGCTGCCATACTTAATTCTTGTCCTTATGATCTGGCTTGGTGATGCTGGGGAGAGGTTGATCCTCTTCATGTAAACAATAAACCCCTAGCTCAGATTCTTCTACTTCTTGATAAGGATCAAAAGCATGCACCTTGCTTGCCCATTCATCAAGTGTCAAATCTGGGATACTTCCAACCTTGGTGTCAGCCTCATCAGTGCTAGGGTGATCTTCTTGATCAAATGCTGAGCAATTGGCATTAATCCGACTTGGAGTGTAAGGCTCAATATAAAAGTTTGCAATAGGTTCAGACCTAATTGTAGCCTTAGTTCCATACCTTGTTCTAAAAAGCATGTGAGACCAATCCACCGAAAGATAGCCTCCAATTTTAGAGTGAAGTCTCTTGACAAGCACAATGCAAAGAGTGGTGGAAGGTCTATGACTGATACATCTTGTAAAACAACAACATTTGGACATGCATGCAAGGTAAGATTCAAATTTCTAATCACTCCAATTGTTGCTATTGCTATCCCATCTAGCTACACTACCCCTTTAGATGTTATTTCATACTGGAGCCCTAGCTGATTAGCTATCTGTTTAGGCATTACTGAGCTACTTGCCCCGGAGTCTATCATGCAATTATGTACTAGCTGATTTCCAATGATTAACAAAACATAGAAAGGGGGGGGCTTCAACATTTTACCTTTTTGTTCTCCATGACTTCCTTCAGGTTGGGCAGCATTTGTAAGCACTTTGTCTTGCATTTGAACCTGCTGATTCGAAGTTGGCCAATCCTTCATGGAAGCTTGCGGCATATCTCTTTGGCCTGGGATAGATAGGGATTCCCACATAGATATATTGACGTTTGTCTTCTTCATCTAATCAATGATACTGAATGGTGATGAAGGATCTATCTGTTGTCCCTTGGCTTGCACATTTACTCCTTGTACGTGGGCAGCAACAGCTTGCATTTGAGTTGGCCTATGGGCTGTTCTTGGCTGCCCTTGTGCATTTGAAATGGGACTTTGCTTGCCAATCATTTCTAGAGTCATAGAAGGTTGTGGGCTGGTTGGAGCTAGTGGCTGCTCCTCACCTAAATTTCTCCTCTTTGACCTTGTGTTGGCTGCAACACCTTGAGAAACCACCTAATTCATGCCACAAAAATATTTTGCTTGCCAGTTCACCAATGTGGTGTCACTGGGGGCTGATTGCTGTTGGAATGTTTCTTGTTGTTGACTGTTTCCTTGACTGCCCTCACCCTCCACACCAATAGTTGTCACCATCAATGCTTGATTGAGAGCACCATTGAAACACATGGATTGGTTATGAGGCTTGTTGCATGGAAAGCACCAATCGTATTCCTGAGCAATGTTGTTCTGTGTTGGCACTAATGCTTTAGAGGCAGATATGACATTTGGATTATAGGGCTGGAATGGTCTATTGGCAGGAGGCCTTGTTTGATTCATATTTGCAGCTGGATTAGGTGGTCTTTGTGGTTGGTATGGCTGCTTATTAGGTTGAGCTTGGAGTTGATAAGAAGGTCTGAAACCTTGGGCTTGTTGTCTCTTGAGAGTGACTAGCTCATTTCCCAGGTTTTGCAATTGCTTCATGACCTCTTGGAGCTCATTTTGGGTACTTGGAGATGAAGTGGAAGCTTCATTTGAACTCTGATTTCTAGGGGTGGGAGAAGGAGTTAAATTAGGTGCTTGATGGGTGTTTGGGCTCTCTAAACTTGGAAACAATGGCATGAGAGGTCTAGGGGCAAGTTTTCCAGCTTGGATTAAACAATTTTCAGCCCTAATGGCAATGCTATAAGCCATAGGGATAGTTATGCCTCCCATGGACTGAATCAACATAGAAATATCAGAATTTAAAGCTTTTAGATAGTAGAGAAAAGAACCTTCTGTTGTTGGCCTGACTGCCACTGGAATCCTCTCCCAATTTTTTTGAAATCTGAAGTTGAAATCGGTCAGCTGCTCATTGGGAGCCCTCTTGATGGTTGTTAGCTGCTCCAAAAGAGACAAGTTGTCTCTCTTCTCTCCAAATTGCTCATGAAGTGCAATACACAGCTGATTCCAGTTTGTGATAGAACCAGCTCCAAGGCTCCTAAACCATTGTAATGCTTTACCTTTGAAGGAAGATGCCAGTAACTTGACAGCCACTTGCATTTCATTGATTTCATGAATTACAAAAAGGTTAGCAATATCTTTAACATGATCACCTGGAGTAGTCTGATTTTCTCCAGTGAAGTAGGGAATGTTCTTCAAGGCTGCAATAGGAACTGGATGTTGTGCATTGAGAGCAAGTGGGCTGCTTCCTATGAAGTTGACGTAGGGGTTGTTCTGAGCCATTCTAATTGGTCTTAAAACCCTTGTTGATTGAATGAAAGGCCTACCAGGTGGAGGAGTTGAGAGAGTTCTGTTTGGTGGAGATGGAGACCTTTGAATCCTTCTTCCTCTTTGCCTTCTTCTTGGAGATAATTGCAGGTATTCAAACAACACTTATTCTTCTCCAAATCTTGACCTTGTGGTGATTTTTCTCATGAATTTTCAAGCCTGAGCTTGGAACCAGTTGATTCTTCCCCTTGGAGTCGCTAGATATGCAAATAATAGCTCTTTTAAGCAATAAAATTGCAGCAGACGCACATCAACCCTGCTACAATAAAAATGAGACCTCTGGTCCCACGGGCGTGCCAAAACTATTGTGTAAATGCATGGTGGCTTAAATTTTGTTGTTGATGATGAGACACCTCTGAAAGATGAAATAATCTAACCTCAGTCTCCCACCGGGCATGCCAAAATTGTTATTGCAAGCTCACAGCACCCCTGGATGCAGATCAGGTTTCTAGGTTCATGTTCAGGCATCTAGTGTGATTGCACAACATGGAATCCTTTCTCCAAGTGTGGGACTTGTAAAGATGAGAGAGGATTCTCCAGAGAAGGATGGTTCTTATTCCTCTGTTCAGATGCACACTAAATATGCAGAGGGTTTTACTCAAAACCTAATCTAACTTGCCAAGGAGACACAGAGAGAGAGGGATGCATATAAATAAACCTAAGCTAATAGAGGTGATGCACTGAGGAATGAAGAACACCTGTTTTGTTGATAAACACAGACCATTCAAATGTGAGGCAAGATCATGCACAGATAACAAAACTTGCAGTGAAAGACCAGGAGGATGCAAAATGAACACAGAGAGGGTTGAGAATCATCCACAGACATGTATTACTTACTCCAAAGATTGATACAATACAATACAACATGCCAAGAGGTAGAGTCGCATTACAGTTTCAAATGGGAGGTTTGAACTCCACAAAATCACCTGATAAGGAGAAGTAGGGAGGGGCAAGACAGGAAATGTTTGACCTTTTTTAAGAAGCCCCTCTTTACAATATATAGAAAGAATGAGAGAGGGAAAACAAAGGAAATCCAGAATCTGCCCCAACCACTTCTAGGTCACATTTAAAATCATCTCATTATGGTAGAAGTGGTGGATCCTGGCAAAACGGCGGGCTGTCTAATAGAAGCGGAAAACTATCTGTTGCATTAAAGTTGGTTGTTAAATCATTACTTCTGTCTATTATTACATGCCATAGGTGTTTTCTCAATTTTATCTCTCTAGACTACACCCAAATGAAAGATTGGTCCCAGAATCATGTAGATAATTTCAACAGATTTCCGTTGATATAAAGAACATGCAAATCCGAGTTCTGGATTGAAAGATATGACGATCTGAAGATTTAGGGCACAAAACAGGCCAAAACGGATTTTGAAATCTTTTCCCATGCTCTACCACCTGGACAACATGTGTCAAGCACTGATTAGATGCGTAATTCTCTCTCCTTCCCTACTCCACATTCCTTGCTCCATAGGACACGTGTCCTCTTCTGATTGGCTCGGGCTGACCCTTCAAAACTCGCCCTTTGACTTTTGGACTTTTTCCCTTGTGACACGTGTTGTGATTTGATTGGTCCATGGTTCTGCTAGCCCTTTCGTGTCCACCGCTCCCATTTGTCCCGGATGTCCCAGTGCTGTCTGGGACAAAAAATTCTAATCCGCCTGAAATGGGCTTCCCTGTCCCTTTTCTGCTGGTGACACGTGGCGTTGCTTGATTGGCTTTCAGCTCCTTCGGCTATCCATGTCCCACGCGTCCCTTTGTCCGAACTATCCCGGACTGAAGTTTCCTATTTCAGCAGAACCGGCTGGTTCACGTCCTTCGCGTCCATTTGTTCCAACTGTCCCAGACTGTTTGGGACAAGTTCTTCTGAACCACTTTAAATGGGCTTCCTCTGCTCTCGGCCGCTTCACCTTTTCGTGTCCTTCGCGTCCTCGCGGCCCTGATGTCCCAAATGCTTAGTCAATTTTCTTCTCCTTCGGCTGAACCGACTTTCTACGTCCCACGCATCTCGATGGCTCAATTGTTCCTTTACGAAAGTTTTCCTTTTCAGCCGAATTGGGTGGTTTGCGCCCTTCACGTCCATTTGTCCCAAATGTCCCTTTGCTTCGCGGGCTGCCTGGAGGCTTTTCAGCCGATCCGCACCTTGATGTCCCAACTGTTCCAACTTTTGCGAGGACTAGGACTTAGCCAATTTTCTCAATTTTTCCTGTCCCAAGCTTATTTTTGCCACTTTTTTCACCTTTCCTCAGAGCTTGCTCTTTCCTTCTTCGGCCAGGGAAGTTAGAAAAAATCTGAGGGGACCTTAGAAGCATGATTTTTGCCCTCACTCAATCCAATTGCCTGGGACTTGAGAATTCTGATGCATGTTATCAAATTAACTCTGGGGGGTGAAATTTGGATAACACATGATTTGAAGAGCAAACAAGCAATTCATAGGAAAAGGTCGATAGTTTATCCAAACAAGGGTGATACAATCCTAGTATCCAAGGCATAGGAAGTAGCTCCAAGGGATATAACAGGTAAGGTACAGGAACGTTTAGGCATGTTCGGCAGTACCAAATGGTTGGTTTGGTTGAGATAAACGTCACGGTCTAGGTCTAGGCAAAGTTAGTCGACTGATCAAGTCAAGTACCCTAATCATGCTAAGACACGAACAAAAAGCTACATGATGGGTGGATAAAATTGTAATTTTTTGGGTTTGGGCGAGGTATTTGAGTGGTGTGGCCTTGGGTCGGGCTGATTGATTAGTGAGGGCCATGGGTCGGGCCTGATTGGTTGGCTGCAGCCTTGGGTCGGGCCAAATTGGTTGGTTGTGGCCTTGGGTCAGGCCAGATTGGTTGGTTGCGGCCTTGGGTCGGGCCAAATGGTTGGTTGCAGCCATGGGTTAGGCCAAATGATTGGTTGCGGCCTTGGGTCGGGCCAAATTGGTTGGTTACGGCCTTAGGTTAGGCCAGATTGGTTGGTTGCGGCCTTGGTTCGGGCCAAATTGGTTGGTTGTGGCCTTGGATCGGGCCAAATTTATTGGTTGCGGCCATGGGGGGGGCCAAATGGTTTGTTACGGCCTTGGGTCAGGCCAAATTGGTTGGTTGCAGCCTTGGGTCTGGCCAAATGGTTGGTTACGGCCTTGGGTCAGGCCAAACTATTGGTGGCGGCCGTGAAGTGGGCCAATGAAGTCAACAAAGGGTTTTCAGTGAAGGAGGATATAGGCGATGTGGTGAGAAAGGGAGATTACTAAATAAGGGCAGAAATTGGGGGAAATGTTGGAATAAAACTGATGTCGATTATCTATGACCGATATCGGTTATGATGACCGATACCGGTTCCTTAGGGCATAATAAAACCGATATCGATTATAGGTCAACAAACCTATAAAAAGAAAAATACAGCCTATCATTGTCACATTGTGCAATTTGAAAACTGATTTGAGTTGTCTGAGGTGGATTATTGAGATTGTTAGCATTTGTTGGTTGAGGTGGCGCTATTTGAGTGGAGGAGTGAGTGAGTAGGTGGGCCCGAGTGAGTAGGAGGCGAGCAGTTGATTGGTGGAGGACCCAACAGAGGGGAGTTAGAGCCATGGCACAGCCAGGAGAGAGTAGGAGGTACTGGACCAGTTGGACCACCACCACCCATCCCACCACGACGACGTGTCATCGTACCGGTAGGTTCGAAACCCCTCATTGTGTGGATTTGATGTATATTATGTTAGTATTTAGGTTTTGGGTAGGAATGTTAGATTTTGAATAAAATAATTAATAAATGGAAATGATTTGAAAAAAGGAGAGGGTAGATAGGTTAAATAGGCCAAGGCGGTTGGGTGGGTAGGTTTTTAGGGTGTTTGGGCGGGTATAGAGGGAGAAATAGGAAAAAATGGATTTGGGGGGGGCCGCGCGGGGTTCGGCTCCAGAATTTTACAGCGACCGATGTTGGTCGCTAAGCGATTGACATCGGTCATGAATTTTTTGGTGGACGGAGTTTTGTGAGTGACCGGTGTCGGTCGTATAGCAACCGGCGTCGGTGAAGAGGACCGGTGTCGGTCATAAGTGACCGGTACCGGTCCTTAGTTATTTTTATTTTTGTTGGTTTGAGTTTTGTTGTTGGTTTGAATTTTTGGTTGTTGTTTGGGTGTTTTGGTATTATTTGGGTTGTTTGTTTGGGTGTTGTAGTATTGTTTGGGTGTGTTGGTATGGTTTGGGTTGTGGTGGGGGTGTTTTGGTATTGTTTGAGTGTTTTGGTATTGTTTAGGTGTTTTGGTATTGTTTGGGTGTGTTGATATGGTTTGGGTTGTGGTGGAGGTGTTTTGGTATTGTTTGAGTGTTTTGGTATGGTTTAGGTTGTTGTTTGGGTGTGAAGAGGGAGGGGGATATCGTAGAGGTTTTTAGGGCAAGATAGGTGGGTGTAGAGGGTATAAGTAGATGTTGTGATAAAGAGTAGGGCTAATGTAGTGAGTTAGTTTTACAGGCACGTCAGCAGCTGACGATGCGTGACAGGATGCCTCCACTGTTGAGTCGGATGAGGCCACACATATCTGCGGCGCATTGGGGTATCATGCGCGAGGTAGGACTCGACGGGGTCTAGAGATACAGAGTGATAGACAGAGATCACAGCCTTGATGGTCGCCCTCATCGAGAGATGGGATCCGGCGGCCAATGTGTTCCATCTGCCGACCGGAGAGATGACGGTCACATTAGAGGATGTGTATCACATCCTTCGGCTACCGATTGAGGGAGAGGCTGTTTTTTAGGTTGACGCTGAGACTGCCATGGATAGCATACTGCAGGTTTTCGGGGATGTAGCTGCGCTTCTTACATATCATAACACGAGCATTGCGATATGGGGACATGTACCGAGCACACCGCCATGAGACACAACTTGCCGTGTTGATGATGATCGGGATCACCTGCTTCACCCTCCCGGATTTAGAGGGAGGCCGCTTCCCACGGGTGCATTGATGGGGGTGCTACATGGAGATGGTGGAGGAGCACACCTGTTTTGCATGGGCACCAGTGTATCTGGTGCAATTATACAGGGAGTTATGGGGCTATCGCCGGAGGAGGCGATTTGGTATTTGCTCTACGTTTTTACTGCACTGTTGGGCATACGAGCATATCGTATGCATCAGGCCGGTAGGGCTACCCCAGCAGCCAGGGCCACAGGTCGTGTATAGATACGGATTTCAGAGGTGGTTGGGGATCGTGGGCCAGCCTACGAGCAGTTGCTTGCAGGTCAGGACGTGGCACTTATTATAGACATATGTTAGAGGGCATTACAACGCAGTAGACATTATATGGAGACCCTATAGAGGTCACCACCCCCGTGCACAGGAGCCCGCGTCACAGCTGAGCCTGGATCTAGTATATGTTCTGGATTGCAGGACGGAGGCCCAGGGAGTACGAGCAGGATACCCTTAGAGAGGGTACGCAGGCAGATGGGGCTGCCACAGGACGAGCCACCTCACTTCCCTCAGTACAGGAGGGATGATGTAGAGGCTCCACTGCCAGCACCACAGCCCTTGGGATCTAGACTGGGTTGCGGAAGAGACCAGCAGGTGAGGGTGTAGATGATGCCGGGTGCACAGGCAGCATACAGGGTCTGGTGGGTCTTGGCAGAGAGCTAACGAGGATAGTACCGCCTGCGCAGCCAGACTTGGCTAGCAGTGACTAGTAGAGAGAGATCAGCTCCGGGGGCAGATACAGCTATTACAGGGACAACTTGGCTACTGCACAGGCACATATAGGTGGTCCTACAGGGGCAGCTAGCCCAGGCTCAGGTACAGGCACAGGCAGCAGGCACCACCACCAGGCACAGGCCACAGGTGCAGGTACTGGTACAGGCAGCCGTACCAGCAGCAACACAGCCACAGCCCCAGATACCACCACGGCCATAGGTGCAGGTACAGGCACAGGTAGCACCTCCACCAGCACCACAGCCACAGGTGTAGGTACAGGCTCAGGGGATACTGGTGTTAGGTGCCAGGGGGCCAGCCCCAGTTCCTATCAGTGGCGACGGGATCGTTATATGGAGGCTTAGAGCAGAGGCCCGTTATTATCAGAATATTCTTGATAGTAGCGGAGTTGAGTATCAGGCATATGCAGACGCATAGGGTAGAGACCTCGCACAGTCAGAGATCTCAGGGAGGGGCAGCTACAGCTGGCGTGTCTGTGACAGGGCAGGGAGGCGAGAGGCGGCACAGGGACCAGCGGGGAGAAAGTGCCGAGGGCGGTGGGGAGAGCTGATAGATCCCCGCACATTTTGGTATTTGTATATTGGACATGGGCACTAGTCTACTAACCGGTTATGCATTGATAGAGGCCTGCGTGCCTACACTATTAGGTATTCATTGTTTTGATTCATTTATTTATTGTATATACCGGCATGCGAGCCGAGTACGGGTTGTACATTTCATACCGGCCTGCGAGCCGAGTATGTTTTTGATATGAGAGACCGGCCTGCGAGCCGAGTTGATATTATTGGTAGGTATTGTGGCCTACGTGCCAGGCTTTGGTATGTATTATGAGATCACAGAGGCCCCGATGTAGGGCACATTGTATTTTTGCAAACTGGGTATATATAGATATAGATGATGTTTTGATCCACATGCTGTGTGTAAAATGTGTTAAGTGTTTTGTCGATGGTTTGTGATATTTAATGTATGATGAGTTTGAAATGCACATGGTTGGTAATATATAGAATGCTGGTGTTGATGAGTTTAATTGATGGGATGTATGTATAGATAGATGATGCTGATGTTTAACTGAGATTTGTTTGTGTGTATATGATGAATGTCAGGTTGATGTGATAAATTGGTGGTTTTGTGACAGTTGTCATACGTATGTAACTGATGAGTTGGATCTAAATGATGTATAGAGTGATAGGTTTTTTGGTATCTGTTTGTTGATGGCTTGGTTGTATTTATAAAATGGATAGATGATGTTGGTGAAATTGTGATGAGCTATGTGTAGTGGATGAACAAATTATGTGATAAATTGTGTTGTTTATGCAGGCAAAGAGGGACGGGGCGCGACAAAAATTTAGCAAAAACGAAGAAACGGCTTAGGTTTAAGCAACAAGGGGTACATGACCGACGTCGGTTGTATAACCGATGTCGGTATCTATATGACCGATATCGGTTACGTAACCGATATCGGTTATGGAAGACTTATTTCCCTAAAAATAGAACTGCTGGGTCGGCAAATTAAGTTCTTATTTTTAGCATTCTTATTTTTAGAGTCATGCAACAAGTTAAATACGAGATTGTGACGCTTTTTGACTACTGAGACAGGTAATTGCATGAGAGAATTGAGTGATAAGGAGAAAAGAGACAAGGGAAAATCAATGTGGGCTGAGATTTAGAAGGAAAAACGGTAAGTTAGATTTGAAGAGGTTGGTGAACATGGTAGAACGAGGAGAAGCAATACAGCAGGCAGGGACGAGAAGGAAGACAAGTGCCATCGCAAGCTGCTGCAGCCCAAGAGGTAAACATCTTGGTTGTAATTTGATTCTTGCATGTTGTGTGAATAGTATGATGGAGATTAAGTAGATAGAGATGAGAAAGAAAAGGTGATAGGCAATGATTCAGGATAGGGTGAATGTGATGGGGAAGGTAGTCAGGAGTGTCAGGTATGTTTGTATGTACAGAGAGGGATAAACGATCAAATTATTGTCATAGGTGGTGTTTTTAGGCAAGGGTGTGTAAAGTCGATATTGACCGATATCGGCTTAAGATAACCGGTATCGGTTGTGGAACTGATACTGATTATCTAAAACTGATGCCGGTTATTGCAGGAATTTCTAGAATGTGAGAAAGAACCCTTGGGAATTTGAGTTATTGATTGGCTGTGTGTCGTTTTGATGTGTGCAGGCGGAGGCAGGGTTCAGGATGAACGATACTGTGCCAACGCTGTTGTCACGAATCCGAGCGGATGTAACACCAGTTGAATGGACATTGATAAATCATTTGGGGTTAAGTGGAATCCGCTATTATTCACGAATCACACGTAACCATGCTATGTTACAGGCGTTGATTGAGAGATGGAATCCAGACAGGAATACCTTCTATCTGCCAATAGGGGAGATGACAGTGACATTGGAAGATGTGTTCCGTATTTTGAGACTCCCAATTACAGGAAGACCAGTATATCAGGCTTTACCTAGCGCGGCACGGGGAGCAATAACAGCAGTATTTGGTCCATATGCAAGAGATTTGACACAACGAGGTTTGACATTCACGTATGGTATAATGTATGCAGCACACCCTGAGGAAACAAGGTTAGCAGTGATATTAATGATAGTAGTAGGATATTATGCATTGCCGAGGGTGGATGGGGGAAGATTTCCAAAAGCATTGATGTGTGTTATTTGGGAGATGATAGAAAGGAACGTGACTTTTGCATGGGCACCTGCATATTTGGCGGAGCATATACAGGGTGTAACATCCTCATTTTAGACAATAGAACAAGTCGATTTTTTTTTTGATAAATGCATTCTGGTTCTAAATACATAATTTAGAACTCACAAATCAAATAACCATTCATATAACGGACAACCATATGCAGCTGTAATGACTCGGATTACTTCCGATCTATTCATTCCATGACTCGGTAATCTACCGATCTATTCATGTGTAATAAGAGTTGGCATTATTACTTAACCCTTCACTCTTGTGGTTCTCTTCCCTATTCTGGGATTCAGAATGCTCTGTCCAAGGAACCTAACTGAATAATTGTTACCATTATTCATCGGCATCTCATCCCTTAGACTAGGTGAATTAGGACAACGCAATCAGCAGCTTGCGATACTTTGGCCAAAGATTTGAAACATACTGTTTATGTCTCGTATTCCTTAACGGAATACTCGTCAATCTGGAATACGTCCTTCACCCCATTCTTATGTTATATAGAATGTCCTACACTGACTACTGTTAGTCCTTTCTTTCACAACTTAATCACTCGGAGATAGATTAACAAGGTGATAATGTTATATGGATGCCCATGAGGATTAGGGATACGGTGACATACTGGTTTAACCCTGCAGTTAGACCAATGTGTCAAGATACCCCGAACCTCCTAGGCAGCCTTATAACCTGACCACATTCCTAATCAATCCCTGAGTAACTAATCCGGTCACAAGTGTAAATCTTAGCGATCAATGCAAAGGGTGTCGCCATAAGTCACCTGCATTGTTGTAACTTCGAGAAGATCCTAATCTTCTCAGAGGTACAACCCTGCAGCTGTCTTGTGCCGTCAACCTTTAAATCCACCTCGAAAAGATCTACTCACTAATATGCGTTAAGCACTTTGAGTATTAAATTACTTTAAATACTTTCCCTTAAGGTTAGCCTTTCCCGATCCCTGGATTCTTCGTCTTAAGACGACCCTCCTCTATAAAACCCATTACATGGTGGAGTTATTAAGGTCATGGTCTTATCAAGGAGTCATTAGAATATGCATGATTCTAAAACAACAGAATTGGACAATATCTCATAACCTTTACTTGAGATTGCCATCTGAACTCCATTTGATTTATATCAGTTCTCTAAACTGAATTTATATCATACTTAGTAGTATAAAGATATAAATGATTAAGAATCCAAATTAATATTGTCCTGTCATACTCATGACTAGGGATCAGTAATTTAATCCAGCTTGTTTAGCGTTATGCTTAGGTTCATTTTTTTTAACCTATCTTTTAGAAAGACAATTATTTAAATACTATATTGCTTTCACTAGAACAATAAGATCTGCTAAACAATCACATGAATTCAATCACATTTCCTTACAAGCTTTCATTGCCAATCACAAAAGCATCTGAATTACACAAGGATAACATTGCCATTCTGGTATATAAACCGAAGAAGGTCAACTATCAGAAATAGAATACAACACATAAGTATCAAACACTTATTTCCATTCCTTTCAAAATTATACAATTACATTTTATGCAAGCAACATACTTGATACAATGCTTAACAGAAAAGAAACATCTTTCCACATACAGAGTACAGTTATATAATCAAGCGGTAATTCATTATGATACAATTAAATAATCTGATCATCCTGTCAGATCTGCATTGCTTTTACCACTTACGGCTACCATCTGCAAGATAGTCAACATGAGTCAGTTCGATGAACTGAGCATGATAAGCACTAACTTTTAAAACAATTGCAATCCATCAATTGTTTTCATTAAACACCCTGTTTAAATGAGATCAATTATCAAACAAGCAAACATATTCAGACTATGCCTTTGTAATACAAAATGTCTACAAATGTGTAACTCCATCATCGTTACAAAATAGTCTTACTCACTTCTCTAATATTTCATCAAATATTAAGAATCAAAGAACGAAAGTATTAGAACAATCATCTTGAATCCAAGATCAGCAATTTTGGTCAGATCGTTACTTTCATCAGAAAATGAAATATCATAACAACTCTTGATTACATCAATATGTTAAAACAGCCTACTAATACAGATATCAACATGTATTAAAGTAATAGAAGAGAAAGAAACCAATCATTCACACTTCCTTCCACACAAGTTCACTACTGTACCGTCTCCACATAAGGAAAACATTCATCTGGTAAGTATACGAACAAGTCAGACAAGCCACAAGAAGAATCACTATGTTAAATAAAAGAACACAGCAAAAACTCCTGAACAGTAGCTAATACATCAACAATCCCATAGATCAACCTTAAGCCCAATACTAGTTCCTTTTATACATAGTATGGCTTTTCGACACAAGTTGAAATCAAGGAACTTCTAGTATATCCTGGTCAACAACAGGCTTTATAACACTAATACTGATGCTTCCATAAGACCATGCAGAGATTACCTTACTAATACCGTAACACACACTGCCTCATCCAATTAGTAAATCAGAAGGGAACATATCATCCTGTACATACATCTGTACGTAATCAGAGTTGGTCAAATAGCACTCACGATTTACTTATACAGCGTCACGTTACTTGATACAACCATTACTCAGGCAAAATTTCCCAATATCAAACAACAGTATAACAAGTCAAGTTCTCAACTGAGGCAAAAGAAGATACAGGTTAACTTCCACAATTCTACTGAACCTGAACAACAGTGGAATGACAAATGATTGCCAATGTTTCCTTCTGGACAGGTAAATGGTGTACAAATTAAAACTCAGGCAAGAAATTTTAATCACTGATTTCAAACAAAGAATCCAATTGAACCCTTGCCAATGCGACACAATGGTATTCTTACGAATAACAGAGATCAAAATACAAATTATTCCCTTAAGTCGCTGGAACAACAATTTCTAAAATTCATCTATGATCAACCATGAACAGTGATTTAAACAAATAAATCATTCAATCGACTCCACAGAGTCATTCAATTTAAAAACGAATGTAATTCTATATTTACATTGCATACTGTTACGGGTTAATATCCATGACCTAACTCATTAAGCCAATATAAAAGATGTCAAAATATTCACAGAAATCCATCAAGGCCAAAATAAACATCACGAGTTCAATCTCAGGCTTATACAGAAGCCAAAAGAAGCAAGATACCCTCCACAGGGTCAAACAACAGGATAACCCAACAGTCCTAATTGAAACAGTTACGCTGTCCATCTGTCAAAAAAAATTCAACTGAGTCCTAACAATCAGTAACCAAAATAATGTAAGATGATAAATCATCCGTGCCAACAATGGCAACATTGTAATCAGGCAAAAACAAACCAGAATACTGAATTTCCAAAACAAAGAATCCAACGATACCCTTACCAACATTTTCGCACAAGATGGCACAGGAAAGAAATGTAGAATTTCATCCAAAGAGTATAAACCACAAACTCTTGCAACACGAAGGTAAAATAACAGAGGTCGTGCTACCCGTTACTCAAATAACAAGGAAAAACAACTACCACTGAGTCGAAAGGAAAACTGTAACACAATAGTTACCTGTTCCCAAACCATTTTAAAAGACAGAGCGACACCCAAAAAGTATCATTAGCCACTGTCACTAAAAACCACAACAGGGCTTTCAAAGGTTTAACAAACTGAACAAACAAACAGTTCCATAATATTTCTTCTGACTGTTTCCAAAACAAGAATCGACGACCAAAAATCGACAACATAACAATCAATGGTCTATACCCATCACAGGAACGATTCATGGGCTCACGCCGAACAGGCCGAGCAATCATACATTTCACATGTTTCGCATAATCAATCCAAAATGCAAACACAAGGAAATAATGCCACAGTTCGAAATTAATAAACACCCATCAGAAGATAAATGAAATTTCGAACCAGAAGAGATACAGTACCAAGAAAAATCACACAAGATATCCATAGATAAACATCTAATTTCTTAAATCATTTGAACAGAGTTGTTCTAATGAAATCACTTGAAAGACAGCAAGATATTTAAAGGTTAGGGCCTAACATGCCTGTATTTTTGCTCAAATTTCTGAGGCAGACCACTGGAAGAGCTCGGGCTTCCTTTTCCTTTTCCAAGTTAGAGCGATCAACAAAATTTTGCTATCTCCAAAACATATATACTCTCCTAGCCAGAGAAAAGAGATAGATAACCTCATGCTCGCCATGCAACACAAAGAAGACTAGTGTGAAGAACCAACGAACAGGCAGAGAGAAATCCGAAAATCGCGATAAGCCAAACAAACCAACAAACTTCCTGTTTGCATGCCTTCACGCGAGTTCCGAGCTCGTCTACCGAGAGCATTGAATGCAATTACACCAACCTTCCCGCTCAAACGCCACTTCCACCAACCGCCAGAATTGGCGACAGTCAAATGAAACCTCAAGTTCATTATTAGTTTTGGCGACCTGCCACATCGGCACAAGTTAGCCGTTCCCAAAACCTCCGCCAAACCTGTCCTTCATCCTTATCCCATGCATTAAATGTCATAGAAAATGCCGCCCAAGGTTCGCACCCCTCCATAGGCCCCTTTACATTCTTGATCATAGTTAGGTTAGTATCATAGGTTAGAATTTAGGATAATACTAATTCTACCCACATTACACAAAGATACTAACTTAGGACATTAGCACATATCCTAGGTCTAGGTTAGATTAACACTAATCTAACCCCTAGGTTAGATTTTAGTTTTAGGTTACTAACCATTAATAATTCCAGTTAGGTCTACGTTCTGTACACTCAGAAAAGACCTATATCATACCTTCTTGAACAGGGTTAGCTCCTGTTCTGCTGCAGAATCGTATGTAACCGAATTATTACCTGGTCCACGATCGAGACCTTCCAGATATACTTCGATATCGGGAACCAATTTATTTCAAAAGATCAGCCTGAGTCATACTCCTGACTAGCTAAATCAATACTTCCATACCTTGCAACCTGTTCAAGGTCTGTGATTTTAATTCATCACGAACAAATTTAAAGCAATACTTGGATTAATTCCACTGATCCAAGACTAGGTATTATAGATGGATAACTCTATAATTTATTCCGAGATCAGATTAAACTCAGATACAAGATGAAATAGATAAAAGAGTCTAATCATATTCTGACTCAGTCAAGATTTGCAATCTGCAAAGAAATTACAGTACATATCAAGCATGATTTCTAAATCGAGGAACACATCCTTTTACAAGAAATCACATATCAACACTTGTATGCTCAGGAGAAAGTAACAACAGTTCAGGGTGTTACATGCTTCCCTCCTAAAAAGATCCATCGTCCCGATGAATTACATATTAAATTAACCTTCAGGTCAATCAATTTATTAGTACACAAACAATGTGACTACTGCCATATTAAATAGTTCCAAAAATCAATGTCACAACACATTTTATTCAACCTGAATAAAGTCTGCCTTCATCTGGCTTTCATAAATACTTAAAAACAATAAGTTCATAAAAGAATGTTTTGTCAACAGATTTCATTCTGTTGAAAAAGAGAAGGAAAAGCCATTTTCATCTCTTCCAGATTTTCCCAAGTTGCACTTTCCTCGTTAAACTGGTCCCACTGGACCTTACATTGCTGAATATCACGATTTCTCAAATGCAATTGGCGAGTTTCCAGCACTCGTGTGGGTTTAACCACGATTATTCCTGGGTCTTGGAACTGCAAGGAATTCCAATTTAAAACATGTGACAGATCTGAAATGTATTTCTTAAGCAGAGAAATATGGAAAACATCATGTATGCGAGATAAAGCAGGTGGCAATGCTAAACGATAAGCTACAGGATTGATTATTTCGACAATTTCGAAAGGTCCCACGAATCGAGGTGACAACTTGGCAGCCTTGCCAAAAGTTATAGAACTCTTTCTGGGTTTAACACGAAGAAAAACCTTATCACCAAGCTCAAACTTTCTATCAACCCACTTAAGGTCAGCATAGCTCTTCTGTCTATCCGCTGCTTCCTTTAGTCGTTCACGAATCAGCTTAACTTGCTGTTCCATTTCTGTGAGAATCTCTAGTCCAATTACCACTCTATCGTCAACACTATCCCAACTTACAGGGGTTCTGCACTTTCTTCCATAAAGTGCTTCAAATGGTGCCATCTTAAGAGATGAATGATAAGTGTTGTTGTATGCGAACTCAACTAATGGAAGATACTCTTCCCATTTATACTGTTGATCCATGCAATACATTCGCAACATGTCCTCCAACACCTGATTTACCCTCTCAGTTTGTCCATCCGTTTTTGGATGATATGCAGAACTGAAGTTTAGTTTCGTTCCTAGGGCTGTGTTAAGCATTTGCCAAAACCTTGACGTCATTCTAGGATCCCTGTCAGATATAATCAGTTCTGGTACACCATGCAATCTGAAAATTTCATGTACGAACCTTCTGGCCAGCACTGGTGAATCATCCTTTAGATTTCCAGCGATGAAATGAGCTACCTTGGTCAGTTTATCTACAACTACCAGGATAACATCATGTTTATTCCTGGACATAGGTAGTCCTTGTACAAAATCCATGGTTATTACTTGCCATTTGTACTGCGGTATGCTATGAGGATATAACAGTCCAGCTGGGTGCATATGTTCTACCTTCACCTGCTGACATTCCAGACAATGAGTCACAAAATTAATCACATCCTTTTTCATACCTTTCCAGAAGTATTGCTGTTTCAAATCAGCTAGCATTTTTGTGATACCTGGGTGTCCAGAGAAAGGTGAATTATGAAATTCAACTAACAACTTCTTCCTCAAGTCGTTCAACATAGGTACATATACCCTATTTTCATAACGCAAGATTCCTTCATTATCAAGATGAAAACCTTTATACCTTATATCCTTAGGTTCTACAGCAAGCGCTGCTTTTACTTGTTAAAAGTATGCATATGATTCTGAGGCACTTTTTACCTCATCTTTAAACTGAGTTCTTAATGTTATAAGAGCAGAAATGTGCCTCCTACGACTTAGAGCATCAACTACCCTATTCTCCTTCCCTTTGATATAGCTTATATCAAAGTCATATTGTGATAAAAATTATAACCACCTTCTCTGTCTGGCATTCAGATTGGGCTAAGTAAAAATATATTTCAGTCCCAAGTGATCAGTTTTCAACTCAAAAGGTTTCCCTAGTAAGTAGTGTCTCCAGACTTGAAGTGCATGAACAATGGCAGCAAGTTCCAAATCATGAGGGGCATAATTCAGCTCATGAATCTTAAGTTTTCTACTCTCATAAGCAATGACTTGATCATTTTGTAGCAAAACACCTCCAAGGCCTTCCCCAGAAGCATCAGTTACAATAGTAAAATTCCCATTAGGGTTTGGTACAACTAATATAGGTGCAGAAGTCAACTGGTCTTTCAGACTTTTGAAAGCCGCTTCGCACTTGTCATTCCATATGAATTTCTTATCCTTCTTTTGCAATGAAGTTATTGGTGCAGCTACCTTAGAAAAATCCTTTACAAATTTTCTATAGTAACCTGCAAGACCCATGAAGCTTCTTACTTCATGTACATTCTTTGGCGCAGGCCATTCAGTTATTGCCACTATTTTTGAAGGATCTACAGCAATTCCTTCTTTACTTATAACATGACCCAAATAGTGAACTTCTGAATCATAGAAAGAACATTTGGATAACTTACCATACAACTTCCTCTTTCTCAAAATTCCCAAAACTATCTTCAAATGCTCATTGTGCTCCTCAACTCTCTTAGAATAAATGAGAATATCGTCCAAGAATACAAGTACAAACTTGTCCAGGTATTCTTGAAAAATATTGTTCATTAAATTCATAAAGGCTGCGGGTTCATTAGTTAATCCAAAGGGTAGAACTGTGAATTCATAATGTCCGTACCTTATTCAGAAAGCTGTTTTATGAATGTCTTATTCTTTAATCCTTAACTGATGATAACCAGATCGAAGGTCTATCTTAGAATAAACCACTGCTCCACGCATCTGATCAAACAGATCATCGATCCTTGGAAGTGGATATCAGTTCTTGATTGTTGCTTTGTTCAACATCCGATAATCAATACACAGCCTTAGTGTTCCATCCTTCTTTTTCACAAATATTACAGGCGCACCCCAAGGTGACACACTTGGTCTAATCAAACCTTTGGTCAAAAGTTCATGCAACTGTGCCTTAAGCTCGACTAACTCTGTAGTAGTCATCCTATAAGGCGCTTTGGAAATAGGTTCAGTTCCTGGTTTGATTTCAATGGTGAAGTCAAATTCTCTCTTGGGTGGTAACCCCGGTAATTCTTCAGGAAAAAAATCCCTGAAACTTTGTAACAGTGGAATTTGCTTCATGTAATCACCATCTTCTTCTGAAGATTCAGATATCTTTACTGCATAAAGAGTACATCCTTTATTCTTAGCCTTTTTAAGCTGCATAGCTGACAGTTTTCTAACTAAAATTTCCCGTTTCACCCCTTGAATCTCTGCTGTTTCCAGCTGATCATCTAAACACTTTATGTTCTTTTCATAGCAATCTACTTTTGCCTTATGGTCAGCTAACCAATTGACACCAATAATAATGTCATATGATCCTAAAGGTGTAACATAGAGATCAACTTCCGTGGAGAAATTAGGTAAATCAAGGACTGCTCCAAAGAGACACATACTCACTGTATGAACATAATTATTACCATACTCTACAGTCCAAGATTTATCCATTTTCCCAGCTTTTCTTTTAAGTTTAGAAGCAAGTTTATTAGAAATAAAACATTTAGTAGCTCCTGTATAAAAAAGAATAGTGACAGGTATGCCGAATAACTTACCCGGAACTTCTATAGGTGTTACTTGCTTTTCAGCTTGCTTGTCTGCAACTGCAGCATGTATCTTATCCTGCTGATTACAATCATCCTTCTTCAAAGGGCATTGATTCACATAGTGGTCCTTGCCACAATTGTAGCAGCCTCCTACAGGTCCCTTCTTAGGCTCAGCATTACCTCCAGCCTTGTAATTGTCATGCTGTCCTCCATAGGGCTTCTGCCCATTGTTATAATTTTTAACAAAATTATCCCTTACATTTCCAGCAGGCTTATTTACTGCTGCTTTCTTATTGTTATCTCCTGGAAACTTACTCTTGTTTCCAAAATTTTTCCACGGTCCTTTTCTGGGTGCAAGAGAGGTTGAAGAAGGGTTTGCAGTCTTCTTCCACACTTCCTCCTTATGAGCAGAAATAGCCTTTAATTTCTGTTCTTGCCTTATGGCCTTTTCAACAACTCCTTCCATAGTGGTTGGACTATGAACATCGACCTCTCCCCCTATCATGGGATTCAATCCCATGATGAATTTCCGTATTCTGAACTTCTCGTCAGTTTGATACTGCGGTACATACTTAAGGAGTTTTGTAAACCGCTCCCAGAATTTAGTTACTGTTAGCTTCCCTTGAGCTAAGTTCTGAAATTCTGTCATTTTCTGATCATAGAAAAGTTGTGGCAGCCAACATTGCCTAAAATAGCCTTTAAATTGATCCCAAGTAATATTGGTCTCATCAATGTTTAGTTCAGCTTTACGGCTATCCCACCACGAAGATGCTTCGTGTGAAAGCTGATAGGCTCCCCAAATAGCTTTGGTTTCCTCTGAGAAGTTCCTTATTGCAAAGTACTTCTCCATTTCGATGAACCAGTTCTCAGCTCCATCTCTTAAAGTGGTGCCATCATACTTAGGTGGTCTTATCCTTTTTATATCATTAGTGAGTTCTGCTGCCAATCTAGCCTTTTTGTTTTCTGGTTGGACAGGTGCATTCATAGCATTAACATCAACACCCGTGTCAGGGTTGTCCTCAAGAGGTTGCTGATTATTATTATCAGCTTCTTCATCCTCCTCATTTCCCATCACCTGCTGTTCAAGTACAGCCAAGCGATCTCTTGTGTCCAACAGGGCAGCAAGGATCTCATCCAGTTTATGGGTTGTTGCCACTCCTCCTTCAGGTGGAGCATTATTCGCAACGTTCCCCCTTGTTCTAACCATTTTCTGTTACAAGAAAAATTCAGGTTTTTATCAGATTATGGACTCAATAGGTCCAAGAGCTGCAACCTTCAGCTCTGATACCAAGATGTAACATCCTCATTTTAGACAATAGAACAAGTCGATTTTTTTTTTTAAATGCATTCTGGTTCTAAATACATAATTTAGAACTCACAAATCAAATAACCATTCATATAACAGACAGCCATATGCAGCTGTAATGACTCGGATTACTTCTGATCTAGTCATTCCATGACTCGGTAATCTACCGATCTATTCATGTGTAATAATGGTTGGCGTTATTACTTAAACCTTCACTCTTGTGGTTCTCTTCCCTATTCTGGGATTCAGAATGCTGTGTCCAAGGAACCTAACTGAATAATTGTTACCATTATTCATCGGCATCTCATCCCTTAGACTAGGTGAATTAGGACAACGCAATCAGCAGCTTGCGATACTTTGGCCAAAGATTTGAAACATACTGTTTATGTCTCGTATTCCTTAATGGCATACTCGTCAATCTGGAATACGTCCTTCACCCCATTCTTATGTTATATAGAATGTCCTACACTGACTACTGCCAGTCCTTTCTTTCACAACTTAATCACTCGGAGATAGATTAACAAGGTGATAATGTTATATGGATGCCCATGAGGATTAGGGATACGGTGACATACTAGTTTAACCCTGCAGTTAGACCAATGTGTCAAGATACCCCGAACCTCCTAGGTAGCCTTATAACCTGACCACATTCCTAACCAATCCTTGAGTAACTAATCCGATCACAAGTGTAAATCTTAGCGATCAATGCAAAGGGTGTCGCCATAAGTCACCTGCATTGTTGTAACTTCGAGAAGATCCTAATCTTCTCGGAGGTACAACCCTGCAGTTGTCTTGTGCCGTCAACCTTTAAATCCGCCTCGAAAAGATCTACTCACTAAAATGCGTTAAGCACTTTGAGTATTAAATTACTTTAAAGACTTTCCCTTAAGGTTAGCCTTTCCCGATCCCTGGATTCTTCATCTTAAGACGACCCTCCTCTATAAAACCCATTACATGGTGGAGTTATTAAGGTCATGGTCTTATCAAGGAGTCATTAGAATATGCATGATTCTAAAACAACAGAATTGGACAATATCTCATAACCTTTACTTGAGATTGCCATCTGAACTCCATTTGATTTATATCAGTTCTCTAAACTGAATTTATATCATACTTATTAGTATAAAGATATAAATGATTAAGAATCCAAATTAATATTGTCCTGTCATACTCATGACTAGGGATTAGTAATTTAATCCAGCTTGTTTAGCATTCTGCTTAGGTTCATTTTTTAACCTATCTTTTAGAAAGACAATTATTTAAATACTATATTGCTTTCACTAGAACAATAAGATCTGCTAAACACTCACATGAATTCAATCACATTTCCTTACAAGTTTTCATTGCCAATCACAAAAGCATCCGAATTACACAAGGATAACATTGCCATTCTGGTATATAAACCGAAGAAGGTCAACTATTAGAAATAGAATACAACACATAAGTATCAAACACTTATTTCCATTCCTTTCAAAATTATACAATTACATTTTATGCAAGCAGCATACTTGATACAATGCTTAACAGAAAAGAAACATCTTTCCACATACAGTACATTTATATAATCAAGTGGTAATTCATTATGATACAATTAAATAATCTGATCATCCTATCAGATCTGCATTGCTTTTACCACTTACGGCTACCATCTGCAAGATAGTCAACATGAGTCAGTTCGATGAACTGAGCATGATAAGCACTAAATTTTAAAACAATTGCAATCCATCAATTGTTTTCATTAAACACCCTGTTTAAATGAGATCAATTATCAAACAAGCAAACATATTCAGACTATGCCTTTGTAATACAAAATGTCTACAAATGTGTAACTCCATCATCGTTACAAAATAGTCTTACTCACTTCTCTAATATTTCATCAAATATTAAGAATGAAAGAACGAAAGTATTAGAACAATCATCTTGAATCCAATATCAGCAATATTGGTCAGATCGTTACTTTCATCAGAAAAGGAAATATCATAACAACTCTTGATTACATCAATATGTTAAAACAGCCTACTAATACAGATATCAACATGTATTAAAGTAATAGAAGAGAAAGAAACCAATCATTCACACTTCCTTCCACACAAGTTCACTACTGTACCGTCTCCACATAAGGAAAACATTCATCTGGTAAGTATACGAACAAGTCAGACAAGCCACAAGAAGAATCACTATGTTATAAAAAAGAACACAGCAAAAACTCCTGAACAGTAGCTAATACATCAACAATCCCATAGATCAACCTTAAGCCCAATACTAGTTCCTTTTATACACAGTATGGCTTTTCGACACAAGTTGAAATCAAGGAACTTCTAGTATATCCTGGTCAACAACAGGCTTTATAACACTAATACTGATGCTTCCATAAGACCATGCAGAGATTACCTTACTAATACTATAACACACACTGCCTCATCCAATTAGTAAATCAGAAGGGAACATATCATCCTGTACATACATCTGTACGTAATCGGAGTTGGTCCAATAGCACTCACGATTTACTTATACAGCGTCACGTTACTTGATACAACCATTACTCAGGAAAAATTTCCCAATATCAAACAACAGTATAACAAGTCAAGTTCTCAACTGAGGCAAAAGAAGATACAGGTTAACTTCCACAATTCTACTGAACCCGAACAACAGTGGAATGACAAATGATTGCCAATGTTTCCTTCTGGACAAGTAAATGGTGTACAAATTAAAACTCAGGCAAGAAATTTTAATCACTGATTTCAAACAAAGAATCCAATTGAACCCTTGCCAATGCGACACAATGGTATTCTTACGAATAACAGAGATCAAAATACAAATTATTCCCTTAAGTCGCTAGAACAACAATTTCTAAAATTCATCTATGATCAACCATGAACAGTGATTTAAACAAATAAATCATTCAATCGACTCCACAGAGTCATTCAATTTAAAAACGAATGTAATTCTATATTTACATTACATACTGTTACGGGTTAATATCCATGACCTAACTCATTAAGCCAATATACAAGATGTCAAAATATTCACAGAAATCCATCAAGGCCAAAATAACCATCACGAGTTCAATCTTAGGCTTATACAGAAGCCAAAAGAAGCAAGATACCCTCCACAGGGTCAAACAATAGGATAACCCAACAGTCCTAATTGAAACTGTTACACTGTCCATCTGTCAAAAAATTCAAGTGAGTCCTAACAATCAGTAACCAAAATAATGTAAGATGATAAATCATCCGTGCCAACAATGGCAACATTGTAATCAGGCAAAAACAAACCAGAATACTGAATTTCCAAAACAAAGAATCCAACGGTACCCTTACCAACATTTTCACACAAGATGGCACAAGAAAGAAACGTAGAATTTCATCCAAAGAGTATAAACCACAAACTCTTGCAACATGAAGGTAAAATAATAGAGGTCGTGCTACCCGTTACTCAAATAACAAGGAAAAACAACTACCACTGAGTTGAAAGGAAAACTGTAACACAATAGTTACCTGTTCCCAAACCATTTTAAAAGACAGAGCGACACCCAAAAAGTATCATTAGCCACTGTCACTAAAAACCACAACAGGGCTTTCAAAGGTTCAACAAACTGAACAAACAAACAGTTCCATAATATTTCTTCCGAATGTTTCCAAAACAAGAATCGAAGACCAAAAATCGACAACATAACAATCAATGGTCTATACCCATCACAGGAATGATTCATGGGCTCACGCCGAACAGGCCGAGCAATCATACATTTCACATGTTTCGCATAATCAATCCAAAATGCAAACACAAGGAAATAATGCCACAGTTCGAAATTAATAAACACCCATCAGAAGATAAATGAAATTTCGAACCAGAAGAGATACAGTACCAAGAAAAATCACACAAGATATCCATAGATAAACATCTAATTTCTTAAATCATTTGAACAAAGTTGTTCTAATGAAATCACTTGAAAGACAACAAGATATTTAAAGATTAGGGCCTAACATGCCTGTATTTTTGCTCAAATTTCTGAGGCAGACCACTGGAAGAGCTCGGGCTTCCTTTTCCTTTTCCAAGTTAGAGCAATCAACAAAATTTTGCTATCTCCAAAACATATATACTCTCCTAGCCAGAGAAAAGAGATAGATAACCTCATGCTCGCCATGTAACACAAAGAAGACTGGTGCGAAGAACCAGTGAACAGGCAGAGAGAAATCCGAAAATCGCGATAAGCCAAACAAACCAACAAACTTCCTGTTTGCATGCCTTCACGCGAGTTCCGAGCTCATCTATCGAGAGCATTGAATGCAATTACACCAACCTTCCCGCTCAAACGCCACTTCCACCGACCGCCAGAATTGGCGACAGTCAAATGAAACCTCAAGTTCATTATTAGTTTTGGTGACCTGCCACGTCGGCACAAGTTAGCCATTCCCAAAACCTCCGCCAAACCTGTCCTTCATCCTTATCCCATGCATTAAACGTCATAGAAAATGCCGCCCAAGGTTCGCACCCCTCCATAGGCCCCTTTACATTCTTGATCATAGTTAGGTTAGTATCATAGGTTAGAATTTAGGATAATACTAATTCTATCCACACTACACAAAGATACTAACTTAGGACATTAGCACATATCCTAGGTCTAGGTTAGATTAACACTAATCTAACCCCCTAGGTTAGATTTTAGTTTTAGGTTACTAACCATTAATAATTCCAGTTAGGTCTACGTTCTGTACACTCAGAAAAGACCTATATCATACCTTCTTAAACAGGGTTAGCTCCTGTTCTGCTGCAGAATCGTATGTAACCGAATTCTTACCTGGTCCACGATCAAGATCTTCTGGATATACTTCGATATCAGGAACCAATTTATTTCAAAAGATCAGCCTGAGTCATACTCCTGACTAGCTAAATCAATACTTCCATACCTTGCAACCTGTTCAAGGTCTATGATTTTAATTCATCAAGAACAAATTTAAAGCAATACTTGGATCAATTCCATCGATCCAAGACTAGGTATTATAGATGGATAACTCTATAATTTATTCCGAGATCAGATTAAACTCAGATACAAGATGAAATAGATAAAAGAGTCTAATCATATTCTGACTTAGTCAAGATCTGTAATCTGCAAAGAAATTACAGTACATATCAAGCATGATTTCTAAATCGAGGAACACATCCTTTTACAAGAAATCACATATCAACACTTGTATGCTCAGGAGAAAGTAACAACAGTTCAGGGTGTTACAATTGACGCCGAGGTAGCATTCTCACCTTCCCGGCCGACACCTCCAGAAGGGCCAGAAGAGATAGTAGCCGATCGTAGGGTAATGGATGTGGGAACGACAGAGGCTTATAGAGTATGGTGGGTAGCAAAGCTACGAGGTGCACGTGAGCGCCCTGACATAGCTGTGATTACAGCGGAGAGAGATTGTCTGTAGGATTTGGTTCACCAGCTTCAAACAAAAGTGAATTAGACAACGGGATTGTTAGAGGTTTCACATTTACGAGTGGAGAGACTAGAGGCAAGATTCCTCCACGTGAGAGGATGTATTCATATGTTACAGGAGATGTTGGTGGATCAGTGGGAGGAACCCATAGCAGTGGCACCTTTGAGGATGGAGAGGCGAAGTGAGTGGCGTTGACGATCACAATCACCACCTGATACGGGAGGAGGCGCAAGGGTCTAAGGGAATTTCATAGGAGTATAAGAATAAATAAGGATGCCGACCTACAAGTTGATGATAGAGAAGATGTATTTGTTTAACATCTAAAATAAAACTAAATATGTATATTGTTTTGAGTGATGATAATAAGAAGAATGGTTGTGTTTTGAATGTTTTTTTTGTTTTTTTTTTTAAAATGATAAAGATGAATGTTGTCAAAATAGAAATACACAAAATATTTATATTTACAACACATGATAGGGTATGGTAGGGGATGGTCGAGCTAACCTTGGGAGATCCCCTATGTCTCTCTAAGTGTTGCCTACATAGCCCATTGCACAAAGCAAAGGAGGGGCCTCAGACCGATGTAGTTCTCCCTTAGAAACCAGGGAGAGGTGAATTCAGGTAATTTGGGGGGGGGGGGGGGGGGGGGGGGGGTTGTGGTTAGGCAATTTGTTGGTTGGTGAAGAATTTGATGTTGGTAGGGTAGATGTTGTTGGTGTTGGTAAGGTATTGGCGATGTTGATGTAGGTATAGGTAAAGTGAAAGTTAGCTTACCCAAGTAGTAGGGAATCGTGTCCTGATTAAGGTCAACACACAATCCTAGAGTTGAGAAAAAAAAAGCAAAAGTGTCCCGTAGTTGAGAAAGAGCTAAACAAACCACATATTAACATAGAGATGAGCTTGAATCCCTAGGTACCCCTGCATAGGCGAGAAAGTCGATAGATGAAAAGAGTTGTATAATCACAATAATATCAGATATTACGTCACATCCCTTGAGTTTTGTTGCTTTGACAAATGGTGAGGTGAGGTGGTTGATATGGGTGAGGGTGCTGAGAGCTTGTTACAAGGTGATTATTCTGATGAAAGAGAACCAAACCTAAATAGACAAGTCCATGACTCAAAAGTGCTTTTGGAATAATATTTTTTATGTTTTTGGACATAGACTGATCGATGTGGGAAGTTTACATGGAATATGTATTTTGTTGTTCTTGAGGTCTTCATGAAACTGGATCAATGGTGAGAAGCTTCTGATAAAGGCTGACTTTGTATAGCTGTCCTTCAAGGGAGTAGTCTATTTATAGTAGCAGATGTGATTTTTGTGCATAGCTGTCCTTCGAGGGAGCAGTCTATGTATAACTTAGAGGTCTAGATGTCCGTTTGGCATGAAGCATATAGTTTTGTAGGAAGTTTGGCTCAAGAATATCCCATAAATGTACAATTGAGAACATGTTATTTTGATACTTCTAAGTCATGGACTAGACTAAAAAGGGGAAGGCATCTTTAAGAGGAGGTAACGACCAAACCACGCGAGTTTAATTCTATTTTGAGATGCATGGAACAAAAGTGTATGAGGTAGTAAATGAGCTCAAGGGACGAGCGCAAGGTAGATAAGAAGTGATATAACACTGAAATTCAACAGTAGAATAGTCGAAGATGTAAGGCATTAAGGAGTTCAGGCTCAAGTTTACCATTAAGCGAAGCTAAACGGTAAGTGCCTGATCCATAAATATGCGTGATAATGTAAGTCCCAATCCAATTAGGAGCAAATTTTCCACGTTTGCTCTTTTCTAGTTTAGTTACATGTTGATTCTCTTTGAGGACAAGATCACCAACCTTAAAGGTACGCTCATGAAGTTGCTTATCATAAGCACGCTTGATGCATTTTTGATAGATTTGAAGGTGGTCAAGAGCTGTAAGACGACGCTCATCAAGAAGCTCTAATTGGGCTAAACGCTCTCTTGGCGGAAATCATCATTGGTGAGAATATCCTGAAGAGATATTCTTAGGGAGGGTATTTGTATTTTGAGAGGCAAGACAGCCTCGGTACCATATACCAAAGAAAATGGTGTGGCATTAGTGGAGGTAACGAATGCTAGTATGATAAGCCCAAAGGGCAAAGGGGATGTGATCATGCCAATTTCTTCCAGAGTCGTTAACAAATTTCATGAGGATTTTGGTTAGGGTTTTATTAGAAGATTCAGCTTGACCATTGGCTTGTGGATAGTAAGGTGATGAGAAGATAAGTTTGATGCCAAAGTTGTCACAAAGGTCTTGTAACAACTTTATTTTTGAAAAGATTTACCATTATCTGTTATCAGGCGATGAGAAACACCAAAATGACATATAATGTGATGGTTAATGAATTCGACGATTTTTTCTTTTTTGGTTGAAATGAGTGGAATGGCTTCCACCCATTTAGTGTAATATTCGGTTGCTGTGATTATCCAATGGTGACATTGCGAAGAGGGCGGGTGAATCTCACCAATAAGGTCTAAACCCCATTGTGAGAAAGGCCAAAGATCTCGTGCGACCTGTAGTGGATGGCTAGGAGTATGTTGAAGGTTGGCATGTTGTTGACACATAACACAACGCTTAACATATTTGTAGTAGTCGTTATTAAGAGTAGGCCAATAATAACCTAGGCGAAGGATTCGTTTGGCCATGGCTAGGCCACTAAAATGTCTGCCACAAATACCGTCGTGGATTTGCTGGATGGTATAGGTGACCTCCGCACCGGTTAGACATCGAAGGAGGAGGCCATCAAAGCCATGTTTATAGAGGATTCCCCCCATGATGACATAATGAGAAACACTTTTAAGAAAAGCACGTTTACCGCTACTAGTAAGGTCAGGTGGTGAGAACAGAGGTTGTAAGGTAGTTGTGAAGTTGGTGATACCAGGTATCCTGTGAAAATTATCAGACACATTATTTATCATACAAACAATCGGGGCTGAAGTAAGATGGGGGCAAAGATTTGTTGGACCAAGACAAATATGTCCAGAGTCAGTTGGTGAGGTAGGAATTTGTGAGGCTAAGCAAGCCATAGTATCCGCAAATTTGTTAGTGGAGCGGGGAATGGTCTGGATAGAATAACGAGTAAATAAGGTCAAAAGTGAATCCACGTAATTTTTGTACTTTTGAAGTTCCTCATTTTTACATTGGTAGATGCCCATAACTTGATTGAATACCAATTAAGAGTCGCCAAAAATATTGGTAGATTTGACACCTAAGTGTAACGCAACCTAGAGACCCAAAACAAGGGCCTCGTATTCCACTGTATTATTAGTGCAGGGGAAATCGAGCCGGAATGAAAGAGGCATAGGCTCGGCATCAAGAGGGATGAGAACAACGCCGGCTCCTCTGCCACGTTAGCATTTGGATCCATCGAAGAAGAGGGTCATTGGATAGGACTCCTCCTTGAGTGAAAGAGTAGCAATGAGTTCATCAGGGAAATTAAAATTGGTAAATTTTTCCCCAAGTAAAGGGGCCTCCGTGAGTTGGTCCGCAATAGTTTGTCCTTTGATTGACTTCTGGTGTATAAATTCAAGGTCAAGGTCAGCGAGGAGCATAAGCCATCGGGCAATGCATTGGTTTAGATGTGGTTTGGCATACATATAATGAATGGGGTCCGTGTTGGTGATGACAAAAGTTTTATGATTCAGGAGGTAGTGTCGGAGTTTAGTGGCTACGAATGATAGGGCTAGGCACAATTTTTCTACATGTGTATACCTAGTCTCATAATCCACGAGAGTACGACTTATATAATAAACAGCTTGTTCTTTATGTTTCGAGTCCCGATGTGCGAGCATGGCTCCTTTAGCATGGTCAGTGGCAGAAAGGTAAAGGTAGAAAGGGTGATCATCCTGAGGTGGGATAAGCACAAGTGGCTGCAAGAGATAGGATTTGAGAGCTTTAAAGGCTTGGTGACACTCTTCGCTCCATTGAAAGGAAATGTTGACATCGATCCGAGAGTTGGGAGATGAAACGTCGGATAGATTGAAGTTTACCTTGCAAACTACGCAATTGTTTGAGGTTTTTGGGTGGGGGAATTTTTAGGATAGCTGTGACTTTAGATGGATTGACCTCAATGCCATGTAAAGAGATGATAAAACCAAGAAGTTTTCCCGAAAGGACACCAAAGACACATTTATTTGGTTGAATCGGGTTTCTGATGTGTTAAGGGATTGTCTGATCTTCACAATGTGAGGATCCTCCTCTGTGTGGATGTTGATTTCTATAGTCGACTCATTCAACATGGTTTGAGTTTCAGACAATAAGGCGCGTTGAATATAGGAGTCATCCGCACCAAGGTAAGTGAGGATGGAGTCATCATCCTGGAAGTCAACAACATTAATTGAAGGTGAATCCTCTTTGATCATGTCTGGATACAGAAGGGGAAGAGAGTATGGGTCCTCATTATCGCGTTGATAAGTGAGAGGACCTAGAAAGATAGCATTTATGAAAAGAAAAAAAACAAAAGTTAGGAGGGATAGATTCAGGGTCTATCGACTCTGTGGGTGACGATGACAAAATGGGTGATGATGGTTTGGTAGGGGTGACGTCGTCATATTCTAGGATACAACTGACATGAGGTTTCTCTAGTGTAAGTGTTTCAGGAAATATGAGACCACTACGATCATTGTGTTTGCGTGTAGTCATGGGAATGATTGTATGTTGGCCTTGTTCATAAAGACCAAAACCAAAGCCTTTCCAAGCACTTCGAGTCAAGAAGGTGAGGGCAAAACGATGATTTGTCAGGTATTGAAAATTGGATTGGAAGGGAACCACACCAAGAGGAGGTTCAGGGGTAACGGAGGATGCATCGACACCCCCATACATTAGGTTGGTGCGGTAATTAGGTGGTCCGTAAGAGATTATCTCCCCCACGCAACGGTCGTAGGTAGGATGCGCATGTAACTGTCTGTACTCATATGGTGTATGGAAAGAACTAACGTTATATAGGCAATACTCCCCCAGCGTAAGGCATTGAAAAACATCTACTAAGGGGTCTGAGGTTGGGATGTTGTCTATGGGAAAGGAAGTGGTATTTGCGATGGCGGTTTCCTTGGTTGAAGGTGTAGATGCGGTTGAAGTGGATGGTAGAGGTGTGGTTGAAGTGGATGGTTGGGTTGGATGAATGGGTGTCTTGACTGGTACAAGCACATCATTAGGGTGATATAACATATTGCAGGTTTTGAAGGGGGGAGGATCAGCTTTTACGGTATAGGACTTCCCCTCGTACTCAAATTTTATGCATCTATGTAAGGTAGAGGGAACGCATCCCATAGCCCAGATCCAAGGGCGGCCTAACAACATATTGTATTGGAACTCTCCCTCAAGGACATAGAAGAGTTTGGGTAAAGTACGTGTTCCTACATGAATGTTAAGGATCACGGTGCCTAAGGTAGAAGAAATAGCATCATTGAATGACTGCAACATGATGGGGTTGGTACATATGTAGCTAGAAGGGATATTCATTTGTTGGAAGGATTTTGAAGAGATGATGTTTAGGCTAGCGCCCCCGTCAATCATAACACGACGTACTTGGATGTCCCGGACATAAGCTGAGATGAAAAGAGTAGGGTCAGGATCTTCAGCACCAAAGTCGACAATTTTGTCTTCGGAGGAAACTAACAGCAGCGGCTTGCTGTACAGAGACAGAATTAGTTGGGGAGATAGGTTGTTTGGTGAGAGAAGCAACGTGATTGGGTGTTAGAATAGAGGTAACAGGAAAGGTTTTGTTAGGTAAGACCTCTATCCCTTGAAGGATTTCAACAAGAGCTTTTCAGATGAGATTCAGAGGTCTGAATGAGATCATACAGTGTCATTTTTACAGGTGATTAGTGAAGTTGTTTGATCATGGTTCGGTGGGAAAATCCATTAGAGACGTGGTAGGTGGGTCCACGAATAACCACTTTAGGTGGTGGTGTGATCGGGATGGTGGACGGAGAAAGGGAGCCCACAAGTGTGCTTTCTTTAGCTTTCCCATTGTTTTTCTGCCCTCGAGTAGCAACACTAATCATGTTGATCTCATGCACACGAGAGGAGGAAGATGGTAGGGATAAGTCATGGTCTTCGAGGGGTGGGGTTGTAATAATGATAGATCTTGGTGAGGCAGGGACAGGTGGTATAGGAGAGGGAATTGAAGCTAAAGGTCTCTCCCTTCGTAAGTTGTCTTTCTTAACCTTTCTATCTGAGAGAGGTGACTGACGAAGTATGGCTTTCAACGCTTTGCATCCCTCTACATCATGTCCTGGTGTGTGGTGGTAAGCACAAATTTTAGACTCATTATAACCTATAGGTCAAGATTTAGATGGATCATAAGGTCTAAGTGGGGGTAGGGAAATGGTCGCATTCTCCACCAACATAGCAAGGATTTTGGCGTAAGACCCTGTGAGTGGGTCAAAGTCTGAGGAAGATGAGGCTATTGATTAGGTAGTTTTTGGTAATAATGGGGTATGGTTGATTTGTATGGGTGGAAGTTTAGCCAAGGGGTTTTGATAATGGGATTTAACTAAACGTGGATTCTTTGGCGCAGAAGCTATGTTTAGCTGGTTAGATGATGAGGCCACAGATGATGTGGTATCAGAAAATAATCACGGATAAATAGGGAGTGACAGCAAACAAATATCTTTGATGATGGAATTTGTTTAGGGTTGATAGGTGGACAGGATACGCGGGGTGACGGTGTTGATATACCCTTGGATCTCTGTATAGGTGTAGAAGGCGTAGTGTCATTTTAAAGAAAACACAGGAAGTATGATATATTGATGCAAGGTGGAGGGATGAGGTCCCAATATGGAAGGTAGGTGTGATGGCGATGGTTTTAGTTGTGATAGAGGCATAGGTTGAGGTTGAGGAAATTGAGTCTGTCTCCTAAGTGGATGGACGGCTTTATTTTTGGATAAATCTAACCATTTAGGTGGGTGTGTTAGACTGGGTATTAGTGAGGTCCCAAGCATAGGGGAAGATTTGGTTAGGTTAATAGAGGTGGATGAGGTATTTGGTAAAGATGAGGGGGGGTGAAGATGAGGACATAGGTATTTTAAGCTTTTGTAAACACTTCGGGTATATGGTAGAGGCGTCTGGATCGGTCATCTGCATTTGAGTAGAATATGGCGTACTCAAATGTTCTCATAGGACTCGTCTATCTTCTGAGGGATGACAATCCTCACATGTGAATAGGAACTTTTGTATGGAAGAAAGGTGGGTTGTGATTCCGGTCCACTGTGGGTGTGATATAGGGGGTAAATGAGGCACTGTATCAATGGGCGTTAAGAGGTCAACCGGTTGCTGAAAAGATTTAGGTGATGAAGAACTAATAGGTAGGAGGGCATGTTTGAGAGGATCCGTCATGATTAAATAATTTGGTGATGTCAGTTCAAGAGGTTTCTCCTCTAAGGATGACAAAAGAAGTGGCAAGCCCTCCTCTTGTACAGCAAGAGTGGTAGAAGGAGATGTTTGGGAAAATATATAAGTTAGATAACATCCACTCACAGTCTTGCAAGGATGTGGTGTAAGAAGGCTCATCTGTGAGAAGAGACCTCTGGGACGGTTAATTCCTTGATGGGTAAAGGAACGGAAAGGATTTCATCTTGTCTTGATGGTAGTGAAGGGGGTTCGGGTTCCTGCATTAGTGAAGAGGCTTGATTTAGAATTTTTTTGATAGAGGTCTTTTGGCTGGGAGTCGAAAATTACATGGATTTCATGAACACTCTCCTCGGCTAAGATAACTTGGTTTATGTTACTGTTAGAAGAGTGGTTTGGGAATGGTTTGTTGAAGATTTCAAATTTTCGGTTAGCAGGGGCGTTAGGATTATCGAGGGCTATATCCCCTGTGTCAACCATTTCCTGCACTATGTTTTTCAACATCTTGCAGTTTTCATGACTATGTCCCTTCAGGTGGTGGAAGTTACAGAAGTCATTTTCTTTATACTAAGAAGGTATAACGCGGGTGGAATCAAACCCTGAGTGAGGTTTAACAGGAGGTAAAGTAATAGCTCCTGCTTTAAGCAATTTTTCCAATATCACACCATAAGTTTCTCCCAAGGGAGTGTAATTGATGGGCTCCACTTTATACTTATAGGTGGTTTTTGGTGGGGTATTAGACGGTGCTCTATATTTGACCATCACCGTGTGCACAGCTCCTTTTGATTTCAAAGTAGTCGATGTGTGAGGATTGGTGGTGTTGGGTTTGTTGATGGGGTCTTGGGTCCGGAAATTAGGGTTTTTGTTGCACAACTGCAATTTCTCTTCCTCTAAGGCTCGAATCTCTAGTTTTCGAGCCATAGTAAAGGCCTCGTCAAATGTGTGGAAAGTTTGAATTTGGAGGGTAGGAGAGATGTGCTTAATGCAGGCCCACATAAAAAGTTTGATAAGTTCGGCCTGAGGCAAGGCATACGTAAATTGGTTGATAAGGCCCCGCCATCGTCCAACGAAATCTGCGATAGATTCATCTTCAAATTGTCAGATGGTATAGAGGTCGGTGATAGAGACTTTCTTGGCAATGTTAATGGAGAAATGATCCAAGAAAGATTGGGCTAGTTGGTTAAAAGAGAAGATTGAGTGCTGGGTTAAAGCACTGTACCACTCCAAGGCGGGTCCTGATAAGGACATGGGAAAGGTGCGGAGTAGTAAGGCATCGTCATGAGCAATTAGATAGCAGGTATGTCTAAATGATCGCAAGTGTTGTTGAGGATCCTCCTTCCTATTAAAATGAGTAAATTTTGGTAATTCCCATTGAGGAGGATATGAATGAAGGGGGACAGAAGGGTGGATAGGCTCCCGACAAACTTGCTCGTATGTCAGGGCGCTACGACTTCCTGAAACAGAAGCCTCCAGATTTTGCATTTTGTCCATCATTTTTTTGATTAAATCAGTAGTTGGATGAGATGATGGTGCGGTTGCGGTAAACGGAGGCAGATTGGGGCAAGGACCACCACTAGACAATGGTGGGGTTAAATGTTGATAAGGTATAGAGGACGAATATGTTAAGGCGGCCGAATAGGGATGTCCTATATAAGACGTTGAGGTTACCGGATACGTGTGTGGAAATGAAAAGGTGGGCAGAGCTTGAGAAGGAAATCTCATGTGGATAAGTGGCAAAGAGCAAGTCATAAAAGGAGCATTCTGCAAGAGAGACGAGGTGGGAGCAGTCGGCGGTAATGATATGTTGGGCCCAAGATTAACTAAAGGAAAGCCAATCTATGCCGTATGAACCCCTGAAGCCACTGAGTTGGGAGACGGGACTAAAGATGAAGAATGCAAGGTGGAGTTATCAGGTAGAGAAGGAGCTAAATGAGCAGCTATACTAACAGGCATGCCAACAAGGAGTTGACCATCGGGTGTATGGTCAGGGGCATGAGACAAATAGTATTGGACAGTGCTAGGATTAGCATCCAAAAATTTGGCAAATTCCTTATCTCCTATAGGGATTTTGGGAACCTCACTGGTGTCTGTAGGGTTCCCCATAGAATGTGAAGGGGGTGATTCAGGAAAAGGCACAGAGCAGGCATGTGAAACCATGGCAGCAGCTTGCTTTCGAGTGATAACAACCATGGACAAGGGTACACAGTAGGATGTAATCTATCATGAACAGAAGCAGCAACAAAATGTTGGAATTGGTAGATTTCTGGTTTTGGGAACTATGAAAGACAGTAACCGATATCGGTTAGGTAACTGATGTCGGTCAGGCTATAACCGGCATCGGTAAGTTAACCGATGTCGGTAGAATAGGACTAGTGTAAGAAGCAATAGGAAGTTGCTGATTTGGGATTAACAGTGCTTAGTATGCCTACCAAACTGTTTTGAAGTGATCACAAAAAATAGTGTATGACAAAGAAACAGAACTAAAAACAAGCAAGATACACAAGCAAATTAACAGACTAACCCTAGGATTAGTTTTAATCAATTTGGGCTTATGCCTTTAGACGCAGAATGATGTCAATCCTAAACAAAATACTTAGGGGAAATGTCAAGTTTTTTTTGGCTTATAAGGTTACCTCAATCGGGCGGAGGAATACCGCGGAAAAGGGGGGATGTTTTGAGTTGTTGTGTTAATTGTGAAGTGATTCGGTATTTATTGTGCAGTGAAAGTAAGATTAATTTCTTGTCAATACCATGGAAATCACCCCCACGTGTACGACCTGTTACTTAATCTACGTTCACTAGAATTGAAAACAACATGCAAAAATGGGATGCACGTGTTTTAAACCCAAATCGAAAATGGTATTCGATGAAGCAAAGAAGATGACTTTCACTAATGCAAAGCTGGGAAAGCAAGACAAATTATTTTACCAAATATAACAAAATATCGTGTGAAATTTTTAGAAGAAGAAAACAGCAAGTATGCTCCCTATATGAAAGCAAACAAGAAAGAAAGAAACCCGAAATGGGTCCCACCGGGTGTGCCAAAATGTTTCACACAGAAATGCTTTCGTTCCTGGGATAGAGTTACTTCTATCCTTTCATTCCTTTGAGAAACAGATAAGGGTTAGGGCTAGGAGGAATACCTGTTGAATGTTGAGATGGTGTGCGCGTACTGTAGAGAGAGATCAGATCGATTGGAAAGAAATCCTTTTTATCTGGGAAGGACTACCTGTAAGTAAGAATACAAGACCACCAGATTCTAATTAGATGATAAGTGAGAGAACTGCCTTGGGCCCAGGAAATATGAGACTTCCTTTCGAAGGTGGTCAGTTCCCTTACTAATATGAATTAACACAAATTCTAACAAATAAGCTATCATCCATTTGTAATTTATTTACCTTGTTAGAACAATGGAGAAAGGGCTGGTCTTGGTTTTGAATCACAGTGACTGACGCCGGTCAGTGTCACCGGTACCGATTGAGGATAACCGATATTAGTAGGGGTAGTGATTTAAGGGGTTTGGTGAAGGTTGGCTATAAGATGGCTGTATGATAGCTATGGTGTTTATAAGGCTGGTAAAATGACTGGGGATAGGAAATGAGGTGATGGAGAAGACTCAGAGAGTATGGGGGCTGTTCTTGGGGCAATGTAGGGGTAGAGGAATGTAAGTTAGATGGATAGTGTTACCGGGTAGTGGATCTGGGGGTAGACTTGTAATTACTATGATTCATAAATCCAAGAAATATTATTAAAAGAACATATAAGACTTACTTACTAGTTCCTGATGAAAAATGTAGGTTCCAGGAATGTGATGATGAAGGCAGGGTTCAAGTAGGATGATCTGAAAATCCAAGATGAGCTATCTCCTCTCTTGATGCTCGGATGAGTGTCACTGGGCTCTGGTTATTCAGTTGCAGTCTTGGGCTTGATGTCCTTCTCTGCAAACTCCTCTCTTTCCTTCACTTGTCTCTGCTCAGCCAAGTAAATTCCAGATTCTTCCAATGGCTTCTCCTTCAGATCAATGAAAAATCCAACCCTTTGTTTTTGGTTGGGAGAGGTCATTTACAGGGAACCAATGGCTGTTACGTAATCGACAGCGGTCGAGTAGGAATCGGTATCGGTCAGGTCAAAGTGGGCTATTTTTAGTAAAATAGCCAACTTTCCCCCCTTTTCTCCCAAGGGATTAGTTGTGGGCTTGTTCAAGTCATTATGAGGTTGGTTTTAGGTGCGGGTGAGGAGTAATTAGTCATGGGTGTGGATGTAGACCAAGTTATAGGTCTTAATTAGGTTAGTTTAGGGTTAGGACTAGGTCATGATGAGGTGGCAGGTATGGCGATGTGGATTTATTAATTATAAGGTAATTAATAAATAATTGTGTAAGGTTTAGGTGATGAGGTTAGGTTGCGAAATGAGATTCGGGGCACAGGGGGTCGTAAGACACAAATTTGGTGTCGACAATTCCCCCTCCACTAGTAAAACCTTCTTTCCTTGAGAGTATGATACCAGCTTCTATAACAGTGGAAAATCACTCTGATACGCCGCAATGGCTACTTGAGCAAACTCCGAGGAAGAGGAAGGTGATTGTACCCAAACCGGCCTTTGATTTTAGCTCACTCAAGGCTCCTACTGCTAAATTAGCCAAGAAACCCAAAACAGTTTCAAGGGTTTTGGTGGACACTTCAGGGCATAAGTTCACAGAGATCACCACTCCCGCGACTGAAAAAACTAAAGAGGATGTAACAACCTCTGATTATCAGATAACCAGGTTGGCTCTAGGAAAAGTGACAGTAGAAGGGGCACAACAGGATGCACAGGATGCTATAAACGTGTTGTGCCAGAAGTTGAAAGAAACAAAAGACAGCAGAGATGAGCTTAAGGGAGAGGTGGAGCAGTTGACAGAGGTTTTTCTTAAGCTCTCAAAACCCCTTGAATCCATACCATCTTCTTCTGTCCCTGTCAGATTCGATTTCTCATCAGTGCCTACGATTGAGAGGATTAATAAAAAAGGAAGGGTGGTCGATGAGTGGATCCAAAGGCTGCTCCAACAAGGGAAGGAAGTGATTCAAGATGTTGTGAAAATCTATCAATCTTTGGGGGACATTCAGAGTGATGGAGAGAAGATGGACGATGATTTATCTCAAGAAATTAGACATCTTGATTTAACTTTCGAAGCTCTCTAGGCATTAAAGAAAATACCATCACAACTCTTGGTAGAAGAAGGAATCATCCCACATGCGGATAAGCATTTCCAGCTGACCAAAGCCATCAGGTTCAGGCTGAAGATTCTTAACGAAGCCTGTGGTAAGTTGAGAGAATCAAGGGATAAATTGATTGATGACAAAAGTGATCTGGAAGAAGAGTTGCTGAAGATTTGTCCAAAGGTGTCAGTTGGAAACTCAGGCATCCTATCAGCTGATGATCTTTTCGAACAAGTCCAAGAGTCTGTTTAGCATGAACCAACGCACGGATTTGGTATTGAGATCATCGACCAGTTTGTAAGAATTGAACATTCTTTGGAGGCCTTTAGAAGGCTCAGCAAAAGATCGAAAAATCTTCCCGGAAGTGCTAGTGATACCCATGAAACTTGCGAAGTTTTGAATGATCATTCCACTGCGCCTGACGAAAAGGAAATGCAAGGCATAATTTGAAAGTTCCAAGAATTTTGGAACAAAGAGGCTCAGCTGGAGGAAGAGAAAGATGAAGGAGCGAAAGATGATGATTCAAATTAAGTCTTGATGTTTCATGTCATTTCAATTTCGAAATTGACATGTCTTTTTCATTTCTGTTTCGTCACATTTTTTATTCATATTTTGACTTGGTCTCCTGCGTGAGAGTCAAGCAAAATAGAACTCTTTTTAAAGAACACTATTTTCTAGGATTTATCCTATTTTCTCTCTATTCCTTTTATTATAAATAAGGGATGCTTATGCATTCCAAAGGGTCGATATTTTTGAAATATTTTGAGCTATTGGAAAGAAGAAAATTTTTGTGTTTTCTTTTAATCATTATGAAGAATAGGAGTTGATATTATTTTGCAAACTTTGTGTTGTCGGATATATCTTTCTTAAGACATTGTTCTTACGTCCATAATCTTAAGCTATTCTTTGTTTAGCACCTTAGTGTTTCTAATCATTTTAGACATTATATTTATGATCTAACGCCCGTATGATTATTTCGTGCTTTGTGTTTACTCAAAAGAAAATGCGTTTCTCTCATTTCCTTTCCATTTTTCTTCTTTCATTGTAATAGTTTCCAACCCGGTTCATTTACGAAAGCGATACCTTTGAATTGTGTGGATGTGGATTTTGGGATTCTATCTCAACCCCAATGGTTAGATTAGTGTGAATATTGTATATATTGTTTTTTCTGTGTTTTAGATTAATAATAAGCAGACAGCCTCACCTGTCTTTGAGGAGGGATTTAATCCCATATACTGTGGTTAAACCTCATATTTTGGATTGAAAAAATTTCCAACCAACAGTTTTTGGTGACTCCGCTAGGGAATACGGATTTATAGTATAAAGCTTATCCTCTTGGTGTCTGGCGAATCCGTATTTGCCTTATTTTTAACAAGTTCTCTTTCCCAGTTCAAGCTGGATAGAAAGATCTTCACTCGGTCCCGCCGAGCCCAAGGTGAAACTGACCCACTCTTTAAGTTGCTACAACAACACAATTTCAGCCTGTCCCCCAACAGCATTGTTTCTAACCGAACCATAAGTTCTTCACCTGTTCAGAGAAACCGGATCCCCGTAGAACGGGAAGCGTCTGCAACTTTTCGTGCACTACTCTTGTCTGATACTCGGATCCCTATACGCACTCTTTTTAGAAGAATGGCAGTACAACCTATGCCTTGGAGTGCAGTTATTGGTCCTCTTTCTTTAACTCCACCGTTACACGAGTTACCACATGGATCACGTAAAAACATTCCCAAGTTCAATGGGGAAGCAGCATCCTGACGAACATATTACATCTTTCTTCGTAGCATGCTGTGTCCTTGGAGTAGCTCACGAAGATGTCTCTGTTCGAATCTTCGTTGAAATGTTGCACGGTGCAGTAGCTGAATGGTTTTATCACCTTCCGAATGTGTGCATCACAAACTAGGCTACCATGCGGACCAAGTTCGAAGCACGTTTCAAACCAGCTGAAGATCCTCATGCCTTGTTAGCTCAACTTACTCATATGAAGAAGGAATCGCATGAACCCATGTGGGACTTTGTGGTAAAGTTTAATAAGCTGATCCGAAAGATTCCGGAGATAGCTGTACCAACTCCGAAAAATCAGAAATGCTTCTTCATTAATACTCAGCCTCCTGATTTGAGCTTTTTATTAAGAAGGTCGATTATCCCAGATTTGGCTGTCGCTCAGTCAACAGCTATTGAAATAGAGGATGATCTCATTTTGGCCGGAAGGATCAGGAAAGATGTACCCAAGGCTAAAAATCAAGGTTCTTCCCAAGGTAATACTGATCCTATGTTTCAAAAAATGGCTAATGATTTGATCGCTTTAAAAAAGCAAATGTCCCAGTAGGTGAGCAATGTTCTGTATCGGGATATCCCTAGACGGAATTTCAATAACAACAATGGCACACCTGTAAGGGATAGGCCGCAATTAACTCCTGCTCAACCGAGGCTAGAAATTGAAGCTCCTCCTATTAATGCGGTAGTAGAAATAGTTGAAGAAGAGGAAGAACCAGAAGAACAAGATTCTCCCGAGGCTTTTGAAGCTTCAGGGTATGCCGATGAGTCTTACGACGATTCAGCTGGCGACTCCAGCATTGGGTATTTGGAATACGATGAAGATGAATGTGTGTCGGATGGTCATTCATTTACTGTCTTCACTTGATCCCAATCTCATAATCCAAGAAAACCTCTTGAAAACCCCAAGGAGAAGAATAAGGAATCTCCCATAGCCATAGTTAAGAGAGGTACTCCTATTTCAGCACAAACTGAAAGAGAAGTCACCAAAAAGGAAACTTCCCCTCATTCTCTTTCTCCTAAGGTCAGTGCATCAGCTCAAGCTCATGTGATTAGAACTGAGCCTACCATCACCCCTTCCTATAATGCTTTTGACATTATCGATCATACAAAGAGAACCAAAATCCAGATGTCGGAAGTTGAATATCTTCAGTCAAATCCTGAACAGTTTGAAAAACTTGCCAAATTCATCAGAAGTAAAGCTGTTATTCCCCCATCTTCAAAAGGTCTCCTTCCAAATCCTACTCAACTCCCACCTCAGAACAATCTGACCTCTGCTTCTTCTTCAGGAAAGATTGAACCATTTTATTTGTCTTTACTTATAAATGGGTTTAAACTCAGTAATTGCATCATCGACTCAGGGGCCTCCGACAATGTTATGCCCATGAAAGTAGCTCATGCCCTTGGGCTTACTTTGACTAAGTCATATGGACAGTGTTACTCCATGGAAACTAAACAAGTTCCTTTGATTGGTCAAATCAAAGATGCACAGTTTGCATTCATTGCCTTCCCAAAGAAGAGAGTGAAAATGACCATTCTAGTTGCTAACATCCCTGCAGCTTGCGGTATCCTCTTGGGTAGAGGTTTTTGTAAGGATGTCAGAGGTGAGATTAATATGGATTGGACCAAGGCCAAGATTCTAGTCAATGGGGTTTATCAGGTTCTCCATCCTGAACCTCAAGCGAGGTATTTGGTAACTAAATCTGATGATCCTAAAGCTCAAATTATTTTCGAAGATGCTAGCTTTGGAAATTATTTCACGACTTCAGAGATATCAACTGTGGATGTCGAGGAAGAAGATCCTAATGCTATTTGGACCCTCAAATTCGATGATAGCTGCTCAACCACCGGATCAGGAACTGGTGTAGTTCTTATATCTCCTAATTCTAAGATTTTCCCATCAGCTTACAAATTGCAGTTTGATAATACTAATAACACGGCTGAATATGAAGCTCTGTTACTAGGATTAGAAATGGCCAGATAGAAGGGAATTCGAAATCTCAAAGTTCAGGGGGATGTGGAGCTGATTGTAAACCAGGTCAAGGGAATCTATCAGGTAAAAAATGATCGCTTGAGACATTACAGGAACAAAGTTTGGGATAGTATAGAATGCTTTGATGCATTCTCTATTAAGGTAGTTTTGAGAGATTATAACGACAAGGCTGATTCTTTGGCCATGTCTGTATCCCTCCTTCTTCCTCATCCTTAGTTCAAACAAGATACGTACTCTATTGAGATTGTGTACTGCCCCAGTATCCCAGATAATGCGACTCACTGGAAAGTGTTCAATGATGATCATCAGGTGTTGGCTTTTCTAGAAAAAGCTGACAATTTCAGTGAGCTGTACTTCGAAGGTTCGGAATCAAATTTCCATGAATCTATCTCAAATTCATATCAAGAGGTTGATGGTGAGTTTATCCAGCTTAAAGGAAACAAGATACCTAAAGGTCTGGTTTCTCTGGAGGGTTTGTTCGATAAGCATGATCGTTTTATTCAAAACAAGAGACAAGTTGAAGGAGCTTCTTCCTCGGAAGTAGATCAAATCAATCTAGGTTCGTCTGATTAACCTCGGATGGTGAATATTGGGAAATGTTGTTCCCCTAAAGAGAAAGCAAGATTCACTTCACTTCTGAAGAGATACATGGATGTGTTAGCTTGGTCTTATGCAGATTTGAAATCCTTCAAGCCCAAAGACGTACAACACAGTATCCCTTTAAAGCCTGATGTGAAATCGTACAGGTAGAAACAAAGACATTACAATCCCAAGATCTCAGGAACTATCCTTGTGGAAATCCAGAAGATGTTAGATGCTAGAATTATTTTTCCAATCCATCACTCCACTTGGATTGCTAACATCGTTCCTGTCAGGAAGAAGAATGGTGAAATCCAAATTTGTGTTGACTTCTGGAACCTAAATCAGTCTTCTTTGAAGGAAAACTATCCCTTGCCTATCATGGATCAGGTATTACAAACTGTTACTGGATCAGAAATGTTATCCATGCTTGATGGATTTTTAGGATATAATCAAGTTGAGGTAACTACGGAGGATCAACACAAGACGGCCTTCACAACCCCATGGGGTACCTTTTCTTACAGGAGGATGCCTTTCGGCTTGATCAATGCCAGAGCCACCTTTCAGAGAGCTATGGACTTGGCATTCAGAGACCTAATGGGCAAGGTCATAGTTGTATATTTAGATGACTTGACCATTGTTCCTCTAAAACGGAGTGAGAGAAGTAAGTGATCACTATGATCATTTAGAGGCAAGTAATTTTGAGATGCAGGGCTCACGGGATTTCATTAAATCCCAAGAAGTCACCATTGTTTGGAGTGACTGAAAGGAAATCTTCTGGGTCATATCGTGACTAAAGAAAGGAACCAAAATTGACCCAGAGAGGAGAGAGTAAATCCATTCAAAGCCTTTCCCTACCCACAAGTACAACTGGGGTTCATTCATATCTGTTAGAACGGTCAATTTCCCTGGAGAAGGCCTTCATACCTGATTTTGCTGATGATAAAACCAACGATATCCTCGAGGATGATGAAAAGGAAAAACTTCCATTTTGATGGAGGTACTGAAGGGAAGCTTGCATTCGCTTGCATGCTCATCCTAGTACTGTCGGATTTCAAAAAATATTTCATCATGTACAGCTACGTCTCTGCTCACATAGTGTCAGCCATCCTGATGCAGGAGAACAGGGAAGGCATTGAAGCTTCCATCATGTTTATGAAGCTGCCCATTGAAGGAACATGAATTGAAGATGTCACAAATTGAAAGCATGCTATGCAGTGGTACAAGCGGGTGAAACATTAGGTACTATGTGCTGAATTCCCTTACCCTCGTTCTCATTCCCGACACTTCCGTTAATCCATTTTTTGACTCAACAAGACGCTGGAGCCACTGAGGGGTACCTGGATAGCTAAATTTTCAATAATACGACTTGGGACATCAACCTATACCAAATTAGATGAGGAAGGGGCTGTGCAAATTGATTGCAGAAAATCATGCTGAAGCATAATGTGAACAGACTCAATATACTTATTCAAGTTGCCCATGGTGCTTTTCGTGGTACAACTGATGAATGGTACATGGCTATTGCTTCCCTTCTATTTATGGTGAATGCCCTCCTCCTTTAAGCCAAAAAGAGAAGAGGATGGTCCCAAGTTAGATCTGTAGATACCTCCTGTGGGATAATGGATAATACGAAAGGTATTGATTTAGGTATATTCCCTGCGCTGTGGTTGATAAATCACAACAGTTAGTTTTAGAAAAGCCTTTCCTATCCTATCATGCAGAGGAAATTTCTCATCCTCTATAACAACTTATAAGATTATGCGGGCTAGGTTACTATTGGCCTACTCTTTTCTGGGATTCAAACGATGTGGGGTGGCTAAGTGTTGAAGCTTGTCAACATTTCATTGGTCGTCCTAAGCTAGCATCTCTCCCCTTAAAGCCCGTTAGTGATTGAAGAACATTTTTGCCAATGGGGAATTGACTTCATTGGAACATTAAATCCTACCTCCAGTGCCAGACCATAATTACGTGATGATGCTACAGACTATTTTACCAAGTGGGTGGAAGCCACACCAATCAAGCAAGCAACCTCAGAAGCTGTGTTGGCAAGTTCCTTAAAGAAAATATAATTGTCAGATTCGGTGTACCCCACAAGATTGTAGTCTGATAATGCCTCCTACTTTCTCGTCGCATGAGTTGATAGAGTTTTTCTATGGATTCGGAATCACCCCTAGCTCACTCAGTCTGATTATTATCCCCAAGGCAATGGGCAAGCTGAGTCCAAGCACAAGAACCTGGTTACAATAATTAGAAAACTAGTAGATGAAAACCAGAGGGCATGGCACAAAGAATTGTATGACGCGTTGTGGGCTGATCGAATTACCCCGAAGCGAGCTTATAGGAATGCCTCCTTTCCAAGTGTTGTATGGGATTGATACTGAGATACCTATTCTCAGTGGGAGTTTGCCAGCGTTACAGTTGGCCAAAGCAGTTCGAAGACCTGACTTTTCAAAATTCTATTGAGAAAAGGGTTAGGTTATCTAGCCAGGCTAGAGGAGGAACGAAGCAAGGTGATTGATCACACTCGTGATCATCAAAGCAAAGTAAAGAAAATGTTTGAGAAGAAATCAAGGCAATGTAATTTTCAGATTGGAGACCTGGTGTTGCTTTGGGATAAGAGGGAATGGGAAAGCAGAAAGGAATGAACGGGAATTCGACTCTTTGTGGAAAGGACCTTTTACAGATCCATGAGCTGAATGGTTGAAAATAGTTTCCTTCTATCATATCTGGCTGGAGGGGTTACTCCCTTTTCCTTTTAGCGGACAACATCTAAAGCTTTCCACCTATACCAGATGTTCTCTTGGCATTGTACATCTTTACTTTCTATTGTTGGTGTTTGCTTTTAGTCCTTTTTCTTTCTTTCTTCTTTTTTGTTTGTTTTGGTTTTCTTTCTTTTCTGACCTCCGTAGCCCAATGGATATATCAATAGATTCTAAGTTCTCTTCCTTTTATATCACAAAAGAAGTCCCCAACTAGAGCTAGGTTGTTATCCATTTTTGAGTTTTCGCCAAAATGAGATAACCCTAAGAAATTTTTGGAGATAATTTTCTAAGGATCACCTCTCAGAGAGAGATAATAGGGTTTTTAGTTTCTAAGCAAGAAACCAGTGTTTTGGGTGTCTCATGTTTGTGTGTTCCCCGAAATCCGAAACCATCCTCAAGTTAAGGTAGGTCGGTTTTGCGGACCTTCGTCACATTGGACATGCCTTATCCGAAACTTTTCCATGTCACCTATCTCCGATACCCGAAGCCGATTTACTCCTTTGTTTCAGGTTTCCTAAGGGCCATCAAGCATCAATGCTTCATGTCCAATTGTTTCCGCAGTACCCGAAACCCGAATTACTCTAAACCACCTTTGTGTCAGGTTTCCGGATTCCTGAGCAGCTGACATAACTTTTCCAATTCTGGTGTCGGGTGTATTCGGCACTTTCTCAGCTGAAGGTTGTCTTAAGAAAAAATTTCCTATAAATATCTGGATTTCCCATGGTCATTTTTTACTAGACATACTTTACCTTGTTGATGTTTTTGCGTATGCGCCTTCGACCCTGAAACTAAAATTCACCTCTGTACCCGATTGTCATTGCTCATTTTTATCATTCCGTTGTCCCCAGTTAAGGTATTTTTCTTCAGTCTTTCGTTGTGGTTTTTATGTGTAATATGTGAGGAAATTCATCCATTTCTCATCTAGGTTTGGGATTTTATCTTTTTCCGTTTTAAGGGTTGTTGTCTAAAACCAAGTTTATGTTTTTTTCGAATATGCTAGCTTTGGAAATTATTTCACGACTTCAGAATATCAACTGTGTATGTCGAGGAAGACTATCCTAATGCTAGTTTGGACCCTCAAATTCGATATAGTCTGGCTTCAACCACCGGATCAGGAACTGGTGTAGTTCTTATATCTCCTAATTCTAAGATTTTCTCCCATCAGCTTACAAATTGCAAGTTTTGATAATACTAATAACATAACAACACGCTGATATGTGAGCTCCTGTTACTAGGATTAGAAATGGCCAATATAGAAGGGGAATTCGAAATCTCAAACAGTTCAGGGGGATGTGGAGCTGATTGTAAAACCAGGTCAATGGAATCTATCAGGTAAAAATGATCCGCTTGAGACATTACAGGAACAAAAGTTTGGGATAGTATAGAATGCTTTGATGCATTCTCTATTAAGGTAGTTTTGAGAGATTATAACGACAAGGCTGATTACTTTGGCCATGTCTGTATCCCTCCTTCTTCCTCATCCTTAGTTCAAACAAGATACGTACTCTATTGAGATTGTGTACTGCCCCAGTATCCCAGATAATGCGACTCACTGGAAAGTGTTCAATGATGATCATCAGGTGTTGGCTTTTCTAGAAAAAGCTGACAATTTCAGTGAGCTGTACTTCGAAGGTTCGGAATCAAATTTCCATGAATCTATCTCAAATTCATATCAAGAGGTTGATGGTGAGTTTATCCAGCTTAAAGGAAACAAGATACCTAAAGGTCTGGTTTCTCTGGAGGGTTTGTTCGATAAGCATGATCGTTTTATTCAAAACAAGAGACAAGTTTGAAGGAGCTTCTTCCTCGGAAGTAGATCAAATAAATCTAGGTTCGTCTGATCAACCTCGGATGGTGAATATTGGGAAATGTTGTTCCCCTAAAGAGAAAGCAAGATTCACTTCACTTCTGAAGAGATACATGGATGTGTTAGCTTGGTCTTATGCAGATTTGAAATCCTTCAAGCCCAAAGACGTACAACACAGTATCCCTTTAAAGCCTGATGTGAAATCGTACAGGTAGAAACAAAGACATTACAATCCCAAGATCTCAGGAACTATCCTTGTGGAAATCCAGAAGATGTTAGATGCTAGAATTATTTTTCCAATCCATCACTCCACTTGGATTGCTAACATCGTTCCTGTCAGGAAGAAGAATGGTGAAATCCAAATTTGTGTTGACTTCTGGAACCTAAATCAGTCTTCTTTGAAGGAAAACTATCCCTTGCCTATCATGGATCAGGTATTACAAACTGTTACTGGATCAGAAATGTTATCCATGCTTGATGGATTTTTAGGATATAATCAAGTTGAGGTAACTACGGAGGATCAACACAAGACGGCCTTCACAACCCCATGGGGTACCTTTTCTTACAGGAGGATGCCTTTCGGCTTGATCAATGCCAGAGCCACCTTTCAGAGAGCTATGGACTTGGCATTCAGAGACCTAATGGGCAAGGTCATAGTTGTATATTTAGATGACTTGACCATTTTCTCTAAAAAACGGAGTGATCACTATGATCATTTAGAGCAAGTAATTTTGAGATGCAGGCGTCACGGGATTTCATTAAATCCCAAGAAGTCCATGTTTGGAGTGACTGAAGGAAATCTTCTGGGTCATATCGTGACTAAAGAAGGAACCAAAATTGACCCAGAGAGAGTAAAATCCATTCAAAGCCTTTCCCTACCCACAAGTACAACTGGGGTTCATTCATTCTTTAGAAAGGTCAATTTCCTGAGAAGGTTCATACCTGATTTTGCTGATAAAACCAACGATATCCTCGAGATGATGAAAGGAAAAATTCCATTTTGATGGAGTACTGAAGGGAAGCTTGCATTCGCTTGCATTCCTATCCTAGTATGTCCGGATTTCAAAAAATATTTCATCATGTACAGCTACGTCTCTGCTCACATAGTGTCAGCCATCCTGATGCAGGAGAACAGGGAAGGCATTGAAGCTCCCATCATGTTTATGAGCTGCCCATTGAAGGAACATGAATTGAAGATGTCACAAATTGAAAAGCATGCTTATGCAGTGGTACAAGCGGTGAAACATTTCAGGTACTATGTGCTGAATTCCCATACCCTCGTTCTCATTCCCGACACTTCCGTTAAATCCATTTTGACTCAACAAGAGCTAGGGAGCCAATGAGGTACCTGGATAGCTAAATTTCAAGAATACGACTTGGACATCAGACCTACCAAATTAGTATGAGGAAGGGGCCTGTGCCAATTGATTGCAGAAAATCATGCTGAAGCAGAATGTGAAAAGACTCAAGATACTTCTTCAGAGTTGCCCATGGTGCTTTTCGTGAGTACAACTGATGAATGGTACATGGATATTGCTTTCTTTCTAACTTATGGTGAATGCCCTCCGCATTTAAGCCAAAAAGAGAAGAGGATGGTCAAGTTAAGATCTGCGAGATACCTCCTGTGGGATAATGGGATATATAAGAAAGGTATTGATGGTGTATTCCTGCGCTGTGTTGATAAATCACAACAGTTAAAGTTATTAGAATCCTTTCATAGCCTAGCATGCAGAGGAAATTTCTCATCCTCTATAACAACTTATAAGATTATGCGGGCTAGGTACTATTGGCCTACTCTTTTCTGGGATTCAACCGAGTGGGTGGCTAAGTGTGAAGCTTGTCAACATTTCATTGGTCGTCCTAAGCTAGCATCTCTCCCCTTAAAGCCCGTAGTGATTGAAGAACATTTTTGCCAATGGGGAATTGACTTCATTGGAACATTAAATCCTACCTCCAGTGCCAGACATAATTACGTGATGACTGCTACAGACTATTTTACCAAGTGGGTGGAAGCCACACCAATCAAGCAAGCAACCTCAGAAGCTGTGTGCAAGTTCCTTAAAGAAAATATAATTGTCAGATTCGGTGTACCCCACAAGATTGTAGCTGATAATGCCTCTAATTTCTCGTCGCATGAGTTGATAGAGTTTTTCTATGGATTCGGAATCACCCTAGCTCACTCATCTGATTATTATCCCCAAGGCAATGGGCAAGCTGAGTCCAGCAACAAGAACCTGGTTACAATAATTAGAAAACTAGTAGATGAAAACCAGAGGGCATGGCACAAAGAATTGTATGACGCGTTGTGGGCTGATCGAATTACCCCGAAGCGAGCTATAGGAATGCCTCCTTTCCAAGTGTTGTATGGGATTGATACTGAGATACCTATCTCAGTGGAGTTGCCAGCGTTACAGTTGGCCAAAGCAGTCGAAGACATGACTTTTCAAAATTCTATTGAGAAAAGGGTTATGTATCTAGCCAGGCTAGAGGAGGAACGAAGCAAGGTGATTGATCACACTGTAGATCATCAAAGCAAAGTAAAGAAAATTTTTGAGAAGAAATCAAGGCAATGTAATTTTCAGATTGGAGACCTGGTGTTGCTTTGGGATAAGAGGAGGGAGCAGAAAGGAATGCACGGGAAGTTCGACTCTTTGTGGAAAGGACCTTTTAAGATCCATGAGCTGAATGGTGAAAATAGTTTCCTTCTATCATATCTGGATGGAGGGTTACTCCCTTTTCCTTTTAGCGGACAACATCTAAAGCTGTTCCATCACTAATACAAGATGTTCTCTTGCATTGTACATACTTTACTTTCTATTGTGTGTTTGCTTTTAGTCTTCTTTCTTTCTTCTTTTTGTTTTGTTTTGGTTTTCTTTCTTTTCTGACTCCGTAGCCCAATGGATATAGCTAGAGATTCTAAGTTCTCTTCCTTTGATATCACAAAAGAAGTCCCCAACTAGAGCTAGTTGTTATCCCATTTTTGAGTTTCGCCAAAAATGAGATAACCCTAAGAAATTTTTGGAGATAATTTTCTAAGGATCACCTCTCAGAGAGAGATAATAGGGTTTTTAGGTTTCATAAGCAAGAAAACATGTGTTTTGGGTGTCTCATGTTGTGTGTTCCCCGAAATCCGAAACCAGCATCAAGTAAGGTAGGTCGGGTTTGCGGACCTTCGTCACATTGGAACATGCCTTATCCGAAACATGTTCCATGTCACCTATCTTCCGATACCCGAAGCCCGATTTACTCCTTTGTGTCAGGTTTTAAGGGCCATCAAGCATCATGCTTCATGTCAATTGTTTCCCGCAACCCGAAACCCGAATTACTCTAAACACCTTTGTGTCAGGTTTCCGGATATCCTGAGCATGCTGACATGAAATTAATTCCAATTTGTCGGGTGGATTGGCACGTGCTAGCTGAAGTGTCTTAAATGAAAATTTTCCTATAAATATCTGGATTTCCATGTCATTTTTACTAGACATACTTTTACCTTGTGGATGTTTGCGTATGCGCCTTCGACCCTGAAACCTAAAATTCACCTCTGTACCCGATTGCATTGCTCATTTTTTATCATTCGTTGTCCCAGTTGAAGGTATTTTTCTTCAGTCTTTCTTTGTGGTTTTTATGGATTAATTATGTGAGGAATTCATCCAAGTTTCTCATCTAGGTTTGGGATTTTATCTTTTCCGTTTTAAGGGTTGTTTTCTAAAACCAGGTTTATGTTTTAGGGTTTATCTCTTTAGAATTATCACTTTGTGTTATTTCCCAGAATGTTGTTGTAATTAAAATATGTTTGGGATATAAATGATGAAGAAAGAACTTGCATGTTTTAAAATCAACAAAAACCCTATTCCCTCTTCTCGGGTTTTGCAGGGTGCTATGCAGTATCAAAAACCCGCAGTATATCAGAAAATTTGACGTGTCGAGATTTCCAAAATCTCTGACATCTTCAAAGTGCCTGGTTTTCTAAAATCTTTGACATCTTCAAAGTGCCAGGTTTTCTCAAGTCTCTGACATCTTCAAAGTGTCAGGTTTTCTGGACACCCCGACATCCTCCTCAGTGTGTTGGGTTTTTCCACCCTTCCGGCATCTCTAGTAGGTTAGGGTTTTCACAGTGTGCAACATCTCCTGATCTCCAAAACTCTCCTCTTTTGAAATCCCTCATTTCAGATGCTGGTCCATCGCAAGAAAAGACTACAAATTCAGGAAGGATGAAATACAAATTCAGAAAGGTGGAGTCTCCATCCTATATCGATTGCAATTATGACATCCGAGATACAGAGCTCGAAAATATAGATATGGACGATTTCTAGAGTAGGGTAAAGAGCTCTTCCCAAACTCCATGGATGAAATTGATAGTCGATAGTGGTTTACCTCTTGCAGAGGGTTTCCCTATGTTCGCTCAGTGCCCTGAATTCATCTTAGCTTGTGCTTCTAGTTATGACTCTGCTTCTTGTTCTGTGAAAAACCAGGTGGGAGAAGTTGTGATCAAGTTGGACGGAGGTTACCTGGATGACCTCCTCAAGTTGCCCAATTTTGAAGAATATGGAGAGTTAGATATCAAGTCAGCTCAGAAAGCTTGGGATAATGATCAGGAAGATTGTATCAAGCACGTAAATAAGAAGTTCCTGATCAAAGCCAAACCGGTTGTTTCCAGATTCCCAAGACTTGTCCCCAGAAGTGATTTCATTCAGGAAATCAATGACATCATCACTCTGTTGAGTCGGGTTTTTGGTTTACCCGAATCAAATGTTTTCCAAAGGTGGATGTATCAATTCATGATCACCATTAAGAAGAATCAACAAGGAATTGATTGGGACACTCTCATTAGTAATGAGATAGATTCCCAAATGACAACAGTCTTGTCTACGGGAAAGTTTTATATGTCCTCATATGTCACCTATGCAGCGGTCGGTATGAGGAACTATCCCGTGTTGGATACCAAGGGTAACAGGATGGTGGACCATGTTTATCAGTACTTTCCTCAGCTGACAAGAAAAGGGTCTCAAGACCAATTCAGAAGGGTAAACGATGCCTTCTTTTATGAGAACATCTGTAGGTTAAATCCTGAAATGAGGAAAACAAGAGTATCTGATGAAGCATGGGCTGAAGTTTCCAAATGGGGTTGTTTCTTCTTACAATTTAAGAAGTTCACATATCTACCGGTATTCATGTACCCAGGGGATCCTTTCTGTCTGCCCCGATATCCAGGGGACAAACTGATCTTGATGGAGTTGGTTAGGCAAATGTTGGATTTTCACAAGTTCCAACAAAGTAAACATAAAGCCTTTGTATCCTTCCCAATTTCTATTGGAAGGTATACTTGTTTGACAGTGGTAAAAGCCAAGAATGTTTTCCATGAGCTTCAGGATAAGTTGAAGAAGCACATGAAGCCCCAAGATGGGTTTGATATTTGAGGAGTCCTCAGGGCATATGGAAGTCTACACCTGCACAGACCAAGCATAGAGGACATCTGGATTGATCTACATAATGAGGTTGTTGTCCAAAGAAAAGATCATAGCAGATTGACACTTGCTGAGATTCAAACACTTGAGCTTGGTAGCTTACCAGAAGGTATTACCGATAATGAAAGTGTTCTGGACCTTTCCTATGATGGACTGAATGAAGATCAATATGTTTTCCCACCTATTGATTGGTCAATCAGTGAAAAATCCTCCATTACAGATACATCAGCTCTGATTCTTGCCCGCACCAAAGCATGGCTCGCCTCTTGGGGGATGACTTTTAAAGATGATAATTTTTCAAAGTTGGTTGCTTCAGAGGTGGGGCCGTTTAAAAAGGGAAAGGAAAAAAGATCTTCTAAGGGGCCTATAAAGGTCAAGTTTGTCAAAAAGAGAAAAGAAAGAGAAATCTCTTCAATTGTTTCTCCAGTTGAAACGGTGGATGTGCCAGAATCACCAACACCACCAGAAATAGGAGAAATTACTTTGGAAGGAGAAGGAAGCCAGCCTCTGGTTTCATCATTTGTTGATTGCCCAACTGAAGAGACCTTATCTCTTGCATCCCAGGATTTGGAGTCTGAATCTGCGCCTCCCCCCTCACAACCAATCCTACCTCCTCATTCTCCATCAACTTCTTCAATCATGGCCAGTATTTTCTCTGGACTCTCACCCCTCTCTGCTAGGACCCAAGTAATCACCAACATGCCCCCTCCTGTGCCTCCTTTTATTGAATCTACTACCACATTGGTAATTATTCCCCCTCCGCTAGTAGAACCTTCTCCCCTTGAGAGTATGATACCAGCTTCTACAACAGTGGCAACTCCCTCTGATACGCCGCAATGGTTACTCGAGAAAACTCTAAGGAAGAGGAAGGTGATTATACCCATACTGGCCTTTTATTTTAGCTCACTCAAGGCTCCTACTGCTAAATCGGCCAAGAAACCCAAAAGAATTTCAAGGGTTTTGGTGGATGCTTCAGGGCATAAGTTCACAGAGATCGCCACTCCCGCAACTAACAACACTAAAGAGGACATAATAGCCTCTGATTATCAGATAACCAGGGTGGCTCTAGGAAAAGTGACAGTAGAAGGGGCACAACATGATGCATGGGATGCTATAAACGTGATGTGCCAGAAGTTGAAAGAAACAAAAGATAGCAGAGATGAGCTTAAGGGAAAGGTGGAGCAGTTGACAGAGGTTTTGCTTAAGCTCTCAAAACCCCTTGAATCCATACCATCTTCTTCTATCCCTGTCGGATTTGATTTCTCATCAGTGCCTACGATTGAGAGGATTAATAAAAAAGGAAGGGTGGTCGATGAGTGGATCCAAAGGCTGCTCCAACAAGGGAAGGAAGTGATTCAAGACGTTGTGAAAATCTATCAATCTTTGGGGGACATTCAGAGTGATGGAGAGAATATGGACGATGATTTCTCTCAAGAAATTGGACATCTTGATTTAACTTTTGAAGCTCTCCAGGTATTAAAGCAAATACCATAACAACTCTTGGTAGAAGAAGGAATCATCCCACATGCAGATAAGCATTTTCAGCTGACCAAAGCCATCAGGTTCAGGCTGAAGATTCTTAACGAAGCCTGCGGTAAGTTGAGAGAATCAAGGGATAAATTGATTGATGGCAAAAGTGATATGGAAGCAGAGTTGCTAAAGATTTGTCCAAAGGTGTTAGTTGGAAACTCAGGCATCCTATCAGCTGATGATCTTTTCAAACAAGTCCAAGAGTTATTTCAGCATGAAGCAATGCACGGATTTTGTATTGAGATCATCGACCAGTTTGTAAGAATTGAACATTCTTTGGAGGCCTTGAGAAGGCTCAACAAAAGATTGAAAAAGCTTCCCGGCAGTGCTGTTGATACCCATGAAACCTGTGAAGTTTTGAATGATCATTCCACTGTGCTTGACGAAAATGAAATGTAAGGCATAATTCGAAAGTTCCAAGAATTTCGGAACAAACAGTCTCAGCTGGAGGAAGAGAAAGATGAAGGAGGGAAAGATGACAATTCAGATTAAGTCTTGATGTTTCATGTCATTTCAATTTTGAAATTGACATGTCTTTTTCATTTCTGTTTCGTCACATTTTTGAATCATATTTTGACTTGGTCTCCTGCGTGAGAGTCAAGCAAAATAGAACTCTTTTTAAAGAACACTATTTTCTAGGATTTATCCTATTTTCTCTCTATTCATTTTATTATAAATAAGGGATGCTTATGCAAGACTCCTCTTAGGCCACTGCTATTTCCATTTTTATGTCACTGCAGGCCATCAAGACCAAGATAGACAGAGCAATCAAGTAACGGGCAGTTGTGTTGCTGTTTTTTGGTTGCGATCTGGCTATCATCGGGTGGTTCTGGAGCTATTTTTTGGCAGATCTCTTTTTTATGTTTCTCTTTTGGCTTATTTTTGATCTTGCCTTCTTTGTTCTGGATCTTTGTATGTTTAGATCCATTTTTCACCTATATTGTAATATCTGGCTGTTGAGCCTTTCTTGGTTGACTGTTTTTCCCTTCTCTGGGCTGCTTCTCTCATCTTTACTATCTGGCTTTTGAGCCCTTTTGTATACAGGGTATAGTCCCTTCAAAACTATTTGCCCTTAATAAAAAAAAAAAAGGGATGCTTATGCATTCCAAAGGGTCGAGATATTTGAAATATTGGGAGCTATTGGAAAGAAGAAAAACTTTGTGTTTTCTTTTAATCATTGTGAAGAACAAGAGTTGATATTATTTTGCAAACTTTGTGTTGTGGGATATATCTTTCTTAAGACATTGTTCTTACGTCCATAATCTTAAGCTATTCTTTGTTGAGCAGCTTAGTGTTTCTAATCATTTCAGACATTATATTTATGATCTAAAGCCCATATGATTATTTCGTGCTTTTTGTTTACTCGAAAGAAAATACATTTCTCTCATTTCCTTTCCATTGTTCTTCTTTCATTGTAATAGTTTCCGACCCAGTTCATTTACGAAAGCAATACCTTTGAATCATGTGGATGTGGATTTTGGGATTCTATCCCAACCCCAATGGTTAGATTAGTGTGAATAATGTATATATTGTTTTTTCTGTGTTTTAGATTAATAATAAGCAGGCAGCCTCACATGTCTTTGAGGAGGGATTTAATCCCATATACTGTGGTTGAACCTCATATTTTGGATTGAAAAAATATCCAACCAACAAAATGACGTGTCCAATTACAGGCCTTAGGAATTATTTTTACATTTTATGCCTTTTGCCATAATGCCTCAAAACACAAAAAGGACCTGCCTTTCCGCCTTTGACCTTTCAAAGCATCAAAACACAAAAAGGGCCCGTCTTTCCACTAGTGCTTGTTTTAGCCAATCAAGATCCTTTGGGCCATGGGGCCAATTTGACACTTTTACAAAAAATAATAAAAGTGACAAGTTTAAATGATAAACCTGCCATGCCATATCCAATCATAGATGTCCACGTATCCGCAAATGTTGGGACAAAATTTGACGCCCAAGTTTTGAATTGTTCTCCATGGACAAAGAAACTGCAAATAATACTAGGCTCGATGTGATCCATAGCCAAAGAAAAGGATTGACAACAACATTTGAATGAAGGGAAATATTTTCAAGCATCCAGATGGGGGAATAGAAAATACTTCAAACTGCAAAGACTAAAGAATTTTCAAGTGAAAAGAGTGATATTAAAAATTGTTGGTTCGAAAATATTTCGCTTGGGAATATTTATGGATAAACGAGTCAACAGTGTGCAGGGCATAGCCCCTCTTTGAGTCAGCAAAGCGAAACTGGTTTATTGCTATTCTACCAACAGGAATCTATGCAAGTATCACAATATTCTGCCTTTAGGGGTTTGGGATCTCATCCTAGTAGGGGTGTTTCCAACTGTGGAAAGAAAATAACGAAGGGGGAGACGGAGGAAAGATCAGATCCAAAGGGAGAAAAGAAATGAATTCCAAAGCAGATGGGTCAAAGGGTCTATGGTTTGGGTTGTAGTAAACATAGCCGAACCTACTTACATAGAAAGATAAAGAAATACTGATGAATAAATGACAACAAAGTAGAAGTAAATCCAACAGAACAATCATATAAATCTAACATAAGAAAGATCTGATATTAAAACACTTGTATTCAGCACAAAGTCTAAATATATTGTATTTAATGTTTGTTTCTGTTATAGAGAGTTCAAAATATTCTTCTTACTTCTATTTCTCATCTGAAAAGTATTCACCCCCGAATACAACAAGTATTCGAGTATTTATAGAAGAAGGAGAAGAAGGAAGGCAAAAAGGAACCAACCACCTATTTACATAATATCTACAAAATATCTCAAAGTCATGTTGACTTTTGACAACTTGATGGAGGACATCATCCCATGGTGCAACATGGATGATGTCATCATTTGTGCCAACATATTTTGATGGATTCTACGTCAAAAGTGACCTCTGTCCCCAGCCCTTGCGAAACGATCTCCTTGAAGATCTGAATGGTTTCGTCAACCTTCCTTAAGGTGAAAGAACGAGTAAGCAACCCTGGAGACATTGTTAGAACAATTTGTTCCATCTGATGCATTACGTCCAGGGATTCTTCCTTTACCTTATCAATCTTTTCGAGGACGCATTCCAGTTGATCCATCCAGTAATCTAGAGTGGAAAGGGTTTTATTGAGGGCCCTGGGGTGACCAAAAATGCTGAACTTGACCAGATCTTTGACTGAACTGTCAAACATTCATTGAAAGGTCTCATGTTGTAGCCTAGCATGGTCTAGCTCTTCGGATATGGGTCTTGCTAACGCCTGGAGTTCTTTATTCACCTTGTTAATGTTCAGATACAAATTGGTGAACATGGCGATCACTTGTTCACTGTCCTTGAGGATCTGGCTCCTCCAGGTCGAAACTGCCATACCCTGCTTGCAGATATTTGCATATTCATTAATTTTACCCTGACTCATAGGCTCAGGAGTTTCGGCGGTAGTTGTGGGAGGTGCACTGCCCATCTTCTGTAAGGCATGGAGCAGATGTTTATTTTGCTCTTTTAGTAGCCTTTTCTCTTCTTTTACTTCTTGAAGCTTCTTGCAGAGGGCGTCAACAGCAAATAGGGCCTCTCCCTAAAGGCTTTTAGAAGACGTCCCCATTGTGACTTGATTCACTGTGTAATCTATCGAAGACAGATCGTTTTTATCTTTCAGAGGATTGGGGTATGTGATCTCCATTACCCTCTCTCCCGAAGCACTCTGAGAGAAGCGTGTGATAGGCTTTTGCTTCTTAGCCCCCTTTGATTGGATAACGGAAAAGCCCATCGGTGCGATGGGAACTTTCCTTTTCTATTGACTTAGGTGCTAGGAGATCTAGGCTGGACTTAGGGGAGAAGGACCAGAAATAGAGAAGGGGGCAGCTGTAGTAGTAGAAGGGAAAAACGTGGAGACACGTGGCGGTGGCATACAGAGAAAAGCTGAGGAAGTGCCCATGGGAGGAAGGGATACTATAGGGGAGGAAGACATAGGAAGGGAAGGGAGCTTAAAGATGAGGGAATAAATGGAGGGGGATAGGTCTGCGAGAGAAGAGAAGATGGACGAGGAAGCAGGAGGAATGGTAGAAGAAGGGGGAGAGGACACGACCAAAGGGATGGTTGTTTGGGTCACTCGAAGAGGGGAAGGAGGAGAGGGAGAAGGGACAGAAGGGACCTCAATTGTTATAGTTGTTGCCACATCCTGAGTGGATATGCCTATTGGAACATATAAGGTGGGCTTTCAGGAGCTTCCTCTTGGGTGGAACTTGATTCACCCTCTATTCCTTTTCCCTTGCCTTTTGGTTGCTTTGATAGAGGAGGTGCATTGCCCAATGGAGAGGTTGTGAAATTGACTTCGAGGTAGATGAGCCCATTCATTTGGCACCAATGCTCCGTCCTGCGTAGAGTTTCCTTGACCCTTTCCTCTATTGTCTGGGGTGCTTTATTTCTATCAATCACCGTGAAAGGCCAATCGTCCCCACCTGTGTCAAGATACACTTGATCCACTTCTTGCTCAGTAGTTTGGTAGCCTTTGTGGACGATGGCCACCCCGTACTGGATTATTTCTGCTAAGGCCAAGCGAGAATGGTCCTTTCTCCTGAGCTCAACCTCATGATATATATCGATGTAGATATCTTTGATCTGAGGGATGTGGATTGGGTTGAGCTTGGCCCTAGGCAGACAATTTCTTGGGTCAAAGGTGGGCCTTTCTGGGAAGTTATGTTTCAGATTCAGCAGCTCCAGCTCTGCAAGCATGTCTTTTGCCTTGTGGTGAGTGAGACACGTATACCTACCCACTGTGAGGGGGAAAGGAGTTCCACCCTTATTTCTCTTGAGGCACTTCTCATGGTAGGTGATTAGCTACCTTGACAGCTCTAGCAAGATTAATTTGGTACCGGCATACCTTGGTAGTTTAGTTCGTTCTCCCAAGAAGTTAACCACCCTTAGATAGGTGAATGTGGGTAATTGAGTGAACAGGGCCCCCCACTTCTCGGTAGCTGCTACAATACTGTTGATCGTGCGACCATGAGTCATATTCGACCTCAATAGGTAGATGATGAAATAGAAGAATGCATCATTGATCTTTGTAAATTGGGGGATACTATTTTCCAACTTCAGTTCTGGATAGTATTCATAGATTTTAACCTAGGGCCAAACCCTGCACCGCATCAAAGCTGGATAATCTCTTTCTGAAGCTGCAGCATAGACCATGTAGGAGTTCATATAGAACCTCCCTGTTGTGTTAAGTTATTGTAGCTACTTAGAGATTGTGCTGCTTATGATTTCTGCCCACTCAAAGCGTTGATCGGGCACATTTTTGTTCATTGTTTCTAGGTACCGCAATGTCCACTTGTGAAAATAATGGGTGTCATGAAGCCCAAATACTCTGCTCAGGAATGTAATGGTGTCGCTGAGTTCCTCTGAAAATTCACTACAATGAATGACTTGTGGCCACCGAGTCACCACCTTTTTATTCTTCAAATATACCTCATTCATCAGCTGCATACACTGATCTTCATTGTCATCCTAGGCCTTGATGTAGTCTTCCTGGCTAATGGCCACAAAGTGCCAGTGGTGAGGGATGCCGAGCATTATTTCGAAATGGTGGGCAGTGAGGTTGATTATAACCTCACCCTTCTCATTGTGGACACATCTTGTGTCTTTTTTGTAGCATCGAGCAACTACCATCATAAATTCATTGTTCACGGCGCTAACTGGGATTCCTCCAGCAAAGTGCAGGGCACTGCTTATCAATTTGTCCATCCAAGGACTTTGTGTGAGCTTCCTGGTTCTGGCCCAGAACTCCTCCATATCAATGTGTCCAAGTTCTGAGTCTATGATATCTAAGTCACACTCTGCCTGGGATTCGGGCATTCTGACCCTCTTATATTTATACTTCATTTCTTCTTATGTGAGCTTGGCCTTGCCTTTAGATTTGGTAGGTTTCTTGCTTGATGTTGACATATGTAACTCCGAACTCAGTTACTGATCTGCAAGGAGAAGAAGCAAAACGTAACACAATAAGGTCATGTTAGTGGTTTGATCTTCCATTAAAGCATTAACAGGAGAAAGAGTTTAATGATTTAAATGCTTGAGGGCGCAGGACGCATGGATACTGCAGACTGTAGGGCTAAATAGTACGGTGCATAGAAAAAGGCTGTTCCAACAGGAAAATTAGCGCCAAAGGGCGCATGGCACATGGAAATTGCATGGTACATTTTTTTGTTGCAATCAAAAGTGTGCTTGCGCCATATGTATGCATTTTATAACGGGGGCATGGATGTAGCATGTTACATGGGTACAGGATGTGCCAAAGGGCACAGGATTTGTGCATGTTACATCATTTTTTCATGTGCCATAAGGGATCCTGGCACAATGCATGGAAGGTCTGCATGACATGCTATTATTGTAATGAGGGATGCGCCTGCGCCGTTTTATAGTTTTGCACTTAGCGCGGATAATTTCTATGTTGCATACATGCAGGGTGTGCCAAAGGGTGCAGGTTTTAACGATGCAACAAATGAGTTTGGTGTGCCATGAGGGGGTGCGAGGAAAGTGTTTGCAACAAACTAAGGAAGTGCGCCATGAGGGCACAACTTTTCATTATGTAGCAAGCAGGGAATATGTGCCATTGGCACAACTGTTCTTCATGTTGCAGGGTGCGCCAATGTGCCAAAGGAGAAGAAAAATATAGTTTCTTTTTAAGCTTTGATTCTCTCTTTGAGGGGTTTATATGTGGTTAAGCTCCTTTTTAGGGTACCTTGGGGTGATGAAGAGGCTTAAACAAAGAGTTTTTAAGAAATCATTTTAGGACAGAGTCTCCTCTACCAGCAAATCTGGAAAGAGGGGGAAGAACATGTGGAAGAATGGAAAAGACAGCAAGGAAGGGGGGGGGGAAGTTCATGATTTCACAGTCTTTCCAATCCAATCCATACCAACAAGTAGCCAAAAACCACAAACACAAAGTGCACAAAAGAAAGAGGACCTCTTACCAGGATAAATAGTGGAGAAGTGTGCAAACGGGTCCATGAAAAGATTCGAAAGTGACAGGGCTGGTGCGCTGACAGGTACAGAGAAAAATAATCACGTGATTTGTGTTTGGTGACAATGACAGCGTAGATGCACCTATATATAGGCGAGGTGGTAATAAATGTGCCATCAACTTTTTCAAATGGTGCCATGAAAAACATTGTTGACACAAGAAAACATGCGCCCTTGGCGCACTGAAACACTTGCCGTACATGAAGTTAAGTGCGCCTTATGGCGCACCAAAAGTGCTGTTGAAACCAAGAATATGTGCACCCTTGGCGCACCAAAAAGTGGCGCAACAAAATTATTGTTAACATGAAGGTGCATGCGCCTTGGCGCATGTAAGGAAGACTCAACATAGTGAGGTGCATCAAAACACCTGTTGACACGAGAAAGCATGCACCAAAGGATTTAAAGGGGGCGCACCAAAACTTGATGTTTCATAGTCATTATGTGTGCCCAACCAAAAAAGACCAAAAAAGGCTAAGTTCGGAAAACTAGATTTCTCGGGAAGGGATTTTGCAACGTTCTGAACACAAGGGGTCCCTGACGAGGGACCGGAAATTTTTTTTGGTAAGGTTATCAGTAAAATTGCCCTTGCCAATTTTAGCGGGATAACAGCTGGCTCTTTCTGGGGACTATCTCTGAGCGACCCTTAGGGTAGAGAATCCCAGATCTCACATGCCTATCCATTGGGTAACAGAGTCAAAAACAAGGGCGACTTGAAAGGGAAACACACAACCAGCAAAAGCAAACACATGACAAAAACAACACACAAATGAAGTAAATTGTACAAAGAAGAGAGCAAGCTCTACTTCCTGAAGATTTTCAGATGTTACTCGTTATAGGGAAGCGGGGAGATCAGTTCCATCCAGATACGAGAGATAGAAACTAATCTCTCTATTGAGTTTGCTTGATCTTGAAGGGCCCTCTCCATAGGGAATCAAACTTTCAGTGCATACCTTTCAGCTCTCTTCATTTTTTCTCCCACAAAAGGACGAGGTCTCCCACCTGGAATTTTCTTGGCTTATATTTTTCATTGAACAATCTTTTGACCTGATTCTGATGTTCGGTGATCTTGTCGACCACCTTTACTGTCTTTTCTTCGAGCTCTGCTAGATACATGATCCTTTTTTTAAGGGAACTTTGAAAAGTTTCATCTTTGATTTCCCGTGTCAAAACACAGAGCAGGGATTTCAGTGGAAATGGGAAGCTCGGCATCGATGCCATATAACACTTGAAAAGGTGACATATCGAGAGAGCTCTTTGGGAGTAATTCAATCTACTTCAAAAAAATCTACCCACAAGCATCGTAAAGGACTTGTGCCACATTCGTTTTTCCTTGTCCCCACTTTCGTATGATGGTCACCAAGTTTTGTGTTACTGGATTCTTCTTGACCAATTTCCCTAGGGGAATAAACGTGGGAGGTGTGAGCCAAAGTGGTTTAGTGGTTGGTTGTGTAGGTCGGAAAAAAACGAAGAACTGTCTCGTGAAGAGAAGTTTAAAGCAGTAGCAACTGACAACAGCGGGTGGTGGAACGCCAAACCTGACAATAGGGGGGCTGGTGGAGGGAAACGGGGCAACAACGTGAAGTGACAATGGGGGAACAGGGAGGTCGGCGACCCACTGTTGAAGGAAGCGATTGGGGGGGGAGGGAATACCATTTCCAGTGACGCGAGTGTTGGGGGGGAGGGAGGGGCGGGATAAAACAGGCCCCACGAAAGTGGGAGGGGCGGCAACAATGCCCGGAGGTAGAGGGAAAACAGCTACGTACTGGGGCTTGCCGATGACTGCGGGCAAGGCTCCACCTTCTACCGGTGGGCCTGTACTTGGAAAAAGCGTCGGGCCAATAGTACCTAGGCCGGAGATCTTGTTTGATGTGACGGAAGAGGAGAAATGGCCCCACAGCTGAATTATGAAAACTTCAAGTAACTTCACCGCGTGTGGCGTTGTCAAACACATCGCAAAAGCACCGGCGAGCCCACCATGGGTAGAAACTGCATCTCCTTATGTCAGAGTGGTGCGGCGCGGGGAGAGTTGTGGTATTAGGGTGCTTTCGCGTGGGGGGAGTAGGGGAGCGGGGGGGGAAGGCGCCGCAGGGAAGAGAAAGCAAGAGCGGAAGACCTGGACGCAGTGCTTGTGGTGGGTTGGATGTTTTTGTGTTTGGGTGTGTGTTTGTTTTTTGTGTGGTTTTGTGTTGTGTGGTTGTGTGTGTGGTTGTTGTGTGGAGACAAAGAGGGACCAAGAGGCAGGGGGAAGCAAGGGAGCGACGAGCGGGCGAGGGGCGGGAGGGGGGGGGGACAAGCCGCGGGGGCCCGGGAAACGGCCGAGCCGGGGGGGGCGGCCAGAAGGGGGACAGAAGCCAGGGGCCGCGGACCAACGGGGGGGGTGGGAGAGCTAGAGCGGAATGCGAACCGGGCAAGCCACGTCCGCCGGTCCGCGCAAGCGGCCGAACGCCCGTTGAGGGAAAGGAACGGGACGGCAGGGGGCGGACCCCACACCCCTGTAGAAGAATTGAAAATGGGAATACCTGAAAGTTTTGACGGCTTTGGGGGACAAGGTGAAGGCATCTTGGCCAATTGAGACATTGGTTTATTCGGTAGGCTAGAGGGGCGAGCGCAGGAACGGAAGGGGAATTGCACATCCCTCAGAAGGATTGTTGCCTCAAGATGGCAGATAAGTTGCGCAGACGCAGAGCGAGACCTGATAAAGCCCTGGGAGAAGGCCAGGACACACTGGGACTGGTGGCGTGAGCGCAAAGCTTTTATTTCTTCGCCGTGACTTCTTTCTCTCGCTGCCATCAAAAATTGGTGACCCTTCAACCATCATGTGTAAATTTGGCGATTTTTCAGCAATGCCGGGAACAAAGCACCTAGAAAATTCACCTTTTCCAGAAGATACGTCGGTCTTGCCTGTAGGCAAGGTGAGGGCTCTGAAATATCCTTAACTCCTTTCGTTATCATCGGCGTTGTCCTTCTTTGCTAACAACATGCCCCAGCAAGTTTTCCTTCTAGACTCCACAAACAAATTTTTTGTGGGTTTCCGGGAATCTGCCTCGCTCTAGCTAATACTTGCTCTATGATTCACAATGATCACCACTTCGTATTTTACAGAACATATTTAAGTCATCTAGATAACCCAAATGACCTTCCCCATCATACCTTGAAGGCAAGGTCCATGGCCCTTTGAAAAGTGGTGCAGCATTGGTTAGGCCGAAAGGCATCCTATCTGTAGGCCAACGTCTACCCCAAGAGTAGTAGTGAGTGTGTCTAAATTGATCTTCTGGGGAGACTTCAATCTTGTGTACCTAAAAACCATCAAGCATGATACATTTCTGATCCCTTACTAACAGTGCAGAACTGGATTCATTAGGAATGGGTATTGTATTTTAAGGAAGCTTGATTCAAGTTTGAAAATCTACGCATATGCCGTATTTAACTTTTTCTTGGCATACTACACAATGTTTTGCTACCCAAGTAAACTATGAGGGCTAGGAAAATGATTTCTCTCATCCAGCATTTTCTGACTTTTCAGCTTGGATATAACCTGAATCTTAGGGTTATAATCCCTCTGCGTCTGTGAAAGGGTTTGACGTCCTCGTTTCGCGGGATGTCATGTTGAATTTTCCGTTGGCTTAAAGACTTCATCTTTCATATCAGCTAGACCATGCCAATCATCCATGGCTTTCTTCATAGTTGGAAAAACTTCCCGTCTCCTTAGGTTGCAACATTTGCCATGTTCCCAAAACTGTGGATTTTCTACCGACACCCTAAATTAACCATTTCGGTTTCTGGGAGGAGCCCATACCATCCTCCGTTTTCTTTTGCACAAAATGGTCATTCTATCAAACAACTATGCCAAAGAAAGACAGGCCCCTTGGTAATTTTTTCCCTTTACTAACATAGGCGTTCCTTCCTCTCTGGAGTCATAGTCCTTGAAGCATGGACTGATTCACGGCAAGTGGAAGTGGATCCGTTAAAGTGAAGCCCTAAATTGTCCACCTGTCTATAAAACAAGGAATGTGATCGTAACATCGTTGAATCCTTGTTAATGCTGAGAATTATCTGGCATGCTTGAGGCAAAAAAACCATCTCAATGTTGTATTTGTCTATTTTCAAACAGGGTGCGGAGCTGATGGATGCTAACAGCCATAATCGGCCATGTCATTCTGACCTCTTGGAATGGGATTCTATTGAAAAGCATCAAATTTTCTCGATGCTTTCCCACACCGCATTACGATAGTGCATGAGCCTCCATTCGTCACTTGGATAGATCCTCTTAACCTCAATTCACTAAAAGACCTGCCATTTCCGACTTTGACCTTTCAAAGCATCAAAACACAAAAAGGGCCCGTCTTTTTCTCCACTAGTGCTTTGTTTAGCCAATCAAGATCCCTTTGGGCCATGGGGCCAATTTGACACTTTTACAAAAAATAATAAAAGTGACAAGTTTAAATGATAAACCTGCCATGCCATATCCAATCATAGATGTCCACGTATCGCAAATGTGGGACCAAAATTTGACGCCCCAAGTTTTGAATTGTTCTCCATGGACAAGGAAACTGTAAAAAATACTAGGCTCGATGTGATCACATAGCCAAAGAAAAGGATTGACCAACAACATTTGAATGAAGGGAAATATTTTCAAGCATTCCAGATGGGGGGAATAGAAAATACTTCAAACTGCAAAGACTAAAGAACTTTTCAAGTGAAAAGAGTGATATTAAAATTGTTGGTTCGACAATATTTCGCTTCGGGAATATTTATGGATAAACGAGTCACAGTGTGCAGGGCATAGCCCCTCTTTGAGTCAGCAAAGCGAAATGGTATTAGTGCTATTCTACCAACATGGAATCTATGCAAGTATCACAATATTCTGCCTTTAGGGGTTTGGGATCTCATCCTAGTAGGGGTGTTTCCAACTGTGGAAAGAAAATAACGAGGGGGAGACGGAGGAAAGATCAGATCCAAAGGGAGAAAGAAATGACATGATTCCAAGCAGATGGGTCAAGGGTCTATGGTTGGGTTGTAGTAAAACATAGCCGAACCTACTTACATAGAAAGATAAAGAAATACTGATGAATAAATGACAACAAAGTAGAAGTAAATCCAACAGAACAATCCATAAATCTAACATAAGAAAGATCTGATATTCAAAAACACTTGTATCAGCACAAGCTAAAGATATGGTATTTAATGTTTGTTTCTGTTATAGAGAGTTCAAAATATTCTTCTTACTTCTATTTCTCATCTGAAAAGTATTCACCCCCGAATACAAACATATTCGAGTATTTATAGAAGAGGAGAAGAAGGAAGGCAAAAAGGAACCAACCACCTATTTACATAATATCTACAAAATATCTCAAGTCATGTGGACTTTGACAACTTGATGGAGGACACTCATCCATGGTGCAACATGGATGATGTCATCATTTGTGGCCAACATATTTTGATGGATTCTACGTCAAAAGTGACCTCTGTCCCCAGCCCTTGCGAAACGATCCTCCTGAAGATCTGGAATGGTTTTCGTCAACCTTCCTTAAGGTGAAAGAACGAGTAAGCAAACCCTGGAGACATTGTTAGAACAATTTGTTCCATCTGATGCATTACGTCCAGGATTCTTCCTTTACCTTATCAATCTTTTCGAGGACGCATTCCAGTTGATCCTCCAGTAATCTAGAGTGGAAAAGGGTTTTATTGGGGGCCCTGGGGTGACCAAAAATGCTGAACTTGACCAGATCTTTGACTGAACTGTCAAACATTCATTGAAAGGTCTCATGTTGTAGCCTAGCATGGTCTAGCTCTTCGGATATGGGTTCTTGCTACCCGCCTGGAGTTCTTTATTCACCTTGTTAATGTTCAGGATACAAATGGTGAACATGGCGATCAACTTGTTCACTGTCCTTGAGGATCTGGCTCCTCCAGGTCGAAACTGCCATACCCTGCTTGCAGATATTTGCATATTCATTTAATTTTACCCTGACTCCTGGCTCAGGAGTTTCGGCGGTTATGTGTGGGAGGTGCACTGCCCATCTTCTGTAAGGCATTGGAGCAGATGTTTATTTTGCTCTTTTAGTAGCCTTTCTTCTTCTTTTACTTTCTGAAGCTTCTTGCAGAGGGCGTCAACGCAAATAGGGCCTCTCCCTAAGGCTTTTAGAAGACGTCCCCATTGTGACTTGATTCACTGTGTAATCTATCGACGACAGATCGTTTTTATCTTTCAGAGGATTGGGGTATGTGATCTTCCATTACCCTCTCTCCCGAAAGCACTCTGCGAGAAGCGTGGGAATAGGCTTTTGCTCTTAGCCCCTTTGATTGGATAACGGAAAAGCCCATCGGTGCGATGGGAACTTTCCTTTTCTATGACTTAGGTGCTAGGAGACTAGTGCTGGACTTAGGGGAGAAGGACCCGAAATAGAGAAGGGGGGTGCAGCTGTAGTAGTAGAAGGGAAAAACGTGGAGACACGTGGCGGTGGCATACAGAGAAAGCTGAGGAAAGTGCCCATGGGGAGGAAGGGATACTTAGGGGAGGAAGACATAGGAAGGGAAGGGAGCTTAACGATGAGGGAACTAAATGGGGGGCTAGGTCTGCGAGAGAAGAGAAGATGGACGAGGAAGCAGGAGGAATGTAGAAGAAGGGGGAGAGGACACGACCAAAGGGATGGTTGTTTGGGTCACTCGAAGAGGGGAAGGAGGAGAGGGAGAAGGGACAGAAGGGAACTCAATTGTTATAGTTGTTGCCACATCCTGAGTGGATATGCCTATTGGAACATATAAGGTGGGCTTTCAGGAGCTTCCTCTTGGGTGGAAACTTGATTCACCCTCTATTCCCTTTTCCCTTGCCTTTTGGTTGCTTTGATAGAGGAGGTGCATTGCCCAATGGAGAGGTTGTGAAATTGACTTCGAGGTAGATGAGCCCATTCATTTGGCACCAATGCTCCGTCCTGCGTAGAGTTTCCTTGACCCTTTCCTTCTATTGTCTGGGGTGCTTTATTTCTATCAATCACCGTGAAAGGCCAATCGTCCCCACCTGTGTCAAGATACACTTGATCCCTTCTTGCTCAGTAGTTTGGTAGCCTTTGTGGACGATGGCCACCCCGTACTGGATTATTTCTGCTAAGGCCAAGCGAGAATGGTCCTTTCTCCTGAGCTCAACCTCATGATATATATCGATGTAGATTCTTTGATCTGAGGGATGTGGATTGGGTTGAGCTTGGCCCTAGGCAGACAATTTCTTGGGTCAAAGGTGGGCCTTTCTGGGAAGTTATGTTTCAGATTTCAGCAGCTCCAGCTCTGCAAGCATGTCTTTTGCCTTGTGGTGAGTGAGACACGTATACCTACCCCACTGTGAGGGGGAAAGGAGTTCCACCCTTATTTCCTCTTGAGGCACTTCTCATGGTAGGTGATTAGCTACCTTTGACAGCTCTAGCAAGATTAATTGGTACCGGCATACCTTGGTAGTTTAGTTCGTTTCTCCCAAGAAGTTAACCACCCTTAGATAGGTGAATGTGGGTATTGATGTGAACAGGGCCCCCCACTTCATCGGTAGCTGCCTACAATACTGTTGATCGTGCGACCATGAGTCATATTCGACCTCAATAGGTAGATGATGAAATAGAAGAATGCATCATTGATCTTTGTAAATTGGGGGATACTATTTCCAACTTCAGTTCTGGATAGTATTCATAGATTTAACCTAGGGCCAACCCTTGCACCGCATCAAAGCTGGATACATCTCTTTCTGAAGCTGCCAGCATAGACATGTAGGAGTTCATATAGAACCTCCTGTTGTGTTAGTTATTGTAGCTACTTAGAGATTGTGCTGCTTATGATTTCTGCCCACTCAAGTCGTTGATCGGGCACATTTTTGTTCATTGTTTCTAGGTACCGCAATGTCCCACTGGTGAAATAATGGGTGTCATGAAGCCCAAATACTCTGCTCAGGAAATTTAATGGTGTCGCTGAGTTCCTCTGAAAATTTCCACTACAATGAATGACTTGTGGCCACCGAGTCACCACCTTTTTATTCTTCAATATACCTCATTCATCAGCTGCATACACTGATCTTCATGTCATCCTAGGCCTTGATGTAGTCTTCCTGGCTACTGGCCACAAAGTGCCAGTGGTGAGGGATGCCGAGCATTATTCGAACTGGTGGGCAGTGAGGTTGATTATAACCTCACCCTTCTCATTGTGGGACACATCTTGTGTCTTTTTGTAGCATCGAGCAACTACCATCATAAATTTCATTGTTACGGCGCTAACTGGGATTCCTCCAGCAAAGTGCAGGGCACTGCTTATCAATTTGTCCATCCAAGGACTTTGTGTGAGCTTCCTGGTTCTGGCCCAGAACTCCTCATATCAATGTGTCCAAGTTCTGAGTCTATGCATATCTAAGTCACACTCTGCCTGGGATTCGGGCATCTGACCCTCTTATATTTATACTTCATTTCTTCTTATGTGAGCTTGGCCTGCCTTAGATTTTGGTAGTTTCCTTGCTTGATGTTGACATAATGTAACTCCGAACTCAGTTACTGATCTGCAAGGAGAAGAAGCAAAACGTAACCACAATAAGGGTCATGTTAGTGGTTTGATCTTCCATTAAAGCATTAACAGGAGAAAGAGTTTAATGATTAAATGGCTTGAGGGCGCAGGACGCATGGATACTGCAGACTGTAGGGCTAAATAGTACGGTGCATAGAAAAAGGCTGTTCCAACAGGAAAAGTAGCGCCAAAGGGCGCATGGCACATGGAAATTGCATGGTACATTTTTTTGTTGCAATCAAAGTGTGCTTGCGCCATATGTATGCATTTTATAACGGGGGCATGGATGTAGCATGTTACATGGGTACAGGATGTGCCAAAGGGCACAGGATTTGTGCATGTTACATCATTTTTCATGTGCCATAAGGGATCCTGGCACAATTGCATGGAAGGTCTGCATGACATGCTATTATTGTAATGAGGGAGCGCCTGCGCCGTTTTAGTTTTGCACTTAGCGCGGATACTTTCCTATGTTGCATACATGCAGGGTGTGCCAAAGGGGTGCAGGTTTTAACGATGCAACAAAATGAGTTTGGTGTGCCATGAGGGGGTGCGAGGAAAGTGTTTGCAACAAACTAAGGAAGTGCGCCATGAGGGCACAACTTTCATTATGTAGCAAGCAGGGAATATGTGCCATTGGCACAACTGTTCTTCATGTTGCAGGGTGCGCCAATGTGCCAAAGGAGAAGAAAATATAGTTTCTTTTTAAGCTTTGATTCTCTCTTTGAGGGGTTTATATGTGGTTAAGCTCCTTTTTAGGGTACCTTGGGGTGATGAAGAGGCTTAAACAAAGAGTTTTTAAGAAATCATTTTAGGACAGAGTCTCCTCTACCAGCAAATCTGGAAAGAGGGGGAAGAACATGTGGAAGAATGGAAAAGACAGCAAGGAAGGGGGGGGGGAAGTTCATGATTTCACAGTCTTTCCAATCCAATCCATACCACAAGTAGCCAAAAACCACAAACACAAAGTGCACAAAAGAAAGAGGACCTCTTACCAGGATAAATAGTGGAGAAGTGTGCAAACGGGTCCATGAAAAAGATTCGAAAGTGACAGGGCTGGTGCGCTGACAGGTACAGAGAAAAATAATCACGTGATTTGTGTTTGGTGACAATGACAGCGTAGATGCACCTATATATAGGCGAGGTGGTAATAAATGTGCCATCAACTTTTTCAAATGGTGCATGAAAAACATTGTTGACACAAGAAAACATGCGCCCTTGGCGCACTGAAACACTTGCCGACATGAAGTTAAGTGCGCCTTTGGCGCACCAAAAGTGCTGTTGAAACAAGAATATGTGCACCCTTGGCGCACCAAAAAGTGGCGCAACAAAATTATTGTTAACATGAAGGTGCATGCGCCTTGGCGCATGTAAGGAAGACTCAACATAGTGAGGTGCATCAAAACACCTGTTGACACGAGAAAGCATGCACCAAAGGATTTAAAGGGGGCGCACCAAAACTTGATGTTTCATAGTCATTATGTGTGCCCAACCAAAAAAGACCAAAAAAGGCTAAGTTCGGAAAACTAGATTTCTCGGGAAGGGATTTTGCAACGTTCTGAACACAAGGGGTCCCTGACGAGGGACCGGAAATTTTTTTTGGTAAGGTTATCAGTAAAATTGCCCTTGCCAATTTTACGGGATAACAGCTGGCTCTTTCTGGGGACTATCTCTGAGCGACCCTTAGGGGTAGAGAATCCCAGATCTCACATGCCTATCCATTGGGTAACAGAGTCAAAAACAAGGGCGACTTGAAAGGGAAACACACAACCAGCAAAAGCAAACACATGACAAAAACAAACACACAAATGAAGTAAATTGTACAAAGAAGAGAGCAAGCTCTACTTCCTGAAGATTTTCAGATGTTACTCGTTATAGGGAAGCGGGAGATCAGTTCCATCCAGATACGAGAGATAGAAACTAATCTCTCTATTGAGTTGCTTGATCTTGAAGGGCCCTCTCCATAGGGAATCAAACTTTCAGTGCATACCTTTCAGCTCTCTTCATTTTTCTCCCACAAAAGGACGAGGTCTCCCACCTGGAATTTTCTTGGCTTATATTTTTCATTGAACAATCTTTTGACCTGATTCTGATGTTCGGTGATCTTGTCGACCACCTTTACTGTCTTTTCTTCGAGCTCTGCTAGATACATGATCCTTTTTTTAAGGGAACTTTGAAAAGTTTCATCTTTGATTTCCCGTGTCAAACACAGAGCAGGGAGTTCAGTGGAAATGGGAAGCTCGGCATCGATGCCATATAACACTTGAAAAGGTGACATATCGAGAGATCTCTTGGGAGTAATGCAATCTACCCACAAGGCATCGTATAAGGACTTGTGCCACATTCGTTTATTCTTGTCCACCAGCTTTCGTATGATGGTCACCAAGTTTGTGTTACTGGATTCTTCTTGACCATTTCCCTGAGGGTAATAATCTGAGGTGTGAGCCAAAGTTATTTTGTATTCGTAGAAAAAACTAATAACTTCTCGTGAAGAGAAGTTAGAAGCATTATCAACAACAATCTTGTTTGGAACGCCAAACCTGACAATGATGTTTTCTTTGATGAAACTGCAAACAACTTCGGAAGTGACATGTTTGACAGGTATGGCTTCTACCCACTTGGTGAAGTAATCTATTGTTGTTAGGACATACCTATTTCCAGAACTCGATTGGGGATTGAGTGTGCTGATAAAATCAATTCCCCACTAATTGAATGGTTCGTCAACAATGACCGGTTAGAGGGGAAAAACAGCTAACTTGGGCTTGCCGATGAACTGCTGGCAAGGCTCACACTTTGCTACCCAGGTGGCTGTATCTTGGAAAAGCGTCGGCCAATAGTACCTAGCCCGGATGATCTTGTGTGATGTTACGGAAGAGGAGAAATGGCCCCCACAGGCTGAATTATGAAAACTTTCAAGTAACTTCACCTGCTGTGGCTTGTCAACACATCGCAAGAAGACACCGTCTATCCCACATTTGTATAAACTGTCATCCCAGATGACATATTTGGCTGCTCTGAGATTTATAGTGTGCTTCTCCTTTGTAGTTAGGTGAGCTGGGAATTCGCCTCAGGTAAGAAAGAAAGCAATATCGGAATACCACTCATTGCTGGTTATGACAAATAGGACCAGAGGCAGTGAATCAAGTTTATCTAGCTGGTCTTGTGCTTTATTGGTACAATCATCTTTTTCCCTGGAAACTTCCGATCCTTGGTTTTCGGCCATAAGTTGACATAAGCCTTTGCCTCTTACCAACTTGGTTGGTTTTATATCTAGATCGTATTCCTGAACCTTTCCAATCCAATTTCCTCGCAAGCTTCCTAACTCCTGTTGAGTTAAAATTAACTTGACTGCAGTGTCAGGGACCAGCACCACTGTATAAGAATTTAAAATGTAATACCTGAAATTTTTGACTGCTTTGACAATGGTGAAGGCATGCTTTTCCAATTGAGACATTTTTAATTCGTGAGGCTAGAGGGGAGAGCTCATGAACGTAATTGGGAATTCAACATCCTCAGAATTATTTTGCATCAAGATGGCAGATAAAGTATGCTCAGACGCATAGCTATACATGATAAAATCCTTGGAGAAGTCAGGACACACTGGGACTGGTGCGTGAGCGACAGAAGCTTTTATTTCTTCGAATGACTTCTTTCCTTCCTCGCTCCATCAAAAATTTGGTGACCCTTTCATCATGTGTAATATGTGGCGAGTCTTTTCAGCAAATTCGGGAACAAAGCACCTAAGAAAATTCACCTTTCCAAAGAAAGAATGAACGTCGGTCTTGCTTGTAGGCAAGGTGAGGCTCTGAATAGCCTTAACTCTTTCGGTATCTATCTTCGTTCCTTCTTTGCTAACAACATGCCCCAGCAAGTTTCCTTCTATGACTCCAAAAACAAATTTTTTTGGGTTCAGGGAAATCCCATGCTCTCGGCATCTAGCTAATACTTGCTCCATATGATCACAATGATCACTTCGTTGTTTAGAGAACATAGTTAAGTCATCTAGATAAACCAAAATGACCTTCCCCATCATACCTTTGAATGCAAGGTCCATGGCCCGTTGAAAAGTGGTGCCAGCATTGGTTAGGCCGAAAGGCATCCTGCTGTAGGCAAACGTACCCCAGGGAGTAGTGAGTGTTGTCTTAAATTGATCTTCTGGTGAGACTTCAATCTGGTTGTAGCCTAAAAAACCATCAAGCATGGAAAACATTTCTGATCCAGTTACTACTTGCAGAACTTGATTCATTATAGGAAGTGGGTAGTTGTATTTTAAGGAAGCTTGATTCAAGTTTTGAAAATCTACGCATATGCGTATTTAACCATTTTTCTTGCATACTAGCACAATGTTTGCTACCCAAGTACTATGATGGATAGGAAAAATGATTCTCGCATCCAGCATTTTCTGAATTTCAGCTTGGATAGTACCTGAGATCTTAGGGTTATAATACCTCTGCTTCTGGTGAAAGGGTTTGACGTCCTCTTTCAACGGGATGTCATGTTGAATGTCCTTTGGCTTAAAAGACTTCATATCAGCGTAGGACCATGCCAATACATCCATGTATTTCTTCAGTAGTTTGAAAAACTTCCGCTTCTCCTTAGGTGTGCAACATTTTGCAATGTTCACAAACTGTGGATGTTCTACCGAACCTAAATTAACCAGTTCGGTTTCTGGGGAGGAGCCCATACCATCTCACTTTTTCTTTTTCACAAAATGGTCATTCCTATCAAACAACTATTCCAAAGAAACCAGGCCCTTGGGAATTTTATTCCCTTTTAGCTAACATATGTCGTCATTCCGTCTGGATTCATAGTCTTGATCAGTGACTGATTCACGGCAAGTGGAAGTGGATCCTTTAAAGTGAAGCTCCTTAAAATTTTCCACCTTTTCTAGAAAAGCAATGATTTGATCGTCATCGTTGAATACTTGTTAATGCTGAGAATTATCTGGCATGCTTGAGCAAAAAACCATCTCAATGGTGTATTTGTCTATTTTCAAACATGGGTGCGGGAGCATGAGGGATGCTAAAACAGCCAATGAATCGGCCATGTCATTCTGAGCTCTTGGAATGGATTCTATTGAAAAAGCATCAAATTTCTCGATGCTTTCCCACACCGCATTACGATAGTGCCTGAGCCTCTCATTCTTCACTTGATATATCCTCTTAACCTAATTCACGACTAGCTCGGCATCACCTTGTACTTTCAGATTTTTGATCGCTCTCTCCCTTGCGGCTTGCATGCCGAGTAGCAGAGATTCATACTTAGCAGTGTTATTTGTGTTGAAAAACTGTAATTTAAAAGAGAGAGGAATAATTTCTTCCTCGGGAGATATTAGCAAGGCTCTGGCACCACATCCACTGGTTGCGCAGCTGCCATCAAACTGCAAGGTCCAGACCTTGTTAAGATCTTCTTCTTGGACAAGAACAACCATTTTGTCAGACTTGGTAGACAAGAAATAGTTCCCCATTGCTGATGATTCGAAAAGAATTTGGGCCTTGGGTTCTTCAGAGTTAGTGACCAAGTACTTCTTTTTTGATTCTGGCTTCAAAGTCTACATTACACCTTTGACAGGGATTATAGCCTTGGACCAGTCCATATGAATCTCCCCACCAACTTCGCTACAAAAACTTCTTCCTAGCAGAATTCCATAGGCTGCTGGAATGTCGACAATGAGGATGGTCATTTTTACTCTTTTCTCTGGGAATGCCGCGAATGCGAACTGAGCGTCTTTGATCTGACCAATCAACGGAACCTGCTTGGTTTCCAAGGAATAATATCTGCCAAAAGGCTTGGTAAGGGTGAGGCCCAGAGCATGGGCAACTTTTACTGGCATGACGTTATCAGAAGCCCCAGAATCAATTATGCAGTTACTTAACTTGTGGCCATTGATTAGGAGGGAGAGATAGAAAGGCTCTATCTTGCCTGATGCAAATGTTGAGGAAACATTTATGCAGGATGCAGGAGGAGTGGAAAGGATTCCTTTTAAGGAAACCTGGGGAGTTATGACAGCTTGACTTTGAATATACCTAGTCAATCTTATGAGCTGCTCGGGGTTTGACTGAAGATACTCAGCTTCAGACATTTGGATCTTGGTATTTTTAGCATGATCTATGATATCAAATGCGGCCAAAGGTTTCGCTGGTGAAGGAATGAGTCCCTCACTTCGTGATGGTAGGGTAGGATTACTGGTCTTGATAGGAATATGAGAGGACTGATTTGGGGGAGATATAGGGGCAAAAGCTCTCTTCGAAAAAGAGTTATTGACAGGTTGAGTGGGTAGGGGATTACCTCTCTTTACAATGGTTGGGTACGTAGATGACGTAGTCTTTTCTTTCTACACATTGGCAGTGACCTCTGCTTCTTTTCCTTGCGAACGGGTGAAAATAGTGTATGACTGTCTGCTTGCATATCCCTGGGTACCCTCTTCTTGGTTAGATTCCTCCTCATCAAATTCCATATACCTGATAGTAGAGTCACCAGTCGGCTCACCGACATCTTGATCATCTTTGCCTTGAGACGAAGGTTCTCCATAATTTTGTTCCTCTTCTTCTTCAATTTCAGTTAAAGCGTTGACCGGAGGAGCCTCAAGCGCCAACCATGGAGCGGTTGCAGGCAAGCGCGGCCTTTGAGGAACATGACTGGAAACGAAATTCTTCTGTGGGATATCCCGGTATGAGGAACTGGGAGAAGCTTGAGCTAACTGATTTTTTAATGCAAACAAGTCGTTCGCCATCTTTTGAAATTCCGGATCAGACAAAGTATTGGGTGAAGGGCCCGAAGATTTAAGCTTAGATGATTCCCTTTTCAATTCGCTAGATTTTAGAAAATTGTCTTCAATTCAGATTGCAGCAGCCTAAGTGAGAATCAAGGTAGCCACTTGTTCTTGCAGGAGTAAGAAACTTACTTTCAAACTCATAGCATTCACGAAGAAACACTTTTGATTTTCCAGTGTTGGAAGCATGGGAACAGGCACACAGTTGATTAATGCATTGAACCTGGTGATAAAATCATGCATGGTCTCGTTGGCCTCCTTCTTTAGGTGAGTGATCTATGATAATAGTGCAAATGCATCTTCCGAAGGCTTGTATATATCTTCAAAAGTGTCCCGCAAGGTGGCCGAACTGGTAATAGACCCGGCCGGCAAATGCTGAAACCATTCTGCTGCTGGCCCTTGTAAAGTTTCTAGAAAAAGCTGAACCGACACATCTTCATGAGTCACATCTAGGATGCTGGATGACATGATGAATGCAAATATGTGTGAATCTGTGCTTTGGTTCCCGCTCCTGTAAAATTTGGGAAAATTCTTTCGGTTTCCATGAGGGAGCGCGTGAACTAGATGTGGTAATGCGAGAGGTCCCATAGCATTTCCCCATGGCACTACCATTTGAAAGGATGGAAAAAGAACACGGGCTGGAAGTGCAGTTCCACTTAGCAATAAATCACTACAAAGGGATGTGGATGCCCCTTGCGAGAGAGTCTTTCTCCATGGAGGTGAGACACTCGTGGATGACCGGTCAGCCGAGCTTAGTGACGAGAAGTGTGCCAGTGTAATACTGAAGTTATGCCTTTGGAGCAGATCAAAGGTAGGGTGGACTTCTCCACAATCTCTCCTGCTATGAGTAAATGGTTCACCTGCCAGTGTACCTTTCAGGTCTACAATACTCCAGAGCATATTTAAAAACTCTTTTTTATTGTACTTGCTGATTTTCTGATTTTTTCTGACAAAAACCAACAACATGTACTTTTCTAAATATTAAATTTTATCCTTTTCTAAAAACTGATTTCGGTTTAATGACTAAGAACAACAAGGATAAAATGATAGTGAAGCTTAGTAAGCTGATTTTCAGATCTAAATTTGACCTTTTCAAAGAGTTTGAAAATTTTGGTAAACAGTCAAAAACTCAGATCTACGGAAAAATACAGATTTTTATAAAAACTCAGCGAACTAAAGGTTTCCAACTAGGCCAGATCTATGGATCTCAGAAGAAAATTTTCAATTTGGGTTACTTTTGGAAAAAATTTGAATTTTGAACAAAGGTTAAAAATTGCAAACAGGTAGTGATTTTTCTAATTTTTATTGATTTTCTATCATACCACCATCATAGAACAGATAGATCTGTTCGATTCCCCAGTAGAGTCGCCAAAAACTCTTGGTTCGAAAATCTTTCACTTGGGCATATTTATGAATAAACGAGTCAACAGTGTGCAGAGCATAGCCCCTCTTTGAGTCAGCAAAGTGAAACTGGTTTATTGCTATTCTACTAGTAGGAATCTTTGCAAGTCTCACAATATTCTGCCTTCGGGGGTTTGGGATCTCATCCCAGTAGGGGTGTTTCCAACTGCAGAAAGAAAAGAACGAAGGGGGAGATGGAGGAAAGATCAGATCCGAAGCGAGAAAAGAAAAGAATTCCAAAGCAGAAGGGTCAAAGGGTCTATGGTTTGGGTTGGTCGTAAACAGAGCCGAACCTACTTGCATAGACGGATAAAGTAATACTGATGAATAAATGAAAACAAAGTAGAAGCAAATCCAACAGAACAATCACACAAATCTAACATAAGAAAGATCTGATATTAAAACACATGTATTCAGCAAAAAGTCTAAATATATTGTATTTAAGGTTTGTTTCTGTTACAGAGAGTTCAAAATATTCTTCTTACTTCTATTTCTCATCTGAAAATTATTCACCCCCGAATACAACAAGTATTCGAGTATTTATAGAAGAAGGAGAAGAAGGAAGGCAAAAAGGAACCAACCACCTATTACATATATCTACAAAATATTCTCAAAAGTCATGTGACTTTTTGACAACTTGATGGGAGGACATCATCCCATGGGTGCAACCATGGATGATGTCATCATTTGTGCTAACATACTTAGACATTTACAAAAATTAAAGTCGAAGAAGAGAGAAATTATTCATCATCGTCATCCCGCGGCTGAAAGGGGGCATCCTGCTTCTGCTGCTGCTCAGGTGACGAGATGTGGAATTCTGCACAGTATTCCATGAACTTGCTGATCATGGGCTCTAGTTGATCCTGTGTCACTCAGTGATAGCCTCACAAGTATCCCGCTCATCTGTGAGCTTCTCTAGGAGTTTGGAATATTCATTCTCTGCTTCTATTAAGAACCCGATGAAGTCCCGACAGGCCAGCAGGTTATTGATGGATTCTACGTCAAAAGTGACCTCTGGCCCCAACCCTTGCGAAACGATCTCCTTGAAGATCTGAATGGTTTTTTCAACCTTCCTTAAGGTGAAAGAAGGAGTAAGCAACCCTGGAGACATCGTTAGAACAATTTGTTCCATCTGATGCATTGCATCCAGGGCTTCTTCCTTTACCTTATCAATCTTTTCAAGGAAGAATTCCAGTTGATCCATCCGGTAATCCAGAGTGGAAAGGGTCTTCTTAAGGGCCCTGGGGTGACCAAAAACACCGAACTTGACTAGATCTTTGACTGAACAGTCGAACATTCATTGAAAGGTCTCATGTTGTAGCCTAGCATGGTCTAGCTCTTCGGATATGGGTCCTGCTAACGCTTGGAGTTCTTTATTCACCTTGTTGATGTTCAGATACAAATTGGTGAACTTGGCGATCACTTGCTCACTGTCCTTGAGGATCTGGCTCCTCCAGGTGGAAACTGCCATACCCTGCTCGCCGATCTTTGCATATTCATTAATTTTACTGACTCAGAGGCTCGGAGTTTCGGTGGCAGTTGTGGGGGTGCACTTACGCCATCTTCTGTAAGGCCGTGGAGGCAGATATTGTATTTCACTCTTTCAGTCGCCTTTTCTCTCTGTTCTTCTTGAGCTTCTTGCAAGGCGTCACTGTAGATTAGGGCGCCTTCCTTGAAGCTTTCAGAAGACGTCCCCTTGTGACTTGAGTCACTGTGTAATCTTGTCAAAGACAGATCCTTTTTATCTTTCAGAGGATTGGGGTGATGCAATCTCCCTTAACCCTCTCTCCCGAATCAAACTCTGAAGAAGTGTGTGATAGTATTTTTGCTTCTTGGGCACCCGTTTATTGGATAACGGAAAATTCCATCAGTGTGATGGAACTTTCCTTTTCTGTTGACTTAGGTGCTAGGAGATCTAGGCTGGACTTAGGGGAGAAGGACCAGAAACAGAGAAGGGGGCAGCTACAGTAGTAGAAGGGAAAAACATGGAGACACATGGTGGCGGCATAGAGAGAAAAGCCAAGGAAGTGCCCATGGGAGGAAGGGATACTACAGGGGAGGAAGACATAGGAAGGGAAGGGAGCTCAAAGATGAGGGAAGAAATGGAGGGGGACAGGTTTGTGAGAGAAAAGAAGATGGACGAGGAAGCAGGAGGAATGGTAGAAGAAGGGGGAGAGGACACGACCAAAGGGATGGTTGCTTGGGTCACTCGAGGATGGGAAGGAGGAGAGGGAGAAGGGACCTCAATTGCTATAGTCGTGGCCACATCCTGAGGGTATTCCTATTGGACCAATACTTTTCCCACTCACCACTTCTTGTTCTGAGCTTTTTGGTGGATTTCAACCCTTTTCTTGTGAAGCGAAGGAGGGCTTTCAGGGAGCTTCCTCTGGGTGGAACTGGATTCATCACCCTCTATTCTTTTTTCCCCTGCCTTTTGGCTGCTTTGATCGAGGAGGTGCGTTGCCAATGAGAGGTTTTGGAAATCATCTCCGAGTATATGAGCCCATTCATCGTCACCAATGCTCCATCCTGCATGAGTTTCCTTGACTCCTTTCCTTATTTTCTGGTGCTTTAGTTCTATCAATCACCACGAAAGGCCAATCATCCCCACGACTATTCAAGATACACTTGAATCGCACTTCTCCTGCTCGTAGTTTGTAGCCTTGGGGATGTATGGGCACACTCTGTACTGGATGATTTCCTGCTAAGGCCAAGAGAGAATGTCCTTCCTCCTGAGCTCGAACCTCATGAATATTCGATGTAATATCTTCGATCTGAGGGATGTGGACCGTGTCGAGCTTCACCCGAGTAGACAATTTCTTGGGTCGAAGGTGCCTTATAGGATGACTACTTTAGAGTTAGTCGAGCTTAAGGCACAGTTGCAAGAACTTTTGACAAAAATTTTGATCAGACCAAGTGTTTCACCTTGGGGTGCGCCTGTGATATTTGTGAAAAGGAAGGATGGAACACTTAGGCTGTGTATTGATTATCGGATGTTGAACAAGGCAACAATCAAGAACCGATATCCACTTCCAAGGATCGACGATCTAATTGATCAGATGTGTGGAGCAGCGGTTTATTCTAAGATAGATCTTCGATCTGGTTATCATCAGTTAAGGATTAAAAAAGAAGACATTCATAAAACAACTTTCCGAACAAGGTATGGACATTATGAATTCACAGTTCTACCCTTTGGATTAACTAATGCACCCGCAGCCTTTATGAACTTAATGAATAATATTTTTCAAGAATATATGGACAAGTTTGTACTTGTATTCTTGGATGATATTCTCATTTATTCTAAAAGTGTTGAGGAGCACAATGAGTATTTGAGGATAATTTTGGGAATTTTGAGAAAAAGAAAGTTGTATGGTAAGTTATCCAAATGTTCTTTCTTTGATTCAGAAGTTCACTATTTGGGTCATGTCATAAGTAAAGAAGGAATTGCTGTAGATCCTTCAAACATAGTGGCAATAACTGAGTGGCCTACACCAAAGAATGTGCATGAAGTAAGAAGCTTCATGGGTCTTGCTGGTTACTATAGAAAATTTGTAAAGGATTTTTCTAAGGTAGCTGCACCAATAACTTCATTGCAAAAGAAGGATAAGAAATTCATATGGAACAATAAGTTCGAAGTGGCTTTCAAAATTCTGAAAGACTAGTTGACTTCTGCACCTATTTTAGCTGTACCAGACCCTAATGGGAATTTTACTGTTGTAACGGATGCTTCCGGGGAAGGCCTTGGAGGTGTTTTGCTAGCAAAATGATCAAGTCATTGCTTATGAAAAGTAGAAAACTCAAGATACAATGAGCTAACTTGCCCCTCCTGATTTGGAGCTTCCTGCCATTGTTGATGCACTTCAACTCTGGAGACACTACTTACTTGGGAAACCTTTTGAGTTGAAAACTGATCACTTAGGGCTGAAATATATCTTTACTCAGCCTAATCTGAATGCCAGATAGAGAAGGTGGTTAGAATTTTTATCACAGTATGATTTTGATATTATCTATATCAAAGGGAAGGAGAATAGAGTAGCTGATGCTCTAAGTCATAGGAGGCACATTTCTGCTCTTATAACATTAAGAACTCAGTTCAAGGAGGAGGTAAAGAGTGCCTCAGAATCTGATAATTACTTTCCTGCAGGTAAAAGCAAGCGCTTGCTGCAGAACCCTAATGAATGAAAGGTATAAAGGTTTTCATTTTGATAATGAAGGAATCTTGCGTTATGAAAACAGGGTATATGTACCTATGTTGAATGACTTGAGGAAGAAGTTGTTAGTGGAATTTCATAATTCACCTTTCTCTGGACACCTGAGTATCACAAAGATGCTTGCTGATCTGAAACAGCAATACTTTTGGAAAGGTATGAAAAAGGATGTCATAAATTTTGTGACCCATTGTTTGGAGTGTCAGCAGGTTAAGGCAGAACATATGCACCCTGCTGGACTGTTATATCCTCATAGCATACCGCAGTACAAATGGCAAGTAATAACCATGGATTTTGTACAAGGATTACCCATGTCCAGGAATAAAGATGATGTTATCCTGGTAGTTGTAGATAAACTGACTAAGGTAGCTCATTTCATTGCTGGAAATCTAAAGGATGATTCACCAGTGCTGGCCAAAAGATTCGTACACGAAATTTTCAGATTGCATGGTGTACCATAATTGATTATATCTGACAGGGATCCAAGAATGACGTCAAGGTTTTGGCAAACACTTAATACAACTCTTGGAACAAAACTAAACTTCAGTTCCGCATATCATCTAGAAACGGATGGACAAACTGAAAGGGTAAATCAAGTGTTGGAGGACATGTTGTGAATGTATTGCATGGATCAACAGTATAAATGGGAAGAGTATCTTCCATTAGTTGAGTTCGCATACAACAACACTTATCACTCATCTCTTAAAATGGCACCATTTGAAGCACTTTATGGAAGAAAGTGCAGAACTCCTGTTAGTTGGGATAGTGTTGAGGATAGAGTGGTAATTGGACTAGAGATTCTCACAGAAATGGAACAGCAAGTTAAGCTGATTCGTGAAAGATTAAAGGAAGCAGTGGATAGACAAAAGAGCTATGCTGACCTTAAGTAGGTTGATAGAAGGTTTGAGCTTGGTGAGAAGGTTTTTCTACGTGTTAAACCCAGAAAGAGTTCTATAACTTTTGGCAAGGCTGCTAATTTGTCACCTCGATTCGTGGGACCTTTCGAAATTGTTGAAATAATCAATCCTGTAGCTTATCGTTTAGCATTACCACCTAATTTATCTCGCATGCATGATGTTTTCCATATTTCTTTGCTTAAGAAATACATTTCAGATCTGTCACATGTTTTAAATTGGATTTCCTTGCAGGTCTAAGACTCAGGAATAATCGTGGTTAAACCCACACAAGTGCTGGAAACTCGCCAATTGCATTTAAGAAATCGTGAAATACAGCAATGTAAGGTCCAGTGGGACCAGTTTAACGAAGAAAGTGCAACTTGGGAAAATCTGGAAGAGATGAAAATGGCTTTTCCTTCTCTTTTTCAACAGAATGAAATCTGTTGACAAACATTATTTTATGAACTTATTTTTTTAAGTATTTATGAAAGCCAGATGAAGGCAAACATATTCAGGTTGAATAAAATGTGTTGTGACATTGAATTCTGGAACTATTCAAGTTGGAAAATAGTTCGCATTGATTTGTGAACTAATAAATTAGTTGACCTGAAGGTTAATTGAATATGTATCATCGGGACGATGAATCTTTTTAGGAGGGGAAGCATGTAACACCCTGAACTGTTGTTACTTCCTCCTAAGCATACAAGTGTTGATATGTGATTTCTATGTAAAAGGATGTGTTCCTTGATTGAGAAGTCATGCTTGATATGTACTGTATCTTCTTTGCAGATCTTTGACTGAGTCGGATTATGATTGGACTCTTTTAGTTATTTCATTTTGCATCTAAGTTTAATCTGATCTCAGAACAAATTATGAAGTTATTCATCTTTAAGACCTAGCCTTGGATCAGTGGTATTGATCCAAGTGGTGCTTTAAGTTATTCGTGATGCATTAAAAATTATAAACCTTTCACAGGTTGCAAGGTCTGAATTCGTTGAGTAAAGCCAATCCCGAGTCTAACTCTGGTTGATCGTATGAAATGGAATGGTTCCCGATATCGAAGTATATCTGGAAGGTCTTGGTCATGGACCAGGTAATAATTCTGTTGCATATAATTCTGTAGCCTAATGGCAGTACAAGAGTGAACCCTGTTCAAGAATGCATGTTGTAGGTCTTTTTATGAGTATATGAAATGTTAGACCTAACTGGAATTATTAATGTTAGTAACCTAAAACTAAACTTAACCTAGGGGTTAGATTAGTATTAGTCTAACCTAGACCTAGGCTATGAGCTAATGTTCTAAGTTAGTATCTATGTGCTAAGTGGTTAAACTAGTTGTTATCCTAAATCCTAACCTAAGTTACTAGCCTAACTATTGAGCAAAGAATAAGGGGACCTATGGAAGGGGTGCGAACCATGGGTGGCAGTTTCTATGTTATTAAATGCATAGATAAGTATGAAAGACAGGTAATTTGGTGGAGATTTTATAACGGCTATCTTGAGCCGACGTGGCAGGTCGCCAAAATTGGAAATGGTCTTGGAATTTTATTTTTCTATCGCCAACTATGGCGGTCGGTGGCAGCGGAGTTTGAGCGGGAAACTAGGAATTAATGCAATCAATCACTCGGGATTCGAGCTCAGATTTCTTGGGGAAGCATGCAAAATGGAAAGTTGATTGTTTGTTTGGTTTTGCATGCGCTCCGGTTTTCCTTCTGTCTGTTTATTGGTTCTTCGCACCAGTCTTCTTGGTGTTGCATGGCAATTATGAGCGTAACTAGCTCTTTCCTCTGGCAAGGAAAATATATAAGTCATGGAAATAGTAAATTTCTATTGGTGGATCTAACTTGGAAAAGAAGGAGAAGGTTTGAGCTCTTTCAGTGGTCTGCTTCGAAATTTTAAGAAAATATCCAGGCATGTTAGGCCCTAACCTTTAAAAATCTTGCTGTCTTTCAAGTGATTTCATTAGAACAACTCTGTTCAGATGATTTTTGGAATTGGTTGGTTTCTATGGTAATCTTGTGTGATTTTTGGCACTGTATCTTCATACTGGTTCAGTTTTTCAATTTAACCCTTGATGGGTGTTTATTGTATCTCGAACTGTGGCTATATTTCCTTGTGTTTTGCATTCCGGCTTTAAGTTTGAGAAATATATGAAATGAATGTATGCTAGACCTACTCTGTGAGAACCCATGAATTGTTCTCGTGATGTGTACAGGCTACTGTGATGCTTGTTGATTTTTACTTTTCATCAATGCTTGTTGTTGATACTCGTTGGAGGGAATACAGATGGACAGTTGTTTGATTGTTCCGTTTTATTGAACTTTTTGTTAGCTCTGTCGTGGTTACTATTGGTGGTGGTTATTGATTCTTGTTGGGTTTCGTTTTGTCTTTTAAAGTTATTTGTTAATAAATAACTTTCTGTGTTATTGTATCTCATTGTGACCCTGTTGAGGTTGTTTTTACTTGCGTTGTGGTTATGGGTTTCAACCTGTTGACAATATGTAATATGTATATATTTATGTTTGTTGTAATCAAAATGACTCTGTAGAGTCCTTTGAATGATTCGTATATTTTGGGACCACTGTGGAAGCTATATATATTGGAATCTTGGTAATTTGTTTTGTCTTAGTCTTAAAGGAGTAACAGGTAATGCGACTTCTGTTATTTTGTAACGAATACCTTTGTTTTACAAGGAATTGTGGTTCAGACTTAGTTGGGTACTTATTATGTTCCACTATGTAAGCTTGAGTGAATATTGATATAAAGGTTCAGGCGGATTCCTTGTTTTGAAATCAGTATTTAGATTTGCTTACCTGATTGTGAATATCGACCATTGTTGGCATGATTGGAATCTTTAACTTGTATTTATCTTATATTTCATTTTCTGTAGAAGCTTATTCGTGAATACTAATACACGGATTTAGTTTTAAATCTTTGATAAGTAATCAGTGTCACTGCTTCTGTATAAGCCTGATTTTGAACATGTAATGTTTTTGGCTTGGTTGGACTTCTTTAAACAGTTTGACATTATGTAATTTGGCTTTTTATTTAGTGAGTCGTGAATACCTTACTTCAAACTCTAAACACGTTCAGATGTGAATGTAGAATATTATGTTTCTTTTCTGTTTATCCCAGTTGATGAGGCTGTGCATGTTAAGGGGATTTTGTATGATTATCTTTGCATAAGTCCTAGTGAAACATCAATTTACTTAATGTCAAAGAGTCTTTTATTGACTGCGATAAAATTGAAGCTCCTTGATTTTGACCTTGGGTCGGAAAGCCTTGTAGTGTTTATTATGGACTAGAAGGGGACTGTAGGTTGATGTATGGGATTGTAACCGTGTTTACGTATTCTATTGCATGACTATCTTGCCTTGAGCTTGACTAAACTTTGAGCTGTCGACTGCTCCTCGACAGGTGATGTGGGGAATATCTTCTTGTTTGTTGTTTCATGTGAAGGTCATGTGGAGTCTGTTTGGTAGATAGTCATCAGTGTTGGCGTGATAGCTACTGTATAGAAGTTTTGTTATATTTGATGTTAACAAAACAGTGATTCTTCTTGTGGCTCATCTGACTTATTCGTATGCATGCAAGGTGAATGTTTTCCATTTAAGGAGATGGTACAGTCACGAACGTGATGAAGGGAAATATGAATGACTTGTTTTCTTTCTCTTCTGTTATGAAAATATATGTTGATATTTTTATCTAACCGTTGGAACTGTTTTGATCGTATTTATGGAATCATGATTTGTAATTATATTCCTTTTACTGTTGAATGAAATGATCTGTCTGAAGTTTGCTGTTTTAGGAATTCAGATGGATAATTGATTTGGATACTTTCGTTCTTCTTGATTTCTAATATTGTGATGAAATATTTGGGAAGTATTTAGGACTATTCTGTAACGATAACAGAGTTACACGTTTGTAGTCATTTTTGTATTACATCAGCATAGTCTGAAATATGTATACTTGTTTGGTGAATTGATCTCATTTAAACAGGTTGTTTAATGAAAATAGTTGGTGGATTGCAATTGTTTTAAGAGTTAGTGCTTATCATGCTCAGTTCATCGAACTGACCCATGTTGACTATTTTTGCAGATGGTTGCCGTAAGTGGTAAAAGCATGCAGATCTGATAGGATGATCAGATTGTTTAGATTTGATTTTAAGTAGAATTTAAGTTTGATTTTCTTTAAATGTACTATAAGAGGAAAAATGTTCTTCTTCTGTTGAGTATTGTATCAAGTATGCTGAATGCATAAAATGTATTTGATTAATTCTTAAAGGAATAGAAATAAGTATTTGCTACTTGTGGGTTGTATTCTTATTTTGATAAGTTGACCTTCTTTGGTTTATATACTGGAGGGGCATTGTTATCATTGTATAATTTGGAGACTTTTGTGATTATCAATATAAGCTTTGGAAGAATATAAGACTGAATTCTTATGATTGTTTAGCAGTTCCAGTATGTTCTATCAGAAGCTAAATTGAAATTTAGGTAACTGTCTTTTTGGAAGATAGGGTTAAAATATACCTAAGCAGAACGCTAAACAAGCTGAATTAAATTATCAATCCCTAGTCCTGATTATGACAGGACAACATTTAATTGGATTCTTAATCATTATATCTAATACTAGTAAGTACGATATAAATTCAGTTATGAGAACTGATATAAACCTAAATGGGGTTCAGATGGCAATCTCATGTGAAGTTTATGAGCTATTGTCCCATTTTGTTGAATTAGAATTATGCATATTCTATGAACTCCTTGAAGAGACCATAGTCTTAATAACTCCTCTGTGTAATGGGTTTTATTGAGAAAGGTCATCCTAGGAAGAAGAATCCAGGGATCGGGAAAGGCTAACCTTAGGGGAACGTCTTTTAATATAATTTAACTCTATGTGCGTAACGCTTATTAATACGTAGATCTTTTCGAGGCGGATTTAAAGGTTGATGGCATAAGACAACTGCAGGGTTGTACCTTCGAGAAGATTAGGATCTTCTCGAAGATACCACAATGCAGGTGACTTATGACGACACCCTTTGCATTGATCATTAAGATTTACACCTTTAACTCGTACAAGTTACTTTGGGACCGATTAGGTATGGGGTCACATTATATGGCTGCCTAGGAGACTCGGGGTATCTTGACACACTAGTTTAATTAGGATTGACCCAGTATGTCATCTTATCCCTAGTCCTCGGGAGCATCCATATAACGTGGTCACCTTACTAATCCATTCCCGAGTGATTAACTTGGGATAATAGGGACTGGCTGAAGTTGGTATAAGACATTCTACATAACATAAGAATGGGGTGAAGGACGTATTCCAGATTGACGAGTATGCCGTCAAGGAATACGAGACATAAGCAGTATGTTTCAAATCTTTGGCCAAAGTATCGCAAGCTGTTGATTGCATTGTCCTGAGTCATCTTGTCTAAGGGATGAGATGCCGATGAATAATGGTAATAGTTATTCAGTTAGGTTCCTTGGATAGAGTATTCTGAATCCCAGAATAGGGAAGAGAACCGTAAGAGTGATGTGTTAAATAATAACGCCAACTTTTATTACTCATGAATAGATCGGTAGATTACTGAGTCATGGAATGAATTGATCGGAGGTACTCCGAGTCATTACAGCTGTATATGGTTATCTGTTATATGAATGGTTATTTGATTTGTGAGTTCTAAATTTTGTATTTAGAACCAGGAAGAATTTATCAAAAAAAAAAAATTGACTTGTTCTATTGTCTAAAATTAGGATGTTACAGGGGTGAGCTAGTTTTTAGAAGCACAAATAATAGCCATGGCAAAACATTTGAAGAAAATATCATCAAATTTAGCACACGAGACACACACAAGGATTTAGTGCACAAGTTGTGAAGTATAAGGTCACACAAATGATAATGGTCCTTGCATAATAGTATGATCATTGCTAATGGATTGTGAAATATACCATTTAAACCATGATGCTAGTTTCTACCTAGTATTACAACACACGATAAGGAAGAATGTTTCAAGATACTATGAAATCTACAAGTTCATGAATCATGACATAGAATACTATCGGCTGATTAGACAGATCCATGATGCTATAGATATTGGTGTACAACAGACAAGAGTTTTAGATAAAGGCAATAATGAGCATCAGGACCCAAATCAAAATTAGGCGCGCTATGATTGGAATGAAGGGAATTTTAAAGGAGGTCATGGCAGAGGTCGAGGATACCATGGTGGATTTGGAGGATGAGGTTGTGGTGGTGGGAGAAGTGAGTTCTCCTATAGAACATGTTATACATGCGTATCTCCTAACCACTACATGTGTGAATTTCCTTGGAATATTACATGTTCTTTCTGTGGGAAGTGCCATAGCTATGAGGAGTGCCCAGACTTATATGAGCATCTGAGTAAGAAACATAAAAAATAAAACAAAGGTGTAGGGATGGTTAGGATACAATACGTTGGGGACAAACAATGGATGCCCAATATGGAAGCATAATTCAGGGTGCTACAAGTGAAGATCATGACCCATGATGAGGTGGCATGTGCCAGGGAAGAATTGTAGTAGAAACCTACCATCACTAAAGAATAATTTCTTCATGCACGGTACCCAGATCTTGCCTATCAGAAGGAGGTTTATTAGGTAACCATGGAAGTTATATGGAATCTTTAGGGTGAGATAAAATACTTGAAGGAGTAGAAGAAAGCATAAGAAACAATCCAAATTGATGTAGATGACTTGAGGGAAGTGTGTAAAATGTTGCACTAGGAAAACATCATTCCACTATTATGGGATTGGCTAAAAGGAAACACTCCACATGAAAGTACTGAGACTGGATGACAGATCCTGCATACAAGTCTTCCCCCTCATATCATGATTATGACAAGGAAATCACTCTGAATGCTATTATGGATGGGTAGCTATTGAGTAATATACTGATTGATACATGACCAAAAGTCAATGTTTTTACCTTGGACGCATGGGTATAAATGGTAAGACCCCCATTGTAGCCATCCTCTAATGTATTATCCATGGCTAATCGGGCTAAGGCCACTCCCGTCGTAGTTTTGAAGGATGCATCCATTACCATACAAGGATCCAAGTTCACTAGAGACTTTGAGGTTTTAGCACTAAGAGAGTCAGATAACTTCCCATATCTATTGGGGAACCCTTGGTGCTATGCAAATAATGTTGATCTTGGGTTCAACAAGGGATATATTAGTTATGAAAATAAAGAGGAAAGAGTTATTATCCCTTTGACATATGGAAAATATGTGCCTTATGTTGATCCCTTGAGTGAAATATATCTGAATAGGATTTATGTACGCGCCATCAGAGATCCATAGATGATTGAACCAACCAAATAAGGACTAATTTAGTGAGAGGATGCACAATCTATTAGCCATACTACAAGTGTTTCTTATGATAATTGGGCTCACAACACTTACAAGTTGGTAGGGCGCGAAGTAAAGAGCATATTTCCTCGAGGCACAAAACCGTGTTATGTTAGGAGAATAGGAAACAACTCGGTACCTTGTTACATAGGAGAAGGGGATCCCATGGTATTCTTGTGCACCATGGAAGAATAGTGGATAGACCCATTGGAAAGATGAAATATGCTAGTATATACACTACATGGGAAAATAACACACTGGTGGGTGACCCATAGGGATAATATTGTCGGATGGAATGAAATTAGGATTTCTCTTACTACTAGGTTATTTTGGAGCAATGCACCTACTCAAATTAGTACTTATCATAGTAATCAACCTATTCAGCACCACGTTCAGAAGTGTGAGAGACTCTGGATAGAAGGGCGGGAAGCTTTACCACCTTTGCTATGGGTACACCTGTTTTATTCCACTTTACAAGGCTACGTGCATGCTTGGTATGTGTATGAAAAACTCCATAGAGAAACTGGAAATTGTCATAATTTAATTGTAGGAATGGCCCAGAAATTTGAATTCTTCTCTACAAATCCTCTGGTGGAAGAAGCATTGAAAGTTATAAAGTGATTAACTATGGAAGATATCGCTAAGGCTGAAGAACTCCTTTAGGATTTATTAGATAAGGAAGAATCAGGAGCACATTTTGGTGAAGAACCATAGGCTGATGAAACATTACTTCAATGCACTAGCCTTGAGAAAGAGAAAGGAAAAATGGTCTTCTTAGTAGATGATGAGGAAGTAGATAATCTAGATATAAACCATTCAATAGGGAGGCATGAGGTACTGGACAGTGTGGATAAGACCACACGTGCCTATCATGAACTTATGAAGACAAAGTGATTGAATATTGGAATGGATATTGAGTGTAAGGAAGCCATACTTGGAGACTATTGGTCACACTCTGAAGTGGAAAATATCATACAGTTACTAAGGGATTACTAGGACTTATTTCCTAGGGGGTATCATGAACTTAAAGGCGTGCATGAATCATTAGGGGAGATGAAAATAAATATTAAAGAGGGTGCACACCAAGTTAGAAATAGGCCTTACAGAATGAACCCCAACTCGTGTGAAAAGGTCAAAGAAGAGATTGATAACATGTTGAAGTGTAGGATTATCAAGCCTTTTGATGAGTCAAAATGGGTTAGTCCAATGGTGATCAGTATCAAGAGGGATGGATGGATTAGAATATGTGTGGACTATAGGGAGCTGAATGTTGCATGTGTAACTGATCCATTCCCTAAGCCATTCACTGAGGAAATACTAGAAGGAGTTGTAGGGTGTGAAATCTATTCATTTACTGATGGGTTCTCTGGGTATCATTAGGTCTGAATTGCCTAGGAGGATCAGGAAAAGACTACATTTACTACTGAATGGGTTAGGTTCACCTATACTATTATGCCTTTTGGTCTGAAAAATGTGCCTGCTATATTTTCATGCATAGTTGTCCAAGCATTCAAGGAATTTATTCACAACTTCTTATAGGTATATTTAGATGATTGGATGTTGTATGAATTATTTAAGGGTCACTGTGACAATATGTGCTTAATGTTTGAATGGTGTAGATATTTGAGTATATCTTTGAACATCAAGAAGTGCATATTTTCTACACCGTTTGGGATAATTTGAGGACACATAATATGCAAGGAGGGTTTTTTGATTGATCCAACAAAAGTTTCAGTCATTATAGGCCTAAGGGAGCCTACCAGTCAAAGTGAGGTGCAAAGATTTTTGGGTCATATAGGATATTACAAAAATTTTATCAAAGCATATTCCAAAGTTTCTACACCATTAGAATAGTTAGTGAAAGGGAAAGGTACATTCTACTAGGGAGAATAATATCAACGCACATTCAAGACATTGAAGGAGAAATTTACTACCGTGCCTATTCTATGGTTTCCTTCGTGGGATAAACCATTTCATGCACATGTTAACATCTCTGGCATAGCCATTAGTGCGGTTTTGGATCACCCTGGAGAAGGTATTGTAGATCATCCTATTTGTTTTGCTATTAGAAATTTGACTCCTACATAACAGAATTATGAAACTACAGAGTGCGAAGATTTGTCAAAGATCTATGCACTGCATGAATTCTGCCAGTACCTACTAGCTACACCATTCATCTTTTATAAATATCACATGGCATTGAAGTATTTGGTAAATAAACTTGTTTTACAAGGGTGCATATGTCGATGGGTGCTCTTATTTCAAGAATTTGATTTCATAGTTGTGGTAAAACCAGGAAAACATAATTCTGGACTAGACCATCTATCAAGAATACATTTAGGACAAGAAGCATAGGTAAATCAGGATACCATGCTAGATGTACAATTATATAGATTACAACATGTGCCATCAAAACTAGAGGACATTGTTGTCTTTCTACGAATAGGGATAACACCATAAGGAATGAAATCCTTAAAGAAGAAGAAGATTGCTATATGCACCACACCTTATATGTTGATCAGTGGTGACTTATACAAATTGGGCCAAGATGAGGTATTTTGTTGTTGTGTATTGGAACATGGGTGCACATATATTATGGAAGAAGCTCATGGTGGTATTATGGGGAAACTATGCTGGTGATGCCACAACACATAAGATTCTACTTGCTAGACTATGGTGGGAGACCCTCTATAAATATTTTAAGGACTTTTGTAAGGCATGTGATCATTGTCAATGTCTTGGAAAACCAGGTCAATTAGATGAAATGCCTGTGAGACCTATTGCTAGCGTAGAGCCATTTGAGAAATGGGCTATAGATTTTATGGGTCCTATTTCACCAGCTGCACGTAGAAATGGATCACGCTACATCATAACTTGCACATAATATCTGACAAGGTGGGCAGAAGCATCACCTACAAAGGACTATATAATGGCTACAACAACTAGGTTTCTATGGGAAAATATTATTACAAGGTATGGATGTCCTTTAAGTTTGACCAGTAATAGGGGAACACCATATTACAAGGTATAGAATGAGTTCATGATTGCACACCATAAGAATACACCCTATCATCCTCAGGAAAATGGAATTGCTGAGGATTTCAAAAAAAATTTGAGCCAAACATTGAAAAAAATATGTGATGTTGGAAGAAAGGATTGAGATGATAAAGTATCTTTAGTACTTTGGGAATATCAAACAACATATAGAAGGTTGAACAAAGCCACACCATTTCAATTAGTGTTTAACGCAGAAGCAGTTCTTCTTATGGAATTTATGTTACCTTCTTTGTGTATTGTGCACGCTAGAGATCTAGCTGATGAGCAAGCTTTAGAATAATTGATTGAAAAGATAATTAAGATGGATGATAAATGAGCCATAGCATGTTGGAGTCATAAGTAAGAAAAGGCTAGGTAGAAAGCTTGGCATGATAGAAACATAAGGGATGAGAAGTTTGAGATTGGACAAATGGTGCTTCGTTATGAATCTAAGTTCTTGTGCCATCTAGGAGAATGTAAGGTACATTGGTTGGGGTCGTATGTTATCGCTTACATCCTTGAAACATGAGCTTTCTAGTTAGAAGCACTTGATGGAACATGGCTACCCGGTTACTTCAATGGGAGTAGGCTGAAGCCCTACTATAAATAAGTCTTCTCGGTGTTTGTAATAAGGTAGCATTTCCATTTAGATTAGGTTTTCAATTCTGTATTTCCTTAATGTAAATCCTTGCTTGTCACTATGATTTGTCAATTTAGTTATTGTTATTATGTAATAAGCGCACTTGCGAGCATGAAGCTAATTACTATATGAAGCATGTTTATGCGTAGAGGACTGCACATACTTTTAGTGTGGGGTGGTTGTTGATATCTAGTTACAAGATTGTGGGAATTGAAAGGTGAAAGGAATAAGCTGCTATGGGTTCTTTTCAATGATCCGTAAACTTCTACTTTGGAACTCTGCGAATCACACACTTATGTTGTTCTACTTTTAACTTTGGAAAATGACATATTTACTTGAAAATTTTGATCTTCGTGACTGATTATCTAATGCTATATAAAGGAAATTGTAGAGAAGGAAAGAATTAAAATCTTCAACACTAATAATTTTATTCTAGAAACCTCTAATTACTTGTTTGCTTTGTTTCTACACCTTGCTCCTACAATTCCATTCTAGCACTGAATATCTTGCTCATTGTTCTCATTAAACTTTTCTTCTCAATATCTCTAGATTTTTGAATGTCATTCTCTTTATCCTTTGATGCATTTATAGGCCTTCTCATGTCCTCCTATGTACTAGAGGATGTGAAAGGTCATGGAAGGGGAAGAGACATGACTGGATGCTTCAAATTTGCATCCATTTGCATTCCATTGCTCTATTCTATTCGAAAGTGTCAGGACTGTTGCTCTAAGAAGATCAGAGGTCTCAAGACCGCCACCCAAGATAGGTGGTGGTTTCAGGACCACCACCCCTATAGAGCAGTGGTTCTGAAACTGCCACTCTACATAGAGCGGTGGTTCCTTCCAGAACCACCATTTACCTCATTTTATTAGCTTTACTTGTTTCTCCTTCTTGGTGTTGATGGAATTGATGAAGTGGTGTGTTTTTCTATATCCCTATCGATCATATCTCCCCTAATTAGGAGGATTTTGGTCCCATAAAATATTAGTGGGGGAGTGATAGAGGAATCAACTCCCTCTCGTGCTCATTCGAGTACCAATGGGTCTGACTTGGTGTCTTCTCTTGTCCAACCTGCAAAGATGCATGTGGATCCTTGGTTTTTTATTCCAGTTCTACATCCTCCTCTGAGTTTCCTCAAGTGAAATCCTCCTTGTAATGTAACTTTTGTATCTTTCCTTATTTTTCGTGCATAGATGGCATTATTGGATGTGAGCTCTTGCAACTTCCTATCACATGCATCTGCATTGAAGTATGGCCTTAAGGTCTCTTCTCTAACCTACTCAAGTATGCCGAAGGTCCCATATGGTAGTGGTTTAGTCCTTCTTGCTTGTCTTTGTCTCTTGAGATGGATTGACCAAATCCTATCTAAGTATGTTTCTGTTATATTCACCACCATTCCTTGTATCTCCTCTTCTTCTTGATGCCCCATGGTCAAGTCCAATGAATTCATAGGTAGATACGGTGACTGCATAGCGGAAGTTTGTTTTTCTCCTTGAATGAGTAGTTCCTATGGTTTCTTCTTTTGTAAAAATTGACGAGTGTTATCCAAATTCTCCATCCTTTGGTTAGAAATATCTATGCTCTCATGACCATTTTCCTTTTCTTCCAATGAAAGCATAGAAAAATGATGATTTTCCTGAATAATTCTTATTACTTGGTTGGCACTTACCATAGCCTTCTTTGATTTTCTCTGGTGTGCCCAAATATTAAAACTAAATCCATCCTTGACCCATCTGTACCAGTTCTCCCTCCTTGTGAACACAACATCCCTGTCATACAAGTAAGGACTTACGAAGACAACTTCAAATGCATCTAGTGGAATAATATCAACCTTTAATACATCTATTTATTGGGTATTTATCCCAAAATGAAACTTACACTTCCTTGTAACTTGTATTTCTACACCCTTCTTCACCCATTCCAGTGGGTATGGATGTGAATGCACGTAAGTTTCTAGACCAAGTTGTTTTACAACCGCATTAGAAATCAAATTTGATTGAGAACTAGAATCTACTAAAGTGTTTACCTTAGTCTTCCTGATTTGGATTCTGATTTGAAATAGCTTACTCATCTCTTCTTCTCCTACTGCCCCGTACATGTTAGTGGCCATGCATGTAAACCTCTCATCTACATCCAAATCATCCTCAATCTCCACCTCTCTTTCTACCTTCACAGTGGCCATGGATTTCTTGGAATCCTTAGTTCGGTGCTTTGGGTGCAATTTTGGATGCAACTTCCAACATGCAATGTCAGTATGTCCATTTACATCACAATTATTATAGAAATTCTTAGGATTTTTACAAGTATGCAAAGAAGTAGCGACATGTTTACCTTTCCATTTACCTCTACTATTTTTCTTCCCTTGTTCTTTGTCCTGTCGTTCTATTGATTGGTCTCCCTTTGGCTCTATTTCTCCTTGTTTCTTCTTGTCATCAATGTAGTATGCTTGTATACAATATTCATTAAGATCCTTGGGCTTCATGGAGATTAGCTTCCTTTGAAGGTGAGTGTGAAGTCCTCCCAAATACTTGGTCAGAATGTCCTCATCCTCTAAGTCCATATTAAGAAACATGGCTTGTCTATAAAATTTTGTAGTGTAGTCTTACACGCTTTGACCGCTGCCTTGTCTAAAGTACTACCACTTAATCATCATGTCAGTCTTATGGCCAATAGGATGGAAGTTATCTCTAATCAATTCTTTAAAACCTTTTCAAGTACTGACAATAGGACATTTCTTCTTCTCACAAGTGGCTAGATGGGTTTCCCACCAAACCAGAGCATGACCTTCCATTTTGAGACATGTAAAGGTGATCCTTTGTGCCTCAATGACATTATGCACACTAAAGTAGACTTCCAACTGTTTTAGCCATTTATCCAGTAATTCTACGTCTAGTTGTCCTTCAAAATTCTTTATTTCCACTTTCATTTCAACTTTAAAAGGTGTATGTGCAGATTTTACTTTCTTGCTTACAATTGGCGTCTCTTCATGCTCTTCCCATTCTTCCTCTCATGGATCTTTATGATACCAATTTTTTTGGCTAGTGCTCGAACCACTGAATCCATGGAATCTTTCTTAGCCAAATCTATCTTTTACAGATTTGAAATCTCATCTTGTTTCCTATACAATCTATCCATCATGGTCTCTAACATCTCGAATCTATGCACCAAGTTCTCTTCGTCCATTTGATCTTGAACTCTCTATTTCAACTTCTTCATAGAAATATCTAGCTCACAAGGTAAAAATTATTCACCTTTGGACCTTGGCACTGTCATAAAAAATCACAAGAAAGATTTGAATACCACAATCCTGGATATATAGTCATCTTTGATACCAAAATGATCTATAAACTTCTACTTTGGAACTCTACGAATCACACAATTATGTTGTTCTACTTTCAAATTTGGAAAATGACAGATTTGTTTGAAAAATTAGAGCTTCATGACTGATTATCTAATGCTATAGAAATGAAATTGCTGAGAAGGAAAGAATTCAAAACTTCAACACCAACAATTTTATTCTGGAAACCTCTAATGGAGGAAATCCAGTCAGGAAGGTAAAGTGATCTTTCTTCCCACTTTTATTGGTCTAATATAGACAATTACATATTACAATAAGTATGAAAAGAAGAAACAATGTGAACCTTCTTTCCAATTACTTTCTTGCTTTATTTCTACACCTTGCTCCTACAATTCCATTCCAGTATTGAAGATCTTGCTCATTTCTCTCATTAAACTTTGCTTCTCGATCTCTTTGGATCTTGGAATGCCATTCTCTTTCTCCTTTCATGCATTTATAGGCCTTCTCATGTCATCCCATGCAATGGATGATGTAAAAGGGTATGGAAGAGGAAGAGACATGGCTAAGTGCTTCAAATTTGCATCCATTCGCATTCCATTCTTCTATTCTGTTCGAAAGTGTTAGGACCACCGCCCTGAGTAGAAATATGATCTCAAGACCACTTCCCTAGCTAGGCAATGGTTTCAAGACTGCCACCCCTGCAGGGTGACAGTTCTGAAACTACCACTCTCCATAGAGCTGTAGTTCCTTCCAGAACCTTTGTTTACCTCATTTTATTCACTATTCGTATTTCTCCTTCTTGGTGCTAATGGAACAAATGAAGTGGTTTGTTTTTCTATATCCCTATGGATCATTCAAGTCAAATGATTTCCTCTAAAAAGTGACAAAAGTGTTGTTTCCAAATCACTGCATCCTCTTAGAGGCCAGAATGTGAGCACGCAGTGTGATTAGGACAAATGAGATCACCTCTCAAGCTGTGGGACTTGGGCTCTAGGTGAATCTCCGGAGAAGGCTGGCTTCCTCTTCTTAAACTAAGTATTTTATTACTCCTAGCGTGATAAACAGGCTATCTAGTCCTATGCTAACATTTTCATCGGATTTTAGGGAAAGAGATTTGCAGAAATGAAACTATACTAGGGATGGTGATGTACCAAATAAAGGGTGTTGCCAGACTTAGGTAGGGTTAATTTGAAAAGGGTGTGTGCACCAAAGATCAACTTCACCTATTGCAACTTAGAGAGGGTAAAGAATACCAGAGAATAATAAACATGCGTTCCCTTTTTTAAACTTGATCAGACAAAGAAATATATTAGTTTCCCAGTGAAGAAGGATGAACTTAAGAAGGGTGAATGGAAACCACAACTCAATTGTATGCAATACTCCACCACTTGATAAGCACAAAACTCTAAGAACCTGCAACAAAAATGTGAACTTTCACAGTGTACCTTCAAGCATGAGAAAAGGCACAAGGAAGTATAGAAGGATGAAAGGACTAAGATTAGTCACAAAACACACACTTCTATTACTTCAATAACGAGCACAATGCATCATACATTCAGAATAGGAAATGGTTGCCATTACAGTCTTAAAAAGGAGGCTTGAAAATTATCTCAACACAAAAGTACAACTTGTAGAAGAGAGAGGACTCTTGAAAATTGCACTTGCCTAAGATGTTTAACTTTCAAAACTATCTGACATGTTGGAACCCTTTGGAATGCGACTCCAACTTACATTTATAGAAGAATATATGAGAGAGAAGAGGAAAGGTCATAATTACATTCCTAAACTAAAGGCACATGATGGTTTATTTATTACAATTGGTTGAACCACTTTAGAAGGTTCCATCATGTGTCATTAATGCCCGGTTAGACTTATTCTTTATAACTAATTAAAAGAATATTTAAATAAAATATATAAATAATAATAATAAATATTATTATTAAAATATTTAAATAAAAATATTAATATAATTCCTATTTAATTGGTAGGACCCCTCGTTGACCATTTTGAATCGAAGAGGAAGGGGTCATGAAGAAAAGGTCAAAAATGAGTCCAACTTAGTGGTTGGCTTGCCAAGATAACCCACCAAGTTGGGTATCGTGCTACTCCATGAGTATTCTCACATTGTTGAGTTCCAAGCAACCTACCAAAGTCACTGAGATCCAAAATGAGCTCTTCGTTGAGAAAGTCAAGATTACCTTCTCTGAGCTCCACTTTTCCTCCGAACCGAGTCCTTTGTTCTAGCTCAAAACTTGACTAATCTTCTTTATGTTCTATTAATTTTTTGGCTCTAACTCATTGTCAAACTCAAACTTCAATGCAATGAGCTATTATTTTTTATCTCACCTTGTTATCCTTTGTCACCGATCCATTTCCATCATGATCTCATCTGTCTTAGTTTTGGCTTAGTCATCAAGGTGAGTTATGCCAACACCGCAACCATCCCAAGTTGAAATGATTCATGATATATTTCACATCGTGTTGAGAAAACTATGCTCACAGGGCCCACCACCAAGTTCCTTCAGAGCTCCTTCATCATGGTGATTCAAAAATCAGAATCACAGTATCATGTTTCACCGAAAGTGAGTCCTTTGTGAGCTCTACACACAACTCACCGTCAGACAACTCGTATGAGCCACACACTAGTTAATGTCGACTTGGAACCAACTCAGCAATTTTGTGTGGAACTCCACATGAACTCGTCCCACCATGGAATCAACTAGATAGGCTCATGTGACCATATGCTAAAATATCTAAATGGCTTGACAACTAAGCTCCTGGCTTGCATGATTCCAAGCTCCTACCATGAGCTGGGAAAAATTTTATTTAGCTCGATGAGCTTAACACAAGGCTATGCAAGATCTTGCAAGAATACAAATATAATTCGAGCTCCTAATTTTTTGAAATGGCTCATCATTAAGCTTTGTCCCAACACATTGAATGAGCTGCATTGACTCTATGTCTAGCCCATACTCACACCGACTGACTTGGAACTAAGCTTGATCTGAGCTTACTACCTCCTTAAGCTAGCACTCCCACAACTCGGTATTAACATGCCTGAGCTTATCAAGCTCTTCAACTTCTAATTCCCACCATCTTAATTGTTAAATGCACCCTTATTAACTGTCTAGGATTTGGAACTTTACAACTCGCCAAGTGGTGCTCCTACCACCACCTCCATTCGTCTTGCCATGACCGCATCATTTTGAGTGTGATCTCAAGCTTCACTGATAGACTCAGCTCTTCCAGACATGTCATCCCTTGCACTCCTGGTGCAATGAATTTTATTCAGGCCATCTCATATTGGTACGGTAAGCCATAAACTTAGATTACTCAAATTTCCAAATTATTTAGATTCCTACTTGGTTAACTGAGATCCGTATGATTTTTCCATTCTTTGTGTGACCAAGCCTAAAATTATGAATTGTTTCTTATATCTCCCTTGATCCACATTTCGATCCATTATGGAGATCTCAAATACATTAGTCAACAATATCAACTCCCCAAGTTCATATCTTTGATGAATGGCTTGCCCATAGATATTTGAGCTAATTTTAATCTATGTATTCAACACTCATTTCACAAACCGAAGCCTTATGAGAATTATCTTGGCTCTGAATTCATTTGAAGATCTGACCTATTTATCATGCATGGCCTATAACATATTTTTCTTGGCTTAACACAATTCATCTGAACCTAAAAATCTCATACAAATCTGGTCTTCTTTGTTCAACCGCAGAGTTGTGAACTCATTTTGGAACAACGACTCACTACTCATGAAACTATTGTCACATCAATGCACAACTATCATCAACTTCCACCGTGTGACTCAGTCTCACCACTAAACCTTCCTCATATCTCAGTGAATGAATCTCCATCTTGTGTGAAAACCACTTAATCATCCAAATGTGCTTTAACACCCCTGACGACTTGCCTAATGAATCGAAAACCGACTCAGACTCCTCCTCTACATAGAACTTTTGTGTTGGGTTGTAATTTTGACATTCTCACATGGAAATGCTCTCCTAAATTTCCACATTGAAGAATGGAGTGCAGTATTTTGGCACTATTTTTCTAAATCACCTGGGCTATGGACCCAAAGTTTTCCAAATCTAGCCTTCCACAACACCACAGTTTGGAGCTCGACCGCCATGTTTCCATGCGCATCATGGATTTTCCACTACTAAAGTCTGAAGTGGGGAATACATGGTGTCAAGGCCATTTTTCCTATGAATAACTTGACACATTAGCTCTTAACTCCCACTTTCCCACCAACTTACCATTTCCACCTTGCATGACTTGGATTCATCTCAAATGTATCCCACTGAGCTTCAAAATCTTCTACCTGAAACACCAACCATCAGCTTGGAAAACATGTTTTCCATGTCTATGAGCTTCTCAATTTCAATCCATGATGATGCCACATGTCTCAAGTGGATGGCGAGCTCATTTTTTCGGTGCTTGATTCACTTAGAAATGAATTCCTACCATAAACGATGCCAATGCATTCACTCATGAGCTCACCATATTCGAGAACCTTTAGTGGCTTGATCCATCACATGGTCACATTGTTTTCCTCAATGCTAAGAAGTATGTTCTCTTTTAGCTCAGTTGATTCAATGTTGTAATGTCCTTGATCTTGGCTCCACTTGGCTTCATGAGCTCATTTCTACCATTTTTCCTCTCGCATTGGTTGATCTTGAAACTTGGTCACACGATCTTCCTACACCTGATCAATTTACAACCGACAAGCTTGAAAATCTTGAGCCCATGATGCTACGTGATTTTTTCTATGATACCTTCAATCTCAAGCCTGAGCATATATCAGAGTGATTCACTACTTAATTAAGTACTTTTGCATCTTTATCTTCTCACAAGCTTCATCGACTTGACTAGTGAACTCGAACTTCCTTTGAATTCTCCCTATGATGCCATTAATTTCCTTTCAAAATGTCCATGTTCCTCACACTATGACTCTACGGGTCATCTTCTCAAGAGTGAGCTCAGTTATTTATGTTATAGCCTCCATCAAGCCCTATGATATGAGTTTATGTTCCAACGAGGATGAATTTCCCTCCCCATTTTTGATCAAAGAATACTTGGAAAATATTACACAACAAGTCTACACAGGATAGAAGCCCAGGATTGAAGGTACAGAAAGATAGTTAGGACCCACGTGCGGAAGGCAAGTTCAAATTTCAGGACTTAGCCAATTTTGAGCAGAAGATTTATATTTAGGAGATGGCATGTGGAACACACCAATGAAGCAGGGGCACACACGCATACATTATCTATATTTGGAGAAGTGGTTCAAAGCATCTATGCATGAAGACAAGCTAGGAATAGAATGAACACTTCAATTATCTGTAAGATAACTATAGATAGCGCACTTGCATGTGTGGATATAATTGTAAATGGTGTGTGGCTATCAGTAGCATATGACCTATTTCTTAAGTAGTTAAGAAGTGAAGGGAAATTCCCCACCCTACATATATGATGATTAGGTGCATAGTAAAGAGAGAGATCTGTACGTGTGATTCTGAATACATGTATCAGATCCATATGCACTTAGATGGAGTGATAGTATTGTAAGGAGCTTTTATAATTATTAATAGATGGAAGATATTGGATGAATCTAAGTGTTATTCTATGTAATTGTGTAGTGCATGTTAGTATTTCAATCATGGTTACCATTCAAGCTTATTCTTTCATAAATCTATGAGTAACATGCACTATAGAATGATGGATTCGTTGTGAATCTATATATTTCCATCTTCATCATGCTAACATCTTGTTACAAAAACCCTAAAGAGGAATTTGGTACCTTTATGTGCTTCAGGTGAGCACTCAGTCTAGGCTGAGTGATGTGTCAAGCGTGTCTAGGGTGTTATCTGGTAAATTCTAGGCTGCATCATTAGTTCCATTGCTTCAACCTCTTTTTCAAGTTATTTTCAAGATGATTCACGATGAAGACATACCGGTTAACTCTAGAAAGTATATGAGGAGTGGATACATGATCTCGAGGAATAATATGTATGGTATGGTTAAGCAGTGGATCTGAGTTTAACGTATGAACTTAGGTAGAATCAGAATCTATATGACAGCTTATATGAGATATTTTTCACTCATATTTCTAGTATAACTTATATGAGTGGCTAATTACAGCTTATGCATCCTATCATGTAATTGGACGATATCGCGCACTTGTCTTGGACACAAGAATAATTTTAGGCCCTTTATGATGCATTGATCTGATCTGGACTCACATTTTGGATACGTGGTTTCATGGTGTTCTATATAGTTATATTCTAGAATATTCAATTTCAATGTATTCTTTCCTGGAGGTAGCTGAATTCAAGTTTTTGAGGTATCCTAGAGGAGACATATTTGAAACGGTATTCCACTGGCGATCAAGATCTTGAAGGTTAACTTTGAACCTAGAGAGTAAATCGATGGTTAACTAAACCTCACCTTGCACGACAGAAAGGAACAAGTTTGGTGATTAAGATGGCAAACCTAGTGGCAATAGAAAGGTAAGAGAGAGGAAAGGTGGCTTAAGTATAATGAGGCACATGAGAGGGAGATAGATAAGCAAGTAGCATACCATTGTAAAAAGTATGGTGTTGAGGAGAGAGCTGGCTCATGAAGGATTTGAAGGCTCACGTAGAAGACATAGAGCTAAAGAGTTAAGAAATCCCCCATCTTGGAAATAATGACAGAGATCCCTTCTTAGCTTCACACAAAATTACACCAGCAAAGACTACCTAGGCCATGTAGGTGCACATCTTAATCCACCTGGTGACCTAGCCCTTACACTTGGTTTTCCTGTATCTAGTACGACAAGTAACTCAGCAAGCTAACTTAGGAAGTAGGAGAGTAGGAGTAAGTCAAGGAGTCAAGTACGTCAATGCCAAGGATATACAGCGTCAATGTTATTTAAAGGAGACATTCTTGGGTAGTGCACATAATGCACAGAACATAACGTGAGCATGTAGAATGTTGGGTTCACCTCTGGAAGTGGAACTACCTCACAAACTATAAGGGTTTCAATATAGTACTATTATTCATAGCACAGGGGAGTACATCTACATGTCCTATTCCAGCTACAGGTGGAGGATCAAGAGGTATATGTGGTTCTAGTTTTCGGTGGATCTAGTTGTTTTGGAGGTAGAGGAAACACTATGAGGTTCTAGATCAGGTGGTCAAGGCCCACAAGTAACCATAGAATATCTATATGGAGATGTCTCTTTTTCTTTCAAGAATATAGAGGCATAGAGGATGGTGCTGAGCATGTGCAAATTTGTTACATATTATGGCTTGCGCTAACGGGATCATGGCTTCTAAACATAAGGAAATTCAATTTTATACTACATTATAGGTATGTGCACATAGCTGGTATAGGAAGTTTGACCATAATAAAACTTGAATGGATTATGTAGCACTGAAGGATGCTTTCTTGAAAGAGTTCCATATCCCTGAGTTTGAGTAGAATAGTATAAGTACGCTCAAGGATATTAAGCAAAGCACTACTGAGAGTATACGTGAGTATGATTCCCATTTTAAAACACTCCTATCTAAGCTTTTCTTATGATATTCATGCAAGCCAGGATGCACAATGTTTTATTGGGGGATTGATTACACCATTAAAAAGATCATTGTCACATAATACATACACTGATCCACACAAATCATTGGAAATAGTGTTACATGCTAAGGCAGTTGGGAGCATTGACACTGGCATTAGTCCATTCTTAGAGGAACAAATTGCAGCTATGGCAAAGTATTTAGAGAAGCTATCAGCAAATTCAGCCCATGAAATGTGCTCATGAATTTTTGGTGTACAAATTATGAGGTGGAAGGTCACACCAAGGATAGGTTCCCTCACAGATCTATACATTCATTTCTGTTAAACTATGAAATCTATCATTTGAATCATGATGCTAGTCATTTTCCTTTGTTATAGTGTGTGATAAGGAAGAATGTATCCTACTTTTGCAAGATTTGTAGGTCCATAGACCCATGATACTGAGGATTTTTCGATTGATTGGTCAGATCCATGATGTTATAGAAATTGGGGTACGATAGACAAGTGTAATGGATAACACTAAGAACAAGAACGAGCACCAAGATCGAGATCATAATCAACCACGCTATGACAGAAATGAGGGTCATTTTGAAGGAGTTTTTGAAAGAGGATGTGGATATCATGGTGGATATAGAGGACGAGGGCCGTGGTGGAGGTAGAGGTGAGTTCCCTTATGGAACATGTTATATGTATGGATCTCGTGACCACTATAGGCATAAATTTCCTTTAGAATATTGTATGTTCTTTCTTTGGAAATAACCATAGCTATGAAGAGTTCTCGGAGTTATATGAGAATCTGAGTAAGCAACATAAGCAATAAAAAAAGGCACCAGGATGGTTAGAATCTAGTGTGTGCTTGAATATCAGTGGATGACCAAGAGAGCACCAAAGAGTTGAGGCATTGACATATTAAATATTACTACACGAGCTGAAGTGGCACACACAAGAGAGGCATTGCACCAGAATCCTATGATCACCAAGGAGGAGGTTTTGCATGCAAGGTACCCAGATCCTACTCATCAGAAGGAAGTTTACCATGATACCATGGAAGTCCTAAGGCATCTTTAGGGTGAGATAATGTACTTAAAGGAGCAAAAGAAAGCATTAGAGACAGTCCAAATTGATATCGATGATATGAGAGAAATGTGCAAAATGTTTGTGCCAGAAGAACATCATTCCATTATTAGGAGGTTGGTTTTAAAAGGGAACACTCCATGTAAAATTATTGAGACTGAATGGCAGATCATGCATGTGAATCTTCCCCCTGATAACATTGACTATGCCAAGGAAATTCCCCTGAATGTTGTTGTGGATGGATGATTATTGAGCAACATATTGATTGATATAGGTGCAAGAGTAAATGTTCTTACATTAGATGCATAAGTACAAATGGGGAGGCCTCCATTGCAGCCATCATCTAATGTGTTGTTTATGGAAGAATAGGACTAAGGCCACTCCCATAGGAGTTTTGAAGGATTTCAGTTATAACAATACAAGGGGCCAAATTCATTGGGGATTTTGAGGTATTAGCACTTACAGAAGCAGACAATTTTCCATCCTTGCCTGGACTGCCCTTGGTGTTATGTGAATAATGCTATGATTTGAGATTCAATAAGGGATATATCATCTTTGAGAACAGAAGGAGGAAAGGGTTGTGATACCTTTGACAGAAGGGAATTCTACACCAATATGTTGATCCTTTAAGTGAGGAGGACTTAAACAGAATCTATGTACATGTTATTTAGGACCCAGAGGGTCGATGAGCCATCAAAGGAAGGGAATCCTATAGTGGGGAGTATTCTTATTCTATTAGTGATACTACGAGTATTTCTTGTGAAAATTGGGCTCATGGTACATATGAACTGGTAGGGCATGAGGTGAAAATCATAGTTGCACACGCAAATAAATATTGTTCAATTTGACAAATCGGTGGCACAATATCTTGGTATACAGGGACAAAATATCTTTCTTCCTTTCTGAAGGATATGGAAACACAATGGGCAGATCCAGTTAAACAGAGGGGTATGTTAGTATATACGTTGTAAGGGATAGCAGTGCACTGGTGGGTAGTCTATAGAGATAATCTTATAAACTGGGAAGAGATTGGAGTAGACCCTATCTACTAGGTTTGTAAGGCAGCAATGCACCTACGTAGATCTGTACATTATCTAATGGTGATCAACCTATTCTAGCATCACATTCAATAGTGTGAGAGAATCTAGACAATGGGACAAGAAGCATTAACCACCTTCACTTTGGGTGCATAGATTGCATTCCTCTACTCTATAAGGATGCACACGCGCTAGGTATGTATATGTAGAACTACATCGAGAGACCAGAAAATTGGAAAAAAATGACTACATGAATGACTCCAAACCTTTGACTACTTCTCTGACTAAACCTCCAGTAGAAGAGGCATTAAAATTTGTCAAGCACTTAACTATAGGAGATAGTGCAAATGCAAAAGGGGATGTTTAGGAATTCTTCGATGAGGTCAAATTCAGAGCATGATTTGCAAAGGAAGAATAAATATACTCATTACTACTTGAGCATGCCTACCTTGAGAAAGAGAAAGGGAAGATGGTCTACCTTGTGGATGACAAGGGGGTTGAGAACCTAGATATCTTACATTCACATGGGGTGTGCGAGGTCTTGGACAGTGCAGAAAAGAATAAGCGCACCTAACATGAACCCATGAAGACACAGAAGGTGAATATAGGTTCAGAGGCTGAGCTTAAGGAGGTCATTATTGGGGACTACTGGTCAGACTCAGAGGTAGAAAATATCATCGAGTTACTCTAGGATTATCATGACTTATTCCCTAGAGGATATCATGAACTAAAAGGCATACATGAATCACTCAGGGAAATGAAAATCAAACTTAAGGACAGTGCATGGCTAGTTAGAAGGAGACCTTACAGGATGAATCCAAATTTGTGTGAAAAGGTAAAGGAAGAAACTGATAAAATTTTGAAATTTGGAATTATCAAGCCCCTTGATGAGTCAAAATGGGTTAGTGTAATGGTGATCAATATCAAGAAGGACGGGCAGATTAGGATATGTGTGGACTACATGGAGCTGAATGTTGCATGCATTACAGATCGTTTCCCTACACCATTCACTAAGGAAATACTAGAAGGAGTTGCAGGGTGTGAAATCTATTCTTTCACAAAAAGATTTTCTGGGTATCATTAGGTTAGGATCACATAGGAGGATCAACAATAGACAACATTTACAACTGAATGGGGCAGTTCTTCCTATACTGTGATGCCCTATAGATTGAAAAACACACCTATTATATTCTCACGCATAGTTGTTCAAGCTTTCAAGGATTGTATTCATAACTTCTGACAGGTATATCTAGATGATTGGATAATATATGGGCTTGTGAAAGATCATTGTGACAATCTGCGCTTAATGTTTGAACGATGCAGAAAATTAAGTATCTCTTTGAATATTAAGAAGTGCATATTTTCTATGCCATTTGAGATACTGTTAGGGTACATAATCTATAAGGAAGGCTTGTTAGTTGATCTAGCCAAGGTTGTGGTCATATTACGCCTGGAAGTGCCTACTAGTCAAAGTGAGGTGCGCACATTTTTGGGTCATACAAGATATTATAGAAAGTTTATAAAAGGATATGCTAGAATTATAACACCCTTGGAAGAATTGTTGAAAGGAAAAGGTACATTTTATTGGGGAAAACCACAACATTGCGTATTTAAGGTATTAAAAGAGAGACTTACTACTACACCCATTTTGTGCTTTCCCTCATGGGATAAACCATTTCATGTGCATGTGGATGCTTCTTGTATGGCCATTGGTGCTGTGCTAGCTCAACCTGGTGAAGGTATTGTTGATCGTCCAATTTTTTTTGCTAGCAGGAAGCTGAATCCTGCTAGACAGAATTATACAACTACAGAGCATGAAGCTTTGTCAATGATTTATGCATTGTACAAATTTTGATAGTACCTATTAGTAACACCATTCATGTTTTATACAAATCACATGGAATTGAAGTACTTGGTAAATAAGCCAGTTTTATAGGGGCGCATATGCAGGTGGGTGCTCTTATTTCAAGAATTTGATTTCACAGTTGTGGTGAAACCAGGGAAAGCCAACTCTAGACCAGACCATTTATCTAGAATCAATATGGGAGAGGAGGCAAAAATGATTGAAGAAACAATGTTGGATTCACATTTATACAGGTTGCAACAAGTTCCCATAGAACTAGAAGAAATTGTTGTCTTTCTACATACAGGTATGGCACCAGAAGGGATGAAATCATTAGAAAATAAGTAGCTTGCTATATGCGCAACACCGTTTATTTTAATCAGTGGTGACCTTTAAAAGTTAGGCACATATGAGGTATTATGCCGTTGTGTGTTAGAGAATGAGCACAAGGATATCATGGAAGAAGCTCATGGTGGTATTACAGGAGGCCATTATGCATGTGATGTGACTTCCCAGAAGATCTTAATTTCTAGATTATGGTGGGAGACACTATATAAATACTGTAAAGACTATTGCAAGGCGTGTGATCATTTTCAACGCTTGGGAAAACTAGGGCAGAGAGATGAGATGCCTTTGAGACCAATTACTAGTTCCAAACCATTTGAGAAATGGGCCATTGACTTTTTAGGACCTATTTCACCAACAACGCATAGGAATGGATCATGGTATATCATTACTTGCATAGATTATCTCACACGGTGGGTAGAAGCCACACCTACCAAAGACTTTATGGCAACTACAACAACTAGGTTTCTATGGGAGAATGTTCTTACACAATATGGATGTCCTCTAAGCTTGATAAGTGATAGAGGTACACATTTTTTGAATGAGACCATCAGGATCCTATTGGATGAGTATATGGTTACACACCACAAAACTACGCCTTACCTTCCTCAGTCAAATGGGACTGCTGAGGCCTTGAACACGATTTTGAGCTATAATTTGACCAAAATATGTGATGTTGGGAGAAAGGATTGGGATGAAAAGGTGTCAGTTGTGCTTTGGGCATATAGAACAACTTATAAGAGATTGAACAAAGCCACACCCTTTCAGTTATTATTTGGCGGGGAAGTTATTCTTCCTCTAGAATTTATGTTACCTTTTTTATGCATTATGTGTGTTGGAGGTCTAGCTGATGAACATGCTTTAGAAGATCGGATTGAAAAGTTGATTCAACTGGATGAGCACCAAGCCATAGAACAGTGGAGTTAGAATTAGGGAAAGGCCAGGTAGAAAGCATGGCATGACAGAAACATAAGAGATAAGGAGTTTGACATTAGACAAATGGTTCTTCTTTGTGACTCAAATTTATTGCGCCATCCAAGCAAACTCAAAGTACACTGGTTAGGGTCGTATGTTATAACTTATATACTTGACTTAGGTACATCCCAATTAGATGCACTTAATGGAAAATAGCTACCCAGTTACTTTTACGGGAGTAGGTTGAAGCCCTACTATAAATAAGTCTTCTTGGTGTTTGTAATAAGGTAGTGTTTCCATTTAGTCTAGGTTTTCAATTCCACCTTTCCTTAATGTGTTTCCTTTATTGTCGTTATGATTTTTCAATTTAGTTTTTGTTTGTGTAATAAGAATTCTTGCGTGTATGAAGATAATTACTATATGAAGAATTTTTATGCATAGAGGAATGCACATACCTTTAGTGTGGGGTGGTTTTTGTTATCCAAGAAAAGGACTGAGGGACTTGAAAGGTGAAAGAAATAAGCTGTTATAGGTGTGCTTTAAAGGGGATTTCGTATCAAAAGGTGAACAAGGATGAATATGGATGAAGGAACAATATAACGTGAGGTAAGAGTAGGCCATGTTAGCTACCAAGAGAAGGTTTAGTGATGAGGTACTCAGGCGCAGGAGCACGCGTTGAAGAGAATTATGTGACCAGAAGGTAGGAAGGTGCGCTAGAAGGTTATATCTTGGTGTGGAGATGTACCATGTGGAACGAGTGGATTTGGTCAATAAATGAAGGGATATTTGGTAGGTGAGGAGAAATAAATGCATCAAAATTTGAAAAAAATATTTAAGGAAGGGATGTGGATTCATTTTTACTATTGCAATTAAGATTATTCATGAGAAGATCTAAGTACAAAGAGCCGAGTAATCAATTTAGGGTGCAAAGGGTGTGAATTCAAGTGTGGTAACCAGATCTATACTTTAAGAATCTTATGTCCCCAATGGTGAAGGGTTTGAGTGAAGTAGGGAGACAGAAGAGAGTTAGGTTACAAGGTTTCCACCCATGGAAGAGTTGGATCGAGCTAGGGTTTGATTCGCGAAGTTGTAGGGTTGAAGAAGAAATATTTGCAAGGTAAAAATGGCACCAAATAAGGCATCTACAGTAGTATTAAATGGAAAGAAAAAGTTAGTTTTTGAGGAAGAAGAAATGGCACCTGAAATGAATTTATTAGAAATGCAATACCCAGAAGGGGTTATTGTCAGAAAAGAATGGGATTCACCCATTAGAAAAAGTAAACTGAGCGAATACAACCACATGATGTCAAAAAACAAGAAGGAGCTTGATTCTTTACTGATGACCAGAACAAACAAGCACACGACAGATGACATGCCAATATATGATGATGCGGGTGAGAAACTTTTAAAAAGAATTGGGGTATATCAGTTGTATGAGCTGACATATTTTGGGAAATATGAACCCTTGTAATAGTGGCTTATGAGTAGGGTACATAAAGACTTCTTCTACTTTGTAGGACACAGAGTTATAATTTCATCTACACTCGTTTCATCAGTAACAAGTCTGAAGGCCACGGGAGATAAAAAGTGACCTTAAAGATAAAGCCACAATTTTGAAGACCAAACAGGAGTTGGGATACCTGAAGGGTCTGTCTGGAATGGACATAGATAAGTTGAATAACTACCCAGTAGTACAAGTTGTAGCACACTTGGTTACCAAGTTGAATAACCGGGAATGGTGGTCGCAAGTAAACACTATGTGGCTACACATGGTGTGAAGGATGTCAAAAGGGACGATCTACAACATTGTAGGCTATATTGTAGAGCAGATAGTTGAAGAAGTGTGGATTGGAGGAAAGATCAGCTTTGTGGCTGTCTTACTATGATTGGTCTTCATGGAAATTCGAGTACCAGATGGACCAAAAGAGAATATATGGGAATACCCCATGGACAATATGTCCCTACCTAAAAGGTTTAGCAAGTACTTATATAAGGGGGCATGATAGATGAAGTAAGACAAAGGGCGGAGCAGTGGTATGACAGGCTCTGCGCAACATTTGGGGAGGAATGACACATTCCAAAGGACCTACCAGTAGTGGTAGGAAAACAAGTTTAGTTTGCTATATACTAGCACTTCTGCATCGCATGATTTCTAATGAAAGATGGAGCCTAGAGCCCTTGGTGCAAGTTTCCTTACACATTCACCGCAAGGTATTTTCAATCTTCTGTGCATAGGTTTATAGACACGTGAAGACTAACTTTCAATACAAACAAGGTAGACTGTGACTACCATACATTGCGAAAGAAGTATTTATATCCTGGAAAAAGCACCTACATAGGGAGAATTATTTCAGAGGTGTTGAACATCAAGCCAACAATCTTGGTTGTGGTAGATGTGGGGGAAATGTTAGTATATCTCTAGTTGAAGCCCAAGATGGAGACCAACAAATACATGGAAGGTGAGTTTGTGCTTCCCACACATCCTAAGGGGAAGCATACAATGGAGAATGTCCCAGTACCCAAGCCTACAGAGAAAATTAAGAAATAGGATGAGGAGGAAGAGCACGAAGATTGTGGTGGTTTAGACCATAAGGGTAGGAGACATCCTACAAGTGAGAAAGACATTGAGCACGCTAATACACAACCTCGACCACACAAGGGGGATGAAGAGTACTTGAGTATAGTCCAAGTGGAGCACAACTATGAAAGGGTATTTAGGAGAACAATGACCCAAGGTGCTACCCTAAATACTTTGCATAAATCAGCCTGGCTCTCCCGAGAGAAGAATCAACCACGCAGAGGAGGAAGCTGAAGTTAAGTGAGGAGGTGGAATAATATGAGGAGAGTGTTCTAACATCTCCTACACCCCCAAAGCACACAGAAGAAAAGGGTGAGGCATCAAAGGAGAAGGATGGAGAAGAGATAAGGATAGAGGAAATAGCTTCAAGGAAAACATAGGACATGGAGACATAAGCTCTAAATTTGGAGGCTAGGGTTCCTAAGTAGTAGAGGTCTAGATGGGTGAGTGGAGAGCACATTCCATTAGCCATGGGGTATGCAAAAGACACAATAAATATTGTCTACACCTGCTTCTAGAGAACAATCACGTAGGAGAATATTTTTAGTTGTGAGTTGATGGATGAAGATATAATGACCGTGTAAACACGAAAGAAACTATCCTAGTCGATGCACACCCACATAGATGAGCCTGATTTCGATGTATGTGAAGAATCATGCATGTCAAGGTGTTTGAATAAAACACCTCAGGCTAAACACGTGACATTAAAGCCTACTATCATGTCAGATGAGCAGGTTAGCAATGCATTAGTAAAAAATTCTACTGAAGTGGCTAGAAGGAACATGGATAAAGCCTCGACAACTAGAGCGCTACGCGAAGAGGTAAAGAAAAAAGATGAGGAGATAGCATGCTTAACACAGGAAAAGGACTTTGCACAAAGGAAGAATGACATCTTTATAATCATTACAGAGGAGATTGGAGACACTGTAATCAAAGCAATTCCACACTTAGAACCTAAGGTACCATAGACATTTCCTTCAATGATACACTATGTGGGAAAGTTGGTGGACTTAGTGCTCGAAGATGAAACTTTGTGTATACAAGCACCGGAACAATTAGAGAAGGATGCAGAGAGGGAGAAAGCATCTGTGATGTGAAAAATTGCATCCTATGAGGGGTAGTTGTAGGCACTACAAGAAGTCTTGAAAAAGGTAGATCAAGCCTTGAATATATGCACAACTCCAGATGTTCTCATCAACACTAAGACCTTGGAAGAGAATAATGAGTTCTAGAAGGCCATGAAGGATGAGACATTGGGCCACACAGAAATGTTGGCAATATTTAAACAAAAGCGCGAGGCCCTAATAGCAACACAAGAGTCGTATAAGACTAGGCTGGAAGAGCTTGGAAAGATGATTGTGTAGAAGATGGACCTTTTAGAAGGAAGGATGACATCTATGTCTAGTGTTGTGTTGGTTCTATAAAATGAGAAAGGGGAAATTGAGCGGGATGAGTTGGAATCCATTACTTTCGACATTCTGGAGAAAGCAGAAGAGGCACTCATTGAATGGTAGGATTTAGAGGAAACAATAAAAGAAGAGTATCCAGAGATGATGATGACAACTGATACAGAGGAGGTTGCTTGAATAACCTCATATAAATTCTTTATTCTTCTACATTATTCATTCTTATTGTTTCATTAATATTCTTTACTTCAATTTTTGTGGAAATTTCCATTGTCGGGATGACAATGAGACTAGTGTGGGGTAATGTTGTTCAAATAATACTTGGAAAATATCACACAAGGATTCCACATGGGATAGAAGGCTAGGATCGAAGGCGTGGAAAGATAGGAAGGACCCGTGCACGGAAGGCAAGTTCATATTTTAGGACTTAGCCGATTTTGAGTAGAAGATCTATATTTAGGAGATGGCATGCAAAACACACCAATGAAGCAGGGACACGCGTGCATGCATTACCTATGTTTGGAGAAGTGGTTTAAAGTTTCTATGCATGAAGACAAGCTAGGAATAGAATGAACACTTCAATTATCTATAAGAGAACTATAGATAGCGCACTTGCGTGTGTGACTATAATTGTAAATGGCATGTGGCTATCAGTAACATGTGACCTATTTTTGAAGTAATTAAGCAGTGAAGGGAAAGTCCCCACCCTATATATATGATAATTAGGTGATATGTGTATAATAGAGAGGATCTATACATGAGCTATTGTGAATTTATGCTACCAAATCCATGATGCACTTAGCATGAACTTATGGTACTACCTATTGTTGAAGCTTCTGTGTATTTACTTATGTAATAAATGGAGTGATATTGACTGATTCTAAGGTGTTAAACATGAATATAACTTTGATCTTGCATGGTAGTAATTCAATCATGGTTATTTCATTGAATCCATTACTCCTTAGATCATAGATCTATGAGTAATATGCTACTGTAGAATGTTGGATACCAATTATGGATCTATAATGCATTCCACTCTTCATCTTGCTAACATCCTACACAAGCAACCCTAAAGAGGGGCATGGTACCTTTGCATGCTTCGAGTGAGCACTCAGTCTATGCTAAGTGATGTGCCAGTGTAATTGGTTTATTTCTAGTAAATTCTAGGTTGCATCAAAACGTGACAATACCATTAAAATGAGTTGGAAACAAGCTAATCCTTTGCTACCATATAAATTGAGTTTGTGCTACAGCTTAGTATGTTTTTCCATGATTAAGTATACAATCTTCATTATTCATAAAACTTGAAATATCTGAGGATAACTGTCAGACACTCAAATTTAGTAACGTATCCTCTGGCAATGTATCAAGTTTGGATTTTTTTTATGGGCTAATAAAATGCTGAGGTCGACATTCTAAGTTGAATTGACATATATTTCTATCTCTCTCATGAATTCCATCATCTCTACACTCTTCTCTAGTTGCTTCGATATCCATGTAAGTTCTAATCTAATCCAAAGTAATAATCCATCTACATGAATCATTCATTGAGACTAGATATCTAATTTATTGTCTCAATTGACTCATACAACATGAGTTTTAATGATGAACATACTAAAGTTCTTGTAACTGAGCCAATAGTGAGTGGTCACCAAGTTGACACCGAGTTGAACTCGATATTGGTCTAAAAGTGTTAGAAATGTAAAATGAATTAGTTCCCATGCAATTCATGGATGATTAATTTACTCAAGTTCATCCCGTAATGCATTACAGAGATGGGCCCTTGGGACCGATGTAAAAACTTGGTCAAAATTGGACTTCGTTGTCTAAGTTTTCCAAATGCACAACCTTGGCCTATCAATTTTGGCGACCTCTCATTTCTCAATTTTCTGCGTAAAAAAAATTAAATTAGCCTATAATTTGTCCATTAGGAATTGTGTTTCAATATTAGATCATAACTTATTAAAAGCAATATAAAATTCTAGGATACATAAAAAGACATATACCTCCAAAATTGATAATCTTGGAGTTCATCCTGTGAGGGACTACATCTTTGCAAGTATACTGAAACTATCAAATGCTTGACATCTATGGAACACTCCAAAATTTTGAATGAGGGAAGGATCTTACAAGTACTCTTATGGATCTCCTCTATAAAGTCATTCCATAACCACCTCCAATGGCTTTACATAATGTGCATCTTCAACACAAAAACACAACATTAAAGAAATCCACCTAGCATTTTCTCTCTCTTATACAATGTGCATAAAAATTCTCCCAGGAATAAGACCTAACTAAACTATATAGGGGTGGAACGCTCCCTAGGAAAATATTCCTTGACATGTATCCCATTTGAAATGAATGGGAAAAACTTCTCCATTGAGCAGGGAACTCTAAACTCTCTAATGAATTAATACACTATAAAAATAGTTCTCTTGTAAATGCCACCAAGATCCTTTTATAGCATTAAACTTGGCGTAGCTTTCCTGGCTTGGCCATGTCTTCGATCCCAAACATAAGGACTAAATATATACTCAAGATAAATGCCTGTCAGACCCTCATTACTTGTTACAAGACAATACATGGATTACTCACCAAACTCCAGCACAACATGTTGCTCGTGAGTCTTCATAACATTGAACCATACTTCCATACAATATTCCTTGAGTTCATGTAAATGACAACACTTTCACAAGATCACGACTCAATGACTTCACATTTGATAAGCAAACGGTCTACAAGACCATGTAATTCCAACTGAGAATTGCAAATCACCTAAGTGAACCTTCCACATTACCACATTTTGTAGGTTACGATCTTTATTATATTCCCTATGGCCCTTGTTAGGTTTAACCTCAATGATTCCCATAAGACGAGTACTTAATCATGAAAGTATGCCATTTCCTCCCCCTTTTTTTAGAGGCCATCATTGCACTTAGTAATGGTTATGAGGTTATCATTTAGCTTATACTATTTTCATCTAATTTAGTTTTCTTTTCTTATTATTAATTACATCATATTACCTAATTGATTAGTAGACCCCAGTTTCTTAACAACCCATACATTCAATTTTTTATTCTCAAGATTAGAATTCATCATGTTTTCTCAAATATTTGATTATCAAGAGGAACACCAAACCTTGTCATATCTACCTTACACAACATCAAGAAACTTCCTTTTCATTTCTCTCTGTAAATGATAAATCTCCATGGTACTTAGTAATTCATATCTAAGTACACTCAGCAATAAGATGTAAAACCTTAGGTCAAAATGAAGGATAACAAGATACTTAGTTCCCTTTACAGTGAAATATGGAGTCTTTTCGAAGAGATGACCATTGCATAAAAAGTGTACACTAACTGGTTCACGTTTCAGATTGACCCATTAATTTATAAAGACCCAGAAGAATAGGCTAGACTGGGGTACCTGAAGAGGGATAGGGGCAAACACATGGGCATCACCTGGTTCTAATACTAGGCACTCTTAGACTATGAGGTTCATGCTCTTAAAGATCATGGTTAGCTGTCATACATTGTTCACATTTAGTTTTCACTATGAGGAAAAAGATCTCAAGATGATAAGAGGTCGAATATTAGGCTAACCTTATACTTGTGGTAATGAACCTGTTGAAGACCCTACAGATGATTGGGATCAAATCCTATAATATATAAAAGAGTACACAATGTGGTTTCAGACTCTCCTTATCTATCAAAATGGTGAACTTACGACTGAGCATTGCACTAAATCTCAGACCCAATGTAGTTCTCTGTGTGTGTGTGGAATTGTGCACTAAGTTTCTCTTGTGAGTGTCACACTGTGAATAGTTAGCAAGTAGCTAGATGTAGACTGAAGTAAATTTGTGCAATGGGCTAATAGAATCGTTAACATTCCCTCCTATGAAGTGTTATGTTAGAAAACCATGTAAACCTTATGTCCCCTTATGATGGTATCTATATGGATGAAATTTAGAAGCTCTTAGATGCCTTGATAGATGTAACCTTAGGTAGTGATAGCTAATGCTTAGTACTCAGTCATTTATTATGATCACATAACTTAATATTTATATTATTCCTTTAAATTAATTTTGTAATTAACCTTGAAAAGGATGAATACCAAAAAGATAAGATGTTCGGTTCCACTAAAAAGGTGGCTACAAGATAATCTTAAAGGGGATAGGGGCTGTCGACACTAAAATTTTCCTCCGTAATTTCTATTTCATTAATGTATGTATTAGGAATATGATGTTGTTAAGTATAATTAGTAGTAGCGTCTGATAGAAGATAACGGCGCCGTCAGTACGGTGCCGCCAATAATGTGGAGTACGGTAACAGTCAAAGTACAATAGGAATGTTGTAAAAAGTAAATATTTGTCGTAAGTGGTCCGGTAATGTTAAAATGTCAAAGTTTGGGTAATTAGAGAAGTAGGGTCTACATGATTAGGAATTAGAAATATTATATTGGTAATAAGGACAAGGAGTGAGGTCATAAATATTTTGTGTATTTTATTTGTAAAAAGTCTAAAAATGTGGAACCCATGTAAAATGATAAGGTTTATCTTATCTTAGAAGATAAGCTTACATGTACAGATAAGAGTTAAGGTATGGAATATGATTCATCAGAGTGGATTTCTTATCCTATCTTAGAGATAAGATGGATAAGCCTGGAAGTTCTATAAATAGAGAGGCCACCCCCCTCATTTAGCATAGAAGGAAGTAGTGAGAAATATTGTAGGAAGTGTGCGAAGGAAGCCATCAGTTTAAAGGTGTGTTGAAGAAGCCATTAAGAGGTGTAATTGTAAAGTTTCTCCCATAGTCTTGGTGAAAGTCAAGTGAAGTCAATAACACTTGAAGTACCTCATGGGTGAGATTGTAACAATTTCATGTTAATATTATAATTTACTTTGATATTTCAGATTTGTCATCATTCCGTCTTATCATAGTCGATGGTATTCTTGTGTTATGTTGTTGTTTTGTTTCCAGATTACATCCACCAAACTAAAGGCTATGCATTAGTAAATAATCATAGCACGAGGAGTTCCCGGTGAAGAATTATCATAGTGCCGGATTGGTGATGACATTTTGGTTCCGTTGTCGGGACCATTCCTCGTTGGTGGATTTTCTGGAGAGATATTCCCACTTAGTCAAAAATCAATTGGAGGGTAACCTTGTTTTTATTGTGCATAGTAGTTACCATGGTAAAGTCATTTTTGCCATGAATAGTAGTTACCATGGTAAAGTCATTTTTACTGGGAATAGTATTTACCGCAGTAAAGTCACTTTTTACCGTGAATAGTATTTACTGCAATAACTTCACTTTTTATCGTGAATAGTGTTTACCACAGTAAAGTCAGTTTTTACTGCAGTAAGTCAAGTTTTACCATAGTTTACCGTGGTCATTTCTATTTTACTGTAAAAAGGTGTAAAGTCACTTTCTAGTATAGTGATTCCAATTATTTGTACACATAAGTCTTGTTGATTGTACTTGTGAGTTGGTATTTCACGGTGGTTACTTTTGAAAATGGGAAAGATTCCTATTTTTTTCACCTCAATCTAATGAAGATGCTTCTTCTTTCATTCAAGAGTTTAAGCGATCTTGTATTTGTAATGGCCTTATAAGAAGGGAACAATGGACTGAATTTTTTCCTACCTTTTTGGATGGTTCAGCACTTAGGTGGTTTGAAACACTAGGTGATAATGTGAAAAATTCATGGGATTTATTAACTGAAAGTTTTCTTGAAGAATTTGGTGAACAATAGAAATATGCAGATCTCATGATCGAGATCACAAAGCTATCCCAAGGAGAGAAGGAGAAGATAAGGGATTATCATGCTCGTGTTCTAGAGCTAAGGAGGAAGCTCGATGCCTAGATCCGGAAGGAAGGATTAGCGGATGGGTTGATGAATGGCATGGATAATCTCCTCTGTAAGCACTTCATTCTTGGGATGAAGCTAGAGATCAGACAACGAGTGAAGTATGACCACCCAGCTACCATTGAACAAGCAAAGGAGATTGCAAGAAGGCAAGAAGAAAGCATGGAAGAGGAGCCCAAAGAAATTGTTGCTAAAGTAGAGCCTACACCAGCACCTTTGGTCCAGAATCCAAAACCACTCCCGGTGAGCACAAATATTTCTCCTAGTACATCTACTGAGTATGAAGATTTGCTCAAAAAGATGGGTCAGTTAACTATTAATCTTCTTCGAGGAAAGGAATTTAGTTCTCAGGGAGGAGATAGAGGTCCAAAAAGAAATATTTCTGAAGTTGTATGTTATGGTTATTAGAAAAAGGGTCATTATAAGTATAATTGTCCAGATAGAGCTTCTACATCTGGTAAATGAGATAATGATAAAGGAAAAGCACCTGTGAATTCTTTTGATGTAGTAGATAAGAGCAGAAATAATGAAGTAGATGTGTTTGTAACAAAAAGAAAGAAAGAAAAAGATAATCAAGATGGAAATGATCCTAAGAAGATGAAAGAAGAAACTAGTAAGAAACATAGGAGAAGAAAGTTGGGTGTGTAGGATTTTCTGATTTCACACGGGTAAGGACCATACTCCATCTTAGAAGATCTGTCCAAAAGGCCTGCAAATATTACATATGGTGAACTCTTGGCTACGTCTTCTGAGAAGAGGTGGGAGTTGCGAAGTGGACTCAATGTTTGATGAAGGAAGGAGGTTGAGGTCCCTGTTTTGGAGGCAGAGGCAGATCCCTATGCTCCACAAGCTGAGGTATTATGTAATGGTATTTCAATTCATGATGTCTTAGTTGATGGAGGTGCTGCAGTTAATGTAATGACCGAGTCTGTAATGAATATGTTAGGTTTAAAAATTGATCACCCTTCAACACTTATGTTAAGGTCATTAAATAAAGGAAAAACTAAACCAGAAGGTGTAGTTTCAAATGTGGAAATATCTGTTATGGGTGTTGTATGTGTGGTAGACTTTTAGGTGATGAAAAATGGTACTGTTGCGTACCCAATGTTGCTGGGAAGACCAGGGCTAAGGAGAGTTCATGCAAGAAACTACTGGAATGAAGGTTTCATGACACTTGGACGTGGTAGAGAGAGGGTGAAGATAAATGTGATCCCTCGACATCATAAAGCAGAACCTGTGGATTCAAGTGATGAAACTGATGATTGGACATCCTCTGATTACTCTAGTACCAGTGAAGTGGACATTGAAGATGAAGAAAGCGAGGTGGATGTTTCAGTCATGGATATCCTTCTAGTCACACCAACTCATGACCCCATAAAATTATCTGAAGAAGAAGTTGATGATCATCTCCAACAAATAAAGATTGGTGATGCTGTGATGGAGAGTGAGAAGGAATCCTACCTCCATCTCTTTCGAAGGTACATACACCTATTCACTTTTGATTACAAGGAACTCCGTCAAGTAAGTTGGGTAGAACATTCTATTGAGCTGGTAGATGGTGCTAAGCCCATAAAGCAAATGCCATATAGAATGAATCCTAATTTTTCCAAGACTGTAAAAGAAGAAATAGATAAGTTGCTTGATGCAGGATTCATATTTGCTGTGGAGAATTCAGAATGGGTTTCTCCCATTGTGATCTCAATAAAAAAGAATGGGAAGCTACGCATTTGTGTTGATTACAGGAAGCTCAATAAGGCAACAAAGAAGGATCATTACCCTCTTCCATTTTCAGATCAGATCTTGGACGAAGTAGCTGGCCAGGAGTGTTATAGTTTTGTTGATGGATATAGCGGCTACAACCAAGTTCGTATAGCAGAGAAAGATCAGCTGAAGACCACGTTCACCACTCCTTGGGGAACGTTTGCTTATAGAGTTATGCCTTTTGGGTTGTGTAATGCTCCAACAACATTCCAGTGTTTGATGAATAGGGTGTTCGAACCCTACATTGGGACTTTCATCAGAGTATTTCTGGATGATTTTTGCATCTATGGAAGCAAGTTGGACCACCTGTACCAAATGGAGATAGTATTTCAAAGGTTAGATGAAGCACAAGCCTCACTAAACCCTACAAAGTGTGTCTTTGGATGTTCTAAAGACGTTTTGTTAGGGCATGTTGTATCCAGAGATGGTATTGGTGCTGATCCTGATAAAGTTTCAAAAATCAAAGATTTACCATTTCCTATTAATAGAAGTAAGTTGAGATCATTTTTAGGCCATGTGGGTTACTATAGAAGGTTCATCAAGAATTTATCAAAGATTGCACAGCCACTAACCCAGTTCTTGAAGAAGGATGTTACTTATGAACCAGGAAATAAGGCGCATGAAGCTTTTGGACAACTGAAGGAATCCCTAGTGTCTTCACCTATTTTAAAGAATCCAGATTGGAGCAAGCCATTCATTGTGTACACTAATGCCTCAGATGCAGCACTAGGAAGTACTTTGAGCCAAAAGGATGAAAATGGGAATGGACATCCAATTTACTTTGGGAGCAGACAAATGAGCAGTGCTAAGGTAAATTATACTGTAACTAAAAAAGAGGCTTTGGCTATCATTTTTGCTGTAAAGAAGTTTAGAAATTACTTGCTAGGGCAAAAATTTCTAGTTGTAACAGATCATCAGGCTCTAAAATATATTGTAAATAAGCCTAACCCATCAGGGAGGATAGCAAGATGGATAATTTTGCTACAAGAGTTTGAATTTGATATTATAGATAGGCTAGGAAAGAAGCATGTCAATGCAGATGCACTCTCTCGAGCCTATGATGGTTTAGGATCATCTTGTGATGATGATGATTTCCCCGATGCAGCATTGTTATCCCTTGACACAATCCCTAGTGAATACATAGATATTTGGAATTATCTGAATGAATTCAAGTTTCCTGATGGTGCCAATGCAAAGACTAAGAGAAAGATTACTCAAGCTAGTCGTCCATATTCTATTCTGCATGGAGTATTATTTCGAATAGGACCTGATGGACAGTACAAGAGGGTAGTTGGACGTGATCAAGGGAAGGAACTGCTAGAAGAATTCCACAATGGTACATGTGGAGGGCACTTCTCTGGACAACTTACAACAAGAAGGATCTTGGATGCAGGTTATCACTGGCCCACTCTTTTTAAAGATTGTTATAATTATTGTAAGACATGTGATATTTGTCAAACACATGGTAACCGTAAGACTTCATCAACTCCATTATGTCCTATTCTTCCCCTTGGTCCCTTTGAAAAGTGGGGAATAGACATTGTAGGTCCACTTCCAACTACATCACGCCAAAATAAGTATATTGTAGTTGCCACAGATTATTTAACCAAGTGGGTTGAAGCTAGGCCATTGAAAACAACTTCCATGGATGAAGTGGCAAGGTTCATGTATGAACGCATTGTCACCAGATTTGGTTGCCCATTAGAAATTGTAACAGATCAAGGAAGCCACTTCATTAATGAGGTGGTAGAAGCCCTAGTCAATAAGTTTTCTATTAAGCACAGGAAGGCAACAACATACAAGCCAAGCACAAATGGACAGGTGGAACGAACAAATTTTGTGTTGTGTCAAATTCTAGCAAAAGATGCAGCCTTGCAGGTACATAAATGGGATAAAAGGATTCATGCAGCATTGTGGGCATATAGGGCAACATCAAAGTCAGCAACAGGATACTCCCCATTTCAGTTGGCCTATGGCATTGATCCAGTTCTTCCTATTGAGTTTGATATTCCCACTGTGAGAGTTATGAAAAATGAAAGGATGGATGAAAGTGATTCAGTAAAAGAAAGGTTGGTACATCTTCATTTGCTGGAGGAAATGAGAGAAATAGCAAAGGATACAAGCCATAAGAAGAAAATGAAGCAGAAGGAATACTTTGATCAAAAGATCTGGTGGTCTCCATTTCATGTGAATGACTTGGTTCTAGTATATGATTCCAGATACAAAAAAAGAAGACAGAGAAAATTTCTTCCAAAATGGATGGGGCCCTACAAAATAGCAGCTGTGCATGAAAATGGTACGTACCGACTGGAGGAATTGGATGGCACTCCCATTACAAAATGGGTCAACCACGACAAGTTGAAGATTTTCCAAGCACCAGAAGAGTCTACTCCGAGGACGGAGTAGAAGCTGGGAAGGGGGAAGATGTCGACACTAAAATTTTCCTCCGTAATTTCTATTTCATTAATGTATGTATTAGGAATATGATGTTGTTAAGTATAATTAGTAGTAGCGTCTGATAGAAGATAACGGCGCTCGTCAGTACGGTGCCGCCAATAATGTGGAGTACTGTAACAGTCAAAGTACAATAGGAATGTTGTAAAAAGTAAATATTTGTCGTAAGTGGTCCGGTAATGTTAAAATGTCAAAGTTTGGGTAATTAGAGAAGTAGGGTCTACGTGATTAGGAATTAGAAATATTATATTGGTAATAAGGACAAGGAGTGAGGTCATAAATATTTTGTGTATTTTATTTGTAAAAAGTCTAAAAATGTGGAACCCATGTAAAATGATAAGGTTTATCTTATCTTAGAAGATAAGCTTACATGTACAGATAAGAGTTAAGGTATGGAATATGATTCGTCACATTGGATTTCTTATCCTATCTTAGAGATAAGATGGATAAGCCTGGAAGTTCTATAAATAGAGAGGCCACCCCCCTCATTTAGCATAGAAGGAAGTAGTGAGAAATATTGTAGGTAGTGTGCGAAGGAAGCCATCAGTTTAAAGGTGTGTTGAAGAAGCCATTAAGAGGTGTAATTGTAAAGTTTCTCCCATAGTCTTGGTGAAAGTCAAGTGAAGTCAATAACACTTGAAGTACCTCATGGGTGAGGTTTGTAACAGTTTCATGTTAATATTATAATTTATTTTGATATTTCAGATTTGTCATCATTCTGTCTTATCATAGTCGATGGTATTCTTGTGTTATGTTGTTGTTTTGTTTCCAGATTACATCCACCAAACTAAAGGCTGTGCATTAGTAAATAATCATAGCACGAGGAGTTCCCGGTGAAGAATTATCATAGTGCCAGATTGGTGATGACACACCCAGAGGTGATGAGGGCACATGGCACTTGTGTCTAGGATGACAAATTCTGAAGAGTAAAAATGTAGACTAAGTAAGTAAGTGTGAAATACTAAAAGTAACAACAGAAAGCAAATAAAGGTGGCCAAAGATATGGGTTGATTATTACTTTTCTTACTTAGAAATCATATGAATAGTAGTATGTAATCAAGACTAGATGATTACCTAAAGTGCGTGATTTTTTGTCTACAACAGTGTTTATGAAGGGTAATAAGATCAAAATGTAGTCCCTTTGATAGTAAGTAGATATGATTTCCCTTTATAATTTCCCACCATTATAATGGTATGCATCTTGTGTTTATATAGGGATATCTTGTTTGAATTTTAGCACTAGTAACATGACATGCCGACTAGGACCTCGGGATAGGAGTAAGAAAACTGAAAAGGTCAACCAAAAATTTCAAAAATGTGAACAAGAATAAATAGAAAAGGAGCACTCAAGTTGGACTAGAGCACCTGGGCACTAGGTCTAGTCATGGGCACTGGTGTCCTAAGATAACTAACAAAAAATCTGAGAAGACTAACATAAATGGATCCTTGTGACTTGACTTGAATTGAGTGTGGAAGTGATAGGTGTGAGAGATAAAAATACAAGAAACAACCAAAGAAATTGGATGGACTAGGAAGTGTATCACTAGTGAATAATTTTATTACTCAAGATCCTTACATAAAACAACATACTTGGTGGTATAGTAAAACTGTAATGTGTGCGTGATTTTGTGTTTACACTTAGTTTCATTCCTAGGGAATTTGAAAATTCACATGGTGTTGAGATGAAAGGTTCATGATGTCTATTTTTCCCTTTATCCCAATGTTTAAGGGGACATGGGGGACACCAAATTGCACTCCCTTATGGAGGAGTGGTTTGCATCACTTAATTCATCACTTGAGGTGTTAGAAAAATGATTTCAACTCACGGTAACTCATTGTTTTACCACTTTTTCATGATGAATGGATCCACGATGGAGTTTTGGAGGTATGATGTCCCCTTGTCCCTTTTTCCAACAAAAAAGGGATATGGGGGACACAAAAAATGTGATCCCCTATGGAGGATAAGTTTCATCACTCAAAAACCCAACCAAAGGTGTTAGAAAGGTGTTTTTAACTCACAAAATTTGGCCCCATCCTCATGATGTCAGCACCCCTGATAAACAATGGTATATTTATGATATTACCCATTCTGAGAGGTACTTCTAAAAATTTACAAATCTCCACATATCACTATGTGGTGACCATATCTAGAGAGCTTTCCTCATAGGAATGGCAAGGAAAAATTCATGCTTAAGGAATGATTTTCAGTTTAATTGAGACTCGAGAAGAAGGGAAGCCCTCTCGGTTCCCAAATTTGGTCTCGAATTTCATTTTAGTCTCAGTTTGTTTCTCATCTCATCAGATGCATTGATAAAAATACTAAATAATTATTAATTCAATATCCCACCTTCACCCATCTCAAGGTTGGAAGGTTTTCAGCCTCACATTTCATTAGTCATTGTGTTTCCTAGTTGGAAGGATCATCATGGTTACATTGTGCTAGAAATTGTTTCAATTTCTCATCAAGTATAAGAGATTTAGAAACACATGGCATTGTTTCATGGATTGGATGGATTGGTTCAAGTGAAAGAGGGAATTCTTCATTGATCTCAGTGGTCCATTCATCAAGTGTTTCTCACTTCTTCTCCTAGTGTACCTTACAAGGCTACAAAAATTCATCATTCTAGGAGGCTTCTTGACTCATATATAACTAATTATTTTAGATAATTATGTAGTTAGGGTTCATAAACCCAAAAACAAATCATATAGTCACATTTGATTTATTGTGCATGATGTTACTGAGACCAACAAATCCCTAAATCTCATCATATCATCGTAATTAAGTTCATATGATTCAAATAAGGTAAAATACCTCTCTCCTTGAGCCAATGTGTGGATGATGTTTAGGAAGTTTTGAATCATGTAAACATTAATTTATAATACTCCAAGACTCTAATTTTTTAATAAAACCCTGTTATGAATCATTTTTTACCATAATGCTTAGTCCTAGAAATGTATTGTGAGAAGTTTTGGTGTTCCTATGTAGAAAGGGATTTTTTATGATGAGAATGATTTTTAAACCTTAAGTTAAGAGGAAAAATTAAACTAATGTTTTAATATGTGTGTAAAATTATCCTTATAGGATATCTCTAACTTCCTATATAGTCAAGTGCAAGACTCTATTTGGGTTAAATTGAGTGAAATCACTATTATTTTGGAGTATACAAGTAGACCATCATAAAAATCATTAGATTAGTTTTCAGTCACTAGATTGAGTGAAATCACTATTAGTGTGGGATTATTTAGGATGATAGGTATGGTATCATATTTTCCTATTCATAATTGAGTCTTTATTATTTTCTTCTAAAGGTAAAGTTCCCGTGAGGCTTGGATTTTACTCTTCTTAAAACTGGCGATGATAATTTTATAGTACACTCTCATTTACTATCTCCCTCTTACCACTTTCACCAGATTCCATTTTTGCAATGTGAAAAGTTATTTCAATGGTGTCTTGGCCACATATGAATTTATTACAATGGTGTTTTGGCAACAACAAAAAAGGATATTTGAAAATAATTTATCTTAATCTTAATGATTATTTGATTTCTTATCAATTATGTGGCACTTGAATCAACCTTCCTACTCCACTAATGTGAGATTGAAAATAATTTTGTTAGTGTAAATCTTTATGAAAGTCCCGAGTTGATTTATCCATGGAAAGTAATTGAATGTGTGAAATATTTTTCTCATTTTCACCTACTTCTACCCAAATTGTTTTTAGTGTTATAAATATATCAATGTGATGCACTCTTTCAGCTTTCAAATATTCAAGTTACCTATTATTATTTTATTAAAGAAAATGAAGATATTATAGGGTCCTTAGATAAATCATGTTCTTACTAAAGCCTTATTATTGTTAATCTATATTATAATTCTCAAATGATTATATACATGCCAACATGAGAACTAAGGGCACTCCCCTACAGTTTTTATTATGAGGATTGGTCGAGTGGTTCTCTTAAATATGCATGCCCCAATATTGTAAAGTAGGTACTCATCCATATTATAATTCTACCATATTATAAAAGGATTCAACTCCACACTCATGGGAAAATTCATGAGTCCATATATTCAATAATTTTTCACTACCTTTGGGAGTTGTGAGGTTTGTAAATTCTAATTTTGACACATCTAACACTCTTACAAATGACAGTATACAATCCAAAATGCCCAAAACCTAAACAATGACTATATTCTTCCCAAAATAGACATTGACTGTAGAATTTAATCCCTAAAATAATTAGGTTGAATGTTGATATCTTGAAAAATACCTATGTACTCACCATATTAGATTATTAAAAACTATTTCCTAAACTGTGACTTGTGGAGCTATGAGACTAGTTCCATATGGTACAGAGTGACCCTAATTTCTTATATTTATTAAAATAAATTTAAATCATAAGAAATAATAAAGTATAAATAGTAATAGATGAAAATATTAAACATTTATTTTTCTAAATAAAATTATCCCACAAAAACATATACTACACATAAACTACATAACACATACACATTATAGCAATTAATCATTATAGCATGTACACTTTTTTGGTTAGTGAATTACTAAACTTAGAATTCTAAAGCGTGAACACACTTTTAGAAACCACATACGTTTTTTTCTTAAAATCATATTTTTACTCACTTTTTGGCCCCCCATTTCTGTGCACTTATCCAAATATGTAACCATAATGACATATTTCCATACAACATAAGCAACAAAACATTTAAGTAATTTCAATCAGATTGGAAACAAAGTAATAGGAACTATAGAAGAACTGTTTGAGAATAAATAATCAATATAATCAGAGATAAAATACACAACATTGTTTTGAATGCTGATATTTTACATATCATGTCAAAGTACATGTAACTGTAACATTAAAAAATTCATGTATCACGCAACAAATATAGAAAGATGCAAAGAAAAAATTTCCATGCCAGACATCTATAATTGTAAATGACATTATAAGAAACATAAAAACTTATGTAATATGCAAATGAATGGAATATATGTGTATGCATAAATTATTTGATATATATAATATGTGATCCAAATCATAAAATGAAATACAAGCATATGTTTCTTTCTGTAAGATTCATATGCATATAATTATATCATGTTAGAGAACTAACCTTGATAAATATGTCAATTTGATCATGCATTATCGTCAAGGAAAAGATAACACCAATTGACACCTATTTGACAATGTATTTTCCCATTCAAATAAGATAACACATACACTATATAATAGTAGTCTCAATATCGATATTTTGCATAACACGGACTTATTAAAACTTCAACATTAAGAAAATTGTGTATTGATTATTAGTGTCCCTTCCAATTTATCATATTCAATACATCAATGTCTAAGCATACACCATTACATACTACATAATGATTTCAACATCATTTCATACACTCCAAAATTATAAGCCAATAATATACACTTGCAATTTCCAAATAGATAATGGTATGTAAAATATTGATATTGACAACAGTAGATTCTTCCTTTATTTTTTCATAGGAAAGAACAGTGGGTATGCAATTCTTATATATCATGGAAAAAATCCCACAAGAACTTTGCAACATACCCTCACCACCTAAGATACATTTTTTTTTATTTGCACAATAAATATGTAATGCGCATGTCATTTTTCATACAACATAAAGACCATAATATTTAAGTAAATGAAATCATATCAGAAGTAGAGGAATACAAACTTAGCTAAATGGGATTAGGGAAAGTAATTAACAAAATCACAGATAGAATATACAATAGTATTGTTAGTACCGACATTTTGCATATCATGAATTACTTATAATTCTAACATAAAATATTCATGGCCTCTTTTCATAGTTATTTGCATCTTTGATTGCATTGCAATCCCCTGTTATTTCATTGGTGGGAACTATTAATCTCATTGCTGAATCTAAAATTTTGTGGGCACAATTTTATGTTTCATTGGTCACTATTGACTTGCCTCCATATAGATTTAGGAAGAGTGTAACAAAAATATGTTTTTCAACATTTTCCATTAATTATGAAATTTTTTATTTTTATTGGATTTTATGGACATGTCATATCTACAATTCTAAAGTGCAAATATTGTTTTGGCGTATATGTGTTTAAACTATGGATATGTTTTTTTAAACTACTATTTCATTAGTGGGAACTATTTCTCTCATTGGTGGATATGTAATTTTGTAAAATACAGGCTCGACAGATACTATCTCCCCCTTATCCTATTTTTCCATTCTCCTTCACCAATAGACACACAAGCCAACATGGATCAACCCAAGTGGCCACTTCATGTCACAAAAACAGTCACTATAACAATGACCAATGAAATACATATTTTCCCCACAAAATTAGACATTTACGGCAACGAAACATAGCCATAGTTTTAAAACATATATTTCCCAAAACAATATGTGAACTTTATCCTTTACACATATCACATGCATATCAAAGTGGAATTAATAAAAAAATCCAAAAATAAATAGACATTTTTTTGTAACACACAACAAATCCTAAATGACATGAACCATATAGATAGATAAGGCCCCGAACTCCTCTCTCTACTCTATATGTGGCCTATCTAGATCAAATTGCACCAAATAGAAAGCTATTTGTATAAAAATGAAGAAATTTTGATGATGTTGTTAACTCAAATAGTAATTTTGATCCAAATTTTTCCAAAATAATTTGGAAGAAAAAACATGGTAAGAAAAATTCTCGGCACCCTCACTAGTTTAAACAATAGAACTTAAAAATTGAGCCATAAACATTTGTTGCAACACCATCTTTTAAGATTTTATTCATAGTATGATAGCTACAAATTTTTGAAATGTAAGCTACACCTTCTTCTAAAGAATCAACTACAATATGGATGACTAACTTGTGGTAGTTTGTTTTTTGGTATTAGCAAAATACTCTATATGTCTTAGAGAATGGATGTGATTTCTCTATAGTCAAGCTTCCTTAAAAGTACAAAAAAACTGCTGGAAATAAGATTTTCAAATGTCACCATGATTCAAATATGGAATTAAACATGGAAAACATGGGATTGTTATGTAGCTAGAACAAACATATTTGTGTGGTCTCCAAGTAAGGATTTTTAGTTACCATCAAGGAAAATTAAAAATATATCATGCAAACAATTAAAACTAAAAGTGTAAATGCAATTGATTAATTTATCTTTATAAACGGAATGAGTTATGACCATGGAAATTTATCCCCTATTTTCATTTGTTCACTCTCCATCTGAACTTGAAATATCAAAAGTTGCATGAAATGTGTTCCCATGGATATATCCTAAAAGAAATATGATAGAAGATATAAAAAGTAAATAAACTAAATCATAAACAAATGAAGATGTAGAAGCATATATCCATGGGATACCCAAACTTATAGGCCACATCTACAAAAACCTCCATGACACAATTTTTTAGTAGTTGTGTCTCTGTATTTTATATCATGGTTACTACCTATCCACTGAAAATACCATGACACGAATGATTTTTCTGAATGAAAGACTCCACTTGAGGAATAAGGCTACGCAAAGGTTTATTTTTTGGTATTTCCACCCATCCATGAGTATCATTGGTTATCCAAAAGAACAATATGTGTGCTCTCACCTCATTGGTCACTAGAATAAATAATATGAGCCCATAATTCAACAAAATTAGATAAAAAACCATAGATTTAGAATGTGAAAACATGTGGGACAATTCCACACATTTTTGAGGTAAAATTGAAATGTAGACACCAAGTCCACAAAAAAACTAAACATAATTACAAATTAGGGTCCACCCCTACTACCAATAATAATGTCCAACATGAGACAATCTTAAGGATATAAAATGGGACACGTGGAACCATTACACCATTTCCTCAAGGAAAGATAAACTGCGGACTCCAAGTCCATAGAATAGGTAAAAGTTAAAATAGTTTAAATTCCACCCTCAGGTCACTTGGATGATCAAAAAATGATTGTACTTCAACATTGTGTCCCCTCTCTATAGACAAAAAAATTGGGTCACACTCCCCTTGGTCCCCTTTCAAATAACCACCTTAAACACATTCACCTAACCATGACCCTTATACCCCACATTAATAGTAATTTAATTATTTACAATTAAATTAATACTCATCCTCACCCCATTTATTAATTTAATGACTTTAATTAAATGGATGCACACCTCACCTAGCCACCTCACCATAGACCTATTCATATCATGCTTTCATAACTAACTAAGAATTGGCCCTATTTACCTTAGTGAACTAGGACTTAGTTTAACCCTAAAAATCAATGCCTATTATTACTCTAACCACATTCTTGCACATTAAAAGATAACTTCCATTTTTATCCCAAAAAAAATGGACAAACCTGGCGTAAATGATTACAAGATCTATAAATTCTAGTAAACCTAGAGAATCCCACCTTAACCAATGCTAGTCATCCCTAAACTGACGCCGGTCAACCAAGAACCATCATCAGTTACCATATAACCATTTTGGTAACCTTATTTGAGAGGTTGGAACCATTCTCAAATTTTGAGAGCAAAAGGAGACTTACATGCAAGCAAGAACCAGACCCCTTTCACTCATTCAAGTAGCTATAGCTAGCATTGAGATAGATCCAGAGGTATTTCTCTCATGATAAAATTTTGGGAAGAACCACTGCGGCACCAAGCTCCATCACACAGATCAATCATCACCACCACCTAGCCATTGGACATGCAACATCAGTAAGTACATTTATCACTTATGTTATTTCATCCTCTTCCTATTTTAAAGGTTTTTGCCATCTCTATTGTCATTTTCTACTTGTATTCCCTTTTCCCCACTACTCCTCTTTCTGTAAACTCCACCATTCCTCCACCCATATCATAAAACCACCTATACCCAACCTCTACATATCTCTGAGAGTTCCTAAGATCCTCATATACATCGACATACCCTCTATCATCTTTTCCTTACCTCATCTCAAACCCCACAACCAGATCTTATTGAATATTATCAGCCCACCTCCACTGATACCGATTACCCATAAACCATTGGCAGTTATTCCTAAATGTGGTCGGTCATACCCCACCGACATTGGTCTTTGTGCTTGTCAACACTATATAAACCAACAACCAACATACCTACCAAAACAACCCAAACACCTTACCCAACCATGCTAAGACCCTATCTATGACCTACAGACCACCTGAACAACCTGTAACTTGACTTGAAGACCTTGAACTACATAGTTTTTAGTATTTAATTGGATGAACATTGATAGTGATCCGAGGTACCCAAAAAAGAGTACCAGCACTAGATTCTTTTATTTACGTATTTTAGTTATCTCATATTTGTTTTATAAAAACAATGGATAGACATCCCTCTAGGAAGTATCACACTTCCCGAGTCTAGAATAAGCTAGGAAGTCCATTATTATATATTATTTAACTCTTCTTTGGTGGTCTTGTTTTCTATTTCAGGTAGTTCCTCCTAGCCAAAAGGAAGCTCTCACAGTCAACATCATATCGGGAAGTCAGAACGTGAACATAACATTGAATCCAACCATCATAATAGGTATTCCTCCTTGACCCACACCCTTATCTATTTCATCACATTCAAAATGTAAATAAAATGCTAAAACATTTTAGCACTCCCGATGGGACCGATCAGGGGTTCTGTTGTATTTTGGTTTCCCTTTTAAAAATATTTCACATTAATTTGTATTCTCTGAAATCATTCTTCCTGTCTTTATTGTCTAAAATCAATGATGTTTTTGGTGCTTTAAAAATAACACATTCTTCTTTCTTTTCACATTGCATTAGTGAAAGAGCATTCATCTTCCTATTCATCACTAGCTATATCAAAAATAATGTTTTAATTTGGGTTTTTAAAACACTTGCATTACATTCTGATTTGATGAATTTTTATTTCAAATTACAATGAGAGAAACCTATATGCTTGAAGTCATGCCCAGCTGATGGTTCACACAATTGAACCATAGAAAGCACTCTCTTTCTTCTTCTACCAAACTGCACAAATATGAATATACACATTTTCTTAAACGACATCTTACCTAGGAATGCTTGTCAACAATCACATGATCAGAGGATTAGCATATACTCCCCATCTAGTTATCTCTCTCCACTTACCTATCAGAGAGCACCCCCCACCATAACATAACCTGAAACCTCACCTTTTAGATATCCTTCTTCGTAGGACACCTTCCCAACCAAAAAATCTATTTTGAATTCACATAGTCAATTCTAAATAGCATAAGCTAAAAAAACATAAGAAAATCACTTTTAGGATCATGGATTTTCTTAGCATTCTTCTTGACTTGTGTTTTGAGGTGTGAGACTACAAATCTACATTGTTCTTCTCCTTGCACACTCCACCATCATAGTTGGAATATTATGACTTTTTCTAAGTGTTCCGTGGCCCCATCTTTTCATTCTTAGATTCCTTAGTTTGATTCTTCCCTAATTTAATTCACAAAATCTAGTCCATTCTCTTTAAATTTCACAGTGACCATCATCGGTTAACATCTGACCATCATTAGTTAAACCTAACTGGTGTTGGCTTCTAGTTTTCTAGTTATTTTGCATGGAATAACCTTCATTACTCCTTGTGTTTAGTTTTTGGCCCTCAGGGCACCATCTTGTTCCCCTCTGTTGATATTTCTATCATACATATTTTCCCTATTACACATTCATCAGTCATGTTTCACTTCCTGAAATTGGTGTTTTTTTCCATAGTAACTGGCATCGGTTTCTGTGACCAACATAGGTTACCCACTAACTGTCACTAGTTAGCCTGACCATTTTCAGTGTCTATGTTTGGTTTTCAAAATCCCACCTTTGACCGAATTCACCCTCCCAGCCTCATATTTCTCTGTTTCTATTGTTTTCTATGTCATTTACAGAATACATTCTTTCCAGGTCAACACTTAGTCACATGGTGTTGACTCATAGCTAAACTAACACTCTTATATTCCATATTAGTCTTCAACCACTCTTACCTAGGCCCTCACCACCTTCTATCCTATCACCTAGGGATATGACTCTGCCTACCACCATTTCTACAGGCGACAAGGAGTTTTCACGACTCCTCAATCAAAATCCTACAACCTTACCACTCTATCTTTCCCACTCATCCACTCAGGATTTCTCAAGCTAACTGATATATGGCATGCATGTATCCATCTCTCCTACCTTTTTCCCCACTTCTGCCTCGGCCCCTACTAGTTTGGCATTATTGTTGATCAAAGAACACTTGATAGAAGGCACACAAGAAGTCCGTGCAGGAAAGTAGGTCATATTCAAATGCACGAATGGATAGGGAGAACACGTGTGTGGAACAGAAGTTTAGCTTTTGGGACTTATTAATTTTCACTCATGAAGGTATATTTTTAGAGATGGCATGCAGAGCACAAAAATGAGGCAAAGACATGTGCGCAACACATTGGCTATTTTTGGAGGATCAGATACAAAGTGCTTTGCATGGATACATGATAGGAATAGTATTATCACTATACTTAACTACCATTAGTCTATTTTTAGTGCACTTGCATGTGTGGCTATTTTTGTAACGATGTGTGGCTAATCATAACATGCGACCTATTTTGGGCTTGGATAAGTAGTGAAGGGAAAGTCCCAACCCTTATAAGTATGTAGTAAACTATTTAGTAGAAAAAAGAAGAGGGAGAGGGATAGACATATGCATACATGGAGATGTATTGAGATTATGCTACTAAATCTGTTACGCCCATATTACTATTAATTTAATGAAGCTTTTGTATACTTATCACATTTAATATAATGGAGGATATTGGTTGAATCTAAGTGTTAGTTCTAGGTGTATTTGAATCTAGTATGTTCTTGATCTCATCATGGTTAATACTTAATTTTGTTCTCCCCTTAGATATAGATCTAACATGCTCTATAGAATAATGTACTAGTAATGGACCTGCATGTGTTAAGTCTTCCTCATGCTAAAACCCTACAATAACAACCCTAAAGAGGGACTTGGTATCTTTGTGCACTTCAGGTGAGTGCTCAGTTTGGACTAAGTGATGTGCTAGCACGTCCAGGGTCTTATTAGGCTTGTATCATTGAATTCTAGGCTACATCAGTTACCCTCACCTATATTTCCCCCATTGATTTCGTAGTTAAGCCCTATACCCACAATGAACGCTGCATCTACAACATCAGTCGACCCATAGTATCGTTTGTTCCTTCATTGACCACCTAGAGCATAAACCCATCCATGCCCATTATCTCACATATACCAATTGCAACACAACCACCCATGATGTCGGTGACCCCTACCCCATTCTAGAATCTTTTCCTCTTCATCCTGTAGTCTCTACCCCCAATCGCTACTAGAGTCACTTCGACTTCCCCACCTATATATACATATTATCAATAACCCCCTATCATGTTTTTCATTCATTCTAGGTATATGCCCTCCACATTGGTCTCCCATTCTCATCCTTCCTATTCAACATAACCATACACTGGAATGCTACCCGCATCACACGTTCAACACTATCCCTCTTACACCGTGGGAAGCACCCTTTTATCACAACCTATCAATGACCTCATCAAGTTAATGATGGAAAGGATGCAAACATTAGAAGCATTGGTTTTTGGCTCATGCACTTCCATCACATATGATGAAATTTGTAATGATCCCATTTATCTGTCCATTCCTATTTTCCCATACCTTGTACATTGGGAAATTCCAAAATTCAACAGCTTCAAAAGTAAATAAGACCTACAGCAAAATCTATGGTTTTTCAAAAATAGGTGTTACCTAATCACCTATGATGATGCCTTACTCTTATGGACCTTCCCAATGTCCCTAACAAGACCTGCATTAGACTGGTACAATGGGCTACCTAGACATTCCGGTTTCACCGTTTTCTTTACTTTTTTGAATGATGAAACATATAAGGTTATGGACTAGGAGGAATACATGTTATTACTAGTCGGTTGATGGTTGTTGTGTGCATTCTAACTTCTTGACCCAATACCGATTGTAAGAGATTCCTTTTGGCTAGGAGGAACTACCTATAATAGAAAACAAGATGACAAAAGAGAAGTTAAATGATATATGATAGTGGACTGTCTAGCATATGCTAGTTCTAGGAAGTGTGATACTTCCTAGATGGTTGTCAATCCATTGTTTAAAATAAATTAATGCGAGAAATAAGTAAAGTCCTAATATAGTTGGTACAATTTAGGTATCTCATTTAAGTACAGTAAGTAAATCTAATATAACATGCTAGGCTATAGTCAAATCTGAAGGGTTGGTTAGTGTTAGGGTACTGGAACTGGTCAAGGTCAGGTTCTAGGTTGTTTATGTTATTTGGTAAAAGGTTGTTTGGTTCTGTTATTGGCATAGGGTGTGAAACACAGAGATCGAGGTTGATTGGGTATAACTGATGATGATTTAAGGGATACTGATGACGGTTATGGGTAACCGGTGTTGGTAGAGTGGGGTGACAATAGTGCATTGAAAACTTTATTGTAGAGTCTGGGTGAGGTTAGATGAGGCTAAAGAAGGGGATGGTGAGGTCTGTAGGAATGCTGAGAACAATTAGATAGGTGGAAGGGCTAGGATAGGTGATATGATAAATGAGTGGGTGAGATTTTTGGGTTTGTTAGAAAGAAGGCTATGGAGGAATGTGAATATTAATAGAAGAATGATGAAAGAAATGATAAAAATTCTATGAACAAAATAGGAATGGAAAGGATTAATTCTAAAACACTTACCAATGTTATAGGTTCAATGGTTGGGTGCTAGTGATGATCGGTTGATGGAATGGAGCTTGGTGCAATAGTGACACTTCCTGGAATGTTACCATGAGTTCTAAATTCTTCTAGATCTATACTGGTGCTAGCTATGGATGTCTGGGTACATGAAAAGACTCTCATTCTTCTTGCTCTTAGAATGTGCCAACCCAAAAACAAGGCTGCTTAGGTGAATAAATGGTAATCAATGATGGTTCCTGGTTTACCAGCGTTAGTATAAGGGTGACCAGTGTTAGTTAAGGTGGGATTCCCTAGGTTTACTAAAATTGGTAGATCTCACCTCTTTTAACTCAGGTTCGTTCCTTGATCCATGGATTTGGAACCGACGTTACATTTTTATGAGCAAGAAGGTGGTTAGAGGGATAGTATGCATTGATTTTTAGGGTTAAAATAAGTCATGGCTCATTAAGGTAAGTGGGACTAAGTCTTAGTTGGTTATGGTAACATGCCAAGAATAGGTCCAAGGTGAGGTGGCTAGGTGAGGTGGAAATTAGCTTAATTAGAATAATTAAGTAATGTATATTGTGAGGGTGGGTATTAATTTAACTAAGTTAATTAAATTAACATTAATGTGGGGTGAAAGGGGCCATGGTTAGGTGAATATGTTTGAGTTGGTTATTCGATGAGAGGCCAAGGGGAGTGTGACCCAATTTTGGTGTCTATATTTTTTCCCTTTTTATTACATAGCTTGTATTAGTAAGCAACACTGACAAAAATAATATGTGGTTGCCCCAAGCGTGGGTGAAGGTAACCCCCCTTAAAATATGAACTGATTAGGTGAGAGAATGAAGAAGTGAGTGGTTTGATAAAAAGGTGGGTGTGATAAAGATGAAGATGGGTGAGTAGGTAGAGCATTCATATGGAAGCACATGTTGTGAAATGCCATGAGATACCTGGGATGCTCAATATAACAAATGAACATTAGCTAGAGTCATAAAGGTCATCCAAATATGGCTGAAGTGAGTCCATTATCTAAGGTATAGGATATGGTGTGGAAAAACAACAAAGTTTAGGTGCAGGAACATTCAGGTATGTTCTGGTACACCAAAGGTCAAGTCAGGATAAATAGCACAACAATAGGCAAGGTGAGGTTGGTAGGAAAAATCACATGAGTAGTAGTGTTATAAGATATAATAAGAACATTGGCTCAAAGGTTACTAACAGTGTTTCGAGTCCAGGTAGCTAGGTCACGGCATGGGAATGGCTGAGGTATGGGTATAATAACAAGTCCCTAAACATAATTAATGACATGGATAGGTAATGTAGGCTTGGAGGTGGGTTGCGATAAGGGTGGCTAAGGTCAAATGGTGCCAGGGAAGGGAAATTTTTTGTCAGAAAAAATTAGAAATGGTAGTTGATAGGAGTATAACAAGTAACCAATTCCAGTTATATTGAACTAGTGACGGTTTAGGTAAACTAACCATGGTTTTCTAGGGCACACGACCAATGTCAGTTTAGTTATAACTGAGCACAGTGTGCTAGGGCACATTACCGATGTTAGTCTAGGTATAACCAATGTCATTTAGGTTGATGTGGGTTTATAAAAAGGAAAAATTCGACATATATGGAATCATTTGTACACTTTTCATTTTTAGAAAATGACAGAGTGCTGAGAAAGTTGTGCTTTTTCCTGAGATAAGTACACGAGACCATACCGAGGTGAGGTGGAGAGATCCGGTTGGAGAGTAGAGCCAGGTAGACTATTGCACAAGATCAGGTAGAGTGAGGTGATTTTTGGGGAGGAATGAGGTAGAGATTGGACATGATAGAGGTAGGAGAAGGGTCAGGTGGACCACCAGCATAGCAGTCAGACGTACCACCGCGGAGGTGATGCCGAGACGAGGTAAGAGCTAAGTCTTTCTATTTATTTTTGTTAAATGTAGAAGGGAATATGGGTCAAGGGGGTGTGGGTAGGGTAGAGAATTTTAAATTCGGTGGTTAAAATATGTGAGAGAAGGGATGGGGAAAAGGAATAAGTAGGTTGAATAGGGTTGGGGAGATTTGGGGGAAGTATGGGTAGGTGTCTAGGAGAAATGGGGGGAAAAATTGGGGGTTCAAGTTTAGGCATAGTAATAGTGACTGACACCGGTCAAGGTATGGCTGACGTTGGTCTTGTTACACCAAGATTGGTCAAGGATGAGGGGAACTAGTGCCGGTTATAATGGACCAGTGACGGTCAAGAGTAACCGGTTTCAGTTTGGGAAAAAGGGCTAGAGGTATAGGAAGGGTAAGGGGAAAGGTTATGTAAGGTGGGTGAATTAGATAATGGGTGGGGGGAAGGGAAGAAGGGAGGGGTTGAAGGTCAATGTTGGGTAAAATCAAGTTTTAATAATGTGTTTGATTGGTTAAATACATGCTAGGGACCAACTACGGATGAGAGATACGGTACCTCCCTTGCTCGTGGAAGTATGAGGGGGTGCGACAACCGATGACTAGCACCATGTTGTAGAGGTTGTCCTGATTTGGGTTAGATGCTACCAGAATGTAGTCTGAGAGCTGATTTTGATGGTCACTCTCATCAACAGATGGGAATCAGCAACCAATACCTTCCATCTGCCGATGGGTGAGATCAAAGTCACCTTGAAGGATGTGCACAGGATCCTGCGGCTACTGATAGTGGGGATGTATGTGTATTCTATCTCCTTTGAGGTATCTAAGGAGTTGATGTTGACTGTATTTGGTGAGGGGGTGGTGGAGATGAGGTTCCATTACGCCATTATAAGCTATGGAGATATGTAATGGGCCCATTCGAAGGAGATGAGGCTAGTAGTGTTATTGATGGAGGTAATTTTCTACTTTGCATTATCAGATGCAGAGGGTGGGAGATTCCCACGATCATTGATGGGGGTTCTACATGACATGGTGGAGGACAACACTCATTTTTCATGGGTTCCCACATTCCTCGCTCATTTATAAAGAGATTTATGAGCTTATGGGTGGTTACAAAGATTTAGCCTGTGTTGTGCTTTCCTACTCCATTGCTGGGCATATGAGCACATTGTGTGTGCGCATCCTATTGGTATGCCTTGGGCTAATGCATTCAAGCCAGGTTTTTTTTTTATGGGCTTTAGGTGATGGGTGCCTGCGATTAGGGACTACTGAGCTGTTATGTGGGTTTTACTTCATATGGGTGGATGATAGAGGAGCTACAGGAGCTACAACTAGTTTGGTGGATAGATGGGCAATTTGAAGGAGAGTACAAGATGATACCTATGGAGAGGATCAGACAAAAGTTTGGGCTACTTTAAGATAGACCCCCTGCCTTCCCACAGTATAGGAGAGATGACGTTGAGAGGCCTCTGCCTCTTCCATAGCCAACAATGCTGACAAGGTGGGAGGATCAAGTGATAGACCGATAGATAGATGATGATGGAGTTACTAATAGATACAGGTAATTGTGGGCCGCACATTTACAAGTGGTACTGCCGAGGCTAGGACAACTAGATTTAGCCACCATTACAGTTCAGAGGGACACCCTACAGGGGCAGGTGGCTACCCTGATTACATAGTTGGGGATGGTATAGGGGTAGAAAATAGGTTCAGAGGCATAGGTTGATATTTTACAGGCATATGTGGCCACTCTACAGGCCTAGGTAGCATAGGGACATGGACCTACATAGGGTGGAGATGGGGATGGGGTACAGGTGGCCTCCCTAAAGGCATAAATTATAGGTTTGTAGGGCCAATTGGCCACTAAATAGGTGCAGGTTGTGGCCCTTCATGCCAAGATATAGGTAGGAGCGGGATAGGGTCCCTTAAGACAGTCACAGGCATAGGGACAGGGTCCCTCTTTATAGGTACCAGCGGGATAGGGTCTCAAGAGACAAGCACAGGGGCCGAGGTTGATAGCTCCACCACATACAATACCAATAGGCAAGTTGAGGGATGAATTAGGTGAGGTCAAGTATTATCAGGATATTTTGATGGCCGTAGGGATAGATTTTATATCCTATGGGGAGTATAGGGCTGATGAGACATGGATGGATATTAGGTGGGGTGACGATTAGTCACATCAGGCCTTTTTTTGAAGTGTTTTTGATATGTATACGAGTGAGAGGACCAGGTCACAGACCCATAGTGTAGAGAGTTAGTTTACGCATGGATCGAGTTAGGTTGATTTAGGCATGGTGGAGGCGGGTTGGTTTAGGTATGATTGAGTTTCTAATTCATTGATTTTTATAATTAATGATGTTGTGGATCATGTTAAGATGATTTGTAGGAAAATGTATGATTATGGTAAAGAAATTATAGACAAGATGAAATGAATGTATGAGTTATGATGGTAAAGATGTGTAAAAATTGTTGCTTGTTTGGTGTATTTTCCAGTTATTGATATAGAAATGAAACTAACTAGGATAGAATGTGAATAGGAAAGGGAAAGAGGGAATTATTTAGGTTAGAGAGTGGCTGAGCTAACCTCTAAGGGCCCCATGCCCTCGAAGTGCTTCCTACATAGTCCCAGTGAAAAGGGACCTCATGCCGATGTAGTTCTTCCATAAGCTTGGGAAGTGCATGATGAAGTAGAGCAATTGATTGATAGGTGTTTATGCATGGGTGAATATAGGTCATGGGAATGATTGAGTGTTTAGGACATAGGCATAGTTGAGTGGTTTCTAAATATAGGTGTTGATGATCTAGCCCTGTATATGATAATCAATAAGTAATGAGGAATGTAAATGGTAAGAGGAGGTAAAAGATCTGTTGAATTGATAAGAACCCTAATGAGACGACCATACCTAAGATGGGATCATGAACAAAATACCCTAAAGGCATTGCATAATGGACCATTTTAAAGGTGAAGAAAGTCACATAATCATGAAAATGTTGCGGTTGTGACAAGTCTCTTGAGTAAAGAGGAAATTAGGCTAAAAAGGCTAGGAGGTGATAATGGGTGGTTTAACGTAACTTAGTGTATGACAACGTGTCTTTTGGAAAAAGAAACCCAAGATCAAAAATAGGTAAGCCCATGAAAAAAAATTCATTTTTTTGCTTCATTTGTTTTTTTATAATAGATTGATCGATGTGGGAAGTCTATATGGGATGAGTATATTATCTCCTTGAGGTCTTAGTGAAGTTGATCAATGCGAGAAGCTTCTGGATATTTATTATACTTTATAATTACCGTGTATAGCTATCCTTCAAGGGAGTAGTATATTTATAGTGGTGGAATTTAGGGTGAAGAGATGAACCCTTTTGGAGGATTCATCTTTTGCTAGAAGTTTGACTCAAGGAATTGTATCCCTTTTTTTTGGACATCTAAGTCATGGACAAGACTATAAAGGAAGATTAGGTTCTTGTTTAGATGACAAGACCGTATGGCACACAAATTAACTATGAAAGAGATTGTTTCGAGTAATGAATGACCAAGGGATTCCATCTTGAAGAAGATGAAAAGTATCCATGAGAATCATGCTACGAGTAGAGCCATGGTACTCATATTGAAGATAGGGCTGAAGTGTGACAGGAATCACATGATTCTTGTAGAGTCATGAATCCTTAAAATCGGGTAATATGGAAGATGAACAATGCTCAAGGGATGAGAGATCAACTGACAAGAAGTGATATCAACAATAAAATGGTCATATATGTCAAGGCATTAAGGGGCTCAGGTTCGAGTTTACTTTCGAGTGAAGAAAAATGATAAGCACCATATCTATAGGGATGGGTAATGATATAGGGCCCAAGCCAATAAGGGGAAAATTTTCCCCGTTTACTTTTATTTTCTTTGGTTACATGTTGATTTTCCTTTAAGACGAGGTCACTGACCTGAAAAGTTCATTCATGAACACATTTTTCATAAGCACGTTTGATACATTTTTAGTAGATTTGGAGATGGTCGAGAGAATTGAGATGGTGTTCATCTAATAACTCAAGTTGCATTAAACAATCTTGGTGAAAGTCATCATCATTGAGCATGTCTTGTAGTAATATGTAGAGAGATGGAATCTAGAATTCGAGAGGTAAGACAACCTCGGTACCGTAGACCATAGTAAAGGGGGTGGCAGAAGTCGAAGTGCAAATACTAGTATGATAAGCCCACAAGGCAAAAGGGATGTGCATATTCCAATCTTTCCCAGTATTGTTGACTACCTTCATAAGAATTTTGTTTAAGGTTTTATTGATTGATTTTTCTTAACCATTGGTTTTTCAGGTAATAAAGTGCGTCGGCTAGTTGGTCAGTGATGGCTTGGCCCTTGATATAATTTTGATGAATAAATTCAAGATTGAGGTTGGAAAGAAGCATAAGCCATCGTGTGGCACATTGATGTTAATTATGTCTGGCATACATATAGTGTAATGGGTCAGTATTAGTAATGAATAAGGTATTGTGATTGAGTAGGTAATGGAGAAGTTTGGTGGTGATGAAAACTAAGGACAAGCAGAGCTTTTTGGCGTGGGTATATCTAGTTTCATAGTCCAGAAGGGTACGACTTATGTAATAAACCACTTGCTCCTAGTGTTGGTCGTCACGATGAGTGAGCATGTCACCTAGAGAATGGTTAGTGGCAGAAATATATAGGTAAAAGGGCTGGTCATCCTTAGGAGGAATGAGAAGTGGTGGTTGAAGGAGGTATTGTTTCAAGGCTTCGAAGGATTTATGACATTCATCATCCCATTTGAAGGAAAAGTCTTTCTTGAGAAGATGATGGAATGGTTGATAGCTATCAAAAATCTGTGAGATAAAATGATGAATGGATTGTAGCTTACCTTGTAGGATTTGAATTTGACAGAGATTAGTGGGTGGAGGTATTTCCAGAATAGCCTTGACTTTAGCAGGATCAACTTCTATGCCACACAAAGAAACAATGAAGCCTAGGAATTTTCCTGAAATTACCGCAAAGACACACTTCTTTGGTTGAAGATGTACACAATACTTTATGAGACAGTTGAAGATGACTTTAAGGATGGAAAAGTGTTCGATTTGATGTTTAGATTTAGCCATAAGATCATCTATGTAATATTCCAATATACGATGCATGATGTCATAGAAGATGTAAGTCATGGCTTGCTGATATGTAGTACTAAAATTTTTGAGGCCAAAAGGCATGACTCTACAATAGATGGTCCCCAAAGGGGTGATGAAGGAATTCTTTTGTTAATCCTTTGGAGATAGTAATATTTGACTGTAGCCCAAGAAACCATCCATGAGTGATAACATTTCATGTCTAACGGTGAGATCAACCAATTGGTCAATGCCTGGTAGGGGGAATCGTCTTTGGGATAGGTGAGGTTGAGGTCACAAAAGTCTATGCAAATGCAGAGTCCTCCTGTTTCCTTTGTGACAAGAATGATGTTAGAAATCCATTGGGGATAGTCAATGGGTAGAATGAAGGAAACCAAGAGAAGGTGTTGAAGCTCTTCTTTGACTAGAAGAGAAATGCAAGGATGCATTTTCTGTAACTTTTGTTTGATAGGTTTGGCATCAAGAATGGTTACGATATTATTAACCACAATTTTTTGGTCAATACTAGGTACATCGGCACATGACCAGGTAAATGTGTTGCCATGGTCCCGAAGGAAAGAGGTGAAGGCTTCCTATTTAGTAGCGTCTAAGGATTGGCCAATCTTTAGAATGTGTGGGTCATCCTAACTGTTAATGTTGATTTCAATGGTCGATTCATTCAACATGCTTTGTGTTTCAGAAGGTAATGACCAATGAATATAAGAATCTTCCGCACCAAGGTAAGCGAGGATGGATTCATCATCCTAACATTAAATGACATTAATAGAAGGTGCATCATCATTGATCATGTTAGGATACAAGAATGGGAGACAAGAGGGAGCCTCACCATCACATTCATAGGTCAGCGGTCCTAAGGAAGTGGTGTTTATGAAAAAAAAAGGTTAGGAGGAATAGATTCGGGATCTATGGACTCCGTGGGTGAAGATGGTAATGTGGGTGAATGAGATGGGGAATATTTCTCATCTTGGATAAGGTCGATAGCCAAACCTTCTTGGAGAGTAATGCATCAAAACAAATGCCACTACAGTCATTTTGTTTACAAGAGGTATAGGAAATGATAGTATGGTGGCCTTTTACATTAAATATGAAACCAAATCCTTTCCATGTGCACCGGTGGAGGAAAGTGTGAGTGAGGTAGCAGTTAGTGAGGGAGTGTAGGTTAGACAAAAATGGTTCAGTTTGGGATGGAGGTTTGGTTGTATAGGTGGCAATATCAAGACTCCTATACATTAGATTGGTGCAAAGATGGGGAGGTCCATAAGGAAAAATGTCACTGATGTAGATGTCATAGTTGGTATGTTGACACAGATTCCCATACTCTTGTGGGGTGAGGAACATGTCGATATTGTATAGGTGGTATTCCCCCAGAGTGAGGTGTTGAAAAACACCTTCTAAGGGATTGGTAGTTGGTATGTCGGTAGCGGGGATAAATAGCTCACTAGATGATTGGGAAATAAGTGCATTAGCGGTAGAGGCTACAACTATAGTGGGGATAGTGAGGTTAGATGCAACAGAGGTAGTGGCAATTTTAGTGGGTGAGCTTGTAGGTGAAGGTGAAGTAGTGATAGTGGCAGATGCCTTGACTGGTATAAGTACATCATTAGGGTGATATAACATGTTACATGTCTTGAAAGGTTATGGGTCAGCAGGGATGGTGTAATTATGTCCTTTGTGTTCAAATTTGAGGCAAGGATGTAAATTTAAAGTGACACAACCCATGGTAAGGATCCAAGGTCGTTCGAGAAACAAGTTATACTAGAACTCACCTTCTAGGACATAGAAATGTTCTCGGATAGTTCAGGGACCCAAGAAGACATGGAGAACAATAGTACCTAGGGTAGAGGTCATGGCATCATTGAAGGAGTGCAACATCACTGGGTTATCATGCATGTAATTAGCAAGTATCTACATTTGGTCGTATGCATGAGAGGAGATGATGTTAATGCTAGCACCACCATCGATCATAACACATCATATACATATATTATTGATAAATATGGAGATGAAAAGAGCAGGGTCAGGGTCATCGGAAGGGAAGGTAGTGATCTCTTCATCTGAAAATCTAAGGGCAGCCACTTGGTGAGTATGTGGAGGTGTAGACGAAGGTGAAGACCTAATGAGAGAGGCTATGTGGTGAGGGGTAATGATGGAGGATATGGGTGTGGGTTCATTTGGTAAGATTTCAATAAATTGAAGGACCTCCATGAGGGCTTGATGATGTGACTTTGAGGTTTGGATGAGGTCATATAAAGACATTTTTAGCGGGGATTGGTGTAGTTGTTTTAGCATTGTACAATGTGTGACCCCATTAGAAATAGGATATGCAAGACCTCGAATGGTGACTTTGGGCATGGGTGTGGCTGGTATGTTGGGTACAGGGTTGGTTGATGGGCCAATAGATTTTTCCTTACCCTTGTCTTTATGAGCATGAGTGGCAATGTTGATCATGTTAATCTGAGGGGAGGTGGATGAAGAGGGTGTGTCATGGAAGGTATAGTGGCATGAGAGAAATAACCCTAGTGGGGGATGTTGGTATCCAAATTGATTCTCCCTCGAAGTCTGAGCATCATCACTAATTTGACAGGAAGCTTAGAGATAAATTAGATCATGGTGAGTCATTTTGTAGCTGAGGATGAGATCTAACTAGCCCTTTGTCACTCAAATGTGGAGAAATAGATAGCACCCTCAAGAGGATTTGATCTGTCCTCGCTATTTTAGGTTGTGCCTTTCAACCAAGGTAAGAGGACCCTTTTGTATCCTGTTGTTTATGGAGGAGATGGAGATATCCTTCCTAATGAAGAGGTTAAGGATACCTTGGAGAAAATATGATCAATGCAAAAAAATCTAACTCTCACGAGTTGTCACTCTAGATAGTGGAGATATTTTCTAGGCAAGGTTTAGGCTACTAAAGATATTTAAAATCTTGATTTGTTTCTACATGCTTTGGTAATGGAAACTAAGCATTTGTGCACACACAGGAAAAATAGGGGTAGTACATGTAGGATTGGTTGTTTTAAATGAAATTTGGTGGGAGGTGAGGTAGGATGAACTTGGTTCACCAAATCCTTGAGAAATCTTACAAAATGAAAGGTTAGACCAATAGAATGCCACAGAATAGATAAAAATATTTCTTTAACTAGAATATGTGATTAAATAAAGGCCCAAATTAGCACTTTTTCATACAATCTAGGAGAATCTAACATGAATTCTTGAATTAGAGAACCTAAAAAAGCATCAAGATCTAAGCCAAATCACGCCTAAGGTACACCCAAAGGCTTACAGATAATCTCTGTCAAACATATGAAAGAGAAGTGATTTCAAATCATTTATTTCACTCCCAAATGAAGGCTCTTCTGAGAAATGAAATTACAGAGGCCACTAAACTATCATAAGGATTAAGACCTGTGTGATTGAATCATATTTTAATACAATATTGCAACAGAAACAAGAAAAACTACTTGCATACACTCAGAAATAAAACAAACACTTTTTTCTCAAGACAACACAGAATAACTCAAATTAGATTAAATCTATTAGCAGGAGAAAGTTTCTAGAATATTCTCATATCTTTTCAATGGTTGTACACTTTCAACCACCTTGAAATGATCATATTTAACACAAAAGAGATATACAGGCTTCTTAAATGCTTCTAAAAAAGATGGGCTTTATCAAGCTTTCTATTAGAAAAATAAGTCCCGACCCCAAACACTCCAACCTCCAACAACCCTTTGCATGAAATAATTCATGCCATTTATAACATTTACAATAGACCCCCTTTCCCACAAAAAATCTAGACATTGAGTGCACCAATGCTCGCCATGATCACAATCATGATTTCCAAGATCAGATCTGTAAAAATTCATCAAGTGCTCGAGGGGGTATATCTCTTCGAATATATTTCGCATTCAACTCCTTCCTCTAATAGATCACTCTTTCTTCAATTCGCAAACCACTTCTGCCCTAAATCTATCAAATCTGGCCCCTTACGTGCTTGGGAGAAGAAAAACAGAAAATCTGATTGGGCACGATAGTTAGACCATTTTAATGGCGAAAGACATCTACCAAATCTTCCCACCAAAATTAGATATCAACATTAACTCCCTTCTCTTCCTGGCATGTAGATAAAAACCAATAAATCATGGAGACTCGCACTTCCAAACATGTTTAAGTAGAAATGGGGGGAAAATCAAATTTATACTCTCAACTGTCGTTGATCTTTACTTTGAATTTGGGTCATCCATGTGGAAGATTCAAACTTAAAAATAGAATCGGGGACTTCCTTTGACTTTTTACAACTTTTGGAAAAATGAAACAAATTCAAATTTTGTCTCCGCACCTCCGCCCTCAGGAAATAAGCCTAACTCGTGTCCTGAAGGTGGGCCCCAGCGGAAGCGCAACCAAATTCTGCCATTTTTACCCTCCCTTTTTGGAAAAGGGAAAATTTTCCAAGTTTTCCCTGCAGCTTCGTCCTCGAGAAATGGTCCTGACACGTGTCCCACTGCGGGTCCCAGTGGAACCACGCTTCCAATTTTCACTATTAAAATCTTTTCTCCCGAGAGTAAATTGTTCCAAATTTCCCCTGAGAGTCTGCACCTCTGCCATTGACTAGAGCAAGCTTTGACTTTTCCCTTATCGAGTTTATGGGCCATTTTGAGATTTTAATCCTTTTGATGTCAAGAGGCAAAAAATTTAATTTTCCTCCAATGGTCCACCTCCCCACCCTTTTGACTTTTCAAAGTGCCACATGTCACCAAGGGGCACCTTGAGATGGTCCCAAAAATTTCATACCTTGAACAAGTGCGGGCTCACCACGTGTCCTGTCCTAGCAAAGTTTGTATGAATACTTTAAGCTCAGCAGAAGGCACCATGTGTCATGCTCCGAGGCAGTCTCCTTTGGATCGTTGAAAATTCTAAGAAGAAATGCAAAGTGAGTGGAGGCCTCCACGTGTCAATGCAATGCTTTGAAAAAATTCAAAAAAACCTTTGCCACGTGTCCTCCTGCGGGGTCAAAGTGAGACTTTTTCCTCTGCCTCATGTCCCCATTTTCTCCAATCAAAGCCTGGTGGGGCCGCGGGGTGAGTTAAAATTTTTTTCCAAAGTAGCCAAAAAGAACAAGTTGAAATAATAGACCCTCCATGCCCTATCCAATTAGAAGAAGCCACGTAAGCACCAAAAGTAGATCCAATCAGAATTAAGCGGAGCCTCCACGTGGACCAAATTTTCCTTTGAGGTCACTAAAAAAGCAAAAAGTGATAAGTTAAAGTATTTTTTTGCCATCCCACATGACTAACCAAAAGAGGGTCCACGTCCCCTTTCAATGCAAGGATGCAAATTTTACTGGGAGAAATGCCCGTCAAACCATAAAAATGTAGAAAAATGATCATTTGAGCCTGAAAATGAAAATTTCTCCAAGGATAGAGAATTTAGAAATGTTACAAGGCTCAAATATGTTTCTCAGAGATACATCCATTCATTTTTCCTCAATTATTTAGGGTAGAAGTGATAAGGAAGAAAAATCCTAACCTTGGAGAATGGAAAATATGGGAGAACCTAAGTTTTTTAGACAAATAGAGAATGGGAGACCCAAATTACAGACCTTTTCTAGAGGAATAAATAAACAAGGAGCAAAACATGAACCCATTAGTGGCTACAAGAATCCACTTATGGCCAACACTTCAAGGGTCTAAAATCTCACCAATGAAATCCATTTCCCATTGCTTGAATGGAGCTTCAACTGAAATAGGATGCAAAGTGACAGAGGATCCTGCAAGCTTGATCAGATTTTCTAGAGAAGCACAGAAAACTGGGGAGAGACTATTTTGAGCACCAACATATTTGTATCCGACTCGAAGAGAGTGGGCCACCAATAACCAGACCTCAGGATCTTGAGTGTTGTGACAAGAACAAAGGTAGAACAAGTGCCAAAAATACTCCCCATTGGGATCAAAAATTATCTTAGAGTCAACTTGTAGAGCAGATGAATCTTAAGAGGACTCCCTCTGGGTTCTTCCAAGCCAACCCATAATCAGTAATGACATATTTCTTGGAGGGAAAATTAAGAGCCCTTTTCTGGTTCTTACTTAAATGCTTAGGGTAGTATAAGTGTATGAGATAGAAAATCACATCCTTGTACCACTTAGAACTCATCAACCTTTCAAAAACACCTACCCTTTCTTCTTCTACCTCATTTACCTCAATAGTTTACAAGTTTCTCTTAGCCATAAGCTTAGCCAAGCCCAAACCTCTCACCAACTTCATGGTTTTGATATCCATATCATATTCTTGCAAATTTTTCACCCACCTACATATTTTTCTTAGGACCTCCATCTCTGACAATATTTCCTTCACCATGGTGTGGGGAACATAAGAAACCACTTTAGAACTTAAATTGTAAGGTCTATAATCCTTTGTTTCTTTTACCAAGGCAAATGCCTATTTTTCCATGATAGTGTACTTCAGCTTAGCCCCCTACAAGGCCTTACTGAAAAAGTCAAACTTGCATCTGCTTGCCCTTTATCTTCATTTTGCAACTGGAAAAAAGCAATAGTGTCATCTAAATAGCAGCACAACTGATGGAAGGCTCCTTATACATATGAAGCTAGCCAAAATAGGAGCATGTTTTAATGCCTTCATTAATTCAACTACAAGGCTTGGATGACAGTCTCATGCCATCTGATGACTTGGTACATGCCTTAGCATGGTAGTGATTGCAATGGTCAACTCAGCAAAATCTGATATGAATCTTCTGATCAAGTTTATCTTCCCAAATATGGACTAAATTCCCTTCTTGGTTCTTGGGATTGCGAGCATGCATAATGGACTCTACTCTCTTTGGATCAATCATCACCCCTTGTTTCATAACACCACGTGACCATGAAGATTTTCAGTCTGCACTCCATGAAGAGGAAACTTCTTTGGATTGAGTGAGATGCCATATACTCAACATCAAATGGACATATTCTCCAAGTGCATCAGGTGATCACTTCTCTTCCTGGAAATACAGTGACATCATCTTGATACACTGCAAAAAACTTGTTGATGTAACTTCAGACTATTCACCATCCACTTTCTCTTTGAAAGGTGGCTCCAATGTTCTTCATGACCAAAGGGCTTCCTAACATAATTTTTAGGTACCCCAAGGACTAGTAAAGCCTGTCCATTGATCCTTGGGGATTCCTTCACCACAACTTGGTTATAACCAGAGAAATCATCCAAGGTGGAAAGAAAATTAGAACCAGTCACTAATTGTAGCATGTTTTCCATATTTGGTAAAGGATAATTATCCTTCATAGATGCTCTATTTAGATTCGTGAAATCTACACACACCCTGATATCACCATTTTTATTTTTGACTGGTACTAGGTTTGCAACCCAAGAAGAATACCTTGTGGGTTGAATAATCCCTCCATCCCTCAGTTTCTTCAGTTCCTCTTGCATTTTGAGAAATAAGAGTGGATTGATGGGCCTCTGCTTCTGCCTAAATGGCTTTACATTAGACTCCAAGGGAATCTCATGCTGAAATATGTCCTTTCTGTATGCTTTTAGTTCAGAATAGGTCCAAGCCATGCAATCTTGGTATTTTTTCAACTACTAGATGTATGACTGCTTCTCCTCCTTACTGAGATTACTGCCTAACCAAATTTTCCTTGGCTTCTCCTTTGTACCAAGATCATGTTCCTCAACATCCCTCAAGGCTATTATGCATCTGTTAATAATGCAATCAACATTATCGAAATTGGACTCAAGAGCAACTAGCCCTCTAGGAATGGTGTTGGTCTTTAGTTGGATGATTCCCTTGCCAAACAATGTTTCTTTTCCTTTTGTTGTACATACTGTTGGCTCCAAATCAATGCATTGATCAACAAACTCTCCCTTGTTTTGTAGAAATATTCTGATCTGAGCATCATCATCAAAACCCTACCAATGTTTAATGTTGTCAGGGACATAAGGTCATGTCAATACCTCAACATCATATTCACAATATGGGGACATTGTACAATTGTCAAACTAAGACCCCAACATTGCAAAATTGTCTGCCAAGTCATTTGAATTTCCTATCACGATGCACTATGTTGAATGAATCAAACATCTCAATAAGATCCCAAACTGCATGTTTATATTGTTTCATTTGCTGATTCTTTATGGCATACCATTTTCTGACTTGTTTTAAAATTAATTCTGAGTCTCCTTTGACAATGATGTCCTTGATACCATATTTCCAAGCAATGTTTAAACCCAACAACAATGCCTCATACTCAACAATGATGTTGGTGTACTCAAAGTTGATTTTGAAGGAAAAAACAAATTTTTCCTGACCAGGAGAAAGTAGAACAAAACCAGCACCATTACCAAACTTGGAGAAAGCTCCATTAAACAATAGAGTCCAAGGAGATCCCACTTGTTCAAGACACCTGCATTCCTCAATCTTGTGCTCCTTTCCATCAACAAATCCTAAAAATTTATCAACATCAACATTTGTGTACACTAATACTTCATAGGATGCATTGTTGGGATCCTCAATAAGACACAACATTTTCTTTTCTCCATATAACCTGACAAGGCTGCCTTCAATTGGAATGGTGGCATAGGAAATATCCATTTGGACACTCCCACCAACACTAGTAGCCCATTTTCATTGACAGTAGCATGCCCCACTTGGCTAGGCTAGTCAACGATGACAACATCAAGTTTTAAATTTTTACCTGGGTAAGCTGCAAGCTGTACTACCAAATCCTTCACACATCCCACTACTAGTACTTCTCTGGAATCCATGGTAGTGTAATTCCCATATGCTATTGTCACTTTTATATTTAGCTCATTCATGACTTCCAAAGGCATGACATTGCATGATACCCTTTAGTCAAACATGCAGTTGTGCAACAGTCTGTCCTTAATGATAAAAGTGGTGAAGAATGGATCCACATTCATCTGAGAGTCCACTAAGGATGTCCCCAAATAGACCTCAGGTGGTTCACCTAGTTCCTCCAATGCTGGTGGTGTTTATAATTCTTGAATGATTGGAGGAGTCTCCACAATATTTACATTTCTGCCTAGGGCAGTCTTCTCTTCTTTCAATCCCAAGTATTCAAATGCTCTCTTTTTGTGCTCAGGAATCCTAAGAAACTCAAAAATTGGAACAAAGACTTTGATTTGACTTAAAACTTGGGCAATATCATATGGGACATTCCTTGGCAAGGCAGTATTGGAAGGAAAGCCAACACACTAATTAGGTGGTATAGGATTCTTGATAACTTGGGCATAAGGAGGGATATTGTTGTTTAGAACTACAGAGATTTTGACAGATGCATCTTTCTTAGGAGTCTCTTTAGGAATGTGTGAAAGTAAGGGAGCTTTTGGCTTGGCTTGAGGCCCTGTCCCTTTGACAACCTTATTTCTTGTGTTATATTCCTTTTCTTGAGCAACAAAAGCATTCATCAGTAACTTCCTATCTTCCTCAGATGGAATTCCTCCATCATACTTTTTTATCATTAAAGCCCTTAAATATTCAAAGTCATTATTGGGCAATTCAAAATCTTGTACAATATCTAGCTCTAAAGTATGAGAGGCAGGAAGAGTAGGTACCCTATGAATGCAGTCCCGAAAGGTAGTAGCAGTCTGGGCATTTATCACCTTAGTTAAAGTTACCCCTTGTTGTGAGCTTGTGGAGCAACCCATCATGCAGACATCATCATCATTGTCATCAACTTCTTCTTCTTCTTGCTGATATTTTTCACAAGGAGCGTGGTGCATGAAACATCTATCACACCAATCAATGACATATGTCTCCTCCACCACAACAACTCTGACAGCTAAAGGATCAGGTACCATTCTGTTATCCCTAGATTGGGACTGTGTATTTTTGAATCCAAAAATTCCCTTGCCTCTATCATCAGATCTTTGGTTATTTGTGAACCTGTCTTGGCCTCTTTGCTTGTGTTGACCTTGTGAGATTTTCCCAATTCCTTTCTCAGCCTGGGCTAGTTTGTAGGAAATTTTCCTTGACATCCCCTACCAAAATTTTCACAACCTCCTCCAAATCAGTAGCCTTGCTTGTTTGAGGCTTTTTTGGGTTAGCCAACTTCACACCCTCCCTTTTTTTAGGCTTTCCAATTGCCTTGATGTTGTTCTCTATTTGCAGAGCCATGGTGAAGGCCTGCCTCAAATTTGTAGGGTTCTTGTCTCTTAAGTAATATGTAGCCTTTTTATAAAATGCATCAAAATATTTTATCAAACATGACTCATCACAAGGCCTTATCCTAATAGGAAATATCCTCAAGGTCTTATTAAACCTTGTGTTGAAATCATGTACCGAATCATTAGGATTCTTTTTTATGTTTTGAAATTCTGATAAAATAAACCTAGGGTCAGTTCTATCACCATACTGCAATCTAAATGCATTTCTCATCTCAGTCCAAGAATCAATAGATTTATCTGGAAATGCTTTATACCAATCCCTAGCATCTTCTTCAAAGGTATGGATAAACAACTTGATATATGCATGTTATCACTGAATCACAACACCCTTATGTTTACACAAGTGGATATACTTGAGCTCACGGTGTGATTGGATAACATGGGTACTATCTCCAAGTTTTGGGACTTGGTATTTGAGATAGACCTCTAGAGAAAGTTGGTTTTTGCTTATAAACTACCTTCCACAATCTACTCTAATGCAGGAAAAACTATATTTCCTAATCTAACTTTCCCAAGGAGCAAGGAGAGAGAATGCATAAAAAATGAAAGCCTACACTACAATGGTGATACACCAGAAAAGGAAGGGTGTAAGAGTAGTCTTCCAATGTGTGAAAAATAGAAGTAAAATGCATACTAGAAGGGGTGATAACAATTCTCCACAATCTAGAAAATGCATTCACAACAATATTTCATACATGCACAATAATAATGAATCTTTGCAAGAGCATAAAAATAGACACAATATTCTTGTAATGAAGGTTGAAAGGGAAAGAAGAGTGCAAAACAACACAGCACAGGAAGATGCATCCAAAAACTTGTATTTTATTGCTTCATGATATGCACAGTTCAATCTATTACAAGGTAAGGGCCTGGATCACCATGCAATGAGTCCACTACAAGAGCCTACAGCACATTGGCTTCATAAATTAATTTTGATAGAGCTTTGCTACAACAAAAAAAACTACCTCTCCTTACAATGAGCCTAACACTCCAATTTATAGAAAAATGAGAAGAGAGAGAGAAGGGGAAAATAGAAATCCAAAAATCTATCCTTAAACCACTTTTAAGATGCATTAAATGGATTGAAATGATTGTATGTTACTTGTAAAAGGTTCCTCGTACTGTCCCAGGTGCTACAACAGAGAAAGAATGATGACCATGCCTCTTAATTACACTCCCAACTACCAAATAAAACACTTTCATGAATCCGACCATGTTTTATGAAAAATATCAATCTATTTCTCATCAAATACAAAATTTCTTGATTAATTTACATTAGGATCAAATCCATGATTCCAATGGTACCAATTTTGTGTGATTTCGTTGAGAAATGCAAAAATTATGACCTTCTAAGCGCGGACAGCTATTTTGGGTCTGCCAAGCATTTTCTGTCATTTGATGGGAGTGAGAATTAATTAAATAGAGCTGAATATGTTTATTTTATTTTAATATATCTACCCTCATCAAAATAAAAATAAAAATTCAATTCCATAAAGTCTAATTTTATGAAAATCGGAGCTTAGAGTCAAAAGTTATGGTCATTTGAAATTTGGGAGGTCAAACATTGACTTTTTCTCTTCACTGTGGTTATTTCGGTAAAATCGGGTCTACGTGTCATGGTTGTCCCAAACACTTTCATTTGCATTTCCTGATTTAGGCTTCCTTTTCCCTACACATCTGTCATTGACTGAGCTGTGAGGTCCGTTGACCTCCGCGTTTGTCGTAACGTATGGTTCCTTTTGTGGCTTTTTCGTCTTTGCACATCCTGCACGTAATTTTGTCCCGACTATCTTAGACACATTTCTCCATGCCACCAACAATGAACTAACTTACAGAAAAATCATATTTTTACGTCCCACGTGTACCAATGTTCCCGATGTCCCACGGATTACGTGGGACAAAAAGTTCCACTTTTTCCAATTTCCTTTACCTGCGGTGATTTTGGCAATATGCGCCCTGCGTGTCCCTATTGAACTTGTGCGGTTTGGGACACAGAAAGATGATTTAGCCAATTTCTTTGTATTTCATCTCTAAACCTGGTATGAAAAACCTTGGTACGATCTGTAGCCTCTAGACCCTTAATGCATTAAAACAAGCCTGCGACTTCATTTTTAGATTTTTTCAATTATTTGCTAACTTGTTGGATTTTTTTCTTGGATGAGGGAGTTAGAGAGAAACGAAAGGGGATCCCCAAAACATGATTTTGGGCATTGACTCAATATAATTTCTCGGGACTACAGAATTTGATGTATGTTTTCAAAATTACCTCGAGGGGTGAAATTTGGATAATAATACATCTTCATGTTCAATATCAAAATCTTCCATCATATTGATAAAAATATTTAGATGTTGATCACTAGTAATAACATTATTTCCTTGGAACTTTGGCATTATGTTCCTTACATCTTGAGGCACTGCATTTTGATAACCATGCATTGCCACAAAATTTATAGGTTCAAAGGTGTTTACAACAAAAGGGGGTCTGGGTGGGCGTTGGGCCATGTTGATTCAAGAAGGTGACCCTAGAGGGGTGACAAATTGATAAGGGGCTAAGGGTCCTTGGAACATAGGAGTATAATTTTCAAAATGGATACCCCCCAAAGGCCTTGTGTAACATCCTCATTTTATACATTAGAACAAGTAATTTTTATTTATTTTTTGACAAATGCTTCCTGATTCTAAATACATGATTTAGAACTCACAAATCAAAGTAACCATTATTATAACAGATAACCATATGCAGCTGTAATGACTCAGAGTACTTTCGATCTATTCATTCCATGACTCGGTAATCTACCTATCTATTCATGAGTATTAAGAGTTGGCGTTTTTATTTAACACATCACTCCTGCGGTTCTCTTCCCTATTCTGGGATTCAAAATGCTCTGTCCAAGGAACCTATCTGAATAATTGTTACCATTATTCATCGTCATCTCATCCCTTATACTAGGTGACTTAGGACAACGCAATCAGCAGCTTGCAATACTTTGGCCAAAGATTTGAAACATAATGCTTATGTCTCGTATTCCTTGACGGCATACTCGTCAATCTGGAATATGTCCTTCACCCCATTCCTATGTTATGTAGAATGTCTTATACTGACTTCTGTCAGACTCTCCTGTCCCAAGTTATTCACTCAGGAACAAATTAGTAAGATGACAACGTTATAGGGATGCTCCCGAGGACTAGGGATACGCTGACATACTGGGTCAACCCTAGTTAATCCAGTGTGTCAAGATACCGCGAGTCTCCTAGGGCAGCCTTATAACGTGACCACATTCCTAATCAGTCCCAGAGTAACTTGTTCAAGTTTAAGGTGTAAATCTTAACGATCAATGCAAAGGGTGTCATCATAAGTCACCTGCATTGTTGTATCTTCGAGAAGATCCTAATGTTCTTGAAGGTATAACCCTGCAGTTGACTTGTGCCGTCAACCTTTAAATTTGCATCAAAAAGATCTACTTATTAATAAGTGTTACATACGTTGAGTTAAAATTATTCTATAAGACGCTCCCTTAAGGGTAGTCTTTCCCAATCCCTGGGTTCCTCACCTTAGAATTACCTTTCTTAGTAAGACCCATTACACAAGAGAAGTTATTAAGACTAGAGGTCCCATGAAGGAGTTCATAAAATATACATAATTCTAAATCAACGAAGCTGGACACTAACCCTCAATCTTCACATGAAATTACTAACCAAACCCCTTTTTTTCTTGGTTTATATCAATTCTCATAACTGAATTTATATCTTACTTGTTAGTATTGAGATATAGTGATTAAGAGTCCAATTAAATGTTGTATTGACTTAGATCAAGACTTAGGAAGTAATGATTTATTCAGCTCGTTTAGCTCCTGCTCAGATTTATTTTAACCTTAGCTTTCCACAAGATAGTGATCTAGAATTCCAATTTAGCTTTAGATAGAACGTAATAGAACTTACTAAACAATCATTAGTATTCAGTCACATAACCTTGCAAGCTTACTTAGATAATCACAAAAGTCTCCAAGTTATACAATAATAACAATGCTCTTAAGATCATTCGAACCGAAGAAGATCAAACCATCAAGATACGAATGCAAACACACAAGTAACAAATACCTCTTTTCATTCCTTTCAAAGCTAATCAAATACATTTTATGCATTCAACATATTTGATACAATACTCAACAGAAAAAGAACATCTTTCTTCAAGTAGTACATTTAGAGAATCAAGCTGTAATTCATCATAAAACCAAATTAAACAATCTGAACATCCTATCAGATCTACATGTCTTTACCACTTACGACAATCATCTGCAAAATTTGTCAACATGGGTCAGTTCGGTGAACTGAGCATGATAAGCACTAATTCTTACAACAATTGCAATCCACCAATTGTTTTCATTAAACAACCTGTTTAAATGAAATCATTTCACCAAACATGTAAACATATTTCAGAATATGCTCTTTTGTAATACAAACATCACTATAAACGCATAACTCATATTATAGTTACTAAATAGTTTTAGATACTTTTCAGATATTTCTTCATAAATATTAGTGACCAAGAAGAAAAAATGTATCCAAAACAACTATCCAACTGAATCCCAAGGACAACAAACATCCGACAGACCATTACATTCAACAAAAATGAATATCCTAACAATTCATGAATCCATCAGTATTTATTAACAATTACAACAATTAAATATAAATACATCCACATATACTTGACAACAGAAGAGAAAGAAACTGAGACATTCAGATGTCCCTTCCAATCATGCTCATGACTGTACCATCCACTCAAGAGTAATGCATTCACATTATACACCTGCGACTAAGCCAGTCGAGACGATAGGTAGAAATATAGTCCGTCAAAATACAAATATAAAAATTACCTGTAACTTACTGAACAACACAGTAGCTCTCGTGACAAGGAAGTGATGAATAATCCATCAAATAGACTCCATATAACATTCCATATATTCAACAAACGAGAAAATATCCAACGCCATCGCTTGTCAAGGTACAGTTAATAGCTCTTTACTTCAGTCAAGCACACGACTAGATATGCAAGATAATAGAAGACATAATCATGCTTAAACATAACAACAATCCCACTGAGTCGAAACACTCATCAACATACAGCTCAATCTAATCCGTACTAAAACACAGCAAGGACTTAAATCAAAGCTGAAATCAAATGAATAACCTCTTTATCACAGTCAAACAAGAGGCTAGATAGCATTAAAACAAATGACGTTTCCATATACATACCTAGTGACATTCACACTAAATCTAACACAAACCTGCATAGCTTCATTCAACTGAACAAAAATCCCTACGTTATACAACATGGGTGTAAATTAGAAGTCACTTTCAGGAAAATAATAACCTCAACAAGATCTTCATAAAGGTCATCATCAAATCATTATTTCTCAACAAAGTTTCATCCAAGATCGAGATAGTGTGAATATAGCAAGGACTCATACAGAGTCGAGTTTAAAAAAGAAAACACAGTGTGGCCAAGATCAGTATCTGAATTCCTACGAAAACATTCAAGGTTTTCATCTAATTCAACACCAGCAGTCTTCACAACTAAATTTCTACAGAAGTCTAAATACAATATACATATTAAGGACTCCAACAAAGCCAATATCAATAGATATTCTCAACCACAGCTTATATAGAAGTCAAAACACCGGTTACATATCCAGATCTCCAACTGAGTCAATAAGCACAGTATTCACAACAGAGCTTAATACCGAAGGGAAAATCCTAATATACAATTCAAGGATTCAAAAGCAGTTGAACACATGCAGTATTCACAAATAAACTTCTAAAGAATTAGAAAGATACAAGATAAATATTAAATTCAAGAATTCCTACTATACCAATAACATACAATATTCACAACTGAACTCCTACAGAACTAGAAACGTATGTTACCTTTCCAGGACTCAAAAAGGAATTGAACCCATATAGTATTCTCGAATAAACTTCTACAACAGTTAAAAATACTATCTAATTAAGGATTCCAACAATATCCAATAACATACAGTATTCACGACGAAGCTTCTACAGAAGCCAAAACATACAGTATTCACGACAAAGCTTCTACAGAAGCCAAAACATACTTTCATTTCAAGAAGTATAAACAGCAAGGCTTCTACAGAAGTTGATATCTACCAAGAAAACTTTCCATGGACTCCAACAGTGTCTATTTCAAACATTACCCTTGCAAGCATTTCTACAAAATCTAACCGAAATGCAAAACACAGCAAGATAGTACAACCGTTCGAAACAAAATGCACACCCATCAAGGGTTCACTTGAAAAATCAAGCCAGTAAGAAGATAAAGCAAACTAATTCATACAAAGCTACCATAAAAACCAACTGAACCCAAAAATCATCTAAACAGAGTTGTTCTAATGAAATCATTTGAAGGAGAGAAATATTTTTAAAACTTATGGCCTAACATGCCTGGTAGTGTTGCTTAAAAATCTGAAGAAGACCACTGAAAGAGCTCGAGCCTTCTCCTCTTTTTCCACGTTATATTCAACAACAATAATTTGTTATTTCCATGCCTTATAAACTTTCCTCAATAGAGAAAAGAGCTAGTTATTCTCATAGTTTCCATGCAACACCAAGTAGACTAGTTCGAAGAACCAGTGATCAAACAGAGAGAAAACCGGAGAGAGTATGAAAAACCAAACAAACTACCAGTTTTCCATTTTGCATGTCTTCCCGAGAAATCCGAGCTCGGAGATTGAGTTCATTAATTGCATTAACTCCAAAATTCCCGCTCAATCTCCATTGCCACCGACCACCATAGTTGGTGATGGATAAAAACAAATCAAAGACCATTTCTAGGTTTGGCGAATCTGCCACGTCAGATTTCACTAGCCGTTTGAAACTTCCACCAAGTCCCTCGTCCTTCATACTTATCCATCCCATTTAATGCCATAGAAACTACTGCCCATGGCTCGCACCCCTTCATAGGTCCCTTTCCTCCATGTTCATTAGTTAGGTTAGAAACATAGGCTAGAATTTAAGGTGATACTTAGTCTAACCTCCTTAGCGCTAGGTCACTAACCTTCGAACATTTAGTTTATAGTTTAGGCCTAGGTTGGATTAGCACTAATCTAACCCATAGGTTATAGTTTAGGTTTAGGTTATTTTTCTTAATAAATCCAGTTTAGCTCTAACATTTAGAATTTTCAGAATAAGAACCAACAGATATACATTCCCGTAATGGATTCAATCCAGCACTGATAATAAGCTAGTAGTATAAATGTATCTGAATTTATTACCTGTCCCACGATCAAGACCTTTACCTGATATTACGATATTGGGAACCAATTCATTTAACACGATCAACCTGAGTTAGACTTCGGAATAGCTTATTCAATGCATTCAGACCTTGCAACCTACGTAAGGTCTATAATTTTTGTTCATATCGAATAAACTTAAAGCATCTCTTGGATCAATGCCACTTATCCAAGGCTGAGTCTTATAGATGGATAAGTCCACAATTCATTCCGAGATCAGATTAAACTCAGGTGCAAAATGAAAGAAATAAAAGAGTCCAATCATATTCCAACTCAGTCAAAGATCTTCAATTGCAAAGAAGATACAGTCCATATCAAGCATGACTTCACAATCAAAGGAACACATCCTTTTACAGAAGAAATCATATATCAACACTTGAATGCTCAGGAGGGAAGTAACAACAGTTCAGAGTGTTACATGCTTCCCTCCTAAAAGATTCATCATCTCTGATGATTACATATTCGATTAACCTTCAGGTCAACAAATTTATTAGTTCAAAAAACAATGCGACTATTTCCAACTTGAATAGTTCCAGAAATCAATGTCACAATACATTTTATTCAGCCTGAATAATGAGGCTGAATAATGTTTGCCTCAATCTGGCTTTCATATAAACTTGAAAAAGATAATTTCATGTAAAAAAACGTTTGGTCAACAGATTTCATCCTGTTGAAAAAGAAAAGGAAAAGAAATTTTCATCTCTTCCATATTTTCCCAAGTTGCACTTTCTTTGTTAAACTGGTCCCACTGGACCTTACATTGCTGTATTTCATGATTTCTCAAATGCAATTGGTGAGTTTTTAGCACTCGTGTGGGTTTAACCTCGATTATTCCTGGGTCTTGGACCTGCAAGGAATTCCAATTTAAAACATGTGACAGATCTGAAACATATTTCTTAAGCAAAAGAAATATGGAAAACATCATGCATGCGAGATAAAGCAGGTGGTAATGCTAATCGATAAGCTATAGGATTGATTATTTCGACAATTTCGAAAGGTCCCACGTAATGAGGTGATAACTTGGCATCCTTGCCAAAATTTATAGAACTCTTTCTGGGTTTAACTCGAAGAAAAACCTTCTCACCAAGCTCAAACCTTCAATCAACCCACTTAAGGTCGGCATACCTCTTCTGCCTATCCACTGCTTCCTTTAATCATTCATGAATCAGCTTAACTTGATGTTCCATTTCAGTGAGGATCTCTGGTCCAATTATCACTCTATCCTCAACACTATCCCGGCTAACAGGGGTTCTGCACTTCCTTCCATAAAGTGCTTCAAATGGTGCCATTTTAAGAGATGAGTGATAAGTGTTGTTGTATGCAAATTCAACTAATGGAAGATACTCTTCCCATTTATACTGTTGATCCATGCAATACATTCGCAACATGTCTTCCAACACCTAATTTACTCTCTCAGTTTGTCCATTCGTTTTCGGCTGATATGTAGAACTAAAGTTTAGTTTCATTCCAAGAGCTGTATTAAACGTTTGCCAAAACCTTGACGTCATTCTAGGATCCCTATCAGATATAATCAATTTTGGTACACCATGCAATCTGAAAATTTCATGTACGAATCTTTTGGCCAGCACTGGTGAATCATCCTTTAGATTTCCAGTGATGAAATGAGCTACCTTTGTTAGTTTATCTACAACTACCAGGATAACATCGTGTTTATTCCTGGACATAGGTAACCCTTGTACAAAGTCCATGCTTATTACTTGCCATTTGTACTGCGGTATGCTATGAGGATATAACAGTCCAGCAGGGTGCATATGTTCTGCCTTAACCCGCTGACATTCCAGACAATGAGTCACAAAATCAATGACATCCTTTTTCATACCTTTCCAAAAGTATTGTTGTTTCAGATCAGCAAGCATTTTTGTGATACCCAGGTGTCCAGAGAAATGTGAATTATGAAATTCAACTAACAACTTCTTTCTCAAATCATTCAGCATAGGTATGTATACCCTATTTTCATAACGTAAGATTCCTTCATTATCAAAATGAAAGCCCTTATACCTTTCATCATTAGGTTCTGTAGCAAGCGCTGCTTTTACTTGCTGAAAGTATGTATCTGATTCTGAGGCACTTTTTACCTCATCCTTAAACTAAGTTCTTAATGTTATAAGAGCATAAATGTGCCTCCTACGACTTAGAGCATCTGCTACTCTATTCTCCTTCCCTTTGATGTAGCTAATATAAAAATCATATTGTGATAAAAATTCTAACCACCTTCTCTGTCTAGCATTTAGATTAGGCTGAGTGAAAATATATTTCAGTCCTAAGTGATCAGTTTTCAACTCAAAAGGTTTCCCAAGTAAATAGTGTCTCCAGACTTGAAGCACATGAACAATGGTAACAAGCTCCAAATCATGAGGAGCATAATTCAGCTCATGTAACTTAAGTTTTTTACTTTCATATGCTATGACTTGATCATTTTGTAACAAAACACCTCCAAGGCCTTCCCCAGAAGCATCCGTTACAACAGTAAAGCTCCCATTAGGGTCTGGTACAGCTAATATAGGTGCAGAAGTCAACTGGATTTTTAGACTTTTGAAATCCGCTTCGCACTTATCATTCCAAATAAATTTCTTATCCTTCTTCTGCAATGAAGTTATCGGTGCAGCTACTTTAGAAAAATCCTTAACAAATTTTCTATAATAACCAACAAGACCCATGAAGCTTCTTACTTCGTGCACATTCTTTGGTGCAGGCCACTCAGTTATTGCCACTATTTTTGAAGGATCTACAGCAATTCCTTCCTTGCTAATGACATGACCCAAATAGTGAACTTCTGAATCAAAGAAAGAACATTTGGATAACTTACCATACAACTTTCTTTTTCTCAAAATTCCCAAAACTACCTTCAAATGCTCATTGTGCTCCTCAACACTTTTAGAATAAATGAGAATATCATCCAAGAATACAAGTACAAACTTGTCCAAATATTCTTGAAAAATATTATTCATTAAGTTCATAAAAGTTGCGGGTGCATTAGTTAATCCAAAGGGTAGAACCGTGAATTCATAATGTCTGTACCTTGTTCGGAAAGTTGTTTTATGAATATCTTCTTCTCTAATCCTTAACTGATGATAACCAGATTGAAGATCTATCTTAGAATAAACCGCTGCCCCATGCATCTGATCAAATAAATTGTCGATCCTTGGAAGTGGGTATCTATTCTTGATTGTTGCCTTGTATTCAACATCCGATAATCAATACACAGCCCTAAGTGTTCCATCCTTCTTTTTCACAAATATTACAGGTGCTCCCCAAGGTGAAACACTTGGTCTAATCAAACCTTTAGACAAAATTTTTTTCAATTGTGCCTTAAGCTCGACTAACTCTATAGTAGTCATCCGATAAGGTGCTTCGGAAATAGGTTCCGTTCCTGGTTTGATTTCGATGGTGAAGTCAAATTCCCTCTTGGGTGGTAACCCAGGTACTTCCTCCGGAAAAAACATCCCTGAAACTTTGTAGCAGAGGAAATCGTTTCATGGAATCACCATCTTCTTCTAAAAATTCAGATATCTTTACTACATAAAGGGTACATCCTTTGTTTTTAGCCTTTTTAAGCTGCATAGCTGACAGTTTTCTAACTGAAATTTCCCGTTTAACCCCTTGAATCTCTGTTGTTTCCAGTTGATCATCTAAACATCTTATATTCTTTTCATAGTAGTCTACTTTTGTTTTATGTTTAGCTAACCAATTGACACTAATGACAATATCGAAAGACCCCAAAGGTGTAACATAGAGGTCAACTTCCATGGAAAAGTTAGGTAAGTCAAGGACTGCCCCAAAAAGACACATACTCACTGTATGAACAGAGTTATTACCATACTGTACAGTCTAAGATTTATCCATTTTTCCAACTTTTCTCTTAAGTTTAGAAGCAAGTTTATTAGAAATAAAACATTCAGTAGCTCCTGTATCAAATAGAATAGTGACAGGTATGCCAAATAACTTACCCAAAACTTCTATAGGTGTCACTTGCTTTTTAGCTTTCTTGTCTGCTACTGCAGCATGTATCTTATGCTGCTGATTACGATCATCCTTCTTCAAAGGGCACTGATTTACGTAGTGGTCTTTGCCACAATTGTAGCAGCCTCCTACAGGTCCCTTTTTAGGCTCAAAATTTCCTCCAGTCTTGTAATTATCACGTTGTCCTCCATAGGGCTTCTACCCATTGTTATAATTTTTGGCAAAATTATCCCTTACATTTCCAGCAGGCTTATTTGCCACTGCTTTCTTACTATTATCCCCTGGAAACTTACTTCTATTTCCAAACTTTTTCCATGGTCCCTTTTTGGGTGCAAGAGAGGTTGAAGAAGGGTTTGCAATCTTCTTCCACAGTTCCTCTTTATGAGCAAAAATAGCCTTTAATTTCTGTTCTTGTCTTATGGCCTTTTCAACAACTCCTTCCATAGTGGTTGGGACTATGAACATCGACCTCTCCCCCTATCACGGGATTCAATCCCATGATGAATTTCTATATTCTGAACTTCGCATCAGTTTGATACTGCGGTACATACTTGAGGAGTTTTGTAAACCACTCCCAATATTCAGTTTACCGTTAGCTTCCCTTGAGCTAAGTTATGGAATTCTGTCATTTTCTGATCAGAGAAAAGTTGTGGCAGCCATCGTTGCCTAAAATAGCCCTTAAATTGATCCCAAGTAATATTGGTCTCATCAATATTTAGCTCTTCTTTACGGCTATCCCACCATGAAGATGCTTCGTGGGAAAGCTGATAGGCTCCCCAAATAGCTTTGGTTTCCTATGAGAATTTTCTTATTGCAAAGTACTTCTCCATTTCACTGAGCCTGTTCTCAACTCCACCTCCTAATGTGGTACCATCATATTTAGGTGGGCGTATCCTTTTTATATCATTAGTGAGTTCTGCTGCCAACCTGGCCTTTTTATTTTCTGGTTGGACAGATGCATTTCCAACATTAATATCAACACCGAAATCAGGGTTGTCCTCAGGAGGTTGCTGATTGTTATTACCAGCTTCTTCATCCTCCTCATTTCCCATCACCTGCTGTTCAAGTACAACTAAACGATCTCTTGTGTCCAACAGGGAAGTAAGGATCTCATAAAGTTTTTGGGTTATTATCACCCCTCCTTCAGGGTGGATCATTATTCGCAACGTTCCCCCTTGTTCTAACCATTTTCTGTTACAATAAAATTCAGGTTTTTATCAGATTATGGACACAATAGGTCTAAGAGCTGCAACCTTCAGCTCTAATACCAAGATGTAACATCCTCAATTTTATACATTAGAACAAGTAATTTTTTTTTGACAAATACTTCCTGGTTCTAAATACATAATTTAGAACTCACAAATCAAAACAACCATTCTCAAAATAGATAACCATATGCAGCTGTAATGACTCAGAGTACCTCCGATCTATTCATTCCATGACTCGATAATCTACCGATCTATTCATGAGTATTAAGAGTTGGTGTTTTTATTTAACACATCACTCTTGCGGTTCTCTTCCCTAATCTGGGATTCATAATGCTCTGTCCAAGGAACCTATCTGAATAATTGTTACCATTATTCATTGGCATCTCATCCCTTAGACTAGGTGACTTAGGACAACACAATCAGTAGCTTGCGATACTTTGGCCAAAGATTTGAAACATACTACTTATGTCTCGTATTCCTTGATGGACATACTCGTCAATCTGGAATACGTCCTTCACCCCATTCCTATGTTATGTAGAATGTCTTATACTGACTTCTGTCAGAATCTCCTGTCCCAAGTTATTCACTCAGGAACGGATTAGTAAGATGACAACGTTATAGGGATGCTCCCGAGGACTAGGGATACGCTAACATACTGGGTCAAACCTAGTTAATCTAGTGTGTCAAGATACCCTGAGTCTCCTAGGGCAGCCTTATAACGTGACCACATTCCTAATCAGTCCCAGAGTAACTTGTTCGAGTTTAAGGTGTAAATATTAACGATCAATGCAAAGGGTGTCCTCATAAGTCACCTGCATTGTTGTATCTTCGAGAAGATCCTAATGTTCTCGAAGGTACAACCCTGCAGTTGACTTGTGCTGTCAACCTTTAAATCCACCTCGAAAAGATCTACTTATTAATAAGTGTTACATACGTTGAGTTAAAATTATTCTATAAGACGCTCCCTTAAGGGTAGTCTTTCCCAATCCCTGGGTTCCTCACCTTAGAATTACCTTTCTTAGTAAAACCCATTACACAAGAGAAGTTATTAAGACTAGAGGTCCCATCAAGGAGTTCATAGAATATACATAATTCTAAATCAACGAAGCTGGACACTAACCCTCAATCTTCACATGAAATTACTAACCAAACCCTTTTTTTTTGGTTTATATCAGTTCTCATAAATGAATTTATATCTTACTTGTTAGTATCGAGATATACTGATTAAGAGTCCAATTAAATGTTGTATTGACTTAGATCAAGTCTTAGGAAGTAATGATTTATTCAGCTCGTTTAGCTCCTGCTCAGATTTATTTTAAGCTTAGCTATCCAAAAGACAGTGATCTAGAATTCCAATTTAGCTTTAGATAGAACATAATAGAACTACTAAACAATCATTAGTATTCAGTCACATAATCTTGCAAGCTTACTTAGATAATCACAAAATTCTCCAAGTTATACAATAATAACAATGCTCTTAAGATCATTCGAACCGAAGAATATCAAACCATCAAGATACGAATGCAAACACATAAGTAACAAATACCTCTTTTCATTTCTTTCAAAGCTAATCAAATACATTTTATGCATTCAGCATATTTGATACAATACTCAATAGAAAAAGAACATCTTTCTTCAAGTAGTACATTTAGAGAATCAAGCTGTAATTCATCATAAAACCAAATTAAACAATCTGAACATCCTATCAGATCTGCGTGTCTTTACCACTTACGGAAATCATCTGCAAAAATTGTCAACATGGGTCAGTTCGGTGAACTAAGCATGATAAGCACTAATTCTTAAAAAAATTGCAATCCACCAATTGTTTTCATTAAACAATCTATTTAAATGAAATCATTTCACCAAACATGTAAACATATTTCAGACTATGCTCTTTTGTAATACAAACATGACTATAAACACGTAACTCATATTATAGTTACTAAATAGTTCTAGATACTTTTCAGATATTTCTTCATAAATATTAGTGACCAAGAAGAACAAATGTATCCAAAACAACTATCCATCTGAATCCCAAGGAAAGCAAACATCTGATAGAACATTACATTCAACAAAAATGAATATCCTAACAATTCATGAATCCATCAGTATGTATTAACAATTCCAACAATTAAATATAAATATATCCACATATACTTTACAGCAGAAGAGAAATAAACCGAGACATTTAGATGTCCCTTCCAATCATGCTCATGACTGTACCGTCCACTCAAGAGTAATGCATTCACATTATACGCCCACGACTAAGCCAGTCGAGACCACAGGAAGAAATACAGTCTGTCAAAATACAAATATAAAAATTGCCTATAACTTACTGAACAACATAGTAGCTCTCGTGACAAGGCAGTGATGAATAATCCATCAAATAGACTCCATATAACCTTCCATATTATTCAACAAATGAGAAAATATCCAATGCCATCACTTGTCAAGGTACAGTTAATAGCTCTTTACTTCAGTCAAGCACACGACTAGATATTCACGATAACAGAAGACGTAATCATGCTCAAACACAAGAACAATCCCACTGATTCAAAACACTCATCAACATACAGCTCAATCTAATCCCTACTAAAACACAGCAAGGACTTAAATCAAAGTCGAAATCAAATGAATAACCTCTTTATCACAGTCAAACAAGAGGCTAGATAGCATTAAAACAAATGACATTTCCATATGCATACCTAGTGACATTCACACTAAATCTAACACAAACCTGCATAGCTTCATTCAACTGAAACAAATCCCTACGTTATACAACATGGGTGTAAATTAGAAGTCACTTTCAGGAAAATAATAACCTCAACAAGATCTTCATAAAGGTCATCATCAAATCATTATTTTCAACAAAGTTTCATCCAAGCCGAGATAGTGCGAATATAGCAAGGACTCATACAGATTCGAGTTTAAAAATAAAATACAGTGTGCACAAGATCAGTATCTGAATTCCTATGAAAACATTCAAGGTTTTCAACGAATTCAACACCAACAGTCTTCACAACTAAATTTCTACAGAAGTCTAAATACAATATACATATTAAGGACTCCAACAGAGCCAATATCAATAGGTATTCTCAACCAAGCTTATATAGAAGTCGAACACCGGTTACATATCCAGATCTCCAACTAAGACAATAAGCACAGTATTCACAAATAAACTTCTACAGAAGTATAAACATACAAGATAAATATTAAATTCAAGAATTCCAACTATACCAATAACATACAATATTCACGATTGAACTCCTACAGAAGTAGAAACGTATGTTACCTTTTCAGGACTCAAAAATGAATCGAACCCATATAGTATTCTCGATTAAACTTCTACAACAGTTAAAAATACTATCTAATCAAGGATTCCAACAATATCCAATAACATACAGTATTCACGACGAAGCTTCTACAGAAGCCAAAACATACTTTCATTTCAAGAAGTATAAACAGCAAGGCTTCTACAGAAGTCGATATCTACCAAGAAAACTTTTCATGGACTCCAACAGTGTCTGTTTCAAACATTACCCTTGCAAGCGTTTCTACAAAATCTAACCCAAATGCAAAACACAACAAGATAGTAAAACCGTTCGAAACACAATGCACACTCCGAAATTCCCGCTCAATCTCCATTGCCACCGACCGCCATAGTTGGCGATGGATAAAAACAATTCAAAGACCATTTCTAGACTTGGCGACTCTGCCACGTTGGATTTGACTAACCGTTTGAAACTTCCACCAAATCCCTCATCCTTCATACTTATCCATCCCATTTAATGCCATAGAAACTCCCACTCATGGCTCGCACCCCTTCATAGGTCCCTTTCCTCCATGTTCATTAGTTAGGTTAGAAACATAGGTTAGAATTTAAGGTGATACTTAGTCTAACCTCCTTAGCGCTAGGTCACTAACCTTAGAACATTTAGTTTATAGTTTAGGCCTAGGTTAGATTAGCACTAATCTAACCCATAGGTTATAGTTTAGGTTTAGGTTATTAACCTTAATAAATCTAGCTTAGGTCTTAACAATAAAAATCGTTCAGTATAAGAACCAACAAATATACATTCACGAAAAGGATTCATTCTAGCACTGCCAATAAGCTAGTTGAATAAATGTATCTGAATTTATTACCTGGCCCACGATCAAGACCTTCTTAATATTACAATATCAGGAACCAATTCATTTAACACGATCAGCCTGAGTTAGAATCTGGAATAGCTTATTCAATGCATTCAGACCTTACAACCTACGTAAGGTATATAATTTTTGTTCATACCGAATAAACTTAAAGCATCTCTTGGATCAATGCCACTGATCCAAGGCTGAGTCTTATAGATGGATAAATCCACAATTCATTCCGAGATCAGATTAAACTCAAGTGCAAAATGAAAGAAATAAAAGAGTCCATCATATTCTGACTCAGTCAAAGATATTCAATTGCAAAGAAGATACCGTCCATATCAAGCATTACTTCACAATCAAAGGATCAGATCCTTTTACAGAAGAAATCATATATCAACACTTGAATGCTCAGGAGGAAGTAACAACAGTTCAGAGTGTTACACCTTGTCTCTTATAAATCCCTATCAACCTTAGAAAATACAAGTTCAAAATGTGAATCAAACCATTCAAAATCAAATGAAGGCCCTTCTCCAACTGGTGAATTCAATTCCACAAAGAGGCTACCTGATTCAGAGTCACTTGAATTTCAGTCTTCAATAATAGGCTGATCACTTTCATCAATGGAGATCCCTCTTCTTTTCGTTTGATCTCCCACAACTCTCTAGGATTTTCTTCCTTCTGATTTTGCTTTTCCTAGCTCTAGAAACAATGTCCTAACATGATCCCTAGCAAAGAAAGATCTTGTTCCTTCAAGCTTTGCAAATATTAGTAACAAATTTGACTTTGACAGATTTCTAAGACACTGGTACTCATTAAAAATCAGATCAACAAGGAGTCACCACTAAGGATTTCTACCTTAGTTGTGTAAATGCACTAAGTATGATCTGTCAAATGTCTATTGATGCTAGAAACTGGAAATGGAAAGATTCTAAACTTTCTTTACCCAGATTTATCAAATGAAAGTTAGTGCACTAGGTGTGAAAACTGAAAGAACTGCACACATCACTTGGAGCATACAAGAAGTGTTTAACCAGGGTCTTTATTTTAAATTGAAGTCCTTAGCAACAGTGCCAAAAGCATTTTGGTGTGCTAAAAAGATATGGAATGGCAATGAATCAACAAATTAGTCTCAGCAATGTAAATTATTTCTCAGGAATTCAAAACAATTCCCCGACAATGGTGCCACTTAGGTGTTGGTATCCAAATTGATTCTTCCTCAAAGTCTGAGAAGTATCACTGGTTTGACAGGAAGCTTACAGTAAAATTAGATCATGGTGAGTCATCTTGTTGCTAGGGATGAGATCTAACTAGCCCTCTGTCATTCAAATGTGGAGAAATGGATAACACCCTCAAGAGGATTTGATCTGTGCTCACTATTTTAGGTTGTGCCTTTCAACCAGGGTAAGAGGACCCTTTTGTAGCTTGTTGTTTATGGAGGAGATGGAGATATCCTTCCTAATGAATAGGTTAAGGAGACCTTGGAGAAAATACGATTAATGCAACAAAATATAACTCTCATGTGTTGTCACTCTAGATAGTGGAGATATTTTCTGGGAAAGGTTTAGGATACTAAAGACATTTAAAATCCTAATTTGTTTCTGCATGCTTTGGTAATGGAAACCAAGCATTTGTGCACACATAGGACAAACAAGGGTAGTACAGGTAGGATTGGTTGTTTTAAGTGAAATTTGGTGGGATGTGAGGTAGGATGAACTTGGTTCACTAGATCCTTGAGAAATCTTACAAAATGAAAGGTTAGACCAATAGAATGCCACAAAATAGCTAAAATGTTTCTTTAACTAGAATATGTGCTTCAATGGACACCCAGATTAGCATTTTTTCATAGAATCTATGAGAATATAACACGAAGGATTGAATTAGAGAACCCAGTAAAGCATCAAGATCTAAGCCAAATCACGCCTAATCTATAGCCAGAGGCTTACATATAATCTTTGTCAAATAGATGAAAGAGAAGTGATTTTAAATCATTTATTTCACTCTCAGATGAAGGCTCTTCTAAGAAATGAAATTGTAGATGCCATTAAATTGTCACAAGGATTGAGTCTTGTGTGATTGAATCATATTTTAATACAAGATTACAATAGAAACAAGAAAAACTACTCGCATACACTCAGAAATAAAACAAACACATTTTTATCAACACAACACAAAATAACTCAAATTTGATTAAATCTACCAGCAGGGGAAAGTTTCTAGAAAAGTATCAGATCTTGTAAATGGTTCTACACTTGCAACCACCTTGACATGATCAAATTTAACACAAAAGAGATATACAGGATTCTCAAACGCTTCTAAAAAAGATGGGCTTTATCAAGCTTTCTATTAGCAAAATCAGTCCTTACCCCTAACACCCCAACCATTTCCATGAAAAATTCATGAAATTTATAATATTTAAAATAGGGACACCTTTTCCCCTCCAAAATCTAGGCCCTGAGTGCTACCAGTGCTTGCCATGATCACGATAGTGATTCTTAGAATCAGATCTGTAAAAATTTGTCAGGTGCTCAAGGGGGAAGATCTCATCAAATATCTCCAAAATTCAACTCCTTCCTTTAGTAGATCACTCTTTATTTAATTTTCCAACCACTTCCACCCCTAATCTATCAAATCTGGATCCTTGTGTGCTTGGGAGAAGAAAAATGGAAAATCTGATTGAGCACGATAGTCAAACCATTGTAATGGCGAAAGATGTCTTCCAGATCTTACCACCAAACTTAGATATCAACATTAACTCCCCTCTCTTATTGGCGTGTAGGAAATACTAAGAAATCATGAAGACTTGCACTTCCAGGCATGTTTCAGTAAAATGGGGGGAAAATCAGATTTAGACTCTTAGCTGTCATTGATCTCTACTTTGAATTTGGGCCATCCACGTGGAAGATTCAAACTTAAAAATAGACCTGGGGACTTCCTCTGAATTTTTACAAATTTTGGAAAAATGAAAGTTTTTCACATTTTGTTTCACATCTCTGCCCTTTAGAAATGAGCCTAACACGTGTCCCAAGGTGGGCCCCATCAGAACTGCAGCCAAATTTTTCCATTTCACCTCCCTTTTGGAAAAGGGAAAAAATTTCAAGTTTTCCCTATAGCTCTGCCATTGAAAAACAGGCCCAACACGTGTCCCAAGGTGGTTCCAATGGAACAGCACTTCCCCTTTTACTTTTAACTCTTTTATCCCAAAAGATTTTTTTTCCAAATTTTCTTCGAGACTCCGCACCTCTACTGTTGATCTGAGCAAGCTTTGACCTTTCCTTTATTGGGCCTGTGGGCCATTTTGGTGTTTTTAGTCATTTGCATGTCAAGGGGTGAAAAATAAAAATTACCCCCAATGGTTCGTCTCCCCACCCCTTTGAATTTTCAAACCGCCACATGTCACCATGGCGCACCTTGAGATGGTCCCAAAAATTTGATACCTTGAATGAGTTTGGACTCGCCATGTGTCCTAGCCTGACAAAGTTTGTCTGAATGCTTGAAGCTCAATGAAAGGTGCCATGTGTCATGCTCTGAGGTAGTCTCCTTTGGCCATTGAAAATTCTACAAAAAATACAAAGTGAGCAGAGGCCTCCATGTGTCCTCTTGGCGCTTCTTTGAAATGAAACTCAAGGGCCTGTCCCCAAACATGTGTGGTTCCTCCACGTGTCCCAGGTATCCCAAAAACATTTCAAAAAGACTAAGTATGGGAAGACTTGGAAAAAGCCTCCACGTGTCCTCCCAAAACTACTCCAAGGCTAGACCAAAAAGTAGATCCTAAAACAAGCGTCGTGCCTCCACATGGACAAATCTTTAAGTTGAGGCAATTCATAGAATTTTTTGAAGTATCCAGTTGAGACACATCCAACCAAAATGTGTCACATTCCCTTTCGATGCAAGGATGTAAATTTGACTGGGAGAAACACCCGTCAAACTATAAAATGCAAAAAAAAAATATTTTGAGCCCAAAAATTAAAATTTCTCCAAGGATAGAGAATTTAGAAATGTTACAAGGCTCAAATATGTTTCTTAGAGATACATCCATTCACTTTTCTTCAATTATTTAGGGCAGAAGTGACAAGGAAGACAAATCCTGATCATGGAGAACAAAAAATATGGGAGAACCCCAGTTTTTTAGATAAAAAGAGAATGGGAGACCCAAATTATAGACCTTTTCCAGAGGAACAAAGAAACAAGGAGAAAACCATGGACCCATAAATGAGTGACGACCCATGAACAGATTAAAAATGGCAAAAAAATATTAACAAGGCATAACACGGGGAAAAAGAAAGTGATAGAGGCCGCAAATCAATATATTTTCAAAGGCAAACTGGGGCGAGACTATTTTGAGCACCAACAAGGGATATGATCCTTGTGAAATGAGTAGGGCACATTGGCATTTTGGTGGTGGTTTGGCTAATTCTCTTATACGAACCATGTTGATCTCGAATCTTAGGGGTGGATCGAAGAGTTATGGGGGTGGAGATTTTAGTCACTAAGTAGGTAATGGGAGATGATCTATGGAAATTAGTGAAGGTGAAATGAGGTCGTCATTAATAAGATTGTCATCATCAAAAGTTTCTTCGAGAGGACACAATTGGACAAGAGTGTTTTTTAAAGCCTTATAGTTCTCTATATCATGTCCGGGCACACGATGGTAGGTGAAAATTTTGGTTTCATCAAACCCTTTTGGTTTGCATTTGAGTAGGTCATAAGGCCTAATAGGTGGTAATGTGATGATGGAGGTTTCGAGAATATTGGTTAATATTTTGGCGTAGGATCCTGACAGTGGATCACAATGGGAGGTGAATGTGGGTTTGGGTACAGGTGTGGCTAATTGTGGGGGAAGAGGCTTTACAGGAGGGGGAGTAGGTTGGTCTACTAGTTTGGTGTGTGGTGTGGTCTTAGGTGTTGGTTGTATCTACTTGGGTATGGTCATGGTATAAGATTTGGTGATGGAAGGTTTGGTTGGTTTAACTACCTTATTAGAGGGTAGTGGATTTTTAGCTTTAGGCTATGTAATTTTGGGAAATGATGACATGGATGTACGAGATTTGGAGGGAAAATCCGATGGTGGAAGAGGATGGGTTACACATAGGGGTAATCAAGGTGCTGTGGAGGTAGGTGGTGTAGGTTTGGAAGGAGGCATGACTGAAAGAGAAGAAAATGTCATGGGTAGTGAAGAAGTTATGGACAGTAAGGTGGTAAGAAGGTTACAGGTGAGTGTGGAGGTTACATGGGTCACTTGGGTAAATTAAATATTTGTGATGAGGAAACAAGTTGTTGGATTCTTGGTTTACCGGTGGATGGTGGTTCTTGGCCATGGTCAAGGGGTGAGGTCCTAGGATGGACAAAATGGGTGATGGTGGTAGTTGAATGGTAGGTGAGGTTAATGTATGAGGCCTAGGAGATTGGATCCTCTTTTTAGGGGCTAGGGTAAGTTTAGCATTAGTTTTGGAAGATGTGGCTAAATCTAGTTTGATGGTGGGTAAGGCTGACTGTCGGTATGATCCCCAAGGTAGGGATAGGTTTAGGTAAGGGAGATGATATAGGTAAGGGTACATGTTTGGGTGTAGATGTATGTTGGTCTGTGGGAAGAGGCATGAGTTGGGCCATGGGTGATGAAGTGGAAAGTGTTGCAATAGTCATAATTGTGTTTGGTTTGGTCGCTCGAAACACTTTTGGATAGATAGTGGAGGTGACAGCGAGTGACAATTGCATGTGTCGAAATAGGAAGTAGAAGGTGTCCCCATAGTAAAGCTCTACCAACATATTCTAGGTGATTAACCAAGCATGAAAATAGTTCTGTTGTAGGCAGCATTGATGTGGATTAAGTGGAAATCCCCATAAAATGTGTTTGAGATATACGGAAATGGCTAGCCTCAGACTGTGTGGGTAAGAGAGCTGAAAGAAAATTAGAGGGATCTTGAAGGTCTGATGGTGAATTTTCATCCAAAGGAAATGGTATTTCTATAGGATCCTCTATGGGTAGAGGAGAGGATGGGTCGGAAAAGGTGGAATATCCTTGTGATGGTGTAGGTGGTGGACATGCATCTCCTATGAGTAGGAGAGGTGCCACTGACAACTACTCAAAAATTTTAGGTTTGAAAGGTGGCATGCTAATTATAGGCTCTTCCATGAGTGATGGAGAAAATGAAGTGGGCTCCCCTATGGGTGGAGGAGTAGATGAAATTGGTTCTTGTGTAGGTAGTGGAGCTTGGGCTAAGATTTCATCTATGGAAGGAACATGAGGAAATTGGGAAGCAACTAGTATGTCATCAAAAATAGCATGGACGTCGTGGGAATTGCTATCATTGGTTGAGGTCTCCTCAGTTTGGTCGGTAGACAGGGGTGATTAGGAAATGGTTTCTTGAAAATGTGCAGGTTTTGGTTAGCATGTGCATTCGGATTATCCAAGACTAGCTCGCCGTTCTCAAGCATTTCCTAGAGAAGGTTCTTGAAAGTGATGTAATTTCCATCACTATGACCTTCTACACGATGATAATTACAAAAGTTGTGCTCTTTGTACCACATAGGTGTGGGGGGAGCGGGATCAAAACCAGTGTGTGTTTTTATTGATGGAAGGGTGATATCACCAATTTTAATAAGATTTTATAAAACATAAGAATATGGCTCCCCAATTGGGATGTATTTCTGTTGTTCTCTCCTGAATTGAAAAGTATGGATAGGGGAAATATTAGAGGAGGGTTTGGCTTGGTTTGATGGATGAGTAGGGCCGGCCTTGAGTACCACCACATTGGCAGTTCCCTTGGATTTTGAATATTTATTATGCGGTTTTGAAGAAGAAGAAGTATCGTTTTATTTAAATGCAATGTTTTTATTTTGTAGTTGGATTTTATTTACTTCGATGGCCCAAATTTATATTTTTCGTTCTATGTTGAATGCCTCATCAAAGGTCTGGAAAGTCTAAACCTGCAGGGTTGGTGAAATATTTCTGGCACAAGCCTGAGTGAAAATATCTATGAGCTCAATTTGTGGTAATTGGAACGTGATTTGATTGATCAGGCTACACCAATGAGTGACAAAGTCTGCGATAGACTCTACATCATATTGATGCATAGAATAGAGGTCATTCATGGTAACCTTATTGATGATGTTAATCGAGAAGTGATCCAAGAAGGCTTGGGATACCTGATTAAATGAGTAGATAGAATGCCTAGGTAACCCACTATACCAGTCTAATGTGGGCCCAGCTAGAGACATGGGAAAGGTCTTCAGAAGCAAAGCGTCATCATGTAAAATCAGATAGCATCCATGTTTGAAAGACAACAAATGTTGTTGCGGGTCCTATTTACTGTTGAATAGGTTGAATTTTAGCATCTCCCAATGTACGGGATATGGACGGATAGGAATGGATGGCTGAATGGGATCATTACTAATTTGATCATAGGTGAGAGAATTGTGTGAGCCAAAAACTTATTCCTCTAGTGTCTGCATTGTATCCATCATTAACTTGATGAGGTCATTGGTAAGTTGTGATGGAAGGGTACCTCCTATAGAATAAGAGGGTTGGTGTTGAACATATGATGGGGGTGGCATTCCAGTGTATGGTGATGCCAAATATGAAGGTTGATCTTGAGGGACTGAGATAGGGGGAACGTACCCGGAGTGAATGATAGATGAAATAGGAGGCTACTGATAGTATGTATATGGAGGTGGGAGGTTCGAAGTGACTCTAGTAGAGATCAAAGGTAAGGACTTTTGAATAGAGAGGACAATGTTTTGAAATGGGGTAGGGGTCATCGACACCAGGTGTGGTTATTTTACGATTGGTATATGTGATATGATGGGAATGGATGGGGTTATGTTCAAGGTGGTTGATAAAGGTATAGTGGATACTGCAGGTGTAATATATGTGGTAGATGTGGTGGTCATAGCGGGTATGGGGCCTAGCTATGAAATGACTGGGGGAAACATTCGTATGGGTAACACGGATATAGAAGGGGTTGACATAGAAGTAGGGACAAGGGCAGGGGGATAGATATGGGCATGTCGTATATCAACTTACCCGAGGAATCTAAAGTGGGTGAGTGGGTAAGGTAGAACTGTAAGGTTGTAGGGTTCTGATTAAGGAGTCATGTAAACTCCTCATCACCTATTGCGATGGTGATAGATTGGGTAGGATCCATGGGTGATAGGATGGAAGGTGGTGAAGGACTTGGTGGGAGTGGTTGATGGCTAGTTTGAAATATGATAGAATTTACCTGGATGTGACTCAGCACCATGTGAACAAGTTCTGATCTGGTAACACTGTATTCTGTAAATGACACAGAGCACAATAAAAATAGGAGAAACAGGTATTTGTAGGTGGATTGGGTCAACGTGGCAATTGGGAAACAACACAAGCTAACCAATTTTGGTTAGGATAAACTGATACCAATCAAATGTAACTGCATTTGGTTGCTGTGATAAAAGAATAGTTTGCCAAATAAGGCAGAAGACTGATAACAACCAAACATGAAAGTTGTATAATGGACTTCTATCAGAAAAGAGGGAGCATGGAGAGTTACAGAAACTCTGAGCAAAAAAGAATATGATGTGGGTATTCTTTTGGAAAAGTTAACTAAAATAACAGGAAACCAACACCGTTTAGGTAAAACTGGTGACGGTCAGATGAAAACCAACGGCGGTCGTTGGACCGAAACTGGTTGCTGTGAAATTGAGACAGAGATGAATAAAATGGATTGTAATTCAAAATCAAGTGTGGATTCAAACTCAAAAATATGAGAATGAGAAAATGGGGTCTTGGACACACTCAGATGAAGTCATAATACGCCAATTATGATTGTGGAGTGTGTAAGGCAACAAGATCGAAAATGGAGAAGCATATCCTCATAACTCAAAATGCACGTCAATTAAACACTAAAAACATGTGACGAATAAGTGATTTTTAATGTGTTGAGCTTATGCTATTTCGAAGACTAACTCATGAATTTAGAATAGAGTTTTTGGTGAGGAAGGATTCCTACGAAGAAGGATATCTAAAAGGAGATGTTTCAGGTATGTTATGTTGGGGTCGGGCCATCCTCTGAGATAATGACTCAACAGAGGTAACGAGCTATGGAGTAGCTACTAATCAGATCATGTGATCACTGACAGGTGTTCCCGGGTAAGTTGTTGTTTAAGAAAGATTCGTGTATTTCAATTTTTTGCAAGTTTGGTAAGACAGAGAGAGAGAGAGAGAGAATGTGATTTCTACGATTCTTTGTGTCAACCATCAGTTGGGCATGACTTCTAGCATATAGGTTTCCCTCAATTTAATGTGAGCTAAATGAAGCAAATCAGAATGTAATGCAACCAATTTTAAGCCCAAATTGAAAATATTACATTAGATGAAGAAAATGATGAATAGGAGAGGGTATACTCTTTCACTAAAGGCAAAAATGAAAAAATAAGAATGATTCCTTTTAAATTCACCAACAGAAATGTTTATTTTAGAGAAATTAGAAAGAAGAGAGGATTACTAGGGAAGAAAGTTACTATGTAAGCCTTTTAAAGGGAAAAAAACACGCAACTCTCACCTAGAAATGAATAAAATGCAATAGAACCCCTGATGGGTCCAACCGAGCGTGCCAAAATGTTTCCCTATTTTCTTTACTTTTTTGAATGACGAAATAGATAATGTTATGGGCTAGGAGGAATACCTATTATTACTAGTTGGTTGATGTTTGTTGCGCGCATTATAAATTATTGACCCAATGTTGATTGGAAGAGCTTCCTTTTGGCTAGGAGGAACTACCTGTAATAGAAAACAAGACCACAAAAGAGAAGTTAAATGATATATGATAGTGGAATGCCTAGCGTATGCTAGTTCCAAGAAGTGTGATACTTCCTAGATGGTTTTCAATCCACTGTTTAAAACAAATTAATGTGATAAATAAGTAGATTCCTACTATAGTTGATATGATTTAGGTATCTCATTCAAGTACAGTAAGAAAATCTAATATAACATGCTAGGCTATAGTCAAATCTGAAGGGTTGGTAGGTGTCAGGGTATTAGAACTGGTCGGGATCAGGTTCTGGCTTGTTTAGGTTATTTGGTAAAAGGTTGTTTGGTTCTGTTATTGGTGCAGGGTGTGAAACACAGAGATCGAGGTCAATTGGGTATAAATGATGACGGTTATGGATAACCGGTGTCGGTAGAGTGGGGTGACAGTAGTGTACTGGAAATTTTATTTTAGAGTCTGGGTGAGGTTTGATGAGGCTAAATAAGGGAATGATGAGGTCTGTGGGAATGCTGAGAACACTCAGAGATGTGGAAGGGCTAGGATAGGTGATCTGATAAACAGGTGGGTGAGATTTTTGGGTTTTTCAGAAAGAAGGTTGTGGAGAAATGCGAATATTAATAGAAGAATGATGACATAGATGATAACAACTCTATGAAAAGAAAAGGAATGGAAATGATTAATGATAAAACACTTACCAATGTTGCAATTCCAATGGTTGGGTGGTGGTGATGATCGGTTGATGGAATGAACCTTGGTGAAATAGTGATGCTTCCCAGAATGTTACCATGAGTGCCAAATGCTTCTGGATCTATCCTAGTGCTGGCTATGGATGTATGGGTGTGTGAAAAGACTCTGGTTCTTCTTGCATGTAGCTCTCTTCCAGTTTTCTTACTCTCAAAATGTGTCAACTCAAAAATAAGGATTCTTAGGTGAATAAATGGTAATCGATGATGGTTCCTAGTTAACTAACGTTGGTTTAGGGGTGATCGGCGTTGGTTAAGGAAAGATTCCCTAGGTTTACTAAAATTTGTAGATTTCACCTCTTTTAACTCAGGTTTGTTCCTTGATCCACATATTTGGAACGGACGTTACATTTTTATGAGTGGGAAGGTGGTTAGAGGGATAATAGGCATTAATTTTTAGGGTTAAACTAAGTCTTTTCTCATTAAGGTAAGTGGGACTAAGTCTTAGTTGGTTATGCGAACATGCCAAGAATAGGTCTAGGGTGAGGTGGCTAGGTGAGGTGTCTAGGTGAGGTGGAAATTAGCTTAATTAGAATAATTAAGAAATGTATATTATGAGGGTGGGTATTAATTTAATTAAGTTAATTCAATTAATATTAATGTGGGGTGAAAGGGGCCATGGTTAGGTGAATATGTTTGAGTTGGTTATTTGACGGGAGGCTAAGGGGAGTGTGCCCAAATTTGGTGTCTACAAATCCATCTACTTGTTTAATCAAATATTCCAAGCCTTCTTAGACCACTTCTCAGTCAACATTGTCAAGAGAGTCATCATGACCAATCTCTTCTCCACTCAATAGTATGACGATGAGTCTATCATTGACTTTGTCACTCGTTGGTGCAACCTAATTAACCAGCTCACATTTCAATTACCTCAAGTTGAGCTCATAGAGTTGTTTACTCAGGATTGCACTAGACACATTTGACCAACCCTACAGGTGCAGACCTTCTGCACCTTTGACGAGGCATTCACCATGGCATGAAAATTGGAGATTCGTGCTATCGAAGACAAGAAAATTCAGCTACATAACAAAAATGCCTCATTTAAATCGAATGAGGCTTCTTCATCTTTGAAACCCGGAGAAAAACTATTAAAAATCAAAAGGATCAGCTAATGTTGTGGTTCTCAAGGATGGACCCTCTCACCCATTAAACCAAGCAAAACCTTTTGCTAATCTCTCACCCATCTGAAATTTCCAATTCAGGAGAGAACAAAAAAAGTACACTCTAATAGGGGAACCATATTCCTCTGTTTTGGAGAAGCTTATTAAGGTTGATGCCATTACCCTACCACCTATAAAACCACACACTAGTTTTGACCCTGATCACCCCATGCCCACATGGTATAAAGAACATGAATTTTACAACTATCATCATGTCAAAGGTCATAACGATGGTAACTACATCACCTTTAAGAATATCATCCAAGAAATGTTAGACAACAGAGATGTAGTCTTGGAAAACCCAAATGCACCAGCTAATCAAAACCTACATATCTTCAAAAATCCATTCCCTAATCATACCCCATCTTCCAACCAAACTGGTGAAACTTCAATCAATGATAGCGATGTCCATGAGGTCCATGCTATTTTTGAGGACATACTAGTTGCTTTCTAATTGCCCCTTGATCCTTCCATAGACAAAATCCTAGCCTGAACTCCCCTACCTACATAGGAACCTATTTCATACTCCACCCACAAAGGAACCCACTTCATTTTATCCTTCACCTGTGAAAGAGCCCATAATTATCCCTTCACCTCTAGTATCTCAAATTACCAAGAAGTCATCAGTATCACATCTCCTACCAATAGGGGACACATGTCCAGTCCCTACATAATCGCAAGAAGATTCTACCTCATCTTTCCTATCATCTCCTTTACCCATAGAGGATCCTATAGAAACACCATTTCCTTTAGGTTACCATTCTCCATCATCCTTCCAAGATCCTGTTGACCTGCTTTCGACTCTCTTACCCATAGAGTCTGAAGCTAACCATTTCCTTGTCACTCAAACATATTTTATAGGGATTACTACTTGATCCACATCAACCCCGCTTACAGCAGTACCATTTTCAAGCTTGGATGATCACTTGGATTATGTTGATAGAGCCTTTCTTTGGGGATGTCTTCTACTTCCTGCTTCAACCCAAATGCAGTTGTCACTCATTGACACCTCCACAATCTATCCAAAATTGTTTCAAGAAACCAAACCAAACATAACCATGACGATTGGAACACCTTCCATCTCCTCACCCACAACCCAACACACACCTATACCCAAACACCTACCCACGCCTATATCATCTCCCTTACCTAAACCCATCACTACCTCAGGGGTCATGCCAACATCGAACCTTACTCATCTACCTATTAAATCAGATTTAGATACATCTTCCCAAACCAACACTAAACTCATTCCTATGCCTAAAAGGAAGACCCAACTTGCTAGGCCTCATACACCAACCTCACCTACCACACCATTATCATCCTCACCCCTTCCATCCATCCTAGGACCTCACCCCTCGATCCTGGCCAAACAACCTTCTTCCACCAGTAAACCAAGAATGCAGCAACCCACCTCCTCATCATGATCCTCTAATATACCCAAGCAATCTACGTAACCCCCATCGTCACCTATGACCTTCTTACCACCCATACCACTACTACCTTCCATAAATTCTTCACTACCCATGACACTCTCCTGTCTTCCATTCACACCTTCCACGTGATCTATGCCAACGACCATTACTACAAAACTATTATCCCCATGCGTAACTTTCCCCCTTACACCATCAACTTTTCCTTCTACATCCATCACCCCCATGTCACCTTTTCCTAAGAAGGTGCAACCCAAAGCTAAGAATCTACTACCCTCCAATAAGGTAGTCAAACCAACCAAACCTTCCATCACTAGCTCTTCTACCACACCTTTACCCAAAAAAATGCTTGTAAGACCTAAGACCACTCCACATATTAAACTAGTGGACCAACCCACTCCCCCTCCTTTAAATCCTCTTCCTTCAAAATTAGTCACACTTGTACCCAAAACCACACTCACCTCCCATTATGATCCGTTATCGTGGTCCTACACCAAGATTTTAACCAATCTCCTCAAAACCTCTGTCATCACATTACCACCTATTAGACCTTATGACCCACTCAAACCCAAACCAAAAGGGTTTGATGAAACATCATCTCCTCTCATACATACAACCAAATGTGCATACATGCCAATTTCATGCATGGTAACCCAGTTATGCTACACTCCTTTAATGACACCATGACCTCTACCCTGAGTACCATCATTCTCCATATCTGCATAGGTCCCCGCACTATCCCAGAACTATTCTATGTCCTAGAAGGGGAGTTATAGTATAATATGTTGCTTGGCTAACATTAAATCTATGTCATAGGTTGTGTCCCTTTGACTTTACACTTCTACCTCAAATTTCAACACGAAGGACATAACTACACCATCCCGACCGACCCATCACCTTTTAAGACCTATAACATGTTATACCAGCCTAACGATGTGCTTGCACCAGCCAAGGCACCTGTCACTACCCCCACTTCACCTTCACCCATAATCCCATCCATTAAGTCTATCATCACCTCTCCCCCATCTAACCCTGCTATTCCTATTACCGTCGTAGCCTCTACAACTGACTCACCTACTTCCCAATCATCTAGCAAATCATCTATCCCCACTACTAACATATCGACTATTCATCCCTTAGAAGGTGTTTGTCAACACCTCACTCTGGGAGAGTACTGCCTATACAATATCCACACGTTCCTCATGCCGCAAGAATATGGGAACCTACATCTGTACCCTAGTTATGACTACTGCATAGGTGAGGTTTTTCCTTATGGTTCTCCCCACGTTCGCACTAATTTAATGTATGGGGGACTTGATATTTCCACTTATAAACCCAAACCTCCATCCCAAACATGACCGTTTTCATCTGAATTACACTCCCTTACTAACCACTACTTTTCTCACACTTTCCTTCACCATTGTGCATCGAAAGGCTTTGGCTTCATTTTTTATGAACAGGGTCTCCATACTGTCATATCCTATACCACTCGTAAACATAATGACTGCATTAGCATTGGATTTTCCACACCACCTCCCAAGAAGGATCACATCAAACTCATTGAGGAAGATAAACCATCTCCACCCCATTCACCCACATCACCATCTTCACCCACGGAGTCCATAGATCCCAAATCTATTCCTCCTAAAAAAAAATTCATAAACATAATTTCCCTGGGACCCCTAACCTATCAATGTGATGGTGAGGCTCTCTCTTCCCTTCCCTTCCTATATCTTGACATGATTGATGGTGATACACCTTCTATTAATTTCGTTCAATGTCGGGATGATGAGTCCATACTCACCTACCTTGGCACAGAATATTATTATATTTATCGGTCATTACCTTTTCAGACACAATCCATGTTAAAATAATTGACCATTGAAATCAACATTAACACTCAAGATGACCCACACATTCTAAAGATACGCAAATCTTTAGATGCTACTGGATAGGAGGCTTTTGCCTCTTTCCTTCAAGACCATAGCAATGCTTTCACTTCATCCTATGCCGATATGCCTGCTATTGACCCAAAAATTGTGGTCCACAATATCGTAACCATTCCTAATGCCAAACCCATAAAACAAAAGCTGTGAAAAATTCATCTTCACATTTCTCTTATGGTAATAGAAGAGCTTCATTTCCTTCTCTCAGTTTCCTTCATCCTACCCATTGACTATCCCTAATGGATTTCTAACATCATTCCTGTCACAAAGGAGATAGGGGTCTTTGAATTTACACAAACTTCCGTGACCTCAACCTAGCTTGTCCCAAAGATGACTTTCCTCTACCAGGTATTGATCAACTAGTTGATCTCACCACCGGCCATGAGATGTTATCACTCATGGAAGGTTTCTCATGTTATAATCAGATATCACTTTCTCCAGAAGATCAACACAAGACAACCTTTGTCACCCCTTGGGGGACCTTCTGCTATTGAGTCATGCCTTTTGGCCTTAAAAATGTTGGTGCTACATATCAATGAGCCATGACTTACATCTTCCATGACATCATGCATTGCATATTGGAATCTTACGTAGATGATCTTCTTGCCAAATCCAAACATCAAGTTGAACACTTGATCATCCTTAATGTCATCTTTGACTGCCTCATCAAGTATTATGTTCATCTTCAACTAAATAATTGCATCTTTATGGTACTTTCAGGAAAAATCCTTGGTTTCATCATTTCATTGTGTGGCATAGAGGTCAATCCTACTAAAGTACAGGTTATTCTAGAAATTCCTCCACCTACTAACCTTTGTTAACTTTGAAGCCTATAAGGTAAGTTGAAATCCATTCATTATTTCATCTCACAGCTTTCTGACCACTGTCAACCATTTCATCATCTTCTCAAGAAGGATGTTTCAGTCAAAGCCTTTGATACCTTAAAACAATATTTTATTCAACCACCAATGCTCATTCCTCCTAAGGATGACCAACTCTTTTACCTATATATTTCTACTACTGACCATTCTTTGGGGGTCATGCTCGCTCATCATGATGAGCAACACAGAGATTAGGTGGTTTATTACATAAGTCATACCCTTTTGGCCTACGAAACTAGATATACCCACGCTGAAAAATTCTACTTAGCCTTAATTTTCATCGCCACCAAACTCCACCATTACCTACTCAACCACAAAACCTTCATTATTACTAATACCAACCCCCCCTTACACTATATGTATTCCAAACCCTATCAACATCAACATGCCACACATTGGGTTATTATTCTTGCCAACCTTAACCTCAAATTCATTCATCAAAAGTCCATCAAGGGCCAGGCTATCACTGACCAACTAGAAAATGTACCTATTTCTGGGAATCAACCTTCTAACTTCAATTTCCCAGATGAATCCATAGCTACCCTCTCCTTAGACGGACTCGCTTACCAAATGACACTCTTCTTTGATGGCTCCAAGTGTCAGTGTGGAGGTGGGGCTGGTGTTATTCTCATTCCTCTTGATGGTGAACCTATACCTTTGTCTTTCAAACTTGATTTTGATTTTACAAACAATATTGCCAAATACGAAGCACTCATATTAGGTCTCTAGGATTCTTATGCCTCCAATGTTAAGCCAATCAATATCTTTGGTAATTCCCATCTAGAAATAAAATAATTCAATGGTATATACTAGTTTTGTAATGAAACCCTTAAAAAGTATAAACATCATGTAGATATAGTTTTGACCACCTTTGACCATTACAACATTCAAACCACCCCACATTCTACCAATAAATTTTTAGGTATCATGGTCTGCTTGGCTTCTTAGATATCCACTTTGCCCACTGACTCTAAAATATTTGTCACAATACAAAGGCTACAATCACCCTCTTATTTACCTCATGAGGTCTACTCCGTTGGAACTATTACACCTAACCCATGTGACCTTTGGTACAAGAAATTCGAATAATATCTTTCCCTTTCCATTTTACCCACCGATCTCACTTGTAATGGACAATGGGCCTTTCTTAAAATTTTCTCTCGTTATGTCATCATGGGTGGTCTCCTTTATAAGTGTGGCTTCGATGGTATTCTCTTACGATGCCTTACGAGTTTTAAAATCCCCTACACCACCAAGGAAGTTCACGATGGAATTTGTGGAGGCCACTTTAGTGGTTTAGCTATTTCAAAACACATTCTTCTCCTGGGTTATTATTGGCCAACCCTAAACCATGACTATTGTGATTATGTCAAACGTTTTGTAAAATTCTAGCAACATGCTAATCTCCATCACACACCTAGTCATGTCTTACAGGTCACACAAGACATTTGGCCTTTCTCTCAAAGAGGTTTGGATCTTGTCGGTGAGATCAATCCCCATTCTTCACAATGCCACCAATGGATTATAACCACTACTGAATATTATACTAAATGGGTAGTAGCCATCCCCCTCATTTCTACAAAAGATGAGAAAATATGTGAATTCATTAACCATCACATCATTTTTCGCTTTGCTATCCCTCACCTGCTCATGACTAATAATGGAAAGTAATTCAAAAAAACAACCTAGGTAAGCTATGCAACACTTTTGGAATCCAACTTAGTTTCTCATTACCTTATTACCCACAAACCAATGGCCAAGCATAATCGACTAATAAAACTTTGAAAAAAATTCTTATGAAAGTAGTCAATGATATTGGGAAGGATTGGCATACACAGAATCCTTTTTCCTTTTGGGATTACCACACTAGTATTTGCACTTCAACTGCAGTCACACCTTTTTCTCTAGTCTACGGTAATAAGGTTGTCTTACCTCTAGAAAATTAGATTCCATCTCTTTGCATCTCCCTACAATACATTCTCAATGACGATGACTTTTGCTATATTTTTTTGGCGCAACTTGAGTTATTAGATGAGTTCCATCTTAATGCTCTTGACCATTTCCAAATTTACCAAAAACGTATCAAACGTTCCTATAAAAAACATGTCCATGAATGAACCTTTCAATTTGGTGACCTCATCCTAAAAGAAAATCAACATGTAACCAAAGAATAAAAAAGTAAAAGGGGAAATTTTTCTCCTAATTGGCTTGGACCATATATCATGACTCACCCCTATGGATCAAGTGCTTATTTTTTATCTTCACTCGTAAGTAAACCTGAATCTGAGCCCCTCAATGCCTTGCATCTTCAACCATTATATTCTTGATGTCCAGTCCTATGTCACTTTTTTCCCATTTCATGCTCATCCCTTAAGTGTCGTTTGCACCTCTTATTTCCCATTTTACCTAATGACTAGACAAGTATGATGTGATTACCCATCACCTTTTAGCCTTATCTTCAATATGAGTACCATGGCTCTACTCATGGCATGATTCTCATAGATACTTTTTGTCTTTCCCAAAGATGAAATCCCATGGTCATTCATCACCCAATACTCTCAGAATGCTCCAGTTTTGCCTCCTGCACAATCGACCCAAATTTTCTCTAGAGTCTTGTCCATGATTTAAAAGTCCAAAAATAAAATTCCAAATGGGATTCAACTCCTTGAGTCAAAATTCCAGTAAAAAAGATGAATCCCTCAAAAATAAAATCTACCTCTCTCTGATTCACCTCAATAAATAGGCTGCTCCCTCGAACGACAACTATACAAAGCTTGCCATACTACATATAGTCTAAGAAAAGACTATTCTTGCAAAAATAAAATAAAATATTTTTAAGCTTCCCACATCGATCAACTTCACAAATACCTCAATTAGATAATATAATCATCCTATATAGACTTCCCGCATTGATCAGTCTATCAAAGTCACAAAGAAAAAATAGAAAAATATCATTTTTTTTGTCATGGACTTGTCTATATTGAATCTTGGGTCTCTTGCCACATGGGCAATCAATTTTGTACCATGTTACACTACACCAACCATTTTTACCTTATTACCTTTTTCACCCTCATTTCCTACCACCTCAAGGGACTTACCACAAATGAGAATTTTTTTGATTAAGTGACTTCCTTCACCCTTCGAATAATTGATCATGGAATACCTTTAGGGTCTTATGTTCATAAGCCTTTCTATGGTATCGTCCACCCTTTACGATCCTTATCAATTTTGTGGTTCCCCTACCTCCTCTCATATTTCAACTTCTTCATTACTTATTGATTTGCCTATACAAGAGGAGGTCATCGACACCTACACTTTCTAAATTCCTCTTTCACCAACATCACCATGCCTAATTTACCTAGACTCAACCATATCTATGACCTAAAACTCAACCATGCCTATGATCAAAAACTCAACCATGCCTATGACCTACAACTTAACCATGCCTATGCCCTTAAACTAAACGATGCCTATGACCTAAAACTTAACAGTGCCTATGATCAAAAACCTAATCATGTCTATAAAATACATTCAACCATGCCTAACACCTACCAACCCATTCCTCTACTTCATCGTATTATTCCCTAGCATATGGGAGAACTACATTGGCCTAAGGCCCCTTTTTGTTGGGGCTATGTAAGCAACACTTTGAGGGCATAGGGCCCTTGGAGGTTAGCTCGACCACTCTTTACACTAACCAGTTTCCCCTTTAATTTTCCCATTCATATTCTACCTTAGTTTCCGTTTTATATCAACAATTGGAAATTAAACCAAACAAGAACCAATTAATAAAAAAAATTTCCTCTTCATCAAATCATTCATTTATCATTTTTTTAATTTTCCATCAAAGAAAATATTTGGACATTTAAACCATAACATGCATAACCATCTTCATTTGTCTTCCATGTTACCAACAACTTGGAACTTGAAGAAAAACCATAAACCATGACTCAACCATGCCTAAACCAACCTAACTCCATCATGCATATGACCTAACTCAATCATGCCTATGACTTGATTCCATCATGCCTATACCTTTTATCATTTCAGCTACCTTGAACCATATCTACAAGCTCAACCTACTACTACATCTCCTTTGTTGCGTATTAGGATTTGTTATTTTACCTATACCTTGGCCTTACCTATTCTATGATCTATTTTACTCGAACTTTACCAAATTGGTGTGACCATTAACCTTATGTACTCAATCTACCTTGTGATGTTGTTACCTATGTTGTTTTATCCTACCAATCATAACTTGCCTATTGTTGTGCTGTTTATTCCAACCAAACCTTTGGTGTACCGGAACATACCTAAACATTCCTGCACCTAACCTACATTGTGTTTCTTGACAATATCCTATACCTTGGATACCTGAATTATCTCACCCTTGTTTGGATAAACCTATCAACCTTAGAAAATGTAGAGTTTTCAAGCTCTTCAACCTGGTAACGTGTTGTAATCTATATGTGTGCGTGCATTCAATGTCTATTACCCATGACCCAATTTTGACCACGACCTACTACCCATTACCCGCATTGACTCTTACCCTTTCCCCACCTACACATTTATCAAACCACTCACTGATTTTGTATTTTACCTCATCAGTGCCTAGTTAGAGGGGGATCACCTTCAACCAAACATGGAGCAATCAGTTCCTATTTTTGTCAGCGTCGATTACAAATACAAGCTATGCAACAAAAAGGGGGAAAATGTAGACACCAAAATTGGGTCACACTCCCCTTGGTCCCCTTTAGAATAATCTCCTTAACAACATTCACCTAACCATGACCCTTATACCCCACATTAATATTAATTTAATTATTTACAATTAAATTAATACTCATCCTCACCCCATTTATTAATTTAATTACTTTAATTAAATGGATGCACACCTCACCTATCCACCTCACCATAGACCTATTCATAACATGCTTCCATAACTAACTAAGACTTGGCCCTACTTACCTTAGTGAACTAGGACTTAGTTTAACCCTAAAAATCAATGCCTATTATTCCTCTAACCACATTCCCACCCATTACAAGATAATGTCCGTTTTGATCTGTGAAAAAAAAAGGACAAACCTGGCCCAAATTATTGCAAGATCTATCAATTTTAGTAAACCTAGAGAATCCCTCCTTAATCAATACTGGTCATCCATAAACCAATGTTGGTTAACCAGGAACTGCCCTCAGTTACCATATAACCATTTTGGTAACCTTGTTTGAGATGTTGGCCACATTATCAAATTTTGGGAGCAAAAGGAAACCTACATGCAAGCAAGAACCAGAGATATTTCACACATTCAAGTAGTCATAGCTAGCATTGAGATAGATATAGAGGTATTGCTCTCATGGTAGCATTCCGGGAAGCACCACCATGGTACTAAGCTCCATCACACCAATCAATCATCACCACCACCTAACCATTAGACCTGCAACATCAGTAAGTACGTTTATCACTTTTATTATTTCATCCTTGTCTTATTTTAAAGGTTTTATTCATCTGTGTTTTCATTTTCTACTTGTATTCCCTTTGCCCCACTATTCCTCTTTCTATAAATTCCACCATTCCTCCACCCACATCATAAAACCACCTATACCCAACCTCTACATATCTCTGAGTGTTCCTAAGATCCTCATATACCTCGTCATACCATATATCATCTTTTCTTGACCTCAGGTCAAACCCCACAATCATATCTTATTTAATTTTATCAGCCTGCCTCCACTGATGCCGATTACCCATAAACTATCAGCAGTTATTCCTACCCATGGTCATTCATACCCGACTGACACTGGTATCTGTGCCTATCAACACCGTGTAAACCAGCAACCAACCTACATACCAAAACAACCCAAACACCTTACCCAACCTTTCTAAGACCCTATCTGTGACCTGTAGACCACCTAAAGAACCTGCAACCTGACCTGAAGACCTTGACCCACATATTTTTTAATATTTAATTAGATTGATGCTAATATTGATCTAAGGTACCCAAATTAGAATACTAGCACTAGATTCATTTGTGTATGTATTTCAGCTATCTCATATTTGTTTTATAAAAAAATTGGATTGACATCCATCTAGGAAGTATCACACTTCTTGGATCTAGCATACGCTAGGTATTCCACTGTCATATATTATTTAACTCTTATTTGGTGGTCTTTTTTTCTATTTTGGGTTGTTCCTCCTAGCCAAAAGGAAGCTCTCACAGTCATCATTGGATCGAGAAGTCAGAACGCACACACAACCTTCAAACCAACCATCATAACAGGTATTCCTCCTTGACCCACATCCTTATCTATTTCATCACATTCAAAATGTAAAGAAAATGGTGAAACACTTTCATCCCCTCCATACATTCATATGTGGCATGTTAGATGTAGGAGGCATCATTCCCATTTGGAACTTCTTTCTCCATAATGAGGTAATGATTTTCTTCTTTAAGATTATCCTTTGATGTTATTATAGAACTTCTAGAATTTGGTAATAGTTACAAATAATTAGAATAGTACAGTCTTATTATTTACTTTGTAGTTATAATATATTAATAAGCTATGCTCAATTCATGAGTGTAACCAATTCAGTATTCATATGGCTTTGAGCTTGAGGGAGTGCAAAATTTTACAATATAATAAAAATCATAAGTTTTCTAACCTTTGACAGTATATGTCATTATTTAACATGACTTGTGGTTTCTCAAGAATACTTTACATTTTTCCCTCATAGACTATGTATTTTTTGGTTTACTATAAATCCAAACTTAAGATAATTTTGGGTTTATTTTTCTATGTTTTCTCTCCCCCTTTAGAATTATATTTGGAAACTCATCTTTCCTTTAGATAATTTTGTCTACCATGAGTTAAATAAGTTTTATTCCACTCAACCACACAATAGGGTTTATGTAGATGTTGATCTTTCACAAAAACAAAAAATGAATATTGATATTCAAGTTGGTGTGAATTCAACAAAACATAAGAAATGTTTAATATTTTTTATTTTGTTAGAAGTTGATAAGTTAAAAAAATAAGGTTCAAATTATGTCTTTAAATCCTTAACAAAGAAAGGAAAATCTCCTAAAGGGACACAAGACAGTTGAAAAAAATACAATAATATACATAATTAGGCTATAAATGTAAACCATCTCCCTTTTGTCAGTTTCATTCCTTTTAAGCCTCCTCACATCCCTAATTTTCCTTAAGTTACAATGGATGTGTTATCTCTGAAAAACAACACCCTATGATATTTCATAGATTGATGAATGAGCAGTAAAATTTTTTGGGTAACATGAGATTGTCTCCAAGTTGTGGGACTTGATACTTTAGAAAATCCTCTAGAGAAGGTTTTTTCCTCTACCTAATCCTAATGCTAAACTACTACTACAGCTGGAAATTAAACTATCTAATCCTACTCTAAAAATCCAAGGGACCAGGGAGAGAGAGGGGTTCATAAAAAGGAAATCCTAAGCTAAGGGGAGGTGATAACACTAAGAAAAAGGGTGAAGACACTCTAATTATGGAAAAGGGAGAAATGAGAGGCCAAATAGAGGTGAAACAGACCCAAGTTTTCATTTACCATCTATTCTCCATGAAACACAACAAGATGAACTTGTAAGTGAGAAAAGCATGCAAAAAATACAAAATTAACGGATAGGAAAGAAATGCAACAAAATATAAGTCAAGGTTGAGAAACACCACAAAATAAAAAACTTATTTCTTTCATAATATATACAAACCATTATTGATATTTTCCTTTTCAACCACCAACAACATGCATTAAAATTATGAAAATAGGCATGGGAACCCTTATAAAGCCATTCCTCCATGATAATTTTCTCATGAGAGAAGGAATGGGAATTATACATCATAAATTTAGGTGGTTGAGCTACCATGAACTATATCTTTTAATAATGTAGTTTACATGCTGAGATCTTTTAGACAGTACAAGGTTTGTGAAATTTGGAGTAACATGGTGAAATATATGGCCATTTAAAGTTCAGGTTTCGGGGAGGTCGTGACTGATGCGACGTGGACCTACACAGTTCTCATTAAATTATTTATTCCTTGTGCGGGTGGATCATTCAATCAGGGAAATCATGGAACTATGGAACTTTTCCCTTTGTTCCCACTAGGCCTAATTTATCCACATTGCTTGTTGGTTGGTGTCTTGGGTAGAGAATCGGCCTTTAATTGAAACTATGGAACAGTTCCACCTGTTCCACTAATGCCTGTATTATTTACTTCTGCCATAACACTTCTTTCGGCATTGCTTAGTTCCCCCACTCCTTTAGTCATCTAAATCACCTGATCAGAGAACCAACGATCTGCTTAGTTCCTCATGTATCCTCGTTTAACTTCTCCTTAAAAATCCCAAGTGCATCATCCTATCACCCAACAACATATGGGATCTCACTCGAGGCATGCGTAGGTGTCGCGCCCCTCCTTTATGTGAGCTTCATAGGAATTCTTTACCATTAATGGAGGAATGTTTACAGAAATAGAAATACAAGAAGAAGTAAAGATACTATATCTAAGAAAAAATGCATCATGAAAAGAACATAAGCTTTATATCAATACGAAGGGACTAGATCTAAACCATGAGTAGAGTGAACACTAGGGTTTAAACCCATAAACACAAATATACATAATAACTAGTTATATATATATTGAAAATCAGTGTTTATAGTAGCCATACTACATTAAAAGGGTCATAGCAGACCGAATAGATCATTATAAGAGCACCCTAAAACTAAAAACCCTATATTACCCCCTAGAGCCATTACATATTTATCACCACAAATCTACCATTGCATACACACTCGACCTCTACACACACCCTCTAATCTCTAACTCTTTACATATTCATTACCCACACTCAGAATAAGAATTAGAATACCCTTTTCTAGATCCAAATAGTTCCTTAAATAGGATAGGAGCTCGCATAACCATCATTCCAGAAGCAGGCCCGCATGCCAAATGTCATCATATCCTATATACTCGAGTTTCCAAGCCATGTAGATTCCAACTAGCCATAATAACCTCCACTTTCCAGCCCATAACCATAATTATTCCCTAGAATATTCTTTTCCTGAGCCTCAATTCTCCATATAACAACCTTATAATCATTACGCTTATCTGCAGCCTCTCATGTTTTACATGTGATGCCCTTTAACTAAAATACAACTAAGTCTTTAAACCCTTAAAACCCTTTTCTTTCTCCTATGTGCCAACCTACCTCTCCTTGTGTGCTTTCACCCACACGCTTGCCTCCACAGTACCTTCCACGTGCACTCATCCTTTTCCTTATGACTTACTCATTTTTTGGGCTCAACATCACCACACACTAAATGTGTTATACATCCTCACAAACAATCTATCTTCCAACAATCAAAGAATAAAGAATGGAAGGAAATAATAATTTGTACCCGGCTTGCACCAAAAACCAAAAGAATTTTAGTGCTACTACACAAGGCTTGGGAAGTCTTTGTTCAAGAATGCTTCAATTTTATTCCAAGAATCCACCTCACTTTTCGCTCATTGAAATAAATACCTTATTAGCATACTGACTTCATCAAATGATAATTAGTCACCCTTAGCCTTCAATGTATTAACAATGTTCTCCATATTATTACTAAGTTCACTCAACGTGTCCGTCCTTCGTGTGACCTAGGGATATAATTCCTTTAGTTTATTTTTAATTGATACCCTTAGGCCTTCAATCACCTCTGACTTCTTCTCGACTTCCACTATGATTTTTTCCTACTCTGCCCTGTTACCCTAGTTCTTCTCCTAGAAATCCTTCAGGTCTACCTCATGGGTAGCAACCAATATACCTGCCACCTTGTCCCTGTGTCCATAGTTGTCAAAGACAACTTTGGCCATGTGCACCATGGTTTTAACTAAGGCAAGGATCTCAAAGTACTAAGTAATGGTCTCCTCAATCTTCAACTTCTCATGTTCCTTTTATCACACCAAAAATTCCTCTGCCAACTCTAGTACAAGCGGTTTCTTCTCCATTATGATCAAGTGCATCAAATCTTACAGGAAGAAAAAAATTGGCTCCTACTTTTTTTCACGAGGGGCCAAATCTAGGTGTGCTATAATTATGGAGTCTGAGATGGTCTCTGCCTTCTTCTAAGCTTTTCACACCTTCACCTTCTCCTATCTCAACTCAACATTTAGCTACACAATTACAAACTCCTTCCCTTATATCTCCCTATCTCTCTTGATTATCTCCTTATTATTTTCTTTGAATTCTTCCTCCAGAGATTTGATTTTGTTATTCCTCCTGAATAACTATGCCTCTACTTCCATTGACACTTGTTGATCATGTTACAGGCATGTTCATTAGTTAGCCACTAAGTATCCACGATGTGATTCACCTCATTAGGGCTATGTGTCTATATTACTACATCTATGCCAACTTCAAACTCAGGCTCATCAACATGGGACTCAAAATTCCATGACAACATCTTCCTTGTGCTCATGTATGAACTATATTTCTCAAAAGATAACAAAAAAAAGAGTTGGTTTGTCAGCACTATTCTTTAGAACCACGCTCCTAGGACCTTGTCAGGATCATTGACATAATTCAAGTTTCCTTACACCACTTTCGTGCCTTTACCACTGGTGTGTGTTGCTTTTGGGAAGCTGACCACTAGAATCTTCTCCTTATCCACACTCTCTTCCTCCTATCTCAATATCTCTTTAGCGTTGTGCTCCACCAAGTTATGAATGATGTCTACTACTTCCCTTTCTACAATGTCCTCTAACTATCCTTTGGCCAAGTGTGGGGTCTTCTACACATTCATCCCTACTTCTTCTTCAATTCCTCCCACATTATGAGTGCCGTCCTCATATTCATCTCACTCCTCATCATCAGATTCATGTACATTGTACAGAGGGGGATCTTCACCTTATTCACATTCTTCATTCTCTTCCTCGAACCTATCACCCTTCACGCTCTTTGTCTCCTCAGAGTCTAAACTTTGTGTCATCTTATGCTTCTTCTTCACTGATGACTCTTCGATCACAGGGTGACTTCTCCTTCACTAGGGATTTCTTCCTCTAAGTGTAAGTACTTATGCCTGCACCTGACTCATGTGATTCCATGGTCATAAATGTATGTGCACTTAGTGACCTGCTTGTTGGAGTTTCTTCCCTTTCTCTCTTCTTCAAACCACCTTCTTTCTTCTCATTGGGTCTTGTGGGATGGATATATCATCCTTAACATATACTCCATTTTCAAACTTTGGGCCTTAGGTGTACATAAACCCTTGTTGTTATCTTTCTTGCAATAGGTATTGACACATATTTTACCATATGTACATTGTGAGAGACATATTTCTCCACATATGCGCACTTGTTAGGATATACTAAGGTTTGAGGCAGCACACGGTGATCCTAACCTACCTCACTTAGATCAAATTTAAGCTTCTTGTCCTCCTTGAACCTATTAACCATGCTTTAAAAGTATTGTGTTGTGAAGGAAAATGGTAGTTTACCCCCATGGAATTTTGTGCCATTAATTAAAGTGAAATTTTTTATGTAAAACTTCTAGCATATCATGAACTTAGCCTCACCATCCACCAAGGCTAGAAGTTTCTCAAGGATTCTCCATTCTTCCCCAAATGCATCATGCATTATCTTATACCACTTCTCCAAATGTGTTTTATATGGAGCAGTCATTGTATCACAAGTGTATGATTTAAACCTCTTAATGGGGGAAGGGTCCTCATCAGGGTGTTCCCATACATAGCTATTTGACCCATTGGACATGCCAATATCAAAAAACACAATGGTAATAAGGACATTAGCATACATGATCTTATTTCTGTCGTGCGTAACATCTATGATCTCCTCTGCAATGAAGGACGTCAAGTTGTAGATTGTCCCTTTTGAAATTTTCTTGCAAACGTACAACCACCTCTTGTCCACTTGTGTCCACCACTCTTATCCATTAAACTTGGTGAGAATGTGGGTAACCATATTCATTATTAGGCTAGTGATCTTGGTGATATAAAATTAGCACGAACCATTCTTATATTCATATTCTACGGTTGTTTCCTTAACGAAGTCCTTATCACCCAAGTCATCCAACACTTCTGCATATGTAGATTCACTTTAACTGATGGCATGAAAAGTCCATAGTGTAAACTACCCTTTTCCTTCACATTGCAATACTTTAAGAGTGTAATTAACAAGTTCAAAGAGGCCAAAAAGTTCATATTTTATCTAAATGAGGTAGATTAGGTACACCATGTGTTGTGTCAAACCTTAGTATATCCTAAGAAGCATGCATATGTGGAGAATTATGCTTCTCATGACATACTTATGGTAAAATACGTGTCAATACCTATTGCAAGAGAGAAAATATCAAGGGTATATGTACACCTAAGGCCTAAGTTTGAAAAGGGCATCTATGTTGAGGATGATGTATTCATCCCAAAATACCCCTTGGGAAGAAAGAAGGTGGTGTCAAAGAAGATATAAAAGGAATAAACTCCAGCAAGTAGGGCACCAAGTGTGTGTACAGTTCAGACCACGGAAGCACATGAGTTAGGCATGGGAAAAAGTATGTAGCTATTTGGCCCATTGAGCATTCCAATCTCAGAAAACATAATGATAAGAAGGAAATTACCATATATGATCTTGTCCCCATCATGCACGACATCTATGATCTCCTCCAAAATGAAGGCCGAGAGGTTATAAATTTTCCCTTCTGAAATTTTCTTACAAACATACAACCACCTCTTATCAACTTGTGTCCACTTTTCTTGTCCATTCAACTTGGTGAGAAGGTGCATGGCCATCTTCACTGTTGGGCTAGTGATCTTAGTGATATAAAAGTAGTGTGAACCCTTCTTGTATTCATATTCTACAACTTTTTCCTTAATGGTGTCCTTATCGCCCAAGTCATCCTCCAGTGATTCTCCAATGTAGATAAGCCTAGTGTATCTAGAGATCAAATGATAAATTAAGAGAATTCTCCTTCCTGTAAAGTAAAAATAGTCCTCATAAAAGTGCAACATCAACCATTGGTATAACCTTTTGGGTTTTTCAAAATATGGCAACTCATAGAGTTGCAAAATTCTAGCCTTCTCTAATGTGGTCTTCATAGAATCATCATACATAGGTTTTTCATCCTTTGTTCTCTCCCCAACTGAGCGAACTAGCTCCAGTGCCTTCTCCTTCTCTATAGTATTTGTCTTGTGGTTATAATAACTGATAAGCATCTTGTATATGTGATAATCCCATTACATCCCCATTAAAACACCATCTAAGTACTGCATCTCCACATACCACTCCTTATTAAAAATTGTCGATATGGCGGGTTTTCCTTTTCCCTTTCCCTTCTTCAGTGAAACATTCTATCCCTTTATTGGTGCCATTTTTCTTGTTAGGTCCTTGTAAATTCTTCCTTACATCATGTTTTAACATTGCTCTGTCCCTCGGATTTAATCCTTCTATGAAATTTCTTCAAAATCCATTCCCTAGCTCTACAAACCCAAACCCTAAAAAATCTCCTTCCATAAGACAACATAAAAATTCGTAAGAATCTAATAAAAAAACTTGTCCATGCATGTTCATGTACTCTATTTCATTCTGGTTCATAAATATGCCAACTTCTCCCCTTCACACGATAATCTTCACAAATTATTTGTAAGGATTTCGTAGTTCGTAAGAGCTCTTCAACAACAAACACATGGTAAAAATAATAACTCTCCCCAAACTTCTATTTATAGCTTTTTACTTTTTCCCACATTAACTCCCATGCCACCTACCATTGTACAAACACATTAAAGTTGGATTTTTCCAATGCCCTCCTCTCGTACATTCTATCTAGTACCTTCTCTTCATGCAAAAATGTATGTGAACCTCCCACAACCTTTTGGCGCACAAAACATTATCAACCACAGATTCTTATGTGCTCTCATAACACCAAATTCAATTTTCCTCTGCAGCTTAAGAAAAGTTCTTGTTGTAACCTACCTTAGTTTTCTCTATGATTTTATCCTTGTATGTGATTTTTAATAAATATTTTGACACCAATCTTCTCCCATGATCACCTCTACTACGTGTGCTCCTTTGAACCCACGCAGTTTTGATTTTCTCATCTAGGCCTTCAATCAACAGCATTCCCAACACTTTCTTCTTACCGCACTATTCACTAAAACTCTTCTTTACACTCTCCACCCCACACTAAATGGATGCTCCCTCTACACATAAAAACCCTTTAGATAAAACTGGCCATCAGTGTGTAAATGTGCCTACAACAAATAACTAAAAAGAAAAAGCAAAGTGATGATGAAAGGGAACACATATAAGGAAAAATGCATTAAGGTAAATCCAAAATTTATAGTAGGGCTTCAACCTACTCTCATTAATGAAACCAAGAAATCATGTTCCATTCAACACTTGTAACTAGAAAGTGCCAGAATCAAGTATGTAAGTGATAATATATGGTCCTAACCAATGCACCTTGAGCTTCCCTGGGTGGTGCAGAAACTTAGAATCATACAAAAGCACCATCTACCCAGCCTCTAACTTCTTTTTTTAATATGAAGGTCATGTCATATTTTATGTCATGCTTTCTCCTTCTTCTAATTTCATCTGGAAATGACACACCTCTCATCCAACTCCATAAGTTTATCAATGTGCTCCTCTAATGCTTGTTCATCAACCAATCCTCTTGCACCTAAAATATACAGAGATGAAAACATGAATTCCACAGGTAGAACTACCTCCATGCTAAAAACCAATTGAAAGGATGTGGCCTTGTTCAAGCATTTATAATTTGTTCTATATGCCCATAGCACTACAAAGAATTTATCATCCTAGTCCTTTCTTCCAACATCATAAATATTTGTTAACATGTGGCTTGATATCTTGTTAAATGCCTCAGCAGTTCCATTATTCTAAGGTTGATAAGGCATAGTTTTTTGATGCACCACCATAAACTATGCCAACAAGATTCGAACAGTCTCATTTGAGAAATGTGTACCCCTATCACTCGTTAAGCTCAATGGACATCCATACCTACTGATTATATTTTCCCATACCAACCTATCTATTGTATCCATCGTGCAATCCTTTCTAGGAACCACTTTTTCCCACCGTGTAAGATAATTTGTGCAAGTGATAATATAGCGTGAACCTGTCCTACATGCAGCTGGGGAAATAGGGCCCAAAAAGTCAATTTCCCATTTTTTAAACAATTTGGCACTAGTAATAGGTCTTAATGGCATTTCATCTCTTCACCCTTGCTTACCAATTTCTTGGCAATGATCACATGCCTTACAATATTCAATAAAATCCTTATAAACCATATGCCACCAAAGGCCTTCCAACAGGATCTTGTGCATGGTTGTATTCCCCGCATAGTGACATCCTACAGTGCCACCATGGGCTTCCTCCATAATTCTAGTATGCTCATGATCCAACACACACCAATGAAAAACCTCATCTCTTCCTAGCTTATACAGGTATCTTCCAATAAACACATACGGTATGACATGTATGGCCAACTTCTTCTTCTCTAAGGCCTTCATTCCTTCTGGTGCCACACCTTTTTGTAAGAAAACAACAATATCCTCCAGGTCAGAGGGCACATGCTCCAATGTAAACAACTATGCATCTGAAATTTTTTCCTCAATGCTTTGTGTGTCCTCTCCTGAGTTAATCCATGATAGATGGTTAGGTCCCAAATTTCTCTTTCCTGATTTCACAATGACCAAAAAATTAAACTCTTAAAACAATAAGACCCACCAGTATATGTGCCCTTGTAAGACAGGATTTTTCACCAAGTAATTTAATGCCATGTGGTCTGTGTAGAAAATGAAAGGTATTTCTAGCAAATACTACCTAAATTTGTGCAGCCCATAGATCATCGATAATGCCTCATACTCTGTGGTAGTATAATTTTGTTTTTCTGGAGTTAGATTCCTACTAGAAAAACATAAGGGATGGTAAAAAATCCCCTCTCTAGGATGTGTTAAGATCTCTCCAATTTCCATACCTAATGCATCTAAGTGCACGTGAAAAGGTTTATCCCAAGAGGTAAATCACAAGATGGGCGCAATGGTAATTTTTTCCTTCAGTGTGTCAAAATCCATTTGTAACACCTCTCTGAAATGAACTTTACCTTTATGTTTCAACAACTCTTCCAACGATGCAAAAATCTTGGCATAGCCTTTGATAAAAAATTTGTAATATCCTATGTGCCCTAAGAATCCACGCATTACGCTTTGACTGGTAGGTTCCTCTAAACCCAAGATAACAACCACTTTTGCAGGGTCTACCGATAATTCTTCCTTTCATATAATGTGACTAAGTAAAGTTCCAAATGGGGTAGGAAAGACACATTTATTAATGTTAAGCGAGATACTCAATTTCCTGCATCTCTCAAACATCAATCTCATATTGTCACAATGGTCCCTTACTAACCTATACACCATATAATCATCCAGGTAAACTTGCAGAAACTTATGGATGAAGTCTTGAAAGGCCTACACTACAATGCTTGAAAACATAACATTTACATTCTTCAACCCAAAAGTCATGATCCTATAAGCAAAAATTTCCCATTCAGTGGTAAAATTATTCTTCTCTCGGTCTTCCTTCACAGTTCTCCCTTGGTGATAACCTAAAAATCCATCTGTAAAAGAATAGATCTCCCACCCTACTACTCCTTCCAAGATCTCCTCAGTAAATGGGGTTTGAAAATGATCTATGACACACATAGCATTCAAGTCCCTATATTCAACAAAAATCCTTATCCTTCCATCCTTTTTAATATTAATTACCATCCGGCTCACCCACTCAAATTCTTCAATTGCCTTAATGATACCGGATTCTATCATCTTATCAATCTCCTCTTTAACCTTGACTCACAAATTTAGATTCATCCTATAAGGTCTCTTTCGAACTAGGTGTGTACCCTATTTTAACTTAATCCTAGTATCCCCTAGCGAGTGGTGAAATCCCTTAAGCTCATGGTACCCATGCAGGAAAAAATCTTGGAATTCACATGGTAAATCAATTATCTTCGACACTTCTTGTTATGTCCAATAATCTCCTATGACAATGTCCTTTGGCTCTATCTTTATATTGATGTTAACTTTGTTTATTTTCATGGGTTCATGGTAATTTTACGTTATCTCATCTACTTTGTCCAATATTTCGTGCATACCTTCTGTATGGTTAACATCCAAGTTTTCCACTTCCTTATCCTCTATGAAATAGACAAACTGTAACATTCCCATTTTAAGACTTTAGAAACAAGGGAATTTGATTATCATACATAATATTCTCTGTTCTAAATTTATATAATTTAGAAAACAACTTCCAATACCAATCCATCTCATAATAAAATAAAACCATATGCAACTATAAATGACTCGGTGAAACATTGATCTCTCATTTCATGACTCATTATTTAACTGATCTCTCATGTTAACTCAATAATGTGTATACTACGTATACTTGGTTTCCTTTACCCTTTTAGGGGCACCCAAGTTTTTTTTGTCTAAGGTGCCTATTTGAATATCTGTTACTGATACTCATTTGAAATCCTACATCTTAGACTATGTGACATAGGACAATGCAACCAACAACTTGTGATACTTTGGCCAAAGATTTTAAACATGTTTATCATGTTTACATTCCTAGACAGAATACTCATCAAAATGAAATAAGTCCATCACCACACTTGTTTCTGTTATCTAGAGTGGTCTTTCCTGGCATTCTGTCAGTCCAATCCGATTCAAGGTTTCACACTAGACAAGGTTAGAAACATGCCCTAGTGTGGAAGAATATTCATGGTGACTAAGGGTACATAGACATACTCAATCGACTTACGTCGATTGGGTGTGTATAGTTATCTTAAGTCAACATGAGTTGACCTCAACACTAGATCATGTTCCTATCCCTATATAGGGTAGAACTGTTATCTAGTCTTACACTTATGTCAATCAAGTTAAATAAACTATGTGGGGTGTTAGAACATATCAACTACATCATAATATCCTTGTAATTACTCTTGTCATTATGAAGGTACTAAGCTATAGGTGATGTGCACCTACATCCAACTGAGTTTCCTCAATGTGACTAACATACCTTAAATTATAAGTTTATTATCCCATTTAATCATTGTCTTAAAGATTAATTACAATAACGCTTAAAGATTCAACTAGCATCAGTTAACCTATAAGGTTACAAGTTAAAATCACATGTGAGGTAGGTATGTAGGTAAAGTCTACTTCCTAAAATATTAATTACATGTTTAAGTTTGTTTATAATGAGAAAAATTGTATCAAATAATGACATGATTAATCTTAAAGTTATGAAGGTGTGTTCATTAGGTCCTTTCTTATTTCAGCCTTAGCTTTAACAAGTTTATTATAAACCTTTATTTTAGACTTCATGAAGATGAAGTCTAAATCCCTTTTAATTCCTTTATAAGAATTCCATAATTTGATTATAGAAATTTTCCTAATGAAGAACACAGTCAACCATTCTCCTATGGTATTCATAACACTTTATCAAGATATTTCATTAAGTCCCTATGATTAATTTACAAGGAAAATATCCTTTTTCCTACATCATGTACTAATGTCCAATTATGAAAACATATTACATATGTTTCAAATACATCAAGAATTCATTAACACACACACACACACACACACACACACACACACACACACACACACACACATATAATTCAATCATAATTCCTTTCTATTATTTTAAGGATCTATATGAGAGTGTTAACTTGTTAGTTGCATCTCCTTTATGTGAAAATAAACCATCTAATATTCAGATCCTCAAACCAAATCCCATAACACTTATGTATACAAACTACCCCTTTTATTTAGGGTATTACTTAATAATGCATCTCAATTTATGCCAAAAAGGTGTTACAATAAAGTAATATTTAACAATCAACGAACCATTTATTCATCAAAAAGGAGTGATCCATTCACTGATTACAAAAGTAATTCAGATATTACAAAGTGTCATAAAAACAATATAAAACTAGTTTCATTACAACTTTCTTTTTTGACAAAGTACATCTCAAGTAATGATGCCACATAATCATCATAATAAAGATACAATTTCTTTAGTAAAACAGATGTAACTTTCTATAAGTCTTTCTCCTTTCATCTTTTAGAAAATCCATCTGTAAAATTGTTAGCATGAGTTAGTTCATTTGAACTGAGCATGATAAGCACTATAATATTAAAATGTTTTGTTTTTATCTAACTATTTCATAAGAATAAATCTGATTTTTATGAAACAGTTGCAAAAACACAATAAGATAAAAAAATACATTTCCCTAAATATTACAAACCAAGAAGGAGAAGAAGATTAAAGTTTCTATTGTAAAGTAAGTAAGGTTTAATTAATCAACATATCAAACCCTAACTTTTCATCATAAAACTCTTTTCAACATTGGAAATAAAACAATCAGAATTAAGAAAGGAAACTTCATATTTCATCCTAACTTTACCTTATCATTCAGGTATATCCAAATAAGTTCCTTCATTCAACCAGTTCTAACTTTTCAAGTAGTGTAATTCTAGATATACAAATCTACCTTTATAGAATACGTATACTATTTTTCAATTTCAATTAAACATTCAAATGGATACAAATAAATAAAGAAAGAATTATATTCCATCTAAAAATCATAACTATCTCAGACTCACCTTGTGATCCTAAGAAGTAGATTGATTACGAATAATTCGTCAATACCAAGGTATGAGGATAACTTAATCAATTGAAACAAACTTATCTCATTAATAAATTCAAAGATGGACTTGAAGTGCAGTTCATATCAAACTCAAACTCAAAGGATGGCAGTCATAACTTACACTCTACAGTCATAAGAAACACTTTTCATAATTTCATTAAGTTCTCAAACAAGGAACATTCAATACTACTGTTTCATGAGTACTACTAAGTTTCAATCCTCATATCCTATTCACAATCTAAAATAACAAGGAACTAATGAATTATGTCAATTTCATACTAACCGTTCCAAACTAAAACAATATCATTCCCAATTTTATCATAGGATGTTAGAGTTCATCAAAAATGAATGGATTATAAAGGTAATGAATGAATAACAGTAATCTAAGAATTAAAACATACGATCCTAATCAAACAAGGGACTTAAGAGAATATTCAGTACAAAACAGTCTCATAAGACATAAAGTAACTTAAAGATTCAAGCATCAATATAACTAGTTACAGAGAAATGAAGGAAGATATACACATATGTAGATCCAAGTTTCCCAAACTCCAATAGGGTTGGAAACAACTTCTGAAGAGCAATAATAAAAGTGAACTAAACTTCCCACTATACAAAACTGATAAGACGTTAAACACATTAAGGAGGAAGCCACAAACTATTATCTCATTTCATAAGTCTAATCAGCCACTCTATGAAAAATGGATCAAAAACAAAAGAGAACAGACTCCCTCAAGAGAGATGCACTTCAAGTACTTTATCAATCATGGGAAAACCACTTAGGATAAAGATCTATTACCTGAGGTAACACACATAAGCTCGATATTTGGTAGAAATCAATGAACTAAGTGAGAGAACGGAAACATAAAAAATCAAATCATATAAAGGTAAAATCGGTATGTCCTTCATCCACAAAATTAAAATCACCATACATGATTCAACCACGGATTGAACAAAAGAATCATTTCAATTCTTAGAAATCTTAGCGAATGATAGGAAAAGAGAGTCAAACAAATCCCAAGATTCAAACTAGTTCCAATAAAGAACTATCAATTAACGTAAAGCAAGAAGGAGAGATAAATCATTTGAAGTAATTCCTTTCAGTCAAAAGTTCAAACAACCAACAATTCAGAAAGAAAACTTCCAATATCAAAAGATCTGCCAAGGTAACCAAAAATCCTAGAGTGGGTTTACAAAAATAAGATAAATAAAACCCAACGCTCAACCTAAAAATTTCATAGCTCATTCCTTCTATACACTTATACCAGACAATACTCAATAAAATGAGAAACGACAACAAAAAATTCAACCAGTTCCAAATTGGGGGAAAGTATTACCAAATCTAAACATGAACCGGGTATTCCACTTGTAAGAAAATGACAAGTCACTTCCTAAATAAGTTGAACAAAACAATGGTCTCCACTTCTATTGTCAAGAAAACAACCCAAAATCCAGAACCCATATTAACTTGAACAATGACGTAATGGCAAAATGGAGACTCCTTCAAGCTATATTCCCAATGACAACAATATTAAAGAGCATGCAAGTTTAAGATGTAAGGAATTTTTCAACACCAAGACTATGTATTAAAAGCATTTAAAACCTCAACATATGTTTTCAATCAGTCAGAGAACCACACAGACTTGTTTCAATAAGAAAAAATTCTAAATTACAAACAAGCTAGCATTATAGTCACAACTCACACTTCCATATTTTGTTCTCAATAATGAAGAATCACTTACATCCAAAGAAACAAAACAAACACCATTTAAGAAAGAATAATCAAACATAAAATTAGAACTAGAAGGTTTCCACAAAGATCATAGTTATTTTTATGAAGCATTTAAGTAAAAAAAGAAGACTTAATGGATAGGGCCTATCATGCCTGATAGAGCTCCTATCATTCAATTTCTCACAGTAAAATATTCAAGCAGAGCTTCGATTCCTTTCCATCTCCACAAAAACACCAAAAAACTCCTATGAAACTTCTTCTCCTCCTCTTATTGCTTCACAGTGATACTTTCATCTCTATCACTGCCATGAAGAAAAAAAAAACATGCATATATTCAAATTGAGGGTTTGAAGAGAAAAATTCATGCAGAGCTTAAGCTCACAAACCAAATGATCAAACACAACCGAATCCATTCATTTTTCCCAAATTTCCTTCTTCCTAGGTAGTTTTTTTGCCATTACCAAAAACATTAATGTCAAACAGGACTGACAGTCCTTCCATAACTCTAGCCAGTACCAACCTATATTTTGCTATAACCAAATTTAAATTACCATGCAATTATCACTTAAGTAGAGGTGCCAACTCAACCCCTTGTATTTTCCCACACATTCGCCAAATTTGGCTTAAACAAAAAATTTAATTCCCACTAAACCATCATAAATACCATTAGGTTAGTGCCACCAACCTTCCCTAACATGTCATCCCATCCATCCCCTTTAGGTTAGCCAAACTTTAGGTTAGGTTCAACATTAGTTTAGGAACTAACATAGGTCCTTAGGTAATGTTTAAGGTTTAGTCTTAGGTCCTTTTTCCTTTTTATTAACATTCACATTAATAAAAGATCTTAGTAACTTAGGATAGTATTTCAAGGATTAATTTAGGAACATAGATTAATTAGGTCCCTTTAGTAAGTAACTAGGAATTGCATCATACAACTTACCAAAGAAGAATCCAAATACCATCCAAGATCAGTTACAAAGCAAGGGAGCAAGTAGAGATTCACCCAGGACTCCAAGAAAGCCAGAGTTCAGAGATCACATGATCTTGTCTAGCTCAGTCAAGATGACCACAACCTCATGAAATTAAAAGCATGTCTTGGATCATTGAAATTGATCCAAGGTATAGCTATCTATGTAATCAGAGATTATGAAGACTAAAGTAGCAAATTTCGAGTGCAAAAAAACTATGAACTGAGTTTAACTGAATCAATTTCCTATTTCCACATGTAGTGAATTATTTAGTATAAGAAGGAATGAAATAATTCATTTTTAATTCAGTGTAAACATGGCAAAATAGTATCAATTCCAGCAGATAACATATTATCTACAGAAAACATGATTTATTGATTCACAAGAGTACACCATATTCAACAAGAATCACATGTCAACGTTTGCAACTTCAAAAATAGAATTCATCATAGAGATCAGCCATGTTAGTGGTGTTACATACTTCCCTCCTAAAAAAGCATCATCATCCCGATGATTAACTTAGTCATCAATTCTCAAACAAGAAAAATAATCATAATTATAGTTCTTTCATCCATAAGTTCACAAACATAAACTAGATTTGAGAATTTCAAATTTTCATAATTTATTATAGCATTAAAATATTTGTTCCGGTATTAATGAATATAGTACCTACCCAAAATAGGAATAATTATTGACAAGTTCAAAACAAATTATGTAATTGTTATCAATCAACGGAATTAATTATGTTCAAATAAATGAGGAAAAGTAATTTCATGTCCTCAAGAATTTTCCCATGTTGTACTTTCTTCATTAAACTAGTCCCACTTAACCTTGCATTGATTAATTTCATAATTTTGCAAGTGCAAATAGCGAGTTTCCATCACTCTTATGGGTTCAACCACAATTATTCTTAGGTCTTGGACCTACAAGGAATCCCAATTTAACACATGTGATAAATCTGAAATGTATTTCTTAAGCAAAGAAATATGGAAAACATCATGCATTTGTGACAAAGTAGGGGGTAATGCTAAACGATAAGCTACAAGATTGATTACTTCAACAATCTCGAAAGGTCCCACATAACGAGGTGATAGTTTGAGCTCTTTTTAGGCTTAACACTTAAAAATACCTTTTCACCAAGTTCAAATTTCTTATCAACCCTTTTTAGATCTATATAAATTTTATGCCTATCTGCAACTTCTTTTAATTGTTCATAAATCATTTTAACTTGTTGTTCAATTTTAGTAAGGATTTCAGGTCCAATTACCTCTATGTCTTCAATGTTATCCCAACTAACTGGAGTTATGCATTTCCTTCCGTACAATGCTTCAAAAGGTGTCATTTTCAAAGAGGCATGATATGTATTATTGTAAGTAAATTCAACTAAAGGAAGGTATTCTTCCCATTTGTATTGTTGATCCATGTAGTACATTCATAACATATCTTCCAAAACCTGATTAACTCTCTTAGTTTGACCATCTGTTTTTGGATGGTATGCAGAACTAAAATTTAGTTTTATTCCTAAAGTTTCATTTAGCATTTTCTAAAATCGAGATGTCATTCTAGGGTCTCTATCAGATATAATCAATTCGAGTACTCTATGTAATCTAAAAATTTCATGCACAAATCTTTTTTCTAAAATACAGGTGAATCATCCTTAAGATTACCAACAATAAAATGTGCTACTTTTGTCAGTTTATCAACAACAACTAAAATAACATCATGTTTATTTCTTGACATAGGTAGCCCCTGAAAAAAATCCATGCTAATTACCTACCACTTATATTGCGGTATGCTATGAGGATAAAATAAACCAGGTTGGTGCATATACTCTAGCTTTAACATGCTGACATTCCAAGAAGTGAGAAACAAAATCAGTTATGTCTTTCTTCATCCCTTTCCAAAAATATTGTTGTTTTACATCAACAAGCATTTTTGTAATACCAGGATGTCCTGAGTAAGGTGAATTATGAAATTCCATCATTAATTTTTTTCTTAACTCATTCCCCAAAGGTACATACACATGATTATCATATCTCAAAATTCCTTCCTTATCAAAGTGAAAACCTTTATACATTACGTTATTTGGATCTACAAAAAGTGTTGTCTTTACCTGCTGAAAGTAAAAATTAGATTCCATGATACTTTTTACCTCATCCTTAAACTGAGTTCTCAAAGTTATAAGTGCAGAAATATGTTTCCTACGACTTAGTGCATCTGCCACTTTGTTTTCTTTTCCTTTTATGTAACTTATGTCAAAATCATATTGTGACCAAAAATCCAACCATCTTTGTTGTCTTGTATTCAGATTTGGCTGAGCAAAAATATACTTCATCCCAAGATGATCAGTCTTTAATTCAAAAGTCATTCCTAAAATATAATGTCTCCATACTTAAAGTGCATGAACTATGTTAGCAAGCTCTAGGTCATGGGGAGCATAATTCAACTCATGTAACTTGAGTTTTCTACTCTCATATGCTATAACATGTTCATTTTGTAACATAATACCTCTGAGTCCTTCTCCAGAAGCATTTGTAACTACCATAAAGTTTCCATTTGGATCAGGTACAACCAAAATAGGTGTAGATGTTAATTGATCCTTAAGAGTTTTAAATGTTGATTCACATTTATCACTCCACACACATTTTTATCTTTCTTTTGTAATGAATTTATCGGTGCAGTGACTTTTGAAAATTCCTTAACAAACTTTCTATAGTAACCAATAAGCCCCATGAAGCTTCTGACTTCATGTACATTCTTAGGCACAGGCCACTCAGTTATGGTAACAATATTTGATGGATCAATTGCTATTCCATCCTTACTTATGACATTTCCTAAATAGTGCACTTCTGTTTCATGAAAAGAACATTTGGACAACTTACCATATAACCTTATATTTCTTAAGATTTCAAGTACTATTTTCAAATGCTCATGATGCTCATCAATGATTTTAGAATAGATAAGAATATCATCCAAGAATACAAGTACAAACTTGTCTAGGTATTCTTGAAATATATTATTCATTAAATTCATAAAATTTGCAGGTGCATTTGTCAAACTGAAAGGTAAAACTATAAATTCATAATGTCCATACCTTATTCTAAAGGTTGTTTTATGAATATCTTCTGTCTTTTATTCTTAACTGGTGATACCCAAAATGAAGATCTATCTTAGAATATACTAATACACCATGCATCTGATCAAATAGATCATCAATTCTAGGAAGTGGATATCTTTTTTGATTGTTGCTTTGTTTAACATCCTATAATCAATAAACAGTCTAAGTGTTCATCTTTCTTTTTCACAAAAAATACTGGTGCTCCCCAAGGTGAGACACTCGGTCTTATCAAACCTTTAGACAATATTTCTTGCATAATTGTTACTTAAGCTCTACCAGTTCAATGGTAGTCATTTGATAAGGTGCCTTGGAAATAGGCTCAGTGTCCCAGTTTGATCTCAATCGTGAAATCAAACTCTCATTTGTGCAGAAGACTAGGTAGTTCTCCTAGAAACACATCACTGAAATATATTAACAACTGGATATTTTTCCAAGAAATCATTATCCCCTTTAGCTGTTTTAGAAATTTTTACTACATACAAAGTGTAACCTTTGTTTTCAGCCTTTTTAAGTTGCATAACTATCAATTTTCTAACTTGAATTTCTTGGATTACCCCTTAGATGTTTGTTGTTTTCTACAGATCATCAAGATAACTAAATTGTTTTTCAAAATAGTTAACCTTTTCTTTTTGTTCAGCAAGTCGTTTAACACCTATTATGACATCATAAGATCCCAAAGGAGTAACATAAAGATCAAATTCCATGGAAAAACTAGGTAATTCTAGGACTGCTCCAAAAAGACATTTACTAACAGTATGGACATCATTATTTCCATAATGTACAGTCCAATATTTTTCCATTATTCCATCTTTTCTTTTTAGTTTTGTAGCTAATTTACTAGAAATAAAGCATTCAGTAGCTCCAATATCAAAACGTATAGTAACAGGCATGCCAAATAATTTACCTGGCACTTCTATAGGTGTAACATTCTTTTCATCTTGTTTATCAGCTACTGCAACATGTATCTTATGCTACCGATTGTTGTCATCCTTCCTTAGAGGGAACTAATTTTCATAATGATATCTTTCCATAGTTGTAGTGAGCCCCATATAGGTCCTCTTTTAGGTTCAAATTTATTTCCAGCCTTGAAATTGTTGTTTTTTCCTTCATAGGACGTATGTCCATTATTATTGTTCTTAACAAAGTTGTTTTGAACATTTCCAGCAGGTTTATTTGTTGTTTTTTTCTTATTGTTATCAACAACTTATTTTTAGTACCAAAATTTTTCCATGCCCCCTTTTTGGGTGCAAGAGATGAAGAAGAATTAGAAATTTTCTTTTTGTTCTCTTCCTTATGGGCAGAAATTACTTTTAATTTCTATTCCTACCGAATGGAATTTTCTACAACCCCTTCCATGGTGGTTGGGATGTGAACATCTACCTCACCCCCTATGATAGGTTTTAATCCCATAATAATTTTTTATATCCTAAACTTCTCGTCAGTTTGATACTGAGGTACGTACTTAAGAAGTTTAGTAAACCTCTCCCAATACTCTGTTACAATTAAATTTCCCTGACTTAAGTTCTAAAATTCAGTCATCTTCTAATCATAATAGATTTTTGGCAGTCATCCTTTCCTAAAATAACTCTTAAATTGATCCCAAGTGATGCTTGATTCATCAATGTTTAGTTCAGCCTTATGGTTATCCCACTAGGAGGATGCCTCATGGGAAATTTGATAAGCTCCCCATACTACTTTAGTTTCCTCTGAGAAGTTCCTTATCACAAATTACTTCTCCATTTCATTGAGCCAGTTCTCAGCTCCATCCCCTAGTGTAGTGCATCAAAATTTGGTGGACTTATCCTTTTTATGTCATTTGTGAGTTCAGTTGTTAATCTTTCCTTTTTATTTTCAGGCTGGTTTAGGTACATTTGCAGTTACCATTAGCATTTATTATCTGTTGTATTATTATTATCGACGCCCAAATTCCCAATATTTGCATTGTCCCAGGAGGTTGCTTAATTTTATTACCAGCATCTTTTTCCTCCTCATTACCCATAACTTGTTGTTCAAGTACAGCCAGATGATCTCTTATGTCCAATAGGGCAGTAAGAATCTCATCAAGTTTTTATGCAATAGCCGCTTCTCCACCTGGAGGTGGGTTATTTTTAGCACCTCCCCTTGTTCTAACCATTTTCATGTTAACAAGAAAATTAAGTTTTTATCAGATTATGGACTCAATAGGTCTAAGAGCTACAACCTTCAGCTCTGATACCAAGATGTAACATTCCCATTTTAAGACTTTAGAAACAAGGGAATTTTTTAATCATACATAATGTTCTCTGTTCTAAATTAACATAATTTAGAACACACATTCCAATGCCAATACATCTCATAACAGAAAACCATATGCAGTTGTAAATGACTCGGTGAAACACTGATCTCTCATTTCATGACTCGGTATTAAACCAATCTCTCATGTTAACTCAATAATGTGTATACACCATGTATAATTGGTTTATTTTACCCTTTTATGGGTACCCAAGTGTTTTGTCTAAGAGCTCTATCTAAATATATGTTACCAATATTCATCTAAATTCCTACATCTTAAACAAGGTGACATAGGAAAATGCAACCAATAACTTGTAATACTTTGGCCAAAGATTTTAAACATGTTTATCATGTTTACATTCCTAGATGACATACTTGTCAAATGGAATAAGTCCCTCACCACACTTGTTCTATTCTCTAGATTGGTATTTCCTAACTTCTTTCAGTTTAATCTATTCAAGGTTTCACACTAGACAAGGTTAGCAACATGCACTAGTGTGGAAGACTACTCATGGTGACTAAGGGTACATAGACATACTCAATTGACTTACGTCGATTGGGTGTGTCTAGTTATCCTAAGTCAACATGAGTTGACCTCAACACTAGATCATGTTTTTATCCCTGTATATAGGTAGAACCGTGATCCATTCTTACACTAATGTCAATAAAGTTAAACAAACTATGCGGGGTGTTGATACATATCAACAGCATCATAGTATCCTTGTAATGATTCCTATCATTACGAAGGTACTACGCTGTAATTGATGTGTACCAACATCCAACTGAGTTTCCTCAATTGAACTAACACACCTTAGATTATAATTTCACTAACCCATTTAATCACTTCATTAAAAGATTAATTACAACAACACTTAAATATTTAACTAGCATCGTTTAACCTATAAGGTTAGAAGTTGAAGTTACATGTGAAGTAGGTATGCAGGTAAAATATTGATGCTTCCTAACCTTTCAATTACATGTTTAAGTTTTGTCTTTAATGAAACATCCTTGTATCATATGACAATAAGATTGATCTTGAAGTTATGAAAGTGTGTTCATTAGGTCCTTTCTTATATCAGCCTTAGTTTAAACAAGTTCATTATACAACTTTATTTTAGACTTCATGAAGATGAAGTATAACTCCCATTTAATTTCTTTAAATCAATCCATAATTTGATTATATAAATATCCATAATGAAGAACACAGTCAATCATTCTCCTATGATATTCATAACACTTTATCAAGATCTTTCATTAAGTCCCTATGATTAATTTCAATAAAAATATCAGTTTTCCTATATCATGGACTAATGTCCAATTATGAAAATAAATAACATATGTTTCAAATACATCAGGAATTCATTCATATATATATATATATATATATATATAATTCAATCATAATTCATTTCCATTGTTTTAAGGATCTATATGAGAGTGTCAACCTTTTAGTTACATCTCCTGTATGTGAAAATAAACCATCCAATATTCATATCATCAAAACAAATCCCATAACATTTATTTATACAAAATGCCCCTTTTATTTAAGGTATTACTTAATAATACATCTCAATTTATGCCAAAAGGGTATTATAATAAATTAATATTCAACAATCATCAAATCATTTATTCAATGAAAAAGAGTGATCTATTCACTGATTACAGAAGTAATTGAGAGATTACAAAGTTTCATAAGTACAATATAAAATTAGTTTCATTACAACTTTCTTATCCGAAAAATTACATCTCAAGTAATGATCCCACAATCATCATAATAAAGATACAATTTCTTTAGTAAAACAGATGTAACTTACTATAAGTATCTATCCTTTCATATTTTATGAAATCCATATACAAAATTGTTAGCATGATTTAGTTCATTTGAACTGAGCATGATAAACACTATAGCATTAAAAAGTTGTGCTTTTATCTAACTATTTCATAAAAAGAACCATGTTGTTTATGAAACAGTTCCAAACTATAAACAAGATAAACATAAGAATTTTCCCTAAAATATTACAACCAATAAGGAGAGAGAATATTAAATTTTATAATGTGTAAGCAAGGTTCAGTTAATCATCATATAAACCCTAACCTTTCATCATAAAACTCTTTTCAACACGTTGGAAACAAAACAATAGAATTAAAGAAAGGAAATTCATATTTCATCCTAACTTTACCTTCTCATTCATATATCCAAATTAAGTTCCTCAAATCAACCAGTTCTAACTTTTCAAGAAGTAATTAATATACAAATATACCTTTTATAATAAATATTGTTTCATTTCATATTAACATTACATATCATTACCTATGGAATAATAAATAAGAATTATATTCTAGCTAAATATCATACTACCTCAGACTCATCTTATTACCTAAGAAGTAAATTAATCATAAATAATTTCCAATACCACATGTAAGGATAACTTAATCAATTGAAACAATAAAATTAATTTACCATTCAATTCAACAATAACTAGTCATTCCTATCCAACTCCAAACTCAAACATATCATTCCTAATATCATCATGTAATCCTTAAGACAACAACAATTTAAAGTTCATTAATTCTCAAAAAAGGGAACATGAACTATCTTTGGGTACTTCCCAACTCAACCCTCATTCCTATTTCAAGTAAAGAACACGGAACTAAAAGATCATAGCCATACTAGTACAATATTGTTCCTTGTTTTATCATAATTTTGAGTTCATCCGAATGGAAAGATTATAAAGATAATGTAATAGCCATAGAGAATTGAAACATAAACCTATCAAACAAGGGACATTATCAAGAGACTCTCTGATAAAAAAGTCTCTTAATACATCAATTAATTTAAATATTCAAGATAGAATAACAGTTAGAGTGAAAGGAATATATACACCATGCAGATACAGTTTCCCAAACTCCAATATTGGAAACAACTCATCAAGAGAAACAATAAATTTACAAAACCTCCCTTTATACAAAATTGATAAGACATTAAAGAACGATAAGGAGGAAGCCACAACCATTCCCCATTTCACAAGCTAATCAGTCACTGTATGCAAACATGGAAAAAACAAAAGGGAATAGACTCCCTTAAGAGAAGTTCATGAACAATTTGAATGTCCTACAAATATCATTAAGCTCAAACCTGAAACACCATTGTAGAAGTTTCAAATAGCCATAATGAACCAGGTGAATAATTAGAAACCAAAACATCCAAATATTAAAACAGTATGTCCTTCCACAAAAGTAAAATCATCATACACGATTCGAAAGATTAATAAAAGAACCAGTTCATTTCTTAGAAAACCAAACAACAAAAGGAGGAAGATCAAACATACCTAATTCAAAATTGGTTTGATAACAAAATTGTAACCGTCAACAAGAAGGTAGATAAATCATTTAAAAAATTCCTTTCATTCAAGAGTTCATCAACAACCAACAATTCGAAATAACTTTCAAGATCAAAAGATCTATTAATGAAACCAAAAACCTAGAGTGGGTTTACGAAAAAGAAATAAATACAAAAGAATGAAACCTAAAAATTTCACAGTCATTCATTCTATAAACTTATCCATAAAATTTCAACGAAATGAGAAAATACTTGATTCAATACCAAATAATAGTCTACCAAATCTAAACACAAACTGGGTATTCCTTACAATAAGAAATGCAATCATGAAACAAGTTGAACAAAATAATTGTCTCCACTTCCATTGTCAAGAAAACAACCCAAAATGCAAAACCCATATTAATAAATAATGGCGTAATTCTGAAATGAATAATCCTTCAAGCTAGATCCCTATGAAAATAGTAATGAGATCATGCAGGTTTAAAATTTATGGATTTTTCAATAGTAAGATATTGTTGAAGCATTTAAAACCTCTGCATAAGTTTTCAATTAGTCAAAGAACCACACAAACTTGTTTCAATAAAAAGAAAGTCTGAATTACAAATAAGCTAGCATTACAATCACAGTTCACACTTCCATATTTTGTTCTCAATAAGGAATAACCCGTTGCATCCAAAGAAACAAAACAAACACCATTGAAGCAAGAATAATCAAACATAAAATCAGAACTAGAAGGTTTCCACAAAGAGAAAACTTGTTTTTATGAAGCATTTAAGTAAAAGAAAAAGACTTAATGGATAGGGCCTGTCATATCTTATAAAGCTCCTACCTTCACTTTCTCATTGTAAATCTTCAAGAAGATCTTCGACAGCTTATTCCTCTCCTCAAAAATGCCAACAAACTCCTCACAACCTTCTTCTCCTCCCTCTTATAGCTTCACAGTGATACTTTCATCACTATAACCACCATGAAGAAATAAAACATGCATAGATTTGAATTGAGGGTTTGAATAGAAAACCACATGTAGAGCTTAAGCTCACAAAAACAAAATGATAAAAAAAACCAAAACCATTCATTTTTCCCAAATTTCCTTCTTCTCAGGCGGTTTTTTCACCATTACCAGAAACATTAATGTCAAACAGTACTGATAGTCCTTCCATAACTCCTACCACCACCAACCTATATTTGGCTATAACCAAATTTAAATCACCACGAAACTATCACTTTGGCGAAGGTGCAAATTCAACCCCTTATCTCTTCCCATGCATTTGCCAAATTTGTCTTAAAAAAAAGTTTTAATGCCCACTAGACCATCATAAATACCTTGAGGTTGGTGCCACCAAATTTTCCTAGCATGTCATCCCATATGTCCCCTTTAGGCTAACCAAAATTTAGGTTAGGTTCAAAATTAGTTTAGGAACTAACATAGGTCCTTAGGTAATGTTTAAGGTTTAGTCTTAGGTCCTTTTTCCTTTTTATTAACATTCACATTAATAAAAGAGATTAGTAACTTAGGATAGTATTTCAACTTAGGAACATAGATTAATTAGGTCCCTTTAGCAATAGCTAGGAATTTCAGTAAATAAAAAATTACCAAAGAAGAATCAGAATACCATTTAAGATCACATAGGAAGCACAGGTGCAATAGAGATTTCCCGAGACTCCAAGTCAGCCAAAATTTTGAGATATCATGATATGTTTGGCTCAGTCAAGATGACCACAATATCATAAAATTAAAAGCATGCCTTGGATTACTGAAATTGATCCAAGGTATAGCTATCCTATAGTAGAGATTAAGAAAATAGTAGCACAAGTTTGAGTTCAAAAAAAACTATGAGCTAGTTTAACTGAATCAATTTCTTATTTCCACATGTAGTGAATTATTCAGTATAAAAAGGAATTAAATACTTCATATTTAATTCAGAATAAACATTGGATAATGGTATCTATTCCAATAGATAACATATTATCTATAGAAAACATGATTCTTAAATCACAATAGTACATCGTCTTTAGACAAGAATCACATATCATCGTTTTCAACTTTCAATATAGAATCCCTCATAGATATCAACCATGTTAGAGGTGTTGCGATAAATTTCCTTTTTATTTCTCTAGGAAGGCTAACTCAAGTTGTACCTCCTCTGTCTCTTCTTATTTTTCTTCATCTATGAAGTGTGCCACCAACTCAGGTTCTCTTAACAACTCTAGGATTCGGTATTCAGCCATGGCACTATCTCCCATAGTAAGGTGTTTGACTACCTAAAACACCTCATTCACTGATGGTTTCAAACTTTGATACCAAAAATTTTGAATAATATTTGTTATTACTTCCTTCCAGTTTCTCGTCTGATGATACATCTCTTAATGAATATACCACATGGGCATGCAATCTTGTACGATGGAATGGAACTTATACACCCATAGTGAAGGAGGCAAGGCTTCTGTTGATGGTGAATCACAACACCCCCGAATGTCTGCAACACGATGGGTTGAGACTCTTAGTGCGATTGCATAACATGGAGCTTTTCCCAAGTGTGGGACCTTGCGAAATCGGAAAAGCTCTCCGGATGAAGGCCGGTTCCTATTCCTCTGTTCAGATGCACACGTAGAAGATGCAGAGGGTTTACTAAAAAACCTAATCTAACTTGCCAAGGAGACAGGGGTAAGAAAATGCATAAAATAAAACCTAAACTACAAAGGTGATGCATCGAGGAATGAAGAACACCTGTCTTGCCAAATAAACACAGACCATTAAAATGCAATGCAAGATCATGCACAGATAGCCAGATCCACAGTGAAAGATCAAGGGGATGCAAATGAATACAGAGAGGGTTGAGAATCATCCACAGACATGCATTAATTTGCTCCAAAGATTGATACAACACACTGCAAAATGCCAAATAAACAAGGTTGCATTACAGTTTCAAATGGGAGGTTTTAACTCCACAAGTTCACCTGCCAAAGAGAAGAAGGGAGGGGCAAAACAGAAATGTCCAACCCTTAGAAAGAAGCCCCTCCTTACAATTTATAGGAAGAATGAGAGAGAAAAGAGAGAGGAATTCCAAAACTACCCCAACCACCTCTAGATTGCACTTAACTATCTCATTATGATGGTAGGTGAGAACCCAACGAACCCAAAAGTGGCGAACTGTATTTTGCATTTTAAAGAATTTTTTCTCATCAAATTAAAGATATCTAGTTGTAGTTGGATAGAGGACCTTGTAAGCTTTCCGAAAAGTCCAACCTTGCATGAATTCGAGCTCCTAGTCAAAAGTTATGGCCATCTGAATATCTGCGCCAGGGTCTGCTTCCTGTCAGCGCTCAAAATGTTGCACCTCTTGAAGGTGCACCAAGGGTGCATTCATGTGTGTGTCGTCATCCTCTTCCATGTGCCAAGGGTGCACCATTTACCCTGTCGACACTCCATGTCGTGCGCCCATTCTGTGCGCCTTGGGCGCACCATTTCCTCTGTCGACACTCCGTGTCGTGCGCCCATTCTGTGCGCCTTGGGCACACCATTTCCTCTGTCGACACTCCGTGTCGTGCGCCCATTCTGTGCACCTTGGGTGCACCATTTCCTCTATCGACACTCCATGTCGTGTCATGCACCCATTCTGTGCGCCTTGGGTGCACCATTTCCTCTGTCGACACTCCGTGTCGTGTGCCCATTCTGTGCGCCTTGGGCGCACCATTTCCTCTATCGACATCCATGTCGTGCGCCCATTCTGTGTGCCTTGGGATGTGAGCTTCTTCGATTTCTCCATTCTCCTGCTTGTCTATATCTACCCGGGGGGAAAAGATATATACAACAATTTGGCGACTCAATGGGATCACCTGCCTGCTAGGTAGAAGATCAGTGGCCTTTTAGCAATCCATTGGGCATGGAGTCATAAGCAATAACCTGAAACCAACCTGATATCTGATCCCGAACCTGATACCGCAACTTCTTCTCTGACAGCATTATGAAATGTAGAAATCAACCTGAGAGCAACAAAACTTGTGCCAAAGCACTAGGGAAACAGAAACCTAACTACCACAAGACAATGTGCATACACACTTAGAGGAATTGAAATCTAGGCTAATATTTACAAGGGTAAACCCTTTTCTTTTTAGTAGCAATGTTTAAGATGGATTCCGTTAACTGGAATTGGGAGTTCTTCTCCATCCAATGTAGACAATTGGAAGGCATTACTACTTTTACATCCCGTGACCATGTAGGGGCCACTCCAAATGGCATCAAACTTGGAATGCCTTCCTGGTTTTGCCCGATCTGCATCCCATTTCAGAACTAGGTCCCCTTCCTGGAAGGTCCTTGCTCTTGCTTTCTTATCAAACCATCTTTTTACTAAGGCCTAATCTTTCTCAATTGTTTGAACTGCATGTTCTCTAATTTCTTCCAATTCCATCAACTCTGCATACCTAGCCTCCATTGGTTCGAACTCAGCCAACTCCAACTGCTTCATGAACTCCAATGTAGGCAGTTCTAATGATATAGGCAATACTACCTCTTTTCCATAGACCAACTTGTAAGGGGAATTACCTGTAGACCTCTTTGGTGTTATTCTGTCAGCCCATAATGCTGATTTTAGCTTGGTATGCCAAGTTATTTGATTTTCATCCAGAGTCCTGATGATTCTTAGCAAATTTTTGTTCGTAGACTCTGCCTGTCCATTACCCTACGGGTAATAATTTGAAGAGGTGCTCAAATAGATTCCATTCTTGACAGCCCATTCTGTAATCTTGGAACCTATAAATGCCAATGCATTGTCTGATATGATAGTGGCCGGCACACTGAACCTGGTCACTATTCCTTCATAAAAGTCTAGTATGTTAGACTCATTTGCTTCCTTGAGCACTACTGCTTCGGTCCACTTGGTGAAATAGTCCGTTGCCGTGAGAATCCACTTGTGGCCCTGGATTGAGTTTGGATTGATGACCCCGACGAAGTCTAATCCCCATTGCATAAATGGTTGGTCAACCAGAATTGGGTGCAATGGAAGCGCTGCTAGTCTTTCTTTGCCTGTGAAGAGTGCACATTTCCTACACTTTCTTATCCATGTATAGCAGTCACTGAAGACTGTCGGCCAATAATACCCTGCCTTCATTATCTTGAGAGCTGTTACTCGTGGGGCGAAATGTCCTCCAGAATCTCCATCGTGAAAATCTCGTAACACCCTCTCAATTTGACCTGTCCCAATGCACCTCAATAGAACTCCATTGATGTCTTTCTTAAACGAAACACCATCAACAAGCACATATGGAATGGCTTGTAATCTGAAGTATCTCCTCTTTGCTTTGCTCATTTCTGGGGGGCATAGGCCTGTCTGTAGGAAGTGTATCATATTCTGAGTCCAACAAGGAGTAGGCACATCATCATTTTCTTGTTCTTGATCATCCTGTAGTACCAAGACAGCCTCTTTTTCATTACCTGCTTCAACTTGTTGACTCAAGGCTAGCTGCTCACATAGTCCCTTCCCACATACTAGTTTGGTGACCTTGATCTCAATGTCATATTCCATGACACGAGTTATCCATCCTGCATGTTTCTCATTCAGATCCTTGTTTAGAAGGAAGTCCCTGACTCCCGCATGAGAGACCAATAATTGGATCTTGTTGTTTGAGACTAGGTGCTTGAATTTCTTGAAGCTCCTGATTACTGCAAGGACATGCTTTTCAATGAAAGAGTACCTAGTTTCATATTCCTCCAAGCCTTGACTGAAGAAAGCAACTGGTTGTTCTAATCCTCCTTTGTTTTGTTGTACCAGGATTGCAGAAATCGTGTCCCCACCACCAAAGGCATATAGCACGAAGTCCTTGGAGAAGTCTGGATTGACGAGAGTTGGGGCTTGAGATATAGCCTCTTTTATTACCTCAAAACTTGTCTTTCCTTCAGATGTCCACTTAAATGCCATGCTCTTCTTTAACATCAGCATTATTGGCTTTACGAGAGTTGCAAAGTTTGGAACAAACCTGTGGACAAAATTGATCCTTCCCAAGAAGCTTTGAAGAGCCTTCTTGTGACTTGGCAATGGCAATGCTCGAATTGCTTCAACTCTTTCTGGGTCAATCATCAACCCTTCCTTTGAAACAATATGGCCTAGAAGTTTTCCCTCGTGAGCCAAAAATATACATTTTTTGGGATTCAATGATACCCCAAATCTTCTACATCTCTGGAATACTTGCCTCAAATGACAGAGGTGATCCGCTGCATTTTTTGAAAATACACTGATGTCGTCAAGATATATTAGAACTATTTTATTGATCAACCCCTTAAATGCCATATCCATTGCCCTTTGGAAGGTGGCTCTAGCATTTGATAGCCCAAATGGCATCTTCTTGTAGGCATAGGTCCCCCATTTGGTGGTGAAAGCCATCTTGAATTGGTCATCCTCTTTCACCATCACCTGATTATACCCTGAGTAGCCATCTAGGAGAGAGAATCTCTCTGAACCGGATACTACTTGCAATATTTGTTCCATTGAAGGAAGTGGGTAATGGTCTTTGAGAGATGCCCTATTGAGGTCTCGAAAGTCCACACATAACCTAATTTCTCCGCTCTTCTTCCTTACCGGAACCAAGTTTGCAACCCAACTTGAGTGCTTGATCGGGAATATAATGCTTGCCTCTATTAGCTTGTTAAGCTCTTTCTTCATTAGAGGCTCAATGTGAGGGTTGACTGGTCTCTGCTTCTGCCTGATGGGCTTAGCCTGGATCCAATTCTATGGTATGTTGTGCCAAATTTGGATCGAATCCTCTTAAGTCTTCATAGCTCCAAGCGAAGACATCTGGAAATTCTTGGCAAAGTTGTATGAAATCTGATTTCTCCTGCTCAGTGGCCACTTTACCAATTTGAAGTGTTTTGCCTTCCCCAACCGGAATCGGCTCTGAGTCTTCTCTCTTGACCTGTATGTTAGCCTTTTCCTTACGGAATTGGTTGTTAGGGTTGAAGATAGACTCCAATGTTACTAAACCCTTAGGAAGCTTGTTTGTCCATAGCTGCACTACTTGATCTCCATACTGTTGCTCTAATCTGTCCTGATTCCTAGCTGAGAATTCAACGTCTTCTTGTAAGAAATTGACGATCTGTTGATCATTCTCAAACACCTACCAGCTTGTGTTATTATCTGGAACTGCTGGCCTCACAATCACATGGATATGTGGTTGTGTTTTTTTTCTTCTGATGCTCTCAACCACATCAAACATTGCTCCAATTGCTGCGAGCCTATCTACAGCTTCATTTTCCTTCCTAGGTATGGATACAATGTTGAAAGCTTCGAAATCCTCAATGAGGTCCCATACCCTGTTCTTGTAGCTCTTCAGCAAGTCATTCTTTGTAGCATGTTGTCCCCTAACTTGGTTGACAATTAGCTCGCTATCTCCAAACACCTGCAAGTTCTTTATGCCCCTTTTCCTGGCCCAATGAATTCCATGAATCAATGCTTTGTATTCAGCCGTGTTGTTCGAACAGGAAAACTGGAAATGAAAAGCTGAAAAATATTTGATGTCTTGTGGTGAAATCAACATTGCACCACCTCCAGCACCTTGTCTGCTTCTCGAACCATCGAAAAATAATTTCCAAACTTTGTTTTCATCCTTTTGTTCAAGTTGAATGATGTCGGGAATGGGTGAATTTTCTTCGTGTATACAATACATGCCCAATTCAGATTCTTCAATTTCCTTGTATGGGTCAAATTCATGACTCTTGTTTGCCCATTCATCCAAAGTTAAATCAGGAATACCCTTGACCTTAGTACCTATTTCTAGATCACTTGAACACTCCTCCTGATAAAAAACCGAGCAATTTGCATTGATAGGATTTGGTACATGAGGCTCAATATGGAAATGGGCAATTGGTTCTGACCTGATTGTTGCTTTGGCTCCATACCTTGTCCTAAAAATCATGTGCGACCAATCTGCAGATAAATATCCACCGATTTTTGCAGTGAAGTCCCTTGATAGACACAACGCAAAGAGTGGAGGAAGGTCAATCACAGACACATCTTGTAGAACTGTAACATTAGGACAGGAATGTAGTGTTAGGCTTAACCCCTTGATGACTCCAACAGTTCCTACTACCGTTCCATCTAGTTGTACTACTCCTTTCAGCACTGGCTCATACTTTAGACCCAGTTGATCCGTTGTTTGCTTTGGCATCACTGAACTACTTGCTCCTAAATCTATCATGCAGTTGTGTACCAAGTGGTTTCCAACAATCAATGAAACATAGAATGGTGGAGGCTTCAAATTTTTTCTTGTCTGGCCCCCATCATGTTGCACTGCATTAGTGAGAACTTTCTCATGTCCCTGGTTTGATACATTTGTGGCAGACCAATTAGCCATTGCAGCTTGCAATAAATCTCGTTGCCCTGGGATCGCTAGTGATTCCCACATGGAAATGTTCACATGTGTCTTCTTCATTTGATCGATGATGTTGAAGGGGGATGAATTGTCCTTTTGCTGTCCCTTGCTTGGCACAACCTTTTCTGGAGCTTGAACAGGTGCATGTGTTGCTACAACAGGTACCTTAGGTTGATTATGCACATTTGGAGCTGCGTTTGGTCTACTGATCCCTTGTTGTGTAAGAGTGGGTTGAGAAACAACTGGATTATACGGTTGTCCCTCTCCTATATTTCTCTTCTTTGACCGTGTGTTGGCAGCCACGCCTTGAAAAGGCTGTTGGTTAACTCCACAGAAGTCTTCCGTTTGCCAATTGGCCAATGTGGTTTCTGTTGGAGGTCCTTCTTGTTGCATTTGTTGCTGTTGATTCTCCTCCTGGCTTGGTTCTTGAGGAACACCAATGGTTTGCACCATCAAGGCCTGATTTAGTGCACCATTGAAACATGCTGACTGATTGTGAGGTAGATTGCAAGGGTAACACCAGTCGTACTCCTGTGCCATGTTATTTTGTGTCGGGACCAAGGCTCTTGAGGACATCGTTGCATTTGGATCATACGGTCGAAATGGCCTGGCAGCTTGAGGTTGTCCTTGGTTTTGGTTTTGATTTGCAGCCTGAGGTGGTGGTCTATTTTGTTGGTATGGGGGCCTAGCTTGGTACTGTGCTTGAGGCTGATACGGTCTAGCACTTTGAGCTTGCTGTCTTTTGATAGTCACAAGCTCATTTCCAAGGTTCTGTAGCTGTTTCATAACCTCCTGCAATTCCTTTGAAGTATTTGAAGAAGTCGACGCCTCATTACTGCTTTGATTTCTAGGAGTTGGAATGGGATTCAACTCTGGTGCTTGACTGGTTGTAAGATTTCCCATATCTCGGATAGAGAGGCATTGGTGGCCTTGGTGCAAGCTTGCCAGCTTGGATCAAACAGTTCTCTGCTCTGATAGCTGTGTCGTAGGCCCCTGGCAGCGTTGTCCCTCCCATTGATTGGATCATCATGGCTATGTCTGAATTTATAGCCTTTAAGAAATAAAGGAATGCTCCTTCGGCGGTTGGTCTAACGGCTATTGGAATCCTGTCCCATGTCCGTTGGAATCTGAAGTTGAAATCTGCCATTTGTTCGTTAGGAGCCCTTTTGATTGTTGTTAGCTGTTCCAATAAAGATAAATTGTCCGCCCTCTCCCCGAATTGGCTGCAAAGAGCAGAACAAAGTTGGTTCCAATTCGTAATAGACCCTGCTGTAAGGCTCCTAAACCATTGTAAGGCCTTGCCTTTGAAAGATGAAGCCAACAGCTTGATTGCAACATCCATTTCATTTATTTCGTGGATTGCACATGCATTAGCAATATCCTGGATGTGATCAATAGGAGTAGTATGATTTTCTCCTGTAAAATAGGGTATATTCTTTAGTGCTGCAACTGGAATTTGATTCTGAGCATTTAGGGGCAAGTGGATCTACTGCCCGTGAAATTGACAAAGGGATTCGGTGGTAGATGTGCCATTATGATTGGCCTAAGAACCCTAGTCGATGCGAGAAAAGGTCTACCAGGTGGAGGTGTAGACAAAGTCCTGTTAGGTGGAGATGGTGATCTTTGTGGTCTTCTTCCTCTCCTTCCTCTACCTGGTGAAAGTTGCAAGTGGAAAAATAGCCCCTCTTCTCGAGTATTGGACCTGGTTTGAATTCTTCTCATATGCCTGGGCAACCTTTGCTGCTACACCATTGAATTCTATCCCCTTCGGAGTCGCCAGATGTGTTAGAAAGTGAGCCTCAAAAGGCTAGATTCTGCCAAGTTACACACCAAACCTGACAATATTTAAAAAATAGAATTTTGAAAGACCTGTATTTTTGATATTTTAGAGTTTGGAACTTGATTTGGAATGACAGTCCCGAAAATCCAAAAATGCCAGACTTCCGAAAACCTGAAATCCGAGAATCAAAAAACCATGAAATTTTGAAAGTCAAAATCTCAAAAATCTAAGAATACCCTTTTGAAGATTATCCCCCGATCTATCACTTGGTGAAATTTTGACTTGTTTCGAGCAAGTTAAGTCCTTGAAAATTGATTTCAAAGTTCAGCCCAGAAGGTGAAAAAACTGAAACTATAAAACTTGTAATTTTTTAAGTCCGAATTTCTTGAAGGTTCCTTCAAATCTGTGGAATGACCTCTTGGTCCCATCGAGCGTGCCAAAAACTATTGATGGTGAATTGCAGCACTCCTGAATGTCTGCAACACGATGGGTTGAGACTCTTAGTGCGATTGCATAACATGGAGCTTTTCCCAAGTGTGGGACCTTGCGAAATCGGAAAAGCTCTCCGGATGAAGGTCGGTTCCTATTCCTCTGTTCAGATGCACACGTAGAAGATGAAGAGGGTTTACTAAAAACCTAATCTAACTTGCCAAGGAGACAGGGGTAAGAAAATGCATAAAATAAAACCTAAACTACAAAGGTGATGCACCGAGGAATGAAGAACACCTTTCTTGCCAAATAAACACAGACCATTAAAATGTAATGCAAGATCATGCACAGATAGCCAAATCCACAGTGAAAGATCAAGGGGATGCAAATTATTATAGAGAGGGTTGAGAATCATCCACATACATGCATTAATTTGCTCCAAAGATTGATACAACACACTACAAAATGCCAAATAAACAAGGTTGCATTACAGTTTCAAATGGGAGGTTTTAACTCCACAAGTTCACCTGCCAAAGAGAAGAAGGGAGGGGAAAAACAAAAATTTCCAACCCTTAGAAAGAAGCCCCTCCTTACAATTTATAGGAAGAATGAGAGAGAAAAGAGAGGAATTCCAAAACTACCCCAACCACCTCTAGATTGCACTTAACTATCTCATTATGATGGTAGGTGAGAACCCAGCGAACCCAAAAGTGGTGAACTATATTTTGCATTTTTAAGAATTTGTTCTCATCCAATTAAATATATCCAGTCTTAGTTACACAGAGGACCTCGTAATCTTTCCGAAAAGTCTAACCTTACATGAATTCGAGCTCCCAGTCAAAAGTTATGACCATCTGAATATCTGCGCTAGGGTTTGCTTCCTGTCAGCACTCAAAATGTTACGCCTCTTGAAGGTGCACCAAGGGCACATTCATGTGTGTGTCATCATCCTCTTCCATGTGCCAAGGGCACACCATTTACCCTGTCAACACTCCGTGTCATGCGCCCATTCTGTGCGCCTTGGGCACACCATTTCCTCTGTCGACACTCCGTGTCGTGCGCCCATTCTGTGCGCCTTGGGCACACCATTTCCTCTGTCGACACTCTGTGTCGTGCACCCATTCTGTGCACCTTGGGCGCACCATTTCCTCTGTCGACACTCCATGTCGTGCACCCATTCTGTGCGCCTTGGATGCACCATTTCCTCTGTCGACACTCTGTGTCGTGCGCCCATTCTGTGCGCCTTGGGCGCACCATTTCCTCTGTCGACACTCTGTGTCGTGCACCCATTCTGTGCACCTTGGGTGCACCATTTCCTCTGTCGACACTTCATGTCGTGTGTGCATTCTATGCACCTTGGGATGTGAGCTTCTTTGATTTCTCCATTCTCCTGCTTGTCTATATCTACTCGGGGGGAAAAGATATATACAACAGCTTCCACGCCCATCTTCTAGGTTCTCTCACACTCTTGGATGTGGAATGAGGTAGACTCCTTTCCATGATAGTCGTGTATTGCAGAGGGTACATTGCTCCTAAGAAACCTAATAGAGAGTGTGATTCTCACTTTGGGCCACTATAGAAGGTTGTCCCATTGGGTCGACCACCAACACACTATCATCCTGTGTTAGGTGTAAGTAAGTACATTCCTCCTTTCTATCCCATAGGTCCATTTCATCTCCATTGTGCATAGAAATATGTTATGGTTATCTCGCTAGTGAATCTGGGTAACTTATTTCCTCCCAGGTGCCTAACCAAGTGCGCCCTAGCGATGTGAGTCACAATGCCCTTCAATTGTCTCCCAATAAGCTCATAGGTCCTGTGCACCCAATTATCACATGCAATGCTAGTTGTATCACTCATGGACTAAACATCTTCCCATTAAATGACTCCTTCTCTTGACAGGTGAAAAACCTTGGGGTATCTAATGGTGCACACATAGATTCTATCTAAGTCCTCTTCTCCCAAAGGCTATATATAGGGTGCAGACTTCCCATTTGTTAGTGGAATAATGACACGCTCCTCTTTGTTCTCAATACTTATGTACCCTTTTTTAAATCACAAGTCAACATTATTATTTTAGCACTAATGGCATCCAAGCAGGGCTATAAAGTTATCTGCCTTTGCAAGTGCTAAGACTTAAAAGTATCCAGTAAACATTTCCCCTTGGATGGTTATAGATGCATCCTTAAATACTCTAAAGGGCATAGGATTTTTCCTATTTTCCATATATAACACATTTGAAGATGGTTGTAATGGGGGTCTTCTCATCTAACTCCATGCATCTAAAGTGAGAACATGGACCTCAACGTTCATGTCAATCAGAATGTTGCTCAAGATCCATCCATCCACAACTGCATCAAATGTCATTACCTTGTCATAATCAATACTATGAGGGGGCATATTAACATGCAATACCTACCTCTCATGCTCACCTCCAGCACATGGTACTTTTTCTCTCAGCCACTATTCTAAGAGAGGGATAATATTCTCCTGCCAAAACATCTTACACACTTCTCTGTCCTCATCCATGTCCTTCTGAGGGACCTCATCACTCTTCTTCTACTCCAACTTCTCTTATCTCTCCTTCAAACATTGAATATCCCCTTGCAGGTTTCTAATCACCTCCATGGTCTCTTAGTAGACCTCCTAATGAGTTAGATCAGGATAATTTTCATGTAATACCTCTTCTCTGGTAATGAGAGGCCTTTGCTTTGGTTCTTCCCTGGTGTGCGGCCTCCACCTACATAGTTACTAAGATAGGTTCCAAATCAAAGTATGTGCCACCATAGGCATCCATAACAGATCAAATCACTTTACAATAACCAATACCACGTCCCTTTCCTTCTACTAGTTCTGGATCATGTGATCATACAACTCAGGGAACTCTTCATACTTATGCTTCTTCGTGAACCATAAACATTGTAACAAATCCAAAAACTCACGCTTGTAGTATTTAGTAGATCCAAAATCATAATAGGTTCCATGGGGGAATTCATTTCTTTATCCTTGAGAACAATGACCTTTGAATCCTCCATGAAAGCCTCTTCCTCAACCACCTCCATCTACGTGCTGTCGACACTAAAATTTTCCTCCAAAATTTTTATTTCATTAATGTATGTATTAGGAATAGGATGTTGTTAAGTGTAATTAGTAGTAGCGTCTGATAGAAGATAACGGCGCTGTCAGTACGGTGCCACCAATAATGTGGAGTACGGTAACAGTCAAAGTACAATAGGAATGTTGTAAAAAGTAAATATTTGTCGTAAGTGGTCCGGTAATGTTAAAATGTAAAAGTTTGGGTAATTAGAGAAGTAGGGTCTACATGATTAGGAATTAGAAATATTATATTGGTAATAAGGACAAGGAGTGAGGTCATAAATATTTTGTGTATTTTATTTGTAAAAAGTCTAAAAATCTGGAACCCATGTAAAATGATAAGGTTTATCTTATCTTAACAGATAAGCTTACATGTACAGATAAGAGTTAAGGTATAGAATATGATTTGTCAGAGTGGATTTCTTATCCTGGATAAGCCTGGATGTTCTATAAATAGAGAGGCCACCCCCCTCATTTAGCATAGAAAGAAGTAGTGAGAAATATTGTAGGAAGTGTGCGAAGGAAGCCATCAGTTAAAGGTGTGTTGAAGAAGCCATCAAGAGGTGTAATTGTAAAGTTTCTCCCATAGTCTTGTTGAAGTATCTCATGGGTGAGATTGTAATAGTTTCATATTAATATTATAATTTATTTTGATATTTCAAATTTGTCGTCATTCTGTCTTATCATAGTCAATGGTATTCTTGTGTTCGGTTGTTGTTTTGTTTCCAGATTACATCCACCAAACTAAATGCTGTGCATTAGTAAATAATCATAGCACGAGGAGTTCCCGGTGAAGAATTATCATAGTGCCGGATTGGTGATGACATTTTGGTTCCGTTGCCGGGACCATTCCTCGTTGGTGGATTTTCTGGAGAGATATTCCCACTTAGGCAAAAATTAATTGGAGGGTAACCTTGTTTTTACTGTGCATAGTAGTTACCATGGTAAAGTCATTTTTACCGGGAATAGTAGTTACCATGTTAAAGTCATTTTTTCCATGAATAGTAGTTACCCTGGTAAAGTCCTTTTTGCTGGGAATAGTAATTACCGCAGTAAAGTCACTTTTTACTATGAATAGTATTTACCGCAGTAACGTCACTTTTTACCGTGAATAGTGTTTACCATAGTAAAGTCAATTTTTACCGTAGTAAGTCAAGTTTTATCATAGTTTACCGTGGTCATTTCTATTTTACCGTAGAAAGGTGTAAAGTCACTTTCTAGTATAGTGATTCCAATTATTTGTGCACATAAGTCTTGTTAATTGTACTTGTGGGTTGGTATTTCACGGTGGTTACTTTTGAAAATGGGAAAGATTCCTGTTTTTTCAACTCAATCTACTGAAGATGCTTCTTATTTCATTCAAGAGTTTAAACGATCTTGTATTTGTAATGGCCTTATAAGAAGGGAACAATGGACTAAATTTTTTCCTACCTTTTTGGATGGTTCAGCACTTAGGTGGTTTGAAACACTAGGTGATAATGTGAAAAATTCATGGGATTTATTAACCGAAAGTTTTCTTGAAGAATTTGGTGAACAACAGAAATATGCAGATCTCATGATCAAGATCACAAAGCTATCCCAAGGAGAGAAGGAGAAGATAAGGGATTATCATGCTCGTGTTCTAGAGCTAAGGAGGAAGCTTGATGCCTAGATCCAGAAGGAAGGACTAGCGGATGGGTTGATGAATGGCGTGGATAATCTCCTCTGTAAGCACTTCATTCTTGGGATGAAGCCGGAGATCAGACAATGAGTGAAGTATGACCACCCAGCTACCATTGAACAAGCAAATGAGATTGCAAGAAGGCAAGAAGAAAGCATAGAAGAGGAGCCCAAAGAAATTGTTGCTAAAGTAGAGCCTACACCAGCACCTTTGGTCCTGAATCCACAACCACTCCCGGTGAGCACAAATATTTCTCCTAATACATCTACTGAGTATGAAGATCTGCTCAAAAAGATGGGTCAGTTAACTATTAATCTTCTTCAAGGAAAGGAATTTAGTTCTCAGGGAGGAGATAGAGGTCCAAAGAGAAATATTTCTGAAGTTGTTTGTTATGGTTGTTATAAAAAGGTTCATTATAAGTATAATTGTCTGGATAGAGCTTCTACATCTGGTAAGGGAGATAATGATAAAGGAAAAGTACCTGTGAATTCTTTTGATGTAGTAGATAAGAGTAGAAATAATAAAGTAGATGTGTTTGTAACAAAAAGAAAGAAAGAGAAAGATAATCAAGATGGAAATGATCCTAAGAAGATGAAAGAAGAAACTAGTAAGAAACATAGGAGAAGAAAGTTGGGTGTGCAGGATTTTCTGATTTCACAGGGGAAATGACCATACTCCATCTTGGAAGATCTGTCCAAAAGGCCTACAAATATTACATATGGTTAACTCTTGGCTATGTCTTCTAAGAAGAGGCGGGAGTTGCGAGGTGGAATCAATGCTCGAAGAAGGAAGGAGGTTGAGGTCCCTATTTTGGAGGCAGAGGCAGATCCCTATGCTCCACAAGCTGAGGTATTATGTAATGGTATTTCAATTCATGATGTCTTAGTTGATGGAGGTGCTGCAGTTAATGTAATGACCGAGTCTGTAATGAATATGTTGGGTTTAAAAATTGATCGCCCTTCAACACTTATGTTAAAGTCATTAAATAAGAGAAAAACTAAACCAGAAGGTGTAATTTCAAATGTGGCAATATCTGTTATGGGTGTTGTATGTGTGGTAGACTTTCAGGTGATGAAAAATGGTACTGTTGCGTACCCAATGCTGCTGGGAATACCATGGCTAAGGAGAGTTCATGCAAGAAACTACTGGAATGAAGGTTTCATGACACTTGGACGTGGTAGAGAGAGGGTGAAGATAAATGGGATCCCTCGACATCATAAAGTAGAACCTGTGGATTCAAGTGATGAAACTGATGAATGGACATCCTCTGATTACTCTAGTACCAGTGAAGTGGACACTGAAGATGAAGAAAGTGAGGTGGATGTTTCAGTCATGGATATCCTGCTAGTCACACCAACTCATGACCCCATAAAATTATCTAAAGAAGAAGTTGATGATCGTCTCCAACAAATAAAGATTGGTGATGCTGTGATGGAGAGTGAGAAGGAATCCTACCTCCAGCTCTTTTGAAGGTACATACACCTATTCACTTTTGATTATAAGGAACTCCGTCAAGTAAGTTGGGTAGAACATTGTATTGAGCTGGTAGATGGTGCTAAGCCTATAAAGCAAATGCCATATAGACTGAATCCTAATTTTTCCAAGACTGTAAAAGAAGAAATAGATAAGTTGCTTGATGCAGGATTCATATTTGCTGTGGAGAATTTAGAATGGGTTTCTCCCATTGTGATCTCAATAAAAAAGAATGGGAAGCTACGCATTTGTGTTGATTACAGGAAGCTCAATAAGGCAACAAAGAAGGATCATTACCCTCTTCCATTTTCAGATCAGATCTTGGACAAAGTAGCTGGCCAGGAGTGCTATAGTTTTGCTGATGGATATAGCGGCTACAACCAAGTTCGTATAGCAGAGAAAGATCAGCTGAAGACCATGTTCACCACTCCTTGGGGAACGTTTGCTTATAGAGTTATGCCTTTTGGGTTGTGTAATGCTCCAGCAACATTCCAGCGTTTGATGAATAGGGTGTTCGAACCCTACATTGGGACCTTCATCAGAGTATTTCTGGATGATTTTTGCATCTATGGGAGCAAGTTAGACCACCTGCACCAGATGGAGACAGCATTTCAAATGTTAGATGAAGCAAAAGCCTCACTAAACCCTACAAAGTGTGTCTTTGGATGTTCTAAAGGCGTTTTGTTAGGGCATGTTGTATCCAGAGATGGTATTGGTACTGATCCTGATAAAGTTTCAAAAATCAAAGATTTACCATTTCCTATGAATAGAAGTAAATTGAGATCATTTTTAAGCCATGTGGGTTACTATAGAAGGTTCATCAAGAATTTCTCAAAGATTGCACAGCCACTAACCCAGTTCTTGAAGAAGGATGTTGCTTATGAACCAAGAAACAAGGCACATGAAGCTTTTGGACAACTGAAGGAAGCCCTGGTGTCTTCACCTATTTTGAAGAATCCAGATTGGAGCAAGCCATTCATTGTGTACACTGATGCCTCAGATGCAGCACTAGGTAGTACTTTGAGCCAAAAGAATGAAAATGGGAATGAATATACAATTTACTTTGGGAGCAGACAAATGAGCAGTGCCGAGGTAAACTATACTGTAACTGAAAAAGAGGCTCTGGCTATCATTTTTGGTGTAAAGAAGTTTAGAAATTACTTGCTAGGGCAGAAATTTATAGTTGTAACGGATCATCAGGCTCTGAAATATATTGTAAATAAGCCTAACCCATCAGGGAGGATAACAAGGATGGATAATTTTGCTACAAGAATTTGAATTTGATATTATAGATAGGCCAGGAAAGAAGCATGTCAATGCAGATGCACTCTCTCGAGCCTATGATGGTTTAGGATCATCTTGTGATGATGATGATTTTCCCGATGCAGCATTGTTATCCCTTGACACAATCCCTAGTGAATACATAGATATTTGGAATTATCTGAATGAATTCAAGTTTCCTGATGGTGCCAATGCAAAGACTAAGAGAAAGATTACTCAAGCCAGTCGTCCATATTCTATTCTGCATGGAGTATTATTTCGAATAGGACCTGATGGACAGTACAAGAGGGCAGTTGGACGTGATCAAGGGAAGGAACTGCTAGAAGAATTCCACAATGGTACATGTGGAGGGCACTTCTCTGGACAACTTACAGCAAGAAGGATCTTGGATGCAGGTTATCACTGGCCCACTCTTTTTAAAGATTGTTATAATTATTGTAAGACATGTGATATTTGTCAAACACATGGTAACCGTAAGACTTCATCAGCTTCATTATGTCCTATTCTTCCCCTTGGTCCCTTTGAAAAGTGGGGAATAGACATTGTAGGTCCACTTCCAACTACATCATGTCAAAATAAGTATATTGTAGTTGCCACAGATTATTTAACCAAGTGGGTTGAAGCTAGGCCATTGAAAACAGCTTCCATGGATGAAGTGGCAAGGTTCATGTATGAATGCATTGTCACCAGATTTGGTTGCCCATTAGAAATTGTAACAGATCAAGGAAGCCACTTCATTAATGAGGTGGTAGAAGCCCTAGTCAATAAGTTTTCTATTAAGCACAGGAAGGCAACAACATACAAGCCAAGCACAAATGGACAGGTGGAATGAACAAATTTTGTGTTGTGTCAAATTCTAGCAAAAGATGCAGCCTTGCAGGTACATAAATGGGATAAAAGGATTCATGCAGCATTGTGGGCATATAGGGCAACATCAAAGTCAGCAACAGGATACTCCCCATTTCAGTTGGCCTATGGCATTGATCCAGTTCTTCCTATTGAGTTTGATATTCCCACTGTGAGAGTTATGAAAAATGAAAGGATGGATGAAAGTGATTCAGTAAAAGAAAGGTTGGTACATCTTCATTTGCTGGAGGAAATGAGAGAAATAGCAAAGGATACAAGCCATAAGAAGAAAATGAAGCAGAAGGAATACTTTGATCAAAAGATCCGGTGGTCTCCATTTCATGTGAATGACTTGGTTCTAGTATATGATTCCAGATACAAAAAAAGAAGACAGAGAAAATTTCTTCCAAAATGGATGGGGCCCTACAAAATAGCAGCTGTGCATGAAAATGGTACGTACCGACTGGAGGAATTGGATGGCACTCCCATTACGAAATGGGTCAACCACGACAAATTGAAGATTTTCCAAGCACCAGAATAGTCTACTCCGAGGACGGAGTAGAAGCTAGGAAGGGGGAAGATGTCGACACTAAAATTTTCCTCCAAAATTTCTATTTCATTAATGTATGTATTAGGAATAGGATGTTGTTAAGTATAATTAGTAGTAGCGTCTGATAGAAGATAACGGCGCCGTCAGTACGGTGCCGCCAATAATGTGGAGTACGGTAACAGTCAAAGTACAATAGGAATGTTGTAAAAAGTAAATATTTGTCGTAAGTGGTCCGGTAATGTTAAAATGTCAAAGTTTGGGTAATTAGAGAAGTAGGGTCTACATGATTAGGAATTAGAAATATTATATTGGTAATAAGGACAAGGAGTGAGGTCATAAATATTTTGTGTATTTTATTTGTAAAAAGTCTAAAAATGTGGAACCCATGTAAAATGATAAGGTTTATCTTATCTTAACAGATAAGCTTACATGTACAAATAAGAGTTAAGGTATGGAATATGATTCGTCAGAGTGGATTTCTTATCCTATCTTAGAGATAAGATGGATAAGCCTGGAAGTTCTATAAATAGAGAGGCCACCCCCCTCATTTAGCATAGAAAGAAGTAGTGAGAAATATTGTAGGAAGTGTGCGAAGGAAGCCATCAGTTAAAGGTGTGTTGAAGAAGCCATCAAGAGGTGTAATTGTAAAGTTTCTCCCATAGTCTTGTTGAAGTATCTCATGGGTGAGATTGTAACAATTTCATGTTAATATTATAATTTATTTTGATATTTCAGATTTTTCATCATTCTGTCTTATCATAGTCGATGGTATTCTTGTGTTCAGTTGTTGTTTTGTTTCCAGATTACATCCACCAAACTAAAGGCTGTGCATTAGTAAATAATCATAGCACGAGGAGTTCCCGGTGAAGAATTATCATAGTGCTGGATTGGTGATGACAGTTCCCTTCAAACTAAAAACCTTCATTCTTATAATTATCTCTAATGTTGGTCTGGAACACACTAATATCAATGGCATCATGGATTTGGTCTATTAATTTCCAGTCCTTTGTATCGTGCGTTGTAGATGAGAAAATATTACATTAAGAAGACATATTCTTGTGGAGTGCATGTTCCAAAAATGAGCATCTACTTAGATCATGATCTCTGTGATAGATTTCACAATCTAATGACACAACATGCACCCTATTTCATGGGAAAATGTCTTTTATATGTCCTTCTACCTTACAATCCATACACCATAGTCCATTGTGAGTCTCATGATTTGAGTTCGTAAATAATTTCTCAAGTTTCTTTGTCATGGCATAAATTGTGCTTCTAAAAATGGGCTTACTCTAGTGTCAATACTTCTGACGGCCTGTCATCACCAATCCAACACTATGATAATTCTTCACCGGGAACTCCTCGTGCTATGATTATTTACTAATGCACAACTTTTAGTTTGGTGGATGTAATCTGGAAACACAACAACAAACATAACACAAGAATACCATAGACTATGATAAGAAGGAATGATGATAAATTTGAAATATCAAGTGTAAATTATAATATCAACATGAAATTGTTACAATCTCACCCATGAGGTACTTCAAGTGTTATTGACTTCACTTTCCTTCCAACAATAACTATGGGAGAAACTTCACAATTACACCTCTTAATGGCTTCTTTAACACACCTTCAAAATGATGGCTTCCTTTACACACTTACTCATACAATATTTCTCCTTACTTCCTTCTATGCTAAATGAGGGGGGTGGCCTCTTTATTTATAAAAATTTAGGCTTATCCACCCTATCTCTAAGATAGGATAGGAAATATCTTCTAGCCAATCATATTCCATGCCTAAACTCTTTCCTTTACATGTAGGCTTATCTTCTAAGATAAGATAAACCTTATCATCTCACATGGGTTCCACATTTTTAGACTTTTCTACAAATAAAATACACAAAATATTTATGACATCACTCGTTGTCCTTATTACAAATATAATATTTCTAATTCCTAATCATGTAGACCCTACTTCTCTACTTACCCCAACTTTGACATTTTAACATTACCGGACCACTTACGACAAATATTTACTTTTTACCACAACATTCCTATTGTACTTTGACTATTACCGTACTCTACTTTATTGGCGGCATTGTATTGATGATGTCATTATCTTCTATTGGACGCCACTACTAATTATACTTAACAACATATTATTCCTAATACATACATTAATAAAATAGAAATTACGGAGAAAATTTTTAATGTCGACATTTTCCCCCTTCCTAGCTTCTACTCCATCCTCGGAGTAGACTATTCTCGTGTTTAGAAAATATTTAACTTGTCATGGTTGACCCATTTTATAATGGGAGTGCCATCCAATTCCTCCAGTCGATATGTACCATTTTCATGCACAACTTCTATTTTGTAGGGCCCCATCCATTTGAGAAGATATTTTCTTTGCCTTCTTTTTTGTATCTAGAATCATATACTAGAACCAAGTCATTCACATGAAATGGAGACCAACGGATCTTTTGATCCAAGTATTCCTTCTGCTTTATTTTATTCTTATAGCTTGTATCCTTCGTTATTTCCCTCATTTCCTCTAGCAAATGAAGATGCACCAACCTTTCTTTTACTAAATCACTTTCATCCATCATTTCCTTTTTCATAACTCTCACAATGGGAATATCAAACTCAATAGGAAGAACTGGATCAATGCCATAAGCCAACTGAAATGGGGAGTATCCTGTTGCTGACTTTGATGTTGCCCTATATGCCCACAATGTTGCATGAATCCTTTTATCCCACTTATGTACATGCAAGGCTGCATCTTTTGCTAGAATTTGACACAACACAAAATTTGTTCATTCCACCTATCCATTTGTGCTTGGCTTGTATGTTGTTGCCTTCCTATGCTTAATAGAAAACTTATTGACTAGGGCTTCTACCACCTCATTAATGAAGTGGCTTCCTTGATCTGTTACAATTTCTAATGGACAACCAAATCTGGTGACAATGCGTTCATATATGAACCTTGCCACTTCATCCATGGAAGCTTGTTTTCAATGGCCTAGCTTCAACCCACTTGGTTAAATAATCTGTGGCAACTACAATATACTTATTTTGGCGTGGGGTAGTTGGAAGTGGACCTACAATATCTATTCCCCACTTTTCAAAGGGACCATAAGTGGAAGAATAGGGCATAATGGAGCTGATGAAGTCTTACGGTTACCATGTGTTTGACAAATATCACATGTCTTACAATAATTATAACAATCTCTAAAAAGAGTGGGCCAGTGATAACCTGCATCCAAGATCCTTCTTGTTGTAAGTTGTCCAGAGAAGTGTCCTCCACATGTACCATTGTAGAATTCTTCTATCATCTCCTTCCCTTGATCATGTCCAACTGCCCTCTTGTACTGTCCATCAGGTCCTATTCGAAATAATACTCCATGCAGAATAGAATATGGACGACTGGCTTGAGTAATCTTCCTCTTAGTATTTACATTGGCACCATTAAGAAACTTGAATTCATTCAGATAATTCCAAATATCTATGTATTCACTAGGGATTGTGTCAAGGGATAACAATGTTGCATCTGGGAAATCATCATCATCACAAGATGAACCTAAACCATCATAGGCTCGAGAGAGTGCATCTACATTGACATGCTTCTTTCCTGGCCTATCTATAATATCAAATTCAAATTCTTGTAGCAAAATTATCCATCTTGCTATCCTCCCTGATGGGTTAGGCTTATTTACAATATATTTTAGAGCCTGATGATCTGTTACAACTATAAATTTCTGCCCTAGCAAGTAATTTATAAACTTCTTTATAGCAAAAATGATAGCTAGAGCCTCTTTTCAGTTACAGTATAATTTACCTCAACACTACTCATTTGTCTGCTCCCAAAGTAAATTGGATGATCATTCCCATTTTCATCCTTTTGGCTCAGAGTACTTCCTAGTGCTACATCTGAGGCATCAGTATACATAATGAATGGCTTGCTCCAATCTGGATTCTTTAAAACAGGTGAAGACACCAGGGCTTCCTTCAGTTGTTCAAAAGCTTCATGCGCCTTATTTCCTAGTTCATAAGTAACATCCTTCTTCAAGAACTGGGTTAGTGGCTGTGCAATCTTTGAGAAATTCTTGATGAACCTTCTATAGTAACCCACATGACCTAAAAATGATCTCAACTTACTTCTATTCATAGGAAATGGTAACTCTTTTATTTTTGAAACTTTATCAGGATCAATACCAATACCATCTCTAAATACAACATGCCCTAACAAAATGCCTTTAGAATATCCAAAGACACACTTTGCAGGGATTAGTGAGGCTTGTGTTTCATTTAACCTTTGAAAAATTGTCTCCATCTGGTGCAGGTGGTCCATCTTGCTCCCATAGATGCAAAAATCATCTAGAAATACTTTGATGAAGTTCTTAATGTAGGGTTGAAACACTATATTGATCAAGCACTAGAACGTTGTCGGAGCATTACACAACCCAAAAGGCATAACTCTATAAGAAAACGTTCCCCAAGGAGTGGTGAACATGGTCTTCAGCTGATCTTTCTCTGCTATACGAACTTGGTTGTATCCACTATATCCATCAGCAAAACTATAACACTCCTGGCCAGCTACTTTGTCCAAAATCTGATCTAAGAATGGAAGAGGGTAATGATCCTTTTTTGTTGCCTTCTTGAGCTTCCTATAATCAACACAAATGTGTAGCTTCCCATTATTTTTTATTGAGATCACAATGGGAGAAACTCATTCTGAATTCTCCACAACAAATATGAATCCTGCATTAAGTAACTTATCTATTTCTTCTTTTACAGTCTTGGAAAAATTAGGATTCATTTTATATGACATTTACTTTATGGGCTTAGCACCATCTACCAGCTCAATAGAATGTTCTACCCAACTAACTTGATGGAGTTCCTTATAATCAAAAGTGAATATGTGTATGTACCTTCAAAAGAGTTGGATGTAGGATTCCTTCTCACTCTCCATCACAGCATCACCAATCTTTATTTATTGGAGACGATCATCAATTTCTTCTTCAGATAATTTTATTGGGTGATAAGTTCGGTGTGACTGAAAGGATATCCATGACCAAAACATCAAACTCACTTTCTTCATCTTCGGTATCCACTTCACTGGTACTAGAGTAATCAGAGGATGTCCAATCATCAGTTTCTTCACTTGAATCCACAGGTTTTGTCTTATGATGCCAAGGGATCACGTTTATCTTCACCCTCTCTCTACCACATCCAAGTGTCATGAAGCCTTCATTCCAGTAGTTTCTTGCATGAACTCTCCTTAGCCATGGTCTTCCCAACAACATTGGGTACGCAACAATACCATTTTTCATCACCTGAAAGTCTACCACACATACAACACCCATAACAGATATTGCCACATTTGAAACTACACCTTCTGGTTTAGTTTTTCCTTTATTTAATGACCTTAACATAAGTGTTGAGGGGTGATCAATTTTTAAACCCAGCATATTCATTACAAACTTGGTCATTACATTAACTGCAGCACCTCCATCAACTAAGACATCATAAATTGAAATACCATTACATAATACCTCAGCTTGTGGAGTGTAGGGATCCGCCTCTACCTCCAAAATAGGGACCTCAACCTCTTTCCTTTGTCGAGAATTGATTCCACTTCATAGCTCCCACCTCTTCTCATAAGACATAGCTAAGAGCTGACCATATGTAATATTTGCAGGCCTTTTGGACAGATCTTCTAAGATGGAGCATGGTCCTTGTCCCTGTGAAATCAGAAAATCCTGCACACCCAACTTTCTTCTCCTATGTTTCTTACTAGTTTCTCCTTTCATCTTCTTAGGATCATTTCCATCTTGGTTGTCTTTTTCTTTCTTTCTTTTTGTTACAAACACATCTACTTCATTATTTATGCTCTTATCTACTACATCAAAAGAATTTACATGTGCTTTTCCTTTATTATTATTTCTTGTACCAGATGTAGAAGCTCTATCTAGATAATTATACTTATAATGACCCTTTTTATAACAACCATAACATACAACTTTAGAAATATTTATTTTTGGACCTCTATCTCCTCCCTGAGAACTAAATTCCTTTCCTTGAAGAAGATTAATAGTTAACTGGCCGATCTTTCTGAGCAGATCTTCATACTTCAGTAGATGTACTAGGAGAAATATTTGTGCTCACCGAGAGTGGTTGTGGATTCTGGACCAAAGGTGCTGGTGTAGGCTCTACTTTAGCAACAATTTCTTTGGGCTCCTCTTCCATGCTTTCTTCTTGCCTTCTTGTAATCTCCTTTGCTTGTTCAATGGTAGCTGGGTGGTCATACTTCACTCGTTGTTCTGATCTCTGGCTTCATCCCAAGAATGAAGTTCTTACAGAGGAGATTATCCACGCCATTCATCAACCCATCCACTAGTCCTTCCTTCCGAATATGGGCATCGAGCTTCCTCCTTAGCTCTAGAACACGAGCATGATAATATCTTATCTTCTCCTTCTCTCCTTTGGCTAGCTTTGTGATCTCGATCATGAGATTTGCATATTTCTGTTGTTCACCAAATTCTTCAAGAAAACTTTCAGTTAATAAATCCCATGAGTTTTTCACATTATCACCTAGTGTTTCAAACCACCTAAGGGCTGAACCATCTAAAAAGGTAGGAAAAAATTCAGTCCATTGTTCCCTTTTTATGAGGCCATTACAAATGAAATATCATTTAAACTATTGAATGAAAGAGGAAACATCTTCATTAGATTGGGCTGAAAAAATAGGAATCTTCCCCATTTTTAAAAGTAACCACAGTGAAATACCAACTCACAAGTACAATCAGTAAGACGTATGTGCACAAATAATTAGACTCACTATAATAGAAAGTGAATTTACACCTTTCTATAGTAAAATAGGAATGACCATGGTAAACTATGGTAAAACTTGATTTACTGCGGTAAAAACTGACTTTACTATGGTAAACACTATTTACGATAAAAAGTGAAGTTACTAGTGGTAAACACTATTTACGATAAAAATGAAGTTACTAGGGTAAACACTATTCACGATAAAAAATGAAGTTACTGTGGTAAATACTATTCACAGTAAAAAGTAAAGTTACTGTGGTAAATACTATGCATGGTAAAAAGTGACTTTACCATGGTAACTACTATTCACGGCAAAAATGACTTTACCATGGTAACTACTATGCACAGTAAAAACAAGGTTACCCTCCAATTGTTTTCTGACTAAGTGGGAATATCTCTCTAGAAAATCCACCAACGAGGAATTGGTCCCAGGCAACGGAACCCAAAATGTCATCACCAATCCGGCACTATGGTAATTCTTCCACTGGGAACTCCTCGTGATATGATTATTTACTAATGCACAACTTTTAGTTTGGTGGATGGAATCTGGGAACACAACAAAAAACATAACACAAGAATACCATAGACTATGATAAGAAGGAATGATGATAAATCTGAAATACAAGTGTAAATTATAACATCAACATAAAATTGTTACAATCTCACTCATGAGGTACTTCAAGTGTTACTAACTTCACTTGCCTTCCAACAATAACTATGGGAGAAACTTCACAATTACACCTCTTAATGGCTTCTTTAACACACCTTCAAAATGATGGCTTCCTTTACACACTTACTCATACAATATTTCTCACTACTTCCTTCTATGCTAAATGAGGGCCGTGCGCTCACAGGCCCTTCGTTCTCCGTCCCCCGCATTGTGCGCCGTCCCGTCTCCATTTCTGTTTGCCTCCCTCCCCCCATCCACTAGCACTCTCTGCCCCCCCCATTGCCCCTTCCGCCTACTTCACGCATCTCCCTTTTACTTGCGACCTACCCACCTCCTCCTTGTTCCTCGCCTCACACCCCTTATGGCTTCGCCTCGTTCGGTACCTCCTCGTCTATTTGTAACCAGTGAAACTATTGCCAACGCCAGCTACCAACCACAATATCTATATCACACAATCAGCCTTACCCGTACCGACCCCCTCAGCGAAATGATGAGGATGTAAATTAATCAATTTGACATGGAATCCCTAGACAAACGAGGCGAACGGGATAATTGGGAGGTAGTCGAGGGTAGTCGAAGTAGCTAAGAGAAACAAGGGCTAAGATCTCACATGGGTTCCACCTTTTTTAGAATTTTCTATAATAAAATTACACAAATATTTATGACATCACTCCTGTCCTTATTAAAATATATATTTCTCATTCCTAATCATGTAGACCCTACTTCTCTACTTAGACCAACTTTGACATTTTAACATTACCGGACCACTTACGACAAATATTTACTTTTTACAACAACATTCCTTTTGTACTTTGACTGTTACCGTACTCTTCTTTATTGACGGCATCGTACTGACGGCTTCATTATCTTCTATTGGATGCTACTACTAATTATACTTAACAACATCTTATTCCTAATACATACATTAATAAAATAGAAATTACGGAGGAAATTTTTAATGTCGACAGGCCTTAGCGCACAAAGTAGCATCCAAGGCCTCGCGTGGATCTGTGATAGTCTTATGGGAAAGCACTCATCTAATAGGCGTGATCAATCCCCCAAAAAACCATTGAACATGCTGAGATGGATGGCTGTCATAAGACAATTTCGATAGAAGCATTTTACAGCATGCATTATACTCTTGCATACTTTTTGCTATCCCTTGTTGAATCTCCTTCAATGCACTGATGCTCTTTTTCTCAAACTCAAGAATGTGAAATTCTTCCAAGAATTCATCATAGAGTGTATTATAATCCACCATCATCTGATGGGGGTCATACTTCTAACACGAGCTATGCATATGTCCTTGTAATGTAGTTGTCAATTGACTTGTTTTCCGCTTTGAGACAACGATCCCCTTAGCGAGCCATAGTAATTCACATTTGTGTACATGTTTTGTGGCATCATGTGCTCTACATACCCACCATCATGCTAAGCTATGCACCGACAATCTAGAACATAGAACCACTTCCAGATGTTTTCCTCATGCTCTATGCTCCCACACCTCATCCAAATGATGTGCCAGACAAATCACCTCCAAACACTTAAATTTTTTGTGATGTCATAGATGGGTGTAAGGTAAAATGATATCCACCTGATGCTACTTTCTCACTAACACCAACTGGACTAGAAATACTTGTCTCTAATATTGGAAAACTAAGTGTCGGGTTTTGGTACTAGGTTGGCTAAGATGCATGCCTATAGCTCTCCATCTTTCTTCATATGACGAGATCTCACTAGAAACTGAGGGGGTTTATCTATTACACTTTCCAAGATGGGGTAGCATAGACTACTCTATCTCAAACCCTCCGCGAGAACCTCAAATCCCTCCCACAACATCTACCTCCATAAATTCATTACTCTAGTAACTTCAAGTTATCTCGCCAAATCCCTTTCTTTTGTTTCATTATACTCTAGCCACCTCTCTTCTCTCTCTGATTCCACCATAGGGAATTCCTCCATACTCAGAGTGATGATCAAGATCTTAATGGCTAAAGGTATAACACGTAAGAACAATCCTCTTGGCTCCCACATGAACTTAAACTTAGTAATTTTTGGGAAAGAATACGTAGAAATCATGTACTCTAAGGTATAGCTAGTCAAGACTCCTCTCCACCAATGATCAATAGCACGAGTCTAAGTTAGATCAACATCGTGCAATCTCTGATACCCTTCTTGGGTCCAAAAATGAGGTCTATAATACCAGCTCTTCCTTGATGCATATGCTAATAGCCAGTCATATAACTCTACTAGAAAACAACAAAATAACCTATACTAGAGCTCATGATACATGTGATCCTCTAACCATTTAAGTGGATAAAATTTAGGTTCAATGTTGAATCTTTGGGAAAATTCATCCTCCATTTTTTTAAGCCAAGTATCAATGCTTTCCAAGGTCAATCATTTTGTCATCACACATCATTCTTATAAAAACTTCAAAAGAGGCCTCGACAACAAAACTAAGATGTAGCTTTGTTTACCTTCTCCCTTAAAATATCAAGTACACAGGCCTATCACCCAACAATAACTAGGTGCTCACCCAAGGCACGTGTGAGTGTCGTGCCCCTACTTTATATGATCTTCATAAGAATGCTTTACCATTAAAGGAGGGAATTTTTATAGAAACAAAAATACAAGCAGAAGTAAAGATACTAGATCTAAGCATAAACACATCATAAAAAGAACATAAGCATTATAATCATACGAAGGAACCAAATCTGAACCATGAGCAAAGTGAACAGTAGGGTTTGAACCTATAAACACAAATATAAAGAATAACTAGTTATATATATTGAAAATCAGTTCTTATAGTATCAATACTACATCAAAAGGGTCATAGCAAACCAAATAGATCAAGATAATAACACCCTACAATTAGAAAACCTATATTACCCCTTAGAGCCATTACATATTTATCACCACGAATCGGCCATTGAATACACACTCGGCCTCTACACACACCCTCTAATCTCTAACTCTATACATATTCATTACCCACACTCAGAATAAGAATCAGAATACCCTTTTCTAGATCCAAATGTTTCCTTAAATAGGATAGGATCTCACCTAACCATCATTCCAGAAGCAGGTATGCATGCCAAATGTCATCATATCATATATACTTGAGTGTCCAAGCCATGTCGATACTAGTTAGCCATAACAACCTCCACTTTCTAGCCCGTAACCATAAATATTCCCTCGAATATTCTTTTCTTGAGTCTTAAGTCTGCATGTAACAACCTTGTCATCATTACACTTATCCACAACCTCACATTTTTTGATTTTGATTCCCTTTAACTGAAATACGACTATGTCCTTAAACCCTTTAACCTCTTTTCTTACTCCTATGCACCAACCTACCTCTCCTTACATGATTTCACCAAAGCACTTTCCTTCACAGTACCTTCTACGCGCGCTTATCCTTTTCTTTAGGACTTTGTCATTTTTTGGGCTTAATATTATTCCTTGTGTGGTTGGATGAGACGATCAGGGAAATCATGGAACTATGGAACTTTTACCTTTTTTCCCACTGGGCTTTCTTTATCCGCATTGGTTGTGTGTTGGTGTCTTGGGTGAAAAATCAACCTTTAATTAGAACTATGGAATGGTTCTTCCCATTCCACTAATGCCTACATTATTTACTTCTTCCACAACACTTATCCCCACCTTGCCTAGTTCCCCCATTATTTTAGTCATCTGAATCACTTGGTCGGAGAACCAAAAATCTACTTAGTTCCCCCACTCCTTTAGTCATCCAAATCACCTAATCGGAGAACCAACGATCTAATGGAATGTTCAACCCACTCCCTTGGTTCCTGTAACTCTCATGTCACCTATACAACTCACTTTGATCTCACTAAGTAGGTTGAATTACTCATGCCGAGAACCAAAAATCTGGTAGAATTGTTCCTTTTATTCCTTAAGAACTCAATCCACCCATAATAAATTGTGTCAACCTTCAATGCAGATAACACGGAAATGCAGGGAACAATAGTAATGGAGGAACTATTCCTCTGGTTCCTGCCAAGCTTGATTTATCCTAAATACGATCAAAAGACTCATTTTTCTGATTTTTTGGCTAAGTATTGGATTGAGGGGCTAGGAAAGGAGGAAAGGAATGTACCAAAACCTATTTTTCTCCATTTTTATCAATTTTTACCTTCTAATGTCTAATTGAAATCATAATTTATCAAAATGACCCGAGGAGAGGGTATTTTGGACAACAAATGTTAGTGTTCATCACTCAAAAATTGTTAGTATCATTAAATATCTCATAGGATCCAAACCATTCAATGGAGGCAATGGAATCTTTAGGTCACAGAATATCCCCTCTCCTCATTAAAACTCTTCCCTTCTCTAGAAGGGGAGGATAGTGTCTAGGTGTAGAAGAAACAATGAACAATGTATCTTGTATATTTGTACAGAATAAATTAGTGACTTTTTTGCACAAAAATTATACAATGTTAAAGGGCATTAAAGGAATCAATATGAACCCTAATACGATTTCATGAATATATTCTTGTCGAATGTTCAAGGATTGACTCACCTAACTCATAAATAAATGATTAATACTTGTTGTTATTAGATATGCATGTACCATGTCTTCAATAAGTAAAATTCACTATTTTTTACTTCTAAATGGAAGTGAAGACTATTTGGTGTGACGTTGTTTATCATATATTAGTATGTGAAGTCAAACATTATGTTTTCTTCAATTTGATTTCAAAATCATACACCAATTTTTTTATGGATTAGCGTATGAACCTAATAAATAGGGTTGTTTAGATGAATTTTGACTTTGATCATCATGTTCTATTGGACTTATCAACCTATATGATTGTAACAATATCATTGAATAATTTTTACTCATTGTATAAGCTTTCATTTTCTAATTTCTTTCTTTTGGAAATTTAAACATGCAATAGCTACTAGAAGGAAAATAATTTCTTGTACCTTTTAACAAAAAAGAGCCCCTTGACCATTTTAAGTAACATTTTTCTCTCAAGGACTCAAGACCTCGAAAAGGTGCATTGTTTTTTGATGTTGGTGGAAATTTTTTCAATCTGTGGGCCATGAACTATTACACATTGCCACATATCACTCTCATGCTCCTGGTAAGGCATGATTTACACCACACATTATTATATAGAGCCACAAACAACTGCACCAACCCAAAAATCCTTATTTGAGCAACAAATTGCCTAAATTTGTTGTATTTCATGATGTTTACGCCTTATAACCTACACACCATTGAAATAACACAAATCACCTATTAGTGCTAAGAAAATGAACTACATAGGTCACTAACCTTTGTTGTGGAATGTAGAGTGTTAAACCATCACTCCGTGATGCTTCTTCTCTTCTTCCATTTCAATTATCTTTCTTATCTTTCCCTTTATCTTTCTATTGTGTCATGTTCACAACCCCATGAAATGCTACAAGAAACTACCAAAGTCACATATTCTTGTAGCAAGATGCAAAACACTATTACAAGCTACTGTGCACTATATTTTTACATGATCATCTTCTCATGCCATGGTATCTAGTACATGTCCCCAGGACACTCTTCTCTTCAAATCCTTGAAATTTTGGTGATTTTCGTTTGGCCATTTATGTATAATAATTCCTTCTATGCATTTTTCTACTATTTGATGGATCTATAGAAACATTTCTCCATCTTATGGAACCTCTTTCATGTTTCCTTGAGGTGGGGCCCATGCTACATTTCTTCCAAGCCATGGATCAGTTTTGATGGTTTTGGTTAGCTTGTATTGATTTCTAAAGCTACTTTGTGTGCAACAAGAAGTCACAATGATCATATAATTTTACTATGTTGACTAAATTAGTTATAAACATAAAATTTCATCAACCTAATACAATGCATGTGGTGTGACATAGTAGACCTCTAAGACACATGACATTCCTAGATGTAAACTACGTCTAGATGGATGTTTATCCCATTTGTATACATAAACATGTCATAATTCTATATTTTCTAAAATGTAGGATGATCTACCATGTTTTCTTCATGTTTCCCCCTCTTATTTCAAACATTCTTTTCCCTCCAATTTATTCAATAAAGATTACAACTTGTTCTATTCTAAGGGATTTTTTAATTTTGTGACTTTTGATCCCTTAGTCCTGTAGTTGTTTCTTCTTCTCTTTGTTTTCTTATCTTCTATGTTGCAAATGTAATTCATTCAAGGCTTCTTTTATAATCTAGTACAATTGTACATATTTAAACATTAATAAAGTTGTTGTGACATATATTTTCCGTAATCACTCCTATTGTTGTCTTTCATATTTCTAAAATGTGATATGTGTGTATGGAATACACTTATATTTGTCTAAATATTTATTTTTATTATAAAAAATAGAGTGGAATAATATCCATGTTTCTCTCTTAACGCATCACCTTTTACCTTTAATTTTTTTCTTCCTTTTATCATGTAATGTTAGGATAGACACATTAGTGGTAACGTTAGGACTAGAAGTAATTGAAAACTATCTCTCTCTAAAGGTTTTCTTCACTACAAAAAATCCACACTTGTGAAGTAATCCAATGTTGTGTTGCTAGTGAACATAGTTCAAAAAACAAATGGTTTTGAATTCCAAAAATTTTGACATGTCAGGTGGGAAATTTATTTCATTCTTGCTGAAAGATTTATAATATTTATTGATACAAGATTGTATATTTTAAATATATGACTAAGTTTTGGTGTGTCATTATCTTATATGGTTATGTGAACCACACTCAAGCACTTGGTGAATCCACTCCACTCTATTTTCATAGATCAAATGGCCTCAAAACATGAGACAAATAGTGATGCAAAAACTACTACATAATGTGTAAATAACACCATATTTTGGATACTTTTTGTGTCAACAATCAAACTTTTTGGCCATTTTTGTCATGTTTATTACAAGAAATCATGTCGAATTTTACAGCACAAAAAACAATTTTAGTTGTTAGGAAATAAGAGATAAAATATGCGGAATAATCCCTTACAGAATCGCAACAGTAGAAACTAATATGCAGAAAATATTACAGATCACAAATAAAAGTGTAGAATAAATAACACAACACAGAGAGAAAAGATTTAATGTGGTTCACCCAATTTGGGCTACGTCCACTAAGAATCACTTGCTCAAATTTTATTACAAGCCTCCACTCTCTCAACACAATACCCAGATTCGTTTGGAGCTATGCTCAACAAACTCTACAGAATTCACACCCGAATTCAAAACACATCTGTAATACATTTTCTTGTACATCTATCATATGCATAAGACCATATAAATAGACAACTACTTAAGCAGTTTGATACAAAACCATGGGTATCAAAACCAAGGGCAAAAACTGTGGGTATCAAAACAATGGGAAAAAGACCGAAAAAACCATGGGCCCAAAAAACAGCCCATAACGGTTACCCATTACCCATGGGTTAATAAACCACCCATGAAAATTTTCTTCGGGGGCTTCACCCCCGAACCCCCCTGACCCACTCATCGGCAAGCAGGACCGCCATAAAAATACCTGAGTGTAACACATAGAAGGTGTACCACATTCTAACATGCAAATAGGCTCCACAAACATAACAATCTCCCACTTGGAGACTAATTTCCACTAAGCAAGATTCTCAACCCTTCACTGTCATCTGCGAAGGCCAATCAAAGCTGAACATAGCTTTAGTTTATCCCTTGTGAACACCTTGGTCATCATGTCTGCAGGATTCTGACTAGTATGAATCTTCTCCAACTTCAACTTATCTTCCTCCAAAGCTGTCTTGATGAAGTGATATCTCAACTATATATGCTTCATCCTGGAGTGGAAAGCAGAGTTCTTAGCTAGGTGTATAGCACTCTGACTATCACTATATAGCTTACATTCCTCTTGCTTATGCCCCAACTCCTCAAGCAATTGTTGTAGCCAAATCATCTCTTTGCTTGCCTCTGTGGCAGCAACATACTCAGCCTCTGTGGTTGACAAAGCCACCAAATTCTATAGTCGTGAAATCCAGCTCACTGTTGTCCCACCTACAGTGTAAATACAACCTTTTGTGCTCCTCCTGTTGTTTACATCTCCAGCCATGTCTGAATCTACATAACCACGTAAAGTGGTGTCTGATCCACTATAGCACAAAACTGTCCCCATGGTCCCTCTCAAATACTGAAGGATCCACTTTACTGCTTTCCAATTCTCTTTACCTGGATCACTCATTAATCTAATCACAACTCCCACTGCATGGGCAATATCAGGCCTAGTGCACACCATAGCATACATCAAATTGCCAACTGCTAATGAGTAAGGTACCTTTGACATCTAGTTTCTTTCCCGCTCTGTCTTGGGACACTTCTCCTTTGATAACTTGAAGTGGCCTGCCAAAGGAGTCCCAACCGGTTTAGCATCCTACATATTAAACCTCTCCAAGACCTTCTTAATGTACTCTTCCTGAGATAAAGTCAGCTTCCATTCCTTCCTATCCCGAGATATCCTCATACCAAGGATTTGTTTGGCTGCACCCAAATCCTTCATAGCAAAGGATTCACTTAGCTGCTTCTTGAGTACTTTTATTTCCTGCATGTTTTTACCTGCAACCAACATGTCATCAACATACAAACGCAGGATAATATAACTTCCATCCTCAAATTTATTTGTATACACATAATGGTCAAAATGGCATATGATATAACCTTGCTCCATCATGAAGCTATCAAACTTATTATACCATTAACGTGGAGCTTGTTTCAAGCCATACAAGCTTTTCTTTAGTTTGCAAACCATCTCCTCTTTACCTTTGACCTCATAGCCCTCTAGTTGCTACATATATAGTTCCTCCTCCAAATCACCATGGAGAAATGCAGTCTTTACATCAAGCAGTTCTAAGTGCAAGTCTTTTATTACAACTATTCCTAGAACAGTTTTAATAGAATTCATTTTTACTACAGGAGAAAAAATCTCATCAAAATCTATACCTTGTTTCTGTGCAAACCCCTTGACCACCAACCAGGCCTTATATCTTTTCTTTCCTCCTTCTTCGTCTTTGACTCTGAACACTCACTTATTTTGTAATGCTCTTTTTCCTTCAGGTAGCTTCACCAAATCCCATGTCTGGTTCTCCATGAGAGCCTGATGCTCCTCATCCATGGCTTGCTCCCACTTCTTCTTGGCATCTACCTACATTGCTTCATCAAAGCTCTCTAGCTCTCCACTCTCAGTGAGTAACAAATAATAAAGACAAGGAGAAAAACGTTCAGGTTCTCTTCTTACCCTAGAAGACCTCCTCAATATAGGAGTTTGGGGTTCCTATTGAGGGGGTTCCTAAATTGATTCATGTGTCACTTTCCCATCCGGAAGATCCTCTACCACTGCATATTCTTTCTTGAATTCTTCCCTATTTTCCTGCAACTGCTGCTTATACATGACTTTCTCATTAAAGACCACATCCCTAGATCGAATGATTTTCTTGTCCTTAATACTCTAACATTTATATCCAAATTCATCACCACCATAACCAATAAAAGTACATTTTTCTGATTTAACCTCTAGCTTGGTCCTATCATCCTTGTTTATATGAAAAAACACCTCACATCCAAAGACTCTAAGAAATGAATAATCAACTTTCTTACCATACCAAGCCTCCTCAGGTATGCCTCCATACAAGGCACTTGAGGGTCCTCTGTTTATCAAGTACACCATTGTGCTCACCGCTTCTGCCTAAAAAGAAAGAGGCAGTCCTACATGTAATCTCATGCTTCTAGCATGTTCCATTATTGTTCTGTTCATCCTTTCTGATACCCCATTCTGCTGTGGAGTTCCTGGAACCGTATTTTGCATGCGGATTCCTTTCTTAGAACAGTAATCATTAAATTCATTGCTGCAATACTCCCCTCCATTATCTGACCTGAGATATTTTAGCTTAAGACCTATTTCATTCTCTACCAAGGCTTTCCATTTAACAAAAGTGTCAAATACATCAGATTTGTTTCTAATACAATAAACCCAAACTTTCCTTGTTGCATCATCAATAAAAGTAATATAATAACTTGAACCCCTAAGAGATGATACCTGAGCTGGCCCCCACACATTAGAATGCACCAGCTCTAACTTACTCTCTTTCTTTGTAGGTCCAACCTTGAGAAACCTTACTCGCTTCTGTTTCCCATATATGCAGTCCTCACAGAACTCCAAACCTATTTCTGTATATCCAAGAAAATTCTTCTTTATGATGTCCATGCCCTTATGGCTCATATGACCTAGCCTATAGTGCCATAATGTTGTATCTGCATCTGAAGCCACAAGATTACAATCATTAGTACTATCAGTGGTTAAATACAAGGTTCCAACCTTCTTACCTCTTAGCACCACAAGAGCACCCTTAGTAACCTTCCAAGAGTTAGCTGTAAATATCATAGTACAACCATCACTTCCCAATTGCCCAGCCGATATCAAATTTCTCCTTAATGTAGGCACATGTATGACATCCTTCAATAGCCATGTATTCCCATTCTACATCTTAACCTGAACAGAACCTTTTCCAACTATACTGCAAGGCTCATCATCACCAAGAAAAACATGCCCAAAATCCCCTTGAACATAATCAACAAAATAATGCCTATGTGGAGTAGCATGAAAAGAAGCCCCTGAATCTAAAACCCAAGATTCAATAATATTATGCAAAAAAAGAATCAAAGCATCCTGACATACATTACCTGATGCCACATTTTCCTCCTTGTTTTCTTCATGTTATTTCTTCTTATCCCGAAGCTCCCAACAATCCTTCTTTGCATGCCCAAGCTTTCCACAATACCAGCATACAATCTTTTTCTTGGATTTTGACCTTGCCCGATCTTTTGATTTTCCACAGTTTCCTTTATTCTTCTGTCTCCCTCTAGTTTCCACTGTCAAAGCATTCCCTGAAGTAGAAGATTTCCTAGAGCTTTTTCTTCACATTTCCTCACTTAGAATCACCCCTACAACATCCTCAAACTTAAACTTTGAGTTAGTTGGAACCGAGTTACTTACCGCCATTACCAGGCTATTCCAACTCTCAGGTAAAGAGCACAAAATTAATAAAGCCCTAACTTCTTCATCAAATTCTATTGTAACCAAAGCTAGCATATTCACAACTGTATTGAAATCATTTAAATGATCTACTACTGAACTATTCTCAGACATCTTCATATTAAACAACTTTTTCATTAAAAATATCTTGTTAGAGGCAGAGAGTTTTTCATACAACTTCCCTAATGCATCCATTAGATCTTTTGTAGTCTTTTCCTTTGAAACATTAAATAATACCGAAGATGCAAGACACAGCCGGATTGTCTCAAGTGCCTTCCTATCTAGCAAATCCCATTCCGCATCTATCATACTCGAGGGTTTGTTCACCTTTTCAGACAGCGGAGTATAAAGATCCTTTTGATAAAGGTAATCTTCCATCTGCATCTTCCAAAGACTAAAATTCTACCCGTTGAATTTATCAACCCTAGATCTTCCTTCATCTGCCATAGCTCCCACTCAAGCTAAAAAATTTCCCTACGATTCAACACTTCAGCAAACCAAACTAGGCTCTGATACCAATTGTTAGGAAATAAGAGATAAAATATGTGGAATAATCCCTTGCAGAATCGCAACAGTAGAAACTAATATGCAGAAAATATTACAGATCACAAATAAAAGTGTAGAATAAATAACACAACACAGAGAGAAGAGATTTAACATGGTTCACCCAATTTGGGCTACGTCCACTAAGAATCACTTTCTCAGATTTTATTACAAGCCTCCACTCTCTAAATACAATACCCAGATCCATTTGGACCTATGCTCAACAAACTCTACAAAATTCACACCCGAATTCAAAACACATTTTTAATACATTTGCTTGTACATCTATCATATGCATAAGACCATATAAATAGACAACTACTTAAGCAGTTTGATACAAAACCATGGGTATCAAAACCAAGGGCAAAAACTGTGGGTATCAAAACAATGGGCAAAAGACCGAAAAAACCATGGGCCCAAAAAACAGCCCATAACGGTTACCCATTACCCATGCGTTTATAAACCACCCATGAAAATTTTCTTCGGGGGCTTCGCCCCCAAATCCCCCTGACCCACTCACCGGCGAGTGAGACCACCGTAAAAATACCTGAGTGTAACACATAGAAGGTGTACCACATTCTAACATGCAAATAGGCTCCACAAACATAACATTAGTTGCATCAAATTAGCGTCATACTTGTGTCATATTTACGTCAACTTTACACAACTTTTGTGATACACTTATGTCATTTATTCATGATGCCAACTAGGCAACTACCATTGTTTCACCTAATTCTTAAAGCATTTCTCAGAATGTGATGAGACAGATAAGGGTAAAAGGGCTAGGAGGGATACCTATTAAATCTAATTGTAGGTTGTTGCACGCATATGAATTTTTGATCTACAGCTAATCGTGAGAGATTCCTTTTGGCTAGGAGGAACTACTTAAAATGAACAACAAGACCACCAAAAGAGATTAAATAGCATATGACAGCGGACTGCCTAGCGTATGTTAGTTCTGGGAAGTGTGATACTCCCTAAAAGGCTATGAATCCACTGTTTAAAACAATTCAATGTTAACAATAACTAAAATCCTACTGTAGTTAAAATTATTTAGGTATCTCATTTGAATACAATAAGAAAATTTGTTCACAACAAGCTAAGCTATGATTGAATCTGAGGGAAATGTATCTATCTAAGTAATGGTACTAGTTAGGGTCTGGTTTTTGGGCTGTTATGGGTATTTGGTAGAGAATTTAGGCTCTGTTCTTAGTTTGAGGGTAAAACATAGAGACCAACGTCAGTCTAGTATAACTGATGACGGTTCAGGATGGACCGTAAATGGTCATGGGTAACCGGCGTCGGTATAGTCGGGTGACAGGAACTTATTAAAACCTTGTTGTAAGGACAGATCTGAGGCTAAATGGAAATGAAGAGGGCAATGAAAAGTTTTATGGAAATCTTAGGTATACTCAAATGTCTTTAATAGTCGGGAATGGTCAATTTAATGGTGTGGGTGAAGGAACGATCAAGTTTGCATGAAGGTAAATGATGGGAGAATGGGAATGCAAGTAGAAACTAATAATAGAGGTAACATAGCTTACTAAAATGAAAGTAGATGAATGCTGGTTGACAAAATACTTACTGTTGTATGAGCTTGATGGATGGATGGAAATGAAGATTGATCAGATGCATGGAGTTTGTTGTGGTGATCACGCTTGTTATCCAAAATGAGCCCCTTGCTTATTTTGGCTAACTTTCCTTCATTCCTCCCTTCCTTGTGCTTCAAATTCAATTTTCACACATTTCAAGCACTCAAAAGATTTTGGAAATTTCCTCATCAGATAGAAAAAAATTTCACCTTTCCTGAAAGGTAAAATTTTCCTCCTAACTCCTTACAGTTTTCGAGTTATTGCTCAGGGAAATTTTTTGGGAAATTTTTCCCTAGACATGCCCGCATCTAATGAAATGGTGCCATGTGGCAGTGGAGGTTGAATCGGTAGGGTGAAGTTGGAAAATTTTACAAAGTGGGAAAAAGGTGTAAAGGAGAAAACCGGCCCGTGGGCCTGCAGATTAACCAAAGGATGCCATGTGTCCTGTCAGCAGAAAAATTTGGGGCGACGGAAGAAGTGTTGGTTTTTTTGCCCAAAAAACCAAAAAGGTGCAAAGGTAAAAATTAGGGCCACATTCTTGCCAAGCAATGAAAAATTACCACACGTCCACATCAGGATAGAGCTCGGAGGCACAGATGAATTGTTGGTGTTTTGCCGAAGTGACAGAGGCACAACAGAAAAAATAGAAGTGTGCCCCCACCAAACAACCTGGACCTGCCACATGTCAACGGAGGAGTGGAGTGCGGGGACATTTTGGGAAATTTTCCCAATGTGAAATCAAAAGGAGAAAGGTGACATTTGAGCCCGCGATTTCATCAGGAAACCAGGAGTTGCCACGTGTCAGCGGAGGAGCGAAACGTGAGGACATTTTGGGAAATTTTCCCAATGTGAAATCAAAAGAAAAAAGTGAATTTTGAGCCAACAATTCCATTGGAAAACTAGGAGGTGCCACATGTCCTAGAGCAGCGGAGGTGTGGAGATTTTTGGGAAAATTTTGAAGGTTGACCCCACCAACCCAATTTTGACTTTGTTTTTCACCATTTTTTGACCTAAATCTTCAGAGGGCCATATCTTTTGATCCAGAGCTTGGAATTTTGTGTTCTTTATATCATTGGAAAGATAGTGAAATTATCCACATGTTGGAACCCTCAATTTTTTATTTTGGTGAAGATTCATGGGAGAAAATTGGAAAGATGTCTCTGGCACTAGAAAAGGCAAAAAATTATATTTCCATCTACTAGATTTAATGAGGTATGGGAAATTTATTGTCTTCCAGGCTCAAATGCATTAGGAAGTGGATTTAAAGAGGTGAACTTGCCATTTTAATGAATCTTGTTGGTGGTTGGATATCTCAAATCAGATTTACTAGCATTTTCTCCTTTCTTCCATTCTGCTTCATGGTTAAAAGCCAATTTTGGCTCATTTTGTAATGTTGGATGTTCTTGCTTCTGCAAGCTCTTCTTTCCTCCTTAGCAGGTGGATTTGAAGGAGTTTTAGACTTCCCATTGATATTGTAACATATTTTTTGTCTCTTTTCCAATGGAACGTATTATATCAAATTTGGGCATTATAATGTATGTTTTGTGATCAATTTTCAATCCTCCCATGCAGTTATTATTGTCTTCTGATCCTTCATTGCGTTCTGGTAATTTGTGCTTGTTTTGTTGATGCATCTTCATGATTTGTGTCTATATTTGCAAAGCAAGGAGTTTATCAGTCCTTTAGTGTATCACCTTTTTATTTTTCTTAGTTTTGTTTCACATTTCTATGTTTTCTCTCAACACTATCTCCTTGGTAGTTTTAGAATATGATTTTGAATCAGAACCTCTACAAAATTACATGTATACACCTAAACAGAGGAGTAAGAACCAAATTCAATCTAGAGAGTTTTCTCACCTTGCAAGGTCCCACACCTTGGAGAAAGCTCAATGTTGTGCATTCACACCAGATGAGTTTGCCTTAGAAAAGTAGATCCATAATTCATTTAGGGGTGCTGTGAATTTGCACTAATAGTTTTGGCATGCCTCATGGGACCTAAGAGGTCTTCCACTACATATTTTTCAATTTGATGTGCTCCTGTGAAGATTTCATCATTTAGAGGCAATTACAAACACATCTAGTGACTCCATCTGGTAAACAACACATCTTAGAAGTTACAAACCCTCTTTCCATTCATTTTCATTCATTTTTCATTCATTCTTCTGTCCATCCCTTTCACTCTTTTCCATTCCATGAATTTGTGCAATCATGACTTAATTTCCATCATGGGATTCACATTTATAACAACAACAATGTTTCATAACTCCAACATGTTTTTCAAATCCTCTAGATCAGCATTCTGATCAAATTCAAAACTAGTACGCATATCCATATGAGTAATGCCAAAATCAATTTAGCTATGAAGCATGTCAAGCACAAGGGTATGTAGATTATGAGGGCAGTCAAGAAGAAAATGAAAATTTGTTGGAGAAGCTCTAAAATATGGAGGTAAACATGGTGCAATCAAGGGCTCAAGCACAAATGAAGGCATTTCATATTGGTTTTAGAGCACCCTGTCCATGGGGAGGCCCTATTCTAAGACACTACAGCCCTCAGGAGAAGCTGGACTTCATGGTTGAAATACTGCTCCAACTTGCACAATGCATTGAGGAGATAGAAGCATATGACCAAATTCTGAATCAACCTTGGCAATGGGTAAGTCATTCAACAACTCCTTGTCTTTCTTTTTCACCCTCTCAAGATTTATCATTTTAGCAGTGTCAAGCTTCAAGCTTCCCATATCCTAGCCCAGATGTTGATTCCATTTCTCCATCTCCTAGTCTCCCATCCCACCTTAATTTCTCTACTCTTTTCCCTTCCAAACAACCATTCCCTCCAAAGAAAAATGAAGTTTTACCTCCTCCAAAACCACAAAAAATTGCAAAATCAATTGATTCACAACCCATCCATCTTCTTGCATTCCCATATCCATGTTGGGAAGATGAAAATCAGAAGACCAGTCAAGGAAAATAACAAGAAGAGGAACCCAACAGAGAAGAAATGATAGAAAATCTAAAGATTTTGGCTAGTAAATTTGAGTTTTCAAAAATCCCCTTGATGGTTAGGCCAAGAGAGGAAGTTGGGGTTGAAGAAACAGTGGTGGTTGAGGCTAAGTTTGTAGAAAAAGAAGAAAAAGAACAAGAGGAAAAGAATCAACAGTTTGTTAGTGATAAGTTGGGTGTCCCCCTTGGCACTTTGCCCAAACAAAATGTTGATCCAACCTGCATTGCAAAATCAGTCATCGTGGAGGAAGAAAAACTAGCTCAAAATCTCATTTTTGAGGAGCAAATGGATGAGATCAAGTCAGATTTTACAACAACAGAAGAAGGAAGCATTATTTATACATTTTTTCTTTCATTCGAAGGGGCTGATTTGATTGATGAAGCCATTATGGAGGTGAAAAAAATAGGTCTAAATTTTGAACAAGAGGCACAAGAAATTTCATGTTACTCTCCCACTTCATCTCTTTAAAAATCTAATTTTTTGGATGAGTTCAAATTGATAAGTTTCATGTTTGAGAATGAAGCTACACATGGTGAAGAAAATGCAGATTTGGAGGTCACCATGCAAGAGGGAAAAAATTTAGTGCAACAGGACAACGAAGAGTTTGATTGTTTATCAGACTTAGAGGAATGTCTTAAGGAGGAGCCAGCTGAAATTACAACATTCTCATCTCCACCATTCATTCTCCAACATCAAGAGCCTACTGCCACAAAGGAGAACATTGAAAAACAACAGCCTGTGTTTTGTGATAGCTCATTGGAGCCAAGTTTGGAATATTTATATCTTCCATGTACTTCATGGGAAAAGGAAGGGGAAGAGAAAAATATTTTCACCACCTCTTCCACATCATCCATCCAAGAAGGTCTACAATAGGACTCCATTTTTGGATTTAAAAATCAGAGCTATGGGCATATCAAATGGATCATACCTTGCCCAATAAGGTATTTGGCTTCATTAGAGCCAAAGGAGAAGCCACAACCAATCATTCTTGCTTCTAAGCATGAGGATGAGCTACAAAGTACCAAGGATCAGCTACCATACCTTTTTAATCCAAATGCAGAGCAACTAAAAGAGGTATTGGATTTGTTTTCAGTTAACACCTTGTTGATTTGGGTATAAGACCAGCTTCTTGTTGATTTTCCACTCATCCTAACAGTCATGATTAGCTCCAAATCAATTGCATGGCTGCCCATTTTGAAGAAAGGGATCTCTTTTACACAACCAGTTACAGGGTTTGTTTAGCTTACCTTTGCTTCTAGTTAGAGTAGAGTAAGTAGGTTTGATTTTAACAGAAGAAGTTTTTTTACACACTCTGCATGTTCTATTTGGAGCATGTCTGATTTTAAGTTTTTTACATAGTTGTTTGGTGTTGTTTTGGTTGCTCTTGCATAATCCATTTCAGTGGCATTTTGGTGAAGATCAACTCCAAGTTTAGTGTGTTTCCAAGTGGCTCAGAGGTAATATTTTTATAGTTTAGATCAGAATCAGTTTGTCAAGCTTGACTCCATGCCTAATGGATGTTTCAAAGGCTACTGATCATTCATCTAGTAGGTAGATGACCCCTTTGAGTCGCCAAAATTGTTTTCCAAAATGAGCCCCATGCTTATTTTGGCTAACTTGCCTTCATTTTCCTTCCTTGTGCTTCAAATTCATTTTCACACATTTCAAGCACTCATAGGATTCTATAAATTGTTTCATCAGATAGAGAATTTTTCCACCTTTCCAGAAAGGTAAAATTTTCCTCCTAACTCCTTGTATTTTTTGAGTTATGGCTCAATAGAGTTTTTTAGGGAAATTTTCCCTAGACATGCCCGCATCTAATGAAATGGTGCCACGTGGAAGTGGTGGTTGGGAAAGTGGGGTGAAGTTAGAAAATTTTCCAAAGTGGGAAAAAGGTACAAAGGAAAAAACTGACCCATGGGCCCGCAGAAGGAATGGAGAAAAGTTTGTTAGAGGCCCACAGATTAACCAGAGGATGCCACGTGTCCTGTCAGCAGTAGAAGTCGGGGCGGCAGGAGAAGTTTTGGTTCTTTTGCCCAAAAAACCAAAAATATGCAAAGGTAAACATTAAGGCCGCATCCTTGCCAAGTGATGAAAAAGTGCCATGTGTCCACATCAGCATAGAGCTCGGAGGTGCGGAGGAATTCTTGGTGTTTTGCCAAAGTGATAGAAGCACAACGGAAAAATAGAAGCGTGCCCCCGCCAAGCAACCAGGAGCTGCCACATGTTAGTGGAGGAGTGGAGCATGGGGAAATTTTAGGAAATTTTCCCAATGTTAAATCAAAAGGAGAAAGGTGAAGTTTGATCCCATGATTTCATTAGCAAACCAGGAGCTGCCATGTGTCAGCAGAGGAGCGGAGCGCGGGGACATTTTGGGAATCTGAAATCAATAGGAAAAAGTGAAGTTTGAGCCTGTGATTCCAGTGGTGAACAAGGGGGTGCCACGTGTCCTAGAGTGGTGGAGGTGAGGATATTTTTGGGAAAAATTTTCAAAGGGAAAATTTTGAAGGTTGACCCCGCCGACCTAATTTTGACTCTGTTTTTCACCATTTTTTGCCCTAAATCTTCAGAGGGCCATATCTTTTGATCCAAAACTCAAAATTTCATGTTCTTTATATCATTGGAAAGCTGGTGAAATTCTCCACATGTTTAATTCCTCAATTTTGTATTTTGGTGAATATTCATGTGATAAAATTGGAAAAATGTCTCTGGCACTAGAAAAGGCAAAAAATCAAATTTCCAACAATCAAATTTAATGAGGTATGGGAAATTTCTTGTCTTCCAGGATCAAATGCATTGGGAAGTGGATTTGCAGATGTGCACTTGCCATTTTAATGAATCTTTTCTGTGGTTGGAGATCTCAAATTAGATTTGCCCACATTTTCTCCTTTCTTCCATTCTACTTCATGGTTAAAAGCCAATTTTGGCTCATTTTGTAATGTTGGATGTTCTTGCTTCTACAAGCTCTTATTTCCTCCTTAGTAGGTGGATTTGAAGGATTTTCAGACCTCCCATGGAGATTGTAACATATTTTTTTCCTCTTTGCCAATGGAACATATTGTATCAAATTTGGGCATGATAATGTATGTTTTGTGATCAATTTTCAATCCTCTCATGCAGTTATTATTGTCTTCTGATCCTTCATTACATTTTGGTAATTTTTGTATGTTTTGTTACTGCATCTACATGATTTGTATCTATATTTACAAATTAATGAGTTTAGCATTCCTTTGGTGTATCATCTTTCTGTTTTGCTTAGTTTTGTTTCTCGTTTTTATGTTTTCTCTCAACCTTGTCTCCTTGGTAGTTTTAGAATAGGATTTTGAATCAAAACCTCTACAAAATTGCATGCATACACCTAAACAAAGGAGTAAGAACCAGCTTCAATCTGGATATTTTTCTCACCTTGCAAGGTCCCACACCTTGGAGAAATCTCAATGTTGTGCATTCACACCAGATGAGTTTACCTTAGAAAGCATATCCATAACTAATTTGGGGGTGCTGTGAATTTGCACTAACAGTGCTTCCCAAGATGCTCCCATGAATGCAAGTGGCTCTATGATCACTTTTGATGTTGACTGTGGATGTTTGGATGTGTATGCGAATGTTGGTTATGCTTGCATGCAACTCTGGTCTCGTCTCCTTTTTCTTTGAATGTGCTAACCTCGAAATAAGGTTTTTTTGGGGAATAAATGGTAACCGATGATAGTTCTGGGTTGACCAATGGTGGTTTAGGGTGACCGGCATCGGTTAGGGTGAGATTTTCAAGGTTTACTAAAATGGGTAGATCTTGCTTGATTTTTTGGATCTTGTTCGTTTCTTTATTTTTTGCGGATTAGAACGAAAGATTATTTTGTAACGGGTGGGAATGTGGTTAGAGGGAATGTAGGGTTTTATTTTTAGGGTTTAGGTAGGTCTTAGTTACTTATGGAAATATACTAAGAATAGGTCTAGGATGAGGTGGCTAGGTGAGGTGGTGGTGTGATAACTAAGTATTAAATATTGTGAGGACATGGATTAATTTAATTAAATTAATATTAGAGTGGGGTAAAAGGGGCCATGGTTAGGTGAGTGTGTTCAAGGTGATTATTTGACGAGGGACCAAGAGGTGTGTGACCCAATTTTGGTGTCTACATTTTACCCCTTTTGTTGTGTAGCTTGTATTGGTAAGTGACGCTGACAAAAATGAGATGTGGTTGTTCCATGTGTGGGTGAAGGTGATCCTCCTCAAACTAGGAACTGATGAGGTAGAAGGCAAAATTGGTGGGTGGTTTGATAAAAGGTGAATGTGATGAAGAGAAAGGTTGGCAATGGGGATAAAGGGGTAAAGGTCCAATCAGGTAATCTAGGTAATGGGTCAAGGTCAAAGGTAGTAACAATCAAACGCACACACACGTATAAACTACAACACGGTACCAGGTTGAAGAGCATGAAAAATCTACATTGTCTAAGGTCAATAGGTTTATCCAAACAAAGTTGAGGTGATTCTGGTATCCAAGGTATAGGATATGGTTAGGAAACGCATCGCAGGTCAAGTGTAGGAATGTTTAGGTATGTTCTGGTACACCAAATGCTAGGTTAAGATAAATAGTCACGACAAGAGGCAAGGTAAGGTCATTAGGTAAAAAACTACGGGTAACAGTATCGCAAGGTATAACAAGAACATAAGGTAATAGGTCACTAGTAATGGTCCAGGTCCAAGTAGCTAGGTCATGACACAAGTAGGGCCAAGGTATTGATAAAATAATGAGTCCCCAAATGATGAAGAGGATAGGTGGTAAATGATGATGTCAGAAGGGGAAAGGGAAATGTCCAATTTAGGTGTGGGTGAGGTAAAAAGGATTCAAGTCAGTAAATGAGGGGTAATGGGTAGTAATAAGACTAAGTAGGATAACCAACAAAGGTCAGAATTAATTGATGTTAGTCACCATGAGCCGACCAGGGTAGGCTAGGGCACAAGACCAATGTCAGTCAAGGTAAAACCGTCGCTGGTCAAGTTGGGAAGGCTATAAATAGAAAAGGTGCTGAGTTTTGAAAATCATTTATCATTTACCAAATTGGAGAAAATGACAAGAGAGAAATAATAAGGTGAAAAGTGACTAAATGACACAGAGAGCTGAGTTGGCAAGCCGCAGAGTGAGTGATTGTTGGTCGATAGGTGGGTCTACAAGCATGGTGATTGGATTGGGTGATTTTTTTATTTGATTGAGTTAGCAGATGATCAGTGACGGTAGAGACAGGAGAGGGATCAGGTGGACCTACGCAGTAGCTTGAGGTGCCACCACATAGACAGCAGCGTGATGAGGTAAGATCCATTCCTATTGTTGTTTTTTGAGAGTAGGTGGAGGGTAGCAATTGGGTAGGAGGGAAAATGGGGTTTGGGGGGAAGTATTTAAAATTTGAATGGAGGGAATGTAATGAGAAAAGGGGAACAAGGGAGGGTAGGTTTAGGTAGGTGAGGGATGGGAATAGGTATTAGATAGGTATTGGTAGGAGAAATGTGTAGAAAGGAGGAAGTAGGGCGTCACGGGTTTTTTGCCATGATAGTGACTGACGCCAGTTTTCTCTTAGCTGGCATCAGTGGTTAAGGACTGGTATCAGTCACAAATGTGACGACTAATGTCAGTTATCATTAGACCGTGTTTGATCGAGGATGACCGATGCCGGTTAGCAAGCTAGAGAGGCAGGCCCATGAAGAGCTATAATAGATGTGTTTTGGATAGATAGGTAGGGGTAGCGAGACTTGGATAGGGGGGAGGAGTTATGAGTATGGGTAGGTGGGTGGATAAGGAAGATCGGTGAGAGGGGAAAAATGAAAATAGGTGAGGGTCTGAGACATGGGTAGATAGGTAAAATAAAAATAGGTGATGGTCGGAGGCATAGGTAGATAGGTGGTGTGAATAAATAGGTGAAAGGTTAATTTAGTTAGGGTAAGTGATATAGTAGGGGTGGAAATGTTACCTGCAGGTGTGCTCAAGGTTTAATAAAATGATTGGTTGTATGCAAGCCAAGGACCAGCTACGGATGAGGGATAGGGTATGTCCCTTCCTCATGGAGATACGTAGGAGTACGACACATGCGAAGTGGATCCATGTTGTAGATGTGGTCCTGATTGGGGTTAGATGCTACTGACACGTAGTTTAGGAGGTGAGTTTGATGGTTTCTCTCTTTGATAGATGGGATTCAACAACCAATACATTTCATTTGCCAATGGGTGAGATCATGATCACCCTAGAGGATGTTTACAGGATCCTGAAACTACCTATAGTAGGTACACAGGTTTACTTAATCTCCTTAAAGGCATCTAAGGAGTTATTGTTACTAGTGTTTGGAGAGGGGATGACATTGTTAGGATTCCACAAATCCAGTTTAAGCTACGGGGCGATGTATCAAGCCTACCTTGAGGAGATGAGGTTGGTAGTGCTTCTGATGGAGGCAATATGTTGTTTTGCACTGCCAGATGCAAAGGGTGGGAGATTCCCATGGTCACTGATGGGGGTCCTATACAACATGGTGGAGAGCAAGAATCAGTTTGTATGGACACCTGCGTTCTTGGTACAACTATATAGGGAGTTGTGGGATAATAGGTGACTACTGTGGTTCATCTTGTGCTACACATTCCTGCTGTGTTGTTGGGCCTATGAGCACATTTTGTGTCTACACCTAGTTGGTATGCCCCAGACTAATGCATTTGATCCCGATTTTGTTTGAGTGGGATACATGAAATGGGTGCTTATTATGGGAGAGCGTCGAGCGTTAACAGTGACACATGATGTAGCCTATTACAAGTGATTACTAAAGGGGTTGTCTAGCATGGCCATTATTTGGAGGCCATTTGTAGGCTACCCTTCATACAGGTAGATGGTGGTGGAGTTCAATGGGTTATAGCTTTATAGTTGGATAGAGGGGCGACGGGCCAAGGAGTATGAGATGATACCCGTAGGTTGGGTGAGATGAAATTTTGGGTTGCCACGGGATATACCCCAACCCTTCCCTCAATATAGGAGAGATGATGTGGAGAGGCCTATGTCTCCACCATGACCTACAATGCTGACTGGGAAAGAGGAGTAGTCGGTCGACTGATAGATAGATGAGGTCAGGGTGATAGAAAGGTACAGACAGTGATGGGTTACATAGCTACGAATAGTACAACTGAGGTCGGGACAGCTAGATTTGGCTACTATCACAGTGTAGAGAGATGCCCTACAGGGGAAGGTGACTACCCTGGTGACCGATTTTTGCATAGTACATGGGCATCTGGCAGGGGTTGAGGCATAGGTAGCCACTTTTTAGGAAAAAGGAATACAGGGACCAGTACCTGCACTGAAGGGAGAGGGAGAGGGTGGAGATGGAGATGAGGTGAAGGTAGTTTCCCTATAAGTGTAGGTGACAGGTTTGTAGGGCCAGGTGACCATGAAATAGTGATAGGTCATAGGTTTATAAGGCCAGTTGATCACTGCATAGGCATAGATAGTGGCCCTTCAGGCCCAGGTATAGTCACAGGCTCCAGGGCCGATGAGAGGGTCTTGTTATTCAAGCAGGAGCATGACATGGTCAGAGGCTAATGGCACCACCATATATAGTACCCACTACTAGATTGAGAGACACCATGGGTGAGGTGAGATACTACCAGGATCATTTGATAATAGCGAGGATATATGTCTTATCATATGCCAAACACAGAGCACAACAGGCCTCGAGTGAGAGGAGCAGATGTCACACACATAGTGTGGAGAGTATAGGGAGCCAGCAAGCCAAGGGGTTGGTTCAGGGTGAGGCCACTAGTGCATGGTGGCCAACTCTAAAGGAAGGATAATCAGGGGCCAAACCAGGGTGAGGAAGAGGGAGGCCAGTTGGACATCGGGCTAGAGGAGCAGAGGAGGAGACAGATTAGACAAGATTAGATATTTGATGGGGAGATGATTGAGCTCTAGAGTGTCATGTATTTTTGATATTATATTATTGACATATATATCGACCTATGTGCCAATGATAGTGAGGATGTACATGAGAGTTTTTGAGATTTTGTTATATAAAATGGCCTACGTGCTGAAGATATTTGAGAGCCATGTATATGGATACACATGTTTAGATGATTGATTCATAGAGATGATGGTTATTATGGCCTAATGTGTATATAGTTTTGTTTAATTGGCTATTTTGATTTGTATATGTGATGGAAACTAAGTTGTGTAGGCATGATAGATTCAGGTCATAGGCATGGATTGAGTCAGGTTTTTGGTTTAGACATGGATTGAGTTAGGTCATAGGCATGGATTGAGTCAGGTTAAGCCTAGATTTAATCAATTTTGTGGTTTAGGCATGGATCGATTCATGTCCTAGGCATGGCTCAAGTCAGGTTGACTTAGGCATGGATCGAGTCAGGTTTTTTGTTTAGGCATGGTTGAGTTGGGATTGGTTGAGTTTGTAATTCATTAATTTTTGTAATTAATGATGATATGGGTCACATTGAGATGTTTTGTAGTAATATGCATGATAATGGTAAAGAAATGGTAGACATAATGAATGTATAAATGATGATGATAAAGATGTGAAGCAAGTGTTGTTTGTTTGGTTTAATTTCCAATTATTGATATAAAAAGGAAAATAATTGAGGTAGGATGTGACTAGGAAAGGGGGAGGGGGAATTGGTTAGGGTAGAGAGTGGCCGAGCTAACCTCCAAGGGCCCCATGCCCTCAGAGTGCTGCCTACATAATCCCAGAAAATAGGGTCCTAAAGCCGATGTAGTTCTCCCATAAGCTAGGGAAAATGTGAGGAGGTATGAGAATGGGTTGGTAGGTTATAGGCATGGTTGAGTCGAGGTCTTTTAGGGATTGTTTAATTTTGGGCAAATAGGTATGGGTGATATTAATTTGATTGTGATGAAAGAGAAAAATTTCCCAAATATAAGCGTCGAGGATCGAGTCCTGTATAGGATGATCAATACGTAATGAAGACATTAAAAGGTAAGAGGAGACAAGAAAGCCACCTGACTGGGAAGGATCATAATGGTTGGATCATACCTTAGATAGGATGGTGAATGTAAGACCCTAAAGACATTGCATGATTGATTATTCTAAAGGTGAAGAATAGTCACATGATCACCAAATTTCATGGTTCCAGCAGGTCCCTTGAGGTGGTAGGAAATGAAGGTGTGAGTGGTGAGAAGGTGAAAAGTGGTTAGTTTATATGGTATGAGGTAGTATGCCTTTTTGGCAAGAGATCCAAGATCACAATGAGAAAGTCCATGATGAATTTTTTTTCTATTTTTTATTTGTATTTGAGATAGACTTATCGGTGCGGGAAGTCTATATGGGATGAGGAAATTAATCCTTTGAGGTCTTTACAAAGTTGATCGATGCGGGAAGCTTTGGATTCTTTTTTTTAAGCAGGTTTGACATAGTTGTCCTTCAAGGGAACATTCTATTTATAGCATCAATGGAGAGAGAGAGAGATATCCTTTTTGAGGGAGTCATCTTTTTATTGGAAGCTTGAATCAAGGAGTTGGATCCCATTTGAGGGATTTTAAGTCATGGACACGACTAAGGTAAAGATTCATATTTTTTTTAGAAAGCAAGGTGAAATGACCATGGGATCTCATCTGAAAGTAGATGAAAATTATCCATGAGAATAATTCCATGTGTAGAGCCATGGTACACATATTTAAGAGAGGATAAAATAGTGACGGGTATGCACATGATTCTTGTTTAATCGTTGGGGATGGCGTAGTGAAAGGATGGAAGTGAATAACACTCAAGGGATGAGCATGAAAAGAGGCATAAGGTGAGGTAGGACTAAAAGTAAATAGTAGAATGGTTGAAGATGCAAGGCATTAAGGGGCTCAGGTTTGGGTTTACCATCTAGTGAAGATAAATGATAAGGACCTGATCCATAAGCATGAGTCACGATGTATGATCCTAGCTAATGAGGAGAAAATTTATCCTGTTTAATTTTCTCTGCTTTGGTTACATGTTGATTTTCCTTCAAGACGAGATCACCAACTTAGAAGGTTCATTCATGAACACGTTTTTCATAGGCACATTTTATACATTTTTGGTAAACTTGAACATGGTGAAGAGCATTAATACAACGTTCGTCTAATAACTCAAGTTGTGCTAAATGGTCCTGGAGAAAGTCATCATCATTGAACATGTCATGGAGAGAAATGTGAAGTGATGGAATCTAGATTTCTAAAGGCAGAATAGCCTCTATACCGTAGACTAGAGAAAAAGGTGTTGCTACAATGGAAGTGCGAATACTATTATGGTATGCCCACAGAGAAAAAGGAATGTGCTTATGCAAATCCTTCCCAGTATCATTAACCACTTTCATGAGAATTTTTTTCAGGGTTTTATTAGTGGATTCAGCTTGGCCATTAGTTTGTGGGTAATATGGCAACGAGAAACTTAATTGAATACCGAAGGCATCGCAAAGTTTTTACAAGGTTCTATTTTTGAATTGTTTTCCGTTATCAGTGATGAGGCGATGTGGAACAACAAAGTGACAAATAATGTGATGATTGATGAAATCACATATCTTCTCAGATTTCATGGAGATGAGAGGTATGGATTCAAACCATTTGGTGTAATATTTGGTGGTGGTGATTATCCATTAAAGTCTTTGGGAAGAGTGGGGATTGATCTCTCTGACAAAATCCAAACCCCATTGAGAGAAGGGCCAAAGGTCACGGGTGACCTATAAGACATGATTGGGTGTATGATGAAGATTAGCATGTTGTTGACATTTTACACAACGCTTAATGTAGTCAGAGAAATCATGGTTAAGGGTCAACTAGTAATAGCCTAGGTAAAGAATATGCTTAGCAACAACAAGGCCACTGAAGTGACCTCCAAATGTGCCATCATGTACTTCATTAATGGTATAAGGAATGTCAAAACTCATAAGGCGCCGTAAGAGAATACCATCAAAGACACGTTTATAGAGGAGGCCACCCATGATGATGTAATGAGAGACCCTTTTAAGAAATGTGCATTGTCCATTACGAGTGAGGTCAGGAGGCAAGATGGAGAGGGAAAGATAGTATGAGTATTGTTTATACCAAAGGTCACTCGATTCACGAGTGGTGGTTCTAATAGAGTAAACTTCATGAGGTAAATAAGAGGTTGATTGGAGTCTTTGTATGGTGACAGAGATTTTAGAGTTGACAGGAAAAGTGGGTATCTGAGAAGCCAAGCAGGCCATGGTATCTGTAAATTTGTTAGTAGAATGTGGGACGGTTTGAAGGGCATAACGGTTAAAGGTGATCAAAATTATGTCCACATGATGTTTATACTTTTAAAGTATCTCACTACGACACTGGTATATACCATTGACTTGGTTTATGAGTAATTGAGAATCACCAAAGATGTTGATTGACTTAACATCTAAGGCGTAAGCAGCCTAGAGACCCAATACGCGTGCTTCATATTCAACAATATTGTTTGTACAATCAAAATTGAGTTTTAAAGATAAAGGAATGGGTTCACCATCGAGAAAAATGAGGATAACACCAGCCCCACCCCCATGCTGACACTTAGAACCATCAAAGAAGAGTGTCATTTGGTAAGTGCGTTTGTCCAGGGAAAGGGTAGCAATTGACTCATCTAGAAAGTCAAAGTTAGAGGGTTGATCCCTGAAAATGGGTACATTGGCCAATTGTTCAGTGATAGCTTGGCCCTTGATGGGATTTTAATGGATGAATTCAAGGTCGAGGTTAGCCAGAAGCATAAGCCAGCATGCAGCCCGTTGATTTTGGTAAGGTTTGGCATACATGAAGTGTAAGGGGTCGGTGTTGGTCACAACATAGGTTTTGTGGTTAAGTAGGTAATGGTGGAGTTTGGTGAAAATGAAAACTAAGGATAAGCAAATTTTTTTGGCATGGGTGTATCAAGTTTCATATTCCAGAAGAGTACATCTTATGTAATAAATTGTCTGCTCCATATGTTAGTAATCGCGATGAGTGAGCATGGCCCCTAAGGAGTGATCAGTAGCAGAGATGTATAGATAAAAGGGTTGATCATTTTTAGGTGGAATGAGTACGGGTGGTTGGAGAAGGTATTATTTCAAGGCCTCAAAAGATTTTTGGTAGTCATCATCCCATTTAAAGGAGACATCCTTTTTGAGAAGATGATGAAATGGCTGACATCATTTGGAAAGTTGCGAAATGAAATGATGAATAGACTACAACTTACATTGCAGGCTCCATAGTTTCCGCAGGTTAGTGGGTGGAGGAATTTTGAGAATGGCCTTGAATTTAGTAGGGTCAACCTCTATACCATGTAAGGAAATGATAAATCCCAAGAGCTTTCCCGAGAGAACCGCAAAGACACACTTCTTGGGCTAAAGGTGAACAAAATACTTAATGAGGCAGTAAAATATGGTTTTTAGGATGGTGAGGTGCTCGGAGAGGAGTTTTGATTTGGAAAGGAGATCATCTACATAATCTTCCAATATATGGTGCATGATGTCATGGAAGATGTAAGTCAAAGCCCGCTGATAAGTGGCACCATCGTTTTTAAGAAAAAAAGGCATGAATCGATAGGAAAAGGTCCCCCAAGGGGTGATGAATGCGGTTTTGTGTCAACCAGCTAGTCAATACTAGGTAGAGGAAATTCATCTTTTGGGAAAGCTAAGTTGAGGTCATACAAATCTGTGTAAATGTGAAGTCCCCCTATCACATTAGTGACGGGGACAATGTTAGAAATCCATCAGGGATAATCAATGGGTAAGATGAAGGAAATAGAAAGGAAGCGCTAAAGTTCTTCTTTAACCAGAAGAGCAATGTGAGGGTGCATCTTCCTCAGCTTTTTTTATGGGTTTGGCAACGGGAATGGTTATGATATTATGGACCACTATGGTGGGGTCAATACCGGGCATGTTAGCATAAGACCAATCAAAAGCATGGTTATGATTTTTGAGAAAAGAAGTGATGGCTTCCTATTTAGTAGCATCTAAAGATTGGCCAATCTTTAGAATGTGCAGGTCATCCTCGGTATGAATGTTGATCTCGATATTCGATTCATTCAACATGATTTACATCTTAGATGGTAACGACTGATGAATATATGAGTATTCTGCACCAAGGTAAGTGAGTATAGATTCATCATCCTTACATTGAACGACATTAATAAAAGGTGTATCACCATTGATCATTTCAGGATATAGGAAGGGAAGAGAAGAGGGAGCCTTGCGCTAGTGTTGATAAGTCAGAGGCCCCAAGGAAATGGTGTTTATGAAAAAAAATTAGGAGGAATGGATTCTATATTCATCAACTCTGTCAGTGAAGGTGGTGAAGAAGGTGGAGTGGGTGAAGAAGGCAAAGAAGGGGTGATATCCTCAATGAATTCAATGTGAGCCTTCTTGGTAGGTAGTTCAACAAAGCCGATACCACTATGGTCATTATGTTTGTGGGTAGTACATGGAATAATAGTGTGATGACCTTGCTCGTAAAATACAAAACCAAAACCTTTCCATGCACATCAATGCAGGAAGGTGTTGGCGAAACAGTGATTGGTGAGTGACTGGAGGTCAGCAAAAAAGGGGTGGGTTTGTGACAGTGGTTCAGGTTTATAAGTGGAAGTATCAAGTCCCCCATAGGTGAGATTGGTGTGAAGGTGGGGAGGACCATAAAGGAGACGCTCTCCTATGTGGTGATCATAGTGAGGGTGTTGGTGAATGCTTCCATACTCTTGTGGAGTAAGGAATGTGTTGACATTATATAGGTAATACTCCCCCAGAGTGAGGCATTGAGAAACACCTTCCAAGGGATCAATGATCGATATGTGGGTAGCGGGGATAGATGATGTGTTAGAGATTGGATTGGAGGTAGAGTTACCTGATTGGGAGGCTGACAGGTCAGTCGTGGAGGTCATGGCAATGGTAGGAATGGAGGATTTAGGTGTGGTTGAGGTAGTAACGGAATTGGTGGGTGGAGGTGTAGGTAAAGAGGAAGTGGTCATGGATGAAGACGCCTTAATGGGTACAAGCATGTCACTGGGTTGGTAAAGCATGTTGTAGGTTTTAAAAGGTGATGGGTAAGCCAGAATGGTATAAGTGTGCCCTTTATGCTCAAACTTCACACAACGATGCAAAGTGGAAGGAACGTAACCCATAACATGAATCCATGGTCTACCAAGCAATAGGTTATATTGAAATTCCCCCTCCAAGACATAAAATAAATCTGGAATAGTATGGAGGCCTATGGGAACATGGAGGATGACGGTGCCAAGTGTATAGGTGATATCATCATTAAATGAATGCAACAGACAATGTAACATCCTCATTTTAGAACATTAGAACAAGATTTTTTTTTTTGATAAGTGATTTCTAGTTCTAAATACATAATTTAGAACTCACAGATCATAACAATCATTCTTATAACAGATAACCATATGCAGCTGTAATGACTCGGTGTACCACCGATCTATTCATTCCATGACTCGGTGAACTACCGATCTATTCATGGGTATCATAGAGTTGGCGTTTTTATCTGAACACTTCACTCTTGCGGTTCTCTTCCCTAATCTGGGATTTTAGAATGCTCTGTCCAAGGAACCTATCTGAATAATTGTTACCATCATTCATCGGCATCACGTCCCTTGGACTAGGTGACATAGGACAACGCAATCAGCAGCTTGTGATACTTTGGCCAAAGATTTGAAACATACTATTCATGTCTCATATTCCTTGACAGCATACTCGTCAATCTAGAATACGTCCTTCACCCCACTCTGATGTTATATAGAATGTCTTATACTGACTTCTGTCAGCCTCCCCTATCCCAAGTTATTCACTCAGGAACGGGTTAATATCATAACACACGTTATAAGGATGCTCTTGAAGACTAGGGATAAGCTGACATACTGGGTCAACCACTGTTAACCCCATGTGTCAAGGTACCCCGAGTCTCAAAGGGCTGCCTCATAGCATGTCTATGGTCCTAACCGGTCCCAAAGGAAAATCTTGTTCGAGTTTCAGGTGTAAATCTTAACGATCAATGCAAAAGGGTGTTTCCATATGTCACCTGCATTGTTGTATCCTCGAGAAGATCCTAATCTTCTCGAAGGTACAACCCTGTAGTTGACATGTGTCAACATCCTACAAAACTGCCTCGGAAAGATTTACATAACTTCAAAAAGTTACTTAAGTTGAGTTGAATTTGTATTAAAGGCCCTCCTAACTAGATAGTCCTTTTCCCACCCAAAATTTCATACCATTGAGTTGCCTTACGTAGTTAAGTTCAATTTCACAGAGAGAAGTTTAATAAGATTTGAGACCTCGTCAAGGTGTCCATCGGTTCCTAATAATCTTATTCCTCAAAATTGGGCAATAGCCCTAAGTTCTCTCATAAGGAAGCTAACTAAACATGTAAGGGTTTATATCAACTCCGAAGACTGAGATTTATCTTACTGATTGTTATAAGACATGGTGATTTAAAACCATCAATTACGTTGCCTTGACTTAGATCAATGTTAGGAAGTAATAGAATACTCTTCCTGTTATAGCTACATATCAGGGCGTAGTTTAACCTTAACTTCCCTAAAATGCAGTGGTCTAATTCCAATTTAGCCTTATTCATAATATAAAAGAATTACTATTCAATCATGAAGTATTCGGTTACATAATTTTTACAAGGCTTACTTAGAGAATCCAACTAGCTCCCATGGCATACAGTAATAAAAATGCACTCTCATTCATTCAGACCTAAGAAGTTCAATCCAACAAATAAAAATGCAGCCACATAAGTAACAATCTCCCCATTTCATTTATTTCCAGGCCATACAATTACAACTTATGCACTTCGGCACATTTGATACAATAATCAACAGCAAAAGAATATCTTTCTCCTATAGTACAATTAGAGAAATCAAGTTGGAATTCATCATAAAAACTAGATTAAACAATCTGAGCATCATATCAGATCTACGTGCCTTTACCACTTACGATGTCCATCTGCAAAAATTGCTAGCACAGGTCAGTTCAGTGAACTGAGCATGATAAGCACTAATTCTTAAAACAATTGCATTCCACCAATTGTTTTCATTAAACAACCTGTTTAAATGAAATCATTTCATCAAATCCTTAAACATGAATCAGGCTATTCATCTTTCTACAATTCTAATATGACTTTAAAACATAACTCATATTATAGCTGCCAGTTAAACTTAAATATTTTCAGATGATTCATCATATATTAGAGACTAAGAAGAAACAAAATGAATCTACAATATCCATCCATCTGAAAACCAAGGACAGTAATAATCCAACAAAATTACTCCATTCAAGAATGAATTCCTACCAGTACGTGTATCCAACAGATGTGCATTTAAAAATTCAAGCTAAGACAAATTATAACCTCCAGCAAGTTCAACTGACGGGATTCCTTTAAACTCATAGCATTATTTCAATGACATTGATAAGTATACCAACTTCTACTACAATACTAATTTTATAAAAGTGGATAACCAAATAACTCAAACAGGGTAATAATATAACTGTAGATAAGGAAAGAAGACTTCTGTCAAGAGTCAGTACTTACCATTCTCTCCTCATAAATTTAACAGTCTATTCATCTTATACCCGTACCGTTGAGTTCTCATAGAGATACAAAAGAAGGGAGCACTCATAATTTCCAGACAAGGGAGAGAATATTTTCTTATTCCAAAAGTCCTATATCAACATATACTTTACAACTTAAGAGAAAGAAACAGAGGCATTTAGATCTCCATTCCAAACAAGTTCAGGACTGTACCAACTTCCCAGGAGTAATGCATATACATTCAATCTTGAATTCAATTAGGGAAGAAAGAGAAAGTAAGAAAATCAACACCCAAGTTTACCATTAGCTCTAATCTGGTAAAACTATTTAATAGGTCGTCCTTAGATTCCTAGGGTCTTGAAATTGCTCATTAACAAAAGCCACAGATTGTTATAAATGAAATACATATACGTTCAAATATCAGTCCACAATCCTGCTCCAAATAAAACAGTCTACCCTTCACCCAGGACTCGAATCATTTTAGACTACGAGTGAGGGTAACTGCTATCATTACTTACCAATAGGTAACACTAACTATTTACACTGGATAATTCATTATTGCATTCAAGGATACCAAACAAGTAGCACTTCCAGTGTTAATAGAAGAATTCTATTGACAAATTTCAAGGTCACTACAGGAAACATCAACACAGTCATTCATATTCTAAAATAAAACTAATTTCCATTCGTGCAGACCTAAGATCACCCACAAACTGATAGGAAACGGGGTTCATCAGGTAATTTTCACTGGGTCCCAACTGTGTTCTAATATCCAAGTGAAAATCACAAAGAAAACAACAGCTACACCAAATGTTTCATCATTTTCATAACCCATAATCAATGAACATCCATACCCTTTTCAACAGAGATACAGGCTTGTGTTAAAACATATTTCTTACGCATGCAAATAAACTAGTTGAGCTCAATAGAAGGAACTACAGTTTCATCACAATCCAACTATATATTCACCTAAAGCTGTCAAGCAATTAAAAAAGCTCATATGACCAAGCAATAATCAATAAACCAACCAAATTAGACACAACAATTCTTTCCGTGTCATTCTTCAAACATGAAATCATCCAACACAATGTCTAACATGGTACAGTTAGGAACTCATTACCTCAGTCGAACAAGAGACAAGGAAACAACATATACAGAAGTCGAACCCATATGTAATCATAGCAAACACTTCTACAGAAGTCAAACCCATAATGTAATCACAACAAACACTTCTACAGAAGTTAAACCCATAATGTAATCAAAACAAGGAGAGAAGATAAAAGAAGTAGATTTCAACAGGGTCTACGTATAACCAGGGATTCCCAAATCATCAAGAAAGAAGAAAACCAATACATTACTACCATCCAAGCCACCTGTACGAAAAAAATCATCTGAATAGAGTTGTTCTAATGAAAGCATTTAAAGGAAAGCAATATTTTTAAAAGTTAGGGCCTATCATGCCTGATAGTGTCGCTTAAAAATTCAAAGAAGACCTTTGTATGTGCTCACACCTTCTCTTCTTCTTCCACGAAAGATTAAACAACAAAATATTGTTACCTCCATGCCTTATATACTTTCCCCGACAGAGAAGGAAGCTAGAAACTCTCAAAGTTTCCATGCAACACAGAGTAGACGACTAGTTCGAAGAACCAGTGCTCAAGCAGAGTGAAAAATGGTATGCATGGAAAACAAAACAAGCCAAACAATACTCCATTTGCATGCCTTCCCAAGCAATCCACGCTCGGAACCAAAGTTCATTAATTGCATTTACTTCCATCCTCCCACCTATTTTCCATTGCCACCGACCGCCAAAATTGGTGATCGCCAAAAGAAAACAAACAAACATTCCCATACTTGGTGATACTACCACGTCAGGTTACATTAGCCATTTGCAACCTCCGCCAAACCTGACAGCATTCCAAGTCCTTCAACCTTATCCCCCTCATAAATGCCATGGAAACCACTGCCCATGACTCGCGACCCTTCTTAGGTCCCCCTCCATTCTTTTCATTAGTTAAGATAGGTTAGAAACATAGGTTAGATCATAGGGTAAGGCATTAGTCTCACTTCCATAGTGCTAGGTGTAGTTAACTCTTAGGAGCATTAAGCTTATAGTTTAGGGCTAGGTTAGATTAGTAATTATTTTAACCAATAGGTTATAGTTTAGGTTAAGATTATTAACCTTAACGAATCTAGTCTAGGTCTCCAAAATAGGACCAATCAGTGTTAGAGTCCATACAGGGTAAAACATTCCTGTAAAGGATTCTATTTGGCATCACTAAATTAAGCTTTTGGTATAACCTAAACATCTTACCTGGCTTAAGGTCCAGGCCTTTCCAGATGTTATGATACCTGGAACCACATCCCATTTATCATGATCAGCCTGAGTTAAACTCCGGGATTGATCATTCAAAACTCAATCAGACCCTGAAACTTTCGTAAGGTCAATAAATTTTGTTCATCCTGAATAAACTTAAAACATTCCTTGGATCAATGTAACTGATCCAAGGCTGAGTCATAAAGGTGGATAAATCCACAATTCATCCAGAAATCAAATTGAACTCAAGTGCAAAGAATGAAAGAAACAAAAGAGTCCAAGCATATTCCGGCTCAGTCAAGATCTTCAAGAGCAAAGAGGATACAATCCATATCAAGCATGACTTCCCAAAACCAAAGGAACATGTCCTTATACAGAAGAAATCATATATCAACACTTGAATTGCTCAGGAGAAAGTAACAACAGTTCAGGGTGTTACATGCTTCCCTCCTAAAAGATTCATCGTCCCGATGATTACATCCTTTGATTTATCTTCAGGTCAATCAATTTATTAGTTCACAAAACAATGACTATTTCCAACTTGAATAATTCCAGAAATCAATGTCATGATACAATTTATTCAACCTGAATAATGTTTGCCTCAAAGCTGGCTTACATAAAGATATGAAAAAGATAAATTCATAATAAATAATTTTTTTTTTCAGTCATCAGATTCCATTCTGTTAAAAAAGAAAGGGAAAAGCAATTTTCATCTCTTCCAGATTTTCCCAAGTTGCACTTTCTTCGTTAAACTGGTCCCACTGGACCTTACATTGCTGTATTTCATGATTTCTCAAATGCAATTGGCGAGTTTCCAGCACTCGTGTGGGTTTAACCACGATTATCCCTGGGTCTTGGACCTGCAAGGAATTCCAATTTAAAACATGTGACAAGTCTGAAACGTATTTCTTAAGCAAAGAAATATGGAAAACATCATGCATGTGAGACAAAGTAGGTGGTAATGCTAATTGGTAAGCTACAGGATTGATTATTTTGACAATTTTGAAAGGTCCCACATAACGAGGTGACAACTTGGCAGCCTTGCCAAAAGTTATAGAACTCTTTCTTGGTTTAACACGAAGAAAAACCTTTTCACCAAGCTCAAACTTTTGGTCAACCCGCTTTAGGTCAGCATAGCTCTTCTGCCTATCTGCTGCTTCTTTCAATCGTTCACGTATCATTTTAACTTGTTGTTCCATTTCAGTGAGGATTTCTAGTCCAATTACCACTCTATCCTCAATACTGTCCCAACTAACAGGGGTTCTGCACTTTCTTCCATAAAGTGCCTCAAAAGGTGCCATTTTAAGAGAAGAGTGATATGTGTTGTTGTATGCAAACTCAACTAATGGGAGATACTCTTCCCATTTATACTGTTGATCCATGCAATACATTCGTAACATATCTTCCAACACCTGATTTACTCTCTTAGTTTGTCCATCCGTTTCTGGATGATATGCAGAACTGAAGTTTAGTTTAGTTCCAAGAGCTGCATTAAGCGTTTGCCAAAATCTTGATGTCATTCTAGGATCCCTGTCAGATATAATCAATTCTGGTACTCCATGTAACCTGAAAATTTCATGCACAAATCTTTTGGCTAACACTGGAGAATCATCCTTTAGATTTCTAGTGATGAAATGAGCTACCTTTGTTAGTTTTTCTACAACTACCAAGATAACATCATGTTTATTTTTCGACATAGGCAGCCCTTGTACAAAATCCATGCTTATTACTTGCCATTTATACTGCGGTATGCTATGGGGATATAATAGACCAGCAGGGTGCATGTGTTCTGCCTTAACCCGCTGACATTCCAGACAATGAGTCACAAAATCTATAACATCCTTTTTCATTCCTTTCCAGAAGTATTGTTGTTTTAGATCAGCGAGCATTTTAGTAATACCCGGGTGTCCAGAGAAGGGTGAATTATGAAATTCAACTAACAATTTCTTTCTCAAATCATTCAGCAAAGGTACGTATACTCTATTTCATAACGTAAGATTCCTTCATTATCAAAATGAAAACCTTTATACCTTTCATCTTTTGGTTCTGCAGCAAGTGCTGCTTTTACTTGCTGAAAGTATATATCAGATTCTGAGGCGCTTTTTACCTCATCTTTAAACTGAGTTCTTAATGTTATAAGAGCAAAAATGTGCTTCCTACGACTTAGAGCATCTGCTACTCTATTCTCTTTTCCTTTGATGTAGCTAATATCAAAATCATATTGAGACAAAAACTCTAACCACCTTCGCTGTCTTGCATTTAGATTAGGCTGAGTGAAAATATATTTCAGCCCTAAATGATCAGTTTTCAACTCAAAAGGCTTCCCAAGTAAATAGTGTCTCCAAACTTGAAGCGCATGAACAATTGCAGCAAGCTCTAAATCATGAGGGGCATAATTCAGCTCATGTAACTTAAGTTTTCTACTTTCATAAGCTATGACATGATCATTTTGTAACAAAACACCTCCAAGGCCTTCCCCAGAAGCATCCGTTACAACAGTAAAGTTCCCATTAGGGTCCGGTACAGCTAATATAGGTGCTGAAGTCAACTGACTTTTTAAACTTTTAAAAGTAGTTTCACACTTATCATTCCAAATAAATTTCCTATCCTTCTTCTGTAATGAAGTTATCGGTGCAGCCACTTTAGAAAAATCCTTAACAAATTTTCTATAATAACCAGCAAGGCCCATGAAGCTTCTTACTTCGTGTACATTCTTTGGTGCAGGCCACTTGGTTATTGCCACTATTTTTGAAGGATCTACTGCAATTCCTTCTTTACTAATGACATGACCCAAATAGTGAACTTCAGTATCAAAGAAAGAACATTTGGATAACTTACCGTATAACTTTCTTTTTCTCAAAATTTCCAAAACTATCTTCAAATGCTCATTGTGCTCTTCAACACTTTTAGAATATATGAGAATATCGTCCAAGAATACAAGCACAAACTTGTCCAAATATTCTTGAAAGATATTATTCATTAAGTTCATAAAAGCTGCGGGTGCATTAGTTAATCCAAAGGGTAGAACCATGAATTCATAATGTCCGTACCTGGTTCGGAAAGTTATTTTATGAATATCTTCTTCCTTAATTCTTAATTGATGGTACCCAGATCGAAGATCTATCTTGGAATAAACCGATGCTCCATGCATCTGATCAAACAGATCGTCAATTCTTGGAAGTGGGTATCTATTCTTGATTGTTGCTTTGTTTAACATCCGATAATCAATACACAGTCTAAGTGTTCCATCTTTCTTCTTCACAAATATTACTGGCACTCCCCAAGGTGAAACACTTGGCCTAATCAAACCTTTAGACAAAAGTTCTTGCAATTGTGCCTTAAGATCAACTAACTCTATAGTAGTCATCTGATAAGGTGCCTTAGAAATAGGTTCCGTCCCTGGTTTGATTTCAATGGTGAAGTCAAATTCCCTTTTGGGTGGTAAACCTGGTAATTCCTCCGGAAATACATCCTTGAAACTTTGCAACAGTGGGTATCATTTCATGGAATCGCCGTCTTCTTCTAAAAATTTAGATATATTTACTGCATATAAGGTACATCCTTTGTTCTTAGCCTTTTTAAGTTGCATAGCTGACAGTTTCCTAACTACAATTTCCCGTTTCACACCTTGAATCTCTGTTGTTTTCAGCCGATCATCTAAACATCTTATATTATTTTCAAAGTATTCTACTTTTGCTTTATGGTCAGATAACCAATTGATGCCGATGACAACGTCATAGGATCCCAAAGGTGCAACATAGAGGTCAACTTCCATGGAAAAGTTAGGTAAGTCAAGGACTGCCCCAAAAAGACACATACTCACTGTATGAACAGAGTTATTACCATACTGTACAGTCCAAGATTTATCCATTTTTCCAGCTTTTCTTTTAAGTTTAGAAGTGAGTTTACTAGAAATAAAACATTCAGTAGCTCCTGTATCAAAAATAATAGTGACAGGTATGCCAAATAACTTACCCAGAACTTCTATAGGTGTCACTTGCTTTTCAGCTTGCTTGTCTGCTACTGCAGCATGTATCTTATGCTGCTGATTACGATCATCTTTCTTCAAAGGGCACTGATTTGCATAGTGGTCTTTGCCACAATTATAGCAGCCTCCTACAGGTCCCTTTTTAGGCTCAAAATTACTTCCAGCCTTAAAATTATCACGTTGTCCTCCATAGGGCTTCTGCCCATTGTTATAATTCTTGGCAAAACTATCCCTTACATTTCCAGCAGGTTTATTCGATGTCGTTTTCTTATTATTATCCACTGGAAACTTACTTCTATTTCCAAACTTTTTCCATGGCCCCTTCTTGGGTGCAAGTGAAGTTGAAGAAGGGTTTGCAATCTTCTTCCGCACTTCCTCTTTATGAGCAGAAATAGCCTTTAATTTCTGTTCTTGCCTTATGGCTTTTTCAACAACCCCTTCCATAGTGGTTGGGCTGTGAACATCGACCTCTCCTCCTATCACGGGATTTAGTCCCATGATGAATTTTTGTATTCTGAACTTCTCGTCAGTTTGATACTGCGGTACATACTTGAGGAGTTTCATAAACCGCTCCCAGTATTCAGTTACAGTTAGCTTTCCTTGAACTAAGTTCTGGAATTCTATCATTTTCTGATCATAGAAAAGTTGTGGCAGCCAACGTTGCCTAAAATAGCCTTTAAATTGATCCCAAGTAATATTGGTCTCATCAATATTTAGCTCAGCTTTACGGCTGTCCCACCATGAAGATGCTTCATGGGAAAGCTGATAGGCTCCCCAAATAGCTTTGGTTTCCTCTGAGAAGTTTCTTATTGCAAAGTACTTCTCCATCTCGCTGAGCCAGTTCTCAGCTCCATCTCCTAATGTGGTGCCATCATATTTAGGTGGACTTATCCTTTTTATATCATTAGTGAGTTCCGCTGCCAACCTGGCCTTTTTGTTTTCTAGTTGGACAGGTACATTTCCAGTGTTATTACCAACACCCATATCAGGGTTGTCCTCAGGAGGTAGCTGATTGTTGTTACCAGCTTCATCATCCTCCTCATTTCCCATTACTTGCTGTTCAAGTACAACCAAACGATCTCTTGTGTCCAATAGGGCAGCAAGGATCTCATCAAGTTTTTGGGTTGTTACCACCCTTCCCTCTGGTGGAGCGTTGTTCACAACATTCCCCCTTGTTCTAACCATTTTCTGTTACAAGAAAATTCAGGTTTTTATCAGATTATGGACACAATAGGTCCAAGAGCTGCAACCTTCAGCTCTGATACCAAGATGTAACATCCTCATTTTAGAACATTAGAACAAGATTTTTTTTTTGATAAGTGATTTCTAGTTCTAAATACATAATTTAGAACTCACAGATCATAACAATCATTCTTATAACAGATAACCATATGCAGCTGTAATGACTCGGTGTACCACCGATCTATTCATTCCATGACTCGGTGAACTACCGATCTATTCATGGGTATCATAGAGTTGGCATTTTTATCTGAACACTTCACTCTTGTAGTTCTCTTCCCTAATCTGGGATTTCAGAATGCTTTGTCTAAGGAACCTATCTGAATAATTGTTACCATCATTCATCGGCATCACATCCCTTAGACTAGGTGACATAGGACAACACAATCAGCATCTTGCGATACTTTGGCCAAAGATTTGAAACATACTGTTCATGTCTCATATTCCTTGACGACATACTCGTCAATCTGGAATACGTCCTTCACCCCACTCCGATGTTATATAGAATGTCTTATACTGACTTCTGTCAGCCTCCCCTGTCCTAAGTTATTCACTCAGGAATGGGTTAATATCATAACACATGTTATAAGGATGCTCTTGAAGACTAGGGATAAGCTGACATACTGGGTCAACCACTGTTAACCCTATGTGTTAAGGTACCCCAAGTCTCAAAGGGCTACCTCATAACATGTCTATGGTCCTAACCAGTCCCAAAGGAAAATCTTGTTTCAGTTTTAGGTGTAAATCTTAACGATCAATGCAAAAGGGTGTTACCATATGTCACCTGCATTGTTGTATCCTCGAGAAGATCCTAATCTTCTCGAAGGTACAACCCTACAGTTGACATGTGTCAACATCCTACAAAACTACCTCGGAAAGATTTACATAACTTCAAAAAGTTACTTAAGTTGAGTTGAATTTGTATTAAAGGCCCTCCTAACTGGATAGTCCTTTTCCCACCCAAAATTTCATACCATTGAGTTGCCTTACGTAGTTAAGTTCAATTTCACAGAGAGAAGTTTAATAAGATTTGAGACCTCGTCAAGGTGTCCATCGGTTCCTAATAATCTTATTCCTCAAAATTGGGCAATAGCCCTAAGTTCTCTCATAAGGAAGCTAACTAAACCTGTAAGGGTTTATATCAACTCCGAAGACTGAGATTTATCTTACTGATTGTTATAAGACATGGTGATTTAAAACCATCAATTACGTTGCCTTGACTTAGATCAATGTTAGGAAGTAATAGAATACTCTTCCTGTTATAGCTACATATCAGGACATAGTTTAACCTTAACTTCCCTAAAATGCAGTGGTCTAATTCCAATTTAGCCTTATTCATAATATAAAATAATTACTATTCAATCATGAAGTTTTCGGTTACATAATTTTTACAAGGCTTACTTAGAGAATCCAACTAGCTCCCATGGCATACAGTAATAAAAATGCACTCTCAATTCATTCTGACCTAAGAAGTTCAATCCAACAAATAAAAATGCAGCCACATAAGTAACAATCTCCCCATTTCATTTATTTCCAGGCCATACAATTACAACTTATGCACTTCGGCACATTTGATACAATAATCAACAACAAAAGAATATCTTTCTTCCTATAGTACAATTAGAGAAAACAAGTTGGAATTCATCATAAAAACCAGATTAAACAATCTGAGCATCATATCAGATCTGCATTCCTTTACCACTTACGATGTCCATCTGCAAAAATTTCTAGCACAGGTCAGTTCAGTGAACTGAGCATGATAAGCACTAATTCTTAAAACAATTGCATTCCACCAATTGTTTTCATTAAACAACCTGTTTAAATGAAATCATTTCATCAAATCCTTAAACATGAATCAGGCTATTCATCTTTCTACAATTCTAATATGACTTTAAAACATAACTCATATTATAGCTACCAGTTAAACTTAAATATTTTTAGATGATTCATCATATATTAGAGACTAAGAAGAAACAAAATGAATCTACAATATCCATCCATCTGAAAACCAAGGACAGTAATAATCCAACAAAATTACTCCATTCAAGAATGAATTCCTACCAGTACGTGTATCCAACAGATGTGCATTTAACAATTCAAGAAAAGACAGATTATAACCTCCAGCAAGTTCAACTGACGGGATTCCTTTATACTCATAGCATTATTTCAATGACATTGATAAGTATACCAACTTCTACTACAATACTACTTTTATAAAAGTGGATAACCGAATAACTCAAACAGGGTAATAATATAACTGTAGATAAGGAAAGAAGACTTCGGTCAAGAGTCAGTACTTACCATTCTCTCCTCATAAATTTAACAGTCTATTCATCTTATACCCGTACCGTTGAGTTCTCATAGAGATACAAAAGAAGGGAGCACTCATAATTTCTAGACAAGGGAGAGAATATTTTCTTATTCCTAAAGACCTATATCAACATATACTTTACAGCTTAAGAGAAAGAAACAGAGGCATTCAGATCTCCATTCCAAACAAATTTAGGACTGTACCAACTTCCCAGGAGTAATGCATATACATTCAATCTTGAATTCAATTAGGGAAGAAGAGAAAGTAAGAAAATCAACACCCAAGTTTACCATTAGCTCTAATCTGGTAAAACTGTTTAATAGGTCATCCTTAGATTCCTAGGGTCTTGAAATTTCTCATTAACAAAAGCCACAGTTTGTTATAAATGAAATACATATACGTTCAAATATCAGTCCACAATCCTACTCCAAATAAAACAGTCTACCCTTCACCCAGGATTCGAATCATTTTAGACTACGAGTGAGGGTAACTGCTATCATTACTTACCAATAGGTAACACTAACTATTTACAATGGATAATTCGTTATTGCATTCAAGGATACCGAACAAGTAGCACTTCCAGTGTTAATAGAAGAATTCTATTGACAAATTTCAAGGTCACTACAGGCAACATCAACACAGTCATTCATATTCTAAAATAAAACTAATTTCCATTCGTGCAGACCTAAGATCACCCACAAACTAATAGGAAATGGGGTTCATCAAGTAATTTTCACTGGGTCCCAACTGTGTTCTAATATCCAAGTGAAAATCGCAAAGAAAACAGCAGCTACACCAAATGTTTCATCATTTTCATAACCCATAATCAATGAACATCCATACCCTTTTCAACAGAGATACAGGCTTGTGTTAAAACATATTTCTTACGCATGCGACTAAACCAGTCGAGCTCAATAGAAGGAACTACAGTTTCATCACAATCCAACTATATATTCACCTGAAGCAGTCAAGCAATAAAAAAGCTCATATGACCAAGCAATAATCAATAAACCAACCAAATTAGACACAATAATTCTTTCTGTGTCATTCTTCAAACATGAAGTCATCCAATACAACGTCTAACATGGTACAGTTAGGAACTCAATACCTTAGTCGAACAAGAGACAAGGAAACAACATATTCAAAAGTTGAACCCATATGTAATCACAGTAAAAACTTCTACAGAAGTTGAACCCATAATGTATTCATAGAAAACACTTCCACAGAAGTTGAACCCATAATGTAATCACAGCAAAGAGAGAAGATAAAAGAAGTAGATTTTAACAGGGTCTACGTATAACCAGGGATTCCTAAATCATCAAGAAAGAAGAAAACCAATACATTGCTACCAGCCAGGCTAACTATACAAAAAAAAATCATCTGAACAGAGTTTTTCTAATGAAATATTTTAAAGGAAAGTAAGATTTTTAAAAGTTAGGGCCTATCATGCCTGATAGTGTCACTTAAAAATTCAAAGAAGACCTCTGTATGTGCTCACACCTTATCTTCTTCTTCCATGAAAGATTAAACAACAAAATATTGTTACCTCCATGCCTTATATACTTTCCCCAATAGAGAAGGAAGATAAGAACTCTCAAAGTTTCCATGCAACACAGAGTAGACAATTGGTTCAAAGAACCAGTGCTCAAGCAGAGTGAAAAACGGTATGCATGGAAAACAAAACAACCAAACAATACTCCACTTGCATGCCTTCCCAAACAATCCACGCTCGGGAACCAAAATTTAATTAATTGCATTTACTTCCATCCTCCCACCTATTTTCCATTGCCACCGACCGCTAAAATTAGTGATCGCCAAAAGAAAACAAACAATCATTCCCATACTTGGTGATACTACCACGTCATGTTACATTAGCCATTTGCAACCTCCGCCAAACCTAAAAGTATTCCAAGTCCTTCAACCTTATCCCCCTCATAAATGCCATGGAAACCACCGCCCATGACTCACGACCCTTCTTAGGTCCCCCCTCCATTCTTTTCATTAGTTAAGATAGGTTAGAAACATAGGTTAGATCAGAGGCTAAGGCATTAGTCTCACTTCCATAGCGCTAGGTGTAGTTAACTCTTAGGAGCATTAATCTTATAGTTTAGGGCTAGGTTAGATTAGTAATTATTTTAACCAATAGGTTATAGTTTAGGTTAATATTATTAACCTTAACGAATATAATCTAGGTCTCCAAAATAGGACCAATGAGTGTTAGAGTCCATACAGGGTAAAACATTCCTGTAAAGGATTCTATTTGGCATCACTAAATTAAGCTTTTGGTATAACCTAAACATCTTACCTGGCTCAAGGTCCAGGCCTTTCCAGATGTTACAATACTTGGAACCACATCCTATTTATCATGATCAGCCTGAGTTAAACTCTGGGATTGATCATTCAAAACTCAATCAGACCCTGAAACTTTCTTAAGGTCAATAAATTTTGTTCATCCTGAATAAACTTAAAACATTCCTTGGATCAATGTAACTGATCCAAGGCTGAGTCATAAAGGTGGATAAATCCACAATTCATCCAAAAATCAAATTGAACTCAAGTGCGAAGAATGAAAGAAACAAAAGAGTCCAAGCATACTCCGGCTCAGTCAAGATCTTTAAGAGCAAAGAGGATACAATCCATATCAAGCATGAATTCCCAAAACCAAAGGAGCATGTCCTTATATAGAAGAAATCATATATCAACACTTGAATGCTCAAGAGAAAGTAACAATAGTTCAGGGTGTTACAGATGAGATGTTTATGCATGCAATTTTTAGGTATGCGTGTTTGGTCGAATGCATGGGAGGAGATGATATTAATGCTAGCACCCCCATCGATCATAACACGTCGTACATGTATATTATCAATATGGATGAAGATGAAAAGGGTTGGATCAGGGTCATCAGTATGGTGTAGTGCGATCTCTTCATCTAAGAAGTTGAGGGTGGCTACTTGGTGAGTAGGTGGAGGTGTAGAAGAAGGTGGTAATTTGGTGAGAGAGGCTACATGATAGGGTGTGATAATGGAGGATATGGGTATGGGGTCATTGGGTAAAACCTTAATACATTGAAGAACCTCCATGAGAGATTGATGATGGGATTTAGAAGTTTTGATGTGGTCATATAGGGACATTTTGAGGGAGGATTGGTGTAATTATTTGAGCATCATGAGATGTGTAACCCCATTAGAATAGGATATGTGGGGCCAAAAATAGTGATTTTAGGTGTGGGTATAGATCGTATGTTGGGCATGGGGTTAGTTGGTGGTTCAGTTGCCTTTTCCTTTCCTTTGTCCTTTTGAGCATGGGTAGCAATGTGGATCATGTTGATTTGAGGTGGGGAGGTGGATGAAGTAGGTGATCCATGAAAGGTGTAACGGTACAAAGGGTAGAACCAAGCAGTGAGAAGGAACCTTGTGAAATAAGTTGGACACACTGACATTTTGGTGGAGGTTTGGTGAGTTCTCTGATATGAACCATGTTAATTTCAAATCTCGGAGGTAGCTCTAAGAGTTGTGGGGGTGGAGGTTTTTGTCATTGAGTAAGCAATGAGGGAAGAACTGTGGAAGCCGGTGCTAGTGAAATGGAGTCCTCGTTGAGAAGGTCATCATTGTCAAAGTTTTATTCAGGAGGACACAACTAGACAAGAGTAGATTTCAAAGCTTTACAGTCCTCTACATCATGTCCTGGCACATGATGGTAGGTGAAAAATTTGGTTTTGTTAAACCATTTTGGTTTGGGTTTGAGTGGGTCGTAAGCTCTAAGAGGTGGTAATGTGATGATGGAAGTTTTAAAGAGGTTGGTTAAGATTTTGACATAGGATCCCGCTAGTGGATCACAGTGGGAGGTGAATGTGGGTTTGGGTGCAGGTGTGGCTGATTGTATAGGAAGAGTATTTATAGGAGGGGGAGTAGGTTGGGCTACTAACTTGGTGTGTGGTGTGGTCGTAGGTGTTGGTCGTGTTTTCTTGGGTAGGGGTATAGTAGATGAACTTGAAATAGAGTGTGTGGTTGGTTTAACTACCTTATTAGAGGGTAGCGGATTTTTTCCTTTAGGTTACACCTTCTTGGGTAAAGGTTATATGGGCGTACGATATGTAGAGGGAAAATTGGATGGTGGAAGAGGGCAGGTTACCCATGGGGGTAACCGAGGTGTTGTGGAGGTAGATGGCGTAGGTCGAGTAGGTGGTGTAAGGGAAAGGGAATAAAGTGTCGTGGGCAGTGAAGAATTTATTGACAGTATAAGAGGTATGAGTGGTAAAAAGGGTTATAGGTGTGGGAAGAGGTTGTGTGGGGCACTTGGGTATATTAGAGGTCTGCTAGGGATAAATGGGTTGCTGCATTGTTGGTTTAACAACGGGTGAAGGTTTCTTAGCTAGGGTCAAGGGGTGAGGTCCTAAGATGGAGGGAAAGGGTGAAGGTGATGAGGGTGTGATTGGTGAGGTTGGGGTATAATATCTAGGAGATTGGTTCTTCTGTTTAGGGGCTAGGTTAAGTTTAGTGTTGGTTTTAGAGGACGTAGATAAATCTAATTTGATGGATGGATGAGTAAGTCTATCCATTGGGATGGCCCCTAAAGTAGTAATAGGTTTAGGAAAGGAAGATGATTTAGGTGTGGGTTTGGATGTAGATGCATGTTGGGTTGTGGGTAGAGGTGTGAGTTGAGCCATGAGTGGTATCATGGGGGAATTTGTGATAGTTGTGGTTGTGTTTGGTTTGATCGGTCAAAACACTTTTGGATAGATAATGGAGGTGTCAATGAGTGACATCTATATTTGTGTTGAGATAGGAAGTAGAAGACGTCCCCAAAGTAAGGCTCTATCAACATAATCTAGGAAATTGGCTAAGCGTGAGAATGACACTATTGTGGGTGAGGTCGATGTGGATCCAATGGTGACTACCGTAAAATTTGTTTTAGAAATGGGAAATTCTCTAGCTTCATCCTCTATGGGTAAGGGAGCCGGAAGTAAGTCAGCAAGATCTTGGGTGGCTGATGGAGAATGGTCACCTAGAGGCAATGACATTTCTACTGGATCTTTGATAGGTGGAGGAGTTGATGGGTGCTCCTCTCTGGGTGGAGGAGATGAACAAGAATCTCTCATGGGTCGAAGAGGTACTACTGGTGAAAGTTCTCTAGGTGGAGAAGCCAAAGCTGAAGTGGTCTCGATGTTTATAGAAGGATCCTTCATTGATGAGGAAGGAGACGAAGGGTTTTCCTCTATGGGTGGAGGAATAGGTGAAGTGGGTTCATGTGTAGGCGGAAGACTTCAAGCTAGCATTTCTTCCATGGAAGGAATATGAGGCAATTGGGAAGAAACTGGTGCATCACTGAAAATAGCATGGACCTCGCGGGTATGGCTATCATTAGTTAAGGTCTCTCCAGTTTGATCAAAAGAAGGTGCGTGATTAGGAAATGGTTTCTTAAAGATTTTTAGGTTTTGGTTGGTATGTGTGTTCATATTATCCAAGACTAACTCGTCGTTCTCGATAATTTCCTAGACAATGTTCTTGGAAGAGATGCAATTACCATCATTATGACCTTTTACCTGATGATAGTTGTAGAAATCATGCTCTCTGTACTATGCAGGTGTGGGGTGAGCAGTATCAAAACTAGTGTGCAGTTTTATAGGAGGAAGGGTGATGTCCCTAGTAGGAAGGGTGATTGGGGTGTATTTCTGTTGTTATCATTTGAATTGAAAAGTTTAGACAGGAGAAAGATTAGATGAGGGCTTAGCCTGATTTTATGGATGAGCTGGGCTGGCCTTAAGTACCACTGTGTTAGTGGTTCCCTTGGATTTTGAATAACTATTCTATGGTTTCGAAGAAGAAGAGGTATAATTTGAATTAAATGTCACATTCTTATTTTGTAGTTGGATTTATTTTCTTTAATGGTGTGAATTTCTATTTTTCATGCCATGCTGAATGCCTCATCAAAGGTTCAAAAATTCTGCACCTGCAGGGTCGGTGAAATATGTCTAGCACAAGCCTGCATGAAGAGCTCTATGATTTCAGTTTGTGGTAGTTGGAATGTGATTTGATTGATCAGGCTATGCCAACGAGCAACAAAATCTGTGATAGACTCATCATCATATTGACATGTAGAGTAGAGGTCAGTCATGGTAGCCTTCTTAACAACATTGATGGAGAAGTGATCCAAGAAGGCTTGGGCTACCTGCTTAAATGAGTAAATATAATGTCTAGGTAACCCACTATATCAGTCCAATGCGGGCCCGATCAGAGATAAGGGAAAGTTCCTTAGAAGCAAAGTGTCATCATAGGTGATTAGATAGCACCCATGTTTGAAAGACCACAAATGTTGTTGTGGATCCTTTTTGCTATTAAAGAGGTTAAATTTAGGCATCTCCTAATGTACGAGATATGGATGAATATGAATGGATGGGTGTATGGGCTCATTGAAAATTTCATCTTAAGTTAGAGAGTTGCGCAAGCTAGAAATCGATGCCTCCAGTGTATGATTCTTGTCCATCATCAACTTGATGAGGTCATTGGTAGGTGGTGATGGATAGGTACCTCCTGTAGTTTAAGAGGTTTGGTGTTGGACATATGATGGAGGTGGCATTCTAGTCTATGGTGATGCCACATAGGTAGGTTGAGAATGAGGGAGTGAGATAGGGGTACGTACCCAGAACGAATGATAGATGAAATGGGAGGCTACTAATAGTACATATATGGAGGTGGAAGGGTTGAGGTAACTCTAGTAGCGATGGGGGCTAAGGACTATGGAATAGAATGGACAATGTTTTGAAATGGGGTAGGGGTCATTATCACCGGGGGTGGTTGTGTTGCTATGGGTATGTGTGAGATAATAGGCACAGATGAGGTTATGTTCTAGGTGGTCACAGAAGGTATAGTTGACATTGTGGGTGTGATAGATATAGCAGACATGGTTGTCATAACAGGTATAGGGCCTAGCTATGAAATGATTATGGGAAAGGCAGGTGCGGGAAGCACAAAGCTAGAAGGGATTGACGCAGAAGTAGGAACGAGAGTTGGGGGACAGATACGGGCATGTCATATATCAAATGACTTGAGGCATCTCAAGTGGATGAGTGGGAAAGATAAAACTGTAAGATGATAGGGTTATGGTCAAGGAGTCATGTGAACTCCTCTTCACCTTTGGCGATAGTGATAGGTTGGGTAGGATCCATGGGCAATAGAATGGAATATGGTAAATGACTAGGTGGGAGTGGTTAACAACTAGTGTGGAATATGAGGGTGTTTTCTTTTCTACGAGTCAGCACCATGTGAATGAGTACTGATTTGGTGAGACTGATTTCTTTAAATGACACAGAAATACAGTAAAAACTAGGAAAAACAAGTAGTGGTAGGTGGATTGGGTAAAAATGTGAGCTGGAAAATTGAACAGGCTAACCGATGCTGGTTAGGGTAGACCAATGTCAGTCACACGTAACCGTAGTTGGTCACTATGGAAAAAGAATAGTTTTCCAAAACAAGGCAAAAGGCTAATAATCTGCCAGGTAGATAAGATGCAGATGGATTTTATCTGGACAGAGAAGATGATGAGAGTTACAGAGACTCTAAATAACAAATAATATGAAATAGGTGTCCTTTTGGCTAGGTTAACCAAAAGAATAATAAACCGATGCTAGTTGGGTAAAACTGGTGATGATCAGAGGGTAACCGAGGACGGTCATTCGATCGACACCGGTTACTATGAAACTGAAACAAAGATGAAGAAAATATGGTTGTGATTTAAAATCAAGTGTGGAATCAAACCCAAAATTCTGAGAATGATGAAAATGGGTTCCAAGCACACTCAGACGAAGTTGGAATACATCAACTATGATGAGGAGCTTGCAAGGAAAAACAAAAAAATGAAGAATGTGTCCTCTCACCTCAAAACACAAGCCATGTAGAAACACTAAGAAAAATACTATCCTAAGAGTGCTATTTATTTTATGTTTTTTCAGCTTATGTTATTTATAAGACTAACTCATGAACTTTAGAATAGATTTTTTAGTGAGGAAGGCTTCCTACGAAGAAGGAGAGTTTTTAGGTTATGTTATGGCGGGGGCAGGCTATCCTTTGAGATAATGACTCGACATAAGTAATGAGCTAGGTGCCCACTGTGTTGTGATCTTGTGATCACTTACATATTCTTCCAGGTGAGATTTTGTTTAAGAATGTGTGTATTTTTTAATTTATTGATGTTTGGTAAGACTCAGAGAGAGAGAGAAATAGAGAAAAAGTGCTTTCTATGATAGGTTTGTCAACCATTAGCTGGGCATGACTTCCAGCATATAGGTTGCTCTCATTTAATGTGAGCTAATGTAGTAAAGTAAAATGAAATGCAGTTGATTTTAAGCCCAAATCGAAATATTGAATTCAATGACACAAAAAGATGAACATGAGAGAGTATGATCTTTCACTAATGTTGTACAAAAGAAAGAGAAGAAAAGTTCTTTTTATAGCACCAAAACACAATTTCTTTGAGACAATAGAAAGAAGAGAATATTCCAGGGGAGAAATTTAATGTGATAACCTTTTAGAAAGGAGACAAACATGTAAATTTTGACCTAGGAATGTGTTCATCAGAGAAAACACTTAGTTGAACTTGCACACAAAGTCCACTTGGAAGAACAACATAGGAGCAAAGGTGCGAAGGTATAGGAAGGTGTCATGTGTGGAGGTGTAGAGTCAGACTTTCAGGACTTAGCCAATTTTGGAGATCAGGTCTATTCTTAGATATTGGCGTGCGGAGCACACAAAGTGATGCCGAGACTTGCACACCACTCTTCATGGATATTTTTAAAGGGTATGTCAAATCACTCTTGCATGGGCATAAGCTAAGGATAGATCCACCACTATAGTTAACTATCAGCGATCTATAGATAGCATACTTGCATGTATGGCTATAGTTGTAAAATGCATGTGGATGTTATTAACATACGACCTATTTTTGGTAGAGTTAAAGTGGTGAAGGGCTAGTTCCCCACCCTATATATATGTAATTAATTACCTAGTAAGAGATATATAGAGACACATGCTTTAAAGGATGAGAGATACATGAGTAAATGAGACTAGATAATTGTAACATATCCATGCACACATGTCTAGTATTGTATGAAGCTTTTGTACTGTTGGTATGATGAATATATAAAGAAAATTGGTCGAACAACAGTGTCTGATATGTTTTGTCAATGTATATTATTATTATCATGATGATTTACATTTAAGCGCTTATAGATCTAGTTCAATATAATGATGAATAGATGGATTAGTTTCTAAAATATATATTTATTGCTTTATCATGCTACCATTCTGCTACAACAACACTTAAGAAGGACCCAATACCTTTGTGCACTTCGGGTGAGCACTAAGCCTAGGCTGAGTGATGTGCCAGTGCGACTAGGTGTTAACTAAGAATTCTAGGCTACATCATTGGTTTCATTTCCGGGACCTCTTCAGTTGTTTCAGAATGGTTCTCAATGAAGACATACTGGCTAACTTTTGTGAGTGTTGAAGAATGGATTCATGATCTGGAGGAAGAATACGCATGGAGGTTTGACACTGGATCCAGATTTAGCACACATACTTGGGTAGAGAAGAATCTGTATGATAGTTTGTACCAAAGCTTCCTTGCTATCTTTCTAGTAGAATTATATGAATGGTTGATTGCATATGCATTTAAGTGGAATTGGAGGTATCACACACTTGTTTGGACACAGGAGGAATATCAAACACTATACAATTCTGACCTAATTTTGACTCACGCAGTGGATACCTGGTTTCATGGTGTCCTAAATAGCTATATTCAGGAGTATTCAATTTCAACTTATTCGTGCTTGGAGGTAGCGGAGTTCCAATTCCTATGATATCCTAGAGGGACGTATTTGTAAGGTATTCCGCTGGAAATCAAAATACTAACAGTAATGTTAAACTTGGAAGCTAAACCCATGGAAAGCTAAAAAATCTCCACATGTGGGGCCAGGAAAAAGATTAGTGAAAGATGGTAGAATTAGCAGCAACACTATAGAGGGAAGAGAGGCAGCTGAAGTATGATGAGGCACGCGAGAGGGAATTATTCAAGAAATCAGAAATTGTAGAATGGATGGTGTTGTGGAGAGAGATGGCTCGTGAAGGATTTGCAGCTAATGGGGAGGAAGAAGAGCAAGAGCATCAGGAAATCCCCCATATAGGAAAGCATGACAGAGAACCCTCTTCAGCCTCACATGGAAGCACGCCAGTAGATATGACCTAGGCCACAGGTGCACATCTAAGCCAACCTGCTAACCTAGCCCTTGCGCTTGGTTTTCCAATATCTAGTACAATAGGTAAAATTAATTTTAATTTAGGAAGTGAAAGCGTAGAAATAGGTCAGATAGCAAGTACATCAATGACAACACAGAAAAATTTGTTATTCTTTGGGGGTATGTTTTTAGGCTCATCATTTGCACAAAATATGAGTGCGTCGAGTGTGGGATTCACCTATGGAACTAGGACTACTTCACAGAATGTAGGGGTCCAGTATAGTACCACTGTTAGGACACAGGGGAGTGCATCCACGGGCCCTATTCCAAATCCTGGAGGAGGATTGAGTAGTATGGGAAGTTCTAGTTCTGGTGGTTTGGGTGGTTTTTGAGGAAGAGGAAACCAAGGAGGTTCTAGGTCGGGTGGTCAAGGCTTGCAGCAACCCCAAAACATTTATATGGAGATGTCCCTTCATCTCCTAGAGTATAGAGGTATCAAGGATGCTGCTGAACATGTTCATATGTGTGAAATATTGTGGCACATAAAAGGTATTATGGCCTCTGAGTGCAAGGCACGTCAATTTGCTACTACATTACAGGTGCGTGTGCACAACTAGTATAGGAAGTTTGATCCCAATCAAACCTGTATAGACTATGTAGCATTGAAATATGCTTTCTTAAAAGACTTCCATATCCCAGAGTTTGAGTAGAAGAGTATAAGCACAGTCAAGGATATAAAGCAAGGCACTACTGAAAGTGTACGTGAGTATGATGCCCATTTTAAAATGCTTCTATCCAAACTCTCTTATGACATTCATGCAAGTCCACATGCACAATGGTTTTTCAGAGGATTGATTACCCCATTTCAAAGAGCACTATCGCATAAAACTTGTACCGACCCGCGTAAAGCATTAAAAGCCACTTTACGCGCTGAAGTAACTGGCAATATTGACACTGGAGTTAGTCCATTTTTGGAAGCTCAGATAGTAGCTATGGAAAAATAGTTAGAGAAATTATCAGCAAACACAGCTCATGAAACACGCTCAGGAATTTGGTGTACAAATTGTGAAGTAGAAGGGCACACCAAGGATAGTTTCCCTCAAAGAAATGTACATTCGTTGTTGTTAGACTGTGAGATTTTCCATTTGAATCATGATGCTAGTCACTGCCCCTTACTACAACACGTGATCAGGAAGAATGTATCCTCCTTTTGTAAAATTTATAGGTCCATGACCCATGATACTGAGGACTATAGATTGATTGGCCAGATCCATGATGTCATTGATATTGGGGTAAGATAGGAAAGTGTGGTTGATAATTCTAAGGGGAAGAATGAGCATCAGGATAGGGATTATAATAAAATGCGCTATGACAGGAATGATGGAAGGTTTGAAGGGGTTCGTGAAATGGGATGAGGATATCAAGGTGGATATGGAGGACAAGGCCGAGGTGGAGGAAGGAGTGAATTCCCTCGAGGAACTTTCTATACATGTGGTTCACTTGATCATTATAGGCGTGAATGCCCACAAAATATTTCCTGATCATTTCGTGGAAAGGGGCATAGTTATGAAGAGTTTCTAGACTTGTATGAACATCTCAATAAGTAGCACAAGTAAGAAAACAAGGGTGCAGGGATGGTTAGAAGCCAGTGCATAATAGAGAATCATTAGATGCCCAAGTTAACACCAGAACCTAAGGCAGTAACATTTAAGATAACCACACAATCTAAGGTGGCACGAGCAAGAGAGTTGTTACAACAGAAACCAAAAATCACTAGGGAGGAGGTTTTGCATGCTAGATATCCTGATCCAGCTCATCAGAAAGAAGTCTATCAGGAAACGATGGAGGTTCTTAGAAGCCTTCAAGGTGAGATACAAGGTTTGAAAGAGCAGTCTCGGAAATTAGAGCATAAGGATATAGAACAGGCCCTGACAGATATTGATGACATCAAAGATGTATGTAGAACGTTGCATAAAGAGTATTATTCCTTTATTAGGAAATTGGTTGAAGGGGAATACTCCATGCGTGGGAACTAAGACTAGAAGATAAATACTTCATGTGAATCTTCCCCCCGATAGCATTGATTGTGGAAAGGAGATCACTTTGAATGCTGTTGTGAATAGGTGGTTGTTGAGCAATATCTTGACTGACATAGGTGTGGAAGTAAATGTAATTACATTGGATGCATGGAAACAAATGGGAAAACCCCCATTGCAACCTTCATCTAATGTGTTGTTCATGGAAAATAGAAGGAAAACAACTCCCATAATAGTTTTGAAGGATGCATCTATCACTATACAAGGGGCCAAGTTCACAGGAGACTTTGAAGTGCTAGCGCTTGCAGAAGAAGATAGCTTCCCAACTTTACTTGGGTGCCCTTGGTTGTATGCGAACAATGCTGATTTGAGGTTTAACAAGGGGTATATCAGCTTTGAGAACAAAAAGGAAAGGGTTATAATACCATCGATAGATGGGAAATCCATGCCATATGTGGAACCTTTAAGTGAAGAGGACTTGAATAGAATCTATATACGTGTTATTTGGGACCCAGAGGTCCATGATCCATCTAAGGAAGGAATCCTTCATTGGGAATATTCTCAGTTAATCAGTGATACTACCAGTGTTGCTTGTGATAATTGGGCTCATGGCACTTATGAACTAGTGGGGCATGAAGTTAAGTGCACAGTTGCTCGAAAAAAGGGTTTTCACTCTATTCGGTGTATAGGTCGATCAGTACCCCTCTATACTAGATCTAAACATTTGGCTAGATTCTTACAGGCCATGGAAACAAATTGGGCTGACCAACTTAAATGACAAGATATGTTGTCATATACTTTGGGTGGGATAGCCACACATTGGTCAGTGGTCCACAGGTATAATCTCTTAGAATGGGGAATGATTAGGACCGCCTTATCAACTAGGTTTTCAAGAAGTAATGCACCTACCAAAATTTTCCCTTATCATGGTGATCAACCTACTCAGCATCATAGCCAACAGTGTGAGAGACTCTAGATAGTAGGACAGGAAGCATTTCTGCCCTCACTTTGGGTGCATCAGTTTTATTATACTCTATAAGGTTGTGCGCATGCTTGGTATGTATGTGTTGAATTACATCACAACACTGACAATTGGCAAACTTTGACTGCAAGGATGATCAAAACTTTTGACTTCTTTTCATCTACACCACCAGTGAACACAACTTTAAGCTTTATCAAGTTCTTAACCATGGGAGACAGTGGGAAAGTGGAAGAACTTATTCAAGAATTATTTTGTGAGACAGAGATAGGGGTGCATTTTCCGGATGAAGAAGATGATATCATATTACTTGAGTGCACTTCTCTGGAAAAAGATAAGGGGAAGATGGTTTACATAATTGATAAGGAGGAAGTTGAACACTTGGATGTGGATCATTCACATGGAACATGTGAAGTGTTAGCTAGTGCGGATGTAGATACATGAGCATATCATGAACCTATGAAGACAAAAAGGGTCAATATAGGCACAAAAGATGAACCTAATGAGGTGATAATTGGGGATTACTAGTCAGAATCAAAGGTAGCAAAAATAATAGAGTTACTTTGAGACTATGAGGACTTATTCCCAAGAGGATTCCATGAAATTAAAGGCATGCATATATCACTCAAAGAAATGAATATAAAGCTCAAGGAAGGTGCGCACCCTGATAGGAAGTGGCAATATCAGATGAATCCCAATTTGTGTGAGAAAGTAAAGGAGGATATTGACAAGATGTTGAAATTTGGGATCTTTTGACCATTGGATGAATCAGAATGGATCAGTCCTATGGTGATAAGCATCAAAAAGGATGGTAGGATTTGAATTTGTGTTGATTATAGAGAGTTGAATGCAGCATGTGTTATAGATCCCTTTCCTACACCATTCACAGAGGAAATATTAGGAGTGGTTGGGAATGAGATATATTCATTTATAGATGGGTTTTCAGGGTATCATCAAGTTAGGATTGCCCCGGAAGATCAAGAGAAGACCACCTTCACTATTGAATGGGGAAGATTTTCCTATACTGTGATGCTCTTTGGATTAAAGAATGCAGTTATTGTATTTTCAAGGATAGTGGTACAAGCCTTCAAGGATTTTATTCATAACTTCTTACAGGTCTATCTTGATGATTGGACCGTCTACTGGCTAATTAAGGATCATTATGAAAATTTGTGCTTAGTGTTTGAAAGATGTCGATAGTTGAGTATCTCATTGAACATCAAGAAGTGCATCTTTTCTACTCCCTTTGGCACACTTTTAGGACACATTATCTGCAAGGAAGCGTTGTTGGTTGATCCAGCTAAAGTTGCAGTCATCATAAGCTCGAAAGAGCTAGCCAATCAGTGCGATGTACGCAATTTTTTGGGTCATACAGGGTATTAGAGGAAGTTTATAAAAGGGTATGCAAAATTTGCTGCGACCTTGGAATAATTACTCAACAGAAAAGGTACATTCTACTGGGGAGTCACAACAACGCGCATTTGAGATATTGAAGAAGAAACTTACTACTGCACTTATCTTGTGCTTTCCTTCATGGAATAAACCTTTTCATGTTCATGTGGACACCTCTAGCACAACCATTGGTGCTGTCCTAGCTCAACCAGGAGAAGTTATTGTTGATCATCCCATTTTCTTTGCTAGTAGGAAGTTGACCCCTGTAGAAAAAAATTATACCACTACAGAGTGTGAGGCCTTGTCCATGATTTATGCCTTGCAAAAATTTTGTCAGTATTTGTTGGCCACATCATTTTTGTTTTATACAGATCACATGGCATTAAAGTATTTGGTGAACAAGCCCTTTTACAGGGGCGCATATGCTGATGGATACTCTTATTTTAAGAGTTTGACTTTACAGTTGTGGTAAAACTAGGGAAAAGTAATTCTGGACTAGATCACTTGTCTAGAATTCAATCAGGAGAAGAGGCACAAACAATAGAAGAGACCATGCCTGATGCACAATTGTATAGGTTACAACATGCACCATCGGAATTGGAGGACATTGTTGTCTTTCTAAAGACTGGTATGGCACCAGAAGGCATGAAATATTTAGAGAAGAAGAAACTTGCTATTCGTGTGGCACCATTCATGTTAATCAGTGGTGATTTGTACAAATTAGGTAGAGATGAGGTGTTATGCCATTGTGTATTGGAGCATGAACGAAAGGATAAAAATTGAAGAAGCACATGGTGGTGATGCAACAGTGCACAAGATCCTACTTGTTGGTTTGTGGTGGGAAACATTATACAAGGATTATAAAGAGTATTGTAAGACATGTGACCATTGTCAATGTCTTGGTCGACCAGGACAAAGGGATGAGATGCCTCTACTACCAATTATAAGTGAAAAACCCTTTGAGAAATGGGTAATTGAATTTTTCGGGCCTATTTCACTAGCCACGTGTAGGACTAGATCACGCTGTATCATCACTTGTACAGATTATCTTACCTAATGGGTAGAAGCAACATCTACCAAGGACTGTACAATGGCTATAGCAGCAAGGTTCTTATGGGAGAATGTTCTTATAAGGTATGGTTTTCCTTTAAGTTTAACAAGTGGTAGGGGCACACATTTTTTAAATGAGACAATACAAGTTCTTTTAGATGAGTTTATGGTTTCCCACCATAAGACTACACCCTATCACCCTCAGGAAAATGGGACTGCTAAGGGTTTTAACAAGATTTTGAGCCACACATTGACCAAGATTTGTGATGTTGGATGGAAAGATTGGGATGATAAAGTATCTGTTATTCTTTGGGCTTATAGAACACCATACAAAAGATTGAACAAAACCACACCTTTTCAATTGGTGTTTGGCATGGAAGTTGTTCTTCCTATAGAATTTATGTTACCTTCTTTGTGTATTGCATGTGATGGAGGTCTAGCTGATGAGAAAGCCTTAGAAGAATGGATTGAGAATATGGTTCAACTAGATGAGCATCGAGCCATCGCACGCTGGAGTTAGAAATAGGAGAAAGTACGCAAAAAGGCATGGCATGATCGACACATCAGGGATAAGAAACTTGCGGTAGGACAAATGGTACTTCTGTATGACTCCAAGTTTTTGTGCCATTCAGGAAAGTTGAAGGTGCATTGGTTGGGGCCGTATGTTATCACTCATATACTTGAGTTAGGTGCTTGCTAGTTAGACATAATTGATGGCAAAAGGTTGCCTGGTTACTTTAATGGGAGTAGGTTGAAGCCCTACTATAAATAATTCTTCTTGGTGTTTGTAATAAGGTAGTATTGCCAGATAAATTAGGTTTCCCTTTCTGAATTTCCTTAATGTGTTTCTTTCATCGTCGCTATGCTTTGTCAATTTAGCTCTTATTTGTGTAATAAGCGCACTTCCGCACATGAAGCTAACTACAATACAAAGCATGTTGATGTGTAAAGGACTGTACATCCTTTTCATGTGGGTTGGATTGTTGGTGACTCTCAGGTATATGCTGTGAAGATTTCATGTTGTGGATGTTGAGAAAGAAGGTTGCTAAGGGTAGCTGAAAAAAGATTGCTTCTCAAGATAAGAAAGGATGAAAATGGATGATGGAATGTTGTGACAACCATGGTAACTACCAAGAGATGGTGCAGTGACAAGGTACTCGAGCACTAGAGCGCACACTGAAGAGAAGTCAGTAATAAAGGGTAAAAAGGCACACTAGAAGGTTATAACATTTGGCGCGGAAGGTATACCAAATGGAAATGATAAAATTGGGTAGTAAATGAGGATAATTTGGTAGGTGGAGGAGAAATTAATGTAGTGAAAAGTGGAAATCTATATAAGGACGGGATGTGATTTCATTTTTACCCTTGCAACTACGAGAATTCGTTAAAAAGCCTACACGCGAAGAGCTAAGTAAAGTGATTCAAGTTATGAAGCAAGTGAACCAGGTGTGAAAGACAGATATGTTTATTGGAAGGGATTGAATACCCTAGAAAAAGGGTTTTAACGAAGCAGAGTAATATAATAGAGATAGGGTGCACGATTTTGTGATTGCAAATTAGGGCACGGTTGAATCGAGGTAGGGTTTGAAGCAAACTACTAAAAACTAACAACAAATGGTTTAGAAAACAAAACCCAGAGAGAAGAATGGCACCAAAGAAGAAAGCAACACCAGTAAAAGAAAAGAAGAAGGTAGTAGTAGAAGAAGAGGAAGAGATGGCCCCGGAAAGGAATTTTTCAAAAATGTAGTACCTTGAGGAAGTAATTGTGGGCCAGGAATGGGATACCCACATACGACAGAGTAAGATAAGTGAATATAATCACCGGACCAATGAAAACTAGAAGAAATTAGATGACTTGCTCACTTCCTGAATGAATAGGTGAACTGAGGATGGCATGCCAATATATGATGATGCCGGGGAAAGGATATGTCGACACTAAAATTTTCCTCCATAATTTCTATTTCATTAATGTATGTATTAGGAATAGGATGTTGTTAAGTATAATTAGTAGTAGCGTCTGATAGAAGATAACGGTGCTGGTGTTGCCAATAATGTGGAGTACGGTAACAGTCAAAGTACAATAGGAATGTTGTAAAAAGTAAATATTTGTCGTAAGTGGTCCAGTAATGTTAAAATGTCAAAGTTTGGGTAATTAGAGAAGTAGGGTCTACATGATTAGGAATTAGAAATATTATATTGGTAATAAGGACAAGGAGTGAGGTCATAAATATTTTGTGTATTTTATTTGTAAAAATTCTAAAAATATGGAACCCATGTAAAATGATAAGGTTTATCTTATCTTAAGAGATAAGCTTACATGTACAGATAAGAGTTAAGGTATGGAATATGATTTGTCAGAGTAGATTTCTTATCCTATCTTAGAGATAGGATGGATAAGCCTGGAATTTCTATAAATAGAGAGGCCACCCCCCTCATTTAGCATAGAAATAAGTAGTGAGAAATATTGTAGGAAGTGTGCAAAGGAAGCCATCAGTTAAAGGTGTGTTGAAGAAGCCATCAAGAGGTGTAATTGTAAAGTTTCTCCCATAGTCTTGTTGAAGTACCTCATGGGTGAGATTGTAACAATTTCATGTTAATATTATAATTTACTTTGATATTTCAGAGTTGTCATCATTCTGTCTTATCATAGTCGATGGTATTCTTGTGTTCGGTTGTTGTTTTGTTTCCAGATTACATCCACCAAACTAAAGGCTGTGAATTAGTAAATAATCATAGCATGAGGAGTTCCCAGTGAAGAATTATCATAGTGCAGGATTGGTGATGACATTTTGGTTCCATTGCTGGGACCATTCCTCGTTGGTGGATTTTCTGGAGAGATATTCCCACTTAGTCAAATATCAATTAGAGGGTAACCTTGTTTTTACTTTGCATAGTAGTTACCGTGGTAAAGTCATTTTTACTGTGAATAGTAGTTACCATGAGAAAGTCATTTTTGCTGTGAATAGTATTTATCACATTAAAGTCACTTTTTACCGTGAATAGTATTTACCATAGTAACTTCACTTTTTACCATGAATAGTGTTTACCACAGTAAAATCAGTTTTTACCGCAGTAAGTCAAGTTTTACCATAGTTTACCATGGTCATTTCTATAGTAATTCCAATTATTTGTGCACATAAGTCTTGTTGATTGTACTTGTGGGTTTGTATTTCACGGTGGTTACTTTTGAAAATGGGAAAGATTCCTATTTTTCAGCTCAATCTAATGAAGATGCTTCTTCTTTCATTCAAGAGTTTAAGCGATCTTGTATTTGTAATGGCCTTATAAGAAGGGAACAATGCACTGAATTTTTTCCTACCTTTTTGGATGGTTCCGCACTTAGGTGGTTTGAAACACTAGGTGATAATGTGAAAAATTCATGGGATTTATTAACTGAAAGTTTTCTTGAAGAATTTGGTGAACAACAGAAATATGCAGATCTCATGATCGAGATCACAAAGCTATCCCAAGGAGAGAAGGAGAAGATAAGGGATTATCATGCTCATGTTTTGAGCTAAGGAGGAAGCTCGATGCCCAGATTCGGAAGGAAGGATTAGCGGATGGGTTGATGAATGGTGTGGATAATCTCCTCTGTAAGCACTTCATTCTTGGGATGAAGCCAGAGATCAGACAACGAGTGAAGTATGACCGCCCAGCTACCATTGAACAAGCAAAGGAGATTGCAAGAAGGCAAGAAGAAAGCATGGAAGAGGAGCCCAAAGAAATTGTTGTTAAAGTAGAGCCTACACCAGCACCTTTGGTCCAAAATCCACAACCACTCCCGGTGAGCACAAATATTTCTCCTAGTACATCTACTGAGTATGAAGATCTGCTTAGGAAGATGGGCCAGTTAACTATTAAACTTCTTGAAGGAAAGGAATTTAGTTCTTAGGGAGGAGATAGAGGTCCAAAAAGAAATATTTCTGAAGTTGTTTGTTATGGTTGTTATAAAAAGAGTCATTATAAGTATAATTGTCCAGATAGAGCTTCTACATCTGGTACAAGAGATAATGATAAAGCAAAAGCACCTGTGAATTCTCTTGATGTAGTAGATAAGAGTAGAAATAATGAAGTAGATGTGTTTGTAACAAAAAGAAAGAAAGAAAAAGATAATCAAGATGGAACTGATCCTAAGAAGATGAAAGGATAAATTAGTAAGAAACATAGGAGAAGAAAGCTGGGTGTGCAGGATTTTCTGATTTCACAGGGGCAAGGACCATACTCCATCTTGGAAGATCTGTCAAAAAGGCCTGCAAATATTACATATGGTCAACTCTTGGCTATGTCTTCTGAGAAGAGGCGGGAGTTGCGAGGTGGACTCAATGCTCGACGAAGGAAGGAGGTTGAGGTACTTGTTTTGGAGGCAGAGGTAGATCCCTATGCTCCACAAGCTGAGGTATTATGTAATGGTATTTCAATTCATGATGTCTTAGTTGATGGAGGTGCTGTAGTTAATGTAATGACCGAGTCTATAATGAATATGTTGGGTTTAAAAATTGATCGCCCCTTCAACACTTATGTTAAGGTCATTAAATAAGGGAAAAACTAAACCAGAAGGTGTAGTTTCAAATGTGGCAATATCTATTATGGGTGTTGTATGTGTGGTAGACTTTCAGGTGATGAAAAATGGTACTTTTACGTACCCAATGTTGCTGGGAAGACCATGGCTAAGGAGAGTTCATGCAAGAAACTACTGGAATGAAGGTTTCATGACACTTGGACGTGGTAGAGAGAGGGTGAAGATAAACGTGATCTCTCGACATCATAAAGCAGAACCTGTGGATTCAAGTGATGAAACTGATGATTGGACATCCTCTGATTACTCTAGTACCAGTGAAGTGGACACTGAAGATGAAGAAAGTGAGGTTGATGTTTCAGTCATGGATATTATTCCAGTCACACCAACCCAGGACCCCATAAAATTATCTAAAGAAGAAGTTGATGATCGTCTCCAACAAATAAAGATTAGTGATGATGTGATGGAGAGTGAGAAGGAATCCTACCTTCTAGCTCTTTCGAAGGTACATACACCTATTCACTTTTGATTACAAGGAACTCCGTCAAGTAAGTTGGGTAGAACATTGTATTGAGCTGGTAGATGGTGCTAAGCCCATAAAGCAAATGCCATATAGAATGAATCGTAATTTTTTCCAAGACTGTAAAAGAAGAAATAGATAAGTTGCTTGATGCAGGATTCATATTTGCTGTGGAGAATTTAGAATGGGTTTCTCCCATTGTGATCTCAATAAAAAAGAATGGGAAGCTACGACATTTGTGTTGATTACAGGAAGCTCAATAAGGCAACAAAGAAGGATCATTACCCCTCTTCCATTTTCAGATCAGATCTTGGACGAAGTAGCTAGCCAGGAGTGCTATAGTTTTGCTGATGGATATAGTGGCTACAACCAAGTTCGTATAGCAGAGAAAGATCAGCTGAAGACCACGTTCACCACTCCTTGGGGAATGTTTGCTTATAGAGTTATGCCTTTTGGGTGGTGTAATGCTGCAGGAACATTCCACCGTTTGACAAATATAGGCTGTTCGATCCGTGGACATCATATTGCAAATAACAACATAATATCAACTTGTAGGATGATTATTAGCAATACATACACTTGGAGCAAGTTAGACAAAATTATATTAATATGAATCATAGCATCTAGAATCTAGTTTCTAAAGGTACTAATTTTTGTAAAAAATGGACAAGATTAGCTATACTAAACACTACAAAATTCAATGACTTTGGTATTTTTTTTTTAAAATGCTGATAAGATTATAGTCATGTTGTGTCCACAGATGGTATTGGATGAACCAAAAATCCTGATATATATTTTTTTCCTTTGGTGAGAAGTTATATACCACTATCTATCTTGGGATGGATTTTATTTTGTATTTTTTTGAGTAATATTTTATTTTTTATGATTTTTTCCATGAAAGTGGTATGAAAACATAAAGAAAACAGAGCACTTTTCGTTTGCCCGCCATAACTTCATCAAAAAATATTGCACAATCAAATAATTTTTTTTTTGAACATGTATATAACTTATCAACCAGGAAGTTGGGATGGTATGAAGCTTTTATCACAATCTGATAAGTGAAACAAATTTTGCAGTCTTAAACGTAGACATAAACATTCACAGGAAAAAAGTGTCTTAAAGACCTACTATTAGTAAAAAATTATAAAATGATATTTATCCTCTTCTATTCACTTTAAAATTAGTATTTATACAAAGCTAATAGTCTCCCCTACGCAATGGTACCATTTTTATGACATATTTTTTACTTTTCGACATGGTTCAAGTCCGTGGAAGACTAAATTTGATGTTTTGTTGTTTTTAATGTAAAATTCAAGATTTGATGTCCACTTAATTATCCCCCAACTTGGTGCACTTACCCTGGTTGTGTAATGCTCCAGCAACATTCCAACGTTTGATGAATAAGGTGTTCGACCCCTACATTGGGACCTTCATCAGAGTATTTCTGGATGATTTTTGTATCTATGGGAGCAAGTTGGACCACCTGCACCAGATGGAGACAACATTTCAAAGGTTAGATGAAGCACAAGCCTCACTAAACCCTACAAAATGTGTCTTTGGATGTTCTAAAGGAGTTTTGTTAGGGCATGTTGTATCCAGAGATGGTATTGGTACTGATCCTGATAAAGTTTCAAAAATCAAAGATTTACCATTTCCTATGAATAGAAGTAAGTTGAGATCATTTTTAGGCCATGTGGGTTACTATAGAAGGTTCATCAAGAATTTCTCAAAGATTGCACAGCCACTAACCCAGTTCTTGAAGAAGGATGTTGCTTATGAACCAGGAAACAAGGCGCATGAAGCTTTTGGACAACTGAAGGAAGCCCTGGTGTCTTCACCTGTTTTGAAGAATCCAGATTGGAGCAAGCCATTCATTGTGTACACTAATGCCTCAGATGCAGCACTAGGTAGTACTTTGAGCCAAAAGGATGAAAATGGGAATGAACATCCAATTTACTTTGGGAGTAGACAAATGAGCAGTGCTGAGGTAAACTATACTGTAACTGAAAAAGAGGCTCTAGCTATCATTTTTGCTGTAAAGAAGTTTAGAAATTACTTGCTAGGGTAGAAATTTATAGTTGTAACAGATCATCAGGCTCTGAAATATATTGTCAATAAGCCTAACCCATCAGGGAGAATAGCAAGATGGATAATTTTGCTACAAGAATTTGAATTTGATATTATAGATAGGCCAGGAAAGAAGCATGTCAATGCAGATGCACTCTCTCGAGCCTATGATGGTTTAGGATCATCTTTTGATGATGATGATTTTCCCGATGCAGCATTGTTCTCCCTTGACACAATCCCTAGTGAATACATAGATATTTGGAATTATCTGAATGAATTCAAGTTTCTTGATGGTGCCAATGCAAAGACTAAGAGAAAGATTACTCAAGCCAGTCGTCCATATTCTATTCTGCATGGAGCATTATTTCGAATAGGACCTAATGGACAGTATAAGAGGGCAGTTGGACGTGATCAAGGAAAGGAGCTGCTAGAAGAATTCCACAATGGTACATGTGGAGGGCACTTCTCTGGACAACTTACAGCAAGAAGGATCTTGGATGCAGGTTATCACTGGTCCACTCTTTTTAAAGATTGTTATAATTATTGTAAGACATGTGATATTTGTCAAACACATGGTAACCGTAAGACTTCATCAACTCCATTATGTCCTATTCTTCCCCTTGGTCCCTTTGAAAAGTGGGTAATAGACATTGTAGGTCCACTTCCAACTACATCACGTCAAAATAAGTATATTGTAGTTTTCCACATATTATTTAACCAAGTGGGTTGAAGCTAGGCCATTGAAGACAGCTTCTATGGATGAAGTGGCAAGGTTCATATATGAACATATTGTCACCAGATTTGGCTGTCCATTAGAAATTGTAACAGATCAAGGAAGCCACTTCATTAATGAGGTAGTAGAAGCCCTAGTCAATAAATTTTCTATTAAGCACAGGAAGGCAACAACATACAAGCCAAGTAAAAATGGACGGGTGGAACAAACCAATTTTGTGTTGTGTCAAATTCTAGCAAAAGATGCAGCCTTGCATGTACATAAATGGGATAAGAGGATTTATGCAGCATTGTGGGCATATAGGGCAACATCAAAGTCAGCAACATGATACTCCCCATTTCAGTTGACCTATGGCATTGATCCAGTTCTTCCTATTGAGTTTGATATTCCCACTGGGAGAGTTATGAAAAATGAAAGGATGGATGAAAGTGATTCAGTAAAAGAAAGGTTGGTACATCTTCATTTGCTAGAGGAAATGAGGGAAATAGCAAAGGATACAAGCCATAAGAAGAAAATGAAGCAGAAGGAATACTTTGATCAAAAAATCCGATGGTCTCCATTTCATGTGAATGACTTGGTCCTAGTATATGATTCCAGATACAAAAAAAGAAGACAGAGAAAGTTTCTTCCAAAATGGATGGGCCCCTACAAAATAGCAGCTGTGCATGAAAATGGTACGTACCGATTGGAGGAATTGGATGGTACTCCCATTACGAAATGGGTCAACCACGACAAGTTGAAGATTTTCCAAGCACCAGAATAGTCTACTCCGAGGATGGAGTAGAAGCTAGGAAGGGGGAAGATGTCAACACTAAAATTTTCCTCCATAATTTCTATTTCATTAATGTATGTATTAGGAATAGGATGTTGTTAAGTATAATTAGTAGTAGCGTCTGATAGAAGATAACAGCGCTGGTGTCGCCAATAATGTGGAGTACGGTAACAGTCAAAGTACAATAGGAATGTTGTAAAAAGTAAATATTTGTCGTAAGTGGTCTGGTAATGTTAAAATGTCAAAGTTTGGGTAATTAGAGATGTAAGGTCTACATGATTAGGAATTAGAAATATTATATTGGTAATAAGGACAAGGAGTGAGGTCATAAATATTTTGTGTATTTTATTTGTAAAAAGTCTAAAAATGTGGAACCCATGTAAAATTATAAGGTTTATCTTATCTTAAGAGATAAGCTTACATGTACAGATAAGAGTTAAGGTATGGAATATGATTTGTCAGAGTGGATTTCTTATCCTATCTTAGAGATAGGATGGATAAGCCTAGAAGTTCTATAAATAGAGAGGCCACCCCCCTCATTTAGCATAGAAAGAAGTAGTGAGAAATATTGTAGGAAGTGTGCAAAGGAAGCCATCAGTTAAAGGTGTGTTGAAGAAGCCATCAAGAGGTGTAATTGTAAAGTTTCTCCCATAGTCTTGTTGAAGTACCTCATGGTTGAGATTGTAACAATTTCGTGTTAATATTATAATTTACTTTGATATTTAAGATTTGTCATCATTTCGTCTTATCATAGTCGATGGTATTCTTGTGTTCGGTTGTTGTTTTGTTTCCAGATTACATCCACCAAACTAAAGGCTGTGCATTAGTAAATAATCATAGCACGAGGAGTTCCCGGTGAAGAATTATCATAGTGCCAGATTGGTGATGACAGATACTGAAAGGGAATGGTGTCTACCATCTGTATGAGCTCCCATACTTTGGAAAGTATGCACCATTGTATAGATGGATGATGAGCCGAGTCCATGAGGAATTTTTCTATTTTACAGGACACAGGGTAAGATTGACACCCATTCTTATTACCACAGTAACTAGATTAAGGTCAACAGGTGAAGATATTAAGACTGACCTAACTGAAAAAGTGCCATCTTGGAGACACAGAAAGTGTTGGGCTATCAGAAAGGACCGCACGGAATGGACATTGATAAACTTAAAAATGGTCCAGTAGTACAAGCAGCAACACACCTAATTACAAAATTGAATGACCAAGAATGTTGGTCACAAGTTAACTCTATGTGGCTATATGTGGCAAAATGCATGTCAGAAGGAACCACTTATAACATTGCAGAGCAGATAGTAGAGGAAGCATGTACAGGAAATAAGATAAGTTTTGGTTGTGTCTTACTAAGTTTAGTCTTCATGGAGATTGGGGTACTTGATGGCCCAAAAGAGAACATATGGGAATACCCCATGAATCACAAGTCTCCAGCTGAACGATTCAGAAAGTATCTATGCAAGGGGTCAATGACGGATGAGGTGAAGGAGTGACCAGAGATGTGGTATGATAGGCTCCGCGTGACGTTTGGAGAGGAATGGCATATACCCAAGGATTTTCCTTCAGTTCTAGGAAAGCATGTATAGTTTGTAGTCTACCAGCATTTATGTATTGCATGCTTTCCAATGTTAGATGGGTCTTGGAGCCCCTGGTGCAAACTTCCTTACACATTTCCCATGTAATACTTCCAAGCTTCAGTTCATTTGTTCACCAACACACGAAGGTTAGTGTTTAATGCAGACAAGGTGGACTGTGAATACCACACCCTGCAGAAGACGTATGGATATCCAGGGAGGAATACATACAATGAGAATAATATATCAGAGCTTTTTAGCATTAAGCTAGAAACACTAGCCATTACGGATATCGGGGCCGTACTGATATACCTACAATTTAAGCCTAAAATGGAGAATAACAAGTATGTGAAAAATGAGTTCGCACTTCCAAGGTCACCGAAGGGAAAGCATACTATGGAGAAATTTTTGGCACCTAGGCCCTCTGAACCCAAGCAAGATGATGAGGAAGAGGATGAAGAACAAAAGGATAGTGGTGGCTTGGTGAGAAGGAGGAAGCAACCATCTAGCCAAGAGAAGGAGTGCGTGACAACTTCCCAGGGAGAAGGAGTTATGGGGGAGGAGCAGGACGACCAAAGGTTTAAGAAGGTATTTAAGTGCACAAGGGCACAAGGAGAAACCTAGCAAGTGGAGGATCCAGAGGAGAAGAAAAGAAGAAAACTCAGGCTAAGCAAGGAAGTAGAATAATCTAAGGAGAAGGAACCTTCATCTCCAGTAGAAGAAGAGCCTCAACACAAGGAGGAGAAAATGGAAGGAGAAGAAGGGGAACAATCAAAGGCTACAAATGACAAGGGTGAGGATACATCTAGTATTCCTAACCTTGATGCAACCATTCCCAGAGGTCCCGGATCCCATCGAACAAGGGAGGATGCCAAGGAACATACCATGGGGTATGTAGAAGACCCAAAGCTAATTATTCATGCTCAGTTTTAGAGCACCATCGAGAAGAAGGATCTATTCTGATGGGTTCTCATGGATGAGGACAAGGTGAATCTACACACAAGGAAGCAACTTTCATGGTCGATGCACATGCATAAGGATGAGCTAGAATTTGATTTTAGTGAAGAATCATGCACGTCAAGAAGATTGAAGAAGGCACCTAAAATAAGGCACATGATAATTAAGCCAACAATGATGTTAGATGAACAGGTAAGCAATGCTATGGTAAAGGTATCTGCTAAAGTAACAAGAAGAAACATTGATAAATTACTACCATTAAGGCCTTGACGGAGAAATTGAAAGCCAAGGATGTGGAGATAGCATGCCTAGTACATGAAAAGGATTTGATCAAGAGAAAATATGACACTTTTGTTAATATGGCAGAGGAAATTGGAAATGATATCCTCAAGGTACGCCCACGTTTGGAATCCCAAGTGCCAAAAGAATTTCCTTCTGCAATGCACTATGTAAAGATAATGATAACATTAGTGTTAGAGGATGAAAAGGTGCATGCATCAACACAGCCCAAGGACCCCAGGGAAAAGGCAGAGAAAGCACAGGCTACAGTAGCAAGGAAGATTGCTACTTATGAAGGCCTACTGTAAGCCACCCATGACAAACTAAAGAAAGTTGATCATGCGCTAATGATATGCACAACCCCAGATGTGCTAATTATGGTAAAAACATTAGAGGAGGAAAATGAAGTACACAAGGCTATGAAGGATGCTACCCTATGCCGCATTGAATGATTACTCCTAGTGAAGAAAAAGCATGAGACACTAGCTGCGGCATAGGCACTGCATAATGAGAGGATAGATGAGTTTGGAAATCTCATTTCTTTAAAGATGGATGTATTGGAGGGGGTGCAAACCTCTATGTCAAGCGTAATTCTTGTGATACAAAATGGGCAAGGAAAACCCACTATGGAAGAGCAACAGTCCATCATTGCAAACATGCCTGAGATGGTAGGAGCGGCATTAACAGAGTGGGAGAACCTAGAAGTAGATATAAAAGAAGAATAACCAGAGTTGCTGCTTCAGGATGAAACGTAGGGGCCTGAGGCTTGAATAGTTTTGTTAGTTGCGTATACTTTATTCAAAATTATTTATTTCAACCATTCTCTATTTATCCATTCTTTGTGAAAGTTTTGGACATCTCCATTATCGAGGCGATAATGAGAATAGTGTGGGGTAATGTTGATAAGAGAAAACATTTAGTTGAACTTGCACACAGAGTCTGCGCAGAAGAAAAACACAGGAGAAAAGGCAAGAAGGTATAGAAAGGTGTCATGCACGGAGTTATAGAGTCAGACTTTCAGGACTTAGCCGATTCGAAGATCAAGTCTATTCTTAGAGATTGGCATATAGAGAACACAAAGCGATGGAGACTTGTGTGCCACTCTTCATGGAGATTTTTAAAGGGTATGTCAAATCACTCTTGCATGGGCATAAGCTAAGGATAGATCCACCACTATAGTTGACTATCAGTGATCTATAGATAACATACTTGCATGTATGGCTATAGTTGTAAAAGGCACATGGTTGTTATTAGCATGCGACCTATTTCTTGTAGAGTTAAAGTGGTGAAGGGCTAGTTCCCCACCCTACATATATGTAATGAATTACTTAGTAATAGATATATAGAGACACATGCTCTGAAGGATGAGAGATACATGAGTACATGAAACTAGATAATTGTAACAGATCCATGCATGCATGTCTGGTATTGTATGAAGCTTTTGTAATATTGGTATGATGAATATATAAAGAATATTGGCCAAACAAGAGTGTCTGATATGTTTTGTCAATGTATATTATTATTATCATGATGATTTACATTTAAATGCTTATAGATCTAGTTCAGTATAATGATGAATAGATGGATTAGTTTCTAAAATATATATTTACTACTTTATCATGCTACCATTCTGCTACAACAACACTTAAGAGGGACCCGATACCTTTGCACACTTCAGGTGAGCGCTCAGCCTAGGCTGAGTGATGTGCTAGCGTGACTAGGTGTTAACTAAGAATTCTAGGCTGCATCAAAATTAAGAAATGTAAGGAACCCCAAATGGGTCCCACCGGATGTGCCAAAATGTTTCACCTGATTCTTAGGGAATTTCTTGGGATGTGACGAAACATATAAGTGTAAAAGGGCTAAGAGGAATACCTATTAAAGCTGGTTGTAGGTTGTTGCACGCGTATGACTTCTTGATCCAAAGATGATCATGAGAGCTTCATTTTGGCTAGGAGGGACTACCTGAAATGAACAACAAGACCACCAAAAGAGATTAAATAGCATATGACAGTGGATTACCTAGTGTATGCTAGTTCTGGGAAGTGTGATACTCCCTATAAGGTTATCAATCTATTATTTAAAACAATTTAATGTTAACAATAACTAAAATCCTATTGTAGTTTAAATGATTTAGGTATCTCATTTGACTACAATAAACAAATTTGTTCACAACAGACTAAGCTATGATTAAATCTGAAGGACAAGGTATCTATCTAAGTACTGGTACTGGTAAGGGTCTAGTTTTGGTCTGTTTTGGGTATTTGGTGGAGAATTTAGGCTCTGTTCTTGGTCTGAGGGTAAAACATAGTGATTGACATCGATCTATTATAACTAAAGATGGTTCAGGATGGACCTTCGACAATCATGGGTAACTGACGTCGGTATAGTTAGGTGACAGAAACTTATTAAAACCTTGTTGTAAGGACAGATCTGAGGCTAAATGGAAATAAAGAGGGCAATGAAAAGGTTTATGGAAATATTAGGTATACTCAGAGGTCTTTAATAGTCGGGTATGGGAAATTTAATGGTGTGGGTGAAGGAATGATCAATTTTTCATGAAGGTAAATGATGGGAGAATGGGAATGCAAGTAGAAACTAATAATAGAGGTAACATAGCTTACTAAAATGAAAGTAGATGAATTTTGGTTAACAAAATATTTACTGTTATATGAGTTTGATGGCTGGATGGAAATAGTGGTTGATTAGATGAATGGAGTTTGATGTGGTGATGGCACTTCCTAGGATGCTCTCGTGAATTCAATTTTCTCTATGATTACTTATGATGCTGGTTGTGGATGTTTGGATACGTATGTGAATATTGGTTATGCTTGCATGCAGCTCTAGTCTTGTCTCCTTTTTCTCTGAATGTGCCAACCTTGAAATAAGGTTGTTTTGGGGAATAAATGGTAACTGACAATGGTTCTAGGTTGACCAGTGACAATTTACGGTGACTGGCATCGGTTAGGGAGGGATTTTCTAGGTTTACTAAAATGGGTAGATCTTGCTTTATTTCTTGGATCTTGTTCATGTTTCTTTTTTGTGGATTAGAACGGAAGATCCTTTTGTAATGGGTAGGAATGTGGTTAGAGGGAATATAGGCTTTGATTTTTAGGTTTTAGGTAGGTCTTAGTTAGTTATGGCAACATACTAAGAATATGTCTAGGGTGAGGTGGCTAGGTGAGGTGGTGGTGTGATAATTAAATTATAAATATTGTGAGGACATGGATTAATTTAATTAAATTAATATTAGAGTGGGGTAAAAGTGGCCATGGTTATGTGAGTGTGTTTAAGGTGATTATTTGACGAGGGACCAAGGGGAGTGTGACCCAATTTTGGTGTCTACAACCATAATCGCAAGTGACACAAATTTGATGCAAAGTCCCTTAATTTTTTTTTAAATGCAATATAATTATTTTAAATATGAAATAGTAATATTACATTTTTATCAAGTATCTATATCTATATACAAATAAATAAAATAAAATTTATTTTTAATGTTTCAAAATGTAAAACAAAGATGTCTTATGTAAAAATAATATTGAACACCACTTGAACAAATAAAAAATTAATAAGATCGTAGTAACATTTACATAAATTAATCAGGATCAATATATAAAAAGAAACTGAAAATTAAATTACAATGCTAAAATAAAAAATCATACTTTTCTAAATAAACTTAACATTGCTAAAATAACATATGTCAATTTTCAAACATAAAATCATGTTTTAGGTAAGTTAATGACAAAGATAACAATGTACTCATGAATTTGAGAAAATGGTTAATTTATCATGTACATTACAACTATAAATTTGAATTATAATTTATATTAAAAAACTACTACTATGAACAAGCTAAGTCATCAACTACTCGTCATCATCATCATTAGCTAAAATCTTATTATCACCATCATCATCGTAATCAATGTGTTCATCCTTTGCATTGTCTGAAGTGTTCTCTATTCCATACAAGGATGGATTATCATAGTCATAGTTGGGATCATCATCATCATCAGTACCTTATATAAACTATATGCCACCAACTAAATATGAAAAATTTATTCGCCTCTAATTATATTACTTAATAAAAATTATTTTATTTCAAATTTAACTTTTGTTAATAAAATAGTTGAAATTCAATTTTTGTTACCTATAACTTAATTTTAAAAATTATTTAACAAATTAATGGCATCTTAACCTAACAAACCCACAAGAATGAGCCTATTCGTGAAATGCATTGGTGTTCCATCAAAGGGATTTGAGTTGTGCCCAAACTTGTTTAATGGATTTGAACTCATACATTTCCTCATGTAAAAATTATTACACCGTAGGTGTTTTTTTACCATGGGATACTTTCCCGTTTTCACCGTCGTGCTTATGTAACTCCGTTCTTACACTAGATCCTATTCCGTTGGATTTTTTTCCTGGCTTGTTTCCCTGCCTACACCTGTTTCTTGATTTTTTCTTACCCTCCTCCATTATCGATGGCCACCAATGTTCTGATTTTCTATTTATATTTATCATATGCCCACTGGAATTATTGTGTTTAAATTTCTATTTTATGAAGGTTTTGAGTGTTATCCAAGTTTTATTTGTAGGTGCTTTCCCTTCCTTGGTAGCTTCAATCACCTTTACTTCAGTAACCAGTTACATCCTCTTTACCAGATGCAATGTTTTCTCGAATACTGCCTACAAATAATGTAGGCTCTTGCCCAACCAGAGCTATATGTTTTTTGTAGAGTCCATAGATTGAATCACCTTATGTCTTTCCCATCTATTCTCACCCTTCCTTTCACTAGATCATGAACTTCTCAATCAATCCAATAATAGTAAACTTTCCACATCCACTCTATCCTACTAGAGCCATACTACTTCCGACCTTAACTCTCATGCAAAAGTTTTGGAAAATAGTGATATTAGGACAAGTAGGATAAGAGAAATCCATGTTTTCCATGTCCACATTTCCCTCCAATATCTGAGGTTCAATCCCCTCTGGGTCATCAGGGCATATGAGTGTTTTTTTTCTAGAATTTTAAACACAGACTCTACAGTATCGACTCCCTTGGCAAGGTCAGAAGTCACACTTCCTGCATCTGATATTATCCTCCCCAACCTTATCAAAATTAAAATAGTTCTTAACAGGTCCTCACTTTTTATAATTCCTTGGTGAACCAACTTCCCCCCATACAATAAATCCATTGCCCAAATCAATATAGTTAGAGCTTGAGAGGTCACCAATCCCAATCCTACATACCATGATTCCCTATTGATTTCCCTGTGAGGGCCTTCTTGTGTGGAATCGAATAATCAGAGAATACAAGATATATATAAAAATATCTTTCATATTAAATATATTCTATGGACAATAAATAAGAATTACATTCCAGCTAAATATCATACTATCTCAGACTCATCTTATTACCTGAGAAGTACATTGATCATGAATAAGTTCCAATTCCAAAGGTAAGGATAACTTAATCAATTACAACAATCAAAGTAATTTACGGTTCACATTCACACAATTTTTCATTCCTATCTAACTCCAAAATCAAACATACCATTCCTAATATCATCATGTAATCCTTAAGACAACAACAATTGAAAGTTCATTAATTCTCAAACAAGGGAACAAAAACTATCTTTACGCACTTCCCAACTCAATCCTCATTCCTATTTCAGGTAAATAACAAGGAACTAAAATATCAGAACCATACTAATACAATATCATTCCCAGTTTTATCATAATTTTTAGTTCATCCGAATGGAAAGATTATAAAGATAATGTAATAGCAATTCAGAATTGAAACAGACTTCAACCAAACACAGGACATTATCAAGAGACTCTTCAGTAAAACAGTCTCTTAAGACATCAAGTAACTTAAACATTCAAGAAAGAATAAAATTTAGAGTGAAAGGAAGGAAGATATACACAATGCAGATATAGTTTCCCAAAATGCAATATTGGAAACAACTCATCAAGAGAAATAATAAATTGACAAAACCTCCCTTTATACAAAATCAATAAGACATTAAAGAATGATAAGGAGGAAGCCACAAGCATTCCCCATTTCATAATCTAATTATTCACTGCATGAAAACTTGGACAAAAAAAAAGGGAATAGACTCCCTTTAGAGAAGTTCATGAAATTTTTTGAATTTCCTAAAAATATCATCAAGCTCAAACCTGAAACACAATTGTAGATCAAGTTCAAATAGCCACAATGAACCAAGTGAACAATTAGAAACCAAAACATCCAAATACATGATACATGATTTGACAAATTAACAAAAGAACTGATTCATTTCTTAGAAAACCTAGCAATGAAAGGAAGAAGATCAAACAAACCTAATTCAAAACTGATTTGATAAAGAACTTGTAACCATCAACAAGAAGGCAGATAAACCATTTGAAAAATTCCTTTAATTCAAGATTTCATCAACATCTAACAAATCAAAAGAACTTTCAAGATCAAAATATCTGTTATGTAAACCAAAACCCAGAGTGGGTTTACAAAAAAGAAATAAATACAATAGAACAAAACTTAAAACTTTCATAGTCATTCCTTCTATACACTTATCTAGAAATTTCAACAAAATGAGAAAAGACTTGATTCAATACCAAATAAGAGTTTACCAAATCTAAACATGAACTGGGTATTCCTTACAAGAAGAATTACAGTCATGAAACAAGCTGAATAGAACAATGGTCTCCACTTTTATTCTCAAGAAAACAACCCAAAACGTAAAACCCATATTAACCAAAACAATGGCATAGTGCCAAAATGGATACTCCTTCAAGCTAGATCCTGATGACAATAGAAATGAGAGCATGCATGTTTAAAATTTATTTATTTTTAAACAATAAGCTGTCGTTGAAGAATTTAAAACCTCTGCATAAGTTTTCAATTAGTCAGAGAACTGCACAAACTTGTTTCAATAGCAAGAAGGTCTAAATTACAAATAAGCTAGAATTACAGTCACATTTCAAACTTCCAGATTTTGTTCTCAATAATGAATAACCCATTGCATCCAAAGAAACAAAACAAACACCATTGAAGTAAGAATAATCAAACATAAAATCAGAACTAGAAGGTTTACACAAAGATCAGACTTGTTTTTATGAAGCATTTAAATAAAAGAAAAAGATTTAATTGATAGGGCCTATCATGTCTTATAGAGCTCCTACCTTCACTTTCTTGTTGTTAATATTCAAGAAGAGATTTGACAACTTATTTCTCTCCACGAAAATGCCAACAAACTCCTCAGAACCTTCTTCTCCTCCCTCTTATTGCTTCACAATGATACTTTCATCACTATCATTGCCATGAAGAACAAAAAAAAATGCACAGATTCAAATTGAGGGTTCAAAGAGAAAACCACATGCAGAGCTTAAGCTCACAAAAACCAAATGATAAAAAAAACTGAAATCATTCATTTTTCCCAAATTTCCTTCTTCTTAGGTGGTTTTTTATCCATTACCAAAAACACTAATGTCAAATAGTACTGACAGTCCTTCTATAACTCCTACCACCACCAACCTGTATTTGGCTATAACCAAATTTAAATCACCATGCAAATATCACTTTGGTGGAGGTTCAAACTCAACCCCCTATATTTTCCCATGCATTCGCCAAATTTGGCTTAAACAAAATTTTTAATGCCCAATAAACCATCATTAATACCTTGAGGTTGGTGCCACCAACTTTCCCTATCATGTCATCCCATTTTTCCCCTTTAGGTTAACAAAACTTTAGGTTAGGCTAAAAATTATTTTAGTAACTAACATACGTCCTTAGGTAATGTTTAAGGTTTAGTCTTAGGTCCTTTTTCCTTTTTATTAATATTCCCATTAATAAAAGAGATTAGTAACTTAAGATATAATTTCAACTTAAGAACATAGATTAATTAGGTCCCTTTAGCAATAGCTAGGAATTTTAATAAATAAAACTTACCAAAGAAGAATCAGAATACCATCCAAGATCACATAAGAAGCGTGGGAGCAACAGAGATCACCCAGGACTCCAAGTCAGCTAGAATTTTGAGATATCATGATATTTTTGGCTCATTGAAGACGACCAAAATATCATAAAATTAAAAGCATGCCTTGGATCACTGAAATTGATCCAAGGTATAGCTATTCTATAGAAGATATTAATAAAACTATACCACAAGTTCGAGTTCAACAAAAACTATGAACTAGTTTAACTAAATCAATTTCTTATTTCCACATGTAGTGAATCATTCAATATAAGAAGGAATCAAATACTTCATTTTTAATTCAGCATAAACATCAGAGAATGGTATTTATTTTAGTAGATAACATATTATATACAAAAAACATGATTCTTAATTCACAAGAGTACACCGTCTTCAGACAAGAATTACATATCAACATTTTCAACTTCCAATATAGAATCCCTCATAGATATCAACCATGTTAGAGTTGTTACAATAAATTTCCTTTTCCTTTCTCCAGGAAGGATATCTCAAGTTGTACCTCCTCCATCTCTTCTTCTTGTTCTTCTTTTATAAAGTGTGCCACCAACTTAGGTTCTCCTAACAACTCTAGGATTCGGTCTTCAGCCATGACACTATCTCCCATAGTAAGGTGCTTGACTACCTGTAACACCTCATTCACCGATGGTTTCAAACTTTGATACCAATTTTTTTGAATAATATTAGTTATTACTTCCTTCCAATTTCCCATCTGATGATGCGTCTTTGAATGGATATACCATGTGGTAGTGCATCCTTGTATGGTGGATTAGAAGTTGTGCACCCATAGAAAAGGAGGCAAGGCTTCCACGCCCATCTTCCAGGTTCTCTCACACTCTTGGATGTGGAATGAGGTAGACTCCTTCCCATGATAGTCATGTATTGCACAGGGTACATTACTCCTTAGAAACCTAATAGAGAGCATGATTCTCACTTCAGGCCACTCTAGAAGGTTTTCCTAATAAGTCGAACACCAACACACTATCATCCCACGCAAGGTGTAAGTAAGCATATTCCTCCTTTCTATCTCATAGGTCCATTTTGTCTCCATTGTGCATATAAATATGTTAGGGTTACCCTCTCTAGTGAATCTAGGTAAAATATTTCCTCCTAGGTGCCTAACCAATTATGCCCTAGCAATGCGAGTCATAGTTCCCTTCAATTGTCTCCCAATCAGCTCATAGGTCCCATGTGCCCAATTGTCACATGCAACACTAGTTGTATCACTCATGGACTGAGCATCTTCCTATTGAATGAAATCTTCTCTTGATAGGTGGAAAACCTCGAGGTCTCTAATGGTGCGCACATAGATTCTATCTAAGTCCTCTTATCCCAAAGGCTCTATATCAGGTGTAGAATTCCCATCCATTAGTGGAATAATGACACACTCGTCTTTGTTCTTGATACTTATGTACCCTTTTTTAAAGCGTAAGTCAACATTATTCTTGTAGCACCATGGGCGTCTAAGTAGGGTTGGAAATTTATCTACCTCGACAAGCTCTAAGACTTCAAAGTATCCAGTAAACATTTCCCCTTGGATGGTTATAGATGCATCCTTAAATACTCTAAAGGGAATAGCCTTTGTCCTATTTTCCATATATAACACATTTGAAGATGGATGTAATGGGGGTCTTCCCATTTGATTCCATGCATCTAAAGTGAGAACATGGACCTAGCGTTCATGTCAATAAAAATGTTGCTCAAGATCCATCCATCCACAACTACATTAAATGTGATTTCCTTGTCATAATCAATACTATGAGGGGGCAGATTATTATGAAATACCTACCTCTCACGCTCACCTCCAATGCGCGGTACTTTTCCTCTCAGCCACTCTTCTAAGAGAGGGATAATATTCTCCTGCCAAAACATCTTACACACTTCTCTAACCTCATCCATTTCCTTCTGAGGGACCTCATCACTCTTCTTCTACTTCAACTTCTGTGATTTCTCCTACAAACACTGAATCTCCCCTTGCAGGTTTCTAATCACCTCTATGGTCTCTTGGTAGACCTCCTTCTAATGAGTTACATCAAAATAATTTTCATGTAATACCTCTTCTCTGGTAATGAGAGGCCTTTGATTTGGTTCTTCCATGGTGCGTAGTGCCTCCACCTACATAGTTACTATGACAGGTTCCAACTCAAATTCATGCACCATAATATCCATCCATAATGGATCAACTCGCTTCACAATAACCATTACCGCACCCATGTCCTTCTTCTAGTTCTGGATCATGTGCTCAGACAACTCATGGCACTCCTCATACTTATGTTTCTTCCTACACCACTAACATTGTAACAAGTCCAAACACTCACGTCTGTAGTATTTAGTAGATCCACAATCGTAATAGGTTCCACGGGGGAATTCACTTCTTCCTCTTTAAGAACCATGACATTTGAATCCTCCGTGAAATCCTCTTCCTCGACCACCTCCATCTGTGTGCCCTTAAAACTAATGACCTTCATTCTTATAATTATCTCCAATGATGGTTTAGCACAACTAATATCAATGGAATCATGAATTTGACCTATCAATTTCTAGTCCTTTGTATCATGTGTCCTAGATGAGAAAATATTAAAATAAGAAGACAAATTCTTACAGAGCATGTGCTGCAACAATGTGCATCTACTTGGATCATGATCTCTGTGATAGATATCATAATCTAATGACACAACACGTACCATATTTCATGGGAAAATTTCTTTTATGTGTCCTTCTACCTCACAATTCATGCACCATAGTCCATTACGAGTCTCATGATCTGAGTTCACAAATAATTTCTCAAGTTGTTTTGTCATGGCAGCAATCTGTGATTCTAAAAATGAGCTTACTCTAGTGTCAATGCCTCCAATGGCCTTAATGCATAAAGCACCCTCTAAGGCCTCACATGGATCTGTAAAAGTCTTGTGGAAAAGAATTCATTTGAAAGGTGTGATCAATCCCCTAACTAACCATTGAACATGCTAAGATGGATGGTTGTCATAAGACAATTTCGATAGAAGCATTTTATAACATGCATTATACTCCCACACAATTTCTTCCATCCCTTGTTGAATCTCCTTCAATGCAGTGACGCTCTTTTACTAAAACTCAGGAATGTGGAATTCTACCAAGAATTCATCATAGAGCGTAGTATAATCCACCATCGTCTGATGGGGTTCATACTTCTAGCACTAGCTACATGCATGTCGTTGTAATGTAGTTGTCAACTGACTTGGTTTCCACTCCGAGATAGTGATCCCCTTAGTGAACCATAGCAATTCACATTTGTGTGCATGTTCTGCAGCATCATGTTCTCTTTGTAATGACCATCATGCTAAACTATGCACCGAAATTCTGTAACATAGAACCACTTCCAGAAGTGTTCCTCATGCTCTATACACCCACACCTCATCCAAATGATGTGTAGGACAAAACATATCCAAACATCAATTTTTTTTGTAATATCTTGTATGGGTGTAAGGTAAAATGATATCCACCTGATGTTACTTTCTCACTAACATCAATTGGACTAGAAATACTTGTCTCTAATATTGGAAAACTAAACGCCAAGGTTTGGTACTGGGTTGGATAAGATGTGTGCCTACAACTCTCCATCTTTCTTCATATGATGAGATCTCACTAGAAATTGAGGGGGTTTCTCTCTCACACTTTCCAAGATGGGGTAGCACATACTACTCAGGTCTCAAAACCTTCGCGAGAACCTCAAGTCCCTCCCACAATTTCTACCTCCATAAATTCATCACTCCAGTAACTTCATGTTATCTCGCCAAATCCCTTTCTCATGTTTTATTATACTTGAGCCACCTCTCTTCTCTCCATACTCAAAGTAATGATTAGGATCTTAATGGATTAAGGTATAACACGTAATAATGATCCTCTCGGCTCCCACAATAACTCAAACTTAGTAATTTTTGGGCAAGAATACATAGAAATCATGTACTCCAAGGTATAGCTGGTCAACACACCTCTCCACTAGTGATCAGACACAAGTCCAGGTCAGATCAGTATCTTGCAACCTTTGATACCCTTCTTAGGTAAAAACATGAGGTCTACAATACCACCTATTCCTTGATGCATAGGATGATAGCCATTCATACAACTCTACTAAAAAACAACAAAATAATGTATACTAGAGCTCATGATACATGTTCTCCAACCATTTATGTGCATCAAATTTAGGTCCAATGTTGAATCTCTGGGAAAACTCATCCTTCGTGTTTTTAATCCAAGTCCCAATGCTTTCCAAGGTCAATAATTTTTTCATCACACGTCATTCTTATAATAACTTCAAAAGAGGCCTCGACAACAAAACTAAGATCTAGCCTCATTTACCTTCTCCCTTAAAATATCAAGCACATCGTCCTATCACCCAACAACAACTGGGAGCTCACCCAAGGTGTGCGTTGGAACCAAGCCCCTCCTTTATGTGAGTTTCATAAGAATGCTTCTCCATTAATGGAGAAATTTTTACAGAAAAAAATATACAATCAAAAGTAAAGATACTAGATCTAAGAATAGATGCATCATAAAAAGAACATAAGCATTATAACAATATAAAGGAACCAGATCCGAACCACGAGTAGAGTGAACACTAGGGTTTGAACCCATAAACACAAATAAATAGAATAACCAGTTATATATATTGAAAATCAATGCTTACAGTATTAATACTACATCAAAAGGGTCATAGCAGACCAAATAGATCAAGATAATAACACCCTACAATTAGAAAACCTATATTACCCCTTAGAGCCATTACATATTTATCACCATGAATCTACCATTACATACACACTTGGCTTCTACACACACCCTCTAGTCTCTAACTCTGTACATATTCATTACCCACACTCAAACTAAGAATCATAATACCCTTGTCTAGATCCAAATTTTTCCTTAAATAGGATAGGATCTCACCTAACCATCATTCTAGAAGTAGGCTTGCATGAAAAATGCCATCATATCTTGTATACTCGAGTTTCCAAGCCATGTAGATGCCAGCTAGCCATAAAAACCTCCACTTTCCAGCCTGTAACCATAAAGATTCCCTAGAATATTATTTTCTTGAACCTCAAGTCTCCATGTAACAACCTTTTCATCACTACCCTTATCTGTAACCTCATGTGTTTTGCTTTTGATGCCCTTCAACTAAAATACGACTAAGTCCTTACACCGTTTAACCCCTTTTCTTACTCCTATGCGCCAACCTACCTCTCCTTGCATGATTTCACCAGAGCACTTTCCTTCACAGTACCTTCCCTGTGCTCTCATCCTTTTCTTTAGGACTTAGTCATTTTTTGGGCTTAAAGTTATTCCTTATGTGGGTGGATGAGCCGATCAGGGAACTCATGGAACTATGGAAATTTTCCCTTTATTCCCATTGGGATTGCTTTATCCACATTGGTTGTGTGTTGATGTATTTGGTGGAAAATCAACCTTTAATTGGAACTATGGAACGGTTCCACCCATTCCACTAATGCCTACATTATTTACTTCTCCTAGCATTGCTTAGTTCCCCTACTATTTTAGTCGTCTAAATCACCTGGTCGAAGAACCAACAATATACTTAGTTCTCCCACTCCTTTAGTCATCCAAATCACTCGATCAGAGAACCAACGATCTAATGGAATGTTCAACCCACTCCCTTGGTTCCCATAACTCTCACCTCGCCTACACAGCTCGCTTTGATCCCAATAAGTCGATTGAATTAGTCATGTTAAGAACTCGATCCGCCCATAATACATTGTCTTAGCCTTCAATGCGAATAACACAGAAATGTAAGGAATAAGAGTAATGGAGGAATTATTCCTTGGGTTCCTGCAAAGCCTGATTTATCCTCAATACACTCAAAAGACCCATTTTTTTTAATTTTTTGGCTAAGTATTGGATTGAGGGGCTAGGAAAGGAGGAAAAGAGGAAAGGAATGTACCAAAACCTATTTTTCTCCATTTTTTATCACTTTTTACCTTCTAATGTCTAATTGAAAGTGTAATTTATCAAAATGACCATAGGAGAGGGTATTTTGGATAACAAATGTTAGTGTTCATCACTCACAAATTGCTAGTATCATTAAATATCTCATAGGATACAAACCCTTCAATGGAGGCAATGGAACCTTTAGGTCAAAGAATATCCCCTCTCCTCATTGAAACTCTTCCCTTCTCTAGAAGGGGAGGATAGTGTCTATGTGTAGAAGAAACAATGAATAGTGTATCTTGTATATTTGTATAGAAAAAATCAGTGACTTTTTTACACAAAAATTATACAATGTTAAAGGGAATTAAAGGAATGAATATGAACCCTAATACAATTTCATGAATATATTTTTGTCGAATTTTCAAGGATAGAATCTCCTAACTCATAAATAAATGATTAATACTAGTTGTTATTATATATGCATATACCATGTCTTCAATAAGTAAAATTTACTAGTTTTTACTTATAAATGGAAGTGAAGACTATATGGTGTGACGTTGTTTGTCATATATTAGTATGTGAATTCAAACATTGTAGTTTCTTAAATTCGATCTCATAACTATACACCCATTTTTTATGGAATAGCATGTGAACCTAATAAATAGGGTTGTTTAGATGAATTTTGACTTTGATTGTCATGTTCTATTGGACTTATCAACCTATATGCTTGTAACAACATCATTGAATAGTTTTTACTCATTGTATAAGCTTTCATTTTCTAACTTCTTTCTTTTAGTGATTTAAACATGCAATAGCTACTAGAAGGCAAATAAGATCTTATACCTTCTAACAAAAAGGAGCCCCTTGACCATTTTAAGTAACATTTTTCTCTCAAGGTCTCAAGACCTCGATAAGTTGCTTTGTTTTTTGATGTCGATGGAATTTTTTTCAATCTGTGGGCCATGAACTATTACACATTGCCACATATCACTCTCATGCTCCTGATAAGGCATGATTTACACCATACATTATTATATCAAGCCACAAACCACTGCACCAACCCAAAAAGCCTTATTCGAGAAACAAAGTGCCCAAATTTGTTGTATTTCATGATGTTTACATCTTATAACCTACATGCCATTAAAATACCACAACTCACCTATTCGTGCTAAGAAAATGAACTACGTAGGTCACTAACCTTTGTTTTGGAATGTAGAGTGTTAAACCATCACTCCGTGATGCTTCTTCTCTTATTACATTTCAGTTATCTTTCTTTATCTTTCCCTTTATCTTTCTATTGTGTCATGTTCACAACCCCATGAAATGCTACAAGAAACTACCAAAGTCAAAAATTCTTGTAGCAAGATGCAAAACACTATTACAAGCTATGGTGCACTATATTTTTACATGATCATCTTCTCATGCCATGGTATCTAGTACATTTCACTAGGACACTCTTCTCTTCAAATCCTTGAAATTTTGGTGATTTCCGTTCGGCCATTTATGCATAATAATTCATTATATGAAATTTTCTACTATTTGATGGATCTATAGAAACATTTATCCAGCTTATGAAACCTCTTTCATGTTTCCTTGAGCTGAGGCCCATGCTTCATTTCTTCCAAGCCATGTATCAGTTTTGATGGTTTTGGTTAGCTCGTATTGATTTCTAAAGCTACTCCATGTTCCACAAGAAGTCACAATGATCATATAATTTTACCACGTTGACTAAGTTAGTTATAAAAATAAAATTTCATCAAACCTAATACAATGCATGTGGTGTGACATAGTAGACCTCTAAGACACATGACATTTGTATATGACAACTATTTCCAGATGGATGTTTATCCCCTTTGTATACATAAACATGCCATAATTCTAGATTTTCTAAAATGTAGGATGATCTACTATGTTTTCTTCATGTTTCCTCCTCTTATTTCAAACATCCCTTTCCCTGCAATTTATTCAATAAAGATTACAACTTTTTCTATTCTAAGGGATTTTTTAATTTTGTGACTTTTGGTCCCTAAGTCCTCTGGTTGTTTCTTCTTCTCTTTGTTTTCTTAGCCTATATGTTGCAAATGTAATGCATTCAAGGCCTCTTTTATAATCTAGTACAATTTTTCATATTTAAACATTAATCAAGTTGTTGTGACATATATTTTCCATACTCATTCCTCTTGTTGTCTTTCATATTGCTAAAATGTGATATGTGTGTGTGGAATACACTTATATTTGTCTAAATATATATTTTTATTATAAAAAATAGAGTGGAATAATATCCTTGTTTCTCTATTAATGCATCACCTTTTCCCTTTAAATTGTTTTCTACCTTTTCTCATGTAATGTTAGGATAGATACATTAGTGGTAACGTTATGAGTAGAAGTAAATGAAAACTATCTCTCTCTAAAAGTTTTCTTCACTACACAAAATCCACAATTGTGAGGTAATCCCATGTTGTGTTAATAGTGAACATAGTTCAAAAAACAAAAAGTTTTAACTTCCAAAAATTTTGGCACATCAGGTGGGAAATTTATTTTGTTATTGCTGAAAGATTTATAATATTTATTGATACAAGATTGTATATTTTGAATATCTGACTAATTTTTGGTGTGTCATTAGCTTATATGGTTATGTGAACCACACTCAAGAACTTGGTGAATCCACTCCACTCTATTTTTCATAGATCAAATGGCCTCAAAACATGAGACAAATAGTGATGCAAAAACTACTACATAATGAGTAAATAACACCGTATTTTGGATTCTTTTTGTTTCAACGATCGACCTTTTTGGCCATTTTTGTCATGTTTCTTACAAGAAATCATGTCAAATTTTACAGCACAAAAATAATATGACTAGACAATTTTAGTTGCATCAAATTAGCATCATACTTGTGTCATATTTGTGTCAACTTTTCACCACTTTTGTGACACAGTTATGTCATTTATTCATGATGCCAACTAGGCAACTACCATAATCGTAAGTGACACAAATGTGATGCAAAGTCCCTTTTAATTTTAAAAATAAAATGCAATATAATTATTTTAAATATGAAATAATAGCATTACATGTTTATAAAGTGTCTATATCTATATACAGATACATAAAAGAAAATTTATATTTAATGTTTGTAAATGTAAAACAAAGATGTCTTATGTAAAAATAATATTGAACACCACTCGAACAAACACAAAATTAATAAGATCATAATAACATTTACACAAATTAATGAGGATTAATATATAAAAAGAAAATTAAAATTAAATTACAATGCTAAAATAAAATATCATACTTTTCTAAACATATTTTCTAAATGAACTTAACATTACTAAAATAACATATTCCAATTTTCAAACATAAAATCATGTTTTAGGTAAGTTAATGATAAAGATAACAATGTACTCATGAATATGAGAAACTGGGTAATTTCTCATGTGTAGTACAACTATGAATTTGAATTATAATTTATATAAAAAAACTACTACTATGAACTAGCTAAGCCATCAACTACTCGTCATCATCAACTAAAATCTTATTATCACCAGCATCATCATAATCTATGTGTTCATCGTTTGTATTGTTTGAAGTGTTCTCTATTCCATACAATGATGGATTATCATAGTCATAATTGGGATCATCATCATCATCATTTATAACTTCTATAAACTATATGCCACCAACTAAATATGAAAATTTTATTCACCTCTAATTATATTAATTAATAATTATTATTTTATTTCAAATTTAACTTTTGTGAATAAAATAGTTGAGATTCAATTTTTGTTACCTATAACTTAATTTTAAAAATTATTTAACAAATTAATGGCATATTAACCTAACAAACCCACAAGAATGAGCCTATTCGTGAAATGCATTGGTGTTCCATCAAAGGGATTTGAGTTGTGCCCAAACTTGTTTAATGGATTTGAACTCGTACATTTCCTCGTGTAAAAATTATTACACCATAGACATTTTTTTACCATGGGATACTTTCTCGTTTTCACCATCGTGCTTCTACAACTCCATTCTTACACTAGCTCTTGTTTAGTTGGCTTTGTTACCTAGCATGTTTCCCTAGTTGCACTTGCTTCTTGATTTTTTATTACCCTCCTCCATTATCGATGGCCGCCTATGTTCTGGTTTTGTATTTATATTTATCATATGCCCACTGGAATTATTGTGTTTAAATTTCTATTTTATGAAGGTTTTGAGTGTTATACAAGTTTTATTTACAGGTGCTTTCCCTTCCTTGGCAGCTTCAATCACCTCTACTTCAGTAACCAGTTACGTCCTCTTTACCATATGTAATGTTTTCTCAAATACTACCTGTAAATAATGTAGGTTGTTGCCCAACCAGAGCTATATGTTTTTCGTAGAGTCCGCAGATTGAATCTCCTGATGTTTTTCCCATCTATTCTCACCCTTCCTTTCAATGGATCATGAACCTCTCAATCAATCCAATAATAGTAGACTTTCCACATCCACTCTATGCTACTAGATCCATGCTACTTCCGGCCTCAACTCTCAGGAAAAAGTTTTGGAAAATAGTGATATTAGGATGAGTGGAATAAGAGAAATTCATGTTTTCCATGTCCACATTTCCCTCCAATATCTGAGGTTCAATCCCCTCTGGGTCATCAGGGCATATGAGTGTTTTTTTTCTAGAATTGTAAACACAGACTCTACAGTATCGGCTCCCTTGGCAAGGTCAGAAGTCACACTTCCTGTATCTGCTATTATCCTCCCCGACCTTATCAAAATTAAAAGAGTTCTTAAAATTTCGTCACTTTTTATAATTCCTTGGTAAACCAACTTCCCCCCATACCAGAAATCCATTGCCCAAATTAATATAGTTAGAGCCTGAGATGTCGCTAAGCCCAATCCTGCATACCATGATTCCCTATTGATTTCCCTATGAGGGCCTTCTTATGTGGAATCGAATAATTGGAGGATTCTCTCCTGTGAACAGAGAGTAGTTATGGTTCTATGGTTTACCATTGATTCTAAAGCTATCTGGCACCCTTGCTTTTGGGCTTTGATTGACTTTTTGGAAATTTTGTGGACACAAACAATTTTGGTGTAATAGCATGTGATTATAATAGGTTGCATTGTAATCATTAAAAGAGTCAAGTGCCATGCTATAAAAAGACTGAGTACATAGGAAATGCCCACTCCAGACACAACTTCAGTTTAAAAAGATACTCGGTCAACAACCAGAGATCTCACCTACAAACAAAAAAGTAGACACAAATATGATAAATTTTATGAGTTTTGAGTATAAAACCATTTTATTAATATAAAACTTGTCTGAAAGAACTCAATATAGTTACTCTATATAATTTTAGTCAAGCTTTCTCTCTAAAAAATAGGTGTATCTTGTTGAGTTGATTGTTTTGAGCATCCTGTAGCCATTCCATTTTAGTCATCATAATTTTCTTAAGTTTTGCACAAATTGAAATAAAAGGATGAAATTTCATTAAGATAGAGGAATGTTTTCCTCTACTCAGTTACAAAAATAGTTATGAAGATCATATCTACAAATAAAAACATAATTCAAAAATCATGAAATAAGAATAAAAGTATACTTGAAAAGATGTAATGTATTGAATTGTGTTCTACTTTCTATCGGAAATTTTAATCTACTTGTTCAAATTAATGGGAAAATATCTTAATGATACAATCATAAACCTAACATATGGGGAGTAGGTCCTAGATTTGAATCCTAGATAATTTTAAATTTTGAAGTATGCCATCACAACCAGAGTCTAGTTTGATTACGACTTCAATATATTTGTGGCTAGAGGGGCTGAGTTAAAAATTGCAATGTACAATTCTAGGCACAACCTGAAAGTCTATGAAATGGAAAAGTAATTCAATTGTATATTGTGTTTGTACCCAAATTGATCCCTCCTTCGAAACCGAGCAACATCACAAGTTGATCAAGATTCTTAGAGACAAAAAATCATAATAGGATTTGTTTTGTAGTCGGGGATGGATTCTAGATGACTCTTTATCACTCTAGTTTGGAAAGGATTGGGTGTCATTGTGCTAAGAGTTTGACCTACCCTAACTACTTTAGGTTGTGCCTTTAACCAGAATGAGAGGACCCACTTTGTGACCTATGTTAGTTGAAATTATCAATGGATTAACAGTATTTGACTCTTCCTTTGTAGTATTTTGAAAGAGACCTTGAGAAAACATGGTCAATAAAACATAACCTAACTCTCATGAGTTGTCACCTTAGAAAATGAAGATGTTCTCTAGACAAGGTCTAGGTCACTAAAGACAATGATAAAAATGATTACATCTGCATATTTTGGTAAAGGATGGACAAATTAAACGATCTTCTTTAGCATTTGTGGATAAACAGTGCAAGCAGGGATGGTTCATATATGCTATATCACTGAACATGAAATTTATGGTTAGGAAGTTAAGAAGGATAAAGTTGATTATACCAGATTCTTGAAATATTTTAAATTTTTTTGACAAATCTACAAAGAAAAATGACAAATGGCTTCAAATAGTCAGGACGAACCTTCAACTAGAAAATTGTGCATCTATGAAAGCTCGAAGACACACGGATTCACACATTCTTCAAGGATTTAACATAAGAACTCATGTTAAAGACTTAATCAAAACTTAGAAGTCCCTAATATATCATGCTTATCATACACTCATAAACTAGCAAGAAATATGTATCACTCAAATGAAAGTAAAGTGAATTTTAATCATTTATTGCATTATGAAATGAAAGCTCTCTTCATAATGTACTTACAAATGCCACAATACTATCATGAGGATGAGATATTGTGTGATTTCTGAGGGATTTCTAATGTAATATTGCAATAGGAACACAAATAACCATTTGAAGATATCTCAAAATGACAGTAGACACAACACGGTTCATGATTAACAAAAATTACTTAAGGTTTTTCAAATTGATCAACAAGGGAAATTTTGTTTACAATATCAAATATTATCAATGGTTGTACATTTGCAAGCATCTTGACATGATCAATTTAAAATATACACAAGAAATAACTAGTTTCTCAAATAATTTCCTTTGGAAAATGGTTTTTCTCGAATTTCTCTCCTTCTCTTTTCTCTGAATAAATCTCAGAAAAATTAACCCCCCTTTTTTCGTAATTATCCTTTTTCCTTTTATATCACCTCCTTCACCTATTAAAATTAAAATTTATTTCCCCCTAAAATTATGAATATTCTGAGAAATATTCCCTTTTTAAAATTTGTTCTAGAACATGGCATTTAGAAAGGTTTTTCTTTTGAACCTACCATGTGTACAAATCACAAGTCTTTTCAATCAACTTGAATAGCGCTCGATTTGGATATCAGGTCATCACTTCTAGAAGATTAATTTAATTATTTTTTCCTAATATTGATTAGGTAATCATCTCAAACCATCTCTAAACACTTCCGGATGACATTGATATCAAATATATCCATATTCACTTTTCAATAATCTACCTTGGGTGCCACACACTCTGCTTCATATCTCATTGGCTTAATTGCCACACATATTTTCTATCGAATCACCTTGCTTTACCAGATTTTCTCATTCCTAACCTATTCCAATCCTTCAATTATCCTTTGTGCGAACTGAACAAAATCTCCATCATTTCATGGGAAATATTGCATCAAATCAAAACATATGTCTCCTTTTCATTATAAAACTTGGCTCAATTTTATTATCATCATGCATTTCCCTTATTTCTCTGAGTATAATAAATTTCAAATAAAATGGCAAAGGTACATACAACTCACAGACTGAAGAAAATTTATTCAGAGGACTTAAATAAAATTTTATATTTAAGCGGTCCTGATGAAGCTTTTGTCAGGGCTCTGTTTAATATAGAATGTGTGGGTGACACCAGAAGGCCCCTAACATACCGGTAAGTCCATTTAGCACTTCTTACAAGTCTAATAAGAATCAATCCTATGTTTGCAGCCTTTTAGGTTATGTATTTCCATCTTTTTAGATGGGAGCACATGAAAAATACTAAAGAGTTAAAAATATACTAGGTTGAGAGAAGACCTCAGGTCTCTGAGAAAACCAATTTTTAATGTCCCTTTCTATGTGATGAGGGGTTTGTATCAAAAGAGATTCCCAAGGAATCATGTGTTGTATGATAAATCCTCCATCGACACAATGCCTGCTATTTCTCACAAAATAGATAAGTTAGAGAAAAGGATTAATTTCCTAGAGAAAAAGCAAGTAGAGATTGTGCCTTTGCAACTAGTTTCAACACCAGGGTCATCTTCAGGGGAAAAGAAAGGTGAAACACAACCTCAACCTCCAATCATTATCTTAGATGTAGAATAGGACCAATCATTGCCCACTCTCCATTCAAATGTAGCCATTTCCTCCACTCAGGAAAATAGGGGGAGATTTGCTATTTAGTCATTTCTCACTTAATGCATCATACTCCTTAGGCAGAGCATGAATTTTTTAGCCCTCAACTAATTCCTTCTCCGAAGGATAATCCACCTTTCATAAGGAAATGTGAGGTTGGGTCAATTTTGAGGCCTCACAATCATCCTAGTCACCAACATGCAGTACATGCCCCCCTAACTGCTTCACGCATCCCCTCTCAACCCACTCCCAGCATGTTGACCCTTCACAAAAGGAAAGGAAAGATGATTCTTCACATGAGGTTTGGATATTTTAGATTGGGTTTCATCTCAATAGAAGAAATTTGACCTGGAAAAAATCATGAGTCATCCTAGAATTAATATTTCATTGAAAAAATACAAGGCTCAAGCGAGTTTGTGCTGAGAAAAAACAAACTTCTAAATAAGCTTCCCCTACTAAGAGGAAGCTATGAAGTAGGGCTGAAGAATTCCTATATGTTGTCTTCCTTTCATTGTTTCTCTTTCTGGAATGTATATATCTCTCTTTTTCATGGGAAGGGGGCCCTATAGAACCCTATTTTTTCACTTATTCAGAGTGCAATAAACATAGCAATATCAATCATTTACATACTTATCCAAATGTATGTTAATTTCATCAAAGTAAATATGGTGTTACTACATTCTTCCATTTTTCAATTGAAATAAAGGAACAATAAAATTCAGAGAAACTGTTTCACTCGGAAATGCTTCGTTCCTTATAGAAACAGATAAGGTTAGGGTTAGGAGGAATACCTATAAATGTCGAGATGATGTGCGCGTACCGTAGAGAAAGATCAGGCTGACTGCGAAGAACTCCTTTTTGTCTTGGAAGGACTACCTGCAAATAAGAACACAAGACCACAAGATTTTGATTAGATAATAAATGAGGGAACTGCCTTGGGCCCAGGAAGTATGAAACTTCCTTTCGAAGGTGGTCAGTTCCCCTGCTAATATGAATTAACACAAAATATTGTAGAGTACCAATTAAATTGTTTCGTGGAACTGGGTAGGGAAAAGGCTGTTTTTCTTGGTTTTGATCAAAGGAACCGATGCCGGTTATCTATAACCGATGGCGGTCACTGATAACCGATACCGGTTGGTTCTAGGATCTTCTGGGCTGGTTGTGGTGTTTTTAATGGCTGGTTTTTGGATAGTATTGAGAAATGGGATGGTTAGAAGCTAAGGAATGATGGTTAGAGGCAATGGTACGTTAGATAATGGGTTCAGGAACGGATTTGGGAAGATTACAATTCCAAAAGCACAAGAAATGTTATAATGGAGGACATGCAAGATATAACTTACTGGTTTTTTTGATGAAGGTGCAAGTTGATCTCCTTTGCTACCAACTCTTCTGGTTTCTTCACTCGTCTCTGCTTGGTTAAGTGAAGTTCTGGACTCTGCCAATCGCTTTGGACTCTCCTTTTGTTAAAAATCCTTTGACTGATCTCAAAATGAAATTCCGATCCGTTGTTTTGGTTTGGGAAGCCCATTGACAGGGAACCGATGGCGGTTGCGTAACCGACGGCGGTCGAGTAGGAACCGGCATCGGTTAGGAAAAAGTAGGCTATTTTTAGTAAAATAGCCCACCTTCCCTGCTTTTCTCCCGAGAGATCAGTTGCGGGCTTGGTCAAGTGGCTAGAAGGTCGGCTTTGGGTGCGAATAAGGAGGCATTAGTTATGGATGTGAGTCTAGACTAAGTCATGGGTCTTAATTAGGTTAATTTTAGGGTTAGGGCTAGGTCATGATGAGGTGGCACAGTGAGGTGGCGGATAAGGTGATGTGGATTTATCAATTACAAGGTAATTAATAAATAATTGTGTAAAGTTTAGGTAATGAGGTTAGGTTGCGAAATGGGATGCGGGTCACAAGGGGTCGTAAGACACAAATTTGGTGTCTACATTAGCCCCTTATTGTCGTGTAGCTTGTTCTGTAAAGCTGCGCGGACAATAATATGAAGTGGTTTCTCATGTTAAAGATGTAGGTAATCCCCCTCAAATCTATCGCAGATTGAGTGAACGGGAAATCAGGGATAGGGTTGATAAAGGGTATATGTTGTAGAGAGGATGGTAAGGTGGTGGGGTAGGTCCAAGGAAGCAGACGCATGTTGAAATGCAATAGTACGACGAGGGTACATGATTTGACAAGCAAACCAGCAATGTATAGGCAAAGGTCGATAGTTTATCCAAACAAGGGTGATATAATCCTGGTATCCAAGGCATAGGAAGTAGCTCCAGGGTATATAACAGGTAAGGTACAGGAACGTTTAGGCATGTTCGGCAGTACCAAATGGTTGGTTTGGTTGAGATAAACGTCACGGTCTAGGTCTAGGCAAAGTTGGTCATTAGATCAAGTCAAGGACCCTAATCATGCTAAAACACGAACAGGTGAGCTCTATTGAACAAAAAGCTACATGATGGATGGATAAATTAAAACGGTGATTGTGGGTATGGTATGGTTAATTGGTGCGGCCTTAGGGCGGGCCAAATGGTTAGGTGCGGCCTTGGGTCGGGCCAAATGGGTTGGTTGCGGCCTTGGGTCGGGCCAAATGGTAGGTTGAGGCCTTGGGTCGGGCCAAATGGGGTGGTTGCGGCCTTGGGTCGGGCCAAATGGTAGGTTGAGGCCTTCGGTCGGGCCGAATTGGTAGGTTGAGGCCTTAGGTCGGGCCGAATTGGTAGGTTGAGGCCTTAGGTCGGGCCGAATTGGTAGGTTGAGGCCTTAGGTCGGGCCAATTGGTAGGTTGAGGCCTTAGGTCGGGCCGAATAGGTTAGGGCGAGGCCTTGGGTCGGGCCAATTGGTAGGTTGAGGCCTTAGGTCGGGGCCGAATGGTAGGTTGAGGCCTTGGGTCGGGCCAAATAGGTAGGGCGAGGCCTTGGGTCGGGCCATTTGGTAGGTTGAGGCCTTAGGTCGGGCCGAATGGTAGGTTGAGGCCTTGGGTCGGGCCAAATAGGTAGGGCGAGGCCTTGGGTCAGGCTGGACAAGTGAACAAATGTTGTGCAGCAAAGGTGGATAGAGGCGATATTGGTGAAAAAGAGGCAAGGAGTAAATAAGGGCAAAGAATGGGGTGAAAGTTGAGTAGCGAACCGATGTCGATTCTGCATGACCGATATCGGTTAAGGGACCGATACCGGTTCCTTAGGGAAAAATGAAACCGATATCGGTGAAAGGCGAAAAACCTATAAAAAGAAAAATACGGCTTGTCATTGTCACTTTGGGTTATTTGCAATCCAAATTAACTTATCTGACGTGGAGAGTTGAGTTGGAGGGGTATTGAGTGAGGTGGAGCTATTTGATTGGCGGAGAGAGTTGATAGTGGGCCCGAATAGTTGAGGAGGCGGCAGGTGATTGGCCGGGGACCCAGCAGATCAGGATTGGAGCCATGGCACAGGCAGGAGGAGCTGGAGGGGCTGGACCAGCTGGACCGCCACCACCCATCCCACCACGACGACGTGTCGTCGTACCGGTAGGTTCTAAACTCTTTAATTTGGTGATTTGGTTTGATTTATGGTGTTTTTGGGATTTGGGTAGGAATTTGTATTTTGTAGTAAAGAATGAGTAAATGGGGGTATTTGAGAAAGGGCGAGGGTAGATAGGTTAGATAGGCTAAGGTGGGTAGGTGGGTAAGTTTTTAGGGTTTTTGGGTGGGTAGATGGGTAGAAACTAGGTAAAAAAATGAGTTTGGGGGCCGCGCGGGGGTTCGGCTCCGGGATAGAAACAGTGACTGATGTCGGTCACTAAGCGACCGGCATCGGTCCGCTAAAGTTTAGGGAACCATACAATTGTTGGTGACCGGCGTCAGTGATGTATCGACCGGCGCCGGTTGTGGGTTTATGTAGGGGGTTGGGGTTGGGTTGGGGGTGGGTGTGGGGGTTGGGTTTCGGGGATGGTTTGTTTGTTTTGGGTTGGGTTTTGGGTGTGGGATTGGGTTTTGGGTTGGGGTTTGGTTTGTTGTTTTGGGTTGTGGGTTTGGTTTGTTGTTGTTTTGGGTTGTGGGTGGGGAAGGGGAGTAGGGTTAGGGGTTTAGGGTTTTTAGGGGTTGTGGGGTTTTTGGTGGGGTTTTGGGTGGTTGGGTGGGTTTTGGGTGAGTGGGTTGGGTTGAGTTTGGGTGAGTAGGTTGGGTTTCGGGTGGGTAAGGTAGCGTGTTGGGGTGGGTTAGATTTTGGGTGTTACAAAAAAAAAAGGGGGTAGATGGTAAAGTAGATGTTATTATAACGAGTGGGTCTAAGAATGTGGGTTGATTTTGTAGGCACGTCAGCAGTTGACGATGCGTGATAGGATGCCTCCACTATTGAGTCGGATGAGGCCACACATATCTGCGGCGCATTGGGCCATCATGCGCGAGGTGGGGCTTGGCGGGGGGTCCAGAGGTACAGAGCGATCGACAGAGATCACAGCCTGATGGTCGCCCTCATCGAGAGATGGGATCCGGCGGCCAATGTGTTCCATCTGCCGACCGGGGAGATGACCGTCACATTAGAGGATGTGTATCGCATCCTGCGGCTACCGATCGAGGGAGAGGCCGTTTTCCAGGTGGATTCAGAGACTGCCATGGATAGCATCTTGCAGGTTTTTGGGGGTGCAGCCGCGCTTCTTACATATCATAGCGCGAGCATTGGATATGGGGACATGTACCCGCGCACACAGACATGAGACACGGCTTGCCGTGTTGATGATGATAGGGGTCACCTGCTTCGCCCTCCCGGATTCAGAGGGAGGTCGCTTCCCACGGGCATTGATGGGGGTGCTACTGGAGATGGTGGAGGAGCACACCTATTTTGCATGGGCACCAGTATATCTGGTGACCAAGTTAATACAGGGAGTTTATGGGGCTATCGCCGGGAGGAGGCGATTTGGTATTTGTTCGACCTTTTTGTTGCACTGTTGGGCATACAAGCACATCGTATGCATCAGGCCAGTAGGGCTACCCAGCAGCCAGGGCCACAGGTCGTGTACCGATATGGATTTCAGAGGTGGTTGGGGATCGTGGGCCAGCCACGAGCAGTTGTTTGCATGTCGAGATGTGGCCTACTATAGACATATGCTAGAGGGCCTTACCGCAGTAGACATTATATGGAGACCCTACAGAGGTCACCAGTCCTGGCAGAGGAGCCCGCATACAGCTGCGCCTGATCAGTATACATTCTGGATCAGCAGGACGGGAGGCCGGGAGAGTTACTGAGCGGATACCCTTAGACGAGGGTACGCAGGCAGGCACAGATGGGATGCAACAGGAGAGCCCACCTCCCTCCCTCAGTACAGGAGGGCAATTTTTTTGATGACTGTAGAGGCCCCAATACCAGCACCAAAGCCTTGGATCCAGACTGGGTTAGCGGAGGACCAACAGGGGGGGTGGATGAGGCCGGGGCACGGGACAGCCATTACGGGTATGGTGGGCTGGACAGAGAGCGGGAAGGCGTCAGCACAGCCCGCACAGCAGAATTGGCAGCAGGTTGACTGCAGAGAGAGATCAGATCCGGGGGGCAAGGTTTGCAACTATTAACAGGGGACAGTTGGCTGTGCACAGGCACTATTAAGGGGTTTTTTTTCAGGTGGGCAAGCTAGCCAGGCTCAGGTTACAGGCACAGGCAGCACCACCACCAGAAGCACAGCCACAGGGCGGCAGGTACAGGTAAAGGGGATAGTGGTGTTGGGTGGTTGCCAGGGGACCAGCCCAGTTCCTTCAGCTGGACGGCGAGATCGCATATATGGAGGGGTTTGAGAGCAGAGGAACGTTATTATCAGGGATACTTGATAGTACGGAGTCGATATCAGGCATAGCAGCTCATTAGGAGCCGAGACCTCGCGCAGAAGAGATTCTCAGGGAGGGGGCAGCCACAGCTGGCGTGTTGTGACAGGCAGGAAGGAGGCGAGAGGAGTGCCGGACACAGGGACCAGCGGGGAGGAGCTGAGGGCGGTGGGTTAGAGCTGATAGTCCCGACGTTGGTTTTGTATAGGGACACGGTTCACCGCGTTGGCGGTAGCGAACCGGTTGTATTATAGAGGCCTGCGTGCCTACATGTATTCATGTTTTGATTTATTTATTTATTATATACCGGCATGCGAGCCGGCGTACGGGTTGTAACATTTGATACCGGCCGGCGAGGCCGAAGTATATTTTTGATATGAGAGACCGGCCTGCGAGCCGAGTCGAGATTTGTGGTAGGTATTGCGGCCTGCGTGGGCTGGGGATATATGTGATCACAGAGGCCCTTTTTTTTTTTTTTTTGATGTCGTGCACATGTATTGTTGAAAATTGTCCCTATAAGAGATGATGTTTTGATCCCAATGTGTTGTTTAAAATTGTTGAAATATTTTGTTCATGGTTTTGTACTATCTCATGTGTGATGAGGTTAATTGACATGTTGATGCTCGATGAGCTGCTGTTTTTGTGGTATATAGAATGACAGTTATGTGATTAAAGTGGTGTTTTGTGACAGTGTGATCTCTGTAACTGATGAGTTATCCAAATGCTGTTAGCTGAAAGTTTTTTGATATTTGTGTGATGGTTTGTATTGGCGTATAAATCTGTAATGAATTATTAATGAACTATGTTTGGTGGATTGAACAACTGTGGTTAAAGTTTGTTGTTTATGCAGGCCCCGCGGCGGGCGCGACAAAAATTTAAGGAGAAATGAAGAAAAGAAACCTGTTTCAACAGGAATTGTTTAACGATATCGGTAGGGAACCGATATCTTTGTCATAGACCGATATCGGTTAACTAACCATACGGTCTTTGGTATGAGCTTTTTTTAAAATAGAAAAGCTAGGGTTTGCCCCCTTTACGTTTAATTTTAGAGCAATGCAGAGGGTTTAAAATACGCGAACGCGACGCTTTTTGACGACTGAGCCAGGGCTTGCATGAGAGATTGGGTGAGAAGAAGTAACCGAGACAAGGAAAGTGAATTGTGATCCGAGGTTCAGCAGGTCTAAAGACAAAGTTGAAAAGGGTGGTGATCATGGCCGAAGAGGAGAGCATAGGCGGCAAGGACCGGCGGGCAGGCAAGGGCCAACCTCAAGTGCTGCAACTCAATCGGTATTGTTTTGTTGTGATTTGATATTGTTATGTTTGTGTCGTAAGATGGGGGGGGAGGTAGGTGGGTAGATATGAAGAGAGGACAACCTGATAACAGGTTGCAGGTGGGAAAGCTAAGTGGTACAGGGTAGGCCATCATGGGTTTCCAGGTCTGTTATTGTATTACAACGAAAAAACGGGTTAAATTATTTTCGCGGTTGGTGGTTTTAAGGAAGGTGTATAAACTTGCAGTTCCCGGCGCGGTTAGGGATAACCGGGATCCGGTTATGCAACCGATATTCGGGGAGTATAACCGATATCGGTTACTGGTCTGACACGAAAAATTTTCCAGAATGTTGGAAACAGACCCTAACGGGTTGATGGTTGTTTGTTGTTTTGGTGTATGCCGGCAGAGAAAGAGTGAGGATGAATTCTCGTGTGCCAGCGTGTTGTCGCGAATCCGAGCGGATGTCCACACAGCGGAATGGACATTGATAAATCGTTTGGGGTTAAGTGGGAATCCGTTATTATTCACGAATCGCACGTAACCATGGTATGTTACAGGCGCTGATTGAGAGATGGAATCCTGAGACAAATACCTTCTATCTGCCAACAGGTGAGATGACAGTAACATTGGAAGATGTGTTTCGGATTTTGAGACTCCCTATTACAGGAGAGCCAGTATATCAGGCACTACCTAGCGCGGCACGGGGAGCGATAACAGCAGTATTTGGTCCATATGCACGAGATTTGACACAGCGAGGTTTATCGTTTACATATGGGGTAATGTATGCAGCACACCCTGAGGAGACAAGGTTAGCAGTGATTGTTAATGATAGCGGTAGGGTATTATGCATTACCGAGGGCGGAAGGGGGGAAATTTCCAAAGGCATTGATGTGTGTTATCTGGGAGATGATAGAAAGGAACGTTACGTTTGCATGGGCACCTGCATATTTGGCGGAGCTATACAGGGGTTTATGGGCTTGTAGGCGAAATCACAGGACAACGTTGGATTGCTCATACTTATTACACTGTTGGGCCTATGAGCACATTGTTTGTGTGCGACCAATAGGCCGATCTATACAGGCAGGAGAGACCGGAGTACAGAGGCTGGGATTCCGACGGTGGGTCCAGACAGAACAGGAGGCAAGATCTCAGGCCGTGCCGGGTGACATTGAGTATTACAGGCAGGTATGGGAGAGAGTGACGGTGGCGGATATCTGTTGGAGGCCCTACGGGAACTATATGGTAACCGAGAACATAGCTGAGGAGTTGAGAGGTGTAGAGCGATTGAGGTGGATCGCGGGGCACAGGCCAGGTGAATATGAGAGGATTCCGATAGATCGCGTGCGGCGACAATTTGGATTTGTGCAGGACATACCACAGGCTTATAGACCATATATGAGGATCGATGCCAAGGCAGCATTCTCACCACCCCGGCCAACACCTCCAGAAGGGCCTGAGGAGATAGCAGCCGATCGCAGGGTAATGGATGTAGGAATGACAGAGGCCTATAGATTATGGTGGGTAGCAGAACTGCGAGGTGTACGCGAGCGCCCTGACACAGTGGTGATTACAGCAGAGAGGGATCGTCTGCAGCGTTTGGTTCAGCAGCTCCAAACGCAGGTGAATGAGACAAGAGGATGGTAGTGGTTGTGCGGAGTCACGGGCGGCGAGACTAGAGGCTGGAGTTCTCCATGCGAGAGGGCGTATTCATATTTACAGGAGAGATTGGCAGATCAGTGGGACTTCGGTACCAATAGCCGCGGTACCTTTGAGGACAGAGAGGCCCGGCGAGAGGGGTCGACGATCACGATCATCACCTAGTTCGGGATGAGTTGTGATGGTCTGAGTATATGTTAGCGAGGTATGAGAATAAAATAAGGATGCCGACCTGCGTGTCGATGATATAAGAAGATGTATTTGTTTAACATCTAAATAAAAAACTGAATATGTATGTTGATTTGAGTTATGAGAATAATAAGATTGTCGGTGTTTTGATTTTCGGTGTTTCGAAAAAAGGATAAAGAGAAATGTGATTAAAATAAAAATACACAAAAATATTTATAGTTCACCACACAAGATAGGTTATGGTAGGGGATGGTCGAGCTAACCTTGGGAGACCCCATGTCTCCGAAGTGCTGCCTACATAGCCCATTGCACAAAGCAAGGAGGGGCCTCAGACCGATGTAGTTCTCCCCTTAGGATCAGGGAGAGGTGAATTTAGGCAATTTGGTACGGTTTAGGCAATTGGTCGTTTGGTAAAAAAATTGATGTTGGTAGGGTAATGTTGTTGGTGCTGGTAGGATAATGTTGTTGGTGTAGGTATAGGTAAAGCAAAGGTGAGCATACCCAAGTAGTAGGGAATATGTCCTGATTAAGATCAACAACAATTCTAGATGCGAGGCAAAGCGGAAAGAGTGCTCCGTAGGCGAAAAGAGCTAAACAAACAAACCACACAACGTAGAACGAGCCTGAAGCCCTAAGTGCCGTGTATAGACGAGAGGTCCATAGTTGAAAAGAGTTGTATGATCACAATATATCAGGTGTACGTTACGTCCCTTGAGTTGAAACAAATGGTGAGGTGATGTGGATGATATAGCTGAGGTACAAAGAACTTGTTACAACGAAAGAGAACCTACCTAAAATAGACAAGTCCATGACCCAAAAGTTCTTTTGCATGAGGCTTTTATTTTATTGAATGTAGACTGATCGATGCGGGAAGTCTATAAGGGATATTGATTGTATTATTTCTTGAGGTCTTCACGAAGTTGATCAATGCAAGAAGCTTCTGATAAAGGCTTACTGTGTATAGCTGTCCTTCGGGGGAGCAGTCTATTTATAGTAGCAGAGATGATTTGGCATATAGCTGTCCTTCGAGGGAGCAGTCTATTTATAGTAGCAGCAATAGTTTGGCATATAGCTGTCCTTCGAGGGAGCAGTCTATATTTAATTTTAGATGACTAGATGTTCTTTTGGCATGAAGCATCTAGTTAGTAGGAAGTTTGACTCAAGAAATCCCATAAGAATACGGCTTATTTTAATACTTTAAAGTCATGGACTAGACTAAAAAAGGGGAAGGCATTATCAAGGGGAGGTGCGAAGTGATTTTGATTTTATTCGGAGATATAGAAAATAAAGTGTATGTAGCGGTAAATGAGCTCAAGGGACGAGCAGTAGGTAGATAAGGAGTGATATAACACTAGATTCAACAGTAGAATGGTCGAAGATGCAAGGCATTAAGGGGTTCAGGCTCAGGTTTACCATTAAGCGAAGCTAAACGATAAGTGCCTGATCCATAGGTGTGAGTGATTATATAAGGCCCAATCCAATTGGGAGCAAATTTTCCACGTTTGCTCTTTTCTAGTTTGGTTACATGTTGATTCTCTTTGAGGACAAGATCACCAACCTTAAAGGTACGCTCATGAAGTCGCTTATCATAAGCACGCTTGATGCGTTTTTGATAGATTTGGAGGTGATCGAGAGCTTAAGACGTCGTTCGTCAAGAAGCTCTAATTGGGCTAACCGCTCTTGGCGGAAATCATCGTTGGTGAGAATCCTGAAGAGATATTCTAAGGGAGGGTATTTGTATTTCGAGAGGCAAAACAGCCTCGGTGCCATATACCAATGAAAAAGGTGTGGCATTAGTGGAGGTACGAATGCTAGTACGATAAGCCCAAAGGGCAAAGGGAATGTGATCGTGCCAATTTCTTCCAGATTCATTGACGACTTTCATGAGGATTCTGGTTAGAGTTTTATTAGAAGATTCAGCCTGACCATTGGCCTGCGGATAGTAAGGCGATGAGAAGCTAAGTTTGATACCAAAGTTGTCACAAAGGTCTTGTAACAACTTATTTTTGAAAGATTTACCATTATCTGTTATTAGGCGATGAGGAATACCAAAACGACAGATAATGTGATGGTTAATGAATTCGACAATTTTTTCTTTTTTGATTGAAATGAGTGGAACGGCCTCCACCCATTTTGTGTAATATTCGGTCGCTGTGATTATCCAACGGTGACGTTGTGAAGAGGTCGGGTGAATCTCACCAATAAGGTCTAAACCCCATTGTGAGAAAGGCCAAAGATCTCGTGCGACCTGTAGCGGGTGGCTAGGAGTATGTTGAAGATTGGCATGTTGTTGACACATGACACAACGCTTAACATATTCGTAGCAGTCGTGATTGAGAGTAGGCCAATAATAACCAAGGCGAAGGATTCGTTTAGCCACGGCAAGGCCACTAAAATGTCCACCACAAATCCCATCGTGTACTTGCTGGATGGTATAGGTGACTTCTGCGCCGGTTAGACAGCGAAGGAGGATGCCATCAAAGCCACGTTTATAGAGGAGTCCTCCCATGACAACATAACGTGAAACACTTTTAAGAAAAGCACGTTTGCCGTTACTAGTAAGATCAGGTGGGAGGACAGAGATTGTAAGGTAGTCGTGAAATTGGTGGTACCAGGTATCCTGCGAATTAGTAGACACAGTATTTATCATGCAAACTACCGGGGTTGAATAGGATGGTGCAAAAAGTTGCTGAACCACAACGAATAATTCAGAGTCAGTTGGTGCGGCGGGAATCTGCGAGGCTAAGCAAGCCATAGTATCCGCAAATTTGTTAGTGGAGCGGGGAATGGTTTGGATAGAATAGTGAGTAAATAAGGCTAGAAGTGACTCCACGTGGTGTTTGTACTTCTGAAGTTCCTCGTTTTTACATTGGTAGATGCCCATAACTTGATTGACTACCAATTGAGAGTCGCCAAAAATGTTGATAGATTTGATACCTAAGTGTAATGCAACTTGGAGACCTAGAACAAGGGCCTCGTATTCCGCTGTATTATTAGTGCAGGGGAAATCAAGCCGGAATGAAAGAGGCATAGGTTCAGCGTCAAGAGGGATGAGAACAATGCCCGCTCCTCCGCCGCGCTGGCACTTAGATCCATCGAAGAAGAGGGTCATTTGATACGACACTTCTCCGAGCGAAAGAGTGGCGATGAGTTCGTCGGGGAAGGTAAAATTGGTAAATTGTTCCCCAGGTAGAGGGGCCTCCGCAAGTTGATCTGCAAGAGTTTGTCCTTGGATTGATTTCTGTTGTATAAACTCAAGGTCGAGGTCGGCGAGGAGCATGAGCCATCGAGCGATGCGTTGGTTTAGGTGTGGTTTGGCGTACATATAATGAATGGGGTCTGTGTTGGTGATGACGAAAGTTTTGTGATTCAGGAGGTAATGTCGGAGTTTGGTGGCAACGAATGATAGGGCCAGGCACAATTTTTCTACATGTGTATACCTAGTCTCGTAATCCACAAGGGTACGACTTATATAGTAAACGGCCTGCTCTCGGCGTGCCGGGTCTCGATGGGCGAGCATAGCTCCTATAGCATGGTCAGTGGCAGAAAGATAAAGGTAGAAAGGACGGTCGTCCTGGGGTGGGATAAGCACAGGTGGCTGCAAGAGATATGTTTTGAGAGCTTCGAAGGCTTGGTGACACTCCTCACTCCATTGAAAGGCAACGTCCTTTTTTAGAAGGTGATGAAAAGGGTGACATCGATCCGAGAGTTGGGAAATGAAACGCCGGATGGATTGAAGTTTACCCTGTAAACTACGCAATTGTTTAAGGTTTTTGGGTGGGGGCATTTCTAGGATAGCTTTGACTTTCGATGGATCGACCTCAATGCCACGCAAAGAGACGATAAAGCCCAGAAGTTTCCCCGAAAGGACACCAAAGACACATTTCTTTGGTTGAAGACGGACAGAATATTGTAACAGGTGATCAAAAATAATGGTTAAAACATCGAGATGTTCACTGCGATGTTTAGACTTTCCAAGAAGATCATCAACGTAATCTTCAAGGATAGTGTGCATAATGTCATGGAAAATGTAGGTCATAGCCCGCTGATAGGTCGCACCAGCATTCTTAAGGCCAAACGGCATTACACGGTAACAGAAAGTTCCCCAAGGAGTTATGAAGGCAGTTTTGTGTTGATCAGCAGGGGCAACCAAAATTTGGTTGTATCCTGAAAAGCCATCCATGAGAGAAAGCATTTCATGACCCGCAGTGAGATCAACAAGTTGATCAATACTTGGGAGGGGGAAGTCATCCTTAGGGCAAGCGAGGTTAAGATCCCAGAAATCCGTGCATATCCGAAGTCCCCCCGTCACTTTCGTGACAGGTAAGATGTTGGAAATCCATTGAGGATAGTCAATAGGCAGGATGAAGGAAACAGAAAGGAGTCGTTGGAGTTCTTCTTTGACCAAGAGAGCAATGCGTGGATGCATTTTTCTCAATTTCTGTTTGACTGGTTTGGAATCGGGGTTTAGGGTGATGTTATGGACGGCAATGGTAGGATCAATTCCTGGCATGTCAGCGTAAGACCATGCGAAAGCTTGGTTGCGAGCACGGAGAAAGGTAGTAAAGGCGGCTTGTTCTGATATGTTAAGGGATTGTCCAATCTTCACTATGTGAGGATCTTCCTCCATGTGGATGTTGATTTCTATAGTAGATTCATTCAGTATAGTTTGAGTTTCAGATGGTAGGGCGCGTTGAATATAAGAATCATCCGTGCCCAGGTAAGTGAGTATGGAGTCGTCATCCTGGCATTCAACAACATTAATCACAGGCGAATCCTCTTCGATCATGTCGGGATACAGAAGGGGAAGAGAAGATGGGTCCTCATTATCGCGTTGATAAGTGAGAGGACCTATGAAGATAGCATTTACGAAGAAAAAAAAAAGTTAGGAGGGATAGATTCAGGGTCCATCGATTCTGTGGGAGATGATGGCAAAGTGGGTGATGATGGTTCAGTAGGGGCAACGTCTTCTTCTTCCAGGATACAGCTGACAGGAGGTGTTTCTTGTGTAGGTGTTTCGGAAAAACCCAGACCACTGCGATCATTATGTTTGCGGGTGGTGATGGGGATGAGCGTATGCCGGCCTTGTTCGTAAAGGCCGAAACCAAAGCCTTTCCACGCACAGCGAGTCAAGAAGGTGAGGGCGAAGCGACGATTTGTCAGGTATTGAAAATCAGATTGGAAGGGAACCACACCAAGAGGAGGTTCAGGGGTAATGGAAGATGCGTCAACACCCCCATACGTTAGGTTAGTGCGGCAATGGGGTGGTCCGTAAGAGATTACCTCCCCCACGCGACAGTCGTAGGTGGGATGTGCATGTAATTGTCCGTACTCCTGCGGGGTAGGAAAAGAACTAACGTTATATAGGCGATACTCCCCCAGCGTAAGGCGATGAAAAACGTCTACTAAGGGGTCGGAGGTTGGGATGTTAGCTGCGGGAAGAGAAGTGGTTTGTGCGACGGTGGTTTCATCAGTTGAAGGCGTAGGTGCAGTTGAGGTGGACGGTTGGGTTGAATATATGGGTGTCTTAATGGGTATAAGCACATCGTTTGGGCGGTATAACATATTGCAAGTTTTGAAGGGGAGGAGGATCAGCTTTTACAGTGTAGGACTTCCCCTCGTACTCAAATTTTATACATTGATGTAATGTTGAGGGAACACATCCCATGGCCCGGATCCAAGGACGACCCAGCAATATATTATATTGGAACTCTCCTTCAAGGACATAGAAGAGTTCGGGTAAAGTACGTGGTCCTACGCGAATGTTGAGGATCACGGTGCCTAAGGTAGAAGTAATAGCGTCATTAAATGACCGCAACATGATGGGATTGGCACACATGAAACTAGAAGGGATGTTCATTTGTTGGAAGGCCTTGGAAGAGATGATGTTTAGGCTAGCGCCCCCGTCAATCATAACCCGACGTACTCGAATGTCTCGGACATAAGCAGAAATGAAAAGGGTAGGGTCAGGGTCTTCTGTACCAAAGTCGATAATTTCATCTTCCGAGAAACTAACCACAGCGGCTTGTTGTTTTGAGACAGAAGTGGTGGGGGAGATGGATTGTTTGGTGAGAGAGGCAACATGATTGGGTGTTAGAATGGAGGTAACAGGCAGGGTTTCGTTAGGTAAAACCTCTATCCCTTGAAGGATCTCAACGAGAGCTTGTCGATGAGATTTAGAGGTCTGAATGAGATCATATAGTGTCATTTTTACGGGCGATTGATGAAGCTGTTTGATCATGGTTCGGTGGGCAACTCCATTAGAGACGGGATAGGCGGGGTCCACGAATAACCACTTTAGGTGGTGGTGTAATCGGGGTGGTTGAAGGAGAAAGAGATGCCGCAGGTGTGTTTTCTTTCGCTTTCCCATTGTTTTTCTGTCCTCGAGTAGCGACACTAATCATATTAATCTCGTAGACCTGAGATGAAGAAGATGGTTGGGATAACTCATGGTCTTCAAGAGGTGGGGTTGTAATAATGATCGATCTTGGTGAGGCGGGGACAGATGGTATAGTAGAGGGAATTGACGCTAGAGGTCTCTCCCTTCGTAAGTTTTCTTTCTTAATCTTTCGATCCGGAAGAGGTGACTGGCGAAGGATGGTTTTTAGAGCTTTGCATCCCTCCACATCATGTCCTGGGGTGCGGTGATAAGCGCAGATTTTAGACTCATCGTAACCCATAGGTCGGGGTTTAGACGGGTCATAAGGTCGAAGTGGAGGTAAGGAAATGGTCGCATTCTCCACCAACATAGCAAGGATTTTGGCGTAGGATCCTTTGAGTGGGTCAAAATCAGAAGAAGATGAGGGTATTGATTGTGTGGGTTGTGGTAACGTTTGGGCGTGTTTAGTTTCGTATGGGTGGTGGTTTAGCCGAGGGGTGCTGACACATGTTTTTCACTAAACGTGGTTTCTTAGACACAGAAGTTACGTTCAGCTGGTTAGATGATGAGGCTACAGATGGCATGGTAGCAGGAAACAACCACGGAGAAAGGGGAGTGACAGAAAATAAATCCTTTGATGATGGGATTGGTTTAGGGTTGATAGGTGGACCGGATACGTGGGGTAACGATGTTGTGATACCCTTTGATCTCTGTATAGGTGTAAAAGGCGTAGGTCGTTTTACAGAAAACAAAGGAGGTATGATATATTGATGTAAGGTGGAGGGATGAGGTCCCAATATGGAAGGTGGGTGTGAAGATGAGGGTTTTGATAGAGGCCCGGATTGCGTTTGTCTCCTAGGTGGCGGGGCGGGTTTATTTTGGGATAAATCGAGTCGCTTAGGTGGGGTGTGTTAGACTGGGCATTGGTGAGGTCCCGAGCGTAGGGGAAGATCTGGTTAAGTTGATAGAAGTGGACGGGGAATTTGGTAGAGGTGAGGAGGGTGAAGGTGAGAACAGGGGCATTTTAAGCTTCTGTAAGCACTTCGGGTAGATGGTGGAGACATCGGGATCAGTCATTTGCATTTGAGTAGAAACAGGAGTACTCAAACGTTCCCATAGGGCCTGTCTATCTTCTGTGGAATGACAGTCTCCAGGTGTAATTTGTAATTTTGGTACAGAGGAAAAGTGAGTTGTAATTCCAATCCATTGCGGGTGTGACATAGGAGGCGGATGAGGCACTGTATCAGTAGATGCTAAGAGGTCGATGGGTTGTTGAAAAGATTTAGGTGATGAGGGACTAATAGGCAGAAGGGCATGTTGGAGGGGGTCTGTCATGGCTAAAGAATTTAATGATGTCGGTGCAAGAGATTTCTCATCTAAGGATGTCAAAAGGAGTGGCGTACCCTCCTCTTGTGCGGCAAGAGTGGTAGAAGGAGACGTCTGGGAAATGGATAGATTAGACAACATCCGCTCGCAGTCTTGTAGGGATGTGGTGTAAGAAGACTCATTAATGGGAAGGGAAGTCTGGGCAGCTAACTCTTCTATGGGTAAAGGAATGATTTCGCTTTGGCTTGATGGTGGTAAAGGAGGTTCGGGCTCCTGTGTTAGTGAAGAGGCTTGATTCAAAATTTTCTCGATAGAGGCTTTTGGCTGGGTATCGAATACTGCATGGATCTCATGAACACTCTCCTCAACTAAGATATCTTGGTTTACGTTGCTGCTGGACGAGTGATTCGGGAATGGCTTGTTGAAAATTTTCAGATTTCGGTTAGCAGGGGCGTTAGGATTATCGAGTGTTATATCCCCTGCATCAACCATTTCCTGCACTATGTTTTTCAACATCTTGCAGTTTTCATGACTATGTCCTTTTACGCGGTGAAAGTTACAAAAGTCATTTTCTTTGTACCAGGAAGGTATTGCGCGGGTGGAGTCAAACCTAGAGTGAGGTTTTACAGGGGGCAAGGTGATAGCCCCAGCTTTGAGTAATTTCTCTAGGATGACGGCCATAAGTTTCTCCCAAGGGAGTGTAATTGGTGGGCTCAGCTTTGTATTTATAGGTGGTTTTTGGTGGAGTATTGGACAGTGGTTGGGATTTGACCATCACCGCGTGGACAGCTCCTTTTGATTTAGAAGAGGTTGACGCGTGAGGAGTGGTGGTATTTAGTTTATTGGTAAAATCAGGAGTTCGGAAAGTGGAGTTCTTGTTGCGCAACCGCAATTTCTCTTCCTCTAAGGCTCGAATTTCTAATTTTCGAGCCATAGTAAAGGCCTCGTCGAATGTACGGAAAGTTTGAATTTGGAGGGTAGGGGAGATGTGCTTAGCGCAGGCCCGCGTAAAGAGTTCAATAAGTTCGGTTTGAGGCAAGGCATACGTAAGTTGGTTGATAAGGCCCCGCCATCGTCCAACGAAATCTGCGATAGATTCGTCTTCGAATTGTCGGATGGCATAGAGGTCAGTGATAGATACTTTCTTGGCAATGTTAATGGAGAAATGATCCAAGAAAGATTGGGCTAGTTGGTTAAAAGAGAATATTGAGTGCTGGGTTAAAGCACTGTACCACTCCAAGGTAGGCCCTGATAAGGACATGGGAAAGGTGCGGAGTAACAAGGCATCATCATGGGCAATCAAATAACAAGCATGTCTAAATGATCGCAAGTGTTGTTGAGGATCCTCTTTACTGTTAAAATGAGTAAACTTTGGTAACTCCCATTGAGGAGGATATGAATGAAGGGGGACAGAAGGGTGAATGGGCTCCCGAAAAACTTGCTCGTATGTCAAGGCGCTACGACTTCCTGAAACGGAAGCCTCCAGGTTTTGCATTTTGTCCATCATTTGCTTGATGAAATCTGTGGTTGGATGAGGTGATGGTGCCACAGAATAGGGATGTCCCATATTAGGTGTTGAGGTTACTGGATACGTGTATGGGAATGAAAAGGTAGGCGGAGCTTGAGAAGGAAAGCTCGTTTGAATAGGTGGCAGAGAGTAAGTCATGAATGGAGTGGATAGGATGGAAGGAATGGAGTGGTCTGAAAGAGAGACGAGATAGGGGCAGTTGGTGGTGGCGATACGTGGGGTCCAAGATTAACAAAAGGAAAGCTAATCGGGGTCGTATGAACCTCTGCCGCTGTCGGGATTGGGAGACGGGGCTAGTGATGCGGGAAGTAAGGTATTGTTATCAGGAGGAGTAGGAGCTAAATGAGCAGCTATACTAATAGGCATGCCCATAAGGAGCTGACCATCAGGCGCGACGGTCAGGGGTATGAGACAAATAGTATTGTACAGCGCTGGGATTAGCATCCAGAAACTTGGCAAAGTCCTTGTCTCCTACAGGAATTTGGGGGATCTCACTGGTGTCCGTAGGGTTTCCTATAGAATGTGAAGGGGGGTGATTCAGGCAAAGAAATAGAGCAAGCGTGTGAAACCATGGCGGCGGCTTGCTTCCGAGTGATGACAACCATAGACCAGAACACACAAGAAAGTTTCAATCTATCAAGGACAAAAACAACCTCAGAATCGTGAATTTAGCAAGTTGCTGGTTTGTCAGGGGCTGAGAGAGACAGTAACCGATATCGGTTTGGTAACCGGTGTCGGTCACAGGGCAAACGACGTCGGTCCCTTAACCAATGCCGGTGTCAAAAATCTAGAATAAGAAGATACAAAGGGGTTGCTAATTTGATTTTTAGCAACGTTGAGTAGTTTAGCAACTTATTGATCACAGAAGACAAAGTATGACAGAGAAAACAGGATTTGAAAACAAGCAAGAGGCACACGCAAATGCAGAGATTAACCTTAGGGTTAATTTTAATTATTGTGGGCTTATGCCTTTAGACGTAGAATGATGTCAGAATCCTAAACAACAAGACTTAGGGGAAATGTCAAGTTTGTTTTGGCTTATAAGGTTACCTCAATCGGGCGGAGGAATACCGCGGAAAAGGGGGGATGTTTGAGATGTTGTGTTAATTGTGAAGTGATTCAGTATGTGTTGTGCAGTGAAACTAAGGTTAATTTCCTGTCAATACCGTGGATATCACCCCCACGTGTACGACCTGTTACTTAATCTATGTTCACTAGAATTTAAAAACAACAGGCAGGAATGTAATGCATGTGTTTTAAAACCCAAATCGAAAGTGATATTCGATGAAGCAAAAGAGATGACTTTTACTAATGCAAGATGCAAAAACAAAGCAAGTTCTTTTACCAGAATAATAAAATACCCTGTGAATATCTCTAGAAGAAGAAAACAGCAAGTATGCTCCCTATAATAAAAGCAAGCAAGAAATAAAGAAAAACCCAAAATGGGTCCCACCGGGCGTGCCAAAATGTTTCACTCGGAAATGCTTCGTTCCTTATAGAAACAGATAAGGTTAGGGTTAGGAGGAATACCTGTAAATGTCGAGATGATGTGCGCGTACCGTAGAGAAAGATCAGGCTGACTGCGAAGAACTCCTTTTTGTCTTGGAAGGACTACCTGCAAATAAGAACACAAGACCACAAGATTTTGATTAGCTAATAAATGAGGGAACTGCCTTGGGCCCAAGAAGTATGAAACTTCCTTTCGAAGGTGGTCAGTTCCCCTGCTAATATGAATTAACACAAAATACTGTAGAGTACCAATTAAATTGTTTCATGGAACTGGGTAGGGAAAAGGCTGTTTTTCTTGGTTTTGATCAAAGGAACCGATGCCGGTTATCTATAACCGATGGCGGTCACTGATAACCGATACCGGTTGGTTCTAGGATCTTCTCGGCTGGTTGTGGTGTTTGTAATGGCTGGTTTTTGGATAGTATTGAGAAAATGGGATGGTTAGAAGCTAAGGAATGATGGTTAGAGGCAATGGTACGTTAGATAATGGGTTCAGGAACGGATTTGGGAAGATTACAATTCCAAAAGCACAAGAAATGTTATAATGGAGGACATGCAAGAATATAACTTACTGGTTTTTTTTTTTATGAAGGTGCAAGTTGATCTCCTTTGCTACCAACTCTTCTGGTTTCTTCACTCGTCTCTGCTTGGTTAAGTGAAGTTCTGGACTCTGCTAATCGCTTTGGACTCTCCTTTTGTTAAAAATCCTTCGACTGATCTCCAAAATGAAATTCCGATCCGTTGTTTTGGTTTGGGAAGCCCATTTACAGGGAACCGATGGCGGTTGCGTAACCGACGGCGGGTCGAGTAGGAACCAGCATCGCTTAGGAAAAAGTAGGCTATTTTTAGTAAAATAGCCCACCTTCCCTGCTTTTCTCCCGAGAGATCAGTTGCGGGCTTGGTCAAGTGGCTAGAAGGTCAGCTTTGGGTGCGAGTAAGGAGGCATTAGTTATGGATGTGAGTCTAGACTAAGTCATGGGTCTTAATTAGGTTAATTTTAGGGTTAGGGCTAGGTCATGATGAGGTGGCACAGTGAGGTGGCGGGTAAGGTGATGTGGATTTATCAATTACAAGGTAATTAATAAATAATTGTGTAAAGTTTAGGTAATGAGGTTAGGTTGCGAAATGGGATGCGGGTCACAAGGGGTCGTAAGACACAAATTTGGTGTCTACAGAAACATTTACTTCTAATGTAATATAAGTTTCATTTTCAAACATCAGCTTCAAAAGGATGAATATGAAAAAAAAATAGAGTTCAAGGAACAAATGTCTGAGCATGTTCATCATCCATTGTATCTTCTTCTTCTTCAACTTCAACTTTTGGATCTTGTTCTTTTGGTAGCCTCATTACATATGCATCATATCTTTTAAATAATTCATTAACCTCATCCTCATTTGGTCTTGTATGATTCTCAAAAATAAGTGCCTACCTAGATATTGCATCAATACAATGGCCCATTTTCTGCTTGTATTGTAGTGGCCTTGCCTCCAACTCTGCAATTCTATTCTCAATCTTTCTCATGGTCTTAATAACTTCATAGGAAAAGTCATTCTTCAAAACATTATTTTGAGAACTTATCAATAACCATATCCTCCAACTTTAAGTCAATAGCATCGAGAGTGTCATCAACCCAATTTATTTTGATTTCAATCTTTTCTTTGATTCCATTTAGGGTCTCGACTCTTATTTTTGACAACTCTTCAAGGGTATGTTGGCTTCCTTTAAATTCAGCTGGTACAATGTCCTCATCAACCAAATCATTACTAAGTTGGGTAATGAAGTCCAACTTGGGAAGAATACCTTCAAAGTAGAAAATCTCATTGTCACATTGTTCAACTATCTCATCAATTTCATTGATCCTATTTTTGATATCTTAATACTTCGATCTGGCTTCCGTAATTTCTTCTTTCCCCTCTTGGTCAAATTCTCAATCCATGTGTCTACTTCTTGAACTCTCTTGACAACCTCATTTATCTTATTCATTTCTTAAGGGGTGTTTATATAGGCACTTGCTTGCGTTTAACTAGTCTTCCCTCTCAACTGTTGTAAACAAGAACTCAAGGCCTTAACTTGCTCCTTTAGTTTCCTTTTTGTCATTCCATATTCATCAAATTTTTGTAGAAGATCATTCAATGCCTCAGACACTCCTTGCTTCAATTGTTCCCTTAAAGGTTTTCCCAAAGGAATAATCTGAATGTTATAATCATCAGTTGTTATGTATTTTCTTGTTTTACCCTCAAAAGGGGTTGTTATTTCCAGGGTATTTTCTCTAGATGAATCAGTGTGGGTTTTTGTGATGGTCCTGGCCCTTTTTAAGGCTCTTACTGCCTTTGGAAAAGACAGAGCAGTAAGGTCAATAGATTGCATAGGGACAACCTCCTTTTATTCATTTGAAATCAACTCACTGATCCATCCCTTTTATAATCTTGTTATAGATTTTGTTTCTTGTGATTCAAGCTGGAGTTTCTCAGGAAAAACTACCATTTGTTTGGATACTTCTTGTTCATTTTGCACCATTGATTTTTTATACTCCTGATTACTTATTTCGATGGTCCCTATGCCAATCTCACCCTATGCTATTGATTCTTCTGGATACTCTTTCTCATGGTCTGGAATTTCAGATTGATCATTTTTTCCTTGAACTATATCAACATTAAGGGGAAACTCCTTCCTTGCTTCTTCATTTGAAGCAATAGTGTAGTCAATCTCTTCTACAACACTTTCTTGTACCAAAATTTGGGTTGTGGGATATTTCTCTCCCGTAGTCTGTTGAGTTGCAACTTTACCCTTATCATTCTCTAATGATGTCTCTAGCAATGCCATGGTAGGTTATTCCTTTGGAAACAATGCTAAATTTCCCACTAAGGGCTGTAAATTCTTACCAGTGATGATTTCTACATCAATAATTTCATCTTGTGTTGTTTTTAATCCTTCTTCAAAAACATATTTTCCCTCATGACGGAGTTCATCAGTCTTGGTCACCTCAACAGAAATGGATATAGCCTCTTCCACTAATAACTTAGTATTACTATCCTTTTCAACACAACAATGATGCTTTACTCAATTCCAAAACCATTTGTCCTGTGGAAATTAATTCAGTTTCCTGGGTCCTCACTTCAGTAGTTAGTACATGAATATCTTTTTTCAATTCTTTTCTTTCTTGAATGCTACCTAATGGTATCAATATTGGTTCATCTACAGATAAATTACGTGCATCAAACATGGAAAATCCATCACCAACATCAACATCAATTACATCAGTTTGGCACTTTGTAAATTCATGCATTGTTTCGACTAGAGGTACATTTATATCGTTGGCAAACAAAGTTTCAGATATTTTCATACCTAGGGTAATAAATTGATTGTCTACTAGATTATATGTAGTACTTCCTTGGGAAACTAGACTCTGAGTGCATTCCATTGTTTTCCACAAAAGATAGAGGTGGGATCAAAGGATTTGATTTCTCCACACATGGTAGTGATACATCATGCTACTTTTGGAAATCATCACTCCTTTTAGACTCTGGGGGATCAATTACCACATCTTGGTGCTTGAAATTTGTAGGCATATAGGCACCTACTCTTACCAAGACTGGATGGTGAATGACCTTATGCTTTTTGTGTGTCCTCTCAAACATTTTTAAAATTGGTGCTGCTCTTCTTTCATCCTTGTGTGGCTTAGACTAAATATGGCCACTTGCAATGGCTCCACTCATTAATGTTTCAGAACTATGTTGCTTTGGCAAAACACTTAGATGGATCACATGTGATGCCAAACCTTTCCCCTTTTTTTGAAGTGGCACTAAAAAAGTAATGGGGGCATTCTCTATAGACTTTAAAAGCATCTCTTCAGTCTTTTGCATAAGAACTGACATAAAAGTGGCAGTTTCGCTAGTGGTTGATATCCACTCATCAATGAATTTAGGATTAGGCCTTTTGGATGGAAATTAAGGGGCCTTTCCTCCCAGTGGGTCCATTTTATCTACATCCTCCCTTAGGGGTGGGATATCCTCACTCAAGTATCCCAAAATTTTGAAGTTGTTTGGGATTTTTGTATTCTAGATTGAAATATCAATGTTCTTTTGGGCCAACCAGTTTATAGTCCTCCTCGTTACATCAACTATTCTTAAATAAGGAACATCAGATTCTACCACATTCCAACCTAGAGGAGATACGTGTTGATCCCAAAATTTCTTATCAGTATAGAATTCTTCTCACTATGTGTGGATCATCCATAATCCCCTCTGGGATAACAACAATTTTCTAGTCTATTATCTGTGACAGAGTCATTTTGGAAAAATCCCTTTACATGACTTCTTCCTCATCCTTGCAGTTCATCCAGTAATCCTCGAAATGGGGCTCATGCTCATATGTATAAATGTAATGTTGTTAAACACCCATCCAATGTCATAATTAGGCATTTCCTAAAACTTTTCCATATCAAATTTTTACATTTCCTCTTTAATCAATATAGCCTTTATAAAGGAGGAGCATGAATACCTTCCAATTCAAATAGGAAATTTGATATTTTTTTATGCCTCCCATCAATTAATTTAACCACAGGTGTCAACTACCTTGTTAGTTCCCATAAAATCAATTTATCATCTACATACCTAGGTAGCTTATATGGATTTCCCTCAAAACCACTAACTCTTATGTGAGTGAACTTTTTATATTGGATGAAGCAACATCCATATTGCAAAATTACTTGTCTGGCTTGTTCAAACATCCTATATTTTCCCTGCTCTGGCTTGAAAAGACAAATGATTGGGGAAAATAAAGTGTCATTAAATAACCTTACATTACCACTCCAGTTGATCAATTGCAGTTGGGGAAATATCTTATGCATTTGACACTACTTGAAATCTACATGTGGTGAAAAACTTGGGAAACGTTTGTACCCTGTAACATTATAAATGAGATATGTCATCATATAAAATTCAAGGTCTGCAATATCTCCTATCTCAATTTTTGTTGCTAGATTGACCATGTGATTTTGGAGTGTGTCTGTAATAAGGGTGGCCCAGCAAATGCTCCCTTTTCTCTCCAGAAAAATCCATATGTATATAGTCATCCATTCTTTCAATTCATTTATAGTTTCTAAACCTACCATTCGACTTATCAACACAATGATATCCTCAACCTCCTCTACAAATTGTGCCCTAGCCATCTTTTTAGGGATTCTAGTTTTTGTCTTCTTCATAATAAGCTAGTTTGTATTTATCATCTTGACATAGTCCTTCTTCTTTGTTTCATAGTCCTTTAGATCCAACTTGATGCCGATGGTAATTGGGTTTGTAACTATAGGCCATTTTAACATTATTTTGATGGCCACTGGTGTTAGTGTCAGCACTGCATCCCTACTCCCATCTAACACCTCCCTCTTTTATGGATTATAATTCATAGTACAATGCCGCACTAACTCAGGGAAATGAACAGAGGGTAGGATGACACCAGCTAGAGGAATACGATTGTCCTGAATTGTCTTAAGGGATTCACTCTTATGGGGACTATTAAGCCTCCGAAGAAAATCATCAAGATCAGAACACATCATTTCCATGTCTATAATATTTTCCAAATCACTCATGACCCGAGACATAATCAAAAATGAAGATGGCATAGTTTTTATTGTTCAAAAATTCTAACCTTCTTATAAACCAACCTACCACTGAAAGACAAATATAGGAGTTTCTAAGCTCTTACCAGTCAATCCATGAGTCCCTAAGAAATTTAAACCCAAATACACAACTTCTTAAGTCCTCAATTTCACAATTTGAGCTCCACAACTAATGACACAATAAATCTTCACGTAAATCACAAAGGTAACAACAAAAATCAAGAAAATTTGTAAATAAATACAAAAGCATTCACAAGCTTTCAAATGTCCTTGATTTGTGTGGCAACATTAATGGTGACAAAAACAAATGCAATGCATCAAGACAATTCAATCTGTCATTCACAATTTTAAAAATGAACCGTCCACATGGAATAAATCTTTTCACTATCACGGGCTCAAGGGAACCTTTTGTAATTTTGTAGCATTAGAGCTTTACACACTTTTGGAAAAATTGACCCACCCATCCGCCTTTTGGTTTTCAATACTGGCTCAACACGTGGTCACACTTGAGTAATAGTGGGGTTGTGGTGCTTTTTTACAATTTTACCTCACTTTCTTTTCAAACCAAATTGTTTGAGTTCCCTAACGACCCACATCTCTTCCTTTTGCATCTAAGTAGCCACATGTCTCTTGCAAGTTTCGAGAAATTTTTACACTTTTACTCATTTCTTCATAAATGCATAAAATGAAAAATATGTGTCACCTCCCTACATCCATTCTAATTGTGACACATGTACACTCCCTGACACCAATTGAGAAATTATTTGTATTACCTTTTGAATGTGAATATTTGGAGAACATTTATCGAGTGACGAGGCTGATTTCACACTTTGTGAATGTGAGAGAAAAATATGAGTTTACAAATTTGACCCGCCACACCACAATCAATTGGGAACAACCACGTATCAGCAGGTAATGTGAGAGTAAATGCAAAAAAAAAAGACAAGACCCATAAGTAATTTATAACAATTGATCCCTCAAACTCCAGAAATTAAAACACAATGGCCTCCCCATAAGAAACCACCAGATAATGCACATTTAGACATGATCCTCGACCGAAAAAGAGGAAATACTAGACCATACACAGAAAAATCATAGATTTGACTCACACCTCAATAAGGAAAGTAGAAAAATATAGTAGACAACAATGGAAAACCTTAACCAAATAAGGGTGAGATTAATTCAAGCACCAACACCATCTATGACTTGGGGATGAGCACTCCTTGTGAGTGTCTCGAGAACAAACCATGGTGCAAAGAAAACCAGACCATGTGGTAAAATCCAATGGGCCAAGGATTCAAAAAAGTAGCGTTCACAAACAAGGCGATAACAACCAACCCCTCAGAAAACATACTGAGAAACCCAAAACCAACGGTCACCAGGGACCAGAAAAACATAGAAAAATTGAAAGAAAAAACAAAAAAAAAGAAAAATTGTACACTGTACAATAGTGCGTACCTTGCTTTTGAGAGATCAATCAATAAAGTGCTTCAAGTTCCTACCATTAACAGGAAAATCAAGTATTTCTCCATCTAAATCCTTTAAGAAAAAGGTATTCTCGCTAATTCTGATGTCAATGGAGTAAGGACCCATCCACAATGCATCAAACTTTCCATGTTTTCCCTTGTCCTCATGTCTACTATCCAATCGTAGTACAAGATCTCCTACACTGAACACTCAAGGGGTCACCTTTTTATCAAATATTTTTTTCAACTTTTCCCTAAATTTCAAGTGTCTCTAATGGTACTCTCTTCTTACTTCATCTAGTTCAACAATCTGATTTATTCTTGCATCATATAGACTAACTTCCTAATCCTCAATTTTTCAAAGAAATTGGTATGAAGATAATTACATATGAAGGGGAAGAAGGGCTTGAGTTCCATACACCAATTCAAAGGGGCTCTTTCTAGTAGCTCTTGTAATATTAGTTCTATCATCCCAGACAACAAACTTCAATTGTACACCCCATCTTCATTTATCTACCTCCAATGTCCTCTTGATTATTTTCAACAAATTCTTATTGCACTACTCAGCTTACCCATTACCTTGGGGATTTTAATTAGATGCATATGTGAGATTTATTCCATACTCCTAACACATGGCTTAGCTCAAAATCTCATTTCATTATCAACAATTATTTTGGCAGGTACTCCAAATCTACAGATTATGTGATTCAAAACAAAATCCATAATAATCTACTAAATTGCCTTCTTATTAGGAATTGCTTCAACCCATTTAGTGAAATAATCAGTAGCTACCAATATCCATCTATGGCCTATAATTGAAAGATTTGATATTTCACCAACAAAATCCTTACCCCATTGTTTAAAAGGAGCTTCAACTGATACTGGTTGTAAAGGGAGAGCCCCTAAAGGTTTCAATCTTCCTGAGAAGCATTGGGAACTCTCACATCTTCTAACTAAAAGAGTTGTATCTTTAAAAAGTGTGGGCCACAAATAATAATCTCTTAAAATCTTGTGAGTAGTTACCCTTCCAACAAAATTCCCCCCTTAAACTCCTCCATGAAACTTAGCAACTAGTTTAGGGGCTTCATCTTCAATATTACATCTCAAGAGAATCCATTCAGGATTCTTCCATGCCAGTCCATAATCAGTGATAATATATTTATGGGCAGCCAACCTAAGAACCCTCTACTATTTTATGCTCAAATGTCTAGGAAATTCCAAATTCTTAAGATAGAAGATGATTTCCTTGTACCATGCCGAATTGATCAATATTTCATGGACATTCATATCTTCTCCCTCAATTTAATTTATGTCCATTACCTGCAGGTTGCTCTCTACCATTAGATTTTCCAACCCTAATACCCTAACTAACTTGGTGGTTTGAATATCCATGTCATACTCTTGTAATTTTTTCACCCACCATCACCTTTTTCTTGATATTTCCATTTCTGATACAATATCCTTGACCATAGTATGAGGAACATAGGTTGTGATCTTAGAGCTCAAAATATATAGTCTGATTTTTTTTTTGCTCTCACTAAAGAGAAAACATGCTTTTCCATGATATTATATTTCAATTCTACTCCTTGAAGTGCCTTACTAAAGAAAGTAATTGGCCTTTCATTTCCTTCATCATCCTTTTGTAGTAGTACATAGGAAATAGTGTTTTCAGAAGAAAAAGAAAACATTTGAAAATATTTCTTGTAATCAAGAGCTTCCAAAATAGGGGCATTCTTCAATGCTTCTTTAATCCCAGTAAAAGATTTGATAGATTTTTCCTCCCATTTGATAACCTGGTCCTTTTTTAGCATGCTCATTAAAGGGATAGTCATTTCAACAAAGTTAGAAATAAATCTCCTGATGAAATTTATTTTTCCGAAAAAGGATTGAATTCATTTTTTGGTTTTGGGTATAGGGACTTTTCCAATAGCTTCTACTCATTCATGATCTATCATGACCCCTTCCTTAGATACAATGTGTCCCAACAACTTTGCCTTCTAAAACCCAAAGTGACACTTTTTAGGATTCAATTTTCTCCAAATGTTGTAAGTGATCACTTCTTCTTCTTGAAAATACTGTCACATCATCCTGGTACACAACAACAAAATCATTTATATATCCTGAGAATGCTGCATCCATAGCTCTTTGAAACATTTAACTAACATTCATCTGACCAAATGGAATTCTTACATACACATAAGTACCCCATGGAGTAGTGAAGGTAGTTTTTATTCTTACTGAATGTTTCACCACCACTTGAATATATCCTGAGAATCCATCCAGAGTGGAAAATAATTCCGAGCCAGTAACTAACTACAACATGTTATCCTTATTGGGAGGGGGATAATTATCTGTTATTGATTCTTTATTCAAGTTTCTAAAATCCACACACAACTTTATATCTCCATTCTTTTTTCAAACTGGCACTAGATTTTCCACCCATGAAAACTACCTTGTGGGTTGTATAATACTTCCATCCCTTAAATTTTTTAATTCTTCTTGCATTTTGAGGGATCGAAGTGGATTGAACAGTCTTTGATTTTTCTTGAATGGCTTAGCATTAGCTTCCAATGGTATTTCATGCTGGAAAAGGTTTTCCCTATATGCCTTCAATTCTGAATATGACCATACCAAGTAGTCCTGGTACTCTTTCAACAATTGGACATATGATCCCTTTTATTCCTTATTCACGTTACTACATATCCATATTCACCTAGGTTTTTTGTCTATCCCCGGGTTGTGTTCTTCCACCTATCTCGAAGCTAAAATATGCCTACTAATAATGCGATCAACATTATCAAAGTTTGACTCAAGTGCAACCAAACCTCTTGGGATAGTATTTTTCTTCAACTAAATAATATATTTACCAAACAACGTTTCCCTTCCCTCATTAAAATAGACCATTGGCTCCCAATCCACATGTTGATTTTTGAATTCCCCTTTTTTTTGTAAAAATATTTGAATTTGGGCATCATCTTCAAAAACTTGCCAATCCTTCACATTATCAGGGACAGACGGTCTTGTTAGCACCTCAATGTCATATTCACAATATGGAGACACTATGCAATTTTAAATCCTAAACCCTAGTACTACCAATCTTTCTGCAACAACATTTTGTTTCCTCTCATGGTACACTATGTTGAAGGAGTCAAAAATTTCAATGAAATCCCAAATTGCATGCTTATATTGATTTATTCTCTGATTCTTTATCGCATACAACTTGTAGACTTTTTTGAATACTAATTCAGAATCCCCTTTAACAATAATGTCTTTAATATCATATCTCCAAAGCAATCCTTAAACCCGGAAGCAACACTCCATATTCTGCAATATTGTTATTGCATTCAAACTAGAGTTTAAAATAAACATTGAACTGTTTCTTATCTGGGGATATCAATACAATACCAGCACCATTTCCAAAATTAGAACAAGCTCCATCAAACATCAAAGTCCAAGGGGAACCAAGTTTCTCAGGAAATATGCATTTATCAATTTCATGTTCCTTGAAATCTACATAACCAAAAAAAATTTCAACATCTACATATGTATATAATACTTTATACGAAGCATTGCTAGGATCTTCAATCAGATGTAGCATCTTCTTTTCACCATAAACCTTTACAATATTTCCTTCCAATGGTATGGTTTTGTATGACATATCCATTTGCACACTCCCACCCACACTAGCATCCCATTTCCTTTATAATATCATGCCCCATTTGGTTGGGAAATCCACAAAAACCACATTCATAGTTAAGGATTTTCCAGGGTAATCGGCTAATTGCACTATTAACCCCTTGACATATCCAATCATAAGAACTTCCCTTGAATCCATAGTTGTGAATTTTCTAAAGGTTGTTATTACTTTGATGTTCAATTCATTCATTACCTTAAGAGGCATCACATTTCATGAAGCTCCCGAATCAAACATACAATTATGCACCAACCTATCCTTGATGATTAGAGTGGTTTAAAAAGGATCAACATTAAGTTGAGATTCCATAAGTGAGATTCCCAAGTATACTCCTGGTGATTCTCCCAATTCTTACAAGGCTTGTGGTATCTTAAGCTCTATGATGACATGAGGAAGATCTACACCATTCACATTATTTCCTTATGTTGTTATCTCTTCTTTAAATCCCAAATACTTAAATTCCCACTTTTATTTGACTCAAAATTTGGGTTATATCGCATGGAGCATATTTGGGTAAGGCAGTGTTGGATGGGAGAATTATGATTCCCTCTGGTGGTATAATAGTCTTTATAACTTGGGCATGAGCTAGGGTACAAGTTTTATTTGGAGCAACAGGGCCTTTTCTGAATGTATCCTTCTTAGGGGTTTCCCTGGGGATAATAGTGAGAAGTGGAATTTTTTTGGTTTGGACTGAGGACTCCCCCCTTTAATAACTCTAATTCTTGTATTATGTTCCTTTTCTTGTCCAACCACTGCATTCATCAATATTTTTCTATCTTCCTCAGAAGGTATTCCCCCATCATATTTCTTAATCATCAGGGCCCTTAGATATTCAAAATCATGATTAGGTAAATCAAAATCCTACACCATATCAATCTCAATACCATCATAATGCAAGAGAGGTAATAATCGGTGAATGTAATCCTAAAAATCTGAGAGAGGTAATACTATGAACAGTCCTCACACTTATTACATCAGTCGAAGTAGCCCTTTGTTGTGAATTTTTGGGGCATTCCATCATGCACTTATCACCATAGGCTTCATCTTCATTTACCTCTTCAATCTCTTTATTCAAATCACATAGGGAGTGTGGTAGGAAACACTTATCACACCAATCAATAACGTGGGATTCTTCTACCATAGCAACCCTTGCAGTCAAAGGATCTGGGACCAATCTGTTCTCTCTAAGTTGTGGTTTCTTATTACGTGATTCCATAGGCCCTTTTCCTCTGTCATCTATCCTGTGATCATTTCTAGGATGATTTCTAAATATATCCTAGTTTTGTGGTTTATGCTGACCTTGAGAGCTTTGTCTTATCCTTTTTTCTGCTCTGGCCAACTTGTATGATATTTCTTTAACCACCCTAGCCAAAGTCTTTACAACCTCCTTTAGATTAGCTACTTTACTCGCCTGAGGTCTATCAGGGTTGATCAGTTTGAAACCTTCTCTCTTAGGAGGTTTTCCAACTGCCTTGATATTACTTTCAATTTGCAAGGCCATAGTGAAATCTTTCCTTAATGTTCTAGGGTTATTGTCTCTCAAGTAGTACACAACCTTTTTGTCAAAGGCATCAGAATATTTGATTAAACAAGACTCATCACTTGGCCTCAAGATTATAGGTAATCTATTCATAGTCTTATTGAATCTAGTATTAAAGTCTTGGATAGAATCATTAAAATTATTTTTAATATTTTCAAATTCAAAGAGAAGGAACCTTGGGTCATTCTTATCCCCATACTATAATTTGAAGGCATTTTTCATCTCAGTCCATGAGTCTATTGAATTTTCTGGTAAATCCTTATACCAGTGATGTGCATCTTTTTCGAGAGTATGAATGAATAAATTTATGTACACATCCTCATACTCAATCTCAAAATCTTCCATCATGTTAACAAAAAGTCTCAAATGTTGATCCCTAGTAATGGTAATATTTCCTTGAAATTTAGGAAGCTTGTTCCTCACATCTTGGGGTACAACATTAGGATACCTAGTCATGCTTCAAAATTTTATCGGTCCAAAAGTATTGACAACAAAAGGTGGTCCAAGTGGAGGATGAGCCATATTATCTTGAGGAGGTGATCCTACAGAAGAATCAAAATGATAGGGGACCAAGGGCCTTTTGAGCACAAGAGTATAAATTTCCAAGTGAATATCCTCTAATGATTCAATTTTGTGATACAACCTATCAGTCCTGGATGATGAAGGAAAAAAATAAGGGATACGTTTTTCAGACACAAATGACGGCCCTTCACCAGTTGGAGAAATTTTTTTTTACAAGGGCTATTTGATTTAGAATTATCTGAAGATGTAGGATAGTCCTCAACTACAGGTTGATCATCTTCCAGCACTTGTACTACCTTTTATTTTGACTCTTGACTTCCCAACACTCTCCAGACTCATCTTCCTTCTGAATTTTCCTTCCCAAGCTCTTGAACTTGTTAGGAAATTAAATATTAATGTTTACATTATTTATGTATTCATTAAATACAAATGTTAGTAATTATATTATTTTTATATTAACAATAATATGTTGGTTGGAGTTGTTTTAACAACTCATATGATTTGAGTTGTGTATTGTTACGTAAGTAACAATCACAACTAAATAGGAGATATTTGTGGGAGAAGTAGTTAAGGCTACCTCCTAAAATATAGGAATTATATGTCCTATATATATGTAAATGAATCTGAACATCAAATAGAAGAAAGTATTATTATTGTGCAAATATGTCTATACCATTTCATTTGGTACCAGAGCGACTATGGATCCATGATATATTATACAGGGAAAATATTTTGCTATTCATGTTTTCCCTGGTTAATGAGAGTGATTTTGTGAAGCGTCTTTATATTTAAAAAAAAAAAATTGTGATATTCTGTGTTCTTTCCAAAGGGCATTGTTATTTTCTACATGGAGCAATGAGTGGGAGTACATCATTACATCAGATCTAGAATTTTCTGCATTAAAGCCTGATATCTCTGTACTCTCATATTGTTGACTATCATTACCTCTTCATCGTTGAGAATCAAATCTGCGTTCTCAGCATGACATAGTGGTTGCAGTAGGACAGAATCTGTTTGTGTATATTCTTCCTCTGAATGAATTCGATGGAGCTCGTGTATTCTTTGTTACAAATTCAATTAAATCTTGGTTGAATTTAAAGGCTTGCAAATCGTGGCATTCCACCTGTCTGTGAGTAGCAGAAAAGCTTCGATGTCTCCAACAAGAAACGTGTCCCTCTTCAAAATATCTATGCATGTCCTTAAATGTGCTCTGGTCCATTTAAACATCTGCCCTACATGTGTCATCTACCACTGTGTTATCTACCCAAGTTGGAGATTCTACATTTCATATAAACACTACGGTTCTGTGATAAAGATCCAGCTTGAGCATTCGACATCAAATTTGATCAAAAATTGGTCTCGCTAATGGATAAATCACCTTGCATGGTGCTTCGACCTCATCGACACATCTCCTCCATAGAACGGTCTGGCATAATTCTGTCCATGTCAATACATTCAATAAAATACTGTCGTACATCTCTATCCACACGACTTGCAAATAGGGATAGTTCTTTATTAACTGATATCTCAAGCAAAGTTTCTTTTGCAAAGAAAGATAGTGATAACCATTTGCACTTTGAATTCGTGTGAATTTTCTTCTGGGAGCTATTCAGTTACGACAAACCATCTATCTAGCTTATAATTAGCATGCAGTATTCTATTGCAGACTATGTTCATATTTATCGAGAATGCAACCACCATGCTGTCCAACATGGTGAGTTTAGATCTACTTTGGATTTTGTTTTGTGTGTATAAAGTCTAAAGTGTCATTATCATCGACTTATTAAAAATAAAAGTTGTCTATAGATCCATATAGGTTTTTGGGTGTTAGTATAGTGTGTCATAGTTCTTCATTAGATAAGTCTATAGTAAAAAGTAATGTGTGATTACTTTTTAAATATTTGAATATTATCACTCATCATTTTTCATATGTCAATGCAATAATAATGTCATCATAAAATTGTATTCAAGAGTCGTATTTTGGAAGGTGAAGAGGTCATTATAAATGTTGAGTCATTGTGTCAATTTAGTGTTATTGTCCTTCAATGTCATATAGGTGATTTTAGGATTTTTTAGTTGTTATCAAGAGTTAGAGTCGTCTAATTGTAAAATTCTGAAAATTAAAAAAAAAAATTGCCTTACGGATGCATTTTCGGTGTTACCCGACATCCGGAAAAATAAAGTGTTTCACATTGTGGGAGGGAAGAAAAGAATAAGATCAATGTGGAAACAAATGTGCTTCATGTTCACATCTTGCTAAGTTAGCAGCATGATAATGGAGGATGGAGGCATCGGAGGATGGAGGTCAGATAATGACCTCTCGTCAGGCACAAACGATGGGGCCGCACAGAATGATTTGGTGGCACAGGTGTGCAGTGTGAGTACTTATTTTTGAGTTTTGCAATGTTCCAGATTCAGTTGTGTGGTGTGAATTTCAGCTTGGTGTGATTCTTTTTCAGAGTTCTTGTTTTGTGTTAAATAAGTGAAATGTTCACATTAAGGGGGGAACATGATCAACATGATCCAATGTTCCATTTTCAGTTTTTTAGTTGAGTATGTGGCTATTCCTATTTCCCCAAATGCAAAAACATAGTGCAGAACAAATAACACAGTGAAATGCAGCATCATGAGGCTTGATGACGTAGAACAGTCAAATGTGTTCCTGTTCGTACCCAGGTTTGTGGTTAGCCTCCTAAAAACCATTGAAGGTTGTTCAGATGTGTTCTTGCTTGAGTTCCCACACTTCTAGGTTAGATGTGTTCCCTGGAGTGACTGGTTGATAATCAGATGATTCCTGAGTGTGTTCCCATCCTCGTCAGTCAGATGTGTTCTTGACAGTGCATGGTCGATAAGAAGTTGATGTGTTCCTTCTTCTACCTTTAGTTCAAGTGTGTGCCAAGATCATGAGTGCGCAGAGGCGGCAGGCAGCAAAGAAAGTGTGAAAGTTCTAATGTTACCATATAAACATTAAGGGGGGAAATGTTAGGAAATTAAATATTAATGTTTACATTATTTATGTATTCATTAAATACAAATGTTAGTAATTATATTATTGTTATATTAACAATAATATGTTTGTTGGAGTTGTTTTAACAACTCATATGATTTGAGTTGTGTATTTTTACGTGAGTAACAATCACAACTAAATAGGAGATATTTGTGGGAGAAGTAGTTAATGCTACCTCCTAAAATATAGGAATTATATGTCCTATATATATGTAAATGAATCTGAACATCAAATAGAAGAAAGTATTATTATTGTGCAAATCTGTCTATACCATTTCAGAACTAGCTTTCTAGTAGGATCCCTAGTAAAGAAAGATCTTCTTCCTTCTAGATTTGTGAATATTAATGAAAAAACTTCTTGAAAAAGATTTAGAAAGTGGTAGCCACCAGAAATTTCAAACTAACACGGAGTCACCACCAAGGATTTTCACCTTATATATTCTAAAGCATTGTAAGTAATTTGTCAACTGTTTATCAACACTCAATTTCTACAAAGCTTTATAGATTTGGTCATCCTTTGTCGATATTTATCAATATCCACATGATTTAGTGCAACATTTACTAAAACTAGAAAATATTGCACAACAAACTCGCGATCTCATACAATTCTCACAAATTTTAACAAATGATGATATGAAAACAACATATTTGCATACGAATCATTACCAAAGGTCAATGTGTGTATGTATTTGCACAAATAGTCCCAGGAAATGGTGCCAGATCAGTGTTGGTACCCAAATTGATTACTCCTTTGAAACCGACCAACATCACAAAATTGATCAAGATGCTTAGAGAAAAAAAATCATAATAGGAGTCATTTTGTAGCCAGGGATGGATTCTAGATGACTCTTTATCACTCTATTTTGGAAAGGAATGGGTATCACCATGCTAATATTTTGACCTACCCACACTACTTTAGGTTTTGCCTTCAACAAGGTGAGAGGACCCACTTTGTGACCTATGTTAGTGGAAATTATCAACGAATTAATAGTATTTAACTCTTCCTTTGCAGTATTTTGAAGGAGACCTTGAGAAAACATGGTCAATACAACATAACCTAACTCTCACGAGTTGTCACCTTAGAAAATGAATATGTTCTCTAGACAAGGTCCAAATCACTAAAGACTTATTGCATCTGCATATTTTGGTAAAGGATGGGCAAATTTAATGATCTTCTTTAGCATTTCTAGATATACAGTGCAAGAAGTGATAGTTCATGTATGATATATCACTGAATATGAAATTTATGGTTGGGAAGTTAAGAAGGATAAAATTGATTATACCAAATCTTGAGGGATTTTAACAAATGTTGAAAAATCTACAAAGTAAAATGACAAATGGCTTCAAATAGTCAGGACAAACCTTCAACTAGAAAATTTTACATCTATGAAAGCTCAAAGACACATGGCTTCACACATTCTTCAAGGATTTAACATAAGAACTCATGTTAAACACTTAATTAAACCTCATAATTCCTTGATCTATCGTGCTTATCATACACTCATAAAATGACAAGCAATCTGTATCACTCAAATGAAAGTAAAATGAATTTAATTCATTTATTGTATTATGATATCAAAGATCTCTTCATAATGTACTTACAAATGCCACAATACTATCACAAGGAAGAGATATTGTGTGATTTTTTAGGGATTCCTAATGTAAGATTGCAATAGGAACACATATAACCATTTGAATATATCTCAAAATGACAGTAGACACAACATGGTTCGTGATTAACACAAATTACTTAAGGTTTTTCAAATTGATCAACAAGGGAAAGTTTGTTTACAATCTCAAAGCTTATCAATGGTTGTAAATTTACAACCATCTTGACATGATCAATTTCAAAGATAGACAAGAAATAACTGATTTCTCAAATAAATTCCTTTGGAAAATGGCTTTTCACGAATTTCTCTCCTTCTCTTTTCTCTAAATAAATCTCAGAAAAATTAACCCCCCTTTTTTGTAATTATCCTTTTTCCTTTTATATCACCTCCTTCACTTGTCAACCTTAAACTTCATTTCCCCCTAAAATTATGAGTATTATGAGAAATATTCCCTTTTTAAAATTTTTTCTAGAACATGGCATTTAGAAAGGTTTTTCTTTTGAAGTTGTCAGGTGTAAAAATCACAAGTCTTTTCAATCAAATTGACTAGCACTCTATTTGGATATCAGGTAATCACTTCTAGTGGATTAATTTAATCATTATTTCCTTATATTGGTTAGGTAATCATCTCAAACCATCTCTAAACACTTCCAGATGACACTAATATGACATATATCCATATTCACTTTTCAATAATATACCTTGGGCACCACACATTTTGCTTCATGTCTCATTGGCTTAATTTCCACAAATAGATTATGTCGAATCACCGTGCTTTACCAAATTTTCTCATTCCTAATCTTTTCCAATACTTAAATTATCCTTTGTGCAAACTGAAAAAAATCTCCATCATTTCATGGGAAATATTGCATCCAATCAAAACACATGTCTCCTTTTCATTATAAACCTAGCTCAATTTTATCATCATCATGCCTTTCCCTTCTTACTCTGAGTATAAGAAATTTCAAAGAAAATGGCAAAGGAAGTTGTAGCTCACAGCTTGAAGGAAATTTCTTTAGAGGACTTAAATAATATTTTCGATTTAAGCAGTCCCAATGAAGCTTTTTTCAAGGATCTGTTTGATATAGAATGTGTGGGTGACACTAGAGGGCCCCTAACATACCGAAAAGTCCAGTTGGAACTTCTTACAAGGCTAATTAGAATCAATCATGTGTTTGCATCCTTCTAGGTTATGTATTTCCATCTTTTTAGATGGGAGCACATGAAAACTCCCGAATATTTAAAAATATACTAGGTTGAGAGAAAACCTCAGATCTCTAGAAAAACCAATTTCCAATGTCCCTTTCTATGTGATGAGGGGTTTGTATCAAAAGATATTCCCAAGGAATCATATGTGTTGTATGATAAATCCTATATCAACACAATTTCTGCTATTTCTCAAAAATTAGATGAGTTGGATAAAAGGCTTAATTTTCTAGAGAAAAAGAAAGTAGAGACCATGCCTCTGCTACCAGTTTCAGCACCAGGGTCATCTTCAGGGAAAAGGAAATGTGAATCACAACCTCAACCTCCAATCATTATCTCAGATGGAGAAGAGGACCAATCATTGTCTTCTCATTGTTCAAGGGAAACCATTTCCTCCGCTCAGTACAATAGGAGGAGATTTTCTATTTGGTCATCCACCTACTTAATGCATTATGTTCCTCAGGCAGAGCATGAATTTTTGGGCCCTCAACCAATTCCTTATCTAAAGGATAATCCTCCTTTCACAAGAAAATGGGAGGATGGATCAAATTTGAGGCCTCACAATCAACCCAGTTAACAAAATGTAGTACATGCCCCTCCAACTAATTCAAGCATCCCCTCTCAACCCACTCCCCGCATGTCGACCCTTCACAAAGGGAAAGGAAAGAAAACCTTATTCACAAGAGGTCTGGATCTTTTAGATTGGGTTTCATCTTAGCAGAACAAAGATGAACTGGAGAAAATCATGAGTCATCCTAGAATGAATCTAGAGGCGTTGATGGATATAGGGATGTCCCAGGACCTGGAAGGGTCTGTCATTTTCATTCAAACAACATATGGCTCAAGTGAGTTTGTAATGAAAAAAAACAAACTTCTGAATAAGCTTCCCCTGTTAGGAGGAATTATAAAGTAGGGTTGAAGAATGCCTAGATGTTGTTTCTCTTTCTGGTATGTATATATCTCTCTTTTTCATGGGTAGGGACCCCTATAGAACCCCATTTTGTTCCTTATTTAGAGTTTAAGAAACATAGCAGTATCAATCATTTACATGCATATCCAAATGTATGTTAATTTCATCAAATTAAATATGGTGTTACTGCATTCTTCCATTTTTCAATTGAAATAAAGGAACAATAAAATTTAGAGAAACAATTACTTCTAATGTAATAGAAGTGTCATTTTAAAACATCAGTTTAAGAAGGATAAATATGAAAAGAAACTACAGTTCAAGGAATAAATTTTTGAGCATGTTCATCATCCTTTGTATCTTCTTCTTCTTCAACTTCCACTTTTGGATCTTGTTCTTTTAGTAGCCTCTCCACATATGCATCATATCTTTTGAATAATTCGTTAACCTCATCCTCATATGGTCATGTATGATGCTAGAAAATTAGTGTCTACCTAGATATTGCATCAATGCAATGGCCCATTTTCTGCTTGTATTCCAGTGGTATTGCCTTCAAATATAAAATTATATTCTCAATCTTTCTCATGGTATTAATAACTTCATAGGAAAAGTCATTCTTCAAAAAATTCTTTTCAAAAGATTCAAATAAGAAATCAATTTTCATGTCCCCATAACTCTTCTTGAATTTATCAATAACCATATCCTCTAACTTTAAGTCAATAGCATTGAGAGTGTCATCAACCCAGTTTCTTTTTATTTCAAGCTTTTCTTTGATTCCATTTAGGGTATTGACTCTAATTTTTGATAGCTCTTCAAGGGCATGTTGGCTTCCTTTAAATTTATCTTGTACAATATCCTCCTCCTCAACCAACTCATCATTGAGCTGGGTAATGCATTCCAACTTGGGAAGAATAACTTCAAAGTAGAAAATCTCATTGTTGCATTGTTCAACTATCTCATCAATTTCATTAATTCTATTTTTGAGATCTTCATACTTTGATTTGGCTTCTGTAATTGCTTCTTTTCCTCTCTTATGCAAATTCTCAATCCACGTGTCTACTGCTTGAACCTTCTTGACAGTATTTTTTATCTTATTCATTTCTTCATGGGTGTTTATATAGGGACTTGCTTGTTTTTGACTAGTTTTCCCTGTCAACTATTGCAAACAAGAACTCAAGGCCTAAACTTGCTCCTTTAATTGCCTTTTTGTCATTCCATATTCATCAAATTTTTACAGAAGATCATTCACTACCTCAGACACTCCTTTCTTCAATTGTTCCCTCAAAGGTTTTCCCAAAGGAGTAATTTGAATGTTATAATCATTAGATATTATGTATCTTCTTGTTTTACCCTCAAAAGGGGTTGTTATTTCTAAGGTCCTTGCTCCAGATGAATCAGTGTGGGTTTTTGTGATGGTCCTGGACCTTTTTGAGGCTCTTACTTCATTTAGAATAGATAGAGTAGTAAGGTCAATAACTTGCATAGGGAGGACCTCCTTTTCTTCATTTTAAATCAGCTCACTGATCCATCCCTTTTATATGCTTGTTATAGCTTTTGTTTCTTGTGATTCATGCTGGATTTTCTTATGAACAACTACCATTTGTTTGGATACTTCTTGTTCATTTTGCACTAATGATTGTGTCTATTCCTGATTACTTATTTTGATGGTCCCTATGATAATCTCACCATATGCTACTAATTTTTTTGGATGCTCTTTTTCATGCTCTGGAACTTCAGATTGATAATTTTTTCCTTAGATTATATCAACATTCAGGGGAAACTCCTTCCTTGCTTCTTAATTTGAAGCCATAGTGGAGTCAATCTCTTCTCCAACACTTTCTTATAACAAATTTAGGTTGTGGGCTCTTTCTCTCCCAAAGTCTGTTGAGTTGTAACCTTACCCTTTTCATGCTCTAATGATGTATCTGGCAATGCCATGGTAGGTTTTTCCTCTGGAAACAAATATACATTTTCCACTAAGGGCTGAAAATTCTTACCAGTAATGATTTATGCATCAACAATTGCATCGTGTGTTATTTTCAATCCTTTTTCAAAAAAATATTTTCCCTCATGAGGGAGGTCATCAGTCTTGGTCACCTCATCAGTAATGGATATAGCCTCTTCCACTAATAACTTTGTATTAGTATCCTTTTCAACAAACAACTCTAGTTTACCTAATTCTGAAACCATTTGTCTTGGGGAAATTAATTCAGTTGCGTGTGTCCCACTTCAATAGTTGGTACATGAATATATTTTTCCAATTCTTTTCTTGCTTGAATGCTACCCATTGGTGTCAATATTGGTTCATCTACAACTAAATTAAGTGCATCCAACATGGAAAATAATTCACCAACATCAACATCAATTACATCAATTTGGCACTTTGAAAATTCATGCATTATTTCATCTGGAGGTACATTTATATCCTTGGCAAGAAAATTTTCAGATATTTTCATACTTGGGGTAATAAATTGATTGTCTACTGGATTAACTGCAGTACTTCTTTAGGAAACTAGACTTTGAGTGCTCTCCATTATTTTTTCCACAAAATCTATAGAGGTGGGATCAAAGGATCTGATTGCTCCACACATGGAAGTGATGCATCATGTTGCTTTTAGAAAGCATCACTTTGAAATATCCTCAATGGGATACCACTTAAAAATGCACAAAAATATTGAAAATATGCAGCCACATAAAGTATTGATTATACTAGATTTTTACGGTTAGAAAAACAAACTAATAAACTTAATATTCCCCAAAATGACCACCCTAATTTACTTGGAAATACAAAGAGGGCTTGATATTCTTATAAATGAAAAAGGGAATATTCTTTTTGGAATATTATTGAGTACAATGCTGCCAGGAAATCAAAACGAACCTAGAAAACTAGAAAACCCTCTCCATATGGGCTGTAAGTTGCCACACTTGGGACAGGGGTTAGAAAATGATGGAGGCACCTTCAGCATGTTGCCATGCCCATCCCAAAAGGATGTTGTGAATCTGGTCTAGAGCCCCTCTGATTTTATTCCCCAAACGCCCCACAAAACCCACAAAAACCTTCACAAGGTGCCTTCAACTAGTGGCCACACTCTACCCAAATGGATATCGTGGATCTGATATGCTGCCATGATTCTAATCTAGAAGCCCACTGATTATCCTCTCCAAATTCTGCTAACAACCTTCAAAACCATTCCTCTGTACCTTCTAAAATATCTCTGTAACACAACCCAAAAATCAGCTCCAAAACGACAGACTAGGGTAGATCTCTCACTACTGAAGAATGCCTTGCTAGCTAGGGATGGGTCTCTCACCATTGAAGCTAGGGTCCATATGGGATTTGACTCCACAAGCTGTAGATGTGAACAATAGTAGTTACACATGAAGGGGTCAATAAAATGTATGCAAAAAAGTACCTTTTATTCCTCCCCCAACTCCTTATATATTTTACCTTGGAAAAAAGCCCCATAACCCAATGCACATTTCATTCCATGGAGGGGCCAAATAAAATAGAGTAACTACAGTTAATTTTCTCCTTTTTGAGTTGTCATGTCCAAAAGTGACCCTCAATGCAAAATTAGATCATTGGAACCACGTTCCCCTTCCCATTAGCTCTCAGCATCCACATCCCTTGGGTCTGACCACAGCTTAGACTCAACTTGTCCCTCAGGATTTTGGGGTAAAAAAGGGGGACATTATAGAAAAAGGGGAAATTACACATATGGCCCCTTCTCCATAGCCCCCAACATCCCCTGACCCTTGGATATGACCACGACTTGGACTCGCTTGACCCTTAGGCCTTTGGCACAGGAAAAGGGGACATTACAGTCCTCCCTTCTTGAGAAATGCTTGACCCAAAGCATTAACCTATCTTGCTGCAGCAGCTGAATATCGTGTTGTACATTTCTTCACCTCATCCTATCATCCACCTAGGATCCATGTAATTCGAGGTAACCACGAAACCATGAAATAGAATAATACCCAAACCATCTCTCCACTAGTTCCTGCACTAAAATTTCTAATCGGTCCAATCCATGCTAATGTAAGGCTGTCATCATGGGAACACTCATGACCTCTCCAACCAACTCCTGGGTATGAAAGTCCACTATGAATCCTATAGAATCCCCCATATCAGCCTGTGAAACAACCTGTTTACGCACAAATGGTGCTAACTCTCCTACCTGACCTATACTCATGTGAGATTCAGGTTCCTCATACTATATCTCGATGTGTCGCATGGAGGAAAGGTCGCAAGACTCCAGTAGATAGTCAATCAGGAATATCAGCTCTATATAGTCCACCTCATGTGCCGAATGTGAACCTATTGAATAACCATGGGTCACTTTCATCTCTCCACTAATTAACACATGGGTGAGGTGCTCACCAGGCATAGAAGTAGTAAAAAGCATAGGAGTTTTGTCCCATGTCGATTCAAAAAAATATGGTCCCGTAAGCTCAAACTGGTCATAGTGACAAACCGTATATGCCTATGTAAAGTTGAGGAGATCCTCCCTCAACCTTTTCCATATGTACCTCTCATACATGAACCTGTAGGTCTCATTGAAGTTCAAGAACCCAGTCATAGAAGAACAATGCACATGTTGCAATATCTCCATCCTCCACCATGAATTTGACATAAGGCTCCATATTCCCGAAGAAAAGATCATTTCATCCTCCAATCTATAGCTTTCATCTTGTATGTGACCATCCAAAATCTCACAAGAGTGTCGGTTCTTGGAGTACTCAACAAGAAAATGAAATCTCTAGTCTACCAAAACTTCATATGACCAACATAATGATAAACTCGGATGATCTGAACCTGTAGTCCCAATCTCTATAACTGTCTAATATGCAACATTTTTGGTCACACCCACATTGATCATTCTCCACATCAATCCACAATAATTAAACTCCTCACCAAGCCAGAATGTCCTCTCCATCCCCTCAAGTGTAACCACCCTAGGTGCTCCTATAGGTAATCCCCTCAAAATCACATTCCTACCCTCAGATTTAAACTTTAGCTCCATCATCTGAAAGTTAATCTGAAACTCACCAAGGGTGTGAAGTCACTACACTCTCATCACCATGTTGGTCTCTCCCATACCAATGATGTGGAGATCATCAGTAACTATATAGTTACCCATCATGATGTTCACTTAGGGAACCCACCATGTTCCCCTCATAGATTATCCATTAGTTATAACCCCGTTGAGACCCTCAAAATCCTCTGTTTGTAATCCTCACCTCTTAAACAATGAGGCATAAATACAGTTGTGGGTTGCCCCACTCTCAATGAGTACCCCAACTTCTTGACCCTGCATAACTCCTCTAATCTTATATGCCTTGTACATTAAAGTACTAGACAATGTGGCTATAATTTCTTGAGGAAAATCCTCCTCATCCTGCCCCGCATCAGCACTATCCAACGCAACCCCATATCCATCATCCATCTCATGAGTCTCTAACTCCTCACCTTTATCACCCTTTCTCTCCTTGAATACCTCAATGAATTGGGCCTTCCCTCTACCTCTGTAATCATGTCCTAGAATCCATAGTGTGTGGCAATCGAAACATAGTTTATTTCTCCTGAACTCATCCCTGTCCTCTTGGGAAGTGATTGGCTTCTTGGGCACCTCCTACCTTGGTGGAGACTCCCTCTACTAAAGTTTATCTATTCCAAATGGAGGCTCCCTTTGATGCACACGAGGTGGAACCCTCAAATTTTGAGTGGATAACTCAAATTCTTGAGCTCTCCTAATAGACATGAGTAAAGAAGAAGGTTCAAATGCCTTCACAAACTTAGTGAAAGAACCTGTCAAACTTGTTGTGAATAGTGAGATCAACCTCATCTCCATGACACCAGATACCATGAATGGTAATCTCTAAAAATCTGTAATGTACTGATCCAAGGGACTGATTTGTCTCAAATGAGTCCACTCCCTAAAATACCTATCAGGGTCCCTCCTATCAACTCTACTCACCAACCTCTGCATGAAATTTTCATGATTCATAATGTGTATGTGTCCCTGTGTAATCAGCCCATGATTTCACCAATCATGAGTGTCTCCCTCAAGATGTGAGCTTGCAAACTTAATTACATCTTCCTCATGCATACAATTCAAGTCAGAGTATGTCTTCGGCTTCTGGACCCAAGATGGTGCAGTACACGTCTTAGAACCATCAAAGTGTGGAATAGAGATTTGTCCCAATCTCCTCTGTAACTTTGGTACCTATTTCTGATGATCTCTCTTGGGTCGACTGTCAATCTTCATTCTGTAATATTGTTGGAATGACATGTTGTTACAAAATCCCTCACTCCAGATCTAGTTCCTCTCCCAAAAAGACTCCTCACTCAAAATATCTACAGACTGTTGCACCTATGAAAATTCCATATCCTTTAAGAAAGAAGGTTTGTGAAGCCCCAAAGGCTTGGAAAAATAATGGGGAGTCTTCTTCCCTTAATGTCCACTCTCACCTCTTTGACCCTATTGTCCCATCTTGCTACTCTCCTGAAAGGACTCCTCACCCAAAATATCTACAGGCTATTGTACCTGTGAAACTTATGTATCCTTCAAGAAATAAGGTTTGTGAAGTCCTAAAGGCCTAGTAGAAGAATGGGAAGGCCACTGCCCTGAATGTCCACTCTCACCTCTTTGACCCTGTTGTCACATATTGCTATTTTCTCCTCTCATTATGACTATTGTTATACACAGTCTAGTAGGCTGAAGATGATTAAAGAATATTCTCTTACCCTTCTTAGTAATCATAGAACCAATTCTAGTACCTTGAGAGGTACTCTCCCTTCTTGCACCGGAGTCTCTAATGAAACAATCATGCTTTCCAACACTTGTAATCCCAAAAGACACATTGGAATTCCTTCTTTTGCTTATGAAATCAGTCACAAAATTTTCAAAAATAGACTTGATAGTTTTGGATAATGGCCACATATTACCAGGATCCCATAGCTTATAATTCCCATGAGCCCTTGTATCTATTAAGTGAGCTACAAATTTCCACCATATATCATCCTCAAGATGCTCATATACACATAGCTAGAGCATCGTTCCAACAAACTCCATGATGAAGACTTCATCATCTACCATACCATGCATCTCATGATGGAAATAAATTGGAATATGCAACAATAAATAAGACACCTTAGTGTGCTCTTCATACCTTTCAAGGCCAACAATGTCCTCCGTGTGTTCAAGATAGACATACGTTGAGCTGCCCCCAACATTGTTGCCTAAGCGCCTGTTGAAAGTATCCTAAAGTTGTTCAACAGTTGTTGGTTTGGAAATTACAATAGGTTGTAATTTTACACAAGTGTCCATGTGAGGCTCCTCCTCATGTTTCAGCTGCTCCATAGATTCTTCTTTCATGGGTGTAGATTTCCTTGCATCAATTACCCCCATCGTTTCCTTGAACTCTTGTATGTGTTGTCTTGCTTGAGTCATTATCAACCTAGCAACTCTATCTCTATTATTCCCTTCCTTACACTCTTTAAGAGTTTAAATTATATCCTCCTTGCTTGCATAAACAAGTTTCTTCTACAAATGAGTTCTTTTGTGATTCAGGTACCAACATATGATGACTTTGTTTGGGCTTGCTACCAATATTCATCATGCAATAATCTGGAAATGCCATATTATCTCTGAAACCCCTACTCAAAGATTGGTGCTTCCTCTAACAAAAATCTCATCAATCACCTCTATTGGCCACCCTCTATCACTATTTTCACCATGTTCCTTATTGTCCCTAGGTCTACTTTGATTCACATTCTGAGTGAGATGACTCAAATAAAGGTTAGTGGCTTCCTACTGTTTCACCACGTTGGTGAACATTTCCTTCATAAAACCCCCTTTGAGATATTTCCAAACTACCATATTTAACCAACACAAGCTGGAGGAACAACAACTCTGATACCACTAAAATATCCTTGATGGGAGACCACTTAACAATGCACCAAAATATTGAAAATATGTAGCCACATAAAGTATTGATTATACCAGATTTTTACAGTTAGAGCAACAAACTAATAAACTTAATATTCCCCAAAATTACTACCCAAATTTACTTGGAAATACAAAGAGGGCTTGATATTATTATAAATGACAAAGGGAAGTTATTTTCAGAATATTACAGAGTACAATGCTGCCAGGAAATCATAGGGAACCTAGACAACTAGGAAACCCTCTCCGTATAGGCTATAAGTTGCCACGCTTGGGAAACGGGTTGGAAAATAATGGAGGCACCTTAGGGGTGCTGTCATGCCTAGCCCAAAAGGATTCCGTGAATCTGGTCCAAAGCCCCTCTGATTGTCTTCCCCAAATTCTCCTTAAAACCCACAAAAATCTTCACGAGGTGCCTTCAACGAGCGGTCGTGCTCTGCCCAAATGGTTTCTGTGAATCTGATCTACTGCCATGATTCTGATCTGGAATCCCATTGATTATCCTATCCAAATGCCACCAAGAATCTTCAAAACCTTAACTTTATACCTTCTAAAATATCTTTGTAACACAACCTAGAAAGCGGATCCAAAACGACAGACTAGGGTAGATCTCTCACTATTAAAGAATGACCTGCTAGCTAGGGATGGGTCTCTTACCACTGAAGTTAGGGTCCCTATGGGATTTGAATCCACAAGCTGTAGATGTGACCAGAAGCAACTGCACATGAACGGGTCAATAAAATGTAAGCAAAAAAGTACCTTTTCTTCCTCTCCTGTCTCCTTATATATTTTACCTTGGTAAACAAGTCCCATAACCCTAGGCACATTTCATTCCATGGAGAGGCCATATAAAATAGAGTAACTAAAGTTAATTTTCTCCTTTTTGAGTCGTCATGTCCAAAAGTGACCCTCAACATAAAATTACATCATTGGAACCACGTGGCCTTTTCCCATTAGCTCTCAGCGTCCACAACCCTTAGGTTTGACCACGGCTTGGATTCGACTTATCCCTCAGGCTTTTGGGGTAGAAAAATTGGACATTACAGAAAAAGGGGACATTACACTTGTGGCCCCTTCTCAATAGCCCCTAGTGAACCCACCCCTTGGATATGACCATGGCTTGGACTTGCTTGACCCTTATACCTTTGGCGTAGGAAAATGGGACATTACAGTCACTCCTTTCACAATCTAGGGAATCAATTACCACATATCGGGGCTTGATCTTTATAGGCATATGGGCACCTACTCTTATGAAGACTAGTTGGTGAATGACCTTGTGCTTTTTGTGTGTCCTCTCAAAATTTTAAAAATCTAGTGTTACTCTTATTTCATCCTTGTGTGGCTTAAACTGAACATGGCCACTTACAATGGCTCCACTCATTAACTTTTCAGCATTTTGTTGCTTTTACAAAACACTTTGATGAACCAATGTGATGCCAAACCTTTCCCCTTTTCCTGAAGTGACACTACAAAAGTAATGGGGGCATTCTCCATAGACTTTAAAAGCATCTCTTCAGTATTTTACATGAGAATTGATATAGAAGTGTCAATTCTACTAGTGGTTGATGTCCACTCATCAATGAATTCAAGAGTAGGCCTTTTAGATGGAAATTGAGTGGCCCTTCCTCCCAGTGGGTCCATTCTATCTGAATCCTCCCTCAGGTGTGGAATATATTCACTCAAGTTTCCCAAACTTCTGAAGTTGTTTAGGATTTTTATATTCTGGATTGAAAGATCAATGTTCTTTTGGGCCAACCAGTTTACAGTCCTCCTCATTACATAAGCTATTCTTTAATAAGGATCATCAGATTCTACCACATTCCAGTCTGGAGGAGATACATGTTGATCCCCCACTTTGTGATCAATATAGAATCTACTCACTATGTGTGGATAATCCACAATCCCCTTTGGGATAACCATAATTTTGTAGTCTATTATATGTGAAAGAGCCATTCTAGAAAAATCCCTTAACTTGACTTCTTCCTCATCCCTGCAGTTCATCCAGTAATCTAAGAAATGGGGCTCATGCTCATATGTATAAATGCAATGTTGTTAAACACCCATCTAATGTCATAATTAGGCCTTGCCTCAAACTTTTCCATATCAAATTTTTACATTTCCTCTTCAATCAATCTATCCTTTATAAAGGAGGGGCATGAAAACCTTCCAATTCGAATAGGAAATTTGATATTTTTTTTATACCTCCCATCAATTACTTTATGCACAGGTGTCAACTACCTTGCTAGTTCCCATAAAATCAATTTATCATCTACATACCTAGGTAGCTTATATGGTTTTCCCTCAAAACCACTAACTCTTATGTAAGTGAACTTTTTATATTGGATGAAGCAACATCCATATTCCAAAATTATTTGTCTAGCTTGTTCAAACATCCTATATTGTCCCCACTCTAGCTTGAAAAGACAAATGATTGGGGCAAAGAAAACGTCATTAACTAAACTTACATTTCCACTCCAGTTGATCAATTGCAGTTGTAAAAATATCTCATGCATTTGACACTCCTTGAAATCTACACGTGGTTATAAACCTAGGAAATGTTTGTGCCCTGTAACATTATAAATGTGATATGTCATCATGTAAAATTCAAGGTTTGCAGTATCTCCTATCTCAATCTTTAATGCTAGAGTGACCATGTGATCATGGAGTATGTTTGCAATAAAGGTGGCCCAAAAAGTTCTCCCTTTTCTCTCCAGACTAAACCATATGTATGTAGTCGTCCATTCTTTGAATTTGTTTGTGGTTTCTAAACCTACCATTCGACTTAACAACACAATGAAATCCTTAACCTCCTCTACGAATTGTTCCCTAACCAAATTTTTAGGGATTCTAACCATTGTCTTCTTCGTAATAAGCCAATTTTTATTTATCATCTTGACATAGTCCTTCTTATTTATTTCATAGTCCTTCAGAGCCAACTTGATGCCGATGGTAATTGGGTTTACAACTATAGGAAATTTTAACATTATTATAATGGCCACTGGTGTTGGTGTCAGTACTGCATCCCCACTCCCATCTAACACCTCCCTCTTTTCTGGATCATAATTCATAGCACAATGCCACACTAATTCAGGGCAATGAATAGAGGGTGGGATGGCACTAGCTAGAGCAATACGACTATCCTAAATTTCCTTAAGGGATTCACTCTTATGTGGAATATTAAGCCTCTGAAGAAAATCATCAAGATTAGCACACATCAAGTCCATGTTTGTAATCTTTTCCAAATCACTCGTGATCCCAGATACATCTGAAAATGAAGATGGCATATTTTTCCTCGTTAAAAAACCCTAACTTTCCTTGAAACCAACCTGCCACTGAAAGAGAAATACAAGAGTTTCTAACCTATTACTAGTCAATCCACAAGTTCCTGAGCAATTTAAAGCCAAATCCACAACTTCTTAAGTCCTCAAGTTCACAATTTCAGCTCCACATCTAATGACGTAATAATTCTTCATGCACATCACAAAGGCAACAACAAAAATCTAGCCAATTGGTAAATAAAGATGAAAGCATTCACAAGCTTTAAAACATCCTTGATTTGCATGGCAACATTAATGGCAACAAAAATAAATGCAATGCATCAAGACCATTTAATCCATAATTCACAATTTTAAAAATAAACCATCCATGTGGAATAAAGCTTTTCTCTATCACGTGCTCGGGGGCACCTATTGTAATTTTGTAGCATTAAATACTTTACACACTTTTGGAAAACTTGACCCACCCATCCACCTTTTGGTTTGCAATACTGGCTTGACACGTGGTCACACTTGAGTGATAGTGGGGCTATGATGCTTTTTTACAATTTTACCTCACTTTCTTTTCAAACCAAATTACATGAGTTCCTCGGTGACCCGCATCTCCACCTTTTACATCTAAGTATCCACGTGTCTCTTACAGGTTTCAAGACCTTTTTACACTTTTACTCCCTTCTTCATAAATGTGTAAAATGACAAATATGTGTTGCCTCCCCTCATCCACTCCAATTGTGACACATGTACACTCCCTGACACTAGTTGAGGAATTATTTGTATTACCTTTTGATTGTGAATATTCAGAGAACATTTATCGGGTGACGGGGAAAATTTCACACTTTTTAAATGCGAGAGAAAAATACGAGTTTACAAATTTGACCTACCACATTGTAATCAATTGGAACTGCCACGTATCAGTGGACAATGGGAGAGAAAATGCAAATAAAAAGACAAGATCCAGAAGCAATTTATAACAAGCAATCCCTCAAGATCCAAAACTTAAAACAAAACATCCTCCCCATAAGAAACCAGTAGATAATGCATATTTAGACATGATCCTTGACCGAAAAATAGGAAAGACTAGACCATACATAGAAAAACCACAAAGTTTACTTGCACCTCAACAAGGAAAGTAGAAAAATATAGTAGACAACGATGGCAAAGCTTAACCAAATAAGGGTGATATTAATTTGAGCACCAACAAATTGAATGGAAAATGCAGATTAAAATTCATGGTATGCAACCATAGTTGGTGTTTGTTCAAGTAGGCCATAGTGTCAACAAGATTTATGTTTGAGAACTAAAATAACCAAACTACCTAATGTGGCTTGTTTCAAGAGCCATCATAAACCAATTCAACGTCACTTTGGTTTGAGTATGGTGTTGAGAATTGCAATCCAATGTTCCAAATCAAAATTGAATCTAAAAAAATATTGGTAACATCTGTATATACATAATACAACTACAAATTGTTTAGTTTGGATTTAATTTCAAATCACATAGTCGATGAAGTTACCCATCGACTGTAATAATCTCATTTAAGCATCCAAACCATGGTTAGGTTTTTCATTCAACCATATAAGTAGCATAAATTTTAGGTGACGTTCCCAATAAAGATGTTCAAGTTTTTATAATACAACTCAAAATAATTAGTGAAGGGATAAAAAAATCAATCTTGCATTATTGCTCTCATCTATCTACCTACCTCCCTCCAGCTCCTTAAGATGATCTATTTCCAAATTTTTCTCTAGAGGAAACTAGAAAAATTTACAAAAAAAAATTAGAATACGTGCATTTTAGCAAATTGCCAACCATTATGCATTATGTCCAACAAAAGTAGCCTATAATTCTTTGTCACAAGGTATGCCAAATTTTATCAAAAAAAATTGGACTTCACCGAATTTTATCTTCCATGAATATGAACTCGAACTTTATCCATTATATTTACATGGGAATTTTTTGACATAGATTTATATATAGATATATTGGTTTGAAACTGCATTTCCTAACTAGTTCATGAAAAATAAGAAGGTTGGGATTTTTGGGTTTTTACTATTTTCAACACTGGAATGATATTTCCTTTGCTTATGTTTAATCTCCACTTTATCCCAATTACCTGGCTTCATCAAAATTGTCTTGCCATAACTTTGTAACATCTTCAAAATGGAGTATATATTCTATTTGAATAAAGGATAGTAGAAAATATAGTGTGAATTAATACAGAGAATGGAACCCAAAAAAATTTCCATCCCACCATCACAGAGTCTTAGGTAACACTGTTGATAATAGAATATTTATACTCTAATAACACTACGATCCATGGAAACAAGTAAAAAATAAGAATAATTAGTGATCAATAAGTTTATCCTTGAATCAAAAAGGCCAAAAAAGACAATAGCCATTACAGCTTATTTTCATTTCAACATAAGAAATGAGGATTGCAAGTGTTGTGATGAGAATATATAACAAAAGAGCACACCTGTGAACTTGCAAAAACTATGGACATAAAATATTTTCACTGATTTATCTTGATTTGATTCACGTCGGTGGGGAAAATAAATTATGATTTAATATTTGTGTTACTAAATACTTATGTGTTAAACACTCCGTCAGTATACCTACTGAACTGGCGGTAATTCCACTACTTGCAAGTTGAGGTACACTTGAGTTGGTCTAATGGTGAAGAACATACACTCTTGAAATAGAGGACCTACAAAGTCTCTACAACCTACTTGAGGTTTGCATTGGAAGGTTTCACGGGAAGGTTTGCATTGTTGTTTTCTTTACTTTCATCTACTATTTCTTTTCAATGCTTACATATACATGATATGTGAGAATTACCTCTACATTAGAATGTGGTTTTGTGTCAAAATTCCAGTTAATCTTATGGATTTAAGGTTATCTAAGATGTCCTCTACCTTGAATTTTATAAGAATATTGAGTCATAAACCTATAAGGGTGAAAATATCATGAAATGGGTGTGTCTTCTAGAAGGTAACTTGATCAAAGGATTAAGTACAAGGTGTTCATGAAAACTTAAAGCCAAAGGTTTAGATAAGGTGGTTAAATTATCAAAGTAGTTATAAGAATATTCAAGACTATAACTGAGCATGAAAGCTAGGTAGCCGGTATGTGGGTAAGGTTCGGGTACAGGTACAGGGATCCGATACATTGGTACGGCAATGTTTTTGGGGGCCCGGTACGGTAGTACAATATACATATAAAATATTAAAAATATTTTGAAAAGTAACAAAATAAGAAAAATTCCATCCTTACACATGCATAGATTAAACAAATCTGAAATATACATAGGTGAAATAGTGGCAAAAGTTAAAACATATTGATAATTCATTATTCGAACTTATAACCAGTACATTGTTCAAATCAAAATGTTACAGTGTATTATCATTATCTAACGTTGTAAACACAAAAATGAAGATACATCAACATTCTAATTAGTAATAGTCTAATGGTTCTGCATCTTCTTTAATGTCTTCAACGAGAGTGTCACTACCATCACGTGGTTCATTATAACCACAAGCACCAGGAGTCTAACAAGAACTATCAGCAATGTTGCTCCCGCTAGCCCCACTTTGCAGCTCATGTAAAGTACTATCTAGGCCTGAGTCTAGCAATGAAAGTTGGGAAATGGGAACATCTAAGTTTGGAGTCTCTGGGTCTATATCCCAACACTTTGGTTGGGGGAAAAAATTAGGGTTTAAAAGAATAATTTAATGTTTAAAAAGTCGGTTTGACCTTTTTTAAACCAAAAAACAAAAAAAAATTAAAAAAAGGCATCAAAACATGGTGGGCATGGGTAGGGTTCTTCTTGCAGGGCCCAAGTACAGCCGGGTACATCCACATATGTACTCGGTCGTACCCGGGCACTGCAAGAAGAACCCTGCCCATACCCATTGTGGACCAAACCCGTACCCCATACCTGGTATGTACTTTAGCCATACCTACAGTCCCTAGGGGCCATACCAGCTACTTAGCATGAAAGTATAGCTTTGCTAAGATGCTTTCCTATTAAAATAAAATGGTAAAAATAAGGATTTCACTTTGCATAAGTCCTAGAAAAATTGAAAGTGATTCAAGGAGAAAATTGATGGATCTTAGGTATGTCAATGCCTTCTTAAGAATTGGAATACTCCCAAGGGGAGTTGAGCTTACGAAGAGTGAGTTTGCAACACTACTGGTAAAAATTATCTCTTATTGCTATAATAGATGTTTAAAATGGTCTAAAAAGAAAATGTGGAATCCAAATTTATGACTTCTACATGATTCAAGAAGTTAAGTACATGAATGTTTCTATGTTTTCCTTCTTGAATAGGTAATTGCAGAGTTTCAGTACACTTCAAATGTTATCATGGGCATCTGGATAAATTTGTGTGCTCTAAGGATACAAAATAGCTATGAATTAGTGCATTGGGATTGAGATAGTGTTCTGAGTCTTAGTATAGCTGAAAAGTTAATAAAATTTTAAAAAAGTCTTGTATGTCTTATCATTATGTACCATAAATCAAAATTGCATGCTACAAGATTAGTGAGTGTGACAGAGGTAGAGCATGAAATATTATATAAGAATATGGTGTATGGAGTTGTTCTTTTGCCTCTCTAATTGTCTGAGAAGGAGTTTCATGATGGTGTAAGGTAAAATGGTGTGTCTTCAATCTTATAAAGTCTTGAGAGCTTTAAGACAATGCTTTGACTTTCATGATCAGTCATAATGATAATAATGAAGGGTATGAAGGTGAAGGAAATATAGGAAATATACATAGGAAATGTATGATGACCTCTCAGGTATGTGAATGTGTTAAGTTCATTTAATGAATCATTTATATAATCAAGTAATTGCATGGTTCCTCAGAAGAAGCTCATGTGGAATCTAGTGATTGATGCCCCAGTCATACAAATGGAGAAAACTGTTATGAAAACCTATGGGTATGGTGAAGTTAACTAAGCCTAAGTGAGTGTATTTGACCTTGATCACGTATATGTAGGTTCTCTCAGAAGTTGTAGATATATGGAAGGGATATACGAGCCATGAAGTCATTGACGAGATTGTTATAAGATGTAAGATGGTATATTTTTTGATGAAGTACTTTTTTAGATGGTGTGGAAAGAAGTAGATTCAGGTACATACAATATATATGGTTAAAATTTTATAGTGGGAGTGTATATGCATATCTATTTATGATACTTTTGGTGAATTCATATGATTGAAGAACAAGACTCTTAATAAAATTTGAAGATAGTTATGAAAGGTTTAAATATAGCTTTGTTGATTGATACAATATCATTGTGATAAGAAAAGATGTTTCTATAGGTATGAGTAATTCTCAAGTATGGAAAAGTCCATTCAAGTCAGGGGAGCAAGTGAATTTACCTCTTGAAAGGTGAAGTGATGTTAACAAGGATTATGAGGTGTGTTTTCACATGTTCATGAATGTCAAGGCTAAAAGGTGTTATATCTCATTCATTTATGACTATTAAGGAATGAAGAAATGGTTTAGGATAGAAAAAAAATGTTCATAGAAATTTCTAGCTATGCTAGCAAGGTGTGTCACTCAAATTTGTGATTTTGAGCTATATACAATGGTATTGACTCCAGGGGGAGTGTTGATTTGATGAGTCAAAGCATGAATAACCTATTGCAGTATGAAAAATTTGATTAAAAATGCACTAATAAGACTAATTAGGGATCTTAGTCTTAAGTACAACATGGAGAACAAGAAATTACATTGTAAATAAATTCTTATGGTCATGAATGAAGGTATGATGTTTTGGTATGCTCTTCATGACATTGTTGAAATATTATAATTATGTATGCTACATATGTTATGTTGCTACAGTGAGGTGTTGAAGCCAACAACATGGATAAGGTGAAAATGATAATTTTTTGCATGCCTAGAAGGTTGACTATGGTGTTCTTGGCTCCAAGTGACATAAGATTATGATTTATTCATGTGTTATTTATGAATTTAGATAGTGTACATGCTATTCCCAGGGGGGACATGGTGATTACAAGCTTGCAAAGAATGTAAAATCATTTTTTTTTTGTGAAAATCCAAGGTCTTATGATTGAATGAGATCTTTGGTTAATGTTTCTAACTAAATAATTCTGTTATGAAGCTGAGTAAGATGAATATTATGTTGATACATGTATTCCTTTGTCATTAATGTAAAAGGGAATGAAATTCAAGTACTTTTCCATTAATGACAAAGGTGAGATTATTGGCATGTAGTCCTAAAGGTGTTGGCACTGATGCAAAACCACATTAATGACAAAGTGGATGATAGAGTAGCGTCAAATGATGTTATGAAAGGTTTTGGTATGATGGTTCAGGTGATTTCATGATGATACAAGGAGATTTATTGAGGATTGTGTTCTCTAGCAAGCCCATTCAGGTGCCTAGGTGATGTTTCATGATGGTATAAGCTTCTTGGTTTCTTGAAAAGAATGTTGGCATATTAGATAACATGTTTGCAGATTTCTTAAGCATTAACATCAGTTCTAGGGTGCATATATAGGTGATTGACTATGTTTATGGTGCTCATTTAGAGCAGGTATGGATGCTAGGAGTATGAGGATGATTTTTGGAGCTATATGAGCTCATGGATTCATGCATGAAGGTATGTCATTGTATACCAGATATGTTTGGATCATTTAAAGATATTTCATGATGCGTTATAGTGTTTTTCCATTTGACCCTAGCTTCTATAGTGTAAAATCCTAAGGAGTAGCTATGTAAGTCTTGGTGGCCGGAAATATTGAGAGGTAATCATGACATTATGATGATTGGAGATATTTGTAGGATGTGTCCTTGTGCTGTGGGAAAAATTTCATGTTTCCATGATGAGTATTTTGCATGTTATGAAGTTTTTTGATGAAACATGGTCAAGAACAAGTGTATTTCTAGTTCAAATTGAAACTTCTGATACTCACCCTGGATTGTGTGCTTTGCATGGGACCTTGTGGCTTTCAGGTATGCTTCTATACCAATTTTGGAAGGTTTCAAAAAAATAATGAGGTCATTTCATCATGTAGACACCTAAATTCAGTATATATACCATTATAGCCCATGTGTAAATATTTATTTAATTCATCCCCTTATTTAATTAAATGCCCATTTATCCTATCATTATCCAATCCTCATCAATCAAAATTACTTAATTAATCAAAATTAATTAATTAATTAATAATTTAATATTTATTAATTAACATTAATTAATTGATCCCCTATTATTAATTAATTAATTGGTATCCACATCCATATGCCTTAACCATCTTTCCATTTTGGAATGCGTTCATTCTAAATCTACACGTAAGATTTTCCCTACAATTTTTCTAACCTATCTCCATTGCTAACCCACCTAAATCTCATCCCTAAAGAACCTCTTCCCACCCAATGCTTTAAAGAATTTGGATAATTCTTAAAACAAACTGAAATCATGCCAAAAGAAGAAAAAATCTTCTTAATGGGGAAACTTTCCCCACAATCAGTAGTGACCCAGCCTAGTTTCCGTCGACCCTATAAAGCCAAGCTCTCCATTCCCATTTGGAGGGCAAATAATCAAGCAATAAAAAATCAGCTGTATAAATTTTTGAGCTCCCTCACACTTGAGCATTCCAAAAGTAATCACATACATCTTAAATCTCTGTGGAACGAGTGTGCATCCCTCATGATCATCCCTCATGAGTGCATCATCATCTATGAAATACTTTATTTCATTAGATTCATTTTATCATTGATTTATTGGTATCTAAAATTTTTCAAGAACATATTAGTCACAACAGTATTTGCAACTTCTTCCTCAACCTTTATTTTCAGATCCATACTTGTAGATTGTTTTTCTAGCTTTCCTTCCCTTGGATTTTCCCAGGTATGTCATAGTTATTATCGACTCTAGTAGATCATTGTCAACATAGGCCCAATCTACTAAATAGAATTTTTCTAATATTGTTTCAACCATTTTTTGGGGTCTTCTATTTCTGGTTCTTTCATGCATATTACTCACAGAATACATAAGCTCATATCATCCTCCAGTTCACATTCAAACCATTCAATTTTGCATATTCATGTTACAGTCTATATCTTCCCTTCCAGGTCACCATTGACCTACCTATACATAGTCTCGGTTACCTCAAACTAGACTAGGTAACATTTAATTTACTTCCATTTAACCAGCTCTTAGATCAAATTTATATGTGCCTTACATTTATGCATATTTCAATTTCTCCGTGCCTCAGATTCTACACATTATCCAGATTATTATTATTAATTTTATCTTATCTTATCAAACATGGGGGTTGACATCCACTAAGGATGTTAATGATTCTTGGATCCACTTTGTTAGAAAACCCCCACATAAATCTATCTAATAATATCTTTTAGTTTTGTAGTTTTTTATAGCTTGCAGTAGTGAGGATCAATTACTTCAGCACCTGTATTCATCACATCACATCCAAGGCAATATAAACCCTCTATATTTTTGAGTTAGCTAGTTTCTTTAGTAGATAGTGTACTAACTTCATTAGAAACATGAAATTTAGAAAATATTCCTGGCACACCTGGTGGACCACCCTTTTGGTGATCTCTTTCTTTTCTATCTATATTTTAATTTTATCTCTTCCACTAACATTGTAGCATGAGGTTTCACTTTATTGCTTACTCATGTTGGGTTCATGGCCTTGATTACTCATCATTCAAGAGTATAGATAAATAGGAAAATATCTATCCAAGTATTACTCACTTTTTCCCTATTTTCTCCTTTTATATCATAATTTTCCATTCTTGTTTGTGCCCTCATTGAATATTACACTTCATTTTGGGCTAAAAAAGAATGTTATTTTTGCATCCTTCCTTCTCATGTATCTTAAATAGGGGTTTAAACCTTCTGCATATCACATCTCATCACACACAACCTTAAATCTCACATATCAATTAACACATCAAAACATACCCTTTCCTAGTTTTTTGATTGGGATTTGATCACCAAACATGAAACTGCCTTAGATGTTTTTGAGCCATAACTCACCTGACACCATACACATTTATCCTCCTAGGTCCTTCATTATCCATCCCCCTTTTATTTCTCACATTCTTAATCACAAAAAAATATACTCATTTGTTTGACTTTTCTATTTAATTTGGAACAAAACTTCACCCTAAATGGTTCTGCACAAACATCTACCATAGTCGATATCTCATTCTTGTCCCATTCAAGATCACATCAACCAATACAATATTCGCCACTCTATGAGATTTTCAAATACCCCTTTCCTAACACACCACCAAAAAATCTATTTTCACCAACCACACCTAACAAATATAACCCATTTTCAATCGATACCATACCTCTAATACCTTTACCTCATGCTCCTTTAGAGACTTATGAGCCTCCCTTTAACCCCATCTATGAATTTCTACTTCGTATACCCCCAAAAATCTCTCAATCCTATCAACCCACTCAATTGGAGAATTATATTCCACCTACATCTTCTTATGTGAATGCTATCCCTACTTCCATCAGTATTAAAAAAGGAATTCTCGTTCAATCACCAAAATCCACTCACATTCACACTTCCCATGTGCATCAACAATAAAATATTTTAATCCAACCTTGAACATCCTGTCAAACATCTCCTCCAACTTTAACATACCAAGATTTCTTATATCCTTATCCATCCACTTCTTATGTTGTAAAACCAAGACCATCCAACACTTATCCTACACCTACACCAACCATAGATGTAACCCCCATGCCTATCACATCAATTACCTCCACTCCTTGAACATCTAACAAAATTTATATCTCATGCTTGTCTCCTTCTATCCCCATCTTTGAATACTTTTGCTATAATTCTAGTTCTCAATTATGTCAACTAGAGGCTGCTACTCTATCCCCGTCACCTTATGCCAATGCCATCCCAGTTTCATCTACCAAACTTTATATACCTCAACAATCTCAGCCATCCTAATATGTCCCTACTTCCCAATATTACACAATCCCCTAACTAATTCAGTCTCCACTTCTATATATCAAACAAACCTTTCTAGATGTATCATCGACATATCCATATATTTCTTCCACACCATATGATTTTAATCCTTATTCAGTCAATATTTTACATCAAACACCTATTTCAATACCCACACCCACATCTATTCATGATTCCACACATATATCTACCCCATCCATTCCATAATCCACATCTATTCAGTCCTTATCCATAATAACATCCATAGATCGAATCCTAACTCTTGTACCTACCACATCAATCATTGAAACTATATCCACATCGTCCTCCCCTCCTACATCATTTTAATAACCGTTGAAAGAACTTCAACTTAGGAAAAATTCAAATGATCCTTCTACCTCATCAGCACAATAAAATCAATCTTCACTTCCCTTAGATTCCATCAAACAAATACCACTTCCTATGCCTATGGAAACACCACCTCTGGATCCTCTGGTGGAAATTGTTTTCATTCCTCCTAAGGATGTAACCTCAAAAATAAATTCTACAACCATCAATACATTTCCTCAAAAATCCCTTATACATTCATATAAGGGAATTGATATTTCTACCTCTAAACAATTAGACATGAAAACCTTTTCATCAAGAACATTTAATCAACTCAAACTGAAACCATTAAACACTAAGGAATTTACCAATACCAAAATTGAATACAGGTCAAAAAGAAATCAACATGCTTGAACTTTATCCTCAACATCTAGGTTATATCAAACATCCACTTCTTCTCCAAAGACCAAGATATGCCACAAGCACAAAAATCCTCCTAACACTTTAGTTGAATCATATACATGAATATTGAAAAACTTATTACAAACCTCTATAATCACGCTTCCACCTATTAGAGCCTTTGACCCAAATAAAAAGAAGTAATCATGGTTTAATTACAACCTCTTCTACACATATTATTATACACTTGGACATGATATTGAACATTGCAGATCACTTCAATCCATTGTTCATAACTTCATTAAGGAAGGATACCTCCTTCCTAAACCAAACCAATCTCTTCCTTCCACTTCAACATCCACACCTTTGAATTCATCTATCCAAATGCAAAAGTCCCCTCATTCTTCATGAACTTTTGTATCCATTTTTCCTCTAAATGATGATTCTCCTAAAGAGGATCCTTTGTTTTCCATCAAATTTGTTCGAGTAACCACTCAGTCCGATCCACATGACCCTAAATCATCAACCAACACTAAAAATAAAACCAAAACACAAAAACCTCAAAGTAATCTACCCCCATCCTTAGCATCCAAACTAGCTCATACATCAACATCCCAAACATCCATGTGTAAATCCAAGTCTAATATTTCCAAAGAAATGGCATATTGCAACAATAAATCCAAATCCAAACAAATTTAATTTATCTTCCAAGACACTAGATTACCCATCCAATCTAGATCCACATCTAATTCCCAATTCAAACAATCAAAAATTGATCTGTCTTCTAGGAAACCTAGTCTACCCATCCAATCTACATCCATATCTAAATTCAAGACAAAAAATTATGTTAAAGCCCATGAGAGTTATCTTCCTTTTGACACTTCGATCGTGTCCTACGTAGATCTCCTTCAAAATTTAACTTGAATGTCTTCCATCACACTTCCCGTTGTTAAATTTTTTAATCCAAATAGTCTCAAACCTTCATGGTTCAATTTCAATAACATTTACACTAATCATCATACTTTGAGTCATGACACCAAGAATTGTAAGGCATTTCAGACTATATTTCATAATATTATTGAGAAATATGATGTCCTTATTCATGGGAACCTTTCTTCTCCATCCACCACAACTAATACAAATCTATTTCCTACATCCCCATCCACAAAAATCACTAAATCTTATCCTTCATCCTCATCATCCCTTACCATTCATCCTAAAGAGGGTCCTCCCTTGTTTATTGTTACAGTTGGTTTTGTTAATCACCCTCATGGTCTTCAACCATCTATCTAATCCAAATATAAAACTATAATGAACAATCCCATCTAATCCCCTACGGCATACACACACTCATCAAAACCCAAAAGTGACATAGTCTCTTTCATTGGGGGTATAGCCTCTCCTTTTTCTTGAACATATCATCTGTGTTAAGTCATTTCCTATCCAAACAACTCCCTTAACATTGGGGTACTTTACTTTTGACATTTCCTTATTTAATTTCATCCAATTCATCTCATCCAATCTTAATCTAAATTTTATGTGAGTCCAAATTTCAATTAAAGTCCACCTTTGTGGCCATATTTGGCCTTCCATTGAGGGACAATTTATTTTCATCAAATTCCACCTTTGTGTCCATACTCACACCTCCTTTACGGCACCATATTTTATTTTCATCTTTTTCATTTCAAATCCCACATTTATGGCCATATTTGTGCCTCTCTTGGGGAACTATCTTCATTAAATTCCACCTTTATAGCCATACTTTGTGCCTCCATTGAGGCACCATCTTTTATTTCCATATTTTTCATTTCAAACTCCACCTTTGTGGCCATATTAGTGCCTCTCTTAGAGAAATATATTCACCAAAGTCCACCTTTGTGGCCATATTCATGCCTCTCTTGGGGCACTATATTTACCAAAGTCCACCTTTGTGACCATATTCATGCCTCTCTTGGGGTACCATCTTAATAAAATTCCACCCTTGTGGCCATATTTGTGCCTCCCATGGGGTCCCATATTTTTATCATAAGTCCACTATTGTGGTCATTTTTGTCTCACTAAGACACATATTTTTATCTCCCACTTTCTCTCTTTCTTGAAAGAAAGTGCATAGTTTCCTTCTTATCTATCTTACGATGTCTTATCCAATATTTTATCTCATCTAAAATCCACTGTTATTGTCCTATCTGTCCCTCTCTTATGGGACCATTTCATCTCACCATAAATCCACCATTGTGGTCATATTAATCCCTATCTTGGGGGAACATCTTCTCATTTCATTAGGGATGGATATTTTTGCTTCCTCAAGGGTCGTACATGTTTTTTTATCTTCACTCATCTATCTTATCATATCCCATCCTATCAAGTTGTCATCTTATCTCGAACATGAATTTAATAATAACAATATGTGGAAAGTTTTTCCTCCCTTGATGGCAAACCAAATGTGGAACTACTTAATGCATTGCATTTGTGACCATTCTATTGTTATCACATTTACCAATGAGCCCTTAGTCACATATTTAGATCATTCCTCCATCTTATCCTCTTGCATCTCCATCATGATGATTTGGAATTATGTGGTCTTCCATCACTTCCTAGATTTTACCTTAAATATGGGCACAATGGCTCTACCCATAGCATATTCCTTATGGATAGGTTCTCCTCTTTGGTGAGACGTCTATGATCATCATATCCATCACCTTCTTATTCACCTATTGGAACCATGTAAAGGGTCATCGGGTGTCTCTTGTACATTCATTATCCCCTCCTAAGTGGTTTACCTAGCTATTCCCAAGTCTCCCCCCATGCAAAATTTGAAATTCATGGATTCTCAAATCAAAATCACAGTTATCAAAAATATACTGATCCCTCAAAGGAAAACTTTTTGTCCAAAAAAAAGAGAAAGAAATAAGAAAATCAAAAGCATGAAATCAAAATAAAAAATCAAATAAATAGACTGATCCCTCGAAGGACGAATATCATACATTATTATTGCCATCCACATATTTTGTATAAAGTAGACAATAACCTCAAAGGATGGCTACTCCTTATGGAATTTTAAGGATTCCTACATTGATCAGCCTTCCATTTTATCAACATCCTAAGAAAGCTTCCTGCATTGATCAACTTTCTTTCAACAAACTTCAAACATTGATCAGTTTTCTCTTTCCCCTTCCTAGAGATGGGGTATAATTTTATGGAAAACCACTTTTGGAGAATCCTCTTCCCATGTACAAGTTACATCTCAAACCCCTTTGTCATGTCAACATTAGGTCTATGAGTTCACTCTATCACGATATTTGGTATGACTAATTGTCATTAGTTGTATACTAACATTTGTTTTGTTGCATGTGCCTTGCATCACTTGGATCCCCCTCTTATTAAACTCCAATGCAATTGGAGGCATATTTTCCTCATGTGTTCCTCGATATGACATGGATTCATTCATACTCATAGATCACCATTGTTAATTCACATCTACCTCTTATCTCATTCAAATCCAATCTAAAATTTTATATAATATTATCGATCCATCTGATCTTATCCATGTATTTCATCAAATATTATCCAATTTATCTCATCTTAAGTCAAATTTTATGGCCATATTTGTGTTCCCTCTTGGGGAACCATATCTCACATTTTGGGCCATATTTGTGTCCTTTGCTGGGCACCATTAATTTCATCTATCTATTCTCGTTTTCTCTCAAAGTCCATCCTTGTGGCCTTCTCTAGGGAATTTTGTCTCACTATTTCGCATCAGCCCCTTATCATCTTGAATTCCACATCTATGGCCATATTCATCTACCCCTCGAGAATTTTAATTCTACATTCAAATCATATTTATTATCAAAGTCCACACTCGTGTCTATAATCATTCCTCTTTCGGGCATTTTATTTTATAATCCTATCCAATTCGCACACTGTTGGTGAGAAAATTTGTCTTGTGGATAGATTTGTTGATTTCAAGCCAATGCTATGGGAATATAATTCCCTCTACATTTGAATGGTGAAAATCCCATTGTTAGCATGTAAAACCAAAGTGAATTTATGGTGGTTTTTTAACTAGAGATCCACATGAACACTCCACCGTCCCTATGGCAATAATAACAACTCCTTGCTATAGCAGAAATCGATCTGAGAAAGGGGAGGGAGTGAGAATGAAGGAGGGGGAAATCAATGTTGTGGGTAGAGTGTCAGATTCCCACACACATCAACTGGAAGTTTCATTACATGCCTTAATTAATATAAGAAAGACAAATTTGCAATTTTTGAGCACAAGAAAGAATAAAACACGTTGGTCTCAAAGAACCTATCGATTTTTCCATTGAGGGGACATAAAATTAATTCCTTTTTTATTGATCTCAAAGTTAAAACTTGTACGAGTAGGAATAGAAGAAAAAATGTAGAAGAGGAGGATAGAAGAAGACTAATAATCATTTTTTGTCCTCTGTTCACAAAAACATGCTTCCAGTTTCCAAATTTGATTGCCCCAATCCCTGTCGTTGAATGGACACATGGCACCTTGTGATTAAATTTGTTCATTCTCCTTTGTGGGCTTGCAGGTGAAATTTTTACCTTTGATTTTTTTAGCCAGAACGCTAAGTGTTGAATTTCTCTCTGTGCCTCCGCCAACCCACCAATTTCCTTGGCAAAATTTCCTCCTTACCTTTGCGGGCCCGCCCAGGGAAAATTTTCCCTCCAAACTCCACTGAGCCATAACTTGAATAGTACAAGGAGTTAGGAGGACTTCCTTACCTTTCTGGAAAGGGAAAATAATTCTCTATCTGATGAAACAATACCTAAAAAATTTTGAGTGCCTGAAATGTGTAAAAATTTGACTGAGGCACAAAAGGAAGCTAGTTAACCCAAAATAAGATGAAGCTTATTTTGGTTAACAAGTATGATCGAAACATGGAAACTCTGAGATAGGAGAAGTTTTCTTTCTTGAAAAATTGTAATTTTTCCCTTTACACATTTGTAAGACAATAGTTAGCTCTAGCTTGGGGACATAACATGGATTGAGCAAGGTGAAGAAATGATATGAGGATCTAGAATCACAGGTTTCAATACATATAACGTTGACCAGTGCCTTATCCATTGGGCCTTGCAAAGTCATGTACAATACTGAAGAAAGGAAGAAGGAAGGAGGGGAAAAAACAAAAAACCAAAACCACACCAAAATAGAGAACAAACCAAAACACACACAAAAATAAAGGGGAAACAACAAAAACTATGGTATAGGGTGAGGAACAACTTAGTTTCACTGATGGTACAACTTCAAATATTTCCCACTTCTAGGAAATCCCAATGGAGTTCCACCTAAGTATGATAAGAGAAAGGCATTCTCACCACAATCTTCCTAAATTTTAAATGGACCCAACCATAAAGAATCTAACTTACCATGACTACCCTTTGGCTCTCTCCTCTTGTCCTAAAGTAGGACCAAATCTCCAGCTCTAAAATCCCTTGCTTTGGCTCTTCTGTCAAAGAGATTCTTCACTTTCAGCTGATGTTCTTTGATTCTGTCAAATACCTAGGATTTGCTCTCTTCTCGATTCTCAAGGAAAAGGATCCTCTTGTCAGTTGAATCTCTGTGTTGGCTATCTTCCACTATTTGAAGTAGTTTGAGAGCTGGCATTTCAATTGTAATAGGAATATCTGCTTCAACTCCATATAGTAGCTAAAAAGGTGACATGCCTATTTCCTTCTTAGGAGTGATCCTATCACCCCACAATGCATCATGTAATTTTTTGTGCCAATTCTTTGGATTCTCATCAACAAGCTTGTGAATAATGGTCACAATATTTTTGTTGCTTGACTCAGCTTTACCATTCCCTTGAGGATAGTAGTCAAAAGAATGAGCAATAGAAATCTTGAAGCCATAACAGAATTCTGTCAATTCCTTCAAAGAGAAATAAGAAGCATTGCCTACTACAATCTTCTAAGGAACTCCAAAATGAACAATGATATTCTCTTTTATGAAATTGCAAACAACTTTAGAGCTAGTCTGTTTGGTTAGAACGGCCTCCACCCAATTAGTGAAGTAATATATGCTGGTGAGCATGTAGGAATGACCTACACTTTAATGAGGGTTCAAAACACCGATAAAGTCTAGCCCCCATTATTGAAATGGTTCTTCAATCACCACGGGTTTGAGTGGCAAGGAAACTAGTTGAGGCTTTCCAACAAATCGTTGGCATGATTTTCATTTCAAAACCCAGCTCTATGCATCAACAAAGAGAGAAGGCCAATAGTACCTACCTCTGAGAATTTTGTGGGCAGTCACCTTGGCTGAAAATTGTCCACCACAAGCTTGATCATGATAGGCTTTAAGGAGTTTTTGTTACTGTTCCTTGTCAACACACTTGAGAAAATAGCCATTTATCCCTTTCTTATAGAGTGCATGATTCCAAATCACATGTTTGGTTGCTTTCAGCCTGAGAGTTCTCCACTGCTTGTAATCTAAATGAGGGTGGAAGTCCTCGTAGGTAAGAAAGAAAGTGATGTCTACATGCCATTCCTCTGTAGTGTTCACAAAGAGAACTTGTGGGAAATCTTATGAGCAGGTTGGGCAAGTGTCATCTCTTTTCTCCAAGTTAAACTTTGAGAGATTCATCTTCAACAATCAACTTGCACAAACCATTTCCTCTAACCAGATTAGAGGTCTTAATATCTAGGTCATACTCTTGGATCCTTACAATCTAATTTCCTCTTTTGGCTTTAGGATCTTGTTGTGTCAAAATGGACTTGATTGCACTTTTGGGGATTGCTTCAATAGAGAATGCATCAAATAATTCAATGCAATCCCACACTCTATTCCTGTAATACATAAGCCTTGGGTTCTTCACCTGGTATTGCTAGTGGATTTACTTCATTATCACTTTTGCATCACCAAGGCATCTCAACTTTTTGATTCCCATGTCTTCTGCTACAATTATGCCCAAGAGGAGAGCTTCATATTCTACTATATTGTTGGTGTTGTCAAACTGCAGTTTGTATGCAAAAGGATGCATCACATTGGAAGGAGAGTACAACACAACACTAGCCCCTAAGCCTGCTTTGGAATGGCTTCCATCAAACTGCATAGTCCAGACCTGATATTTTTCTAATTCTGAGGAAAGTGGAAAGTATTCTTATCGTTGTGAAGTAAGGAAATAGTTTCCTAATCCACAATCTTGAAAGAGGATATTAGCTCTTGGGTCACTGGAACTTCTTATTATAAACTTCATTTTTCTTATCGAAAATATCTTCTTCATCTCACCCTTTACTGGAATAGTTGTAGAGGTCCAATCCATATTTATCTCCCCACCAAGGTCTCTACAAAAACTTCTACTCAAGAGCATGGCAAAATATGCTGGAATGTCTACCACTAAGATGGTTAATAGTACTTTCTTATCAGGGTATTCAGCCAAAGCCACTTGTGCATCTTTTATCCTTCCTACTAGTGGTACTTGCTTAGATTCCATTGAGTAGCAAGCTTTGTTAACTTTGGTTAGTGTCAGGCTGATATCATTGGTAACTTTGAGTGGCATTACATTATCAAAAGCTCCAGAGTCAATGATGTAATTGTTGAGCTCAAAACCATTCATGAGAAGAGACAAGTATAAGGGTTCCACCTTATCTGTTTTGGAAGCACTTAGGGCCAACATGTTTTGAGTAGGTGGTGTAGATGGTGTCAGGAGTAGACCTTTAGAATTTGAACTTGAGGGTATAAAACTACTGCTCTGAACAACATTGATTATTCTATCAAACTAAGTAGGGTGTGTTTGCAAGTATTTAATCTCTGAGAGCTGCACTTTGGTCTTACTTACATGTTCCAAAAAATCAGATGGGACAATGTTGGGTGAGAGGGAAGTTCTTGGAGTGAGGGAAGGTTTACATGGTAAGGTTCTTTGAGGAACTTTGGCTAACTTGGAAATTGGACTGTCTTCTGAGGGTGAGGCCACAAGCTTAGAAGGAGGTGAAGGTAAAGCTATAGTCTGAATTTCTGCTGACTTAGAATAGACTTCATTGGAGGGAGGATTTTTTTAATAACTTGTGATATAGAAGAAGGAAAATATGACTTACTAGATATAATAGCCTAATCTCTAGTAGCCATTTGGCCTAGTTTCAGTTTTACTGAATCCATTGAGGGTGGTAATGGTGAGCCTCTGTTGATGATCTTGTTTTGTGTGGTTTTTGGAGTGGGATCTTCTTTAGTTTTCTTTTCCTCTTGAGCCACGGAGGGTAGAGCATCTTTCTTGGATTGAGCTCGAATGAAGATAGCACATGAAAATATTGGGGCTTCCTCTTCTTCTTCCCCATCATCAACAAACTCAAACAAGCCATTGTGTATATCAACTTCTTTAATTTCGAGGTAGCCTTCATAATCCTCTGCTATTTATCCTTCAAGTTTTTCAATTTCAGCATCCTCTCTTGATTCTCTGGTGTCACAGATAGCATTGAAAGGAGGTGCTTCAAGGGTAAGTTGGTGAGGAGGTGGTGTAATTATTTTTCTATCAAGGAAATTTGGCCTCCTTGGAGCATTTCTCATTGTCATTTGGGACAGCTATTTCTTCAAGGCAACCAGATCATTTACCATTTTCTGGAACATAGGATCTATAGTTACTAAAGCCAAACTCTGACCCTTCTACTTTCCATTTGGGCCTTTAACCTTTCCAGAGAGGCTTAAGTCATCATCAGTTTCAATGGAAAAGTCTTGAGCTTCCCTTAGTTTGTTTGGCTGGGCTTTTCTGAGGAAGAAACCAACTTCTGATGGCAAGACACTGATGAAGAATCTTATCAGGTTGTTCTCAGGAGGTAGCACATCTTTAGAGATTATTCTTGTCAATCTATCAAACCTTGCTAAAAATTCCATCACGGATTCATAGCTTTATTTCTTTATTTGGACTAGTTACACCAATAGCTCTTGACCATCTTTAGTGGTCTTCAATCTATTTTCAAATGCTCTTCTAATATCTTCCCAACTAGTAATAGATCTTGTAGGAAGCATGTAAAACCATTAAACAGCCTTTTCCTAAAGTGATTCCACAAATAGTATGACTGATACAACTTCATTCTCAACTCCTAATACAACACAAGCAGTGATGAATGCTGCTACATGTTCTTCAGGGAGTTGAGAACCATCTCCCCTGAATTTGGGAAAATTATTTCTAGAGCCTCTTGGCAGATCATGAAGAGGTTGTTTGAGGGAAAGTGGGCCTCTGTTTCCTCCCTATGGCACAATAGGCCTATGTGCTTCACGTTCATAGTCACCCATTTTTTTCTATTTCTGGTTTCTTGGTCAACTAAGGCTACCTCTCTCTCCTCTGTTGCACCTTAGAGTCTTGCAATTTTTTTAAGTTGAGCTCTAATCTCTTCCTCTTTGTCAAACTGAGCTATAACCTCTACTTCTTCTCTCTCCAACTCCTCAAAAGTAGGGTCAATCACTCCTCCTTTCCTCAGTTGGTGAGTATACCTTCTATCAGCCAGATTGGAAGTATATTGTCTTCTCTTTCCAAATTTTTGTAGCAATGGTGAGATGATTTACACTCTACCAAATATGCCAAGCAACCTCTTTCAGGTCTGAAATGATTTCCTTTGGATATGATAGAGCAAAGAAGGTTTTCTAGAAGGATTTGCAAGAATTTTGAGTTATATCCATGCAGTTCATATGGCTGCTCAATCTGCAGAACTCTTCTATTTGAATCTTTTTGTATTTTTGGATAACAAGGAATTTTAGAGTTTAAAGGAAAACTTAATGATATTTTAAAAACCTTGTGGTCATTTTTGGGTGTAGATGCTGCAACTCTATCCCATGGTGGGTGCCAAAAACTATTGGTGAGAAAAATTTTCTTATGGACAAATTTGTGGATTTCAGGACAACACTATGGGAATCTAAGTCCCTCTACATTTGAATGGTGCAGCTCCCATTGTTAGCATGTAAAACCAAAGTGGATTTATGGTGGTTTTTTAACTAGAGATCCATAGGAACACTCCACTATCCCTATGGCAATAATAGCAACTCCTTGTTATAGCATAAATTGATCTGAGAAAGGGGAGGGAGTGAGAATGAAGGAGGGGGAAATCAATGTTGTAGGTAGAGTGTTAGATGCCCACACACATCAACTGGAAGTTTCATTACATACATTAATTAGTAGAAGAAAGATAAATTTTAATTTCTAAGCACATGACAATATAAAACATGCTGGTCACAAAGCACCAATCTATTTTTTCATCAAGGGGACATAAAATTCCTTCATTTTTTATTGATCTCAGAGTTTGAACTTGTAAAATGAGTGGGATTAGAAGAAAAAATGCAGAGGAGGATGATAGAAGAAGACTAACAATCATTTTTTGTCCTCTTTTCACAAAAATGTGCTTGCAGTTTCCAAACTTGATTTCCTCGATCCTCATTGATGAATGGACACGTGGTGCCTTATGATTAAATGTAGGGATTTAATCAATTTTTCTCCATTCTCCTTTGCGCGCTTGCGGGAAAAAATTTTACCTTTGAGTTTTTAGCCAAAAGGCTAAGTGTCAAATTTCTCTCTACACCTCCACCAACCCACCAATTTCCTTGGCGAAATTTCCTCGTTACCTCTGCGGGCCCGCCTAGGGAAAATTTCCCCTCCAAACTCCTCTGAGCCATAACTTGCAAAATACGAGTTAGGAGGACTTCCTTACCTTTCTGGAAAGGGGAAAGAATTCTCTATCTGATGAAGCAATACCCATAAAATTTTGAGTGCCTAAAATGTGTAGAAATTTGACTAAGGCACAAAAGGAAGCTAGTTAACCCAAAATAAGAGGGAGCTTATTTTGGTTAACAAGTATGATCAAAACATGGAAACTTTGAGATAGGAGAAAGTTTTCTTGCTTGAAAACTTACAATTTTCCCCTTTACACATTTGCAAGACAACACACACGAAGTACTCTTTTGAGGCCATATTCATCTTCCCTTTTGGGCATTAAATTCATTATATCAAGTCCATTATTGTGGCCATATTCGTTCTCATCATTGGGGCACCATCATTTTTCATCAAAGTCCACCTTTGTGGCCGTGTTTTTCCCCTCTTAGGGCATACCTTTTCCCCACTTGGGGCATATTTACCTTTTCCTTTTTTTCCTCTACAACCATGCATTCCCCCTTTAGGGAATATTACTTCATCACTCACCTTTTGATTTTGCCTTCTCATTCATTTTTTGTTCCCCATTGGGCACCATACCTTTCATCCTCACTCATTGTGGATGCATACCTATTTTCTCGATTCCTCATGTAAAAAGGATTTCACATACCTTAAACATATATTTTTGCATGTTTTGATGATTTTCCCATGACCCGTTGGTCATCTCGGCCTACATCTATACTGCAGTGATCTTCACCCACTCACTAGTTTGTAGAACATTATCACCCATCTCCATTGTGACCATAATTGTCCTCCGCTGATGTGATATTGGAGTCACCACCATAGTTTTCATTCATATTACGATCTGTTTTACCTAGGGCATCTTGCCTTCATAATCATTTTACCCATCTTTTCTTCACCCACCCACCCTTTTTCATCTACCTTTTTTAAATGCATTATTAATTTCCCTTGACGTCATCAATCCCCCATTTGAGGGGGAGCTCATCACTAATAATTTATCCTCATCCAACCCTTCTTAATTATTTGTCATGGCTTGCTAGCCTAAGCCACTCAATAAAAAGGGGGAAAATATAGACATCTAAATTCGGTATATATACCCTTATCACCTGCGTGTGTAAATTTATTTAATTCATCCCCCTCATTTAATTAAATACCCATTTATCTGATCATTATCTAATCCTCATCAATCAACACTAATTAATTAATACCCATTAGTTAATTAGTTAATCATTTAATATTAATTAATTAATATTAATTAATTAATCCCCTTTTATTAATTAATTAATTGGTATCCACATCCACATGCCTTAAGCACCTTTCCATTTTTGAATGCTTTTATTCTAAATCTACACCTAAGCTTTTCCCTACACTTTTTCTAACTTATCTCCACTGCCAACTAACCTAAACCTCATCCCTAAACAACCTCTTTCCACCTAATGATTTAAAGAATTTGGAAAAATCTTAAAACAAACCGAAATCATGCCAAAAGAAAAAAATCATCTTAATAGGGAAACTTTCCCCACAATCAGTGGTGACCTAGCCTGGTTACCATCGACCCTATAAATACAATCTCTCCCTTCCCATTTGGAAGAAAGATAATCAAGCAATCATAAATCAACTGCATGCATTTTTTATCTCCCTCACACCTGAGCATTCCAGAAGCAATCAAAGACTTCTCAGATCTCTATGAAATGAGCTTGCATCTCTCACGATCAACCCTCATGAGCACATCATCATTTGTGAAATAATTTATTTTAGTATATTCATTTTATCATTTATTTATTGGTATCTAAACTTTTGTAGGAATAGATCAGTCACAACAGTATTTACAGCTTCACCCTCAACCTTTATTTTCAGATCCATACATGTAAACTATTGTTTTGGCTTGCCTTCCCTTGGATTTTCCCACCTCTGTCATAGTCGTTGTCAACTCTAGTAGGTCACCATTGACCCAGGCCCAATACTCCAAATAGACTTCATCTACTACTATTTTATCTATCTTTTGGGATTTTTCTATTTCTGTTTCTTTCCTATAGATTACTCAAAACATACATAAGATCATATCATCCTCTAGTTGGCATTCAAATCCTTCAGGTCTGCATATTCATTTTACAGTCCAAATCTTCTGTTCCAAGTCACTATCAACGTGCCTGTACATAGTCTAGGTCATCATTGACCCACACCAGGTAATATTTAATTTACTTCAATTTAACCATCTTTTAGATCAGATTTATATGTGCCTTACATTTTTGCATATTTCAGTTTCTATGTGCCTTAGATTCTACACATTATCTAGCTTATTGTTATAACTTTTATATTATATTATCAAACACAAGGGTTGACATCCACCAAGTAACTTAATGATAATGATTCTTGGATCTTTTTTGTCACAAAACCCCCACATAAATCTATCTAATTAGATATTTTACTTCTGTAGTTTTTTATAGCTTGCAACAACATGGCACTTCAGCCCCCATATTCATCACATCACATTTGAGGTAAAATAAACCCTCTATCTTTCTGAGTTGGATAATTTATTTAGTATATATTAAATTAAATTCATTAGGGATGAGAAATTTGGACAATATATCATCACATTTTTATGAATGAAATTTAAAAAGGCAAAATGGTTTCAAACCCTAGTAAAACCTTAGTCAAGAGAAGTTTGTATAAAAATTTGTATACCATACTAGTTTTGATTGGTTCATCAAAATTAATGATTGGATGTTGCAGAGGACTCTTCTAGGTTTTTCGAAAGGTATGGTAGGGCTTATGAAATTATGTGGGTCCCACATGAAAATTCCAATTTATGAAGAGTAACAATTTGAGGATAAAGTTGTTAAATGAGGTATGCAATAAATTAACATTTTGTGGTGTATGTGAGTTTATCTTGATTTCCAAAGATGTTTCAAGATATGTTGAAGAAGTTACAAGGTCAAGTGAGCTCCATTTAGGTTGACTGGTCAAAAGGTAGTTTTGAGGCCATAAAAAGTAGTCTTCAGTAAAATGGGCATAACTGGAGCTACATGTTGAATTTTTAGATGATTAAAGCCGTTTTGGAAAGAGGATTAAATTATATTTCTAGTGCTATAAGTTTTTTATTATGATGAAGATATTTTATATGGTTTCTAGGTCTGTGTTTGGACAAGATATTCTAAACATTTTGAGTTGTTTGAATCATGAGATTGATTAGGTGATGCTTGATATCACCTGAAGAGTTAATAGGGAAAAGTGTGTCACCAATTTAATTCATATATAGGTATTTATTGTCCCTAGAAAGGTGTTAATCAACTGATATTTGAAAACAACATTTTGGGCAGTTTATTTTGGTGAAGACAAAAGTGGATGAGGTTTGAGTAGGTGATTATTTCATGACTTATAAATTCCTTAGAATTATTCTACAAGTTCTAAAATTTAATTCAATTGTCACATGGTATAGCTTGGATGTTTTGACTTGATATGGTGGCCTAAAGAAATTTTCAAGGTCCTGAAGGGTGTAGGAAACAATTGTTTTCAGAAGTACAAAAAACACTAGGCCAATTAAAAGAAATAATTTGATTGGTTGAGATAAATTAAGACCATGTATGATGGTTAAATGTTAATTTAAATATGTGTGGTGATTTATGGGTCATGAATAAGAATGGTTTTGGAATGAGGATATTTTTGTCATCCTAATACAAGGTTTTTAAAGGATTTTTAGTGCATAGACGAAGTGTTTTTGCTAGGCCGACCTATATGGGTCAAATTTGAATTCTCTAGTGATTCTTATTGGATGATTTTAGGATGGTATGGTTGTGTAAATAGAGGGAAACCAACTTATTTTGAATATGAATCAAGAAGAGACTATAAAGGTGATAGTTTGGGTGTAACATTGCTAATATTTTGGAACCCATTTTATCTTCTTTTGAAGAACTATTTGCTGCAAATAAAAACCCCTTGGGCCTATCCCAAAACCCCTAGAATTTCATTCTATGTCAGTACATGGTTGAGTCTTCATGTAGAGGATTTGAGCAAAGAAAAGATGGTTATGTTTCTTTGATAATGAGGTTAAGAAGGAGGGAAGGTTTGGAAATTTTTATTTGGGTATTATCTTCATAACATGTTTATGTCATTTACAATTTTTTGAAGTGTTTACATATCTTATATTAAGTTTAAGACATTTTCAAAGTAGTATATCTTCATATGTACTCATGAGACAAGGATGATTGTCTTGAGAGATCATGATTGTATCTTGTTGACTGTTGTTGAAGACATCATTCATTGTAAGATGATTTGAATATCAATAGAAGTGTGATGATCTAATTTTAGCATCAATATAAGTGTTTTTTTTTGTATATCTTGTGATCCTTTGTTAAGTGTGTCTCATGTTGAAATCTATTTTCTTGTGATTACTCATTCATACTTGTGCTTTATGAGATTGCGTGTTTGGTATTATGAAGTATAGTGTGAAATTTTTATTGAGGAATGATTCACCCCCCTCTTAGTACTTTTCACTTCCAAAAATTGGTATCGGATAATGCCCTTTGAAGTATCCTAACAAGATAGAGGAAGATATTTGGTGACAAGATAACAATGGAGGTTCCTATCCACTTCATAAGGCGTATAATGGCTGAGCATGGTGAAAATATTTACAGTATGGCTACATCTCATGAGGAAATAGTTAAGGTTTAAAAAATTCAAATTGAGGTGGCCCAAGATGAGCTAAAGATTAAGAGGGAAGAATGCCTCAAACATGAGGGTGGGAAAGAGTAATTGAAGAAAGAGCTAAGCACTGTGACAAGAAAGGTATTATGTTTTTAAGAAAGTTTAGAAAATATGAGTAAGATTTTGGAAAAATAAAATTTTTATGGTGATAGAACAGGCCTAGGCTTTAATGAGGGTTCATCAAAATCATAGAAGAATGCAGAAGAATCAAGTCAAGGATCTAATGAAATAAGGAATCCAAGAATGGGAGAGAGTTCAAGGCTCCCATCTCATGGAATATCATCTATTAGGTAGCCAAATGCACATAGATATGGTTTTTCTTGTGGAAATTGTTATAAGTGTGGTGTTTATGGACATAGAGCTAGAATGTGTAGTCCTAATGTTTAAAATAAGGATGCTTGCAAAGGAAATATTTAGGAACATCATTGTGAGGGAAAGAAGGAAGAGGAATTTCAAGGAAAGAAAGAGAAAAAGAAAGGTCAAAGATATGGAGTTGAATGCTATTTTTGTCATGTAGAAGTTCGTCTTGAAAATTTTGCAAGAATGAACAACCAAACACTAGAAGGCATATAAGAAATTTGAATGGATATTGTTTTTCTTGAAATGGTTATGGTCATAGGAATTTTTAGTGTAAGAGAAGAAAGAAAAAATTGAAGAATGAAACTCATGGATCTAAGAAACTAGTTCAAAGTATAAGAAGAAAGAAGAGGCTAGTCAAAGTGCTCAAGAGGATTCTAAGAGTGTGAATATTCAAAAGGAGGAATCTACTCTAACAAATGAAGAATCAGAAAAGAATGAATCACAAGGAGAAGGAAGAAGACTTGATACCTTCTTAGGTCTCTCATCAATCTCCTACATATTGATATATGCCTCTACTAGGATTTTTAGAGGTGAATTGGTTCTAATGAAGCATTGGAGTAAAGGGGAGCTGTATTGGTTAGTGTGTGTATTCTCCATGGTGTTGAAGTATGTCTCTTTAAGTTGTTTAACAAGTTATTATTGGTTGGTCATGTTGCTATTGTCAAAATATATGTCTTGTGTTCCTTTGTGTGTGACTAAGTTTTTATATTTTGAGTACAGTGTTATGTCTGAGTGACTCAAAATGTGTATATGTATGGTTAATGTCTCAAATAAAGTTTATTGGGTCATGAAATCCATGTCAATAGTTCTAATGTTGTTAGGATATATGTCCAAGTAATGGTTGTCTTGAATGGAGTACTGCGATATTTCATAGTGTCAATTCTAAATCAATAGGTGTATGATGAGATTTTCATGAGCTTCAAGAACAAAGTTCATATATGTTAAAGTGTGTGTGGTGTATTTGAAGCTTGAAATGGTATTAAAAGAGTAAACCATGGTGTGTGAGGTCTCTCTAGGTTTACATTATCATTCTGTAGTATGTCATGGTCTCTCGTGTATTGTCTGAGTCTAAATGTTTATTGCATAAAGTATTCATCATGCTATTAGGTGTCTTAATGGCTTGAAAATAATAATTGAAAAGGATTATGTCATCAAGATGATGATTTGGTTAGGCCATTACTCTAAATTTGGTTTGTTGAATTTGTATGGACAAAAACAAAGTGAGTACTAGCCAAAAACTCATGAGGTTTCACATATAATACTGTTGATCATGTTTCAAATCATGAAAAATTAATGCTCAAAACCTTATATGGTGTCTCTACAGTGTTGATGGTCAAATTTTAGTCTTAACTGGTGTTATGTCAAAATTACAGTGTCCCCCAAATGACCCGAGTTTAGGTGGGGAATCCAATGTAATCTACACAACATGGGACCATCCCTCAAGCTATGGAACTTGTGAACTTGAGATGGTCCTCCAAAGAAGGTTGGATTCCTCTACCTAATCCTAATGCTAAATTACTCCTAATGTAGAAAATATTCCTAACTACAACTATCCTAACAATGCCAAGGAGACAGGGAGAGAGAAATTACATGAAGAGGGAAATCCTACACTAAGGGGGTGATAAAACCAAAAAAAGGGGCAAGATACTCTATTGAGGGAGAATTAAATAGGGAAAAAGGGGCTAAGGGAGATCACACACAAGTGACACAGTCCTAGATCCTAATCCACCATCAAAACTCCATAAAACACAACATGAACCTACAAGTGAAAGGACATGCACAAAAAACAAACATGAAATGGAGAGGTAAGAGAAACAAAAAAACATGAGAAAGGGTAAAAACACCACAAAAACATGATTTTATTGCTCTATAAGGTATGTATAGACCATTTTATTTATGCTTAGAGGCATAAATATGCTTTCCAGGTGTAAGAGAAGGCTTACAACTCAAGTGGAATCGAAGGAAAATATTTCAAGACTTTCCCCAGCTCCCAGAATGTCACCCTAAAAAATGAGGAGTTCGAGTTATTTTTATAGACAATTTTCACCCACCCTCATTAAAGAGGTATGGGAATCCATACAATTTCACTTCCCGAGGGTACTTCTGTCAGATGAAGACTTGGGTGCCATACCACATTAAATCTAGTTGTTGAGCTATCTTTCACCCACCTACCCTTGTCTGGCTGGGGACTCGTGACCCACCCATCCATATGACCCATCCAACCCAGTGACTTTTCCAACTTGGTGAGCCATCCAACCCCCCAGCCTTCCAACCACAAGGCATCCAACCATAAGTCGTCCAACCTGTAGCTGACCACCCTGACCGTACCATCCAACTTGTACCTGTCTAACCCTTGGTCATCCAACCAGCATCTGTCCAACCCCTATCCATCTAACTTGTTCATACCATCCAACCTTGACCCGTCCAACCCTGACCCATCTAACCCCTAGCCGTCTAACCTATAGTCGTCCAACCTGACCATACCATCCAACCCTTTGCCTTCTAATCTATAGTCGTCCAACCCCGTCCTGTCCAACCCCTTGCCATCCAACCTAGCCATATTTTCCAACCCTTAGCCGACCAACCCTAAGCCAACCATCCTTTCTATACCAACCATGAGATTCATCGTGGCTTGCCAGCTTGCTGTGAGTAAAGACTGAATTGGCTGAGCCAAAACACAGGTTTATTTTCTCTTCTAATGGGGTTGGATTTTGATGGTCATCCACATGTCCAAGAATTATGAATGGATAATTCCATTTATGATGATTTATCAAAATTAACCTACGGGGTAAATTTGGGATAACAACTAGCACTATGGGTTCATAAGGAGCGATATAGAGAAAAAATTGTTGTTGAGAGAGTAAATTGTGGATTTTAAAGCTAAAATCCTGTACAAATCTTCTAGATAACACATTCTTTGAGATTTTAGTGGTATTAGTCTCAAAATATGGCTAAATGTATGATAAATTCTGACAATAGTGTGTTTTTATAGTAAAAGAGCAAAGTGACCTAATTGGAAAATCATGAACTTGTAACTGGGTAAGCATTCTTCAAGAACTTGTCTCAAGGTTTGTGGAGGAAATATTATGGCCAAATGGGTGTCTGAAACAGGTAAGGTTTCTTCATGTAATTGGCTCCATTAAATTTGAGGTATGATTCATATGATTTTAAGGGCTAGTTGACTGTGGGTATGGAATATGATAGTATAAATATGATGTAGTAAACCTTAGTGATTCTAATATTTTACAATGCATGAATAAGGTGGTCCTAACTTAATATTAATCTCCAAAGTTGAATAATATTTTATAATCATTGGTTTTTACATCTTTAGTGCATCATGAATAGTGTTCAAGATGAATAATTGTTTAAGGAATTGTAGGTGGTCATTTGATCTTATATGATCTCTACAAAGTTCCTTGAGGAAATTTCATGTGTATACATGATCTGTGAGAATTACCTCTACATTAGAATGTGTTCTTTTGTCAAAATTTCGGTTAATCTTAAGGAGTTAAGGTTCTCTGAGATGTCCTTTTCCTTAAATTTGATAAGAAGATAAAGTCATGGAACTATAAGGGTGAAAATATCATGAAAATGTCATGTTTTCTAGAAGGTAACTTGATCAAAGGATTAAGTCCAAGGTGTTCATGAAAACTTAAGGCTACAGGTTTAGAGAAGGTGGTTAAATGCTCAAAGTAGTTCTCAGGATAGTCAACACTGTAATTGAGCATGAAAGTATAACTTTGCAAAGATGCTTGTGTCTTGAAATAAAATATTAATAATAAGAATTTCACAATGGATAAGTCTTATAAAAATTAAAAGTGATTTTAGGAAAAAAATGATGGATCTTAGGTATATCAATGACGTCTTAAGAATTGGAATACTCCCAGGTGTAGTTGATCCTGTGAAGAGCGATTTTACAACTCTGCTAGAAAAATTCTCTCTTGTTGCTATAATAGATATTTCAAATGTTCTAGAAAGAAAATGTGTCATCCAAATGTATGAGTTCTCCATTATTCTAGAAGTTGAATATAGGAATGATTCTATGTTTTCCTTTTTAAAGAGGTAATTACAGATTTTCAGTACACTTAAAATGTTATCCTAGGATTGTGGATCAATTTGTGTTCGATGAGGCTAAAAAATAGCTATGAATCAGTGCATTTGGCCTGAGATGGTGTTTTGAGCATGAAAATATCTCAAAATTTAATAAACTTGTATAAAAGTCTTTGTATGGATTATCATTATGCACCATGAATAAAAATTTCATGCTACAAGATTAGTGAATGTTACAAAGGCAGAGCATGTAAGATTCTATAAGCATCGGGTGTATGGAATTGTTTTTGTGTCTCTCTAATTTTCCCAAAAGGATTTTCATGATGGTATAAGGTAAAATGTTGTGTCTTCAATATTATAAAGTCTAGAGAGCTTTAAGACAATGCTTTAGCTTGCATGATCATTTAGAGTGATGATAATGAAGGGTATGAAGGTGCATGACATATAAAAAAGGAAATGTATGATGAAATCTCAGGTATGTGCATATGTTAAGTTCATTCAATGAATTATCTATATAATCAAGTAAGTACATGGTTCCTCAGAAGAAGCTTATGTGGAATCTAGTGATTGGTGAATGAGTCATACAAATGGAGAAAATTGTTATGAAAACCTACAGGTATGATTAAGTTCACTAAGCTTAAGTGAGTGTATTTGACCTTGATCACATATATTTAGTGTCTCTAAGAATATATAGATATATTGAAGCAATATATGAGCCATTAAGTCATTGAGGATATTTCTATAAGATGTAAGTTGGTATTTTTTTTTTGATGAAGTACTTGTTTTAATTGTCTGAAAAGAAGTAGCTTCAAGTGCATACAATATGTATGGTTAAATTTTGATAGTGGGAGTACATATTTATATCTCTTGATGATACTTTTGGTGCATTCAAATGCTTGAGGAAAAATTCCCTTAACAAAAGTTGAATATAGTTATGAAATGTTTGAATGTAGCTTTGTTGATTTATAGAATATCGTTGTGATAAGAAAAGAAGTTTCTATAGGTATGAATAATTCTTAGATATGCAAAAGTCCATTCAAGGCAGGAGAGCAAGTTTACTTCTTAAAGGGTGAAAAATATGTTCTCAAGGATTATGTGGTTTGTTTTCACATGTTCATGAATGCCAATGCCAAAAGGTGTTATATCTTAGTCATTTATGACTATTAAGAACCGAAGAAATGGTTTTGGATAGATAAAAATGTTCATGGTGATTTCTAGCTATGATAGTAAGGTGTTTCACTCAAATTTGTCCTTTTGAGCTAGATAAAGTGGTCTTGAGTCTAGGGAGAGTATTTTTTTGATGAGTCAAAGCATGAATAACATGTTGTAGTGTGAAAAAGTTGATTGAAAATGCACTAAGAAGACTGATTAGGGATTTTAGTCTTAAGTATGCCATGGAGAGAAAGAAAGTGCATTGTAAATCCAGGTTTATGCCTAGAAAAGATGATGAATGCTCAAGAATGAAGGTATGATGTTTTGGTATTCTCTTCATGACATTTTTTTCATGTTCTCAGAATGTATGCTACAGATGTTAGGTTGATGTAGTGAAGTATTGAAGGGAAAAAAGGGATAAGGTGAAAATGATAATTTTTTGCATGCCTAGAAGGTTTAGTATGGTGTTCTTGGATCCAAGTAAAGTAAGATGATGATTTATTCATGTGTTATTTATGAATTTATATGGTGTACATGCTATTCCCAGGGGAGCATGTTTATTGTAAGCTTTCAAAGAAGTCAAAAGTGATTTTTGCGTGAAAATTCAACATCTTATGCTTGAATGAGATATTTGGTTGATGTTTCTAACAAAAGCATGCTGCTCTGAAGCTTAGTAAGATGAATATTATGTTGCTACAGGTATGAATTTTTCATTAATATAAAAATGGGGACAATTTTAGGTAGTTTTCTATTAATGAAAAAGGGGGATATTGTTGGCATGTGGTCTTCTAGGTGTTGTCATTGATGAAAAAACACATTAATGAGAAAGTGGATGATGGAGTAGGGTTAGATGATGATGTGGATGGTGTTGGCATGATGGTTTAGGTGAGTTTACAATGATACAAGGATATTCAATGAGGATTACCTTTTCTTGCAATCCCATTCAGGTGCCCAGGTGACATTGTATGATGGTATGGGCTTCTCGGTTGCTTGAAAAACATATTTGAATGTTAGATAACATGTTTGGATAGTTATGAAGTAGTCACATCAGTTGCAGGGTGTAAATACAGGTGATTGACTATGTTTTTGATTAACTAAAAATTTGGGTATTGGAATAGTTAATATAACTAGCAATAATAGTAAATAAATGCAATGAATATATATAGAAAGTGACCCAATAAACTAAACTAATGAAAATGTGAAACCCTAATTGAAAAGTAGGGTTGGAAGGATCTTAGCTGATTCGGAGGTTAATCTAGACTATGTTGTAAATCAACTGAATATTATAGAGGTAGGAGTGAATATGAAGAGGTCCTGCAAAGGATGTATCTGAGATGTCTGAGGGGACTGTGGTACCTTGGAAAGGATCATGGCACCTACGGGTTCTTTATTCTAGATTATGGGTGCCCTAGTCTGTGTAAGAGGTCCAAAAACTAGATCTGGAGTGTTAGAAGATGATCTAAATCCTTCTCTCCATGTCGCATGTAACCCGATGCTCTGTAGTGGATGTCACCCATGATCAATGATGAAATAAAGACACGTAAGACCTCAAAACAAACATCAAACCCTAAAAAATAAAAATACAAATGAAGGGGTTGGGCTGTCCTCAGTGGCCACAATGGTAGACTTACTAATTGAGCACTACACTACATCTCAAACATGATGTAGTTCTGTGTGTGTGTGTGTGTGTGTGTGTGTGTGTGTGTGTGTGTGTGTGATCATGCCCTATGTTGCTCTTGTTCCAGTCACATTTTGTGAAAGTAGCGAGCAATAACTATGTGTTTACAATTTAATAGAATGGTGGATGGAATAGAATAAACTTCCCTCCTATCCAGTGTGATGCCAAATGAATAAGCCATGTGCATTTGTGATGGAGCTAGATGGATGAAAATGAGCTCTAGATGGATCCTTAGATGATGATAGTAGTGCCCAATTCTTGGTCCCTCATTATGGTCTTATAACTTTATATTTATATGGTTCTCTTGTTCTAATTTCATAATTAACCCCTGAAAATCCTGAACACTAAAAATATAAGAAGCTAAAATGGTTAAAAAGTTCCCAAAAAGTGTCGGGAAATTCTAAAAAGGATCAAGGCACCCCAACTATGACCAGGGCATTGAAGGGTGCCCCCGTACTAGCCCGCACACCCCAGTCAAGGCTAAAATGACAAAAAAGTGTCAAAAACAGACTGGGCATATGTGTGGTGAAGGTAGGGGATTACAAGAGAAAGTAAATAAAATGACCAAGATATGGTGGTTAATTAGTAATTTTTCACTCAAAAACCATATGAATAATAATATAAGACTGAGACTAAATAATGTCTAAAGTGCATGATTTTGTGTCTATAGTTTTAGGTGCTCATTTGGAGCAAGTATGGATGCTAAGAGGTATGAGGATGAGTTTTAGAGATATATGATCTCATGGATTCATGTTTTTAGGTGTATCGTGGTATACCAGGTATGTTTGGATTTTTAAGAGCCTTCATGATGAGTTATATTGTTTTTCTAGTTGACCCTAGCTTCTCTAGTGTAAAATCTTAAGGGGTAGCTATGCAAGTCTCAGTGGATGGAAATATTGATAGGTAATAATGAAATAATGATGATTGGAAATGTTTTTAGGACGTGTCTTTGTGCTGTGGGAAACATTTCATGTTCCAATGATGAGTATTTTTCATGTTATGAAGTTTTTTCGTGAAATAGGGTTAAGAACAAGTGTATTTCCAGCTCAAATTGAAAATTTTTATACTCACCCTAAATTATGTGCTTTACATGAGACCTTATAGATTTTAGGGATGATTATATATTTATTTTATAAGGTTTGAAAAAAATAATGAGGCCAATTAATTGTCACATTTTTATGAACGAAGGTTAAGAAGGTAAAGTGGTTTAAAACCCTAGTAAAACCCTAGTTAAGAGCAGTTTGAAGAAAAATATGTATCAAAGCATAGTTTTGAATGGTTAATCAAAAATGATTATTGGATATTGGAGAGGAATATTCTAAGTTTATATAAAGGTATGGTAGGGTTTGTGATAATATGTGGGTCCCACCTAAAAATTATTTTTTTTGCAGAGTTACAGTTTGAGGAGAAATTTACCAAATGAGGTATGAACTAAATTACCATTGTGTGATGTATTTGAGTTTGTATTAATGTATAAATATTTTTTAGGGAATTTTGAAGAAATTACATGGTCAACTGAGCTTGATTCAGGTTAACTCGTAAAAGTGTAGTTTTGAGGCCATAAAAAGTGTTCTTTAGTAAAATGGGCATAAATGGAGCTACAAGTGGAATTTTGAGATGATTCAAGTTGTGATGGAAATAGGATTTATAGATATTTACAGTTATATAAGGTTTATATTATGATGAGGATATTTTATATGGTTTATAGGTTTGTTTTTGGACAAGAATTTGTTTTCTAATGCAAGATAGGACATGATCTTCTGAAAGTTTTGAGTTGTTTGAATCACGAGATGGATTAGGTGATGATTGATATCACCTAGAGAGTGAATAAGGATGAATTTTTAATCCAATTAATCCATTTATAGTTCTGTATTTCTCCTAGAAAGGTGTTAATCAGACAATCTTTGACAATAACATTTTGAGCAGTTTGTTTTGGTGAAGACAAAAGTAGATGAGGTTTTATAAGGTGATTGTTTCATGAATTATAAATTAATTATAAGTGTTCTACAAGTTCTTCCATTTCTAGTAAGTGGTCACATGACATATTTTTTATGTTTTAAAGTGTGGCCTAAAGAGGTGTTTAGGGTCCTGAAAGTTTAAGGAAACAACTGTTTTGATAAGTACAAATAACACTAGACCCATTAAACGAAATAAATTTATTGGTTGAGATAAATTGCATCCATTTATGATGGTTAAATGTTAATTTAAACATGTATGGTGATTTATGGGTCATTACTAAGCATGTTTCTGGAATGAGGAGATTTTTGTCATCCCAATGCAAGGTTTGTAAAGGATTTTTAGTGCATAAAAGAAGTGTTTTTACTAGGCCTACCTATATGGATAAATTGTGAATGTTTGAGTGATTCTTATGGGATGATTTTAGTTTTGTATGATCATGAAAATGGAGGGAAAATTACCTATTTTTAATATGAATCAAGAAGAGGATTTAAAGGTGATAGTTTGGGTGCAATAATTGTAATCTTTTGGAATCCCTTTTACCTTATCTTGAAGAACCCTTTTCTATAAATAAAAACCACTTGGGTCTAGCCAAAAATCCCTAGAATTTAATTCTAGTTCAGTAGATGGTTGAGTCTTTATGTGGAGGATTTGAGCAAAGCAAGGATGGTGATGTTTCTTTGATAACAAGTTGAAGAAGGAGCGAAAATTTGGAAATTTTTGTTTGGATGCTATATTCATAGCATGTTGATGTCATTTCCAGGTTTTTGATTTTTTTTCAGATTTTATATTAAGTTGAATACATTTACAAAGTAGTGTATCTTCATATGTACTCATGAGACAAGGTTTATTGTTTTGAGAGTTCATGATTGTATCTTATTGATCATTGTTGAAGACACCATTCATTTTAATCTGATTTTAATATCAATAGAAGTGTGGTGATCTGATTTGATAATCAATATAAGATTTTTTTTGTATATCTTGTGATCCTTGGTTGAGTATGTTTCATGGTGAAATCTATTTTCTTTTGATTACTCATTGATACTTGTGCTTAAGGAGTTTGTGTGTTTAATATTCTGAAGTATAGTGTGAATGTTTTATTAGGGACTAATTCAACCCCACTCTCAGTCCTTTTCACTTCCAACATGATTGTCCTTTGTGTTATGGGGTGAATGTGGAGTTTATGGGGACAAGATTGACAAGGTGGGTGGAGGGGTGGAGTCCCAAGATGATAGAGGATATCTAGTTTGATAGGTTTAGGTGGAAGTTCAGAGTTGTAAAGATAGTATCTAAAGAGTCTATTATATATAGGTGAGATGAATCATAGAGGGAACTTCCAAGTCCTGTTATGGCCGACCCATTGGGGGAGGTTGAGGCACCATGGGATGATGATGATGATGTAGGGGTTACAGATGGATTTATAGATTGGATGACTACCATATCGGAAACTTAGATGGTGAAAGAGGGGGCTGAGGGTGGTGATGAGGATGAGGATGAGGATGTACCCATGGAGGAGGATGTGTAAATAAGAGGTGAGGAGGGTGATAAAGAAGCGGATGCCACATAGATATCTTTCTTATGTGTAGAGCATAACTTTACCCACATGGAGAGGGACATAACACACTAGGAGTGAGAGGTGGCATGCCAGGAGGCTATCGTTCTATGTAAGGAGAGGGACCAGAAAAACAAAGGGATCAATACAAGAGGCAACAAGAGGCTTATAAAGCTAGATTTTGAGATCTTGCACTGATATTGGTGGCGGATTCGAGGAGTGGTACACTAACGACATCACAGGGAATTAGAGAGATGTATACTTCAAGTACTATGCCCCTAGATCTATATAGACCACTAGAAGTTGAGGCATGATACTATGAGAATATCATGACATCGAAGTTGTTATGAACATAGAGATACGCTATATATCTAGCTAAGCAACATGGAACAGGTGGCGCGACACGACCCATTTCATATGGGAGCACATTGAGTGTGGCATAACCACAATGAGATGTGGCCTATGATGGAGGTGATAAAGCCCAAGGATTGATTTAGGAACCTTCTGTTTCGCGCATAATTTCTAGTTCCAGAATAGAGTTACTTCTATCTATTCATTGTCTTGAGAAAAAAATAAGGGGTTAGGGCTAGGAGGAATACCTGTTGAGTGTTGGGAGGGTGTGTGCGTATCGTAGAGAGATCAGACCGATTGTGAAGAACTCCTTTTTTTTTGGGAAGGACTACCTGTAAATCAAAATGCAAGACCACCAGATTTTAGTTAGACAATAAGTAAGGGAACTGCCTTGGGCCCAGGAAATACTAAACTTCCTTTCAAAGGTGGTCAGTTCCCTTTTAATATAAATTATTGCAAATGATAATAAAGAAGCTATTGCGAAATACCAATTTAGGTACCTCGTTACTAAAAGCAATAGAAACTAAACTACTAATAATAAAACATCCTTATGTTTGTTTGGTCACTTGTTATTGATACGTTCAAATCAAGTTATAGGGATAGACCAGGCTGAATCTAAGGTTGTTAGGGGATAAATAGGTGAAAGTTTGGTTTTGGTAAAAGTCATAGTGACCGATGCCGGTCATTGGATAACCAACCGCAGTTATAAAACCGCTACCGGTAGGGGGTAACCGATATCGGTAGGGGCAATGATTCAGGGGCTTCTGGGTAGAGGTTGATTATAGGGTTTTAAGGTTTGTAGTTGGTTAGGGGGAATAATAAGGTAATGGAGAAGACTCAGAGAGTGAGAAAGTTGTCTTCTGGGCAATATAGGGATGGATAAATGAAGGTTAGGTGCAGGGTGCTACCAGGTGTTAGATACAGGGGTCAGTTTATAATTACTATCAATGAAAGGTTCACGAAGTGGAGCCTAGAAGCATACAAGATAATACTTACTAATTTCTGACGAGGATATAGGTCTGAGGAATGCGGTGACAAAGGAAAAGATCTGGTGGGATGATCTGACAATTGAAAGTGAGATGATGAAGCTATCTTTGGACTCTCCCAATGCTTGGATGAGTGTGACCGTGATCTCGTTGATCAGTTACAGTCTTGTCCTCTATGCTCCTCTCTGCAAACTCTTTACTCCTTCTCACTTGTCTCTTTTTTTCAAATGAATCCGGATCTTTGCATTTTGGTTGGGGTTGGTCATTTACAGAGAACTGATGGTGGTTGCATAACCGACGGCGGTCGAGTAGGGACTGCTGTTGGTCAAGTCAAAGTTGGCTATTTTTACCAAATATAGTCAACTTTCCCTCATTTTCTCCCAAGGGGTCAGTTGTGGGCCTGGTCAAGTCATTATTAGGCTTGTTTTGATGCAGGTGAGGGGTGATGAGTCATGGGTGTGGGTCTGGACCAAGTCATAGGTCTTAATTAGGTTAGTTTAGGGTTAGGGCTAGGTCATAAGTGAGGTGGCGAGGTGAGGTGGCAGGGTTGGAGATGTGGATTTATTAATTATAAGGTAATTAATAAATAATTTAGTGTGTAAGGTTTTAGGTGGTGAGGTAGGGTTAGGTTGCAGGACGAGATACGGGGTACAGGGAGTCGTAAGACCCAAATTTGGTGTCTACATTTGCCCCTTGTTGTCATGTAGCTTGTCTTGTAAAGCTGCACTAACAATAATAAGAAGTGGGTGCCCCAGTTAAGGGTATAGGTAATCCCCCTCAAATCTATCACAGATTGAGGCGACGTGAAATTAGGGATAGGGTTGATAAAGGTTGAATGATGACGAGATGATGGTAAGATGGTGGGGTAAGTTCAAGGAAGCAGACACATGTTGAAATGTAGTAGTGCGACCAGGGTACACGATTTGAAGAGCAAACAAGCAATTCATAGGCAAAGGTCGATAGTTTATCCAAATAAGGTTGATATAATCCTAGTATCCAAGGCATAGGAAGTAGCTCTACGGGATATAACGTGTAAGGTACCAGAATGTTTAGGCATGTTCGGCAGTACCAAATGGTTGGTTTGGTTGAGATAAACAACATGGTCTCGATCTAAGCAAAGCTATTTGGCTGATCAATTCAAGTATCCTAGTCATGCTAAAATACGAACAGGTGAGCTCGATTGAACAAACAACTACATTATGGGTGGATAGAATTGTAATTTGCGGGCCTCCGTCGAGGTACTTAATTGGTGCAGCCGTGGGTCGGGCCGATTGGGTGGGTGCAGCCGTGGGTCAGGCCGATTGGTTGGTTGTGGCGTTGGGTCGGGCCATTTGGTTGATGGTGGCCTTGGGTTGGGCCGATTGGGTTGTTGCGGCCTTGGGTCGGGTTGAGTGGTTGGTTGTGGCCTTGGGTCGGGCCGATTGGTTGATTTTGGCCTCTGGTTGGGCCGATTGGGTTATTGCGGCCTTGGGTCAGGCCGATTGGTTGGTTGCGGCTGTGGGTTGAGCTGATTGGTTGGTTGTGGCCTTGGGTCGGGCCATTTGGTTGATGGCGGCCTTGGGTTGGGCCTATTGGGTTGTTGCGGCCTTGGGTCAGGCCGAGTGGTTGGTTGTGGCCTCGGGTTGGGCCGATTGGGTTGTTACGGCCTTGGGTCAGGCCGATTGGTTGGTTGTGGCCTTGGGTCGGGCCAATGAATTCAAAATAAGGTTATTTAGCAAAGGCCAGGTGTAGGTGATGTGGTGAAAAATAGAGTTCGGTGGATAAAGGCAGGAGTTAGGAAAAACTAGGCATGTAACCGATATCGGTTAGTTATGACCGGTATCAGTTAGGAGACCGATATCATTTTTCTAGGGTGCGCCTTAACCGATATCGGTTATAGGTCAAAACCTATAAAAAGAAAAAATACGGTGTGTGATTTTCACATTGTGAATTTGAGTGCCAACCTGTTTCTTGTCCGAGTTGTGAATTGATCGGGTTGAGTATTTGGGCTGGGTTGGCACTAGTTGAGTGGGGCAGTGAGTTATTGGTAGGCCCCAGAGATCAGGAGGCAGAGTTTTATTTGTTGAGGACCCGGCTGAGGAGATTTAGAGCTATGGCATAGCCTAGAGGAGCAGGAGGTGCTGGGAGAGCTGGACCACCACAACCTATCCCACCACGACGACGTGTAGTCATACCGGTAGGTTCTAAATACCTATTTGTGTGAAGTTGATGAATTTAGCTAGGATTTGGGTTTTGGGGTAGGAATCTAAAATTTGATAAAAATAAGAATAAATGAAAGTAAATCATAAAATGGAGTGGGTAGATATGTTAGGTAAGTCAAAACGGCAAGGTGGGTAAGTTTTTAGGCAATTGGGCTGGGTAGATGGGTTAAAAATAGAAAAAAGGGGATTTGGGGGCCGTTTTTGGTCTGGCCCCAAAATCTGGCAGTGACCGATGTCGGTCACTAGGTGACTAGCATCGGTCACAGTGAAATCTGTATAGAATTTTTGTTATAGAGACCGGCGTCGGTCATGTTTCGACCGACGTCAGTGCATAAAAGTCGGGTATAGTCAAGTGGTGGGGGACTGATGGCGGTCGAGGGTGACCAGTACCAGTCACCATGGGTAGGAGGAAAGGGTGTGCAATTTGTTGTGTTGGTTTGTTGTTGGAGGGTAGGATAGATTTGTGGGGTGAAGGGGGAGCAGGTAGAGTTGCTAGGAAAGGTTATTAGGGTAGGGGGTAATCAGGTGGTTGGAGACTGGGTTCGGTAGGATAGGTTATGGGTTGTGTATGAATTAGGAGGGGTTAAATTGGTTGAGATATGGTTAGAGGGAAAGAGTAGGGTGGGTGGAGTATGAGTGGAGCGGTTGGTAGGGTGTGGGATAGGTAAAGGGGATATTGTAGATGTTTGTAGGGTTGGGTGATTAATGTTGAGGGAGATGAGGTGGTTTAGGTTTGATTGGAGTGGGTAGGATATTTAGAGAAGGACCATAAGAGTGAGAGGAATTTATAGATGTATAGGGTAGGGTAGGTGGGTGTAGATGTGTTTATAGAGTCAGGTTGTGATTGGGTGGGTGAGTGAGTATAGAGGGTTAAGGTAGTTGTTTTGTAAAGGGTAGGCCTGATGGAGTGGGTTATTTTTGCAGGCACGCCAGCAACTGACAATGCGAGATCAGATGCCACCTCTACTGGGGTGGATGCGGCCACATGTGTTCGCAGTGCAGTGGGTAGTGATGCGAGAGGTTGGACTTGGCGGAGTCTAGAGATATATGGCTGTGGATAGGGACCACATCCTGATGGCTGCCCTCATCAAGAGATGGGATTTGGCAACCAATGTCTTCCATCTCCCTACTGGAGAGATGACAGTCACATTAGAGGATGTGTATCACATCCTGGGATTTCTGATCATAGGTGAGGTGGTGTTTCAGGTGGATGCCGAGACAGTGATGGATAACAACCTGCAGGTATTCAGGGATGCAGCCCCATTGATTACATATCATAGTGCGAGCATCTGTTACGGCGATATGTATCGCACATATCGACAGGAGACATGGATCACCGTGCTGATGATGATTAGGATCACCTACTTTGCCCTCCCTGACTCAGAGGGAGGCCGTTTCCCACTGGCTCTGATGGGAGTATTACATGAGATGGTGGAGGAGCATACCTGCTATGCATGGGCACTAGTGTATTTGGTGCAGCTTTACAGAGAGCTCTGGGGCTATCGCCGTATAAGGCGATTCAGGATATGTTCGACATTCTTGTTACACTGCTGGGCCTACAAGCATATCATGTGTTTATGACTAGTAAGGTTGCCCCAGTAGCCAAGGCCACAGGCAGTGTATAGGTATGGGTTTCAGAGGTGGTTGGGGGTCGTGGGCCAGCCACAAGCGGTTATTGTAGGGCGAGATGTCACATATTACATGCATATGTTAGAAGGCCTGACCGCACTAGATATTATATGGAGGCCATACAGAGGCCATCAGCCCCATGGAGGAGCCTGAGCACAGCTCCGATGGATCTAGTATATCTGCTGGATAGCTGGACGGAGGCCCGGGGAGTATGAGCGGATCCCCTAGAGAGGGTACGATGACAATTAGGCCTACGACAGGATGAGCCACCTCCCTTCCCATAGTATCGGAGGGAGGACGTAGAGGCACCACTACCTCTACCACAGCCATTGGACCTAGTCTGGGTTGCAGAGAGACTGGCCAATGATACGATGGACGACGCCAGAGTTACAGGTTCATTTTTGGTTTTGTGGGTAGGGCAGAGGGTAGCCATGAGAGCACAACCCACACAGCCATATTTGGCGGCTGTTATAGCAGAGAGGGACTATCTCTTAGGTCAGGTATAATTATTACAGGGGTAACTTGCTGCTGCATAGGCACAGATCGGAGTGTTACAGGGGAAGTTAGCCTAGGTGTAGGGATAGGTATAGGGATAGGCACAGGCACAGGGACAGGCACAGGCATAGGTATATGCATAGGCACAGCCTTAGGGCCAGATCCCTGTTCAGGCATAGGCACAGGTCCCTATTCAGGATCTGATGGCAGCTCCACCGCCACCACAAGTACAGGCGTAGGGTTAGGGTGTACAGGCAGGGCAGGCCCACTTATATTAGGAGATGGGGGACCAGCCCCACCAACCATGGTGGCACGGGCCCGATACATGGAGGTGAGAGTGGAGGCCCGCTATTATCAGGACATACTAGATGGTACCGGGGCTGATTATCAACCATATGTAGCTCACAGAGCCGAGATGTCCTGGAGTCACAGGTCACAGGGGCCGCAGCCACAGCCGGTGGGTTGGTTACAGGTAGGAGGCGAGATCCGGTACAGGGGCCAGCTAAGGGATGGGCCAAGGGCGGGGGAGAGAGTTGAGTCACCCCAGGAGCAGAAATGAGTTTTGTTGAGTTGATAAAGGATTTGTTGATAGAGACACCGGTCTGTGAACTTAGTGTGTATATAAAGGCCTGCGTGCCCTCATAGGATTTATGTATGCATTTTTGTTGTATATACCGGCTTGCAAGCTGAGTACATTTTGTATAGTTGATACCGGCCTGCGAGCCGAGTATATTTTTGACATGAGAGACCGGCCTGTGAGCTGAGTTGAGATTTTGATAGAGACAGCAGCCTGCATGCCAACTTTGTATTTTTTTGTATGATAGAGGCCCTATGCAGGGCAATTTGTATATGTTGACATTGATTTGAGGATATATATAGATGATGAGTTGGATCCACATGGTGTGTATAATGTTTGATTTGATTGCATATATTATAATGTTTTATGTGTTTTGTCAATGGTATTGGAATGTTTGTGATGTATATATAGATGATATTGATGATGTTTTGATGATATGCATATGTTTTGAAATATTGATGTTTATTATGATGATGGATGTTGATAGTGATGTCATTATGCAGGGAAAAGAGGCGGGCAGCGCTAAAATTTTGCAAAAAACAAAGAGAAGGCCTAGATATAATCAAAATAGGTATAGGTTGACCGATATCGGTTAGATAACTGATGTCGGTCACTATTTACCGATACCGGTTAGATAATCCACTATTATTCACGAATCGCACACAATCATGCCATGTTGCAGGCACTGTTTGAAGATGGAATCCTAAAAAGAATACCTTCTATCTGCCAACAGGGGAGATGACAGTGACATTAGAAGATGTGTTCCAAATTGTGAGACTTCCAATTACAGGAAGACTAGTGTATCAAGCAGGGCCTAATGCAACGCGTGCAGCGATAACGGCAGTATTTGGTCCAGCCGCACGAGATTTGACACAGCGAGGTTTGACATTCACTTATGGTATAATGTTTATAGCACACCCTGAGGCAACAAGGTTGGTCGTGGTATTAATGATAGCAGTGGGGTATTATGCATTACTGAGAGTGGACGGGGGAAGATTTCTAAAATCATTGATATGTATTATTCGGGAAATGATAGAAGGGAGCGTGACTTTCGCATGGGTACCCACATATCTGGTGGAGCTATACAGGGGTTTATGGGCATGCAGGTGAAATCACAGGACTACACTGTATTGTGCATACTTATTACATTGTTGGCCCTATGAGCACATTGTGTGTGTGCGACCAATAGGTCGAGCCATCCAGGCAGGAGAGATAGGAGTGCAAAGGTTGGGATTCAGGCGATGGGTCCAGACAGAGCAAGAGGCGAGATCCGAGGTTGTGATAGATGATGCCAAGTATTATAAGCAGATGTGGGAGATGGTGACGATTGTGGATATCCATTGGATGCCTTACAGGAACTATATGGTGACGGTGAACATAGCTAAGGATTTGAGGGGTGTAGAGTGATTGAGGTGGATCGCGGGACATAGGCCAGGTGAGTACGAGAGGATTCCTCTAGATCGCGTGTGGCGACAATTTGGATTTGTTCAGGATATATCCATGGCTCATAGACCATACAGGAGGATCGATGCCAAGGCACCATTCTCACCTCCACGGCCAACACTTCCAGAAGGACCAGAAGAGATAGCAGCCGATCACCGGGTAATGGATGCAGGAGTGACAGAGTCTTATAGATTATGGTGGGCAGCAGAGCTGTGAGATACACATGAGAGGTCTGATCATCCTGACATAGCTGTGATTACCGTGGAGAGAGACCACATGCAGGGTTTCGTTCACCAGCTTCAAACACAGTTGAGTGAGACCACAAGATTGTTAGAGGCTTTGCAATCTCGAGTGGAGAGACTAGAGGCAAGAGTCTGCCACGCGAGAGTGTAGATTCATATGTTACAGGAGAGATTGGTGGATTAGTGGGAGGAACTAATAGCAGTGGTACCTTTCAGTACGGAGAGGCCAGGTGAGTGGCATCGACGATCACCATCACTTCCTGGTTCGGGACGAGGCGCGGGGGTCTAAGTGAGTTTCATACATAGGGGTAGAAGAATAAAGATTATAACCTGCGCATCGATGATAGAGAAGATGTATTTGTTTAACATCTAAATAAAATGAAATATGTATGTTAATTTGAGTTTGTGATAATTATAAGAATGTTTTTGTATTTTGAATGTTTGGATAAATTAAAATAAAAAGACAAAGGTGAATGTTATCAATATAAATATGCGAAAATATTTATATTTTTAAGTAAAACATCAGCACATGATAAGTGATGGTTGGGGATGGTCGAGCTAACCTTGGGAGACCCCATGTCTCCTAAGTGCTACCTACATAGCCCATTGCACAAAGCAAGGAGGGGCCTCAGACCGATGTAGTTCTCCCTTAGGACCAGGGAGAGGTGAATTTAGGCAATTTGGTTGTGGTTAGGCAATTTTTTGGTTGGTAAAAGTTCGATGTTGGTAGAGTAATGTTGTTGGTGTTGGTAAGGTATTGACGGTGTTGGTGTGGGTATAGGTGAAGTGAGGGTTAGCTTACCCAAGCATAGGAAACCATGTCCTAATTAAGATCAACACACAATCCTAGATTCGAATAAAAGAGGCCAAAAGATGTCCCATAGTTGGAAAGAGCTAAACAAACCACATATTATCATAGGATGAGCTTGAATCCCTAGGTACCTTGCATAGGTGAGAAGTTCGATAGGTGAAAAGAGTTGTATAATCACAATATATCAGATATACGTCATGTTCCTTGAGTTTTGTTATTGTGAAGAATGGTGAGGTGAGGTGGATGGTATGGCTAGGAGATTAGAGAACTTTTTATAAGGTGATTATTCTGACGGAAGAGAACCAAACCAAAATAGACAAGTCCATGACTCAAAAGTACTTTTGAATACTGCTCTTATTTTTCTAGATATAGACTGATCGGTGTGGGAAGTCTATATGGGATATGCATTTTTTGTTCTTGAGGTCTTCACAAAGCTGATCAATGCGAGAAGCTTCTGATAGAGGCTGACTTTGTATAGCTATTCTTTGAGGGAATAGTCTACTTATAGTAGCAGATGCGGCTTTACACATAGCTGTCCTTCGAGGGAATAGTCTAGTTTATAGTAGTAGATGCAGCTTTACACATAGTTGTCCTTCGAGGGAGCAGTCTAGTTTATAACTGTGGAGATATAGATGTCTGTTTGGCATGAAGCATCTAAATTTGCAGGAAGTTTGACTCAAGAATATCCCAGAATTGTATAACTGAGAACTTGTTATTTTGAAACTTTTAATTCATGGACCAGACTAAAAATGGAGAAGGCATCTTTAAGAGGAGGTGATGATCAAACCATGTGAGCTTGATTCTACTTTGAGATGCACGACAAAAAAAAGGTGTATGAGGTGGTAAATGAGCTCAAGGGACGAGCGCAAGGTAGATAAGAAGTGATGTAACACTAAATTCAATAGTAGAATGGTCGGAGATGTAAGGCATTAAGGGGTTCAGGCTCAAGTTTACCATTAAGCAAAGCTAAATGATAAGTACCTGATCCATAAGTATGAGTGATACTGTAAGGTTCAATCCAATTAGGAGCAAATTTTCCACATTTTCTCTTTTCTAGTTTGGTTACATGTTGATTCTCTTTGAGGAAAAGATCACCAATTTTAAAGGTATGCTTTTGAATTCACTTATCATAAGCATGCTTAATGCACTTTTGATAAATTTGAAGGTGGTCAAGAGCGGTAAGACGATGCTCGTCAAGAAGCTCCAATCAGGCTAACCGCTTTTGGCAGAAGTCATCATTGGTGAGAATATCTTGGAGAGATATTCTAAGAGAAGGGATTTGTATTTTGAGAGGCAAGATGGCCTTGGTACCATACACCAGAGAGAATGGTGTGGCATTAGTGGAATTATGAATGCTGGTATGATAAGCCCAAAGGGCAAAGGGGATGTGATCATGCCAGTTTTTTCTAGAATCGTTAACTACTTTCATGAGAATTTTGGTTAAGGTTTTGTTAGATGATTCAACTTTTCCATTTTCTTGTGGATAGTAGGGTGACGAGAAGATAAGTTTGATACCAAATTTGTCACAACGGGGCTCGCAACAGCTTATTTTTGAAAGATTTTCCATTATCGGTTATCAAGCGATGAGGAACATTGAAATGGCACATAATGTGATGATTGATGAATTCAACAATTTTCTCCTTTTTGGTTGAAGTGAGTGGAATGGCCTCCACCCATTTAGTGTAATATTTGGTTTCCGTGATGATCCAATGGTGACGTTACAAAGAAGGTGGATGAATCTCACCAATAAGGTCCAAACCCCATTGTGAGAAAGGCCAAAGATCTCGTGCGACCTGTAGCGGATGACTAGGAGTATGTTGCAGGTTGGCATGCTATTGACACATAACACAATGCTTAACATATTTTGCAGCAGTCTGTATTAAGAGTAGGAAAATAATATCCTAGGCGAAGGATCCGCTTAGCCATGGCAAAACCACTAAAGTGCCCACCACAAATTCTGTCATGGACTTGTTGGATGGCATGAGTGACTTCAGCGCTGGTTAGACATCGAAGGAGGATACCATCGAAGCCACATTTATAGAGGAGTCCCCCCATGATGACATAATGAGAAACACCTTTAAGGAAAGCACGTTTTCCATTACTAGTAAGGTCAGGTGGGAGAACAGAGGTTGTAAGGTAGTTGTGAAATTGGTGATACCAGGTATCCTGTGAATCAACAGATACATTATTTACCCTACAAAATTTTTGGGACTAAGTAAGATGGGGCAAAGAGTTGTTGGACCAAGACAAATATGTCATAATTAGATGGTGATGTAGGAATTTGTGAGGCCAAGCAAGCCATAGTATCTGCAAATTTAGTAGTTGAGCGTGGAATGGTTTGGATAGTATAATGGGTAAATAAGGTCAAAAGTGAATCTACGTAACGTTTGTACTTTTGAAGTTCCTCATTTTTACATTGGTAGATGCCAGTGACTTGATTTAATACCAATTGAGAGTCACCGAAAATGTGAATAGACTTCACACCTAAGTGTAACGCAACGTGGAGACCCAAAACAAGGGCCTCGTATTCCGCTGTATTATTAGTGCAGGGGAAATCGATCCTGAATGAAAGAGGCATAGGTTCACCTTCAAGAGGAATGAGAACAATGCCTACCCCTCCACTGCGTTGGCATTTAGATCCATCGAAGAAGAGAGTCATCAGATAAGATGCATCATTGGGTGAAATAGTTGCGATGAGTTCATCAGGGAAAGTAAAATTGCTAAATTGTTCCCCAGGTAAAGGGGCTTCCGTGAGTTGGTCTGCGATATTTTATCCTTTGACTGATTTCTGGTGTACAAACTCAAGGTCGAGGTTGGTGAGGAGCATAAGCCATTGGGCAATGCGTTGGTTTAGATGAGGTTTGGCGTACATATAATATATGGGGTCAGCATTGGTGATGACAAAAGTTTTTGTGATTCAGAAGGTAATGTTGGAGTTTGGTGGCCATGAATGATAGGGCTAGGCACAACTTTTTTGACATGTGTATACCTAGTTTCGTAATCCACGAGAGTACGGCTTATGTAATAAATTGCTTGTTCTCGATGCTTGGAGTCATGATGTGCGAGCATAGCTTCTACAACATGGTCGGTGGCAGAAAGGTAAAGGTAGAAAGGGTGATCGTCCTGAGGTGGGATAAGCACAGGTGGCTACAAGAGATAAGCTTTAAGAGCTTCGAAGGATTTGTGGCACTCCTCGCTCCATTGAAAAGATAATGTCTTTTTTAACGAGATGATGGTAAGGTTGACATCGATTTGAGAGTTGTGAGATGAAACGACGGATAGATTGGAGTTTTCCCTACAAACTATGCAATTGTTTGAGGTTAGTGGGTGGGGGAATTTCTAAAATAGCTTTGACTTTAGTGGGGTCGACCTCAATGCCACACAAAGAGATGATAAAGCCAAGGATTTTTCCTGAAAGGACACCAAAGACACTTTTCTTTGGTTGAATACGAACACAATATTGTAACAGGCAATCGAAAATAATGGTTAAGACATCGAGATGTTCACTGCGATGTTTGGATTTTCCAAGAAGATCATCGACATAATCCTCAAGGATAGTGTGCATAATGTCATGAAAAATAGTAAGTCATAGCCCGCTGATAGGTCGCACTAGCATTCTTAAGGCCAAATGGCATGACACGATAGCAGAATGTCCCCTAGGGGGTAATGAAGGCGGTTTTATGTTGATCAGACTGGGGCTACTAAAATTTGATTATATCCCGAGAAACCATCCATGAGCGAAAGCATCTCATGGCCCGCAATGAGATCAACAAGTTGATCAATACTAGGTAGGGGGAAGTCATCTTTTGGGTAAGTGAAAGGTTAAGATCCCAGAAATCTGTACATATCTCGAAGTACCCCCGTTGCTTTAGTGATAGTTACAACATTAGAAATCCATTGTGGATAGTCAATAGGTAGGATGAAAGAGACAGAAATAAGTCGTTGAAGGTCTCCTTTAACCAAGAGAGCAATGTGTGGATGCATTTTTCTCAGCTTCTGTTTAACTGGTTCGGAGTCTGGTTTTAGAGTGATTTTATGGACAACAATTTCAGGATCGATTCCTGACATGTCGGCGTAGGACCAAGCGAAAGCTTGATTGCGGGCACGAAGAAAGGTAGTGAAGGTGGCTTGTTTTGATGCATTGAGAGATTGTCCGATCTTTACAATGTGAGGATCGTCCTCCATGTGGATGTTGATTTCTATATTTGACTCATTCAACATGGTTTGGGTGACAGATGGTAAGGCACGTTGAATATAAGATTCATCCGTTGCCAAGGTAGGTGAGGATGGAGTCATCATCCTGGCATTCCACAACATTAATTGAAGGCATGTCTACTTCGATCATGTCTGGATGTAAAAGGGGGAGAGAAGATGGGTCCTTACCATCACGTTGATAAGTGAGAGGACCTAGGAAGAAAGCATTCACGAAAAAAAAAGTCAGGAGGGATAGATTCCGGGTCTATTGACTCCGTGGGTGAAGATGGTAAAATGGGCGATGATTGTTTGGAATGGGTGACTTTTCGTCTTCCTGGATACAATTGACATAAGGTTTCTTCAGTGTAGGGGGTTCAGGAAAACCCAAGACCACTATGATCTTTTGTGTTTGCGTGTTGTTATGGGAATAACCGTATGTCGTCCTTGCTCATAAAGACCGAAACCAAAACCTTTCCAAGCACAGCGTGTCAGGAAGGTGAGGGCGAAAATGACAGTTGGTTAGATATTGAAAATTCAGATTGGAAGGGAACCACACCAAGGGGAGGTTCAAGGGTGACAAAGGATGCTTCGACACCCCCATACATTAGGTTGGTGCGGCAATTAGGTGGTCCATAGGAGATCACCTCCCCCACACGACGGTCGTAAGTAGGATGCGCATGTAATTTTCCATACTCTTGTGGGGTATGGAAGGTGCTAACGTTGTATAGGTAGTACTCCCCCAGATGTAAGGCATTGAAAAACACCTACCAATTGATCTGAGGTTGGGATGTTGTCCACGGGTAAGGAAGAGGTATTCGCATCGGTGGTTGCATGGGTCGAAGGTGTGGGTGGTGGCTAAGGAGGATGGTTGAGGCGTGGTCGAAGTAGATGGTTGGGTTGGATCAATGGGTGTCTTGACTAGTACAAGCACATCATTAGGGAAGTATAACATATTGCAGGTTTTTGAAGGGGGAAGCATCAGCTGTGACGGTGTATGACTTCCCCTCATACTCAAATTTTATGCATCTATGTAAGGTGGAGGGAACGCATCCCATAGCCCGGATCCAAGGGCATGGCCTAACAACATGTTGTATTGGAATTATCCCTCAAGGACATAGAAGAGTTTCAGGTAAGGTACGTGGCCCTACACGAATGTTAAGGATCACGGTGCCTAGGGTAGAAGTAATAGCATCGTTGAATGAAATGCAACATGGTGGGGTTGGCACACATGCAGCTAGGAGGGATATTCATCTGTTGGAAGGCTTTGGAAGAGATGATGTTTAGGCTAGCACCCCCGTCGATCATAACACGATGTACCCAGATGTCCCAGATGTAAGCCGAGATGAAAAGAGTAGGGTCAGGATCTTCTGCACCAAAGACCGATAATTTCTTCTTCGGAAAAACTGACAGCAGCGGCTTGTTGTACAGGGACAGAGGTGGTTGTGGAGGTAGGTTGTTTTGGTGAGAGAGGCAATGTGGTTGGGTGTGAAGATGGAGGCAACGGGTAAGGTTTCATTAGGTAGGACCTCTATCCCTTAGAGGATCTCAATCAGAGCTTGTCGATGAGATTCAGATGTTTGAATGAGATCATAAAGTGTCATTTTTACAGGAGATTGGTGAAGTTGTTTGATCATGGTACGATGGGAAACTCCATCAGAGACTGGATAGGCAGGTCCATGAATAACCACTTTAGGTGGTGGTGCGATCGGGATGGCGGAAGAAGAAAGAGAGGCCGCAGGTGTGCTTTCTTTGACTTTTCCATTGTTTTTCTGACCTCGAGTAGCAATGCTAATCATGTTGATCTCATGAATACGAGAGGAGGAAGATGGCAGGGATAAGTTTTCATTGTTCTTCAAGAGGCGGGGTTGCAATTATGATGGATTTTGGCAAGGCGGGGACAGGTGGTGTAGGAGAAGGGATCGAAGCTAGGGGATTTTTCTTCCGTAAGTCATCTTTCTGAGATTTTCTATCCGAGATAGGTGACTGGCGAAGGATGGCTTTCAAAGCTTTACATTCTTCTACATTGTGTCCTGGTGTGCGGTGGTAGGCACAGATTTTAGATTCATCATAACCTATAGGTCGAGGTTTAGATGGATCATAGGGTCTGAGTGGGGGTAGGGAAATGGTCGCATCCTCTATCAACATATCAAGGATCTTGGCGTAAGATCCTTTGAGCGGGTCAAATGAGGCTATTGATTGAGTGGGTGAGATTATTGATTTTTTTGGTAATGGTTGGGTATGAGTGGTTCGTACGGGTGGTGGTTTAGGCAAGGGATTTTGATGATCAGTTTTAACCATGTGTGGCTTCTTCTACGCAGAAGTCATGTTGAGTTGATTAGATGATGAGGCCACAGATGACATGGTGGCAAGAAACAACCACGGGGAAAGAGGAGTGGCAGCAAATAAGTCCTTCGATGATCGAGTTTGCTTAGGGTTGGTAGGTAGGCAAGATACTTGGGGCGACGGTGTTGAGATGCCTGCGGATTTCTGTATGGGTGCAGAAGGTGCTGGTCATGTTAAAGAAGACGTGGGAGGCATGGTGTATTGAGGCAAGGTGGAGGGGTGAGGCCCCAATATAGAAGGTAGGTGTGATGGCGAGGGTTGAAGCCATGCCTACTGTACTGGTGTGATCGGGGGTGAGGGTTTTAGGTGTGGTAGAGGCATAGATTGGACTTGAGGAGATGGGGCTGTCTCCTAGGTGGATCGACGACTTTATTTTTGGATAAGTCTAACCGTTTAGGTGGGTGCGTCAGGCTGGGTATTGGTAAAGTCCCAAGCATAGGGGAAGGTTTGGTTAGGTTGATAGAGGTTGATGAGGTATTCGGCAGAGATGAGGGGAGTGGAGGTGAGAATATAGGCATTTTGAGCTTTTGTAAAAACTTTGGGTATATGGTAGAGGTGTCTAGATTAGTCATTTGCATTTGAGTAGAGCATGGTGTTTCTCCAACGTGCCCATAGAGTCATCTATCTTTTGGGGGATGACAATCTTCACATATGGATGGGAATTTTGATATGGAAGAGAAGTGGGTTATGATTCCGTCCACTGGGGGTGTGATATAGGGGGTGAATGAGGCGTTGTATCAATGGGAGTTAAGGGGTCAACCGGTCACTGGAAAGATTTAGGCGATGAAGAACTGATAGGGAGGAGGGCATGTTCTAGAGGATCTGTCATGATTATGGAATTTGGTGATGTAGGCTCGAGGGTTTTCTCTTCTAAGGATGACAAAAAAAGTGGCGATCCTTCTTATTTTGTAGCAAGAGCAGTGGAAGGATATTTTTGGGCAATAGATAAGTTGGATAACATCCCCTCACAGTCTTGCAGGGAGGTGGTGTAAGAAGGCTCTTCTATGAGAAGAGAACTCTGGGTGGTTGGTTTCTTTATGGGTAAAGGAATAGTGGGGCTATCCTCTTGTCCTGATGAAGGAGAAGGGGGCGAGGACTCTTGCGTCGGTGAAGAGGCTCGATTCAGAATTTCTTCGATGGAAGCCCTTGGTTGGGAGTTGAAAACCACGTGGATCTCATGCACACTCTTTTCCTCGGCTAAGGTTTCTTGGTTTGTGTTACTGTTAGAGGAATGATTTGGAAATGGTTTGTTGAAGATTTTTAAGTTTTGATTAGCAGGGGCATTAGGATTATCGAGGGTTATATCCCCTGCATCAACCATTTCCTGCACTATGTTTTTCAACATCTTGCAGTTTTCATGGCTATGTCCCTTCACACGATGGAAGTTACAAAAATCATTCTCTTTATACCAAGAAGGTATAGCATGGGCGGAATCAAACCCAGAGTGAGGTTTAACAGGAGGCAAGGTGATAGCTCCTGCTTTAAGAAATTTGTCCAAGATCACTTCATAAGTTTCTCCCAAGGGAGTGTACTGGATGGGCTTGGCTTTATACTTATAGGTGGATTTCAGCTGGGTATAAGACGGTGCTTGAGATTTGACCGTTACCACGTGTATAGCTCCTTTTGATTTTGAAGCAGCCGATGCGTGAGAGTTGGTGGTGTTGGGTTTGTTCATGGAGTCCTGGGTTCAGAAATTTGAGTTTTTGTTACGCAACTTCAATTTCTCCTCCTCTAAGGCCCGAACCTCTAGTTTCTGAGCCACAGTAAAGGCCTCATCAAAGGTGCAGAAAAGTTTGAATTTGGAGGGTGGGAGAAATGTGTTTAGCGCAGGCCCACGTAAAGAGTTCGATGAGCTCGGCCTGAGGTAAGGCATAAGTAAGTTGGTTGATGAGGCCCCGCCATCGTCCAACAAAATCTGCGATAGACTCGTCTTCAAATTGTTGGATGGCATAGAGGTCAGTAATGGATACTTTCTTGGCAATATTGATGGAGAAGTGATCCAAGAAAGATTGGGCCAACTGGTTAAAGGAGAAGATTGAGTGCTAGGCTAAAGCACTGTACCACTCCAAGGTAGGTCCTGATAAGGACATGGGGAAGGTACGGAGTAGTAAGGCATCGTCATGAGCAATCAGATAACAGGCATGTCTAAATGATCGCAAGTGTTGTTGAGGGTCCTCCTTACTATTAAAGCGAGTAAATTTCGGTAATTCCCATTGAGGAGGATATGTATGAAGGGGGACAGAAGGGTGAATAGGCTCCCGACAAACTTGCTCGTATGTCAGGGTGTTACGGTTTCCTGAAACAGAAGCCTCAAGATTTTGCATCTTGTCCATCATCTGTTTAATTAAATCATTGGTTGGGTTAGATGATGGTGCTGTCATTATAAACGGAGGAGGATTAGGCCAAGAGCCACTACTAGACAATGGTGGGATTAAATGTTGATAAGGTATCGATGATGAATGTGTTGGGGTGACTGAATAAGGATGTCCTATATAAGATGTTGAGGCCACCGGATGAGGTTGCGGAAATGAAAAGGTGGGCGGATCCTGAGAGGGAAAGCTCGTGTGAATAGGTGGTAGAGAACAAGTTATGAAAGAGGCAACCTGCGAGAGAGATGAGGTAGGGGCAGTGGATGGTAGTGATATGTGGGGCCCTAGATTAACTAGAGGAAAGCCAATTGGTGCAGTATGGACCATCGAATCCACTGAGCTAGGAGACGGGGCTAAGGATGAAGATGGTGAGGCAGAGTTATTAGGTGGGGAAGGAGCTAGGTGGGTGGCTATACTAATAGGCATACCCAAGAGGAGTTGACCGTCGGGTGTATAGTCAGGGGTATGAGACAAATAATACTATATAGGTGCCAAGATTAGCATCCAAAAATTTAGCAAAATCCGGATCTCCAACAGAGATCTTGGGAAAAGCATTGGTGTCTGTAGGATTCCCCATAGGATGCGAAGGGGGTGACTCAGGAAAAGACACGGAACAAGCATGTGAAACCATGGCTGTGGCTTGTTGCCAGGTGATAACAACCATGGACAAGAGGATACAGCAGAGAATTAGTCAATCAGGAATAGAAAACACAACAAAATGTTGGAATTGGTAGGTTACTGGTTTGTCAGAACCGATATCGGTCTAGTAACCGATGTCGGTCAAACTGTAACCGCCATCGGTCAGGTAACCGATGTCGGTAGAATAGGACCGGTGCCAGTCACTGTGAAGGAAAAGAGAGAATATAAGAGGCTACTGGTTTGGGGATAACAAGGCTGAGTATACCCACCAAACTGTCTGAAGTGATAACTGAGACAGGGTATAATAGAGAAACAAAACTGAAAGAAAAATAGAAAACAAGCAAGATGCACAAGCAAATCAAGAGACTAAACCTAGGATTAGTTTTAATCACTTTTGGGCTTATGCCTTAGATGCCAGATGATGTCAATCCTAAACAAAAGACCTAAGGGAGATGTCAAGTTTGTTTTGGCTTGTAAGGCTACCTCAATCGGGCGGAGGAATACCGCGGGAAAAAGGGGGGATGTTTGAGATGTTGTGTAGATTATGATGTGATTTGGTATGTGTTGTGTAGTGAGAGTAAGATTAATTTCTCATCAATACCGTGGATATCACCCCCACGTGTATGACCTGTTACTTAATCTACGTTCACTAGAATTAAAAACAACAAGCAAGAATGTGATGCACGTGTTTTAAACCCAAATCGAAAATGATATTCGATGAAGCAAAGAAGATGACTTTCACTAATGCAAAGATGTGAAAGAAAGACAACTTCTTTTACCAAAATGACAAAATATTGTGTGAATATTTTAGAAGAAAGAAACAACAAGTGTGCTCCCTATATGAAAACAAGCAAGAAAGAAAGAAACCCTAATAGGGTCCCACTGGGCGTGCCAAAATGTTTCGCGCAGAATTTCTAGTTCCAAAATAGAGTTACTTCTATCTGTTCATTCTCTTGAGAAACAAATAAGGGGTTAGGGCTAGGAGGAATACCTGTTGAGTGTTGGGAGGGTGTGCGCGTACCGTAGAGAGATCAGACCGATTGTGAAGAACTCCTTTTTGTCTGGGAAGGACTACCTGTAAATAAGAATGCAAGACCACCAGATTTTAGTTAGACAATAAGTAAGGGAACTGCCTTGGGCCCAGGAAATACTAAACTTCCTTTCAAAGGTGGTCAGTTCCCTTTTAATATAAATTATTGCAAATGATAATAAAGAAGCTATTGCGAAATCACGATTTAGGTACCTCGTTACTAAAAGCAATAGAGACTAAACTACCCATAATAAAACGTCATTCTGTTTGTTTGGTCACTTGTTATTGATACATTCAGATCAAGTTACAGGGATAGACCAGGCTGAATCTGAGGTTGTTAGGGGATAAATAGGTGAAAGGTTGGTTTTGGTATAAGTCACAGTGACCGACGCCGGTCACTGGATAACCGACCACGGTTATAAAACCACTACCGGTAGGGGATAACCGATATCGGTAGGGGCAGTGATTCAGGGGCTTCTGGGTAGAGGTTGATTATAGGGTTTTAAGGTTGGTAGATGGTTAGGGGGAATAATAAGGCAATGGAGAAGACTCAGAGAGTGAGAAAGCTATCTTCTAGGCAATATAGGGATGGATAAATGAAGGTTAGGTGCAGGGTGCTGCCGGGTGTTAGATCCAGGGGTGAGTTTATAATTACTATCAATGAAAGGTTCACGAAGTGGAGCCTAGAAGCATACAAGATACTACTTACTACTTTTTGACGAGGATATAGGTCCAAGGAATGCGGTGACAAAGGAAAAGCTCTGGTGGGATGATCTGACAATCGAAAGTGAGCTGATGAAGCTATCTTCTGACTCTCCCAATGCTTGGATGAGTGTGACCGTGATCTCGTTGATCAGTTACAGTCTTGTCCTCTATGCTCCTCTCTACAAACTCTTTTCTCCTTCTCACTTGTCTCTTTTTTACAAATGAATCTGGATCCTTGCATTTTGGTTGGGGTTGGTCATTTACAGGGAACCGATGGTGGTTGCATAACCGACGGTGGTCGAGTAGGGACCGGCGTCGGTCAAGTCAAAGTTGGCTATTTTTACCAAAAATAGCCAACTTTCCCTCCTTTTCTCCCGAGGGGTCAGTTGTGGGCCTGGTCAAGTCATTATTAGGCTCGTTTTGATGCGGGTGAGGGGTGATGAGTCATGGGTGTGGGTCTGGACCAAGTCATAGGTCTTAATTAGGTTAGTTTAGGGTTAGGGCTAGGTCATAAGTGAGGTGGCGAGGTGAGGTGGTAGGGTTGGAGATGTGGATTTATTAATTATAAGGTAATTAATAAATAATTCAGTGTGTAAGGTTTTAGGTGGTGAGGTAGGGTTAGGTTGCGGGACGAGATACGGGGTACAGGGAGTCGTAAGACCCTCATGGCATACATATAGATGTTAAATAAATGTGATTTAGAATGGATAGATATTTTTTTGGCATGATGAAATAATGGATAGATAATGTGTCAGATCTATAAATTTGTTAACTATGAATGATGCTACACTTAAAAACATACACATACGAATTGATAAAATGGTTAAATTAGAAGGAATATGATAAGCACATGTTATAGGTAAAAGAAAGGATGTGACTTTGATAGAATTTTACCCAAAAGGAGATAAACAATAATTTACTATAGTAAAGAGTGCACAAAGAAACAATGTTTTGAACTAGATTGGAGGTAAACAAGAAAAGGGTCCAATGAAGGAAATGCAATTGCATCCAATAATAGGTGTTAACACACAACCATCGGTAGTTAGTAACCCCAAGGATCATAAGGGAAATAATGAAAAATGAACTCATAAACATTATTTTGACATGACATAAGGGGTGTGGATGAAACTTGTATGTGGGAAAATAGGTCCTCCTTAGGTGGGTATTCCTAGGTCTATGCCCCAACTTTGAGCAATATAATGCAAACAATCAATGTGGGAAGTTTTCTATGGATGAGAAAGCTGATCGATACAAGAAGCTTTCCCAGATGCTTTCTTTTGATATGTTGCTTTTCTTTTAGATATTTGAAAGGATGATCAATGCAAAAAGCCTTCAGTGCTATGATATGAGACAGTAGTTATCCTTCAAGGGATTGATCTAAATTTTTATTTTTAACTTTGAATTTTTGGATTTTTACTTTTATAAATGGTAGGATAAGATATGCAAGTTTTCATTTGAGGGATTAGTATATACTTTTGACATTTGAATTTTATGAATAGTTGTCCTTTGAGGTAGCAGTATTCTTTTGGAAATTATAGACTTTGAAAATGAGAAACCATGGAATTTTGACTTTTATGGGAGAGCCAGGGATAGTTAGGTAGACCACTAAGGAGGATAGATGGTGATGGATGTAATGATCATAGAGTTCTCACCAAGAAGGAATAACCTATCCATAAGGAATATTCTATGAGCAGAGCCGTGGTGCCCATATTTAAGGTCATAAATATGAAAGTGACGGTAGACCACATAATTCCAAATTATTATGATGACAGATGGAAATGGATAATGATGGATGAATGACCACTAAGATAACTAAGCTTACGTTAGTAGGTATGTTAATAATATAAGGTCCACAAGTGCGATGCGTTAAGAGGTTACATTTCTGGTTTACCATTAACGGAAGCCAAACGATAGGATCTAGACCCATACTTATGCCTGATGATATAAGGTCCAATCCAATTAGGAGAAAAATTCCCATTCTGACTACCTTTGAGAGTGTGAAATTATGATTCTCTTTAAGGACAAGGTCACTGATGTTAACGTCACATTCCTTGAGGTGTTTATTATATGCGCACTTGATGCACTCTTGGTTTGACAGGATGACGTTCAAGAGCGAGAAGGAAAACTTCATCTAACAACTCGTGTTGTGCTAAACACTCTTGGTGATAATATTAATAAGAAACAAAGTCGTGAAGAGAAACATTTAAGGATGGGATTTGGAATTCAAGAGGAAGAATGACCTCAGATCCGTAGATGAGAGAAAAGTTAGAAACTCTGGTAGAGGTGAGGATACTAGTCCAATAATCTCAAAGGATGAAGGGGATATGAAGATGCCAATTATGACCTAATTTATCGATAGTCTTGACAAGAATATTACGAAGATTTTTGTTAGTGGATTTGGCTTGTCTGTTAGCTTGAGGATAATATGGAAAGGAGAGGCTAAGCTTAATATTGAAAGATTCACAACACTTCTTGAGTTATTTGTTTTTTAAGGACTTTACATTGTCCATGATGATCTTATGAGTAACACCAAATTTGAAAATGATGTCTTGATAGATGAAATTAATGATTTGATTAACTTTGGTTGATGGGAGTGGAATGGATTTCACCCATTTGGTAAAATAGTCAGTGCAGGATGACAGAATGATGGGTTTGAGAAGATTGCAGGTTTATGAGGACAATGAGGTCTAACCCCCATTGTGAGAAAGGCAAAAGGTCTTGAGCCAGTTGTAAGGTCTGAATAGGAATGCAGATTAGATTAGAATGTTGGTGGCATTTGACACATTTCTTAATGTATTCACAATAGTCATGATTAAGAGAGCTCAAATAATAATCCATACGAAGGACATGTTTGGAGATGAAGAAACCATTAATACTTCCACCACAGATACCGTCATTGAATTATTAGATAACTCAATTGGATTCATGAGACTTAAGGAAACAAAGTAAGATTCTGTTGAAGCCATGCTTATAAAGCATGCCACCAAGGATAAGATAGAGGTTAGAACATTGAAGAAAATACCTCCTACCATTTTGAGATAAGTCAGAGGGGATGATTTATTAAGAAATATAGTCAAAATTTTGAGAATACCAAAGATCATGAGGATTGGATTATACGTGGTTAACACTAGGTAACTCACTAAGATGAGCTGGTTTGTCAAGGAAGTGAAAATTTATGGAGAGTTTAGACTCTTTCGTAGACCAAGGGATGAAAGATGTGAGAGAATCCATAGTTTTTGTGAGGAGGTTGGATGCCTGAGGGACAATTTGGATGGTGTAGAAATCAAATGGTCCAAAAATAAAGTCAAAAATTTCCTTATAATTTTTAAGGATATCAATTTTACATTAATAGATACCTTTGAGTTTATTAATGACAAGCTTGGAATCGTTGTAGATATCAAGGATTTGGATGCCAAGTAAGAAAATAGTTTGGAGGCCTAAGATGAGAGCTTTATACTTGACCATGTTGTTTATGCATTCGAAATTGAGCTTATAAGCAATAGGAATAGGAGTATCCAAAGGTGGAATGATGATAACACCAACGCATCCCCCTTATTGACACTTAGAGATGTCAAATAAGAGTTTCATTTTGAGAGGGGAAAATTCGTGTTCAAAGTTGTTGATAGATTCTTTTGGAAATTATTCACGAGGAAGATGATTAATATGAAAAGGGACATTGGATAATTGATTTGTGATAGCCTAGCCTTTGAGTGATTTGATCACTATGATAGGGCTTAGAATACATGGTCTTGATAAGATGAAATATCGTGATGAAAAGTGTCTTATGATTGAGAAGATAATGGTGAAGGTTAGAGGTAGAAAATAAAAGGGCGTACCAAAAATTTTCAGCTTCAATGTAGTGAGTCTCATAATCGTGAAGGGTAGAGCTGATATAGTATAAAACCTACTTGCCACCTTGCTCATTGTGATGTGCCAACAAGGAACCTAGAGTATTCTTGTAGGTAGACACATAACGATATAAAAGATCCCCTTGTGTGGAGGGGTGAGCACAAATCAAGATAGGAGATATTACTTAAGGTCCTAAAAGATTTTTTTGTAGTTATCATCCCAATTGAAGTCAATGCCTTTACGGAGAAGATGATGAAAGGGTTGACAATGATCATAAATTTGCAAGATTAAACATTGGAATGATTGAAGTCGTCCTTAAAGACTGAAAAGTTTCTTTAGGTTAGAAGGAGGAGAAATATCAAGGATAGCTTTGGTTTTGGTGGGTCAACTTCAATACCCCTGATGGAAATGATAAAGTCGAGGATTTTATCAGTAAGCACTCAAAATATGCACTTGGATAGATTTAGATGGAGGAAGAAACAAAAAAGACACTTGAAAAGGACCTTAAGGTCATCAAGGTGGTCGTGAAAATGTTCGGATTTACCCAAGAGATTATCTATGTAGTCCTCTATAATATTATGGATGAGATCGTGAAATATGTAAGTCATGGCTTACTAATAGGTGACTCTGACAATTTTAACACCAAAGGGCATAACTCAATAGTAGAAGGTCCTCCAAGGAGTGATGAACGAGGTCTCATGTTGGTGTTTTGGTGTGATGAGGATTTGATTTTACCCAGACAAACCATCGATATGAGAAATAATCTCATGGCCTATAGTAAGGTCTACGAGATGATCGATGTTAGGAAGGGGAAAGTCATCTTTAGGGAAAGCAAGGTTAAGATCTCAAAAGTTAGTGTAGATGAAAATATTTTTAGAAGCTCTAGAAATAAATACAATATTGGAAACTTATTGTGGATAGTTGATAGGAATGATGAAATTGACTAAAAGAAGGCATTACAAATTCTCTTTAACAAGGAGGGAAAATTGAGGGTGCATGCAACAAAGCTTCTACTTATCTAGTTTGGTGTTAGGAAATGTAACGATGTTGTGGACAATGATGGAAGGATCAAGGCCTTAAATGTTGGCATATAACCATACGAAGGCTTGAATTTGTTGAGAAAGGAAAGCGGTGAAAGTTTGAATCTCCTATGGATCAAAGGATTGACCTAATTTGAGAATTTGGTGCTTTTGCAAAGTCCCAATGTTGATGTCGATATTCATTAAGAAGGGTGGATGTGTCTTACGGTAATGTTTTATGAAGATAGGAATATTATTCCCCCATGTGGGAAAGGATGGAATCATTGATGGTGCACTAAAGAATGTCAATGGTAAGGGAGTCTACCTTTATCATTTCCATAAATTTGAAGAGGGAGGGAATTAGATTCACCCTAACACTAATAAGTGACAAGTCCCAGGGTAATACTGGATATTAAAAAAATCTAGAGGCAATAGACACAGTGTCATCTATATCCATAACCTTGTGGGATGGAGAAGATGGAGGATCGATATCCATGAGAGCTAAGGATGGAGCAAGAGGTTTTTCAGATTGTTACTTATAGCCCAATCCAAATTTTTTATTGGGTTTGTGAGATTGATCAATGACGAGGTCATGCATGCCTTGTTCATAATGCCCCATTCAAAATCCTTTATAGGCACAATGATGAAGATAGGTTTAAGAAAAGGATTTCTTGTAAAGAAATTCAAATCTGTTAGTATATGGTTTGGTATGTGGTTGACTGTCAATGTGTGAAGAAGGGCAATCAATGCTACCATAGATGAGATTAGAAAAACTATGATATCGACCAAAAGGAATGATATCCCCGACATTAGGTTGATCCATTGGAGATTATTTAGGCCTACCAAGTTTATTAGGCATGGGAAGAGTGTTAATCATGAGGAGGAAACACTCCCCCAATGAGAGTCAATCCATTACATTGTCAAAGGAGTTATCATTGGGAAGATTGGATTTGGAAGCAAATGAGCTAGTGGATGCTTGAGAAGGATCATGTTTATAGATGAGCATATCATTAAGTCTATTATTCATATACCATGCTTTGAATGGAGGAGTGTCAATGGTGAGATTTAATATTTTCCCCTGATTCTCATGCTTGATGCATCGATGAAGAGTGGAAGGAATACAATGCATGACACGAATCCAAGGTCATCTAAGGAATATATTATATTGAAAATTCCCTTTTATGATATAGAAGACCGCATGGAATATTTTTTCACCAACACGGATGGGAAGAATAACTATTCCTGAAGTAGGGGAAACAACATCATTGAATGCATGAAGAACCATAGGTGATTTGGCGACAATGGAATTATGGATCTTGAGATGGTTAAAGGTGTGATATGAGATGATGTTGATGCTAGCTCCATTTTCTATCATAGAACATTGGATAAAATTGTTATTGATACGTACAATGATGAATATGGGAACATCATGCTTTTTAGGTGATATTTTAGGGATTTCAGTGTTGTGAAAGGATATAGAGACAGAAGCAACAATCTCTCCAACAAGAGATGAAAATGGATGAGCCTCATCGTTAGGAGTGGGGATATGCTTAATAGCTTTAATGAGGGATTTCTTATTATTTGGGTAACTTTGGATAAGCTCATATAGTGACATCTTAACTAGAGCCTAATGAAGATGTTTCATAATGATCTATTTAATAACAAAAGGCCAAGGGGGAGCTAAAATAGATACCTTAGGTATTGATGAAGAAGTGGATTGAGTATATTCTTTATAAGGAATGAAGATAATGAATTTGGATTTTGATTGAGTGGGTGGTTGGAATTCATGGGGATGGGAATGGTCTGTGACCCAAATGATATTAATGAAGAGGGGAGGACCCTCCCTAGGAGAATTTGACGTTGGAGGAGGGATAAAATCTTAAGTCTTAGATGAATGAGAAGATTCATATGTCTTCGTGGATGAAGATTGATATGATGAATTTGAAATAGTAGGTGGAAGTGGGTGATCTACATCAACGAGAAGATCATCCTCACCTATAAGATTGTGAATGATGGTTTGAAGGGATCTACAATGTTCAGTGTCATGTCTAGATGCACAATGTTATGCACAAATGAGATTAGAATCAAACTGCGAGCGTCATGGAAAACTTGGATCAAAAGGATTGATAGGTGGGAGAGTGATTGTGGATGCTTGAAATAGATTTTGAAATATTTCCATGTAAGATCCCATGGGGGTGGTTGAAGAAGAGGTTGTGGATGAAGTGTTTTAAAGAATGATAGATGAAGAGGGTTTTTTTTTATGGGGTTTTTTAAGAACCTTGGATTCCATCTTAGTCTTAGAAGAGGAAGGTGGTTGTGTCTTGATTTTGGTTATGATTGGTGGGGACTTAGATGGCTTAAAATATGATTTAAAAACTATGGTGGTGGATGATTTTGAAGAGGAAGCTGATTTAGAGGAAGGGTTAGCTTGATTTGATTTAAATGTATTGGGGATCGTAGATGAAGGGGCTAGACCTAATATGGATGATGATGCTCCTAAGAGGGATGATATGGAACTAGATTTCTTAGGAGGGTTAGTCTTAGAATGAGGAAATTACAACCTTTTTATGTGGGTACGTGATATATTTTTGGATGGGCATGCTAAGTTTCTTAGCCTTAGGTCATGAGGATTTACCCCTAGTATGGATGATGATGATTTCAACTGGAGGATCCATGGGAGTAGGATTAAATGATGTGGATTGGGTTGTAGATATGGATGTTGGAAGTGGATTTTATATGATGCATTTAACAAGATTTAAATGGGTGGTAGATTGTGTGTATTTAGTAATGATTGGAATTATAGATGAAGTGAGAGTTTCATTTTTAGATGTATTGAGTTCGGATGTTTGCAAAGTGGATGATTCAAGAGGCGGTATGGATATGTGAGTAGATTAAGATGTTGATGTAGGTATAGTCATAATAGCATATGTGATTGATGTGGGAATAGATGTAGATATGTGGAATGAAGATGTTGAGGTAATTATACATAAATGACTAGATGTGATGGATGATGAAATTGATGATGTGGATGGAGAAGTAAGTATGGTCAATGTTGATGTCATAGTGGTTGTGGTTATAGTTGATGCTGATATGATATGTGTAGGAGTTGATGATGTTGTGATCATAAGAGAAGGGTCTGAAATAAAGGTAGATGTGATGAGTGATGTAGTGATGGGGTTATATTTTGGTCTATAGTATTAATTATATGGGCATTGGCTAGTTTTGATATGGGGTTGGAGTTTTATTTTTGGGTGGATGCTAAGGAAAGGGTTGTTTGAAGATGTCAAGGGGATGATTAGGTGGAACATTAGGATTTTCCACTTGAAGGTTACTAGATTCTATAAGTTTTTGGATGACGTCTTTAAAAGAGAGACACTTTTTAATGTCATGACCATGTACTTGGTGATATTTGCAGTAATGTTCCTCATGATACCATGTTGGTTTGGGTCGTGATTCATAAAATTTCCGGATGGGAGGAAGAAAAATGAGATGGAATGCCATTAACTTGTCAAATATTAAACTATAAGATTAGCCGAGAGGGGTATAATTAGGAGGCAGTCGAGAAGAACATTGTGGAGGATCCGAATGAGAAGTGGATGCAGAAAATATTTAACCACAATTTCATTAATGACGTTCTTATATTTGTAACCATACATAGAGAACTTAGTGAACCTAGTCTTGGGTTTGTTCAATCAAATTTTAAGATGGCCTTACTCAAGAGTGTGGAGTTCAAGTTTGCGAGCCATAGTAAATTCCTCTTCAAAGGTTTGGAATGATTTAATTTTAAGAGTGGTGGAGATGTTCTTCACACAATACCATGAGAAAAGTTCAATTAATTTAGTCTATGGAAGGGAACATGATAATTTTTTAATTATGCCACACCATCATGTGATGAAATCATAAATAGATTCATATCAAATTGTCTAATGGTGTAGAGGTTAGTGATGGTGATCTTACACACAATATTGATCAAGAAGTGTTCTAGGAATAATTGCATAATTTAAGTGAAGGAGAATAATGAATGTTGTCAGATACTATTGTACAAGTCCAACTTGGTTCTGGCTAATGATATGGGAAACATGTGAAGCATAAGGTCCTGATTGTGGACAATAAGGTAGCATGCATGTCTAAAATCTTGAATATGTTGTTGAGGGTCCTCCTTGTTATTAAAACTATAAAATTTGGGAATTTACCAATGATGAGGATAAGGTTTTACGGGGACAGATGGATTGATTGGCTCGTTACAGATTTATTCATATGATAATGTGGTTTTGGATCCCAAGGTAGCGGCTTCAAGATTAGCTATTCTACTTAACTATTTTTGCAATGGATCATTAGATGGCTAGGGTTGTTATTGATAGGTTTGATACATTTGAGGATTTTTGTGTGTTGGTGGAAGCACTTGATAATAGGGAATGTAATTAACGGGTTACAATTGGATGGGTTGTGATAAAGGTTATTTTTGAGAAATGGGGATTTGGTGATATTTATTACTTTGAGTTGGTTGTTGAGAGATAGGGAAATTTGATTGGTTTTCTATGGGATGAGTTTGAATATAAGTAATGGGTGGCTGTGATACTTGATTTTGGTGAGTGGGAACTATGTAATGATGAGAAATTCACGGAGGATGGTGAATATTGATGGGTTTGAGTCAATTCAGATGGATAGGGCTGCAAAGTCATGACATTGACATGGATATGGGAAGTGGAAATAAGGGGTAGAGTTGTGCTATGTTATTTGGATATAGGAAGAATAAAGTGAGATTCCTTAGATGATTGGATGGGGGACAAGTGACTGTAGTGGAAGATGAGATTATGGGGATAGAAGAAGTGATAGCAGTGTTGACACGAGGAAAATTAGGAGGGATGGGGACCACAAATTGAGTAGTTTGGAAATTTTGAGGAATTTAAGATGATGAAGGTTGATTAGGATCAAGCTCATATTGGGCCCTAATAAGTTCACTCGAAGCTTTAGGAAATAATATGACAAGTTGTGATGTGTGGAATTGCATGGATTATGGATTGGAATTGTAGGTGTAAATTTGATGCAAATGAGGTCCATCTGTGGGGAGGTTGGTAGTCTTGCAAAGGAGTTATTCATGAAGGGAAACCAAATTAGCATCGAGGAGTGCTTGGAACTCCACACACCTGCAAGGGATGAGAGGATTGCTAGAAGCATCGATAAAGGTGGCAGAAGGGGGTGTTTCTAGTATAGATGGGACAAATTTATGATAAAGGAATGGGTTGATTTTGACATGAGTGTTAGGTTGGGTCATTTTGATTACTTTAAGAGGGGGAATAGAAACCATGGGTTGTGCAACCATTAAGGACATGAAAAAAGAGGTGGAGGTGAGGATGGAGAGTGCAAACGTTTGTTGAAGAGAAGTGGTAGTGGAAAAAGGAATGTTGTTTGATGTCATGTTTTGTTCCATTTGTTTTTATTGGGATCTTATAATAATTGGTATGAAAAATAAAATAAAAAAAAATATGTTGATTTTTAATTAGATCAAACAAGTCATGTAATAGAATTTTGATTATATTGATTATTAGAGATGTGAAAAAAATGAAAAGATGGGATTGAAGGGAACCTAGGAAATGGAAATATGTGGATGGTTTTAGATAGTTTTGGTTAGATTCCTCGATATACCAAAAGGTATATGTGGTAGATATCTATAATGAATACTGGTATGGGAATTGGTATTAGGGCCTACCCCCTACATTCATAGTCTCGCAACAATAAGGGAGTCAGGTGATTAGCTAATATACCAATAGACAAAAAATTTGTAACGCGATCAGAACACCACGAAGGATTTCCTATTGGGTGATGAAATCCAAATAGTTCCACCTGGTAGCAAATGTTTAGATGTGTAAATTGGTTTGTGTGTTCAGATGTGTGTGATGAAATGTATGCAATGAGTTAAACCCTCTAGTTAGACTAGATTTCCAAGAAAATATGAATGATTATAGTTAGATTAGAAATGAAATGTGATATTCGATGAAAGTAGAAGACAAGATATACAATGTAATAAAAGAGATACGAGGAATAAAAATAAAGAATACCTAGAAAATGATTTTCCTTTTTATTTGAATTTTTAATTAAAAAAAATCAAATGCTAATCCAAGAAACGTGATCCAACATAAGAAAGAAAAGTGACGCTCCTACCTATAAGGTTAGTAGGTGGATAGAAAAAGATAGAAATGAAAAAAATGAAAGGACTCACCAAGAAAGGGTGGGTCCCACCAGGCGTGTCAGAATGTTGGCCAAAGTTCCTCATTCTTGCTCAAATTAGTGAACTAGTACTAAATAAAATAAGTAACTCCAAATATGTGAGGGTTTAAGGTACCTGAGATGGGATGAAGATGTGAATGGGTACAAAAAAAATATCCTTCTCCGTATCTAGCTAAGTAACGTGAAAAATTAAGAGAAACTCAACAGAGGATCGATTATTAGATATATGGGAGGGTTTCCAAACAATGTCAATCCCAAGAAGTGAAAAATTCCTAGGATGGATGTCAACCCTCATTTTGATAAATATAATATAAAATTAGTTATTTATAAATTGGATGTAGCAGAATATGAACCAAAATAGAAACTGAAATGCTAGACATAAGATAGAAAATTCATATATGATCTAAATGGATGCAAAGTAAATCCAACTTGGGCGAGTTGACAGTGACCAAAGGCTATAGAGGATGGTTAATGATGAATAGGGTAGGATGAGAAGAAAATGTAGAAAACTAGGGCTGCAAGACCTCCTATAGATGGTTATGAGCTGAAGGAAGAACACTGTAGAATAGGCTAAATTGTGATCTAATTGAAAGGAAGTAAAAAAATTATGAAAATTAATGATAAGTGGTATGAATACATATCTATTCAATGGTGACCAAGTTGAGTTGGTGGTGACTAAGGGTGGATAGAATAGATATGGGATGGTAGAAAAAGAATAGTGACAAGATCTAAAGGTTGGATGGTTGTGGAAACATAAATATGATGACTAGGGATCTAGATGGTAGAAAGAAAAAAAGTAGATCCTGGGTAAACGTAAACCAGATAGGATTGATAGTGACTGGGGGTAATATATGCTTGGATGAAAATGGATGGTGTAAAATAAGGACCTACAAGTGGGAATGAAGGCCTGAGAATGGCTGAGAAAAATAGCTCCTGATGACAGCTAAACCTGCACAAGACCTAATAATGATAGTTGCAAATGAATATCCAAACATGAAATGATGAAAGAAGTCTTCAAATATCCAAAATTAGGTATAAGATCCTAAAATATTACTCCAATAAAATTATGGTAGCTACAATGATGCAAAAAAATGAAAGCGAGATCACAAGAAGTCTTAAAGACTCCAAAATTACATCCTTGAGAAAGAGAGGGGTAAGGGAAACTTTAAAGGGTTGATGTAAACCCAAATAGATCACTGCCGATTATGGGGACCCATCTATTTTGGTGGTGGGAAGGTGGCGAGCTCAAGATAAAGATCCCATAATAGGCAGCATTAGGGTTTAGAGGGATTAGTGTGAATTAGGTTTGCTTAGGATGAGTAAATGGGTAGAAATTATTAAATAAAATCCATGGAGAGGTGAAATCATTAAATTATGGCCTAGAAAGGACAAAATGAAGATTTAAGATGAGTAAATGAATTAAATGAGGGTTTATAATTAAATGAACATGGTTAGGGATGATTAATAGATAAATAATGATGAGAAATAATGATAAGTGGGATAAATTGAATTTAGGAGGGAAGAAGAAATATTCAAAAGGGAAGAGAGGTATGTATGTGTGAAATATGATAGAGAGAAAATGCGGGGTGAGGGGTAGTGATACCAAACATTGGTGTTTATAGATACATTATTCGTATTGGGTTTGGATGATGTGGAATGATATTTTCTAGATATAGCCAAGATACGCCATGTAGCAAGACTAGGGGGCTGCCCCAAAATATGCATCTAATCATTACACTATGTGAGTGGTGGAATGTGGATACATGTACATTTTTTCTCCCCATAGGGGAGATGATAGTGAATCTGGAGGAGGTATACTAGATATTGATTTTATCGATTATTGGAGAGAGTATAAGTATTTCCACAGGATAACCATTCCATATGGATAAGCACATAGGTATTTAATGTTAAAATATGTTGTATATTTTTGATAAGGTATACCCAAGAATACTATACACCCCTTCCAAAAGTGCTAGCCGTGGTCCGGGTCTGACCCTAGCTAGTGGGTTTTGGGGCTAGCCCCTGAGAATATTTTGGGATCCCAATTTTCCTGAGAGTATAGATATGTGATTTTTAATCTATATGTGTATATGGGAAGTGTCATAATACATGAATTATGGGGAACCATTATGGGTTATTTTATTAGCCCATGGTTTTGGTGCCCATTGTATTGTAAAAAAGCTTTGATGGTTTCCTATTTATGTTCTTACATATCGGTGGGCATGCAGTAGGGTAGAGAAAAACTTAGAAGTAAATTATTGTATTATAAATAGTTAAGTTAATGTAATAAGAGAGAGAAGTTACTGCATTGGATTTTTTCCTGAAAGGGTTTATGAGGATAAAGCTTATGTATGTCATTTTTGTTTCTCTGTTTATCTTAAATATTGTGTTAACTATAGACTCCCATTTACTTGTTTATTGGATCAATTCTCTTCATTTGGTATCAGAGCTAGGTTTTTAGTTTTTTTTAAAGATTTATGGTTTCTAAAACCTACAATAAATTTTTTTGAGTAGGATCTATGCGAGTAAATTTTTCAAGTAAAATAAAATGATGGGAAGTGTAAGGATATAGATCAAAAAAATTAATGGCAAACATTTTGAGTTATGGAATTTCAAGATGGAAGATATTATTATGGATAGATATCCTTAGATTATCATGTCTAGAATTATTCATGCTGGTATGAAGGTAGAGGAATGGAAAAAGATTGATGAGAAGGAAATGAATTCAACCAGTTTGTGTCTATTAGATTCAATTTTGCTGAATTTATCAATTGAGAAATCCTCTTGGGCATTATGAGATAATTTAGGGATTCGGTATCAAATAAAGTTTGGTGAACAAAATATTTCTCCAAAAGAAGCTATATTCATTGAAAATGAATGACAGAGACTATGTTTCAGAACATCTGATTGCATTTAATAATGTGGTAAGTCAACTAATTTTTGTTGATATTAATATGGAAGAAAATGATAAATGTATTTCTATGTTGTGTTCTTTACTTGAACCTTGGGATAATATAGTTATGGCTATTAATAGTACTAGGAAAAAAATATTAGTTGAGGATTTAGTTTTGGCCTTACTATCAGAAGAAATAAGGTAGAAATCCATTGAGGATTATCAATCAAAGGATGCCTTATATGTGAGAGGATGTACCCAAGATAAAAACAAGAAGATGCAAGGACAATCAAAGTACAGAAGTAAATCAAAGACTATAAAAAAGAGAGGAAATGTTGGAAATATGGTAAAATTTGGAATTTTAAGAAAGAATATAGATATAATAAGGAAGAAAATGGTTGTTAGGAAATAAGGGATAAAATATGCAGAACCATCCCACATAGAATCGCAAGAGTAGAAAATACTATGCAAAAAGATATTACAGATGTAAAATAAAAGTTCATAAAATAAAAGAACATAAAATAGACAAGATTTAATATGGTTCACCCAATTTGGGCTACGTCTAACAAGAATCACTTGCTCAAATTGTATTACAATCCACCTCTTTCTCTCAATACAATACCCAAATCTTTTTGGAGTTGTGCTCAACAAACTCTCCTGAATTCACACTTGAACTCACACACATCTAAAATGATAGTTCAACCCTATAAAAATCCCAAAAGAAAATCAATAGGTAACTTCTTAAGAATTTTTACAATACCGTGGGTACCAAAACTACCCCATAAACCTATGAGTCGAAAATCCCGCCCATATGAGAAGAGCACATTTTTTGAGGCAAAAAACTATGGAGAGTGTATAATAATTTTAGTGTACATTATTCAACACTTCCATGCATGAAAACAAGATCCATAACATATTAATGGTAAGTCATCTGACGATGCTGGATCTTCAGATACGAAACCCTCTAATGAAGACTCGGGATATTTTTTCTTATAAGCTTCAATCTCACATGCATGTGATGGTGAATAGTTGATTGACTCAGGTGCCTTTTTTCATATGAGTCCACACATGAATTTATTCTGTAAATATGAAAATTAAAATGAATGTGATGTATTTCTGGGTGAGTCAATATGAGGTTTAAAGATGTAAGGATTAAAACCCTCCCAGGTTTTCTATGCATTCCAGGTTTGACCATAAATCTAATATTTGTAAGTAAAATGAATTATATGGGTGTGTAGGTATCATTTAGTAAATATAGTTATAAGATGGTTCAGGGTATAATGGTATCAGCAAGACACATCTATATAGGAACACTGATCAAGCTTGAGGAAAACATTGTTACTAATGAGTGCAATTGCTTTGTGGTTCTAGAGGATAAGAAAGCTTAAGATCTAACTCCTACATATAATAAAATGAAGATGATGTTGTGGCATAAAATGATGGGACACATCGGAGAGAAATGACTTCGTACTTTAAAACTAAAATGTATGCTTGAAGGAATTTCTGAATGTCCTTTAGAGTTTGATTTTTGTGAGCATTATGTGTTTGGAAAGTAAACTAGAGTAAAGTTTCTTAGTAATTATAGAAGATTAGAAATAATTCTACATTTTATGCATAGTGATGTGTTTGGACATGTAGATTTTTAATCTCTAGGATAATCCATGTTTTATGTTAGTTTTATAGATGATTTCAAGAAATACCTATGTATATTTTATCTAAAATAAGTTTGAGGTTTTCAATAAATTCAAAGAGTTTAAGGATTTTGTAGAAAATTAAATAGAGAGGAAAATAAAGGTTTTGATAAGTTAAAATGGTGGGGAATTTTGGAAGCACAATGGATTGAGAGGGGGGATGGTGAATCAGTCCTATAATGATTTTTACCTCAATTACCAAACCATACATTCATCAAGTAGATTTTCCATTTAACATTCATAACCATGTGTGCTTATTAAGATATACAACATCAATCACAAGAGCATGAAACAAAGTACACAACACAAGAACAACATATTTAAGTGGGAAATCCTCATGGGGAATTAAACCAATTGAAACTCTTCTTATATTACATAAAGGAGATATATTTAGTGAAGCGACAACTTCATGAGAAACACCAACCCCTAGTTTAGTAAAGAACCAACGCTACAAGGAGAACCAACTCTACAAGGAGGAAAGGAACACCTAGGATGAACAAGAACAAACTCAGCCTCCTGAGGATGTTTTATCTATGATTTTTTTTCTACCACAACTAATGGAGATCACTTATCCAGCTCACAAACCCTAAGTATTCAATCTTGCACAATCACTTCCTTCTTAACTTGTCGTACCTTTAAAATCTTGCACACATGTTTTCAATACTTACTCAACCTGAAACACATATGATCAGCCTTCAAATCATTCCTTAATACCTGCAAATAACTCTCCTCTAGGTCACACTTTTCCCTCATGCAAGACTAGATCTCAAATGGAGCTCAACCTTCACTTTTATATGCAATTATTCTCTCCAACCCAAAGGATATCAGTCCCCCATGATAAATTCAACCCATACACCTTAAAAAATCTAAATAAACTCATTATAATGGTCACATATGACCCTTATATGCCGGCCTAGAAAAAACCCTTCATCCATGTACCAAAAATCCTCAAAATCCCATCATTAGATTGAGAAAAATCCTCTAACACCAAAACTAATTTTATATAATCTCCATAATTCACCATAAACGGATACAAAAACATCTAAAAACCATAAATGGTTTCAATTTACGTGAACCAATCAATTTTTTTCGTTTAATGGGCCTAATGGCTCATTACCTTCTCAAAATAGTTGTTTCCAATAACCTGAATCTACCCTTAGGCCTCAATACCCCTCAATATAAACTCAACTATAGAATGGGATAACTATATGGAATTATTAGAACCATTAAAACACACATATGTAAGCTATACCTATTGAAACATCCATAGGTTCAAACCACAACAACATTTTCCTTCACCAAATCAACCTGCCTACAAAAATGTTTTGAAAACTAAGATAATAAAAACCTTTTATGATACTTTGAATACCTATAAATTCATTTAATAGATGAAAAATTCACCCATAATCATTCTCCAAGTGATTTAAAATTTTAATGCATCCATATCATGTCTCAAATAACTCATTCTTTCAGCAAGAACAAAATTGTCCTGAAAAAGAAGCTATAAACTTCTTCATTAAATGACCTCAAAGAAACATAAGATGACCTCATGAAGAATCAATAAGTACCTCATTAGAAATATGTTTGAATTTAATTTCTATAACATATAATAACTCCTTTGAACTGCAATTGAAAGGCATTTAACCAAGAAAATCTTTGAAAAATGCTTTTTATCCCTTCTTGGACTCAAGAACTGACTATGAGCCCAACATGATCCAACACACCAAAATCCACTTCCATTCTTAACCAAAGAATGTAACATACTTATAAATTATTTATAAACCATAAAAAAAATTCAACAAGATTTATAAACTTAGAAACATCAACTTACCTCTTATAGCTACATGTACCATGTTAGAATAAGCATCCTCTTATCTTGACCCTCAAAGAATGAGTCATAAATTTTTCATACCATGTAAAAACCTCAAGTTTTATACACCATTGGAAATTTATCTAAACCATATTTACAATACAACTTGAATGGAGTTCAAAATCCACATGTATCTCTAGTAATCTCAATTTTATAGAAGGATGCTCCAAACTGCCCCAAAACTAGTCCCCATAAATAGGGAACACTTTGGAATTTTTAATCACAACCATGACCTAAAAATATAATATAAATATATAAAAAATCCTAAGTTATAAAAATTTCAATTTACTTCTCACCTTATTTGGAAAACATATCCTCAAACCGCAACTCTTCATAAATAAGCATATTCAGGTAGGACCCACATACTGTCACAAGCACTATCTTACCTTTTTGGAAATATGGAGGAGTCCTATACAATATAAATTCATCAAGTTTTTAATAGACATAAAAACAATATCAATATTCTCACTTCTTTGCATGCTACTCCTAGCTAGGGTTTAGCTAGGGTTTCAAACCACTTTGTCTTCTTAACAATCGTTCATAAAAATGTGACGATCAAACCACCTAGTTATTTTTGTGAAACCTTAATGAATGACCTTAAAATCTATGTGAAAGAGCTTAGGTCTCCATGAAAATCATACATTTCACAATGAGCATCAGAAGGTCCACTTTTGTTATAAGATCACACTACAACTTACCTGGTTTCACTAAAAATTGCATATCTTCAAATTCCTTCAGCATTTTGACCTAAAACTTATCATGAAAAAATCCTCTAACTTTACATAATCACCACATAACATGAATATCTCTGAAACTCTCTAGCCACAGTGACTTATTGGTGATAAAATACCTATGCTCAACTGCTTGCTTCCCAAGGACCTCCTAGAAGAACCAAACCATTGAATGTACACATGAAACTCACCATACATTCCTATTATACCATGACCATTCTTCTACCATGCACTAACAAGAATTATCAACTCTATTTCTCATATCTCTACCTCATTATGCATGCACAGAGGCTAGAAACAATCTTGAAATGACTTGACTCAACACTGAGACCTAATGAATTGACCTTGATAACCATATGTAGACCAATAAACACCCATGACACATAATATGAACCATGTATGACCTCATGTAACACTCCAACAAGATTTTGAGACCTCATACTTTGACTCAACATACTCAACCATGCACCAGGACTACCTATATCTTCATCAAACCATATGAAATTCATGCTTAACACCTAAACAATACCATATGGAGACTCACATGACCACATGAAACCATTTTCCATCAACAGTTTTGACATCAATGACAACACAAACATACAATGACCAAAAATATCCCCCTTTATCATTGATGGCAACCAACATGAATAACACAGTGACATGAATCTTACCATTTTTTTTATTCATGTCTCCCCCTTTTCCATCTATGAAAAAGTCTACAATGATAACATGACATAATGGAAACAATGCAAAAATTAACTTACTTGACTTATTTAGCTCCCACTGGGACTAAAATCTATCCTTTTGACTCCTTCAGTAGAAAAAGATGATCCTCCTGACCTGTAAAAAGCTCCCCTTGAATTGATACTCATCATATTTGGGATTCAATCATGATTTACAAAATATTCTTTGTCTATACCATTCTCAAATCATCAATTCAGCCTTTATAGCTAGCATAAATATCCTTAGGGACACCGTCCCTAAACACCAATATTAGTCAAACTGAGATAAACTTCTCTATGCTCTAGGTATCCAAAAACATCAAGGTTTAACATTGAATCTCCCATAGCATTGTATCATCCTCCTCTTTACAGGAATTGCAAAAATGCGGACCGTTACCTTGAATGAATGCCTTGTGGAAGGATCATGCAACATGTTACCAACATGAAGCAATTTATCAATGATATATCATTTATTTGTATGTTAATGTGATCATCTTAATCAATTGTCTCAATTTCTTTATTATCATACCTTTGAAAAGACACTTTTGAAGCATCAGCTCACCTATATACCTTGAGTAAATAAAGAACTAACTTGATGCAACACAAGAGACCTAAAATTATTGCTATGAATCACTCTACTTTTCCTTGACTGGGCATAGACCTTGTTTTCTATTTTTTGACTTTATCTCACATTATATAGTGTTATAAATCTTCAAATTACTTTTCTAAAGCTTCTCTTCATACACTAAATCAATAATAAGATGACCATAAACTAGGTTACTAGGTTCTCTTTCCAATCAAACCCTTCTTAGATCTTGAAGCACCATTTTGAGTGTTCTAGTCTTAACACAATCAACTAGGAACTCTTAGTTAGATGTTTAGTACAAAATATACTCATACCTCAGTCTTTTGACTTATCTTAGCACATGTACTAACTCTTTGCTTCAATTAGTCCCCTAGATGAATTCATACCTTCTAAGCACCTCTATTCCCTAGTTCTCTACAAAGTATACTATTTACACATTTGTACCTTAAAATAAGGAGTATAATAATCTTTAGAAATTATTGAAACACCTGAAAGGACTCATTTTAGTCCACCATACCTTGAAAAAGTCTTCTAAGATACCTACTGAGCACACGATATCATGTCATTGTCATTCTTATGTTTGAGTACAATGATATAGACCTCAAAAAAGGCCTTCCCCTACACTTAACAACTTCACTTCATCTTTGACCAAGTCCACAACTGTATTAAGAACATGCAACATACCTACACATCTAATTGAGAATTTTGAAGTGAATTATCCCACCTTGAACTCCTTTTGACACTTATTATGTCAAAATAGACCTTAGTTCTCTATAATTCACTGCTAAAACCTTTAGCCAATCATTACTCACATTTTCCCACTAATTTCATATGTTTTCGACATTATTTTCCCTTCCTCATACTATTTCTTCCTTGATATCAATATAGTATATTTGAAGATTTGTAAGATTATATCCTTTTTATAGTCATTGATTTTGATAACTTCTCTTGCACTCATCCTTTTTTGCCACTGAAATTGCATTCCTAGAGCTTGCCAAGCTCTTACATACTTGAATTGGAAAATCTAAATACATAGTAGTACAACACAAAAGCTCAAGCTTGAACTTTCACCTTGAGTCACATGTAGACCTCATTTGTGATTCTTGATCCTTAATGCACCTGAAGCACCACCAATTGAGGGGTACCTAAAATGATCTGTCTCAATATAAACATGTGGCTATCTATTTTTCACTTTCTTTGCATTGACATAGCTCAAACTAGTATTCTAAACTACCCTTCAGTATTGATGTCTTGTATTGGTACCACTAGATACTGTGACTACTTTTGAAGCTTCTCATTAAAAATTTTAAAGCTATTTTCCCTCATAAACCTTAGCTTAGGGTTTTACACAGTCTGAGAGAGATATTTATACATTAACTTACCTATTCGAGGTTTTAAAAACTTCAAACCAACTTCAGAAGCACTATATACACTTGGAAAACATTCTCCATTTGGTATTTTTACAGGAATTATCATAAACATGTCTCAGCATTGATATTTTCTACCATTTTTTAAACTTATAACCCTACAACCCAGATTCTACTACAAGAGAAGCTTGTAAAAAATTTATCAACTTCAAGATCATCATATGAGATTATGACACTCCATATACCTGTGGCTACTTTCAACATTCATTTATTTCCATTTCACCTTAATCAACTTACATATGTGTATAGAAAAAGATAACTATCACTATGTTTGACCTCTGTGCAGGGTGTAAGTAGTTACTAAGAGGTAATTCTCAATTTTAGATTTTACATAGAATTTACCATTGCACTATCTTAACCTTGAAATTGAAGATTACTCTACCTATGACTCAAAAAATTCTTGAGACCTAATTTTGTGTAGATAACACTTGTTCACTTGTGAGCAAGAACTCCATTGGCTTTGGCTTCAAATTGACCTAAAAACTTTTATTTCTTAAATGATGCTCATACTGACTCAGAGTAATTTAACAATCTTCAAACACCTTTGTCTTTTTTCAATATTGAACCACACAACCAAAACTTAATCAAGTTTGGATATTTAATTTACTTCAAGATCACTGACACAACCTTATTAATCTTATACCCCCTAGAATATCAAGAAATAATCTACACTCCTTGTAGACCCAAAAATTTATAGACACAACTCAAAACACACTCAAATATCTATAACAGACCCTTTAAAATCATTTGAGCAAGAGAACTGATGTACGAATTCATGAAAGACATAGTACATTAACATGATCAATTCACATATGGAAATAGGGACTTATAAACATTTAGTCCATCCATTTAGGATTTCAAGACTTGTATCTCACTAACTTTAATCTTCACAGATTGTAGATTATGCAAAAATTTGACTCAAAAGACAATTCATACATTCCTTAACCCAAGATTTTGACCAATAAATCCAAAATCATTTGATAACATGGTTATAGACACATACTTATCTTGAACACACACAAATTTTTACCTCTTGGGACCTTATATACTAAAACATAGGTTTCTCTAACCTTCATACCACATAAATTTCCCATAAATACTTTAATTTCTTGCAATTAGACCTTTAAAAAAATGCATATATTCATGAATGATGATATAGTTATACTTCCCTTGACACCATTAAACCACATCCTTACCATTTTTGTATAGTGGATGGCATATCACCATGACCTATACTCAGAGAATGCACATATTTTCACATCCATAGACTCATATTATCCATTCTTAACACAGAGGATACCCTTATTGAATAAACACAGACAATTACAAACACCATAGACTTCTTATGACATGACTTAGAACTTATAACACAAATAATGACTCACTATAACAAATACAACACATATATTGAACTTTTTACTTAGTTGTATGTCTTCTCATAACTTTGACATGGAGAAACCTCTCATGAATGAACAAACCAAACTCACTATATGACCTTGAGACACACAATTTCTCCCTAAAATACTTATAAGAACATGTAATTTATTGAGAATGGATAGATGATGACAAGAACTTGTGACAAAAACTCTTAGATTAGAATACAAACTTGCATACCTTGAAATACTTGTAACATAACATTTTTGGTCTTCATAGACCTATAACTATATTGAAACCAAATTTTAAACTCAACACCCATAGTCCAACTATGAAGAATTCATCATCATAATTTTACACCTTTGACAGAGACCTTAAGGGAATTCACAATATTCTCCACATTATTTTGACTATGACATATTAGACCTTATAGACATAACTTCAGATCACTAGGACAACTCAACTCTTACAGACCAAATGAGTATAATTATATTTAAGGAATTTAATAATCAGACCTTATTGATCCAAACTCAAAGGATAGATTGAGATACATGATATGACAATATTTATTACTGTAGGAGACCTCAGAAGTAACTCATCAACTTATATAAATTTTGACACACACAACCTTCATTTTAAGCCCATTACAGGACGTGATAGACTCATGCATACCTTACAAAGATGTTAACCTAACTTTCGGAATTTTGACCATGGAGATGACACTAAAATAAAATTTCTCTTACTTCTACATACACTTACAACCTCAAACACCTACTCAAGACACAAGGTATTAAATACACATGGAAATATTAATTGACATACCTTATAACACTTGAAGTGTTCCAAATTTCTAGCTCCTTTAGCTTATCATGCACCGATGAGTGGATTAAATTCAATAACATGTGATATTCTTCAGTTATAATCCCCTCAACAAGAGAAAACAAGCCTCCTTTACTTGACTTGGATCCTTCCTTGGTGCCACAAGAACCTTCTTTGAAAAAAATCACTAGATTAGGCTACATTTAAGATTGAGAATATTATCCCTTAGCTATTATTTCTTAAAAAACCACATTATTTCCCTTAAGATATGTTAAAAAATCCTTATAATCATTCATGAGAGTCTTTTTACTGAAAAATATTCCACTTTGAGCTTGAAATATTCTTATGTACTTTGAAGATCCGATTTGTTGACAAAATCTTGCAATATGCCCTTATTTGTGACACTTATGACATACAACACCATTCTTTCTTCTTATTGGTTCAAACAATCTTAGATTCCATCCAAAATTAATTTCTTTATGGCCATACTCAAAACATTAATGACATTCATCATTGACTAACCCTACACCATTTGTAGGAGAGCTTCTCATGTAATCTCTAGCTCCAAAAACATGACAAACAAAGAAATATTCAATGAATGAAGAACCATACCTCACAACATTAGGTTTTATAACTAAGTTATACCTTATCAAATTAGTATTCTTGGTCAACATCACATTTGATTTTGAACTTCGACCAACTTATCCATCACTCTTCACATGTAATCCTTCAAACCCTAGACCTATTTTGTCACTAGCCACTTTTTGGCCTTCTAAAACCTCATCAAGATCTTTGGATCTCTTCTCTAACTTTTCATATATTTTCAACCTATTAGAAGCATCCTATAAATAATATTCAAAAAAATTCATCCTCTCTTCATACCTGGAAGAAGTATCCTCTTTCATCTTTAGAACATTATAGAAACTTTCCACTTGAGATTTCAAACCCTTGATGGATTGATCATGATATTTCTCCATTCGTTTGACTTGATTTTGGTAGGAATCAATACATGACTGAGATAATTCATTATTCATCCTCAATGATGTTATAAGATATGAATATTTACCCATTTCTTGTGCTTCAAAGGATCTCCTTCAAGTTTCTAAAATTTCTTCATAAGGACCTACTCTAATACCAATTGTTGGAAGAATAATAAAATGAGAGGGGGGGAGAATTTGTCTTGCAATGATTTTTACTTCAATTACCAAACCATAAATTCATCAACTATATTGTCCATTCAACATTCATAACCATATGTGCTTATTAAGATATACAACACCAATCAAAAGATCATGAAAAAAAGTACACAACAAAAGAACACCACATGTAAGTGGGAAACCATTATGCGGAAGAAAAACCAATGAAACTCTACTTATATTAAAAAAATAGATTTATTTAAGCACCAACTTCACAAAGAGCACCAACCCCTAGTTTATTAGAGCACCAACATTACAACGAGCACCAACCCATAATTTAGTGAAGCACCAACTCCACAAGGAGGATAATACCCCCTAAGTTGACTAAGCACCAAATCAGCCTCCTGAATATGTTTTATCTTTAATTTTTCTATTGCCACAACTGATGGAGATAATTTATTTAGCTCACAAACCCTAGCTAAAACCCTAGGTCTTAAATCTTGCACAATCTTCTTCCTTCTCAACTTGTCTTGCCTCTAAAATCTTGCACACATGTTATTAAGCCTTCCTCAACATGAAACACATATGATAATACTTAAAATTATGCCTTCATACTTGCGAATATCTCTCATCTAGGTCATACTTTTTCCCCATGCAATACTAGCTCTCAAATGGAGCTCAAACCTCAATTTTATATGTAATTATTCTCTCCAACCCAAAGGAGGTCAGTACCTCATGATAAATTAAACCCATACACCTTTAAAAAATTCAAAAAAATCATTAAAATGGTCACATATTTCCCATATATGTTGGCCTAGAAAAAACCCTTCATCCATGCACCAAAAATCCTCAAAATCCCATCATAGGTGATGGGTCGTTGTAATTTCCAATCATTTAACCAACATATTCAATTGCTGGTGTTGTTCTCAAACCAGGGTTGTGTCTTAGGTTGTATGTAATGAAGTTTTATGGAATGTAGTTTTTGTGGTGGTTATCTTTTGGGGGGTTTTAGTTGGTATTTCTCTCTTGTTTCTCTTCTACACTATGGAAACTTATACAACTTTAAGTTATTGAAATGAAAGACAAAATTCAAGAAATACATCTAATCTACTAAAACAATGTTGCTGTAATAAAATTATTTAAAAGGAAATGCTTAACCAAATTGAAATGAACACATGAATTGAAATGAGAGTAAGGAAATATGCTAAATAATGGAAATATAAAAATGCATTCAAATAACCATTTGAATCAAAGTGTTGTAACTTAAGCTTATCAGGAATAACAATCATGCATGAAATATCAACCCTCTAATATCCTCAGTTGAGTGGGACATTTCTCTCCTTTAGGATTGAGGTAATTAATACCAATGGATACTCAAAAAATCATACATACTATATTGATTTGAATAAGTTCAGAACATGCTTCATCATAAGACTATAAATAACTATCAACTAGTATATATAACTGTATTGAAAACTACCAAGTACTAATTATGAAACAATTTCAAGAAGGTTTCTTATATACATAATTAGTTACAGAACGTGCCACAATTATAGGAAAAATATTTAAATAAATAACAACCTCATTAAATCTCAATTACATATTGTAATATATCTAAAAATAGGGTCCGTGTTTGTAGAGTGTTATGAGAAAATCCTCTAGAATGACATGGTGCCAAAATACTTGATATTCTTGACTGTTACTTCCTCAAAATTGGTAGAGAATGAACTTTATCAGCCTACACACATCATCACATTACTCACAAAGGTAGATAGTGGGACTTCCTATGTCCACTAGTCCACATGAGATGAGAACAAGAGAAATGCATCAATCTTACGTAGGATACAACTATCTAGAACATACCCCATGTATTAATTAACACATTTAGGAGAAAATTAATTGCCATATGGATGATATAATAAGTCAATTTATCCACTCATCATCTCCCCTGCACTTTACCTTTTACATGTCCTCATGAAAAATCATCTCTATCCCACTCTTTGTTCAAGTTGTTGTGCCATATCACACTCCTTGAATTGGTTTACAAATTGTTTCCTTATTCCCTTAAACCCCTGATTTTCCAAGATAACATCTTCCAATGCTTTGAAACTATCATGAGATTGGGAAACATTATTCTACCAAGTGGTGATGGGATTAAGAACAAGGGGAGGTATTAATTGCATGTCAACCTATTCATTAATGTATTCTTTTACACCTTTTTCTGCCAACTTCCAAATGATTACAATAAGTGCATCACCCTTCCTCATACTCCAACTATGGTTTTTTTGAGAGATCACTTACCTTCTTTTCAATGGTAAGTTCAAAGTGTCCCATCTTTTTTCACAAGATTTTAGATCTTAACCAAAATTATGATGACGATAAATCTAAAATTCTTGAACACATTTGGCTAATATCTCTAAAGTATTCCTTCCAATGCTAGCCTGACAATATAGAGACCTAAAATCCTTTTTCATGGAGAAATCATTGTGATGGGTAGGCTTGATATAGAAACCAACAGTTCAGCGGGTTTGATTAAAAATGTTTTTTTTCTCACCCCATAAAATCTAGCTCATAATCAATGTTTGAAAATCTTTTAATTGAAATTCCCCCCATGGACAAATTGATAAAGAAATCAGGGACATTGGTAACCAACATGTTATGAAGGTAGAATTCACATAACAAATTATGTATTTCTAGAGTACTCACTTGATAAATTTATATAAATGTTTTCCCATTTAGAGCCACATAGGGCTCTCCACAACATATCCTTTGTAATTTCCATGCATAAAAATATTCTTGAAGAAAAAAAACTGCAAATAGTAGAGGGTTTCCTACAAGATAGAAGTTTACAAGCTAGAGGAAAAATAGACTCAACAATTGATTCAAATATTTTTTAGCATTTTATCGCGACTCAAACTCTTCCTTAAGTTTATTATTTTCTTGGACCAATTCCTTATTCTGAAGAGACAGTTGGTCATAACGAGAAGACAAATAATTCCATGCTTGTAACCCAATATTCTTTTGCCTTTTTAAACTATCAACTTCTATTTTCAAGATAGTTATTTCTCTAACTTTCTCCACAGTTTGTTGAATAAAACTTCATTTTGCATACGACAATATGGGTTTCTTCCATACCTCTCAGTTTCTCCATTGGAGAAGTATCAATTTCATTTTTTTATTACCTCAGGACCTGCATCTTCTTTGTGATTTTAGGTGACGTCCAACTTCCACTGTACAACAGTTTATGGATCTCCAGTCTGGGTTTCCAGTGCTATATGAATTTCTGAATCTGCAGGACATATTTTTCGGAAGTTCCACAGGAATATCTGGCACATTATTAGCATGGATTTTATCTTTAAAAATGGTTGATGTGAACTCAAATTATTTCAATTTCCCTCTAAGGGAAAAAGAAGTACCATTTTTGGAAAACTCTTCTAAAATTGGGGTTGAACCTTCATTAGACAATGTAGGTCAAGAAACTTCATTTTTTCCTAAGGGACCAAACCTTCTTGGTCTCAATGAACTAGTAGCATGGGTTGATAGGGTAGTATTTTCTTTAGAGGGTTTTTTTTCCTCACCTGTAAATTCTTATATAACCACATTGGAAGGCCGAGGAGTTTATTGAAGCTCAAGTTGAGAACTAGGAGGCGGTTCTGAAGAAACTAGTGTAGGAGCCCTTTTGAGTTTGTTTTACTTAGAACTCTCCCTTGTATTTGTATTCTCTTCCTTTCTATTAGGTGTACAAAAATCCTGATGTGTGCAAATTAGTTGGATAATCCTTGGGTTCTTTATGGCAGCATTACCACCTCCACTTTTGTATTTCTGTCTACCTTGATGATAGCATCTGAAATGTACTCGGGAAGATTCACCTTAAGCTCAGAGTTTTTATGGCCCTTCTTCAAATGATTTAGAATCTTCAATGTTTCACGCCCTAATATTGATGGTTTTCCATCACAAATAAAATACCTTTACACCCAAGTATGAATTTCCTATCAATGTCCTAGTAAACTCTCCCTCCTAATTCCCTTTCGATTTCCATGGGGATTAATGATTATCTTGGGAAGAGCTTCCCCTTCCTCATGAAACAGAGATATCAAATCTTTAAGTGGGGATTTAGTTACAACCTTAAGCCCAAAATATGGAAAACCAGATATTATGGCAACAATGTGGCTGTCTATTTCAATTCTTTTCCCTCTTATGCAAAAGCAAGTTGCCTCGAAATTCAACAAAAATTCTCCAATTAAATCTTCATCAAATCCCTAAAATTTGCGAATAAAATCTAACCAACCTGTATCATGGAAGACTTGGGAGATGACGGTATTCCGTAGCAGTGGCTCCATAGATTCCAATTCTGATTTCTTCTTTTGCCCCATAGCACAGACTGGTTCGGGTGGAGTTGCAGAAAAAATGGTGTTGGTTGCATGAGAGAGATAGAGTATTTGCATGTAATTTCAGTAGCAGATTTTTGCACTACACTTTGAGTTTATAATGGCATTAATTCGAAACAAAATGGTGGCAAAAAAGACTTATGGTACTAACTGAGGTGGCAAGATTTTAATTTCTCCGCATGTTTCTCATACTTCCATTGTGACTACTCGTGCCATTTTCATTCCTCAATAAAGGTGACACATGCCATTTACTCATCCATTTATTACTCCTTATCCCTCCACTTCACGTCACAAGATTTGATTTTTCATCCTTAATAAATGCATCGGGAATGGGATTTTGATTTACATATTAAATAAATGTAATGGGGGGATATAAAAAAATAATATCCAAAGCAAGGGATGAATACAATTCACTTTTCCAGCTCATCAGTCTCCACTGACCGTTGGCGCTCCACCTCCTACATTTGCAAATTAATCGTGATCAATTCACATTTTGATAATTGACATTTCTAACCTTTATTTGCATGTAAAAAGAAAACACATATTTGTATTTTTAGATATAGGGGGAATAGGATCGAAACTATGATCTTCTTCCTTTATTTGAATTTTCCTAACAAACTACTCATGGTAGGAAAGAGTTATAGTCTTCCACTGGATCAAATTCTTCACATAACAGCATGTCCTTAGTGAAAGTTTCCTTATCTTGGGGATGTTGATAAAACCTCGGTCTATGGCCATTCACTAACAAGCTTCTTCTATCACCATCAATTGGCAAGACTCTCATAGATCCGCTATCATAAATATTTTCAATTTGATAGGGTCCCAACCATCTTGTTTGAAATTTCCCTTTGAATTGTTTGTACTTCGAGTTAAACAATAAGACCCAATCTCCTTAGTTGAACCTTTTGTTCTTGATATGAGTGTCATGCCAGAATTTCCTCTGATGTTGAAGGATTTCAGTTTGTTGTTGTGCCTCCATCTGCATTTCATCAAGTTCATTCAACTACATTACTCTTTCACGTTGAGCTTCATCCACATCAATTCCGATCCTCAGTGATATCCTCCAAGTTTGCAATTCAAATTCTACTGGGAGTAATGGCTTCTTCCCATATACTAGTTCATATGGGGTGAAACCAGTGATGGTTTTCCAGGTTTTTTTATATGCCCAGACTGCTTCAAGTAGTCTTGGCACCCAATTCTTCCTGTCTACGTTGACAACCTTATTCAAGATGTTCTTCATCTCTTTGTTTGTGACTTCCACCTACCCATTGGATTGGTGGCAGTATGGTTATTATTTCCTATGCTAGATCTGGTAAATATTCAAAAAGGCTTCAATCGTGTTTGACACGAACTGAGGTCCTGGATCAAATACAATGGCTCTGGGAGCTCCAAATCTTAGCATGATCTTGTTGTACAAAAATTCAGCTACAACATCCTCATTGGCAGATGCCAATGCTTGAACCTCATCCCATTTGTAACATAATTGGTTTACACCAGTAGGTACTCTTTTCCATAGGATGGGGGGTCAAAAGGTCCAACGATTATCAATTCCCCACTTCTCAAATGGCCCTAAGACCACTTGAGGATTGAGGGGCATTTCAGTAGAAAACATAGGATTCCCCATTCAGTGACATGCATCATATTTCCATACATACTTCTTGAAAAAAAATTAGAGAGAGGGCTAGTAATACCCAGCTCCAAAGACCTTGTGAATTATCCTCTTTATTGAGTAATTTCCTCCTCAAGGTTCATCATGGTATGCTCTTAGTATGTCATACACTTCATCTTCTCGAACACACCTGTGAAGAATCATGTCAGGACAGATTTAAACAAAATTTCATTGCACCATGTGTATGTAGCATTGTTTTTTACTAATCTTTTACATTCTTTACTAGTAAAGTAAGCTTGAAACTTCCCAGTAGTTAGATAGTTGGAAATATCACCAAACCATGAAGGATGTGCTAATATTACAAACAAGTGTTCATCCGGAAAGATATCTTGAACTGTCTCCTCTTCTCCTAAAACATTCAATCTTGAAAGGAAGTCAACAACGACATTGGCCTTTCTAGGCTTATCAATAATATTCGAGTTAAATTCTTGTAAAAGAAGTAACCATCTAATAATTTTTCCCCTACTACTAGTTTGTTCATTAAATATATTATGGCTGAATGGTCTGTATACACAAAGATTTTATATCTAGTAATGTAGTGTCTAAATTTTTTCAGAGAGTAAACAACATCTAGAAATTATTTTTCCGTAGAGGTGTAGTTCTTGTCTCTGTTTGTGGAGTCAAGTTTTTGCATGATAAAATAGATGGCATACACCTTCTATGTCTTACACTTGGGTATCCTTCTGTCCAAGAACATGCTCGCCATTGTTGTGTTGGAAGTCATTAGTGTAATTATTTAAAGGTTGAAGCCCCCCGATGGATGGTTCCTCTCAGAGTGAAGCCCCCAAGGCAAATGGTCAATTTCTCCTTTATTAACTTCAAAATCTTGTTGACATTGAGGTAGACCATTCAAAAACAAAGTCTTTTTGGGCCAACAAAGAGAACATCAGTGCCCATCGATCTTGACTACCCATGGTTTTATAAACCATGGTCTTGATTGAACATCCTGCATGTCCAAGGAGTTGTCTATTTATATGGTCTGTCTGCATTTGTTAGATAGACAAGAAACTTTATTGTAGATGACTTCTATCTTTTTAGGTGTCAACTATGTAGAGTACCCTTAGCAGAAATATGCTGACCCAAGGCAGATCTGGGTATTGTATTGAGACCATTGGAGGCTTGTAATAAAATCATGAGCTTAAGTGAGAGTTGGTGGATGTAGCACAAATTGGTTGAACCATGTTTTCAAGATTACTTAAAGATTCTTCAAAAGTAGACTCATGGACAGTCAAATCATCCATATCAAATTCAACACAGTCATTGGTGAGATCTACAAAAATAGCTGCAAATTACTTTCTACTCTTGCAATTCTGGTAAGGTGCATTACAAAGTCCACAAATGGTGGAACTCTTGTATGCTAACATGTACTTTTAGGTGGCATGGTGATAGGTTTGGTCTTCCTCATCCTTTTGTCCAAGCATATGTCCCAGTTGTGGAGTTAGAATTGCTTCACATGTGAATATGCAAAGCTTTACCCCAACTTGTTGGGATACACAGTAACTTGACATCGAGCCAGTGTGACCATTTCGTCCTTTAGTCACTTCAAAATGGGGACTGACATCGATCAAACAAGTCAGGAACACAGTATCAGTTATGGTAACTAAGAGAACATCGGTGTACCTATTTTACGTGATTTCTTTTATTTAAGTCACAGGATGTAGTATCCTGGCCTTTGAAAGGAAAATGTTGATCTAATGGTTCTAATTTGCATAGCTAAGTTGCCCTAAGTTTAGTATATGACTTATATAAGCTTAGGATCAACTATAGGGTACCCTCAGAAGATAGAATATAGAAGACCATTTTAAGGATAATTCTTTGAGAGAGCCATTATCAAGAGAATTGCTTCATGACTCAAGAAATGTATGGTGTTTCATCACATCTAGGTGTAGACAGATTGTCAAGATTACTTCATTGTATTTCCTTCAAAGGTAAATCTTTGGATACTAATATATTGTTTATTTTTTTGGTAGACGTAGCCCAGTCATGGGTGAGGTCTGCAAAGATAGCTATTATGTATTGTTCTGAAAGGTTTATTTTTGTATTACAAAGTCTGAATGGTATGAACTTAATATACTGATGTGTGTGTGTGTGTGTACAATTGAAGGTGGTGATTATACCCCAACAAGCATGTGCTATACTAATTTGGTTATATCCGCTGAACCCATCCATAGGAAGGAGAAGTATTTATTACCTTGCCAAATTTTCCATAACCTGATCGAGAAATGGTAGGGGAAACTAATCTTTCTTGGTGGCTTTATTAGGCTCCCTGTAATCTATATTGATTCTCCACTTACCATTTTTCATGGGAACTATAACGAGCAGTGATACCCACTGACTATCATATATTGGATAGATGAATCCTACCCTCAACAGTTTCCCTGTTTCATTCTTGACAATATCTCTAAGTGCTAGATTAATCCTTCGTTGTGGTTTTCTAACTGGTTTGAAATCCTCAGTATAAATATGATGAGTGAAAATGCTTGGATGAATCCATTTCATGTTAGTATAGTCCCAAGCAAAATCTTTTGAATGATTCCTTAAGATATCAATGACCCTAGTTTATTGGATGTCTCCTAAATTGTTATCAATGCTCAGTTATTTTCCTACCTCATCAGTTACTTGTTTAGTGTCTTTCAAAATAGCAAGTTCTGTATCAGCAATCAAAGATTTCAAGGGACAAGCGTGAGGCTATAGCATGAAAAAAATAGTCATGTTTTCAAGGGATATAATCTTGAATAAAGGACAATGAAAGTCAGTGGATGTGTGGCTTTCATGATAATCATAGGTCTCTTCACAACCTTTTATAGAAATCTCACTTACCAAGGTGATGTTCCCTGCTAAGTTCTATAGAATCATTTCCATAGCCATATTTTGGTTTTTTGTAGCCACAGTTATGTGTTTTCATAGCCACAATATCCTTTTCATCAAACATTGGGTATGTCTCAGTAATTTCTTCCATATGATTTTTCACTACAATAGTGGTCAGATAAGAAGAACTCGTGTTGTTAGTATCTGAAAAATATACCCACACACGTTCACAAACATCCACACATGGTTGGGCCAGACGATAAAGGGAAATATTCTTTACTTTTTGCCCATTTGAAATAGTCATATTTCCTTACCTACAGTCAATGTATGCAACAAAAATAGCTATCTAGGGTCTTCTAAAGATGACTGGGTATCCTAAATTTTAAGCTTTAGTATGTAAGACCATGAAATATATAGGATACTCCCAAGATTCAACCATGACCAAAACATCCTCAATTACTCTATTTGGTACAAAAATGGATTGATATTCCAATTGAAGGATAGTATTGGTTGGTTGCAAACCTATAAAAGACAACACATTTAACATATCTGTTGTTATGGTATTGATGGCAGCACCAAGATCCACCAAAATATTAGATATTGATTAACCATTCATAAAAATAGTAATGATTGGACTCCCAGGATCCCCATATTTTCGTGAGAGAAGTTTTTCAGCTACAAGGTTAGCCAAATTACCTTATACTTCGACTATTTTTAGGTATTTCCTCTTTCTTCCTAGTGTTTTTATGAAATGGTTTCTAATAATTTGATTTAATTCAGGAGTGTCCCTTATTTATCTTAGAAGTGGGACCTCAATGTTCATATTTTTCAAATCCTGAACTAGTGTTATTTTTTCCTCCATCTATATTTATTTTAATCTTTCTGGGAAAGGAGAAACATGCATATTCTTATCTTCCTCTTGATTATTCCTAGTGGCTCGTGTTTGTGCACCATGTCTAACTTCCTCATTTTCCTTAGGTGTCCTCTCATTTTCCTCAGGTATTTCTATGATAACTATGGGAGGATTGTTCACTTTTTTTCCAGATCTGAGTTGTAAGTTGTTAATGACATTTACATGCATTGCCTCACCATGTGTTACTTCATTAATTGAAGTTTTTTGTTGATTTTTGAGATTTGAGATAGGCTAGGTTGGGATTTAAGTTTGTGTTTCTTTCCCTTGTTGATAATTTTATTGTGGTGGAAGCATTAAAGCTTGTTGTTTTTGTTGTGTAAACCACCTTTGGTGATTAGAATTCTACCAGGGTACCCATTGTAAGTTTTTCCATGGTGGTGCATTGGATGGTGGTACCTAGCCCTATTGATTGTATGGAGACACCCATGGTGGTGGTTGTGGGTAAACCAAACAATTTGGTGGTTTCTAATCAAGTTGTCCCCAAGTTGGTGGAGGATCTTGATTGGGCCATGACATCATCCAAGGGATTCTGAACAAGTCTAGGGGCATAAAAAACTAGTATTTTTATCTTTGCATGAAGTTTACATCTGGATTTTCTTGATTTATGGCATTTAACATCTCTTTTATCTGAGGTAGGAGATTACAACGGTTAGTATCATGATCAGGGACATCACAGATTAAGAACATTTATGTGATATCCAAAGGACATTCAATGGATGCATTTTCCTACATTTGGGACTATATATGTTTAAAGGTTCTTTTAAAACATTGCTCTTAGCTTTCAACCCATCTATGGTTGAGGTTAACTCTGATAAGATGTTTGTTTTCATCTTAGCAATTTCTTCTAGAAGTTATTAGGTACCTAGGGATCTTTTTGATGTTTTCCTTTATCTTATACCTCCTCTTGTTCTAGATTAGTTCCTACATAACTTAGCAATCTCTACCATGGAGAGTTTGTGTAACTCACTTCCTCCCATGAGATGGAGAGAGTCTTTGGTTTCATCATCAATTCCTTTAAGGAAAATTGTCTTAGTTATTTCTGCATTCAAATCATAACCACTCCTTCTATGGACAAAGATAAATCTTTCCAGATAAGCTTCCAAATTTTCATCTTCTTTTCACTTTACGTAAAAGAACTCTTCCCTCCTATCTCTTCCCGTATAGTAGTCCTAGTATTTTTCCAAAAAGTAAGTCTCCATTTGTTCCCATGAATGAATGGATTCAAAGGAAGATCCCATAAACCACCTCATTATAGAGTCTTTGAGGGTGAAATGGAAAATTTTGAGTTTCTGGTTGTTTATTTTGTAGTCATAAGTTTGGTAGAGTAATTGGAATTAAAACAAGAATTGGTCTAGATATTCTGTGGACATCCCTAAATAGATAGGGAGAATGGATGGGGAGATGTTTTTCATAGGTACATCCTCATCCTTGCTTAGGAAGATGGGATAATTAAAGGTCCTACCCTAGGGTCTATCATCATCATTTCCATTACCTCCCATTTATGAAGGTTTCTTAGGTTATAAATAAGATGATGTAGACTATTCAATTTCACTTTTGGGAGTTATATTAGATTTAGTGTCACTCTCAGTGTTCCATTGATCTAAAAATTATCAAGTTTTTATTCACTTGATCTCAGACCCATATAGGCTTATTTTATTTTCTGATAATTTTCTCCTTGTAAGTAATCAATTTAAAATTATTGCAAGCATATAGTGACAAATTTCACAATGATTGATTATGGAGTTAGGAAATTGTCTATGTCTCTGGGTTCTTATCGAACTATTTCATTAGTCAAAACTTGTAAATTATAATAGTACTTTCACAAGAAAACCTAATGGAAACTATTAAGAATTTTCTTAGAAGAATATCCAAACCTTCAGATGAAAAGGGTGAAAGATAGCACCCAACTTACACATTCTTGGCATATTCAGCAAGCTTTGTGTACCTAGCTCCACTATTTGGAATCCACCAGATCTTGATCGGCCTTCCAAATGCTTCGTAACACCCTATAACACTCCGGTCGATATTCCAGGATTCACAGTAATTTAGTGTGGTGTTATGGGCCGATTAGGTAGTATTGAAAAATCCTAAACACAATAATTCATATTTAAATAAATAGGTCTTCACAACTTTATAATAAGCCTAATAAATAGGTCTTATAAAAATACAACTCTCCTTCGCTTGCTTGTTCTTCCTCAAGCTCTTGCTTTGATATTCCAAGTTGTGTGTCCTTTATGAAGAAATGGTTCCCCTATTTATACCCAAATGGGGCCCTAAAATAATGCATTTAAAAATTATCTAAGGCTAATATTAGCCTCAAACTATAGCATGAAAAATGGGATTAATTTCCCATGGTGGGCAGATTGTATTTAGAAAGGGATAAATTACCTTAGGGGCGGCATGTTTTAAGTGGGTTAAATCCCACATTTGGTGGGAAGGATAAATTTTAGGCTTTAATAAGGCCTTTCCCATGAGTACACAGTGGTCAAAGGACCACTTGAGGCTTAACCGCACCCTCCTCCTTCTCACGTGGAAGCTTCCACTGCTAGAGCCTAAGTTCACCCCCCCCACCACTTCACCACTTATCCACCATGTGGATTTAGCATAATATGGGGGTTTGGAGGATTTTTATGGTTTAATACTTACCAATTTTCATAATACATGGATTTAAAATAAATCCGCCCACTTTGACTTAGAAATGTGGCATGTATGTTGGGTTGTAAGTGGACTCACCAAGATAATAGAAATTTGTCCCATACATTGTGGTATAGAAAATAATTAACTCAGTCAAAGTCTTGATGTATAACTCGATCTATAACACATAGTCCACTTGTCATCTCTTGAAAGGAAAATCAAGTGAATTTGATGAGTGGTGGCAAGCCACGTGGTGGCTTGTGGACCCACCACATCGGTGATGAAAAATTAGTCCACATGGCGGCCAGGCGCCCCTTCATTAAAAGAATTTGAGCCTCTTGTTCCCATGAGCTATATTATTTTACGAACGTCGAAGACCAGAGATCAAAAACCAACAAACTACTCCCTTTCCCTTTTCACTATGTGTTGCAGTGTCATTGGTCCAATATTGACTTGTTGACAAGAGTTGACTTTTTTGTTGACTGAAATTTGACCGGACATAACTATAGCTCCCAATGTCCATTTATTGCATTCTCATAGTCGTCGAAAAGCTCTAAAAAATATCTTCTGTACTGACACAATTTAGGGATGTTTAGGGAAATTTTGATATCAAAAATGATCCCTTGATCATCCTTACTTGTGCTATGTTTGGAGATATTCTTTGAATATTACGACGTATAAATCTCCCTTGAGCCTCCCTTGGCCTATGCATCAATATTTCTTATGTAAACAAGTCTTAGGACTCTTACTGGTTTTATAGATTAATCTCATTAACACCCAAAGTAGATAAGATGAATATAATGGCATGTTATGCTTATGTTGTCCCCACAAACAACGCCAAAAATGATGGGTTGTTGTAATTTCCAGTCATTTAACTAATAGATTCAATTTTTGGTATCATTTTCAAACCAAGGCTGTGTCCTAGGATGTATGCAATGAAGTTGTATGCAACAAAATTTTTGTGGTGGTTCTCTTTTGGAGGGTTTTAGTTGGTTTTAGTTGGTTTTCTTATACACTACGAAAAGTAAATACAACTTTAAGCTACTAAAATGAAAGACATAATTCAGGAAATACATCTAATCTACTAAAACAAAATTGATGTAATAAAAATGATTTCAAAGGAAATTCTTAACTAAACTAAAATGCACACACAAATTGAAATGATAGTAAGGAAATATGCTAAAGCATGGAAATATAAGACTACATTCAAATAACCATTCAAATCAAAGTGTTGGAACTTAACTTATTAGGAATAACAATCATACATGAAACATCAACCCTCCAATCTCCTTATTTGAGTGGGTTGTTGGTACTTTATCATTGTCATATGTGTTATCATTGATGTCAAGTTTCAGAATATGGAAGAAGTGGCATTGATGGAAACATGAGTCAATTTGGTAAAGTGAGTAAGTAATAAACTTTAAGGATGATTAGTAATGTCAGATCACAAATACTTCAGGGTGATATAAAAAAAGTTCTAAAGGACTTAATCAGCTTTTGAGCACATCACGGACATAAAGAGAAAACTGTTGAAGTCTTGAAGTAGCTACCAATGACTTGGAGAAGCCGCAGAACTCTAAAAGAATCTATACAAGTTTATTGAAATCCATGGGTTAAGGGATGAAGCCGCAAAGCAAAAAGGAACCAAAAGATGAGTTATGAGTGAGATTGGTGAAGCCATAGAAGTGAAGAAGGAGATGCACAAAAAATGATGAACTAAAGGTAAAACAATGGAATGAAGGGAAGTATGGAGAAATCCATGCATAAAAGAAAAGTTGTGAAGACTTGGAGAAAACCACAGAAAAGCATAGAAGCCACACATAAAAGGAAACAACCACGTACATAGAACAAAGCCGTATGAAGGAAAAATATAAAGAGGAAATTCATGAAGTATTGAAAATATGTCAAAATAAGAAAAAAGATGCAGATAACTAAAAATTTGTAGAACAAAGGATGGAGCCATGATATAAAGGAAGATGTCAAAAAAGTTGAGGAAATATGCGAATTGAGAAAAAATGGACCGGACAAGGCTCGAGGAGAATTAAATGATTCAAAAATGGAAAAGTGATATCTTGTTCTCCAAAATTAATGGTGATTTTGATTGTCAGATGATTGTAGCTGAGTATACGACTTGATCCCTATAATGAACAATGAAATTCACTATTCCAGCTACCAACATTTAATGTTTATTGACCCACTTACATTCTCTATGAATTTCTTGATTTCAAGGAAGATTTAAATATCAAAGAAGAAAACATATTACTTATGTTGATCACGTTGAAAATCCTAGAAAGATGAGAAATCTATTTTTATGGATTGGCTAATAAATATTCTTTGTAAATGCATGAAAAATTGAAATTAATCCAAATATAATAAGAAAAAAATATAGAGTTGCATGCATTTAATAGTCTAATTTTTTAGACAATGGAGTGGGAAAGGTGCACGACACAAAAATCAAATAAAAAGGAATGGGTCAATTGTGAATATAGTGTTGGACCTTTTTCATGTGTCATATGTGTTGTTATTTATGTTAAGCTAGATGAGTTAATGTCAAGATGCATTGATGGTAAAAGGAGTGAATTGGTAAATTGAGCAAGCTGAAAAGATGAAGGTTGATTGGTAGTGTCAGCTCACAGAGGCTTCAGGATGACTAAGGAAAATTTATAAGTGACCTAGTTAATGTTTGTGCAAGCTACAAACCTAAGGAAATATCCTCTAAAGTATAGAGATAGCCACTGAAGACTTTAAGTAGCCTCTGAAGTCTACAGAAAGCCATGGAGCTCTAAAAGAAACCGCATAAGGTATTTGAGTGTTCCAGATAAATGCATGAAGTCGCCAAAATAAAATGGAGCCAAAGGAAAAGACATAAAGTATGAATAGTAAGGATATATATGTGAAGGAAGAGCCACATAGGTGAAGGAAAATCCATGAAATTAAGGGAGTCAGAAGCAAGTTGCAGATAAAGAGAAAATATTTGAAGAACTACAAAAGTTGCAAGAAAAAAAGAATAGAGTAAATTACAAAGAAAAAATCCACGGAAAGGTGTTGGACAAGGAGGATGGATATGAGACATTATAGAAGCCATGAGAATCATAGAACAGTTGTGGATAACTAAAAAGTCGCTAAGGAAGGAGAAATTCCACTGAAAAAAGGCAAGTGCCGCGATAAAAAGAAGAAAGTAATAGGAGCTAAAGAGAGCTGTGAAATAATAGAAGAAGGAATGGACAAGGGTTGAAGAAAATCAAATTGATTTAAACATGAACAAGTGAGAGTTGGTTCTCCAAAATTGATGGTGATTCTATTTTCAGGTGATTTCCACAAAGTGTGTGAATTTAATTCCACTAAGAACGAATAAAACTACTGTTCCAGCTGCCAACATTTAATGCTTATTGACCTTGGGGAAATATAGTTGAAATTTTCTATGAGAATACAAGTTTCAAGGTGAAATAAAATATTGGATAAGGAAATGACTCACTCATCATGGTCACATTGTGAATTCTAAAAATATGGGAACATCTAATTTTGGTAACGACTAATAAATTTCTCTTACAAATGCATTGAAAATGGTGTAATCATGCCAAACATAGAAGGAATAAATTTGGTGTTAGCTGCATTAATTTAATGAGCCATATTTTTAGGCAACCAAGCAAGAAGGTCCATGAAACACAAATCAAAGTAAAGAATTGGGTCAATTATGAATACAGTTCAAACTTGGAACTATTTTTTATGTCTCTCAAGTAAGAAAGGAGGTATTCAAGCTAAGAAAGAGTTGCAGAAGAGAGAATACGATGTAATCAAGATAAGAAAGAGCTACATAAGAAAAAAGAGAGGAAAGAGGAGAGTAGATCGATGATGCATTGATTTATTAGATGAAATGAGCATCAATGACAATGGATTGAGAGAGTGAAAATAAGACCACCAATAGATATAGAAAGGTGATCATAATATATTGCAAAAGTAATTTTTGTAACTAGATGATCAAAATGTATATGTAAATTAAGTCTAAATTGTAGCTCATTATATTTTGGGGTTGGTGCTCCTTTTGGGCTTTGTGCCTCACTAAATAAATCTCTTATGATGTGTAATATTCACTTGAGTTCTTGTGTGTAATATCAACAAAGGTGTAAGGGGTTAGTGCTCCTTATAGGGTAAGTGCCTCGCTAAACAAATCTTATAGGATGCATAATATTCTTACACATCCTTTCTTTGTGTAATATAAGCAATAGTTTTTTGTGGGTTTTTCTCCCAAAATGTTTCCCATGGTAATATTTGTGTTCAGTGTTATTGTGCATGACATATATTTGATTTACTTCTCATAGTTTAAAGTCGCACATCATTAAAGGGTTAAAAATTGGCATTAAGTGAATTTTTTTTAATTTGCACTAATTCAACCCCCCTCGCAGTGCTTGAGATCTCTAAAAATTGGTATCAGAGTGTCATCCTTCTAACAAAATATTAACATCTTCAAGGAGATCCTTCTATCACAAACATGGTAACAAATCAAGCACAAGGTAGTTTGTCACTGTCAAGATCACCTCTCTCCATTGGTACAAATTATGCATTCTAGAGAATAAGGATGAAGACATATTTGATGTCACTTGGTTTTGATATCTAGGAATGTGTTGAAAAAGGATACAACCCTCCAGCCACACCAATTAATTCATCTACATATAAGGCAAAATAAGAATGCAAATCAAGAGTTATGAATACTATTCTATGCGGCCTGAATGAAAATGAATTTGTCAAAGTTATGCACTACATAACCATAAAAGAGATATGGACCGAACTGTAGAGTATCTATGAAGGAGATGAAAAATTCAAGATGGAAAATTTGTAGACCTATAGAGCTGAGTTCAAAAATATGAAGATGAAGGATGATGAGAGCATAGAGGCCTACATGCAAAGAATAGACGAGGTCATAAATATGATCATAGGTCTTGGAGAGAAAGTAGAAGAATTTTTCATAGTGTAAAATATTTTTATATCTCTATCTGTCAAGTATGATGCAAAGGTATCATCTATAGAGGAAGCCAAAGACATGAAGACTCTCACGATGGATGAATTACATAACACTCTTTCAGCATATGAGATGAGCACTATTGGATCCAAAACTTTCAAGAAAGAAGTAACATTCAAGGTCAAGAAAAAAACTCAGTCTAAGCAAGAAGGAGAAGAAGAATCAACTTCAGGAGATGAGTTAGATGATGAAAATATTGAAACAATGTTCTTCAGAAGACTGAAAAGAGGTTCAGGTAAGTATAAAGGAAAACTCCCATTTAAGTATTGTGCATGAGGATAAGTACGTCATTTTGTTAGAAAGTATCCAAACAAGAATAAAGATAATTAGTCTAAACATGAAGAGGAAATTCACAAACACCACAAGAGAGATACTGGATATACAAAGAAAAACAACAAGAAAAGGTTCTTCAAGAACAAAAGGAAATTCTATTCAAAGGAAGAATCAAGTGACTCAAAATCAAGCAATCATGGTATCTTTGAAAATGAAAATGATGAAGATCAATCATAATGTTTGTTTATGGTGATGGATACAACTGAAGGAAGCAGTTCCAAAGGGAAGAGCATCATTGATGTTGAATACTCTAATTCAGAAGAAGTAGAAGTAAATATCGAAGTAGAATTAGCATGTTCCCTTGAAGAACTGAAGTTTTGTAGAAGAAATAATCAGAAGCTGAGATTTACATTAAAGGATTATGAAGAAAAAAACCACATTTTTTAAGGAAGACAATATCAAAGAGAATAAGAAGAGGCTACTAAGCTCAAGGAATTGGAAACACAGCTAGAAAATATTTAAAAATCCTACAAATCAAAGGAGGATGAGTGAAAAAAGTTGATCTCAGAACTAGAGAAATTTAGAGTTGAGGTGGAATAAATGAGCTGCAAGCTAAAGGTGTATGAAAAAATTGAAAAGGGCTCAAGTGTTTTAACTGATATACTAAGTATCCAACATGATGCAAATGAAAAGTTTGTATTTGGATTCAAAGAAGAAAACAAAGTAAAGGAGTCTGCAAAAAATGAAGAAAACAAGGTTGCACCAACATCTAACATATTCAAACATTGTCCCAAATATTGAAATGTGTTGCTTACTTTGTTTGTGTTATTTTGATACCACTTTGACACTAATATCTCACTTCTTCACAAAGATTGATATACGTGTCCAATTGGTGTGGTTATGTGACTTACATTTATAAATATTGCCCTTTAACATTTAGGCCTTGTTGGTTGTTGAACTTGTCATGGTATGCTTTGATTGGGAGTCACATCTACCCTTTGTTCATATTTACGCCTTTTTCATTTCGAGCTTGACGTAAATATTGACATTGTGTTGATCACCTTTGCATCAAACTATCACTTTGCACACGCATTTTCATATGGTGTATTTCCTTGTTGATTGGCTTTGTGTTTCACACTTGCATGATTGTTCCTTATGATCATTAATTTGGAAAACTTGTTTTCTAGGACAACCCTTTTTGATCTCATCAAGATTACGTCATCACAATGTCTATTCTCCTTATACCTTCTTAAGAAAATCATGCACATATCTCCATACTTACAAAATGTATATTTGGTTTCCATTATGCTACCCGAATCGACATGGAGCCTTCTTCACTTTGAAGAAGTTCCATCACACTATTTAGGTCTAGAAAATTATGCTTAAAATGATGCTAACAATGACTGACTATCACATGGTTTCTCACACTTAATACAATACAAAACCTAGGTTTAGGAATTCAAATCAAAATATTCCCATTATAACTAACCCTCGTTTGGTTCTTCATGTTAGAGAGCCCATACGAGTAACTCATTCCCCACCTTCATCTCATAGTTGGTGGTATGATTTGGACACTTCTAATCCAAATTATTATTTGAGTTCCCCTAATTCTTCTTCTAATTCTAATCCAAAAATTTCCTCTTCTTTTGAGGATTCTTATCCAAATATTTCCTCTGACTCTTCTGATGATTAAAATCCAAACTACTATTTGGATCCAACTTACTATTCAGATTCATCTAATTCGAATCCTAAGTCATCTAATTTGACTCCTAAGTCATCTAATCTGACTCCTATGTCATGGTCCTCTCTATCTTTGCAAGAACCTCTTCATCATACATTTAATATGACTCCTACATTACAGTCCTCCCTTTCTTTGTAGGAACCCTTTTATTAGTTGCCTCAGTGACGTCTTCTTCCTTTAAAGATACGTGCGAATCCAAATCCCTCCAATCAAACATCTAATATAATTCTTGAATTGTGATCCTCTCTTTCTTTGCAGAAACCTTTTTATTATTCATTTGATGTGATTCTTGAATCACGGTCCACCCCTTCTTTGTAGGACCTTCTTCATCAATCACCCCCAATAAGTCTTCCTTCTTTGAAGATTCATGTGACTCAAATTCCCTCGATTCAAACGTCTGAATTGACCCATGCATCACAATCTATAGACTTTGGACTTAATCCTACTAGTTTACAGATGATATACCATTGTATAGGTAGGTCCACACCACCTTCTTCTACTCCTGAGACATCTATCTACACATCTTCATCCCCCACATCATCTTCTTCTATCAATCATCATCAAACATCTTCGAAGTCTTCCACACCAAGTGAACATATTTCTCCCAATCAGCCCCTGGTGGTCAATCAACAACTCATACCGATTGATCTCTTTCAGAATGAAGAAACAATCAGGGCATTTATAGGGGCATATGAAGATATTCCTTTAGAAAATTATGAAAAAGCATTCTCTTTATACTTTGATGCATCTGCATATTGTGAGGAAAAAGTTGATTCCTTTTATCAAAAAATAGAGGAAGAGCCTCAAATCATGCAACTTGATCCTCCTCTTATTCTTTTATCTTCACATTCTTCATTATGTGATGAAAATCCTTGGTCTTGCATTGATCCATGGCCTATCTTCTCATCACCCATAAACTCTTTGTCTATCATAATTCCTCAATCACAATCTCTTATGGGGTCAACACCAAGTAGCCCTTCATCTTCATCTAGGTGTGGGTCACCTTCTAGTAGCCCTCCCTCTGCTATTTTTGGGACATTTTCATGTAATCCACTATCTTCTATTCTTGGGGCACACCCAACTGGTCCCTTGTCTTCTAGGTATGGATCACCCCTGGGTAGTCCATCATCTTCTATTCTCGGGACACATCCTAGTAGCCCATCATATTACATCTATGGGTCACATCCTAGTAGCCCTTCTTCTTCTATTTGTGGGCCACATCCTAGTAGCCCTTCATCTTCTATCTATGGGTCACATCCTATTAGCCATTATTCTTCTATTCTTGGGCCACATCCTAACTTCTGTTCGTCTTCTATCTATGGCTCACCTCCCAGTAGCCCATTTTCTTCAATCCTTGGAATGTATCCTTTTCATCCATCACATTATTCTTCTACCAAATATTGTGGCAAGCCCACTGCTATTCCTCTCATTAATTCTATACGTCCACGTTATTCTCTCACTTCTTGGGATCAGAAAAGTCATGCATCAACTTATAAGAAACCCAAACATTTTCTTAATCAAGATCAAATCAAAACTGTAAAGAGCTCTATAGCTCCCAACAAGTCAAACGATCTTAAGGTTAAAAATCAAACATAATTTAAGAACACAAATCAACATAACCATATGGTATGGCCCAGAGTGCATAAACCAATGGATAGGGAACTCAAGCTCCCATATATGAAACCCATGTTTAAAAAAAAATCACAGTCATTTCTTGAGTGTGAATTCACCATGATCATCATGTTTCACGTAGAATGTTTCCATTCTTAGAATAGAGTTGCTTCTATCTTTTCATTCTCTTTTAGAAATAGATAAGGGTTAGGGCTAGGAGGAATACCTGTTGAGTGTTGGGAGGGTGTGTGCATACCATAGAGAGAGATCAGATCGATTGCGAAGAACTCCTTTTTGTCTGGGAAGGACTACCTGTGAATAAGAATGCAAGACCACCAGATTATAGTTAGATAATAAATGAGGGAACTGCCTTGGGCCCACGAAATATTAGACTTCCTTTCGAAGGTGGTCAGTTCCCCTTTCAATACGAATTAACACAAATGATAACAAAGAAGTTATTGTGAAATTATGATTTAGTTACCTCATTAAAAAGCAATAGAGGAAAGGCTGGTTTTGGTTTGAGTCACAGTGACCGATGCTGGTCACTGTATAACCAACTGCGGTTATAACACCGTACCAGTTACTGATAACCGATATCAGTAGGGGCAGTGATTTAGGGGCTTTCAATGAAGGTTGGATGTGAGGTAGTTATGGTGTTTATAAGGTTGGTAAATGATCAGGGGTAGGTAATAGGGTGATGGAGAAGACTCAAAGAGTGTGGGAGCTGTTCTTGGGGAAATGCAAGGGTAGAGGAATGAAAGTTAGATGTAGGGTGCTATCGGGTAGTAGATCTAGGAGTGAGCTTATAATTACTATGAATCAGAAGTTCAAGAAATGGTATTTAAAAACGTACAAGACACTACTTACTAGTTCCTGATGAAGGTACAGCTCCAAGGACTATGATGAAAAAGACAAGGCTCAGGTGGGATGATCCGACAATCAAAAGTGATCTTATCTTGTCTCCCAATGCTTGGATGAGTTTCGCTGTGCTCTGGTTACTCAGTTGCAGTCTTGGGCTCGATGTCCTTCTCTACAAAATCTTCTCTTTCCTTCACTTTTCTCTGTCTTGCAAAGTGAATTTTGGATCTTTCAAATGAATTATGATCCCTTGTTTTTGGTTGGGGAAGGTCATTTATAGGGAACCGATGGCAGTTACGTAACTGGCAGCGGTCGAGTAGGAACCGATGTCGGTTAAGTCAAAGTGGGCTATTTTTAGTAAAATAGCCAACTTTCCCTCCTTTTCTCTCGAGGGATTAGTTATGGGCTTGGTCAAGTCATTATTAGGTTGGTTTTGGTGCGGGTGAGGAGTAATTATTCATGGGTGTGGATGTAGACCAAGTTATAGGTCTTAAGTAGGTTAGTTTAGGGTTAGGGCTAGGTGATGATGAGGTGGCGAAATGAGGTGGCAGGTTTGGAGATGTGGATTTATTAATTATAAGGTAATTAATAAATAATTGTGTAAGGTTTAGGTGCTGAGGTTAGGTTGCGAATATGAGATGCGGGGCACAGGGTGTCGTAAGACACAAATTTGGTGTCTATATTAGCCCCTTGTTATGGTGTAGCTTGTCTTGTAAAGCTGCACTGACAATAATAAGAAGTGGTTACTCCTGTTAAGGCTATAGGTAATCCCCTTCAAATCTATCATAGATTGAGGCGACGTGAAATCAGGGATAGGGTTGATAAAGGGTGAATGGTGTTGAGATGATGGTAAGATGGTGGGGTAAGTTCAAGGAAGCAGACACACGTTGAAATGCAATAGTGCGACCAGGGTACATGATTTGAAGATCAAACAAGAAATTCATAGGCAAAGGTCAATAGTTTAGCCAAATAAGGGTGATATAATCCTGGTATCCAAGGTATAGGAAGTAACTCCAGGGGATATAACGGGTAAGGTACAGGAATGTTTAGGCATGTTCGGTAGTACCAAATGGTTGCTTTGGTTGAGATAAACGTCACGGTCTCGGTCTAGGCAAAGTTGGTCGGCTGATCAATTTAAGTATCCTAATCATGCTAAAAACACGAACAGGTGAGCGCGATCGAACAAAAATCTACATGATGGGTGGATAAAATCGTAATTTACGGGTCTTGGTTGAGGTACTTAATTAGTGTGGCCTTGGGTCGGGCCTGGTTGGTTGGTTGCGGCCTTGGGTCAGGCCTGATTGGTTGGTTGCAGCCATGGGTCGGACCTGATTGGTTGGTTGTAGCCGTGGGTCAGGCTTGATTGGTTAGTTGAGGCCTTGGGTCGTGCCGATTAGTTGGTTGCGGCTTTGGGTCGGGCCGATTGGTTGGTTACGGCTTTGGGTTAGGCTGATTGGTTGATTGCGGCCTTGGGTCGTGCCGATTGGATGGTTGCGGCCTTGGGTCGGGCCGATTGAAGTCAAAATAAGGCTAGTCAGCAAAGTCAGGGGTAGGTGATGCGGGAAAAAGTGGAGATCGGTGGATTAGGACGGGAGTTAGGTTAAGGAAGTAGGTAACCAATATTGGTTATGTGTGACCAATATCAGTTACAAGACCGATACTGGTATTCTAGGGCGTGAAATAACCGGTATCGGTTATAGGTCAAAACCTATAAAAAGAAAAATACGGCATGTCATTGTCACTTTGTGAAGTTGAGTGCTTATTTTTGTCTTGTCTGAGGTGTTAATTGATTGTGTTGAGTTTGTGGGCTGAGGTGGCACTAGTCGAGTGGAGGAGTGAGTTATTGGTAGGCCCCAATGATCAGGAGGTAGAGTTTGATTGGTTGAGGACCTTGCTAAGGAGATTTGGAGCCATGGCACAACCTGAAGGAGCAGGAGGTGCTGGAGGAGCTGGACCACCACCACCTATCCCACCACGATGATGTGTAGTCGTACCGGTAGGCTATGAACCCCGACTTATGTGAAGTTAATGACTTTTACTAGGATGTGGGTTTTGAGGTAGGAATCCAAAATTTAATAAAATAATGAATAAATGAAGGTAAATTGTAAAATGGAGTGGGTAGGAATGTTAGGTAGGCAAAAATGGCAGGGTGGGTAAGTTTTTAGGTCTTTCTTGTGGGTAAATGGGTAAAAATAGGTAAAAAGGGATTTTGGGGGCCGTTTTGGGTTCGGCTCCGAAATTTGACAGTGACCGATGTTGGTCACTAGGCAACCGGCATCGGTCATAGAATAGTCTAATTGCTGTGTCTATAGACCGGCCTCGGTCATATGTTGACTGGCGTTGGTACATATAATGTGATTTGGTGACCGATGGTGGTCAAGGGTGACCGGTACCGGTCATCATGGGTAGGAGTCAGGGTTGTGAAATTTGTGGTGTTTGTTTGTTGTAGGCTGTAGGATAGAGTTTTTTGGGGGTGAAGGGGGAGGAGGTAGAGTTGATAGGAAAGGTGATTGGGGTGGGGAGGGAATTGGGTTGTTGGGGGCCGGGTCGGGTAGGATAGATTATGTGTTGTGTATGAAGTAGGAGGTGTTAAATTGGAAGGGGTATGGTTAGATGGCTAGAGTAGACCGGAGTGGTTGGTAGGGTGTGAGATAATTAAAGGGGATATCGTAGATTTATAGGGTAAGATAAGTGGGTGCAGATGTGTGTATAGAGTCAGGTTGTGGTTGGGTGGGTAAGTGGGTATAGATGGTTAAGGTAGTTATTTTTGTAAAGGGTAGGCCTAATGAAGTGGGTTGTTTTTGCAGGCACGCCAGCAGCTGACGATGCGGGATCAGATGCCACCTCTATTGGGGCAGATGCGGCCACATGTGACTGCGGCACAGTGGGCCGTCATACGAGAGGTTGGGCTTGGTAGAGTCTAGAGGTATAGGGCTGTGGATAGGGACCACAACCTGATGGTTGCCCTCATCGAGAGATGGGATACGGCAACCAATGTCTTCCATCTCCCCTCTGGAGAGATGACTATCACATTAGAGGATGTGTATCGCATCCTGAGACTGCCGATCATAGATGAGGTAGTGTTCCAGGTGGATGCGGAGACAACGATGGGCATTATCCTGTAGATATTCGGGGATGCAGCCCCATTGCTTACATATCACAGCGTGAGCATTGGCTACAGTGATATGTATCACGCACACCGACAGGAGACATGGATTGCCATGTTGATGATGAGTGGTATCACCTGCTTCACCCTGCCTGACTCAGAGGGAGGCCACTTCCCACAGGCTTTGATGGGAGTATTGCATGAGATGGTGGAGGCGCATACCTATTATGCCTGGGCACCAGTGTATCTGGTGCAGCTATACAGAGAGCTCTAGGGTTATCGCCGTATGAGGCGATTTGGTATATGTTTGACATTTTTGTTACACTGCTGGGCCTATGAGCATATCATCTGTATACGACCAGTAGGGTTACCCCAGCAGCCACGGGCACAGGTATTTTATAGATATGGATTTCAGAGGTGGTTGGGGGTCGTGGGCTGGCCACGAGCGGTGATTGTAGGGTGAGATGTGGAATACTACCAGCATATGTTAGAGGGCCTGACCAAACTCGATATTATATGGAGGCCCTACAGAGGCCATCATCCTTGAGGAGGAGCCCGGGCGCAACTACACTGGATCCAGTACATCTTTTGGATAGCGGGACGGAGACCCGGGGAGTATGAGCGGATTCCCCTGGAGAGGGTGTGACGACAGATGGGCTTATGACAGGATGAGCCACCTCCCTTCTCACAGTATTGGAGGGAGGATGTAGAGGCACCATTGCCTACACTGTAGCCATTTGACCTAGTCTGGGTAGCAGAGAGACTGACTAATGATACAGTGGATGATGTCGGAGTGACAAGTGCATTTTTGGTGTGGTGGGCAAGGTAGACGGCATCCATGAGAGCACATCCCACACAGCCAGATTTGGCGGCTGTGATAGCAGAGAGGGACCGTCTCTTGGGCCAGGTGCAGCTATTACAAGGGTAGCTTGCTGCTGCATAGGCACAGATTGGGGTGCTACAGGGGCAGTTAGCCCAGGTACAGGTACAGGCAAAGGCATAGCCGCAGGCACTGGCATAGCCACAGGCACCGGCACAGGCACAAGCACCACCTCATGCACAGGCGTAGGTACAGGCACAGGGTGTATCGATAGGTCAGGTTCCACTTCTATTAGGAGCCAGGGGACCAACCCCACCAGCTATGGTGGCATGGGCCCGCTATATGGAGGTGAGACCGGAGGCCCGGTATTATCAAGACGTGTTAGATGGTACCGGAGCTTACTATCAGCCATATGCAGTACACAGAGCCGAGACATCCCAGAGTCACAGGTCACAGGGGGCCACAGCCACATTCGGTGGCTCCGTGACGGGTAAGAGGCGAGAGCCGGCACAGGGGCCAGCAGGGGGATGGGCAGAGGGTGGTGGAGAGAGCTGAGACATCCTAGGAGTGGATGTGGGTTATTTTTATTGGATATAGACACCGGTCTGCGAACCAAGTATATATATAGAGGCCTGCGTGCCCACATAGGATTTATTTATTCATTTTTGTTGTATATACTGGCCTGCAAGTCGAGTACATTTTGTATAGTTGATACCGGCCTGTGAGCCGAGTATATTTTTGACATGAGATACCGGCCTACGAGCCGAGTCGAGATTTTGACAGAGACAACGGCCTGCGTGCTGGCTTTGTATTTTTAGATCACAGAGGCCCCATACAGGGTAGTTTGTATATTTTGACATTGAGTTGATGATGATATATATAGATGAGTTTGATCCACGTGGCGTGTAATTTTTTTTTTGATTTGATGCATATATTAGAATGTCTCATGTGTTTTGTCGATGGTATTGAAATTTAATGTATATAAATGATGTTGATGAAAATTTTATGATATGTATATGTGTTGATGGTATTCTGATGATAAATATTGATAATGATGTCGTTATGTAGGGAAAAGAGGTGGGTGCCACAAAAAATTTGCAAAAAACAAAGAAAAGGCCTAGGTTTAAGAAAAAGGAGACATGTGACCGATATCGGTTATCTAACCGATGTCAGTAGCTATATGACCGATATCAGTTAGGTAACCGATATTGGTTATGCCAAAACGAGTTTTTCTAAAAATAGAAAAGCTTGGGAGGCAACTTAAGTTCATATTTTTAGAGTCATGCAACAAGTTAAATATGAGAATGTGACGTTGTTGACGACTTATACAGGTAATTGCATGGGAGAATTGAGTGATAAGGAGGAAAGAGATGGGTAAAGTGATTATGGGCTGAGATTAAGAAGGCAGAAAGGCAAGTTATATTGAAGAGGGTGGTGAACATGGATGAACAAGGAGAAGCATCCAGCAGGCAGAGACGAGAGGGAAGATAGGTTCCACCTCAAGCTACTGCATCCCAAGAGGTAAAATTTTTGGTTGGAATTCAACTCTTGCATGTTTTATGAATAGGATGAGAGAAGGTAAGTGGGTAGAGATGAAAAATAAAAGGTGATAGGTAAGGGTTTGGGATGGGGTGAGTGTTATGGGGTAGGTAAGTAGGGGTTTCGGGTATGTTTAAAGGTACAGAGAGGGGTAAATGAGTAAATAATTATCATAGGTGTTGTTTTTAAGCAGGCTATACAGAATTGATAGTGACCGATATCGTTTAGAGATAACCAGTATCAGTTAGATAACTGGTATCGGTTATCTATAACCGATATCAATTATTGTATGAAATTCCAGAATGTGATAAAAAACACTTGGGGATTTGATTTATTGAATTGTTGTTTGTTGATTTGATGTATGTAGGCAGAGGCAGGGTTGAGGATTAATGATAGGGTGCTAGCTTTGTTGTCACGAGTCCGAGCGGATGTAACACCAGATGAGTGGGCATTGATAAACTATGTGGGGTTAAGTGGAATCTGCTATTATTCATGAATCACATGCAATCATGCTATGTTGCAGGCGTTGATTGAGAGATGGAATCCATAAAAGAATACCTTCTATCTGCCAACAGGGGAGATGACAGTGACGTTGGAAGATGTGTTTCAAATTTTGAGGCTCCCAATTACAGGAAGACCATTATATCAGGTAGGGCCTAATGCGGTGTGGGGAGTGATAACAGCAGTATTTGGTCTAGCTGCACGAGAACTGACATAGCGAGGTTTGACATTCACTTATGGTATAATGTTTGCAGCACGCCCTGAGGTAACAAGGTTGGTAGTGGTATTAATGATAGCGGTGGGGTATTATGCATTACCAAGGGTGGAAGGGGGAATATTTCCAAAAGCATTGATGTGTATTATTTGGGAAATGATAGAAAGGAGCGTGACTTTCGCATGGGAACCCGCATATCTAGTGGAGCTATACAGGGGTTTATGGGCTTGCAGGTGAAATCACAGGACTACACTGGATTGTGCATACTTATTACATTGTTGGGCCTATGAGCACATTGTTTGTGTGTGACCAATAGGATGACCCATCCAGTCAAGAGAGACAGGAGTGCAGAGGTTGGGATTCAGGTGATGGGTCCAGACAGAGCAAGAGGTGAGATTTGAGGCCGTGACATATGATGTCGAGTATTATAGGAAGATGTCGGAGATGGTGACGATTGAGGATATCCGTTGGAGGCCTTATGGGAACTATATGGTGACGGAGAACATAGCCGGGGATTTGAGGAGTGTAGAGCGATTAAGGTGGATTACGGGACACAGGCCAGGTGAGTACGAGAGGATTCCTCTAGATCACGTGTGGCGAAAATTTGGATTTGTTCAAGATATACCCATGGCTTATAGACCATACATGAGGATTGATGCCGAGGCATCATTCTCACCTCCCCGGCCGACACCTCCAGAAGGACCAGAAGAGATAGCAGCCAATCCCAGGGTAATGGATGCAGGGGCGAGATAGGCTTATAGATTATGGCGGGTAGTAAAGCTGCAAGGTTCACATGAGAGGGCCGATCATCCTGACATAGGTGTGATTACAGCGGAAAGAGATCACCTGCAGGGTTTAGTTCACCAACTTCAAACGCAGGTGAATGAGACAACAAGATTATTAGCGGTTGCACAGTCATGAGTGGAGAGACTAGAGGTGAGATTCCTCCGTACAAGAGGGCATATTCATATGTTACAGGAGAGATTGGTAGATCAGTGGGAGGAACCAAAAGTAGTGGCACCTTTGAGGATGGAGAGGCCAGGTGAGTGGCATCGATGATCATGATCATAACCTGGTTCGGGATGAGGCGCAAGGGTCTAAGTGAATTTCATAGGGGTAGAAGAATAAATAAGGATGCCGACCTGCGCATCAATGATATAGAAAATTTATTTTTTTAACATCTAAATAAAAATAAATATGTATGTTGATTTGAGTTATGATAATAATAAGAATGTTTGTGTTTTGAATATTTGTTTTGAAAAAGGATAAAGATGAGTGTTATCAAATAGAAATACCCAAAAATATTTATATTTACAACACATGATAGGTTATGGTAGGGGATGGTCGAGCTAACCTTCGGAGACCCCATGTATCCTAAGTGCTACCTACATAGCCCATTTCACAAAGCAAGGAGGGGCCTCAGACCAATGTAGTTCTCCCTTAGGACCAGGAAGAGGTGAATTCAGACAATTTGGTTGTGGTTAGGTAATTTGTTGGTTGGTAAAAATATTGATATTGGTAGGGTAATGTTGTTGGTGTTGGTAAGGTATTGGTTGTATTGGTGTAGGTATAGGTGAAGATAAGATTATCTTACCCAAGCATAGGAAACCATGTCCTGATTAAGGTCAACACATAATCCTAGATTCAGGTAAAAGAGGCAAAAGTGTCCCATAGTTGGAAAGAGCTAAACAAAACACGTATTATCGTAGGATGAGCTTGATTCCCTAGATACCTTGCATAGGCGAGAAGTTGATAGGTGAAAAGAGTTGTATAATCACAACATATCGGATATACGTCACGTCCCTTGAGTTTTGTTGTTTTGAAGAATGGTGAGATGAGGTGGATGGTATAGATGGGGTACAGAGAATTTGTTACAAGGTGATTATGTTGACGAAAGAGAACCAAACCTGAATAGACAAGTCCATGACTCAAAATTTCTTTTGAATACTGATTTTATTTTTTTCTAAATATAGACTGATCGATGCGGGAAGTCTATATGGGATATGCATTTTGTTGTTCTTGAACTCTTCACGAAGCTGATCAATGCGAGAAGCTTCTGATGGAGGCTGACTTTGTATAGCTGTCCTTCAAGGGAGCAGTTTATTTATAGTAGCAGATGTGGCTTTGCACATAGTTGTCTTTCGAGGGAGCAGTCTATGTATAACTTTGAGGTCTAGATGTCCATTTGGCATGAAGCATCTAGTTTTGTAGGAAGTTTGACTCAAGAATATCCCATAATTGTATAATTGAGAACGTGTTATTTTGATACTTTTAAGTCATGGACCAGACTAAAAAGGGGAAGGCATCTTTAAGAGGAGATGATGACCAAACCATGTGAGCGTGATTCTATTTTGAGATGTATGAAACAAGGTGTATGAGGTGGTAAATGAGCTCAAGGGATGAGTGCAAGGTAGATAAGAAGTGATATAATACTAAAGGTTCAGGATCAGGTTTACCATTGAGTGAAGCTAAACGGTAAGTGCCTGATCCATAAGTGTGAGTGATAATGTAAGGTCCAATCCAATTTGGAGAAAATTTTCCACGCTTGCTCTTTTCTAGTTTGGTTACATGTTGATTCTCTTTGAGGACAAGATCACCAATCTTAAAGGTACGCTCATGAATTCACTTATCATAAACATGCTTGATGCGCTTTTGATAGATTTGAAGGTGGTCAAGAGCTATAAGACGACGCTCATCAAGAAGCTCCAATTGGGCTAACCGCTCTTGGCGGAAATCATCATTGGTGAGAATATCCTGGAGAGATATTCTTAGGGAGGGTATTTGTATTTTGAGAGGAAAGATAGCCTTAGTACCATATACCAAAGAAAATGGTGTGGCATTAGTGGAGGTATGAATACTGGTACGATAAGCCCAAAGGGTAAAGGGGATGTGATCAAGCCAATTTTTCCCAGAATCGTTAACAACTTTCATGAGAATTTTGGTCAGGGTTTTGTTAGAAGATTCGGCTTGACCATTCGCTTGTGGATAGTAAGGTGATGAGAAGCTACGTTTGATACCAAAGTTGTCACAAAGGTCTTGTAACAACTTATTTTTGAAATATTTTCCATTATCTGTTATCAGGTGATGAGGAACACCAAAACGAAAGATAATGTGATGGTTAATGAAATCTACATTTTTTTCTTTTTTGGTTGAATTGAGTGGAATGGCATCCACCCCTTTACTGTAATATTCAGTTGTTGTGATTATCCAATGGTGACGTTGCAAATAGGGTGGGTGAATCTCACCAATAAGGTCTAAACCCCATTGTGAGAAAGGCCAAAGATCTCATGCAACCTGTAGCGGATGGCTAGGAGTATGTTAAAGGTTGGCATGTTGTTGACACATAACACAACGTTTAACATATTCGTAGCAGTCATTATTAAGAGTAGGCCAATAATAGCCTAGGAGAAGGATCCGTTTGGCCACGGCAAGGCCACTAAAATGTCCACCACAAATTCCATCATGGGCTTGTTGGATGGTCTAGGTGACCTCTGCACCAGTTAGACATCGAAGGAGGATGCCATCAAAGCCACGTTTATAGAGGAGTCCCCCCATGATGACATAACGAGAAACACTTTTAAGAAAAGCACGTTTTCCATTACTAGTAAGGTCAGGTGGGAGAACAGAGGTTGTAAGGTAGTCATGAAATTGGTGGTACCAGGTATCCTATGAATTAACAGATACATTATTTACCATACAAACATCCGGGACTGAGTAAGTTGGGGCAAAGAGTTTTTGGACCAAGACAAATATGTCAGATTCAATTGGTGAGGCAAGAATTTGCGAGGCCAAGCAAGCCATAGTATCCACAAATTTATTAGTTGAGCGGGGAATGGTTTGGATAGAATAATGAGTAAATAAGGTCAAAAGTGAGTCCACGTAATGTTTGTACTTTTGAAGTTCCTCATTTTTACATTGGTAGATGCCCATAACTTGATTGACTACCAGTTGAGAGTCGCCGAAAATGTTAATAGACTTTACACCTAAGTGTAACACAACCTGGAGATCTAAAACAAGGGCATCATATTCCGTTGTATTATTAGTGCAGTGGAAATCGAGCCGGAATGAAAGAGGCATAGGTTCAACATCAAGAGGAATGAGAACAACACCGGCCCCTCTGCCGCACTGGCATTTGGATCCATCAAAGAAGAGGGTCATTGGATACAACTCCTCATTGAGTGAAAGAGTTGCGATGAGTTAGGGAAAGTAAAATTGGTAAATTGTTCCCCAGGTAAAGGGTCTTCCGTGAGTTGGTCTACGATAGTTTGTCCTTTGACTGATTTCTGGTGTACAAACTCAAGGTCGAGATCGGTGAGGAGCATAAGCCATCAAGCGATACGTTGGTTTAGATGAGGTTTGGTGTACATATAATGGATGGGGTCCGCGTTGGCGATGAATTTTTTTTTGTGATTCAGAAGGTAATGTCGGAGTTTGGTTGCCACGAATGATAGGGCTAGGCACAACTTTTCCACATGTGTATACCTAGTCTCGTAATCCACAAGAGTATGACTTATGTAATAAATGGATTGTTCTCGATGCTCAGAGTCACGATGTGCGAGCATGACTCCTACAGCATGGTCGGTGGTAGAAAGGTAAAGGTAAAAAGGGTGATCATCCTGAGGTGGGATAAGCATGGGTGGCTGCAAGAGATAGGCTTAAAGAGACTCAAAGGCTTGGTGGCACTCTTTGCTCCATTGAAAGACAATGTCCTTTTTAAGGAGATGATGAAAAGGTTGACATCGATCTGAGAGTTGTGAAATGAAATTCCGGATAGATTGGATTTTTCCCTACAAACTACGCAATTGTTTGAGGTTAGTGGGTGGACGCATTTATAGGATAGCTTTGACTTTAGCTGGATCGACCTCGATGCCACACAAAGAGATAGTAAAACAAAGGATTTTTCTTGAAAGGACACCAAAGAAACATTTCTTTGGTTGAAGATGAACACAATATTGTAACAGGTGATCGAAAATAATGGTTAAAACATCGAGATGTTCACTGCAATGTTTAGATTTGCCAAGAAGATCATCGACATAATCCTCAAGGATAGTGTGCATAATGTCATGAAAAATGTAAGTCATAGCCCACTGATAGGTTACACTAGCATTCTTAAGGCCAAATGACATGACACGATAGCAGAAGGTTCCCCAAGGAGTTATGAAGGCGGTTTTATGTTGATCGGCCGGGGCTACCAAAATTTGATTGTATCCCAAGAAGCCATCCATGAGAGAAAGCATCTCATGGCCCGCAGTGAGATCAACAAGTTGATCAATACTAGGTAGGGAGAAGTCATCCTTTGGGAAATCGAGGTTAAGGTCCTGGAAATCTGTACATATCCGAAGTCCCCCCGTTGCTTTAGTTACAGGTACGATGTTATAAATCCATTGAGGATAGTCAATAGGTAAGATGAAGGAAACAAAAAGGAGTCGTTGAAGCTCTTCTTTGACCAAGAGGGCAATGCATGGATGCATTTTTCTCAGTTTCTGTTTAACTGGTTTAGAGTCAGGTTTCAGAGTAATGTTATGGACAGCAATGTCAGGATCAATTCCTAGCATGTCAGCGTAGGACCAAGTGAAAGCTTGGTTGTGGGCATGGAGGAAGGTAGTGAAGGCAGTTTGTTCTAATGCGTTAAGAGATTGTTCGATCTTCACAATGTGAGGATCATCCTCTGTGTGGATGTTGATTTCTATAGTCGACTCATTCAACATGGTTTGAGTTTCAGATGGTAAGGTGTGTTGAATATAAGAGTCGTTCACACCAAGATAAGTGAGGATGGAGTCAACATCCTGGCACTCAACAACATTAATTGAAGGTGAGTCTTCTTCAATCATGTCTGGATATAGAAGGGGAAAAGAAGATGGGTCTTCATTATCGTGTTGATAAGTGAGAGGACCCAAGAAGATAGTGTTTATGAAAAAAAAACAGTTAGGAGGGATAGATTCTGGGTCTATCGACTCTATGGGTGACGATGGCAAAATGGGTGACGATGGTTCAGAAAGGGTGACTTCGTCATCTTCCTAGATACAACAGATATGCGGTTTCTTTGGTGTAGGTGGTTTAAAGAATCCAAGACCATGACATGATCATTGTGTTTGTGTGTAGTCACAGGAATGATCGTATGTCGGCCTTGTTCATAAAGACCAAAACCGAAGCCCTTCCAAGCACAGTGTGTCAGGAAGGTGAGGGCGAAACGATGATTAGTTAGTTATTGAAAATCAGATTGGAAGGGAACCACACCAAGGGGAGGTTCAGGGGTGATAGAGGATGCGTCGACACCCCCATACATTAGGTTGGTGCGGCAATTAGGTGGTCCGTAGGAGATTACTTCCCCCACATGGTGGTCGTAGGTAGGATGCGCATGTAACTGTCTGTACTCCTATGGGGTATGGAAAGTGTTAACGTTATATAGGCGATACTCCCCCAGTGTAAGGCATTGAAAAACATCTACCAAGGGATCTAAGGTTGGGATGTTATCTGCTAGGAAGGAAGTGGTATTTGCGTGGTGGCGGTTTCATTGGTTAAAGGTGTAAGTGTGGCTAAGGTGGATGGTTAAGGTGTGGTCGAAGTAGATGGTTGGGTTATAATGAATGGGGTGTCTTGACTAGTACAAGTACATCATTAGGGCGATATAAAATATTACAGGTTTTTGAAGGGGGGAGCATCAAGCTTTTATGGTGTAAGACTTCCCCTCATACTCAAATTTTATGCATCTATGTAAGGTGGAGGGAACACATCCCATAGCCTAGAATCCAAGGGCGGCCTAACAACATGTTGTAATTGGAATTATCCCTCAAGGACATAGAAGAGTTCAGGTAAGGTATGTGGCCCCTACACGAATGTTAAGGATCACGGTGCCTAAAGTAGAAGTAATAACATCATTAAATGAATGCAACATGGTGGGGTTGGCACACATGCAGCTAGAAGGGATATTCATTTGTTGGAAGGCTTTGGAAGAGATGATGTTTAGGCTAGCGCCCCCGTCAATCATAACACGATGTACTCAGATGTCCCAGACGTAAGCCGACGATGAAAAGAGCGGGGTCAGGATCTTCTGCACTAAAGTCAACAATTTCATCTTCAGAGAAACTGACAGCAGCGGCTTGCTGTACAGGGATAGAAATGGTTGGGGAGGTAGGTTGTTTGGTGAGAGAAGCAACGTGATTGGGTGTTAAAATGGAGGCAATGGGAAAAGTTTCATTAGGTAGGACCTCTATCCCTTGAAGGATCTCAATGAGAGCTTGTCAATGAGATTCAGAGGTTTGAATGAGATCATATAGTGTCATTTTTATAGGTGATTGGTGAAGTTGTTTGATCATGGTATGATGGACAACTCCATTAGAGATGGGGTAGGCAGGTCCATGAATAACCACTTTAGGTGGTGGTGCGATTGGGATGGAAGACGGAGAAAGGGATGCTATAGGTGCACTTTATTTGGTTGTCCCGCTTGTTTTTCTGACCTCGTAGTAGCAATGCTAATCATGTTGATCTGGTGAACACGAGAGGAGGAAAATGGTAGGGATAATTCATTGTCTTCAAGAGGTGGGGTTGCAATAATGATAGATCTTGGTGAGGTGGGGACAGGTGGTATAAGAGAGGGGATTGAAGTTAAAGGTTTCTCCCTTCGTAAGTTATCTTTCTTAACGTTTCTATCCGAGAGAGGTGACTGAAAAAGGATGGATTTCAAAGCTTTCCATCCCTCTACATCATGTCCTGGTGTGTGGTGGTAAGCACCAGATTTTATACTCATCATAACCTATAGGTTGAGGTTTAGATGGATCATAGGGTCTAAGTGGGGGTAGGTAAATGGTCTGTATTCTCCACCAACATATCAAGGATCTTGGCGTAATATCCTTTGAGTGGGTCAAAGTCAGAGGAAGATGAGGCTATTGATTGGGTGGGTTTTGGTAATGGTTGGGTATGGTTGGTTCATACAGGTGGTGGTTTAGACAAGGGGTTTTGATAATTGGATTTAACTAAACGTGGATTCTTCAGCGCAGAATTCATGTTTAGCTGGTTAGATGAGGAGGCCATAGATGATGTGGTGGCAGGAAACAACCACAGAGAAAGAAGAGTGACAAAAAACAAATCCTTTGATGATGGAGTTTTTTTAGGGTTGATAGGTGGATAGGATACTTGGGATGACTGTGTTGATACACCCATGGATCTCTATATGGGTGCAGAAGGTGCCGGTCATTTTAAAGAAAACAGAGGAGGTATGATGTATTGAGGCAAGGTTGGAGGGGTGGTGAGGTCCCAATATAGAAGGTAGGTGTGAACGGTGAGGGTTTTAGTTGTGACAGAGGCATAGATTAGGACTTGAGGGGATTGGGTTTGTCTCCAAGGTGGATGGACGGCTTTATTTTTGGATAAATCTAACCGTTGAGGTGGGTGTGTTAGGCTAGGTATTGGTGAAGTTCCAAGCGTAGGGGAAGGTTTGGTTAGGTTAATAGAGGTGGATGAGGTATTCGGTAGAGATGAGAGGGGTGAAGATGAGGACATAGGCATTTTGAGATTTTGTAAACACCTCAGGTATATGGTAGAGGTGTCTGGATCGGTCATCTACATTTGAGTAGAGCATGGTGTACTCAAAGGATCCCATAGGACTCACCTATCTTCTGAGGGATGACATTCTTCACGTGTGAAGAATAAATTTTGTATGAAAGAGAGGTGGGTTGTGATTTTGGTCCACTGTGAGTGTGATACAGGGGGTAAATGAGGCACTATATCAATGGGTGTTAAGAGGTCAATCGGTTGCTGAAAAGATTTAGGCGATGAGGAACTAATAGGTAGGAGAGCATGTTTGAGGGGATCCGTCATGATTAAGGAGTTTGGTGATGTTATTTCAAGAGGTTTCTCTTCTAAGGATGACAGAAAAAGTGGTGAGCCTTTTTCTTTTACAGCAAGAGTGACGGAAGGTGATGTTTGGGAAATAGATAACTTAGATAACATCCACTCACAATCTTGCAGGGATGTGCTGTAAGAAGACTCATTCATGAGAAGAGAACTCTAGGTGGTTAATTCCTTTATGGGTAAAGGAATGGCAAGGTTATCATCTTGTCTTGATGGTGGTGAAGTGGGTGTGGATCCCTGCGTTAGTGAGAGGCTTGATTCAAAATTTCCTCGATAGAATCTTTTGGTTGGGAGTCGAAAATTGCATGGATTTCATGAACACTCTCGTCGGCTAAGATATATTGGTTTATGTTACTGTTACATGAGTGGTTTGGGAATGGTTTATTGAAGATTTTTAAATTTCGGTTAGCAGGGGCATTAGGATTATCGAGGGTTATATCCCCTGCATCAACCATTTCCTGCACTATGTTTTTCAACATCTTGCAGTTTTCGTGACTGTGTCCCTTCACACGGTGGAAGTTACAGAAGTCATTTTCTTTGTACCAAGAAGGTATAGCACGGGTGGAATCAAACCTAGAGTGAGGTTTAACAGGAGGCAAGGTGATAGCTCCTGCTTTGAGCAATTTTTCCAAGATCACACCATAATTTTTTCCCAAGGGAGTGTAATTGATGGGCTCGGCTTTATACTTATAGGTGGTTTTTGGCAGGGTACTAGACGGTGCTTGGGATTTGACCGTCACCATGTGTACAACTCCTTTTGATTTCGAGAGCAGTCAATGCGTGAGAATTGGTGGTGTTGGGTTTTTTGGTGGAGTCTTGGGTTCAGAAATTAGGTTTTTTGTTGCACAACCTCAATTTTTCCTCCTCTAAGGCTCAAATCTCTAGTTTCCGAGCCATAGTAAAGGCCTCATCAAAGGTGCAGAAATTTTGAATTTAGAGGGTGGGAGAAATGTGCTTAGCGCAGGCCCGCGTAAAGATTTCGATGAGTTCGGCCTGAGGTAAGGAATAAGTGAGTTGGTTGATGAGGCCCCGCCATCGTCCAACAAAATCTGTGATAGATTCATCTTTAAATTGTCGGATGGCATAGAGGTTGGTGATGGATAATTTCTTGGCAATATTAATGGAGAAATGATCCAAGAAAGATTGGGCTAATTGGTTAAAAGAGAAGATTGAGTGTTGGGTTAAAGCACTGTACCACTCTAAGGTGGGTCCTGATAAGGACATGGGAAAGGTGCGGAGTAGTAAGGCATCGTCATGAGAAATCAGATAACAGGCATGTCTAAATGATCGTAAGTGTTGTTGAGGATCCTCCTTACTATTAAAATGAGTAAATTTCGGTAATTCCCATTGAGGAGGATATGAATGAAGGGGGACAGAAGGATGAATAGGCTCTCGACAAACTTGCTCGTATGTCAAGGTGCTAAGGATTCCTGAAATAGAAGCCTCCAAATTTTGCATCTTGTCCATCATTTGTTTGATTAAATCAGTGGTTGGGTAAGATGATGGTGCGGTTGTTGTAAACGGTGGAGGATTAGGCCAAGAGCCACTAGTAGACAATGGTGGGGTTAAATGTTGATAAGGTATTGATGATGAATATGTTGAGGCGACCGAATAGGGATGTCCTATATAAGATGTTGAAGCCACCGGATAAGTTTGTGGAAATGAAAAGGTGGGTGGAGCTTGAGAAGGAAAGCTCATGTAGATAGGTGGAAGAGAGCAAGTTATGAAAGGGGCAGTCTGCGAGAGAGACGAGGTAGGATCAGTCGGTGGGTAATGATAAGTGGGGGCCCCAGATTAACCAAAGGAAAGCCAATCTATGCCGTATGAACCCCCAAAGCTACTGAGTTGTGAGACGGAGCTAAGGATGAAGAAGGTAAGGCAGAGTTATTAGGCTGGGTAAGGAGCTAAGTGAGTAGATATACTAATGGGCATACCAACGAGAAGCTGACCATCGGGTGTATGGTCAGGGGTATGAGACAAATAATACTGTACGGCACTAGGATTAGCATCCAAAAATTTGGCAAATTCCTTATCTCCTACAGGGATCTTGGGAACATCACTGGTGTCCGTAGGATTCCCCATAGGATGTGAAGGGGGTGATTCAGGTAAAGGCACAGAACAAGCATGTGAAACCATGGTTGCGGCTTGTTTCTGAGTGATATCAAACCATGGACAAGAGTACATAGTAGGGATTCAATCTATCAGGAATAGAAATAGTAACAAAATGTTGGAATTGGTAGGTTGCTGGTTTGTCAGGAACTATGAAAGACAGTAACTGATATCGGTCTGATAACCGATGTCAGTCAGACTGTAGCCGGCATCGGTCAGTTAACCGATGTCGGTAGAATAGGACCGGTGTCAGTCACTGTGAAAGCAAAGAGAAGATGTAAGAATCTACTGATTTGGGGGTTAACAATGCTTAGTATACCCACCAAACTGTTCTGAAGTGATCACTGATACAGGGTATGACAGAGAAACAAAACTAAAAAACAAGCAAGATGCACAAGCAAATTAAGAGACTAACCCTAGGATTAGTTTTAATTATTGTGGGCTTACACCTTAGACGCAAGATGATGTCAATCCTAAACAAAAGACCTAAGGGAGATGTCAAGTTTGTTTTGGCTTATAAGGTTACCTCAATCAGGGCGGAGGAATACCATGCGAAAAAAAGGGGGATGTTTGAGTTGTTGTGTTGATTATGATGGGATTTGGTATGTGTTGTGTAGTGAAAGTAAGATTAATTTCTTGTCAATACTGTCGATATCACCCCCACGTGTACGACCTGTTACTTAATCTACGTTCACTAGAATTAAAAATAGCAAGCAAGAATGTGATGCATGTGTTTTAAACCCAAATTAAAAATGATATTCGATGAAGCAAAAGAAGATGACTTTCACTAATGCAAATATGAGGAAGAAAGATAATTTTTTTTACCAAAATGACAAAATAATCTTGTGAATATTTAGAAGAAGAAAATAGCAAGTATGCTCCTTATATGAAAGAAAGAAAGAATGAAAGAAACCTCGAGAAAGGGTCCCACTAGAGCATGCCAAAATGTTTCGCGTAGAATGTTTCCGTTCTTAGAATAGAGTTGCTTCTATATTTTCATTCTCTTGAGAAACAGATAAGGGCTAGGGCTAGGAGGAATACCTGTTGAGTGTTGGGAGGGTGTGCAGCGTACCGTAGAGAGAGATCAGATCAATTATGAAGAACTCTTTTTTGTCTGGGAAGGATTACCTGTGAATAAGAATGCAAGACCACCAGATTATAGTTAGACAATAAATGAGAGAACTGCCTTGGGCCCAGGAAATATTAGACTTCCTTTCGAAGGTGGCCAATTCCCCTTTCAATACGAATTAACACAAATGATAACAAAGAAGTTATTTCAAAATTATGATTTAGTTACCTTGTTAAAAAGCAATAGAGGAAAGGCTGGTTTTGGTTTAAGTCATAGTGACCGATGCTGGTCACTGTATAGCCGACTGCGGTTATAACACCGGTACCGGTTGCTGATAACCGATATCGGTAGGGGCAGTGGCTGTAAGGTGGTTATGGTGTTTATAAGGTTAGTAAATGATCAAGGGTAGGCAATAGGGTGATGGATAAGACTCAGAGAGTGTGGGATTCATTCTTGGGGCAATGCAAGGGTAGAGGAATGAAAGTTATATGTAGGGTGCTATCGGGTAGTAGATCTAGGAGTGAGCTTATAATTACTATGAATCAGAAGTTCAAGAAATGGTATTTAAAAACCTACAAGACACTACTTACTAGTTCCTGATGAAGGTATAACTCTAAGGACTGTGATGACAAAGACAAGGCTCAGGTGGGATGATCTGACAATCAAAAGTGAGCTTATCTTCTCTCCCAATGCTTGGATGAGTGTCGTTGTGCTCTGGTTACTCAGTTGCAGTCTTGGGCTCGATGTCCTTCTCTACAAACTCTTCTCTTTCCTTCACTTGTCTCTGTCCTGCAAAGTGAATTCCAGATCTTTCAAATGAATTCCGATCCCTTGTTTTTGGTTGGGGAAGGTCATTTACAAGGAACCGATGGCAGTTACATAACTGATGACGTTCGAGTAGAAACCGATGTCAGTTAAGTCAAAGTGAGCTATTTTTAGTAAAATAGCCAACTTTCCCTCCTTTTCTCTGGAGGGATTAGTTGTGGGCTTGGTCAAGTCATTATTAGGTTGGTTTTGGTGCGGGTGAGGAGTAATTAGTCATGGGTGTGGATGTAGACCAAGTTATAGGTCTTAATTAGGTTAGTTTAGGGTTAGGGCTAGGTCATGATGAGGTGGTGAAATGAGGTGACAGGTTTGGAGATGTGGATTTATTAATTATAAGGTAATTAATAAATAATTGTGTAAGGTTTAGGTGGTGAGGTTAGGTTGTGAATATGAGATGCGGGGCACAGGGTGTCGTAAGACACAAATTTGGTGTCTATACATCGAGTTCAGATAGAACATGACTCTTGATAAAAAAACACGCTTAGTATCTATCCCTTATCAAGGAAATTGCAAACATTGTTGTTGGATCTTACCACACAAAGTTACTTTTTTGTTCCCACCTTTCCAAAAACTATCTAAAATATAAAATGAAAAACAATGCAAACATACAAAAAACATGAGAAAACACAACAAAAATCAAAGGTACAAAGATCAAACGTTACAATAATAGTATTTGCGTACACATGGATGTTCATTATTCCCTTTCTTTCTCTTCCTCTATAAGTCTTCCTACCATTTTCATCCCTTTGGTGATATTTTGGTTAGCCTATTCGCATGCATTTTGTGACATTTATCTCTATGGTATATGTTTGATCTTGGTCTTTCATCACCTTGGTAAATTAAAGAACGATTGACCTCTTAGAGATCCTATCACATTCAACATGTAATAAAATTGTTGCAAAGAACTTTTAGATATATTTGTTAATCACTAGCCAATATTGTCATCATTGCAATCAATTCCACCTCCTTTCATCAAGCCATCAGTAATTCTTAACCCCTTGTCAAACCAGAGAGCTGAAATAAGTTTTCAGAAAGAAAAAGAATCAAAAACGATCAAAAATCTAAATCTAAAAGCTAAAAGAAAAAAGCAAAAAGTAAATTGATATATTGCTCTCTCTTGGGGTATTTCCAATAATCTCTATCGGGGCTATAAACAGCCTGATTGGACAATAGACCAATGTTGCAATTAGAATCAAATACATCTCCGTCGAGGGATATGGACACCTAGCTGATAAAGTGGAGCAATGATACGGACTCTCCTTCCACCCCTCCATTCACAAAATCACCTTTCAAAATAAATCATTACTACACATTGGCTAGAGTTGTCCTCATTTGTTATCCTATTAAATCTTTCCCTTCAAGAGGTTTTTCATTTCCATGTACACACACTAGATATCTATGGGTAAACATGATCAGTATGTCACCAAATGTATTTTTTCTTTTTGACCTTGTTCATACCCTTGCCTTATGTCCTTCTCTTGTCTCACAATTTTTTCCTTTGGCTAATCGATTTTTCATCATGAGGCTTGTAAGCTACATTCATGATCATTCACATCACTCTTCTACTTAATTCAAAACATCCATGTGTACAAGTATTACCTTTTTTCCAATTTTTACGAACACATTTGTCCCCTTTCATAAAAATAACCTTCTCACTTCCTTTCTATCATGGGATTTTTCTTGGCTAACTTACCCTAGGGGCATCCTTGCTCCTTCCTGAGAACATGTCATTGGTTTAAGTTCATCATCATGATTGAACCTATCCTTATTTACCTTGATTGCTAGCCTCTACGCTACGTGAAGAATTTTTCTTTGAATACTCCCCACCTAATCATTGGGGCATTTTTCATATCTTCACCTTTCTCATGCGCATGCACATGGCATTCTGCCATTGTACATCCCCATCTATCACTAGGGGAATCCACGCTTTTTTTTCTTCATGTACATAGCTTTAGAAAAATTTCAAAATAAAAAACATTCAAATATGTTAGAAAAACCAAAGACATTCAAATATGTTAGAAAAATTAAAAACATTCAAATATGTTAGAAAAATCAGAAAAATAATCAAATATGTTTTAGAAAAATTCTAAAAAATAAAAATCATTTCTTATAAAACTTCGTTCTTTGGTTCTTATTTATTCCTCGTCATCAATGACCTACGCGAATCATCTAGATATACTTCTCATTAACAAAATCTAGTTTGCATGATTATGTCTGTATACTCTGGGACACGATAGGTTACTTGGTATTGTTTCATAGTGCAACAATGCCTTATCATTGGACCCCAAGTGTCCTCCGTTATTCCCCTTGCATGTATCCTTACTTAGTGGCACCACCGTCAACCCTTGTTGTTAATTCAGGTAGGTCAGAACTGAAGCTTGATAACAAAAACATTACATTATGTTTCTCTATTAGGTTAGCTAGTTTAATTTCTCGTATTGCATTGCATTATGTATGTTGCATGAAGTTTGAAATCATTTTACTTTCTCATATTACAACCGCATTATGTATGTTGCATGGAGTTAGGAATATTTTACTTTCTCGTATGACATTGAATTTTGTATGTTGTATGGATTTGGTGTTTTATAGCAATGAGACACTTGTTCGTATATGGGTTTTCATGTCCATACTACACTGTTGTTCATTCTTTTTAGTAAGGACCATGATGATGAAGATCACTTAGCAATATGATGAAAAATAAAGTTGTTTAAAAGGAACTGGATGGATGTTAGCTCATTCCCCCTTCCTCATACTCATTTTTTCTTCTATACCCTCTTTCTTTTCTTCTTCTTCACACTATTTCTTTCTTCTATGCTCTTATCTGTTAATCTTTTTTGATTGTCGATCGAGTTCTTCTCATCACCCCATCGACACTCGAGAGGGCATCCTTCATTCTATTAATTTTTCTTCTATCGCTTCAATTTTTTTTACTTGTTTATGTTTGTCTACTATATTTAAAGTGAGGTTACTTACGCCACCCCCAAAGAGGGGAAAATGTAGACACCTCCTAAAAATATGCTTACACTTAGCATTTCATCCAATTTAGTCAATTAATTGACAACACTTCGTTAATCAAACCCATATCTCTGCCTTTATTCTTAGATTCCCGATTTACGACACCTTCTTAGGTCATATTCCTCCTATATTTAATCTAAATTAGTCTAATAATCCCTTTTATTAGCTAAACATTTGTCCTTCTAACCATTCAGAACTCTCCCTATTTCCCTCTGGATCACTTCTATAATGGCTTCCTAGGCTATCTAATCAGTCACACATGTGATTAATCTAGACCCCTCCCAACTCTCAATGAGCCACTAATCACTTGCTAATCAAGTTTAAACTAGCCTAAACCCTAACTTAACTATCTTAAAGCATGCTTATCTAATCCTAAAGCATGTTTATCCTAATCTAATCTAAAAGTGATTTTTTGGCTTAGCTTTTGTCCCCACAATGCACTTAGGAATTCCTAACTCTTCCAAAACCAAAAACTATAAATACAAGCCTAAGGCTTTCCTTTCAAACACACCTGGTTTACATAAAAAAAATCTGTCTCACATTTGGAGATCTTGGCATTATACTTCATTTGCAATTAGCTAAGATATATAGGCATTTGATCTTGGCCATCCTCTATTGTTGAAGCTCCTCCATCTTACATCCATACCTTCATAGCTAGGTTAGTAGGAGGGTATCTAAACTTGGCCTTGTAGTAATTTTAGAGAGACCTCTTCACCTCCATTGAAGCAAAAAACAAATCTAATTTGATTGCTCATATGTTTTAAATAGGTTCAATTTATGTATTTAAGTAATCATTGAGTAGTTAGAGATAAAATGATAGTGTTTTAGTTTAATTTATTATTTTAGAAGTCATTTTTTTAGCACTCATCTTGATGTTTATGATAGGTTTAGTTAGATCATGGAACTACTTAGCACATTTCTTGTTTATGAACATAACTAATCTTGTCATGCATATAATGCACAAATGTAAGGAATTGAATTTAACGAAAAATTTGCACCAGTTACAAGAATAGATACAATAAGGCTATTTCTAGATTACGCGGCATACAAGAAGATCAGAGTATTCTGGCTGGATGTGAAATCAACCTTTCTAAATGATTTCTTGAATAAAGAGGTATATATTGAACAACCTGATTGATTTTCACTAACTAAAGATAAGGATTATGTGTGTAGGTTGAAGAAAGCTTTGTATGGATTAAAAAAAACTCCCAGAACTTGGTACAATAGATTGGATTCATACCTCATTGAGAAAGGATTCAGAAAAGGTGTTGTGGATATCAGTATCTACATCAAGGAAGAAGGAGAACATCTGCTCATTATCATAGTGTATGTAGATGAAATCATATTTGGTGGAGACCATGATAAGATGACATATGAGTTTACTGACATGACGAAATAAAATTTCGAGATGTCAATGCTTTGAGATATTTCATTATTTTTATTTTACAAATCAGTCAAATAGATCAAGGTATATTCATATCCCAGACTAAGTATATAAAGGAGATAGTGAAAAGATTTAGAATGGAAGAATGTAGACCAATTGGTACACTAATGAAATTTGAATGCAAAATGAGTAGAGATGATGACTAACCAAAGGTAGATAATTGTTTTTATAGATCCATGATAGGCAGTCTACTCTACTCCACCACATCAAGACCAGACATTATGCATGAGGTAGGCCTTGCTGGAAGATTTCAAGAAGATCCAAGGGAATCACATCTCAAGACAGCCAAGAGAATTTTAAGATATCTCATATGGACAATTGAATATGGAATATGGTACCCCAAAATTAGTTATTTCAACATCAAAGCATATACAAATGCAAATTGAGTAAGAAATGTCGATGAGAGGGAGAGTACAAGAGGCCAAGAATTCTTTGTTAGAAATTGTCTAATATCTTGGCTAAGCAAAAAAAATCATCAGTGGCTCTCTCAACATGTGAATAAAATTATATAGCTTCTGAGATGTGTTGCACACAAGTTTTATAGATGAATCAGACATTGGAGGATTATAAGGTAAAATCTAAAAATCCAATCCCTTTGTTGTGTGATAGTACAAGTGTAATAAGTGTCTCTGAGAACCCTATGTTCCACTTAAAAACCAAGCACATTCCAATCATAAATCACTTCTTGAGGGAACAAGTAAATGATAGGAAGTTAAGTTTAGAATATGTGAGCACTAAAGAGGAACTTGCAAATGTAATGACAAAGCTTCTACCAAGAGAAACATTTGAACACCTAAGGAATGAATTGGGAGTCATTAATAGTCCCACAAACAACTAGAGGGCATGCAGACATGGCAAGGGAGCATTCTTAGGTAATATCAACTCTTAAATAGTTCCAAAGTAAAGGGGAGCTAATCTATTAGCTCAAATTTATCAAAATATGCATCAAATCAGGGGAACCATTTTTGTAAACACACTAAGAAAGATGTATGAGAAGCATAAGAATAAGGGGAGATTTTTATGGTAAGAACATGTTATATCTAGCTATATGTGGCCCATTTTTCCCTTTTTCGTTGTTGTCAAAGGGGGAGAGAAGATGACGAAAGCTAGAAACCAATTGAATAAAGTCAAAAGGTTGAGAGAAATTGAATTGTTGCAGTAATATAGATAAAGAAGAGAAAAGAAAATATGAGAAACCAACCTATTACATTCAAACATGGAGAAATGTTGTAATATATAAGCAGAGAGATGATGGAACTAGCCAAGTCATATACATATAGGAGTAAATCTGGATACATAAATAAGTTATGCAAGTATTTTTCCATCAAAAGGTTTATGAAGGTTTGAATGTTGTCATCAATGACAATGAGGGAGATTGTTAGACCTTTATCATGTGTCATATATGTTTTCATTGATGTCAAGTGCGATGAGTTGATGTCAAGATACATTGACGACAAAAGGAGTGAATTGGTAAAATGAGTAAGCTAAAAAGATGAAGGTTGATAGGTAGTGTCAGCTCAAAGAGGCTTTAGGATGACTAAGGATAAGTTCTAAGGGACCTACCTAGTCAATGTTCATGCAAGCCGTAGACATGAGGAAATATCCACCGAAGTCTAGAGATAGCCATTAAAGACTTGGTGTAGACACCGAAGTTTGTAGAATTCTATGGAGCTCTAGAAGAAACTACATAAGGTAATTGAGTGTTGTGGATAAAGGGATGAAGTCACTAAAATAAAATAGATCCAAAGGACAAGCCAGGAAGTGTGAATAGTAAGGCCACTGGTGTGAAGGAAGAGTTGTGGAGGTGAAGGAAAATCTGTAAAAGAAAGGAAGTCTAAAGAAATCCATGGATAAAGAGAAAAGCCACAAGAAAAATAAATAGAGTCACATACAAAGAAAAAAAACATGGAATGGCACTGGATAAGGAGGATGGCCATGAGACATTGTAGAAGCTGCAAGAAGCATAAAAGAGATGTGGATAACTAAAAAGCCACTAAGGAAGGAGAAATGCCTTTGAATAAAGGAAAGTGTCTCGATACAAAGAAGAAAGTCAGAGGAGATAAGGAGAGCTGTGAAATGATAAAATAAGGACTGGACAAGGGTTGAAGGAAATCAAATTAATTCAAACATAAAAAAGTGAGAGTTAGTTCTCCAAAATTTATGGTGATTCAATTTTCAGGTGATTGCGACTAGGTGCATGACTTGAATTCCGCAAAGAATGAAGAAACTACTATTCTAGTTACAAAAATTTAATTTTTATTAACCTTGGGGAAATATATTTGAAATTTTCTATGATAATCCAAGTTTTTAGGTGAAATAAAATATTGGAGAAGGAAACAACTCACTCATCATGTTCACATTGGGAATTCTAAAAAGATGGGAAAATATATTTTTGGAAATAACTAATAAATTTCTCTTACAGATACATTGAAAATGGTGTAATCAAGCTGAAAATAGGACTAAAATCTAGTGTTAGTTACATTCATTTAATGAGCTGGATTTTCAGGTGACCAAACTAGAAGGTGCATGAAATGTAACTCAAAGTAAAGAATTGGGTAGATTGTGAATATAGTTTGAACCTGAAAGTATTTTGTATGTTTCTCAAGTAAGAAAATAGGTATTCGAGTTAAGAAAGATATCCAGAAGAGAGAATACGACGTAATCAAGCTAAGAAAGATCTACAGAAGTAAAGAGAGAAGAAAAAGGAAAACATATCAATGATGCATTGATTTATCAGATGAGAATACCATAAAGGGTGGATAATTGATTGAACACAAGGGATCAAATCATATGAGAATAAGAGATTGAAAATAAAAACACAAACATATACAAAAAGTTGATCATAATCTATTGCAAAAGTAATTTTTGTAACTAAATGATCAAAATGTATATGTAAATTAAATCTAAGTTATAGCTTACCATATTTGGAGGTTATTTCTCCTTATGGGGTTGGTGCCTCACTAAAGAAATATCTTTTGATGTGTAATATTCACTTGAGTGCTTTTTTGTGTGTAATATTAGCAAAGGTGTAAGGGGTTGGTGCTCCTTGTGGGGTTAGTACCTCGATAAACAAATCTTTTAGGATGCATAATATTCTTACAAGACCTTTCTTTTTTTAATATAAGGAACAATTTTTGGTGGGTTTTTCTCCTAAAATGGTTTCCCATGGTAATATCTGTGTTCATTGTTATTATGCATGAGTTATATTTGATTAATTACTCATAGTTCAAAGCCACACATCATTAAAGGGTTTAAAATTGGCATTAAGTGGAAAATTTTAATCTGCACTGATTCACCCCCTCTCTCAGTGCTTGTGATCTCTAACATATAGTGAGAACTCAAATTCATTTTGAATAGGTTTCTCAGAAATTAAATGATGTTATCTTCATGAGAGAGAGTGATAGAATTTAATCTTCTCAAGCAAGAAGATGATGCAATCGAGCTAAGGAAGAGTTATAGAAAGGAAGAAGAGGAAGAGGAGAGTATTTAGATAGAGCAGTGAAGAATCAAATGAGAGGAGAAATAGTGTGGTAGATTGATTTAGAAAGAAGAAATTGAATCAAATAAACAGAAGAGGGTGATAAAAAAGAACACCAACATATAAAAAAGAGTAATCATAATCTATTGTGTAAGCAATTTTTTATCTAGATGATCAAAATTTGTATGTAAAATAAGTCTAAGTTGTATCTTAACATATTTAGGGGGTTATAGCCTCATTATGGGTTGGTTCCTACAAAATATTAGTTGTAGTTGATTAAATTAGGAGTTGGTGCTCCTTGCAAGTTGGTGCTTGCTGAAATTCACTGAGTGTGTGCTCAAAAAATCTTTGATTGGGTGCTTGAAGTTGTGAAGTGGGTACTTCACAGATTGAGTGGGTTCTCAAACAAAACCAGTGTATGCTTTGGAATTGGTGTTCCTAATAAAGCCATGGTTTTAAGTGGGTTTTTCTCCCAAAAGGTTTCCCCACTATAATCTCTATGTTCAGTGTTCTTCTATCTTACATATACTTGTTTGAATGCTTATGATATTTTGATGCACTTATTAAGAATTATGAATATGCATTATTAACATGAAAATATTAATCTCCATTGATTCACCCCCATCTTAGTGCTTGTTAATATCTTACATGGGACCTTGATCTCCTTCAGGATTGAGGTACTTAACACCAATAGATACTCAAAACAACATATATATTATATTGATTCAAATAAGTTCATAACATGCTTCATCATAAGACTGTAAATAACTATCAACTGGTGTATAAAACTATATTGAAAACTACCAATGGATAACTATGAAATAGTTTCAATAAGGTGTCTTATAGACACAATTAGTTACATAACATGCCATAATTATAGGAAACAAATTTAACTAAATAGCAACCTCATTAAATTTCAATGACATCCTATAATATAGCTAAAAATGGGGTTCTTGTTTTTAGGCTACTATGAGAAAATCCTCTAGAATGACATGGTTCCAAAAGACTCAGTCTTCTTAAGTACTACTTCCTCAAAATTGGCAGAGAATGCACTTTATCGACCTGCACACGTCATCACATTACTCAAAAAGGAAGTTAGTGGGAATTCCTATGGTCATTAGTTCACGTGAGACAATAAGAAGAGAAATGCATCAATCTTACTTAGTATAAAACTATCTAGATCATCCCCCATACATTAATTAACACATTTGGGAGAAAATAAATAGCCATGTGGATGATATAATAAGTCAATTTATGCATTCATTAATTAGATTGAGAAAAATCCTCTAACACCAAAAGTAATTTTAGTCAATCTCCATAGCTCACTATATATGGATAAAATAACATTTAAACATCATCCATGGTCGAAATTTACATGAACCAATCAAATTATTTTGTTTAATGGGCCCAATGGCTCATTACCTTCACCAAATAAACTACTATTCCAACAACCTGAATCTTCACATTTGGGTCTCAATCACACATTCAAGATGACACCTCAAATATATGGCATGTGACCACTATATGGAAATTTCCCAAGAACTTTTAGAACACATAATATGCATAGCTATGCCTCTTGAAACATCCACCAGTCTCAAACCACAACATCAATTTTGTCTTCATGAAAACATGTTGTCCAAAAAAATTATTTTCCAAACATCAGATGATAAACACCCTTTTTGATACCTTAAAGACCTATAGAAAACATTCAATAGGTGAAACATTCTAACCCCTATTCAATTTATATATGATATAAATCATTCAACTCATCCATCTCATACCTCAAACAACTCAATACTTTCAGCAAGAACAACCCTGATCCTGAAATGGCAGATTACAAACTTCTTCACAAAATAAACCTGAAAGATTGACATCAAAATGACCTCACCAAGACTTCAATATCATACCTCATTGGAATATATCTATAAATTAAATTTCCATACAATATTTTAACTCTTTCAAACTCCAATTATAAGGACCTTCAAACAGATCTATCTCCGCAAACTGCTTTTTATCTCTACTTGGACTCAAGAACTGAAACTTAGCCCAACTTGCTCCAACAAAGAAAAAATCACTTCCACACTGAACCAAAGCATTTAACATACTTATAAATTATTCCTAATCCCTCAACAACATGCACCAATCATCGAATCAAGTCATATTCATCAACTTTACCTCTAGTCAAGCTACTTGCACCCTGTCTATAATGAGCATATTCCAAACTTTGAGCCTACAAGATATCATAGTCATAACTTTTGCATACCTTGTCAAAATATTAAAGTTTGATATATACCATTGGAAAGGTATCTAGAACTATATTCATAAAAAAAACTTGAATGTAGTCCTAACTCCCCTTTTAGCTCATGAAATGTTAATTTTATATGACATCAACTCTAAACTGCCCCAAAAACCAATCTTCACAAATAGGGAAAAAATTGCACTTTTTCACCTCAAATATTATGACCTAAAAATGTAATGTACATCTAAAAAAAACTCTTGGGATATCATAAATTGCAATTTAGACATTACCTCATTCGGAAAACTTTTCCACAAACTAGTAACTATTCAAAAACATTAGCATTTTTCAGGTGGGACCCACATATCACCACATGCTACTATCATAAATTTATGGAAATATGGAAGAGTTCCAATAAAACATCCAATCATAAATTTTGAACTATAGGAATTAAAACAGAGGCTTAGTATACAATCACTTCTTATGTAAAGTTGTTCCTAGTTGTGGTTTAACTAGGGTTTTAAACCATTTTATCTTCTTAACTGATCGATCATAAAAACTTGATGATAAAACAACCTCATTATTTTGTCAAAAGCTTAATAATTGACCTAATAAGATATTCCAAATATATCATGTCCCAATGCAAATAATACAGTTCACAACAAGCATCTGAAGGTCCACTATTTGCGATAAAAACACACTGCAACTTACCTAGTTTCACCAAAACTTGCATAACTTGAAATTACCATGTTAACAGTTTGACCTAAAAAATTTCATGAAGCATCATGACAACATACTCTACCTGTCCATAATAATCACCACATATCCTCAGATACCTCTCAAACTCTCCATCCACAGTGACTTACCTGTACTAAACTGCTCTGTTTCTCAACTTCTCACTTCCCAAAGACCTCATAGAAGAGCCAAAACACTAAATATAGACCTAAAACTCACCATAAATGCAATACATTCCATCATCATGCTTCTACCATGCACCAAAAATAATGATAAGCTCCATGTCTTATATCTCTACCTCATTCTGCATGCTCCAGAGCTAGAAATAAGTCTGGAGTGACCTGACTCAACATTGAGACATCATGACTTGATCTTGCTGACCATATGCATACCAATAGACACCCATGAAACATCATATGAACCATTTATGACCTCATGAAACACTCCAAAAATATTTGGATACCTCATACTATGACTCAACATACTCAACCATGCACCAGGACTACATAAATCTTCACCAAACCACAAGAACTTCATGTTTGACACTTGAACAATACCATATGGAGACTCACATGAAAAAATGATGCCATTTTAAATCAATGCGGTTGAAATAAATGAAAACACAAACACACAATGGCCAACAGTAATTATTTCTCTAATACCTTTGAGAAATTCTATATAGAGTGTGGAATAGAAAGATAGAAGACAACTCCATATACGTCACAAAAGAATGCAGTTACAGAAAGGATGAACATAATGTTGATGGATAAGTGTAGAAGTATGCTCAATGGTGCCAGTTTGGACAAAAATTTTTGGGCAGAAGAAGTGGTAATTGCATGCTATTTGGTTAATAGATCATCGACATATGCACTTAAAGGGATAAATCCACATGAAGCATGGACTGGTAAGAAACCCTTTGTTAGACATTTACGTGTATTTGGCTGTATTACTTATATGTATATTCCGAAAGAGAAAAGAACCAAATTAGATAATAAATCTGTTAAGTGCATATTTATTGGATACTCTAATGGCATAAAAGGATACAAGCTTTGGAATCTAGGATTACAGAAGGTTATTTTTAGTCGTAATGTATTTTTTTGAGGGCTTAAGGAAGTTCTAGAGCTAGAAGCAAAACCAGAGGAAAATCATGTTAAAATTGAGGAAGATGAATTTGTGTCTGAATTTAATGCGACTACAGAAGATGAACCACAAAGAGAGTTGCAAGGGGAAGATTTAGATGAAGCAGATGAGGAACCAAAAGATTTTGAACAAGAAAGTCCTATCTTAAGAGGATCATATCGGCTGAGAAGGGCACCTGAGAGGTATAGTCCTCCTAATTTCCGTTCTACTTCTGTTTCATTAGTTTTATCTGTTACTGATGATGAACCCAAGAATGTGAAGGAGGATTTTGGATCTAATGAAAACAAGTTTTGGAAAAAGGCTATGGAGGAATAAATGGAGTCCTTATATAAGAATAATATATGTGACTTGGTGAAATTACCTCCTAGAAGAAAACATGTTACTTGTAAATGGGTGCTTAAGAAGAAGTATAATGTAGATGAGAAAATAGAAAATGATAAAGTTCGCCTTATGGCAAAGGTTTTCTCTCAAGTGGAGGGACTCAATTTTGGTGAGATATTTTCTCCTATTGCTAAGTTACTTTCTATTAGATTTCTTTGAGCTATTACTGCTGCTTTCGATCTGGAAATAAAGTAGATGGATGTTAAGACACCATTTTTACATGGTGAGCTTGAGGAGGAAATCTACATGACACAACCAGAAAGATTTAAGATCAAAGGAAAGGAAGATTTGGTATGTAGGCTGGAAAAGTTATTATATGGCTTGAAGCAATCACCAAGAATGTGGAACCAAAAAATTTGACAGGTATGTGTTGAGACTTGGGCTCAAAATAAGTAAAGCTAACCCATGTATTTATTTTAAACATGAAGGTGAATATTATGTTATCATTGTATTGTATGTTGATGACATGTTGTTAATTGGTAACAGTAAGAAATTGACCAGTCATGTTAAATCTCAACTCTCATCTCATTTTGATATGAAGGATCTCGGTGCTGTAAAATTTATTTTGGGCATGGAAATAAAAAGAGATCGTGTAAATAGGAAGCTAGTGTTAAATCAAAGAAAGTATCTTGAGGTGATATTGCAAAGGTTTCAAATGCATGAAAGTAAACCTATTAGTATTCCTTTTCCAGTTGGTCAAAAGTTGTCTTCTGAACAATGTCCTAAAACTGAAGATGAAATAGAGGACATGTCTCAGGTACCATATGCTAGTGCAATTGGTAGTTTGATGTATGCAATGGTTTCTACTAGACCTAATATTACACATGCAGTGAGAGGATTCATTTCAAATCTTGGAAAGGAACATTGGAATGTGGTAAAGAGAATCTTCAGGTACTTGCGTGTGACATCTAATTATGTAATTTATTATTAGGGAAAAGCTGATGAAAGTAAAACATTAGATCTACATGGTTTTGCGGATTTTGATTGGGGTGGAGACTTGGATATGCGTAGGTCTACCAGTGGTTATGTGTTCAAATTGTTTAGTAGAGTGATAAGTTGGATGCGTAAACATCAAGAAAGTGTTGCGATATCCACCACAAAGGCTGAGTACATGACAATTAATCATGCAAGCAAAGAAGTGGTTTGGTTTCAGCGACTGATCTCCATTGTTGGGTTCACTCAAAATTCCGTAAGGATCAATTGTGATAGTCAAAGTGCAATTTGTCTAGAAAAGAATCCTGAGTATCATTCAAGAACGAAATACATTGATGTTCAATACCATTTTGTAAGAGAAATGGTGGAGGAGAAGAAGATACTACTAAGTCAGGTGGACATAAAGGATAATGTTGCTGACTCTTTAACTAAGGTTGTGAGAGCTGAGAATTTTTTTTGGTGCAAAAAATTGATGGGCTTGAATGCCCCGAGCTGCTAATTATATGGTAGTGTAGCCCCCTGTTGAAAAGTATACAACAACTGGGAGAATATTAGAATGTGATGTATATTTTGTATACCCTGTATACCCAGAAGTACTGTACACCTCTTCCACGAGCGTTAGCAGGGGTCTGAGAGTATAGATATGCTATTTTTATCTATATGTATATATGGGTGGTGTCATAATCCATGAATTATGGGGAACTGTTATGGGTGTTTATTAGCCCATGGTTTTGTTACCCATTGTATTGTAAAACCTCTTTGACAATTTCTTACTGTTTTTCTTACAAATAGTTGGAGATGCAGTAGGGTAAAACAAAACTTGGAAGTATATTATTGTATTGTAAACGGTTAAGTTAATATAATAAGAGAGAGAAGTTATTGTGCTGGGTTTTTAGCATAATGGTTTCCTAGGTTAAATCTTGTGTTTTGTCATTTTTTGTCTTTGATTATCTTGAATATTATTTTTAGTATAGCTTCTTGTTTATTAGTTTATCGAATTTATTATTTTCACGTAATGGAGTGCGCAAGTGTGGAGACCACAATCAAGTTTTGTTGATCGCAACAATTTGGCACTGTAAACAAGCACATTGAGCTAAAAAACAAGAGAAGGGGTGAAATCAAGTCATGATGTAAGAAAAATCATCTTAGGTCTTAACAAAAACCACCTTATTGCAAGAATGTGGTAGACACGCTCACTAGTCTGCAAGCAATAATAAGGGTGATTATAATGCAAAAAACATGATCAAGACAAGTCCCGAGGACTATAGGATGCATAAAACGCTCCCAGAAGGCAAAAAATGCTAGAAGGTGTGCTACACACTCTAGGAAATGATCAGTAGAAAAAAATCACCAATAACATTTCAAAAATGCACTTTTGAAATGCCTAGTTAGTCTAGATTTAGAGATAAAAAAGGCAAAAAAGTGATTATAACGTTAAAAACAATAATATTAACTACTAATTAAATTAAAGAAGAACTCTACAAATAATTAGATTCCTAATTAATTTATTAAATCTCCTAAGGGGATTCTATTTACCACCTTATAAAAAAATTAGATCCTAATATGAGATTAAGACCTAACAATAAAACATTGACCCTCTAAATATTAAAAAACATGCTTATTATATCAACCAAATAAATTAAAAAAAGGGCTCGGTTGATGTGCACAACAGAAAGAGTGAGGTGGAGATCCTGAGTTAAATGGATGACTCGATGCTCGAGGAGCGGGAAGGTGGAAGACCCAGTTGGTGTGTTTGGTGGGGGGCTTAAAGCAATGGGAGGGCCGAGAGACATGGTTAAGAGGTTGGCGTGGCTTGAGGAGTATAAGTGTAGAATGAGTCAGGGAGTGGGTGAGGCCAAAGTGAGAGATAGGCTCAACGAATCGGGAGTCAAGGGCCTGGTCAATATCCATGGCATTGGTGAGGAACATGGAGGTTGAGAGCATGCCAAAGATAAACTAGCTTGGTGGGCAGAATGGCGAGACAAGGCTTCAAATAGAGAAGCTTGCTGAGTTAACTTGATGCACAACTCAAAACAAAGCAAGAGTCACTAACAACAACTCAACTTGGCATGGGCACAACACAAAGGTTGAAAATGGTTACCAGCTCGTACGACAGGAAACCAAAGGCAAAGATAAATAAAAAACAAGGCAGTTCACAGGCAGAGAGATTCAACCTAATAGCACAACCAATATAATTGAGCAAACCCTAAATGAATCACGCAAACAAATCTTAGATCGAGAAGAGAGTAATGAAAAAAATAGAACCAAACTTGTCGGGAAAACAAACAACCCATTTAGATTCATGGGGTAAAAATAGCTTTTCCAACATAGCAACTTGACTTACTCAGATTAGCTTAACTCAATGCAAGCACAAAAAATATGACCAATGAAAATGCAAGATAGAGACAATAACCAAAAAACTTGACTCGGCTTAGAGACGCAACCAACTCGACCATTAAAAAAGAATGTAATGCAAACAACCTGAACAAAAAACCCAACTAGCCCTATAACCCAACTTGTCGAGTTGAGCCAGGAGTAGATCAGGGGGGAAGCAAAGAAGGCAAAATACATGGATAACCAAAATGTAAACTAGTAAGGGAGGATAATCAAACATGTCCAAACAAAAAATTTCAAATAAAATTCCAATTTTAATTAAAAATTATTGATAAAACCAGAAATGCAAAACCTACCTCCAGATTTAGCTATTCCCTCCAAACTTAGTTGTAGCTAGCTAGATCTGGATGAGAAACACCTAAAACCTACACATGTACAACCAGAAAACCAACGCAAACACCAAAAACCAATATTTTTAAACTTGTTAACAAGATTCCAAAAATGAACAAAAACATGCGTGATAAGCACAAAAACCAAAAATGAAGCAATCAACAACCTGAATAATTGAGTGCAAGTTTATCGAACAATAGCTCTAATACCATATCAAATTGTTCTACAATGATCAATATGGAACCTCATGCACATCAAAGATGGTTTTGAATGTCATTCCAATGGTGACGTGAACGCTCCATGTAATCAACAAGGAATAAGATCAAAAAGGAAAATCAAGTATGAAAGAAACATGGTCTAACATTCTCATAGATATAAAATAAGAGGTACATATAGGAGTGTTGTGTAACTCCTGTGTATGACACATGAACACAAGAGAGCTTAACTAACCGTAATGACCTATTATCTCACTAAGTGAGATGACTAACCGTATGAGTTGGAAAAGACATAGAGTGATGACGAGACAAGTCATTTACACCAAAAAGGAGATCGTGTGTTAGCTCAAGGTTTTTAATCTATTTCCTTCCAACATGTTTTTAACAAAGTTAATGAGAAAATAAATTAGTTGGTAAAATAAAGAACAATTTTGGATCCCCTCTCTTTTATTATTAGTTCCGACCCAACTAATTGGCGGCAACTCAAATAACTTCTACAGACTCAAGCATTAGCTAGATAATAGGATTGATGGAGAGACGATTAGTCTATGACACATAAGTAAGTAGGGAGTTTTCTTCTACAAGGAATGATATGTGAATTAGAAGGATGTGATGTTTTAATCAAGGAAGGACTAGGATATCCTTTCCCTTTGGTATCATCCTTACAAATATTTAATGTAAAGAAGATAAATGCTCATATGTAATCCTACAATATCTATTTTAACTAAATTGTGCTAGAAAAGCATCTTCAAGGTTAACAAAAGCACCGAAGGAGACACTAAGAAGATGGGTAAACCAATAGAGAGCATCACCTATAAGACTTCAAGAGAAGGCATTTAGGATAAGTCTATCATTTTCATATGAATCCATAAGTGTTTGATAATGCATAAGATGTATATATAGATCCAAAGTGCCATCCAACAATTGGAATGTGGGCATGATGAAATTCCTATATAAATTATCATGAAATATTTTTCATGGGATAAGATTTAAATAAATGGTATTAACACCAATACTGACATAATAGGATTTTATTTTTAAAGTGAATGTATGAATCTTGCACTATAAATCAACAACCATGTGCATGTGAGAAAACACCTCTTGAGGTGATATAACATAGACATCAAGAGGATTATTAAAAGGTTGTAATTTTTCATTAATAGTAGCCATGGGAAAATTGGTTGGTATAGAATACATAGTGGGAAATGTGTCATGTGAAACAAAATTGCGTAAAACTTGAGGCTCTAAGGGCTTAATATCATAAGGGGGTTTTAGAGGTATATTACCATAATTAATAGGAAAATTATTCACACTAGGATATGTATCAATAACACATGTATAAGATGAAACTAAATAAGAAGAAATGTGTATATTTTTTCTAATATTATGCACACTTTCATTTATAATTGGAATGGAAGAAGTAATAATAGAATCATTGCATTTATTTTCAAGAGGAAGAGTAAAAATAAAATGTGTATCAAACATAACATGTATAAGAGGATATTTATTACTCTTAGTCTTTTCAATTGGTCCAAACCTTCGCATTGTTCATTCAAATTTGAAAAATGTGGCTAGAGCATGAGGATATTTTGGAAAGGATAAAGGAATGGTGGCTTTGGGATGGTGAAGGGACAACTCAATTCAAAATTCTATAGAAGTTTAAAAATGTAAAACAACATGTTAGAACCTAGAATAAAGAAGTTTTTGGTAATATTTTTTAGTAGAAAAGAGAAGTAAAACAACATCTTGAAGAGCTTGAGCTGTAATTCTCACTATAAGGTATGAATTATGAAGATCATCAGCTCGAGAAGAAATTACTTTCTGATTTACATAATTTAAACACTAGAGAGGAAACCTTTTGGAGAATGAAATCTAGGGCTATTTGGCTGAAAGTTGGGGATAGAAACACTAAGTTTTTTCATATGACCACCCTTAAACACATATCTTGTAAAAAAATATCTAAGGTTACTAAAGGGAATGGTAGTATTACGAAGGATCAAAATGATATAAAATCTGAAGCCTTAAAATTTTATGAGAATTTTTTAATGGAGAGTAATTCCTGTAATGAAGGAAGCAACTTCTTTTCTTCTTGATTCCATTCCAAGAAACACTATTCCTGAGGAGAGATTCATAAGTCTTACTAAACATATCACCATTGAAGAGTTTTAAAAGGTAGATTTTGCAATAGATGGAGACAAGGCACCGAGACTTGATGGATTTTTGGCTAACTTCTTTAAAAAATGTTGGGACAATTTCTCAAAAGATTTGTTAACAGCTGTAAATAAGTTCTATAGGAATGGAACTTAATCAAAGAGTTGAATACAACTCACATTGTCCTAGCACCAAAGAAAATGGATGTGAAATATTTCAAGGACTTTAGACCCATCACCTTAGTAAATGTGGTTTATAGAATATTTACCAAAATTTTAGCTACTAGATTGCAACCTTTACTTGATGAACTTATTTCTTAACAACAAAGTGGATTCATAAAAGGTAGGATTATTCAAGATGGGGTAATCATGGTTCCTGAAACTATCCATTCAATGGATAAAAGTAGAAAATCAGGGCTGGCAATAAAATTGGACATGCATAAGGATTTTGATAGAGTGTCTTGGAAATTTTTAGATAAGGTTATGACCAAATTTGGTTTCCAGAATAAATTTAGAAAAATCATATAGGCATGCATTTCTTCTTCTAGATTTTCAATGGTCGTTAATGGTGAGCCAATGGGTTATTTTACAAGTAGTAGAGGTATAATACAATGGGATCCTATATCCCCCTTTATTTTTATCATTTTGGCTGACAATCTTAGTAGATCTATAACTAAGGATGTGAATAGTGGCATCCTAAAAGGATTTAAACCTACTTCCACCAATCAAACTACTTCGCATCAACAATAAGTTGATGATACTATTCTACTCCTGATGGCCTCCATTATTGAAACAAAATCTATAAAAACTATCCTTAGATTCTATAATTCAACTTCTGGTCAGAAGGTCAACTTTGAAAAAATCTCGGTGTATTTCTTCAATACTCCTTTTGATAGGAAAAAAATAATTACACTCATTTTGGGGTGTAAAATCAGCTCATTACCAACAACTTATTTAGGGCTACCCTTGAGCACTACTAAAGTTTATAATGTTGTTTGAAATGCCTTTTTAGATAGATTCAAAATAGAATTGGTTGGATGGAAAGGAGTTATTCTCTCTAGTGCTAGAAAATGCTTATTAATCAAAAGCACTCTTTAGAATTTTCCCATGTATATCATGTCAATTCACAACATTCAAGAAAAATTTGTGGTTAGTATTGAGAGATTTCAAAAATATTTTCTATTGCATGGGAAAGAAGAAATATTTAGATACTGTTTAGTAGCATGGGATCAGGTTTGTATTCCAAAAAATATTGGAGGTTTGGGGATAAAGGATATCAGAAAAATGAATGTTTCTCTAATTACCAAACTTGGCTAGAGATTAGTGAAGGAAAAGAAACCTTGGAATGAGCTTATTAAGATAAAATAATTATCTCAAAAAATGAGATTCATACCTTTTTGATCAATAGCCTCTCAATGGCTCCATACTCTGGAACAACTTGCTTTAAATTAGGAATATTCTTGTTAAGGGTTGTAGATGGAAACTTGGTAATGGATATGATATTAATTTTTGGCATGATACTTGGACTAATTTCAGATTGAGTGATACTTTTGGCTCCATAAAAGATAGTCTACTTAAAAATTATGGTAATAATGTCAAAGACTACATTGAGTTGACTGGAAATAAGCGGAATTGGAAGAAACTTGTTGGAGCGAAAATTTGCCCTATGGAAAAATTAGTGAATTCAAGCCAATGCTATGGGAATCTAAGTCCCTCTAATTGAATGGTGTAGCTTCCATAGGTGCATGCATAAAAGATGGGTTTCAATGGTGGCCTTTCAACCAGAGATCCAACAGGGGCACTCCATTGACCCTGTGGAAAAGCTAACAATGTCTTACTAGAGAAGAAACTTTGTCTTGGAAAGGGGAAGGGGAGTGGAAATGGAGGTAGGAGAAAACTAATGTTGTGAGTAGAATATATGATGCACACACACATTAATTAGAAATTCCATTTACATGCATTTATATTTAGAAGAAAAACAAATTTTCAAGAGAAGCTACAAGACCAAATGAATTTCATTGGTCGTAAGGTACCAATCAATCCCTTAATCAAAAAGGTGAAAATTCCTTCTTTTATTATTGAACCTAAAGCAGAATTTGTATAGAGCTTTGAGAATAGAGGAAAATCTAAGGAGAAGGGAAAATAAAAGAAGTATGGCATTTTCTATCTTTTCTAGGTATAGAGCACTCTGGTCTTTTTGAAATCAATCGCCAGCCCCTGGAATGGCTCTGAGGAGCCATTATATCTCATGGAAAAATGATTACAACTTTACAAATAATTTATGCCTCTTCAAATTCCTCCATTATGAACAAAACACTCATGGCGGGTTAACAACCAGATCTTGCAACGTGAACGTTACATTTGGTTTTCCATTTTGAATATAGACCATTTGATTTTCTCTTATAAGTTTAAAATTAGGTCATCCATGTGGTAGGAAGAGATTGGAGTGGGTATGGGATAAAGACCTTTGTATTTTTACAATTTTTTATAGAATTGGCATTTTGGAACAAACTGGCCCACACCCCTGCTTCAAATTTTTAACTTAGGCATATGGCATCTTCTGATTGGAAACTGGGTCATGGCCTTTTTCTCAACATTTTAACATTTTTTGGAAAAAAGGCTCAAAAACTCAAAGTTCTTCACCGTTCCACTCTCCCGCTTTGACTTTTCAATGGTAGGCTTCACCTTTGAATTTTTCCCTGTGGGCTTCAACTTTGAATTTTTCCTTTTTAGCCTGATCGAGGATGCGGGTCACTTTTTAACTTTTCACCTTTTTTACAAAGAGGCTCAAAAAAAAAAATTCTCCGCTGACCCGCTTCCAATTAGGTATGTCCACATACCCGTGGATGATGGGGCCAAATTTTGACTGGGAAGAAAATGCCCATTGCTCCTGACTATGGGAAAAATACAGAAAAGAAGAGAAATTCATCATTTTCAGTCAAATTTTTGAATTTCCTTCATGAGCCAGAGGCATGGAGGAAAAACAATGATTTGATGACCCACGCCATAGAACAAGCAAACAATTTTGATCAAAAAAGGATATTTTAAGGAGAATATTACATGCATAGACCGGGAGATGGAGAATTTCTCAAAATGAGCAAAACAGAGATTTAAACAGCACTCGGGAATGGATTTTGCTATTTTTTCAAACTTTCAACTTGGTTTAAATAATTTAAGAGGGTAAGAGCTCAAAATTTTTAATTTAACTTAGAAAAAAAAGTGATTTTCGGGAGAAAACAGTTGGCTCTAGGTTGGGGACATGACATGAACTGAGCATGACGAAGACATGGTATGAGGATACAGAATCTCAAATTTTTAAACCGTATAATGTTGACAAGTACCTTATCCATTGGGCCTTGCAGACTCATGTAAAATTATAAGAAAGAATTGAAGAAGGAGGAAACATACAAGCCAAACCACATAGAACAAAAACCAAAGAAAACTAAACCAAAACCACACAACAGAAAAGGGAAAAACATACCTACAAAATCACCTATGGTATAAGGCGGGGGATAACCTGATTTTACTGATGATATAGTTTGAAGTATTTCCCACTTTGACGCAATTCCATTGGAATTCCATCCAAGTATGAGAGGAGAAAAACATTCTCACCATAAGCTCCATGAATTTGGAATGGGCCCAGCCACAATGAATCAAACTTTCCATGGCTTCCCTTTGGTTCTCTTCTCTTGTCCTATAGCAGGATAAAATATCCAACTTTGAAATTCCTTTCTTTGGTATTCTTGTCAAAAAAATTCTTCATTTTCAACCGATGCTCCTTAATTCTATCCACCACTTGGCATCTGATTTCTTCGAACTTCTCCAAGAAGAGGATCCTCTTTTCAATGGAGTCTTTGTATTGACCATCTTCTATTTCTTGTAGAAAATTGAGAGCTAGCATCTCAATTGTGAGGGGAATCTCTAATTCAACTCTATACAACATTTGGAAATGTGACATACCTATTGCCTTATTAGGAGTGATCATATCGGCCCACAATGCATCATATAAATTCTTGTACCAGTTACTTTGATTCTCATCTAATAGCTTGTGAGTAATGGTCACAATGTTCTTGTTGCTTGAATAAGCTTGCCCATTTCCCTGTGGGTAGTAGTCAGAAGAGTGAGATAGGGAGATTCCAAAGCCATAACAAAAATCTGTGAGATCCTTGGAAGAGAAATAGGTGGCATTGTCTACAACAATTTTATGTGGTATTCCAAAACGAACAATGATATTCTCCTTGATGAAGTTACAGACTGTTTTAGAGTTGGCTTGCTTGGTTGGGATGGCTTCCACCCATTTAGTGAAGAAATCAGTTGTAGTGAGTACATAAGTATTCCCTACACTAGAATGAGGATTTATAACACCAATAAAATCTAGCACCCATTTCTGAAATGGTTCTTAAATCACCATAGGCCTTAGTGGCAATACATCTAGTTGTGGCTTTCCAAAAAATTGTTGGCATGCTTTGCATTTGAAAACCCAATCCTGAGTGTCTGTAAAGATGGAGGACCAATAATATCTCCCTTTAAGGATATTATTTGTGGTGACCATTGCTGAGAAATTTCTAATACAAGCTTGATCATGATATGCCCTGAGCAACTTTTCTTGTTGCTCCTTATCTACACACATGAGGAAACAACCATCTAGGCCTCTCTTGTAAAGTGCATGATTCTAGATCACAAACTTGGCTTCCTTTAACTTGAGTTTCCTTCTTTGTTTGTAATCAAGATGAGGAGGGCATTCTCCATATGTGAGCTAGTAAGCAATGTCAACATACCACGCATTAGTAGTTGTGACAAAGAGTGCCTATGGATTGTCTCCTGAACAGGTTGACCAAACACCATCTTTTTCTCTCTGCTGAGCCCTGAGAGCTTTATCATCAGCAATCAACTAGCACAAACCATTTCCTCTTACCATATTAGAGGGTCTAATCTCCAAGTCATATTCTTGGGTCTTTGCAATCCAACTTCCTCTCTTAGCCCTAAGATCTTGTTGAGTCAAAATGGACATGATTGCACTTCTAGGGACCATCACCACTATATGGTAATTGTGAATGTAGAATCTAAAAATTTTAACAGCTTTGACCATTACATAGGCATTTTTCTCCTATTGGTTGTACTTTAGCTCATGATTTTTTCAAAGGAAAAATCATGAAAGAAATGGGTGCTTCCAAACCTTCATCATTTTTCTGAACAAGGAAAACAAAGAGTGTATGTTCTGATGCAGAGCAATACATGATGAAATCCTTGTTGAAATATAGAGATACAAGAGTTAGAGCTTTGGCAATGTCTTTCTTGATCTCCTCAAATGTTGCTTTTCATTCCTTATTCCATTTAAAACCTGCTTAAGGCTTCATCATGGAAGTTATATGCTTAGTCAATTCATAAAAATCAAGCACAAAATGATGAAGGAAGTTTACCTTTCCAAAGAATGAATGAAATCAATTCTTATGGGTTGGTAAGGCTAGTGCTTAGATAGATTTGATCCTCTCGGGATCAATGTGTGCTCCATGTTTGTTCACAATGTGTCCCCAAAGCTTACCTTCTGTGACTCCAAAAATGCTCTTCTTTGGATTTAGAGAAATGCCATGTTTCCTGCACCTTACAAGGGCTTGCTCCAAATGACAGATATGATCTCCCCTCCTCTTTGAAAAAACCATGAGATCATCAAGGTTAATGACAATGCAATGTTTCAAATCTTTGAAGGCCAAGTCCATTGCTCTCTAGAAAGTTGTTCTAGCATTGATCAAGCCAAAAGGCATTCTATTTTAGGAAAAAGTGTCCCAAGGTGTTGTGAAGGCTATTTTGTTGCAATCCTCTTCTGCCACCTTGATTTGGTTGTACCCTGAGAATCCATCAAGAAAAGAGAGAATTTCAAATCCAATGACTGCTTGCAAAATATGATCCATGATTGGAAGAGGGTAATTTTCCTTGAGAGATGCTTGATTCAAATTTTGGAAGTCTACACAAATCCTTATTTCCCCATTCTTCTTCTTTATTGGCACAATGTTAGCCACCCATGTTGAATGGTGGGTGGGGAAGATGATTCTAGCATTGAGCATCTTTTTCACCTCTTCTTTGATAACATCGGAAATATTTTGATTATAGGGTCTTTGTTTTTGCTTAAAGGGCTTAGCTCCTTGCTTCAAAGGAATGGAGTGATGCATTTCTTTTGGCTGAAGAGATTTGATTTCATCATAGGAATAGGCTAGGACATATGAGTACTTTTTTAGCAGAGAAAAAAACTCTCTCTTCTCTTATGGTTAGCAGTATTTACCGATGTTAACCATTCTTGGATTCTTTGAAGTGCCAATGTTTTCTTGATCAGAATTAGATGGACACTGAGAAGAATTTTTTTATTTCTCTTGGATGAACCTGTCATGCTTGTTTAAGAGGTCTTCCAAAGAAACTAGACCTTTGGGGATTTTGTTTCCTTTCAGTTTGATTACTCCCTCTTCATAAATTCCCTCAATTCCTTCCTTCTCTTCTTTGGAGACTGATTCAAAGTGTGGGTTTTCACTTCCTTCAAAGAAAAGATTATTGATGTCATCCCTTTGTTCTAAGAAGGATAGGATATGATTCTCATCATTGAATACCTACCAGTGATTTGCATTGTCTGGTATGCTAGGTCTGAACATCATCTCAATGGTCACTTTATCCTTACCCAAAGAAGGATGAGGTGTCACTAAGGAAGTTGAAACCACTAGAGAATCAACATTTTCATTCTTCTCCCTAGGGATAGCTTTAATGCATAATGCATTAAAGGATTCAATGCAATCCCACACTTGGTTTCTTGCACGAGTCTTGGGTTTTACACCTGATATCGCTGGTGGACCTGCTTTACCACAACCTCTACATCAACTTTGCATCTCAACTTCTTGATTCCCATGTCCTCTATTATATTCATGCCTAAGAGTAATTTTTCATAGTCTATTGTATTATTCATATTGTCATATTGCAGCTTGTAGGAAAAAGGATATACCTCATTGGAGGGAGAGTATAATACTATACCAGCTCCTGAACCTACTCTGGAATGACTGCCATCAAACTCCATTGTCTAGATTTAGTATTCTTCTTCCTCCATGAGAAGTGGCAATTCCTCTTCCTTCTGTGATGTAAGGAGGTAATTTCCAAGCCCATAATCTTGAAAAAGGATATCTACTCTTGGATCATCATACTTCCTTACTGTGAACTTAATTTTTCTGACTGGTAGCAGCTTCTTCATTTCTCCTTTCAGTGGGATAGTTGCAAATTACCAAACCATTTTTATTTCTCCACCTAGATATCTACAAATACTTCTACTCAACATCATACAAAAATATGTTGGGATGTTTACCACCAAAATGGTTAGGAGTATCTTCTTGTTAGGGTAATCAACTAGTGCAACCTGAGAATCCTTAATCCTTCCTACTAATGGAACTTGATTGGATTCCATTAAGTAGCATGTGCCATTTACCCGGGTCAAAGTGAGGCTAAGAGCATTTGTAACTTTTGTTGGCATCACATTATATGAGGCTCCATAATCTATAATGAAATTGTTCAGTTGGAAACCTTTGATGAGAAGTGACAGGTAAAAAGGCTCAACTCTATTGATGGTGGAGGCACTAATGGCTAGCATGTTTTTAGAATATGGTGTGGATGGTGTGAGAAGTAAGCCTTTAGAATTATAGATTGGAGATGTAGAGTTGCCACCCAAGACTACCTTGATGAATCTATAAAATTGGGTAGGATGTGTTTTTAAGTATTCAATTTAAGAGAGCTGGACTTTGGTTTTGATAGCATGCTCTACAAAGTCAAATGGAGGTATGGTAGATGAGGAATTAAATGGCGGATGCGTCATTACTTTTGGTGTCGGGTTATCCTTTTAAAATGTAGCAATTGTATTGGAAGGAGATGGGAGTGTAGCCTTTGATTGAAATTTAGATGTTCTTGCAGAACCAACATTTAGAAGAGAATTGCTCTTAACAACTTTTGAGTTGGGAGAAGAATTAGATAACTTACTTGGCACAACAGTGTGATCCTTGAAAACTAGTGAATTTGATTTCTCTCTAGCTGATTCCATGGAAGGTGGTAATGTTGATCCCGTGCTGATGATCTTGTTTAGTGGAGGATTTGAAGAGCTATCTTATTTTTTCTTACCACTCTCAATTGTAACTACTGAGGCTGAAACACCATTCTTGGATTGTGCACGAGTGGAAACAACACATGAAAAACTTGGAGCTTCTTCATCACCTTCCTCCACATCATCAATGTATTCAATTAGGCCATTGTGCATGCCAACCTCTTTAATTTCAAGATAGTTTTCATATTCATCCATTCTTTCTTCTTCAGTTTCCTCAATGTCTGATTCTTCTTTTTATTCCCTAGCGTCACAGATGGCATTGACTAGTGGTGCTTATGAGAAATCCTACGAGGAGGTGGAGAAATTATTGGTCTATCAAGAGGATTTTGTCTCCTTGGAGAATTCCTCATTGTGATTTGTGACAGCTACTTCTTCAAAGCAACTAGGTCATTTTCCATTTTTTGGAACATTGGATCAGTGGTGAGTGAATTTGAAATCTGACCTTTTTGCTTCCCATTTGATCCTTTCACTTTGCCAGAAAGAATTAGATCATCATCAGTTTCAATTGTAAAGTCTTGAAATTCCCTCAATGTTCTTGGTTGGGCTCTTTTGAGGAAGAAACCAACTTTTGATGGCAAAGCAATGATGAAGAACATTTTCAAGTTATTTTCAGGTAGTACCACATCTTTTGGGATCCTTCTTGTCAACCTATAATACCTTACTACAAAATCTCTCATTGATTTGGAGGTCTCCTTCTTCACCTGAACCAATTGGACCAGCAGATCCTGAAAATCTTTTGTGCTCTCGAACCTATGTTCAAATGCACTTCTTATATCTTCCCAGCATGTGAAAGATCTTGGGGGTAACATGTAGAACTATTCAGCAGCTTTTTCTTGGATTGACTCCACAAATATCCTAACTGAAACATCTTCATTTTCAACTCCCAACACTCCACAACTAATGATGAATGTTGCTACATGTTCTTCGGGGAGTTGATAACCATCCCCTCTGAATTTTGGGAATTTTTTCCTCAGGCCTCTTGGTAGCTCATGCAGTGGTTGAGAAAGAGCCGGTGCACATGTGTTTCCTCATCATGGTACATTAGGCCTATGGACTTCACGATCCCATTCACTCTCATGATCTCGATCCCCCATTCTATGCATGTTTCTATCTTCCAGCATTTTTAAGGCCGCGGCTTCTACTGCTGCTCTTTTGTCTCCCTTGGTTTAAAGTCTCTTGATTTCTTTGAGTTAAGCTATTATTTATTTGTCGGGTCTTGCTTCTCTTTCTCTAGATTTTTCTTCAACCTTCACATTAGTGAAGTGTACAAGGTTCTCATTTATGTATGAAAATTCATCGTCTAAAGGATTGGCAACACTTAGGTTCCCAACGTGACCGGTTGCTTGAAAAGGAAGTCTCTAGATTCCGAGTAGCTCTTGTCTCCTTTGAAGTTCCTAAAAAATGGGATCAATTTTTCCTCCTTGTCTCTATTACCAGGTGAATCTTATATCTGTTAGCTTGAAAATCTATGGTCTTATTTGGGGTGCTAGAATTTGTCTCTACCTTTCCAATTCGACATCATGTTCCTCTTCCAGGTTCAAAATCCTTATGGAAATGAATTAATGATTGAAACTTTGTCTATTATGCCAAATGGCTTCTCTTAGATCAGAGGTAATGTCTTCTTGGATGTGAAAGAGTAAATCAGGTATCTCAACAGGAGGATTTCTGAGAATAGCCATGATTTACATCCATGTAGTTTGTTTGATTATTTCAATCTCCAAAAATTTTCTTCTTGAATCTTTTTTTTTGTATTTTATGACCCTAAGGTTGTTTTTAGGTGCAGATGCTACAAAATCTGCCCCATGGTGGGCACCAAAAACTGTTGGAGATAAAAAATTTCTTGTGGACAAATTGGTGGGTTTCAAGTCAATGCTATGGGAATCTAAGTCCCTCTACTTGAATGGTGCAACTTCCTTAGGTACATGCATAAAATATGGGTTTCAATGGTGGCCTTTCGACCAAAGATCAAACAGGTGCACTCCACTGACTCTATGGCAAAGCTAGCAATGTATCTCTAGAGAAGAAACTTTGTTTTTTTTTTCTTCTAACTATAAATGATTGTAAATGGAATTTCTAATTAATATGTGTGGGCATCTGATATTCTACTCACAACATTAGTATTCTCCTACCTCCATTACCACTCCCCTTCCCCTTTCCAAGACAAAGTTTCTTCTCTAGCAAGACATTGCTAGCTTTGCCACAGGGTCAGTGGAGTGCCCCTATTGGATCTTTGGTCAAAAGGCCACCATTGAAACCAATCTTTTATGTATGCATCTATGGAAGAAAGAGGAATTGGAATAAAATTGTTGGATAGAAAATTTACCTTGTGGAAAAATTGGTGGGTTTCAATCCAACGCTATGGGAATCTAAGCCCCTCTAATTGAACGGTGTAGCTTTCGTAGGTCCATGCATAAAAGATGGGTTTCAATGGTGGCCTTTTGACTAGAGATCCAATAGGGGTACTCCACTGATGCTATGGAAAAGATAGCAATGTCTCATTATAGAAGAAACTTTTTCTTGAAAAGGGGAAGGGGAGTGGAAATGGAGGTGGGAGAAAAGTAATGTTGTGAGTAGAATATATATCATATGCATTTATAGTTAGAAGAAAAAAAAATCTACAAGAGAAGCTACAAGACCAAATGAAATTCATTGGTCGCAAGGTACCAATAAATCCCTCGATCAAAAAGGTGAAAATTCCTTCTTTTATTATTGAAGCTAAAGCAGAATTTATACAGAGCTTTGAGAATAGACGAAAATATAAGGATAAGGTAAAATAGAAAAAGTATGGCATTTTCTTTCTTTTCCAGGTATAAAGCACTCTGGTCTTTTTGAAATCAATTTCCTACCCCTAGAATGGCTCTGACGAGCCATTATATCTCATGCCAAAATGGTTACAACTTTACAAATAATTTACTCCTCTTAAAATTCCTCCATTGCGAAGAAAACGCTCATGGTGGGTTAAGACCTAGATCTTGCAACATGAACGCTACATTTGGTTTGCAAGTTTGAATACAGACTATTTGATTTTCTATTATAACTTTGAAATCAGGTCGTCCATGTGGTAGGAAGATATTGGAGTGGGTATGGGGGAAATCCCTTTGCGTTTTGTGCTTTTTTAGAGAATTGGTAATTTGGAACAAATTGGCCCGCACCCCTGCTTCAACTTTTTAACTTAGGCACGTGGCATCTTCTGATTGGAAATGGGGTCATGGCCATTTTCTCAACATTTTAACCTTTTTTGGAAAAAAAGATCAAAAACTCAAAGTTCTCTGCCATTCCGCTCTCCCTCTTTGACTTTTTAATGGTGAGATTCACCTTTGACTTTCTCATTGCGGGCTTCAACTTTGAATATTTCCTCTTTATAGCCTGATCAGGGCTACAGTTCACTTTTTAAATTTTTACATTTTTAACAAAGAGGCTCAAAAACATAAATTTCTCCACTGACCCGCTTCCAATTAGGTATGTCCACGTACCCATGGATGATGGGGAAGAAAACGCCCATTGCTCCCAACTATGGGAAAAATACACAAAGGAAGAGAACTTCATCATTTTGAGTCTAATTTTTGAATTTCCTTTATGAGCCAAAGGCATGGAGGAAAAAAAATGATTTGAAGACCAATGCCATAGAAAAAGAGAAAATAGTTTCGATCAAAAAATGAGATTGTAAGGAGGATATTATGTGCATAGACCAAAAGATGGAGAATTTCTCAAAATGAGCAAAACAAAGATTTAAACAGTACTAGGGCACGTATTTTTCTATTTGTTCAAACTTTCAACTTGGCTTAAATACTTTAAGAGGGCGAGAGCTCGAAATTTCAAATTTAACTTGGAAAATGAAAAGCAATTTTCGGGAGACAACAAAACTTAAAGTGGAAATGGAAAATCTGCAACCTGTGGTATCGTCTCTGCAAAATCAAATTTATATCATTCCTATTAATCAAAAGGATAGCAAATATGAGCTCATATGGGTGGAATATTTTGATGGGAATTATTCTGTCAAGTCATGATACAATACTTTTTTTGATGCTAACCAAAGTGATATAAAGTGGAACAAATTCTGGATGCCTAAATTAACCCCAAAAGTCAATTTGTTTAGGTGGCTTGTTCTAAAAGGTAAGATTCTCACTTGTGATAGTATAATTATAAAGGGTTTTACTATGCCTAACAGATGTTGCATGTGTAAAAATAAGTTTGAGGACATCAAGCATCTTTTCTTGCACTGTTAGTATGCTTCCAAGGTTTGGAGTCTTATCTTTGCAAACTTTAATCTATATTGGACTCTTCCTCATACCTATTTGTAGACATGGGAGCAATGGGATCTACCGTATAAACATTATATGATAAGGATATTATGGAGTCTGGCTCTTCCTCATACCATATGGAGATAGTGGAAAGCAAGGAATAATGTTATCTTCAGGAATAGAAAATAGGTTTGTACCAAAATTTTTAAAGAAATTTTCATTGATGTCAAGGATAACATTGAAAGGTTTAGGCCTCCAAAAATAGATTATATCTCAAGGAAGAGGAAAAAATTCTCGATACTTCAAGGATTGACACTAAAAACATTCATAATAAGGATAACAACAACATTAAAAAATCTTTAGTGCATTGGATTCAACCACCCACCTCATGGTATAAATTGAATTTTGATGGAGCTTCTAAAGGTAATCCTAGAGATTTGGGAGGAGGTGGGACGATCAAAGATAAAAAAGGATGATTTGTTGCTACTTTTGTAGGAAATATGGGTCATCAGACAAATCATTCTGCTGAAGCTCTGACAACATTATGGGGGATAAGGCTTGTAAGAGACTATAATATTTCAAATATTATAATTGAAGGAGAAACTTTAAACATTATAAATCTCTTAAATCAAAATCAACCTCCTAGTTGGACCATTAGAGATTTTATATATGAAGCTATATATATTTGTAAAGATTTTGATAATTGCAAGATCATACATTCCTATCATGAAGGTAATAAAGTGGCAGACAATCTAGCCGACTATGGAGTTAGTAGCAACATGTAAAACTGGTTTAGTGGTGACCCTCTCCCAGCCAAGGTATATAATGACATCATCAAAGATAAGTATGGTATTCAAAATTATCATTAAAAAATCCCCCTTCACCAATGGGAAAGTGATTATTAACTTCGCAAGTAGGGTTAATAATTACATTAAGATTTCAAATGATTTATGGGTATACAGTTGCAGAGGCGGTGAGGAAAGGAGGTATTGGGATAGAAACTTTACCATTGGGAAACAAGGAAGAAATGATAGCAGAATGGGTGGGCCTCCTTGAAAAATGGATCCTATTCATGACCCTGACTAGAACAACGATGAGATCTTGTGTAAGTATTAACAAATGGCTGGGGTTTTGAATCTCATAGAAAAAATACAGGGCCATGACCAAGATATCTTAGTTCAATTCGTAAATGGTTGGAAGAAAAGAGTAGTTGAATATGGAGATATCATCATCAAAATCACTGAAGAGATCATTTCTCAAGCCATGGGATTGAGCTTGGATGGGAAAAAATTCTTCAGCAAACGTGTCAACAAGAATGTGGAAGCTAAAAATATCCTTGATGAAGGAGAACATATTGAATATGTTAGGACTAGTATAAAAGTGTCTTCTATTCCAGAGCCATTTTCTGAAATTTCACAAATGATGGTCAGGTATGTCACTCTTTAGGGAAGATATGTGAGGATTCCTTTCAATAATTTGGTCTTCCTTAATCATTTCAAGAGGAGTTTAACTGTTAATTTCCCAAATTACCTTTTGAACTCACTAGAACGCTCTGTTATTGAGTTCCAAAATCATACTTGTGTTTTCCCCCTCCATTAAGGTCTTATTTTGTTGATCCATCACCACTGTATTTCATATTCCCTCTTTGTTCCTCTTGTCCATGTTTTCCCCCCTTTTTTAGATTCCATTAACCGCATATCTGCTTCCAGTAGTTGTAAAAAAACAAGAATCTCCTATACCCCTCTCAGAGGGTTCTTCGCAGTAATAAAGAGATTGAGTTAGCTAAAAACCTGCTCCATATTAGCAATCCAATTAAAGAAACTGCTACAGAAAAAGAAGAAGGGCTGATAAGCAGGGTTGATAAGTTGGAAAGTGAGGTTTTTGACCTCAAAGATGAACTCAAGTAGGTTGGTCAAAGTGTAGGTAAAAGGAAGATGCATGTTAAACCTACTATGGATAATGAGCAAGTTGAACAAATTTTCAAGAAACTCCATTCTCTGGATAATAGAATGGGAAATGATAAAGGGTGACATGATTGTACCATTTCCATGCTTAAAGCTATCTACAACTTTCTGGAACAACATGTAAAAAGTGTTTGTATTCTTAGTGACATTCCAATTGCCATTTGGGAGTCAATCACTGCAAGGGACATGGTATTTTCTCAATTACACAAGAATGATCCCTCCCATATCACTTCCCTTGCATTATTCATCTCTTTGTAGAAATTCATGACAAATATTGATAAAGCAATTAAGCATAGCTTCCTCTAGTTTTTTGTTGTGTTGCTGTCAGGAAGATGTTTTCTTGTTGTTTTGATGTTGATTTGTCTTTGCTTTTCTCCGTTTTATAGTTATCGGATTAAATATAGCTGGTACTCATGTTTTTCATGGATTATGATCCTTTTTTGTTTTTGTAATACTTTATATAGATTTTGAGCCTTATTGTAAATGGATTTAGCACCTTTTATCTTTAGGTTGTTTTTACTGTTATCTCTGGCTTCTGAGCCTTTTTGTAAACATGGTATAGTCCCTTTAAAAACTATTTATCCTTAATAAAAAAACATGTATAAGAGGAAGAAAATAAATTCTCATTATTGCATCTAGAAGTGTTAGTACAAGTAATATCATTCCTTTAGAATTCATACGAAATACAAGGAAAATCATACATTTAAGAGATATAAACATGTTACAATCAAACTTATCAGTTTTGTTGTTATCGCCAAAAACAAAATCCTCTAATTTTTCATAAATATATGGATAAGAAATTTGATTTTTTGGGTTACATGGGACTGTATCTACCAAGTTTAGGTACCAAGTTTTTGAAATTTGGTGCTACAAGGAGAAATTTATGGACATTTGAATCTCGAGGCTCAAGATGGTCATGATAGGTTTCCACACGTGTCTCCATAGTCCACATTAATCCATTTGTTCCATGGATGGATGGATCAACCGATTGGGGAACATGGAAAAGCATGGAACTATTCCTCTTGTGCTTGCCATGCTTGATTTAACTACATTGTTCCTAATTATTTTCCTCCCTTTGCTTAGTTATCATATTCCATTAGTTGGCTGACTAGTTGATTCAAAGAATAGTTGACCTATTGGAACGTTCCATTTATTCCCTTGGTGCCCGTAACACTATTTCCCATGCATTGTTCTCTACTTCACTTTCCATGTTATTTGGCCAACTTTTCCATTTGGGGAATTGATGATCTAGAAGAATGTTCCTTCTATTCCCAAAAATCCTACATTTCCCACAAGACAATGTCCATTTCCCCTTCCACCTAATCAGATGGCTTGGCCATATGGAGAACTATCAACCCAATGGAACTGTTATGACCATTCCCACCATTTTTGCTTCTCCTGCAATGCACTGCTTACTTTGTCCTTTAACCTTTAATGTGACCAAATCAGTGATGCGGGGAACTCAAAGCTTTGAGGAACTATTCCATTCATTTTGAAAATCCCAATCCAATGACAAAATTATCCCTTTATCTTCTTTGTGTCCAGATCAGTGATGCGAAGAACATTTGACTTGAAGGAAATATTTCACTTATGCCCCAAAAACCTAGTTTATCCGCATTACTCCCCAAACTCCCCTTTTTCAACTAATGTGGCAATGCAGGGAATAGGAGGAACAAATAAATAGTTCATCATGTTCCTCTAAAGTCCAATTTAGCCACACCAAAACATATTTTTCCCAATTCCTCTGATTTTTGACTAAGTATGGACAATGTGGCAATGCGGGGAACAAGAGGAATGAAGAAATAGTTCATCATATTCCTCCAAATTCCAATTTTCACCAAAGCATATTTTTCTCATTTCCTCTAATTTTTTGTTGAGTATGGAAATGGGGTGCTAGGAAAGGAGGAAGTGGACTATTCGAACATTTCTTTTCTCTATTTTTATTAATTCATACTATCCAAGTCCAAATAAATAGTGTAACTTATCAAAATAACCTAAAAAGGGGGTATTTTAGATAATAGTTTGGTGACTCAATGGGACTATCTTCCTACCAAATGAAGGGATCAGTAGCCTTGAAGCATCCATTGGGCATGGCCTGATGAGCTATGATCTGAATCTTTAAACTCTCATCCTTGCACCTTACCTAAGTACTTCCTAGACTTAGATCTAATCCATCATTGCTTGAATTGATCATTCTCATTATAAAATTTGTTATGAATTAAGTTTTATAAGATTGAAAATTTTTCTTGAATCTAAAATCCCACCAAAATTTCCCTAAACATATATTCGTCAGAGTCATCCATTAATCATTGTAATAAAAACATGCCATTTAAAAGAAACATAACACTATACAGATAACTTAGGGGTAAGTGCACAAAGTTGGGGGGCCAAAAAGTGCACAAAAACCTGAAAAATAGACGAAACGTGTATGTGTTTTAATTTTTTTGGCTCGGTAATCACCAAACGTATAATGCGTACACGTTTCAAAGAGGTCAAAATGCATATGCGTTACAACACATATGCATTTTGAGTAGTATGGACCATTTATATGTGTTTTGGTGGATTATATTTACGAAAATAAATGTTTAAGTATAAGAAGTAAACTTTAAATTTATTTTAGTAAATATAAGGAATTAGGGTCACTCTGCACCTTATGGAAGTGGTCTCGTAGCTCCAACAATTATAATCTAGAAGATAGTTTTTCAAAATCTAATTTGGTTAGTACTTACTCATTTTCAGGATTTCAAGAAACGACCTAAAACTTTCAGGGAATATATATTGTAGTTGGTCTTTGTTTTGGGAAAGCATATAGTCATTTTTTTAGGTTTTTTGACCTTCTAAAATGGATTTTGACCCTACCACTGCTTGAATTGGTACTAATTTTTAAATTTGGTCAATAATTCACTTTAGTGACCATGAATTAACTCTATGATGCTTGTCTACTTATTACTAAAAAGAGATCCTCACTTTGTAGATAGAGGATTGTTTCCTGAATAGAATTCATGTCCTATGGCCAAAATGAGGTGATTATAATGTGCATCCTTCTTAAGGTGTGATAACACTACTAGGTGTTGAATGAATTTTTACGAATAGTACCTAGTGAATTGCATCAAGTGAACTCAGATGATTGCTCATTCTTAGAAACATGGTGCTCAATATAAAGATTATCCCCTCACCTTTCCTAGCTCTAAAAACATCATTCCATGGAATCAAATTCATGATTCTCATACATGAGTTTGCTCATATCTCTCTTGTGGAGATAAATGATGCCTTAATACTTCATAAATAATGGTCCTTGATAACTCGGTGGCCTGACTAGCTCATTTTAGCTTGTTCTAAAGGGTGTTCAATTAACTACAGAATGACCAAAAATGCCTTCTTAGGCTTTCAAAGGAAGTAGTCTCTCATCAAAACTAAATGACTTGATCGATCACCTTAAACACTATTCCCTACACACTGAAACATGATGAATGATCTTTGTAGGACTTTCTTTTGGGTGACGGTTTATGATTTAGGTTTAGGGTTTAGGGCTAAGGGTTTAGGACTAAAGATTTAGAGTTTAGGGTTTAAGGTTTATTGTTTAAGGCTCATATTTCAAATTTTAGGGTTTAGGGTTTAGGGATTAGAGCTTAAGGTTCATGGTTTAGGGTTTAGGGTTTAGGGTTTATGGTTCAGGGTTAAGGTTTTAGGGTTTAGGGCTCAAGGTTTAAGGTTTAGGGTTTAGGGGTCAAGGTTGAGAGTTTAGGGTTTATGGCTCAAGGTTCAGGGTTTAGGGTTTAGGGATCAAGGTTGAGGGTTTAGGGTTTAGGGTTAAGAGTTAAGGGTTCAAGGTTTAGTTTTTAGGGTTTAGGGTTGAGGGTTTATGTTTGAGGGTTAAATGTTTAGGGTTTTGGCTTATGGATTATGGCTTAGGGCTTAGGGTTTAGGGTTTAGGGCTCAAGGTTTATGGTTTAGGGGTCAAGGTTTAGGTTTTAGGTTTTAGGGTTTAGGGTTTAAGATTTAAGGATTATAATTTAGGGTTTAGGGCTTAGGGTTTATGGTATAGGCTTTAGGGTTTAGGGATCAGGGTTTAAGGTTTAGGGTTGAGGATTTAGGGTTTAGGGTTTAGGAGTTAGGGTTTAAGGTTTAGGGTTGAGGATTTAGGGTTTAGGGTTCAGGGTTTACGAGTTAGGGTTTAAGGTTTAAAGGTCAAGGTTCAGGGATTAGGAAAAAGGGTTTAGGGTTTAGGAAAAAGGGTTTAGGGTTTAGGGTTGAGAGTTGAGGGTTCAATGTTTAGGGCTCAGGGTTTAGTTTTTAAGGTTTAGGTTTGAGGGTTTATGTTTAACGGTTCAAGGTTTAAGATTTTGGCTCAAGGCTTAGGGCTTAGGGCCTAGGGTTCAGGGCTTAGGGTATAGGGCTCAAGGTTTAGGGTTTAGGGGCAAGGTCTAGGTTTTAGGGTTTAGGGTTTAGGATTTATGGCTTAGATTTTAGGTTTTAGGGCTTATGGTTTATGGTATAGGGTTTAGGGTTTAGAGTTTAGGGCTCAGGGTTTAAGGTTTAGGGTTGAGAATTTAGGGTTTATAGTTTAGGGTTTAGGAGTTAGGGTTTAAGGTTTAAAGGTTAGGGTTCAGGATTTAGAGAAAAAGGTTTAGGGTTTAAGGTTTAAGGCTCGAGGTTTATGGTTTATGGTTTAGGATTAAGGATTTAAGGCTCATGGATTAGGCTCACCCGTTTAGTCACAACAATGGTCTATGTCTTACCCATTCTTATAAATATCAAGACAAAGAGTATTCAACTAAAAAAGGTTAATCTACTTCGTAGGCAGAACATTTAAGGTTGTCATCACAATTAATTGCATTTCATCTACTTATATTTTAAAGGAGGAAAATTCCCATTGCATGTGAACTATTTCAATCACTATAATGTTTTGTGTCTCACCCATTATTATTAGTATTGACAAAGAGTATTCAATTGAAAAAGGGTTCATCAACTACGTAGGAACAAAACTCAAAGAGATTCATCAAAATTTGATGTCTTTCATCTATTGATATTTTGAAGGAGGGAAATTCCCACCGAGCTCATAAACAAGGTAGTTGTAAAAGTAGACTTAATGATGGTTCTAGGCACAAGACTAGGAAATATGGTCCTAAAATATTCAAAAAATGAACTCACTCATGAGACCTACTTGAAATATATGAGGTTTAGGGGTTAGAGCTTAGGGTTTTGTATTTAGTGTTTACGGTTTGCAACTTAGGGCTCAGGGTTCAAGGTTTAGGGTTTAGGGTTTAGGGTTTAGGGTTTAGGGTTCAGGTTTTAGTGTTCATAGTTTAAGGTTTTTTTTTTTTAGGGTTTAGGGTTTATAATTTAGGGTTTACGTCTCAGGGTTAAGGGTTAAGGGTTAAGGTTTTAGGACACAAAGTTTTGGGTTTAGTGTTTAGGGCTTCGGGTTTAGGGTTTAGGGCTTAGGGTTTAGGGTATAGGATTTAGTGCTTAGGGTTTAGAGTTTAGGGTTTAGGGGTCATGGTTTAGGGTTTATGATTTATGTTTTAGGGTTTAGGGTTTAGGGACCTTTAGGATTTAACATTTAGGCCTTAAGGTTTAGGGTTTATGGTTTAGGGCTTATGGCTCAGGGTTTAGGGTTTAGAAGTTAGGTTGCATGGTTTACGGTTTATGACTCAGGGTTCAGGGTTCAGAGTTATGGGTTTAAGGTTTAGGGGTTAGAGATCAGGGCTCTAGATTTAGGGTTTAGGGCTCAAAATTTAAGGTTTCGGTTTTAGGGCTCAAGGATTAGGGTGTAGGGTTCAAGGCTTAAGGTTTAGGGTTTAGGGATTAGGGTTTAGGGTTCATGGTTCATGGTTTATAGCTTAAGGTTTGAGGTTCAGAGTTACTGGTTTAAGGTTTGGGTGTTAGAGCTCGAGGATTTGGATTTATTATTTAGGGTTTAGGGCTCAGGGCTCAGGGTTTAGGGTCTAGGGTCAAGGGTTTAGGGTTATGGGTTTAGGTTTTAGGTATTAGGGTTTAGTATATAGTGTTTAAGGTTTAGGATTTTTTTATTTTTTTAGGGTTGAGGTTTTATAGTTTAGGGTCTAGGTCACAGATGTAACCAAGGATTCATCTAGTTACTATAGGCATAACATTCAATGGAGTCATCAGATATTATAGTAGAAGTTATGATTCATCTGTTGATTTATTTGAACATACAAGATAGTCAAATTCACAACTTCCAATCATTCCACAAGATATTTCATTAAAGTTCTCAATTCCTTGGATGTACAGGGAGACACTATTAAATGTCTTTAATATTCACCAATGGCTATACAGTGCAACCACCTTGGCAAATTCAGGAGTCCTCTAAATCTCAAATTTCATATGCTTTCTATTGAAGGAGAACAAAAAACCCTTCACTAGGAGTTGCAACTACCCCTATCTTTTCTCAACTTATCAGGAAATTTTGAGAACTATACCCCATTTTATCATATGAGGATAGACCTGTTGATGCAAAATCACAGCACCCTTGGTTGCAGATCAAGTTTCTAGGTTGATCACTTAGGCATCCAGTGTGATTGCATAACATTGAATCCTTCTCCAAGTGTGGGACTTGAAAATGAGAAGGATTCTCCAGAGAAAGGCTGGTTCCTATTCCTCTGTTCAGATGCACCAATGAAACGCAGAGGTTTACCCAAAAAAAAAACTTAAACTAACTACCAAGGAGACAAGGAGAGAGAAATGCATATAACTAAACCTAAGCTAAGGGAGGTGATGCACCGAGGAATGAAGAACATAAGCTTTGCAAAAATAAACACAGACCATATAGATGCAATACCACACCATGCACAGGTAACCGAAATGCAATGAGAGATCAAAATGACAACAATGAATACATGAGAGGATTTAAATTTAATCACAGACATATATATTGCTCAAAGGATCGATTCAATACATTGCAATGGCCAAGAGGCAACAATGGCATTACAGTCCATGTGGGAGGCTTGAAAACTCCACAAATTCTCTTGCAAGCAGGAGAGAAGGGAGGGGTTGCAAAACAAAAATGTCCAACCGTTAGAAAGAAGCCCCTCCTTACAATTTATAGGAAGAATGAGAGAGAAAAGAGAGAGGAATTCGAAATCTACCCCAACCACCTCCAGAATGCACTTAACTCATCTCATCATGGCAGAAGCGGCGGATCCTGGCGAAACGGCGGGCTGCCTAACAGAAGCGGCGAACTGTCTGCTGCATTAAAATTGTTTGTTGACGCATTACTTCTGTTTGGTTATTTCGTGCCAGAGGCATTTCTTGATTTTCATCTCTCCAAACTGAACCAAAATGCAAGATTGACCTTGGAAACGTGTAGAGAATTTTACCAGCTTTCCATTGATATAAAGAACGCGCAAATCCGAGCTCTGGATCAAAGTTATGGCGATCTGAAGATTTAGGGCACGGAACAGGCGAAAACGGATTTTTTGAATTTCTTCCCGCGCTCTGCCACCTGGATGACACGTGGCAAGCTCTGATTGGACTGAATAATTCTCTCTCCTCTACTTTCGGCGGGCTTTCCTTTGAAATTTCCTTGTGGGCCCTAGCTGGACACGTGGCACCATTTCATTGGTTCGGATCGGTGCTCGAAAACTCACCCCTTTGACTTTTGACTTTTCTCTTGTGAGGACACGTGGCAGCTTTCTGGTTGGTCTCGACGGCTCTGCCAGCTCTTTCGCGCCCCTCACATTTGTCCCGGATGTCCCATTTGATTTTGGGCCCTTTGTGCTCATTTCGCCGATCCGCCTGAATTTCGCGTCTTTCATTTGTCCCAGATGTCCCAAACTGACTTTGTGGCCCTTTGGACTGATTTCGGCCGATTCGGCCGGTTCGGGCATTTTTCCCGCTTGTCCCATTTGCTTCGGACTGACTGTGACCTTTTTCGGCCGGTTCGGCCGGTTCGCGCCTTTTTGGCCCGCTTGTCCCAATTTGCTTTGGACTGTCTGTGCCCACCCGGTTCGGCCGGTTCGCGCCTTTTTGTCCCATTCTTGTCCCGAGTCCCTTCAGCCAGTTAGCCAATTTTCCTCTTTCGGCCGGATCGGCTTTTCGCGCCCTGCCGCGTACTTTTGTCCCAGATTGTCCCGATTTCTCTTTGGGCCGCCTGGAGGCTTTTCGGCCGATCCGCGCATTTTTGTCCCAAATGTCCCGAATTGCTCCTAGGACTAGGACTTAGCCGATTTTCACATTTTTCCTGGATCAACCTATTTGCCTTCTGCAACCTTTTCCCATTTTCTCAGAGCTTGCTCCTAACTACCTGGACAGGAGAGTTAGAAAAATATCTGAGAGAACCTCAGAAACATGATGTTTGCTCTGAATCAATCAATGTGCCTGGGACTTGAATATTCTGATGCATGTTATCGAAATTTACCCTGGGGGGGTGAAATTTTGACAACAGTTTGGCGACTCAGTGGGGTCATCTGCCTGCTAGATGAAAAGACCAGTAGCCTGAAGCAATCCATTGGGCATGGAGTCATAAGCAAGCCTGAAAACTGATCTGAACTTGAAAATCTCCCCTCTGAGCCACTTGGAAACCACCGGGCATGGAGTTGTTCTCACCAAAACCACTGAAATGAACTGTGCCAGAGCAAAACCAGCAACACCAAAACTATGTACAAAACTGAAAATCATACATGCCCCAAATGGAACATGCAGAGTGTGCACGAGCACTTCTTCTACTGAAAGAAAACCTACCTACTCTACTCTAGCTGGAAGCAAAGGCAAGCTAAACAAACCCTACAACTGGTTGTGAGAAATAGCTTCCTTTCTTCAAAATTGGCAGCCATGCAATTGATTTGGCACTGATCATGGCTGTTTGGATGGATGGAAAATCAACAAGAAGCTGGTCTTCTATCCAAATCATCAAGGTATCAACTGAAAAATCCAATACCTCTTTTAGTTGCTCTGCATTTGGATTGGAGAGGTATGGCAGCTGATCCTTGGTACTTTGTAGCTCATCCTCATGCTCAGAAGCAAGCATGACTGGTTGTGGCTTCTCCTTTGGCTCCAATGAAGCCAAATACCTGATTGGGCAAGGTATGATCCTTTGAGTATGCCCATTGCTGTGATTTTCAACTCCAAGAATGGAGTCTTCTTGTAGACCCTCTCGAATGGATGATGTGGAAGAAATGGTGAAATTCTTCTGTCCTTTCTCTTCCTCCAATGAAGAACATGGAAGATTAGAATCTTCCAATTTTGATTCCAAAGGGCTGCTATAAGATGCAGGCTGCTGCAAATGAAAGCTCTCCTTCATGGCAGCAGGCTCTTGTGTTTGGAATGTGGATGATGAAAGAGAGAATGGTGAAAACTCAACCGGCTCTTCTCCATCAAAACAGTCCTCCAAATCTGACAGGTAAACTGCCTCATTGTTGTCCTGCTGTTCGTGTTCAACTTCCTCCATGGTGTCCTCTTGATCTGTAACTTGACCACCATGGTTTCCTTCACTCTCCAATATTGAGTTTGAGAGATCAAACTCCTTTTCAGTAATAGAACTTGAGAGAGATGAAGTGGAAAGAAGAACTGAAGGTTCTTCTGTAGCCTGCTTTGTGCTCAAAGCCCTTGGATCTGCACTTTTCTCCTCCACAGCTAGAATGTGCTCCTCTTCTTTTGGATTTGGAGCAGCTTCTCCTTCCTCCAATGTTTGAAGAGAATCTTGCTCTTGATTGAACTCCTCCTCCAGCATGAAGTTTGTCAAGTCAAACTCTTCAATTTGTTGCTCTAGAGGACAAGTTGGGACTGCAAGATCTTCTTCTCCAACAAAATCAGTCCTCACCACCATTTGTTCAACCTCAGCCTCTTCTGTAGGCTTAACCATCAAGGGGATCTTTGTCATCCCAAATCTAAGAGCCCAACTCTTCAGACTGTCTGTCACTTCTTTTCTTTTTGGCTCTTCCTCTTGTTGTCCTTGATGACTGATTTTTTCAATTTCTTCTTTCCCACATGGAATTGGGGATGCAAGAGGAGGGATAGGTTGAAACTCAACTGATTTGACAATTTTGTGTGGTGGTGGAGGCGGTGAAACCTCTTGTTTCTTTGGAGGAGGGGGTATTTCTGTTAGCTCTTGTGGAGGGGATGACTGTTTGGAAGGGAAAAGGAAAGAAGAATCGAGATGGGGTGGAAGACTAGGGGATGGAGGGATGGATTCAACACATGGGACAGCAGATGGGGAGTTTAAATGAGATGGTGCTGCTTGAGTAATGGAAAGAGAAAAACCAGATGATGGTGTAGAACTTACCCATTGACAAGGTTGTTCAACAACAAGTCTGTAGGCCTCTATCTCTGCTGTCCATTGTGCAAGTTGGGGCAGCATCTTTATCATGAAGTCCAGCTTCTCCTGAGGGCTGTAGTGCCTTGGAAAAGGTCCCACCCATGGACAGGGTGCTCCATAACCGATTCCAAAAGCTTTCATTTGTGCTTGAGCCCTGGACTGCACCATCCCCACCTCCATCTTTTGGATTTTCTCCAACAGACCAGCATCTTGGATCTGATGGTCTTCATTGTATGCATACTCTTGCTCTTGGAAAGCTTCATTGCCAAACTGACTTTGGCACTGCTGTTCATATGAGTATGCATGCTGATCTGGAGGATTTGTAAAACATGTTGGAGGTGGAATATACTGCTGTTGTTGATGTGAACTCCATGATGGAAATGAAGTCATGATTGCACAACTTCATGGAATGGAAAAGAATGAAAGGGATGGAAAGAAAGATGGATGAAAAATGGATGGAAATGAATGGAAAGGAAGGTCTGCAACTTCAGAGATGGTTGTTGACCAGATGGAGTCGCCAGATGTGTTTGCAAGTGCCTCCAAAGGCTGAAATCTTCACAGGAACACATCAACCTGCAAAAGATGAAGTGAAAGACCTCTAAGGTCCCACCGGGCATGCCAAAACTGTTGATGCAAAATCACAGCACCCCTGGATGCAGATCAAGTTTCTAGGTTGATCTCTTAGGCATCCAGTGTGATTGCATAACATTGAATCCTTTCTCCAAGTGTGGGACTTGAAAAATGAGAGAGGAATCTCCAGAGAAAGGCTGGTTCCTATTCCTCTGTTCAGATGCACCAATGAAACGCAGAGGTTTACCCAAAAAACTAAACTAACTACCAAGGAGACAGGGAGAGAGAAATGCATATAAATAAACCTAAGCTAAGGGGGTGATGCACCGAGGAATGAAGAACATAAGCTTTGCAAAAATAAACACAGACCATATAGATGCAATACCACACCATGCACAGGTAACCGAAATGCAATGAGAGATCAAAATGACAACAATGAATACATGAGAGGATTTAAATTTAATCACAGACATATATATTGCTCAAAGGATCGATTCAATACATTGCAATGGCCAAGAGGCAACAATGGCATTACAGTCCATGTGGGAGGCTTGAAAACTCCACGAATTCTCTTGCAAGCAGGAGAGAAGGGAGGGGTTGCAAAACAAAAATGTCCAACCGTTAGAAAGAAGCCCCTCCTTACAATTTATAGGAAGAATGAGAGAGAAAAGAGAGAGGAATTCGAAATCTGCCCCAACCACCTCCAGAATGCACTTAACTCATCTCATCATGGCAGAAGCGGCGGATCCTGGCGAAACGGCGGGCTGCCTAACAGAAGCGGCGAACTGTCTGCTGCATTAAAGTTGTTCGTTGACGCATTACTTCTGTTTGGTTATTTCGCGCCAGAGGCGTTTCTTGATTTTCATCCTCCAAACTGAACCAAAATGCAAGATTGACCTTGGAAACGTGTAGAGAATTTCACCAACTTTCCGTTGATATAAAGAACGTGAAAATCTGAGCTCTGGATCGAAAGTTATGGCAATCTGAAGATTTAGGGCACGAAACAGGTGAAAACGGATTTTTTGAATTTCTTCCCGCGCTCTGCCACCTGGATGACACGTGGCAGGCTCTGATTGGACTGAATAATTCTCTCTCCTCTGCTTTCGGCGGGCTTTCTTTTTTTGAAATTTCCTTGTGGGCCCCTTAGCTGGACACGTGGCATTATTTCATTGGTTCGGATCGGTGCTCGAAAACTCGCCCCTTTGACTTTTCTGACTTTTCTCTTGTGAGGACACGTGGCAGCTTCTGGTTGGTCTCGGACCTGCCGGCTCTTTCGCGCCCTTCGTCCATTTGTCCTGGATGTCCAAATTTTGGGCCGATGCTCATTTCGGCCGCCGGGCTTCTCGCGTCCCTCATTTGTCCCAGATGTCCCATTTGCTACTTTGGGCTCTTTGGACTCATTTTCGGCCGATCCGGCCGGTTCGCGTCCCTTTGTGGCCCGCTTGTCCCATTTGCTTTGGACTGACTGTGCCCTTTTTCGGCCGGTTCGGCCGGTTCGCGCCTTTTTGGCCCAGCTTGTCCCATTTTGCTTTGGACTGTCTGTGCCCTTTTTTGCCCGGTTCGGCCGGTTCGTGCCTTTTTGGCCCGCTTGTCCCACAGGCGTCCCTCTCAGCAGTTAGCCAATTTTTTCTCTCTTTCGGCCGGATCAGCTTTTCGCGCCCGCCGCGTACTTTTGTCCCAGATGTCCCGATTGCTCCTTGGGCCGCCTGGAGGCTTTTCGGCCGATCCGCGCATTTTTGTCCCAGATGTCCCGATTGCTCCTAGGACTAGGACTTAGCCGATTTTCATGATTTTTCCTAGATCAACCTATTTGCCTTCTGCAACCTTTTCTCGCATTTTCTCAGAGCTTGCTCTTTTCAGCCTGGACAGGAGAGTTAGAAAAATATCTGAGAGAACCTCAGAAACATGATGTTTGCTCTGAATCAATCAATGTGCCTGGGACTTGAATATTCTGATGCATGTTATCAAAATTTACCTAGGGGGGGTGAAATTCCTTAGTGTTCTTTTCCATTCCCATGTTTCTATGCTTATTTTGAACACTTCAAGAAGTTCCATCAAATTTTCTATCCATTCCAGTAGAACACTTGAACTTTATCTTTCTCTGGAGGAGAGGATACTATAGGAAATTCAATTATGATCCTACACCTCTGCATTGATCTATTCTCTATGTTTCGTTTGTTTCCTTTAAGATTAATTTTTTTTGTGATGGTTATTTTTTCCAACTTCCAATGGGTCATCTTGGCTTACATAATACCATACATGGAAATATGAGAAATGTGAAATTTATTTTAGAGTGTAAATAAATTTAAATTGAAGAGCACAATTATATGTGGGGAGAAACAAGTTTGTAAGATATGTGTAAGATATGCATTACAACGCTCAAGGTAGATGTCATATCCATTTACTTACTTTTCCCACCTCTCATAAACAAGGTAGTTCAAAAGAAGACTCAATGATGGTTCTAGGCATGAGACTAGGAAATATTGATGAAATATGGTTTGGGGTTTAGGGTTTAGGGTTTAAATTTTAGGGTTCATGGTTTAGGGTTATGGTTTAGGATTTAGGATTTAGGTTTTGGTTTAGGGTTTAGGGTTTAGTGTTTATGATTAGGGTTTACGGATTGAGGTTAAGGATTTAAGGTTAAGGGTTAAGGGTTTAGGGTTTCAGGTTAAGGGTTAAGGGTTTCAGGGTTTAGTGTTTAGTGTTTAGGGATAAGGGTTTATGGTTTATGGTTCAGGTTTTAGGGTTTATGGTTCAAGGTTTATGGTTTAGGATTTAATGTTTAGGGATTAAGGTTTAGGGTTTATGGTTTAAGGCTCAGGGTTTAGGGTATATGGTCTAGGGTTTAGGTTTTAGATTTTAGGGCTAAGGGATAAGGGTGTAGGGTTCAAGGCTTAGGGTTTAGGGTTTAGGATTCAATGTTTAAGGTTTAGGGTTTAGGGGTCAGGGTTTAGCATTTAGGGCTCATGGTTCATGGTTTAGAGTTTAGGGTTTAAGGATTACAACTTAGGGTTTAGTACTTAAGGCTCAGGGTTTAAGGATCATGAGTAAGGGTTTAATGTTTAAGCTTTAGGGTTTAGGGTTTAGGTTTTAGGGTCTAGGGATCATGGTTAAAGGTTTAGGGTTTAGGGTTTAGGGCTCAAGGTTTATAGTTTAGTGTTTAGGTTTATGGCCTATGGTTTACGGTTTTGATTGTAGAAGTTAAATGATAAAATATTTAGGCTGAATACTGAAATCCTGAAAAATTACCTATATACTGACCAGATTATACTTAAAAAAGCTATCTCCTAAACCATGACTCATGGAGCTGTGAGACTAACTCCATAAGGTGCATAGTGACCATAATTTATTATATTTACATAAATAAATTTAAAGTATATATTTTTTTAAAAGCATTTCAAATATTTACTTAAACATTTATTTATGTAAATAGAAGCATTTCAAAAGCATACATAATGTTTATACTACACAGAATGCATATGCGTTATGAAATGCATACACATTATAACGTGTACACATTTTACATTTTCTCTTTTCCTAATCCATGCCTCAAGGCTTGGGATCCTTTTTGGATCCCCAAGCGTGAGGCATGGACCTACACAAACACATCAAACAACATGTTTTTACAAGAAAATGTAAAAATTCCACTTCCTCTATGATAAATCAAAATAAAACAATCAATCCATTTTTTAAAAAATTATATCATGACGTAGAGTAGAGTCTCTTATTTCTAACTAATATAAGGTTTCCATATTATTTATTTTCTAACTATGCATTTTTATAGTTATTTTTTGAAGTGTAAATATGTCTATCTTTCATGGTTCATCTTGTTTTTGGGTGATCAAAATTTTAAAAAAATTATACTAGCCCAAACTAGGCATAATTCTATACGTATTAAAAAAAATCTAATTTTTTATATTTTTTGAGGTAGTTAGGGGGGGCATGGTAGGAGCTCCGTTATTTTTCAAAACATAAAATTTTGTACTAGAAAAATCATAAATAAAAAAATATTTGCTAAAAAAATCTTTTAAAAAGTGGAGCCCAAACTAGATGCTCCTAGCTATCTTTCTACCAAAGGGTTTTCAAAAATACTAAACGGTGCTAAAAAAATGGTGGTCGGGCACAAAAGTCACTATATTATCTTTTTTAACAAAAAAATGAGCATATGTTGGTATTTTAGTTGTTTGACCAACTCAAACTTATCCGTTTTTAATAAAATTTAGTAGCTTAGAAACTAGACTCAAAATTCTACAATTCATATTTCTACGACATCTTCCAATTTTGAGTGTAACTATTTCATAAAACTTGTACAAGTTGAAGTTTTTTTTTTCAGAAAAATGCATCCACTTAAGACCCCCTTTTGGCCCCCCAACTTGGTGCACTTACCATTAGGGAAATTGAAACTACACTATGAACAAGAAAATATGCTGAAAATATCTTGGAAGAATTAAAACAATGCTAATATGTACAAGAGAGGATCATGTCCAATAACAATGCTTCAAATAAATCCCACTTACTAGGATCTGTAGCTCTTCTCCATCCAATTTTGAAAATTGGAAACAATTGTTTGATTTGTAACCTATACTTACATATGGGCTACTCCATATTGCATCAAAATTAGAGTTCCTACCTGGTTTGGCCCTATCTACACCCCAATTTAGGACAAGATGTCCTTCGTGAAAAATCATGGATTTTTATTTCTTGTCAAAAAAATTCTTAATATGAGATTGATCCTTTTCCATTATTTGAATTTCTTTATTTCTTAACTCTTCTAGTTCCATGAGCTTTGCATATATGACTTCTATGGCCTTAAACTTAGGAAATTCTAACTATTTGATGAGTTCCAACAATAGTAATTCAAGAGATATTGACATTCTTGCTTCTTTACCATAAACCAGTTTGTAGGGAGAGCTACCTATTGATCTTCTGGGATCTTATCAACCCACAAGGTTTATTTGAACTTTATGTGCCAAGTCCTCTGATTTTCATCCAAGGTACTCCTTATGATCCTCAAAAGATTCATTTTTGTGAAATAAACCTACACATTACCTTAGGGTTAATAGTTTGAAGATGTGCTCATGTATATGTCATTTTATACAACCCATTCAAAGATCTTTGTGCAAAGGAAAGTTATGGAATTATTTGAAATGATGGTGGAAGGGACTCCAAACCTGGTCATAATACCTTCGTATGAGTCTAGGATGTTAGCCTCATTTACTTCCTTTAGTGCAACTACCTTTGTCCATTTGGTGAAATAGTTAGTGGCTGTTAGGATCCACTTATGGCCTGAGCTTGAATGTGGGTTGATTACTCAAATAAAATATAAACCCCATTGCAATAATGGTTGATGTAGTCTTATATTTTACCCAAACAGTCCAGGGTGTGCATGTGCATCACTCAACTAGAATTGAGTGCTCACCCGGAGTGCACAAGGGTACGGGGTCCCTCTTTTATGGTAGCTTGCTCAAGAAGTTAGCATGATCATACAAATATTCTAGATACATAACAAATAACTAAGTATATTACATGGCATAAAATAGATCTCGATCTTACCTATATGCAAGATTAAATCATACCAAAATAAAGATTAACTTTACCATGCAATAACCAATCACAAATGTGTCTATAATCAACATCCAACCACAAAGATATATTATATTAATTGTTACATAACACAGAAGCTTCATACATACATAATACTGTCACCATAAGTCATGCACACCTATAAATCAGTAGCATGAATCTATTACAAAAGTGATATCTCAATGCTATGTTGATCATACATATATATAGGGGTGGGTACTTATCCTTCACCATCTATTCATCCTCAAAATAGGCTACATGCTAAGAATAGCCATGTGCCCTTACATGATAATTACAAAATCATGCAAGCTCATTATTAATAGATTATCCAATACTATTATTGAATTCTAATCCTATTAATAGCTCCCAACTATGTCTGTTGATTGATCTTATACTTGTCCAATATAGCCTTTGAGTGCTCTCCAAGTCTTCTACAAAATGTGCTCTACACTCCATCACTATACTTAGCCTCATACTACAAATGAAAAGGTCCTAATTTTATGCTTTCTTAGGTGTGCCCTGTTCCACCATTTTTTTGCACGTACCTACACACCCTATGTCCACACACCAAATTCTTATGCACCTTTCATACTTATACTGCAATTCACCAGCCCAACATTAACCCACACTAATTTCATTACAACCCTTGGTAATGGCTAATTATAACTTATCTCTCCATGAACAAAGGATAAGGAATGAAATAATAATTGTACAAAATAATGAAAGAATACTTGGCACTCTATTCTTCCATAGGGAGAATAAACTATGGATATTCATTTTTAATCTCTGCTTCTAATTCATTCCAATCACTGAGTGCCTTGTTTGTTTTGATTGTAATTTATACAAGTACTGCTTCCATCTCATCTAAATTCATGTTCTCTCCTTCATTTTGCAGCACTCTAAAGAAATTGGCTAGGCTTAAGACCATCTCATCCATGAAATCCATTCGTTGTGATATTGATTTCCCAATGTCTTTTATCTTTCCTTGTGTGGGTCCTGGACTGTTACAATTGCATCGTGCTTCTCTACTATCAAAGTGAGCCTCTCCATAAGCCTAAGTGTCTCATTACTAACTTATTTCTGGACCTCATCATCCTTTTCCATATTTCTTATCTTTATTATCACATCAAGGGCCGTGCACATATTCAAGGCCAAATCTTCCTTCTTCAGTTCATCCTTCAAGGTATGTAGTATAGATTCATAACTTGTAATTTTTCATGCAATAGTTTACATGGCCTTCTCTTCCCATGCTGCAATCTCCTTTGGTTTTGGCATACGCACGGGTCCCTCATCTAATACAATATGGAGTAATGTGCGTAAATAATACAACACAGATGAAAAATTCTATATGACTTAATCATCTAAATCTGGCCTCTTTCTCAAAATATCTTCACCAATTTGTTCTACAATGTTGAGTACCAAACGTGCCGTTACCTCAGATATCTATTTTTTCCTATATTAGGTGCTTGATCTCAGTATCTAATCCCTTCTTATAATCCAACAGTGCCTGAATACTTTCCGCTTTGTCTATGTTTCTAAGTGCAACTTTCACAGATACCTTTGATAATGTGTCACTTACATGTTCATCTAACATCACAGTGGGATTAACTGTGACAAGGTGTGAGTGTTTTGATTTCTTCAATCTATGTGAGAAACATGATTCTTCATATATGTATAATTAAATCTCATCCATATGAGTTTGCATGCTCCAAGATAATTTCTTCCGTGTGTACGTAGTTGTCATGTTTGAATCCATCATCTCCTAGCCATAAAGGTCCTTGGGCTCCAAATTTCTTTGTAACCTTGCACATATAATCTTGGTTGGGTCATCAATATACCCAACTATTGGTGTGTCATAAATTAATTCATTCTTTCCTTTTCTTGAGCGCTTACCTTTATAAATGTTCTCAGTCGAATCCAACACTGTTTCTTCACATGTCTGTGTAGTATGAGGTGCATTAGATGGCTCTCCCTTATTTGTTTGTACCTCTATATCCATGGGACCAATTCTTATCTCTCTTTCCTTCAACTCGTCTACATCATTCTTCATTTCCTCTTCATGAGGCTCTTTTGCATCCTCAGTTTTCACTGGAGTGTTCATCGCTTTATCCCCAAATTTATCTTCCTCATCATCCTTGATGGGGATGTATCTACACATTTTCTTTTTATTGGTTTTGTTTTAATAGGAGAGGTCCTAGGTGACCTCCTAAGGGGTTTTGATGGACCCGTACCTTGATTCCTTTCTTCTTTAGCACTCTTATATATTGTTTCTCCTCAGCACCCTCTTCTATGTCTATCTCCACAGCACTTGTTCCCATTACTTATTCTTTCTCAGGGGGTAGACTCTCACTCTCTTTTATATCCAATAGTTGGATGTTTCTTTTTGCTATGGACCAAACCACTAATATCTTCCTTAAATTCCTCTTCTTGTTCTTCTAGGGGTAAAGCATCTTCTTCATCTTGTAGCAAGCCCATAATATGTTTCCCCTTGGGTGGTCCAGGGATCTTGAATTCATTTTAAACATACTTCCCAATTTCCAACCTTAGCCTGAGGCTAATGTATACTAGGGTTGGCCCAAAATTTCTAATGGCCAAACTCATGGCTTTAATGTTAATATCATCATAAATTAGTTTCTCAATATATTCATACTTACTTGGGTAAACGTAAGTTTTTCTGAGTGTGTGGTAGTCACAATCTACCTTGTTTGCATTGAATGAAATCCTTCACGTGTCGAAGAACCTATGCACTGATACCTGAAAGTAGTGCACACTAAAAGCATATGGGAGATTACAAAAAAGGCTCCCCTTTCCATCCTTCAAACTAAAACACGTTATGCAAAAGTGTTGGTATACTACAAATTGTACCTATTTATTTAATACTTGTTAACCTTTAAAAATTACCTCTACATGAAGGTGTTTTAAAAAAAATGTCAAATTCCTTGAACCTTTAGTAGAGTTTTCTTTCCAAAAGGTTTTTTCAAAATTTCAAAGTTTTCTAAACTCCGAAGTCCAAACTTTTGGACTTCGGAGGTCTTCTTATTTCAGATTTTTCTGTCGATTACAAAAATAATTTCAGAACTGTTCCTTTCAGTGATTTCAGAGTTAGCAACGATTTCAAAGTTAATAATGCTTTTGAAGTTTCAAAGGTTCAATTTTTAGGGTTTTGGAAATGCAAGGGTTTTAGAACTGCGAGGTCTTCAGAGATTCAAATTTTAGAGTTTTGTTGGTCAGGGTTTTCAGAGGTTCATTGGTTTGTACTTTGGAGTTGAATCCTTTTCAGAGTTACTATTTTTAGACTTTAGTATTTCATAACCTTTAAGGTTTCTCGTAAAGTTTTCAAAGATAAATCAGATTCTGAATTCCAAATTCATGTCAACGTCCTCATCAAAGGGAAAGAGAAAAATGAAGTACAGATTCTTAGGAGTTTCTCCTCGCTTATGCCTATTTTCAAATTTGGGGAATATTGGAGATACGTATATTGGACAAGTGGATATGCCGGACTTCTGGGAAAGATTAAAGGACCCTAATAAGAAACCTTGGATGTAGGCCATATTCGACAATGGAATTTCTCTTACTGCAGGTTTTCCTTCATCCATGCATTAATCTAATTTTTTCTTGGTTGTAGTAACTCACTTTGATAAGGATTCTGAATTGATAAAAAATGACGACGACAAGGTCATGATTAGGCTAGACACTAATTTCTTCAAAGATTTATTTTAACTTCCAGATGTTAAAGGATATGCAACAATTTCACCAGAAGCCACAATTGAACATTGATATAAAGAAACTAGAATGTGTACAAAGGTCATGATGAAGAGTTACTTGGCCAAAAATATCATTAAGCTTCCTAATACATTGTTGCGCTCAGACTTCATCCAGGAAGTAATGATCTTATTGTATTTTTGAGTCACGTTTCGGGTCTCAACTTAGCGAGGGAATTTCAAGAATAGATTTTATTTTATATTTCTACTATCAAGAATAATAAGGATTTCATACAGTGGGGTAACATATTAGAAATTCAATTTTTTTTAGTTGAGCAGTGTCTTGAATTCTAAAATATTCTTCACAACTTCCTTCCTCATTTATGTTGTAGCTTCCATCGGAGAATTCAATGGTTTGAATAAAAAATGTGTTGGAAGTGTGTATTAGATTTATGAATTTTATTCTCAAATTATAATAGAAGAGGGAAAGAAACATTTTTGTACGGTCAATGATAACTTTTTTGCTGTCCACCTTTATCATTTTGATAAAAATTTGTATAATCAAAGAATTTCTGATTAAGATTTTAAAGAGGTAATGGAATAGGGAGCCATCTACATTTTATTCCCAACTTTCACATACATCAGGATTCTAGGTTTTCTAGGTGCCCCTAGCAAATTATCAAGATGCCCTACTGATAAATGGGTCTTATTAGAATTGCTTCGACAATTAATTGATTACCAAAAAATTTAAAATAAACGACATAAGGTGGGATTCCAATTTCCTATTTCAGTAGGAAGATATACATGTTCCAGTATTTACAAGGAAAATAATGTCGATGGAGAAAATAATAAGGAAGAACTAACTTTGATTACTGGCATAAGTTCAGTGAAACATGATTAGCTAGTACTCACGTTCCTCAGTTGGAGGATATTTGGATTCACTTTCGTGATGAGATTATTATTAAACAATGAGAATATGAGAGGTTGATCTTGTATGAAGTTAAAAAATTAAGTATTATAGATATTCCATATGGAATGGAGGACGATGACGAACTATTGGATCTAATTTAGAAGAACAATAATGTTGTTAATCAACCTTTTCCATGGATTGATTAGTACCAAGAAGAACGTTGCAATACTAAGGAAAGGGTGGAGCCCATTATACAAAGGAAATATGATTGGTTGGATACCTTTGGAATTTCACCCAAAGGATTAGATTAATCTATAAGAATCAAATCCCAACCAACATTGAGTCTCCCTACACCCACGAAAGGTAAGAGGTCTACCAAAAAGGCCAATATAACTCCAAGGAAGATCTCATTTGTTGTTGGGAGCTCCTCTCTTTCAAAAGTTTTCATTGCCAAGGTTGTGTCCTCTATAACACAACTATAGGATTTTTTTGAAGTTAGTGATTCTCGAGTTGTATCAAAAGATTTTCCACCCCCTCCTTCAATACCATTATCACCATCTTTAGCTCCATTTTCACTATCATTATCCACTGCTCCTCTACCCATCTCTACTTTTCCATCCCCATCCATGGCCCAAGTGTTTTCATCCCTTCTTGTTCTCTCAGTAGGAGAAATTATTGGGTCCCCATTTTCGACTCCATTTTCTCAGCAATTTTCATTTCCTTCCATTTCCACTTCCAGTCATGTTACATCCACTCCTGAGGCTATTCTCACTTCCACCCCATATATCATAACTACCTCAATTTCATTTTCAACTAATATTACTAGTGTCATTGTTTTATCCAATTCTCCAAGTGTTAAACCAACCATTCCACTTTCATCTGCATCTACTATACTTGAATGGCTATATTGTAAAACCCCAAAGATGAAGGAAAAGGTGCCCCTTGTAGATGTGATAAATATGAGTGCATTGAAACCTACTCCAAAGAGACAGGCCAAAATACCCAGGATCGTCTCTCATTTATGAATAAACTAGTTAGGAGAAAGGTTCATGGAGGTAGCTACTCCCATTATAGGGAAAATTAAATAAACCATTACGATAATAGATTATCATATCTCTAGCTTTTCATTAACAAAGACAACAAATGAAGGTGCCAAATAGGATGTTCAAGTGGCCCTTAGAAAATTGTTGGAGAATTACGACAAAGATAAAGCTTCCAAATATGCATTGAAGTAAAAGGTTGAACACCTTACTACTCTTTTAAGTAGAATAACATAACCCACTACAACTACTCATCCTTCAACTACAACTGCTCTGACATTTTTTTCCGTTGTGGATGATATTTCATACCATAAAATTTAGAATATAGGTTAGAAGGGAAGATGAGTTGGCTGATGGATACAATGCATGCTTTAGGAAGTTAATCCTTTTATCAAAACCAATGTTGAATTGTATAATGATTTACAAACTCAGAGAACTTATATTCACAAGATAGATGAAGTCCTCTCTGAGGATAATAATAATTTGAATATGAATTTGAATACATGTGGAGAGATTAGAGATGTGGATCTAGATTTAATCCTCCAAGAAGAAGTAATTGATGATACTTCTAAATTATTTGAGTTTCAAAAAGATATGGAATTTAGATCACACGTATTGCAATATTTTATCAAGAAATTGGATGATAAACATGTGGAAATAATGGATGGTCTAAATTATATTTCAAAAGAATTTGATAATATCAACTACAAGTTTTTCAAAGAGAATATTGATGCTCTTTCGGTTGACCAAATTAAATCAAATTTCAAATATTTTGTGAAGAAGGATGATGAAGTAACTAAAAATTTCAGTAACAATTCAATTATAGGTTAGTCTCGTGTTATAATTTCATAAGTTAGCTAAATAAAATATTGAATAAGTTGAAAATGTTTCTAGCCAAAGTTGTGACCTGGAGATTGATATAATGGACATGGTGAATCATTGTGCATGTAGACCATGGGATAAGGAGGTACAAGGAATCATCAAATGTTTCATTGATTACAAACACTAGATGGATATGTGGGAAGAAGATAAGGGGAAAACAAAAAAGAGAGAGATGTTGTAGGTCCAAGCTAAGCCAAACAGTATTGACTGGGACAGTTCCAAGTTCTGAATCAGTCAAAGTTGTAGGGTTGACTTAGTCAAGCCTTTGCAACAAATTTACTATTTCTATGGGAGCATGTTCCCTTAAACTTATTATACTCTATTTTTAGTAACTTGTTAATTAAGGTTCAGTTGTAATGGATCAACCTCTGGAAATTATAAATAGTTAAATGCATTAAGTTTATAGAGACCTTTTAGATCATTTGAAAATTTACTCTTCAAGCTTGGAAGAGTGCTTCATATACTTTGAGCCTTTCAGTTAGATTCAGAACAATATTTGTCTAGGAAATGTCTGGTTTATTGTGTTAACCATTGATCAATTTATAGCTTGTGAATGTTTAATTCCTTTATTTGATTGGTTAATCTACCTTTATCTCAGTTATCTTATTTCAATTTATGTGAAAAGTGATAGAGATACTTTGAAAATTAGTTGTGGAAAAGATATTTATTTTCTGTTACAAAGTTGCATTATTATTTATAGTAATGGATGGAGGAAGATTGCAAGACATGTGCATATCATTTATTACTGTGAGGAGTTGATTGTGCATTAAAGTAGGTCTATATATTCAATATACTTGGTGCATCACCTTATTTTTATTTTTCTTATCTCTTACTTTAAGCCCATAAATTGAGTAGATTAGAGTTATTTTCAAATGTTTTAGCATTGCATATTGATCTTAAATCAAGTTCTCCAAGTCTTAAAGGAATATTTCCTTCTCTAGAGGTTAATCCCAGGGTGACAAGGTACCACACCTTATGGATGTTCCAATGGTTCAAAGGATGAATTAGAGATTCAATGGGTGTACGGTTTGCATGACAATAGTTTTTGGCATGCCTGATGGGACAAGAGTTGGTACTTCTCTTCATACATGCATTAATAAAAGTGCCTGGTGACTCCATATCTCTGGATTTCATATCTCAGTGTGTTAAAATATGCAAAGAATTTAGAAAAGAGATTTTGCGAAATGAGAAGGAAATTATAAGCATATTGAGTTATCCTTGTCTCCTCCAAGAAGAAGAAGAGGCATTTCAACATCACCGGTTACAAAGTCACCATGTAGAGGTCATTTCACTCCTTACAAAAGGTTCCCTCCAACTAGGAAAAATCAGCCTCTCGGTAGAATGGAAAGGAACCAAGTGTTTCCTACATTCAATGCCAGAAAACCCTCTTCTATTATCGCAATGAGATCCTATACCTGTTGTTGCACTCAAAATTTTACCTTTTACATAGGGGAAACTCATATTACTCCTATGGAACATATTATTGATGTGGTCAGCATTTGCGCAGTACATAATGTTATACAAGACAACATTGCGGTCAAAATCCTAGCTACTTCCTTCAAGGGAAAATAACTTCAGTGGTTTCATGGATTATAGGATGGAACTATTACCACTTAGGACGAGTTGGCGGAGAATATTTACAAATAGTTCGAAGACAAGAGTGACTATATTGAGGTTGTGTCAGAGCAGTCGATGTTGAATGTGTGGATGGATAACTATAGGAGGATCAATGATTAAGATCTCGTAGTGTGATATCCTAGTATATGAGTTAGCAAAGGGGAGATTTAGAGGCTATGAATAGGTAGCGTAAATTCCCTATGGTTTGTCTAACTAAATATCAATGTTGAACTAGTTTTAAGTGTCCAAATTAACTAAGATGAGAATAACAATCTATGCTACTGCTGAAAGGAAACTAACCTAAATAAATAAACAAAACTGAAATATTACAATCACGAACAACAATTTACATTTATTCTAAATAATCTAATCTACTTCTACACTAAAACTAAACAAGCAAAATAACCCGGTGTGGTTATTCACCTTTGCTGAGTGTATTCTAAATAATGCTAACATAAAACATTTTTTTTTCAAATGATCTATGATATGTAGACAACCTCCTACAGATATTATCTCCTTCAAATACAAAGTGATAGGAAGAATAAAATCCATCATTGTGAGCTGATATTAATGATTTAAAACCTCTTGGAAATTAACTAATTACTTGCAAACGAAATAAAAATAATTTTCTACTTTATTTGTTATGACGTAACAATGATAAATTGCAGCAATGAAGGAACTAAAACAACAACTCCAACCTGGAATTCACAAAATATATGTAAATCTAGTTTTGTGATGAATTTTCCCCTTAGTTTATCCTCTCTTTCTCTGTGTGTCCATATAAGTCTAAGGAATTGAGATTGCAAAGGAAAAAACAAGAGAAGGTGCTTGAGAAATGGTAGCTTGAAGGAAAATATGGTTATAATGCAAGTAACAAAGAGATAGCACAAGTGAACAAAGCTTGGCTATGCAATTTCTAATAGGATTGTTGTAGCAATACTATGCAAGATACCCAAAATTCTCAGGCCATTTTCTTGAATACAAGTATTGAATATATAGGAATTGGATGGGATGTGCCTTCATGCACAAGGCAGCCTTGGAGTTCTAAATCATTGGGTGAAGAGGCAGTTAAAAATAATCAAATCTATTTAAAAATAGAAGAGGAAAGGAATACCATGTAATCAAGACTATTTTGAGGCAATTTGATTCACAAACGTGCCTTGGAAGTCAAGTTGAGTGAAATCATGCGTGTTAAAACCACGCATGAAGAGTTATGGAAAAAACACACATGAAAGCCACCCTTCTTGGGCGGCAGTTTTAGAACCGCTTCCCAGGCAGGGTGGCGGTCCTAACACTAAAGGCCAAAACATGCATAGAAATGAGCGGGAAGCTGGAAGAAAGTGTGGAAAAGCTAAGTAAGGATGTCTAGGGTAAAAATATACACTGTGAATGCGTTTAGGAACTCGAACACCTTTTGAAAGGACATGAATCTTCATTCAAAACTTTTGTAACCATTTTTTGACAATGTAACACATGCAATTTTGGTTGCATACAGTGATCATATGAAACTCTTGGAACAACTCACTACCATAAAGAGTGTTCCCCAATAATACAGGAGTTATTTCAACTTCTGATTCCAAAGGACTTGGAATAGGATTCTGAAACTCATAAATCCTTATCCAAATAATGCATTCTTGTACTATTTGTAAGCCTTGAATAATGATGTAGTTGTTATGATCCAGTCCATGGGAGGGACTACACTACCCGATGCCTACAAAGTTTCCATAAGAGAAGAGAATTCCTTGATTTAGGCTGGAAAGATAACTCCACGACCACCAATGTCATTGTCTCCAAATCTTACAAACACTCAGCCTACCATTTCTCCTATTCCAATAGCTTCCAAGCAACTAGTTTAGTCTACCCTTTCCCATTCAAATGATCTATTTGAAGTCAAGTCACTACTGTAAAATAATGGGAATGAGCTCGTTGCACTCAAGAGGAAACAATTTCAATATAATCATCCATACCAACCACAAAATCAATAATATCAGGCTAACTGTCCTCCTTTTCAATGGGAACAATCAACCTCAAAATCAAATTGTAGGTCAAGCTACAAATGTCAGGCCTCTAAACTTTAGGAATCCTCTTGCTGCTAGCTCTTCTAGAGCCCTTGTACCTGTCCAGAATAATCTAGTTCAAGACTATGAATGGTGTTATCCTTATTCTCGACCCCATAATCAAAAATTTTTCCCCAATGGAGTTATTAAACAAGACCTTATGGTTCAAAGCATATCTTCCCCTCTAGAGCTAACAAAAAATTCATCTACACAGGAAATAGTAGATCAACCGCATGCACTTAAAGAAACCAATTTGCTAAATTGGAAAGTAGAATATTTTTACGGGTTGAATATAGATTCCTCATCAGTGGCAGGAAACACTCATTCCAAAAAGAGAGCAATGAAATATCAACCTTCCAAAGCTGATCAAACATCCAATTCATAACCTCATCCACAAGTGGTAGTTTTTAAAGATACGCAAAAGAAACCACTAGAAACATATGATATCTAAGCTACAAGGAAAGAAGGTTCTTTAGGAATCATGATACCCAAAAATCAATTTCCAAAAGAGGATTCTAACACCCAAAGAAATATCAGCAAAGTAGGATCAATTCCCTTCTATAATGTAGAAAAAATGAAGATGACCAACCTAAGTGTTACTATGTGAGACACACTCTCAATTCCTTCTCAAATTTGTTGTGGAGTAGCAACTGCTATGAGTTTGTGTCAACCAGAAGAGAAAAGTATTCTTAAGGCGAACAAACAACCACCATTCTATATTTCCCTAATCATTGGTGATTATTTGGTACATAATTGCATGATCGATTTTGGTGCCAGTAACTCAGTTATGCCAAAGAAAATTACAAATGTGTTAGGAATACAATATACTACAGTATCTAGAGGAGTTGTTCAGTTAGCTAGTAAAACAATTCATACCATCATATTTATCAAAGGAATCTAACTTATTATCCATGCATGTCCCAGTTTTTCATGCACACAAGACATATCGGTCATCAATCTTCCTCCTCTCTTCACCATTTTTCTATTAAGATATTTCACTACCAAGATGGGTGGTTACGTGTCAGCTGAAATTTCAAATATAATATTTAGGACTCGATACAGAACTAAAGTGACTATAAGGGTGGAACAAATTTTTCATAATCATGTGGATCCCTATACCGCTAGTCCTATAAATGGGAACTATCCCATCCATGATCTAGAGGAAGAATTTGTTGATCATGAACCAACCACTCTTATGGAAGAAGTCCCCGATATTTTATTGGTTAAGGTAAGTGTAGATCATCAGTATGATCCCTATGTTAATGAATTAGTAGAAGAAGAAGTTGGTTTGTTGTTCTTAGAAGAGACAAGATTGGGTACATACTGCATTCATGAAGAAGGTACGATTATACCACAACTTGTTAAAACACAAAATAATTATAAAGGAGTGTGGCAATTTTTCTTCAATGTCTCGAGGAGTAAGAATGGATCTGGTGCTGGTGTCATGCTATTTTCTCCAGAAGGAGATACTTTTTTCTTATCTTTTTAGTTGTAATTCATTTGCGCTAACAATGTTGCTGAATATGAGGCCCTTGTGCAGGGAATTCAACTAGATCAAAAGAAGGGAATCAAACCCTTGAATACTTTTGGAGATAGTGAGTTAGTTGTTCATCAAGTGACGACATATAGTGCATAAAAAAATTATCTTTTAAGATCATATAAGAAATGATTTTGAGATATGATTGAAGATTTTGAAGCTTTTGGGATCCACGCGGTTCCTAGAAATCAAAATCAAGATATTGATAGGATTTCTACGATTGGCTCACAATATGACATGGCTATTGATATCACAAAATAAGGGTGAAATTTTTTCAAAATGGTGGTTCGACCTACTATCGCTGATAATATGAGTAGCTGACAAGTTTTGATAGTGAAAAATAAATTGTTCTATTTCTACAAGAGGAGGAAAAGTTTGCTACGAAAGGTCAAGCAAAGTCACAAGAAGCATACAGTGATCAAATCATACAATTGAAAAGAAACAAGCTACCAAAAGGCTTAGTTACTCTAGAATTCATCTTCAATTTATATGATCAAGCCAAAAGACAAAGCTCTAACATGGTGGTCAAAGAAGAAGATTTTGAGGAAGTCGAGGTAGTAAATGAAAAGTTTTTGAAGATTGGAAAAGTATGCACTCCCAAAGAAAAATAATCTTTCATAAAACTTTGGCAAGAGTATCATGACATTTTTTCATGCAGCTATAAAAACCTGCGTGGTTTTGATCTAGGTCTAACACAGCATACCATCGAAATGGATCCTAATGCCAAGCTAGTTTGTCAGAAACAGAGGCCAATTAATCCCAAAATCGAGCCACTAATGAGAAAAGAGATAACCAAACTCATTGAGACCTGTATAATTTTTTCTATCAAGCAATCCTCTTGGGTAGCCAATTTGGTCCCTGTAAGAAAGAAGAATAGATAAATTCAGCTATGCATGGATTTCAGGGATTTGAACCATGCATCGTTGAAATATAATTACCCTCTTCCATCAATGGATAAAATCCTTCAAACAGTGACAGGATCTCAAATATTTTCTTTTCTCGATGGATATTTGGGTTACAATCAAATTCTGGTCCAAGGATCTGATCAATTCAAAAAGGATTTCACTACCAAGTGGGGCACGTATGCTTACAATAAAATGCCATTTGGATTTTCCAATGCCATGGCTACTTTCCAAAGAGACATGGAAATGGAATTTAAGGGACTAATCAACGATATCATCTTAGTTTACCTTGATGATATAACTATATACTCTAGGCATGCAAAAGACCACATCACACATCTGAGGAAAGTATTCAAGAGATTTAGAGAACAAGGTTTCATTAAATCCCAAGAAATGTATTTTCACTGTAGAAGAAGATAATATTTTAGGGCATGTGGTGTTTTCTAATGGAATCTCTATTGATCTAGCCAGAATACACTCAATTTTATCCCTATCCCTCCCAAGCCACAAAAAGGGACTCCACATTTTTCTTGGCACAATAGTTTCTTTACGGAGATTTATACCTCAATTCCTAGCTTTAGCTAAACCATTAACGGCCATGCTGAAGAAAAATATGCCATTCTCATGGACAAAGGAATGAAGGAAGAGCTTCGAAGCAAAAAAAAATCATTTCTCAAGCTCCCACACTGGTGAACCCCAGGTTTGATAACTATTTTATTCTTTATGCTTTTGTAGGTCAAGAGAGCATTTCAGGTGTCCTCGCCTACCAAAATGCTGATATGATGGAACCAATTGATTTCTTCAGTCAATCCCTCAAAGACAATGAGCTCAAGTATTCACTTGTTGAGAAACAAATATTTTTTGTTATTTGGGATTTAAATAAGTTCATAAATATTTTATCTAATAACAAAATTCATTTGATGGTGTCTCATCTTAGAGTTAAAGACTTTTTGCTAAATAAAGACATGAATGAGAAATGTGTCATATGGGTTACTAAAGTTATGGAATATGATGTAAAAATTAAGGTCACTCAGCTCGTTAGGGGTAAAGATCTATGTTAACAGTTGGCTACAGATTTGGAGACAAAGGATGAAAAAGATACAATGCTCTTGAATGAACCTAAGGAAAAAAACCAAGTTGATTAGTTGTCAAAGATGAAATTTTATCTCCTTTTAGGAGTATGTCCTACTAAAATGGATAAAACTCAAAGACGAAGCTTCCATCTTCAATCCGTTCCTTATGTTTTGGTGGATAATATTCTCTTTCGTAGACATTTAAATGGTGTTTTACTTCGATGTATAGGAACAAGGAATATGGATAGGATTCTGCAAGAATTTCGTAATGGTTTTTTTGTAAGACATTACTCTGCAAGGACTATTGCGGTAAAGATCATAACGGCTAGGTACTATTGGCCATATTTATTCAAGGAAACTCATTTCTGGGTAAGGAAATGAAAGGAATGTGCTTTTTTCATAGGAAAATAGAGATTGGAAGCCCTTCATCTTCACCCAATTCAATCTGACCAACCTTTTGTCGAGTGGGGATTGGATGTCATCAGAATGCTTAATCCTCCATCTAGTGATAGAAAAAAATGGGTTCTCACTAGAATGGACTAATTCAATCATTGGACGATATCCGTGGAATTGAAAGAAGGAAATGAAAAAGCCATTTTTGATTTTCTAGAAGGAATAATGACACATTTTGGCATCCCATTTACATTAATTTCAGATAATGCAATGGAATTTCTTGGTTTGAAATATACTAAATGGGCTGTCATGAATGGGGTTTATCTCAAAACTTTGTCAAATTACTACCCATAGGGAAATGGATTAGCCGAGTCCAGTAAAAAAATCTCATATGGATCATCAAGATTACAATGGAAACTAATAGAAGAACTTGGCACACTCATCTTAAAACCACCCTGTGGGTAAACCAAATCACAACCAAAAGGGATATTAGGAATTCACCTTTTATGCTAGTATATGGAAGGGAAGAAAATCTCCCACTATCTCTAGAGCTACCTTAATTGGAATTAGCACATCAATTGGAACTAATGGAAAATGATTCAATGACAATCATGTAATCCAAACTAATGGAGCTAGAAGAAAAAAGGAACAAAGAAATGAAGACCCTAGAACAACATCAATCTCAAGTTAAAAGATATTTCGATAAAAAGGCATCCAACAAGGATTTTCGTGAAAGATATTTGGTTCTCAAATGGGATGCTGACAAAGCCAAGCCGGGTATACATGCTAAATTTGATTTCCTCTGGAGTGGACCATATATCATCACAAGTTGTAAAGAAGAAAATTATTTTTTCTTATCAAGAATCAATGGAGAAGAATTTCCCATCCATGTGAATCAAATTCATCTAAAAGCATTCTTTTGACAACAATTTTTGCATTTGTATAGTGTTTGTTTTGTCATTTCCTCCAAGTTTTTTGCACATTGTGTTGTTCACTTTTTTGTTTCTTTTTGTTTGGTGTGTGCTCTAGATATATTTTATTTTTAGGACTCTTTTTCCCAATGGTTTGTATAATGCTACTGGCCTAAATCTTAGCTAGAAAGCATTCCCTGGATTTCACCAAAAATGTTAACCTTTAAAAATTACCACTACATGAAGGTGTTTTCAAAACAATTGTCAAATTCCTTGAACCTTCATTAGAGATTTCTTTCTTGAAGGTGTTTTCAAAGTTTTGAAGTTTTCTATACTTCGAAGTCTAAATTTTCGGACTATGGAACTTTTCTTATTTTGAAGTTTTCTGTCGATTACAAAATGATTTTTTTTAGAGTTTCAAACCCCCAAAACCTGAAGTTCTAAAATTTCGGAACTTCAGACTTTCAAGTTTCAGAGTTCTCCTAGGAATTTTCATTATTTTCACTACTGATCTCCAAACTCCGAAACTCTGAATTTTTGGTCTTTCGTAGTTTTGGACTCTTAGGTTTTGGAGTCTCACATTACCTTCATTGATATTTTTGTTACTAAAGTTCCAAAATTTCGAAACTTTGGCCTTCCAGAGTTTCGGACTTCAGGTTTCACATTGTAATAATTTCTTTGGAATTTTGGAGTTTCAAGGATTGCGATTTCAGAGCTTCCAAAAAACATTTAGTTTCCAACTTCCCCCACACGTGTCTTCTTCTGAGCATTAATTCCAGGGTTCCTTATATAAAATCAAAATTTTACCTGTCATTTTCACTTGGTTTTTTCTCTAACAACCTGATTTTACCGCACCATTTTTTACTTTCGAGGCATCACTTTCAAGGGAAATTTTCAGGTTATTTCTTCTTTTTGGCTTATGATTAATCATGGATTTTTTGTTTGTTTATTTTATCCATTATTCTTTTCTTGATTGGCATAAAATATCTTATCATCCACTGTTCATCTTTAACCATGTTATTTGATTCTTTTCTCAAGATTGCAAGATTCAATTCATGTAGGCATCTAGTCCCATCAAATCCAAGGATTGTGCAACAAGTTCCTTTTAGATCTCCAGAATAGTTAACTTTCGATCTCTTGAAACTGTTCCTTTCAGTGATTTTGGATTTAGCAACGATTTCAAAGTTAGTAGTGCTTTCGAAGTTTCAGAGGTTTTCTTTTCAGTGTTTTAGAACTATGATGGTTTTAGAACTGTGAGGGTTTTAGAACTATAAGGTCTTCATATTTTCTGAGGTACGAGTCTTTAGAGGTTCACTTTTTGGGGTTTTGGAAATATGAAGTTTTCAGACTTTTTGAAGGTTTGTACTTCGGAGTTTAATCCTTTTCAGAGTTGCTATTTTCGGACTTTCTGAGTTCGGTATTTCAAAAACTTTAAGGTTTCTCATAAATTTTTCAAAGATAAATCGGAATCCAAATTCCGAATGCATGTCAACTTCCTCATCAAAGGGAAAGGGAAAAATTACGTACACATTCTTAACAGTTTCTCCTCACTCATTCATATCTTTGGATTTGGGGAATAATACAGATATTGATCTTAGACAAGTGGATATGCTATATTTCTATTAAAGATTAAAGGACCCTAATAAGAAACCTTGGATTCAAGCCATATTCGATAGTGGAATTTCTCTCACTGTGGGTTTTCCTTCATCCATGCATTTCCCTAAGTTTGTCTTACCTATAATAGCTCACTTTGATAAGGATTCTAAATCGGTAAAGGATGACGACGTTAAGTTTGTGATTAGCCTGGACACCAATTTCTTTGAAGATTTATTTAAAATTCTAGATATTGAAGGATATGCATCAATTTCACCAAAAGCCACAATTGAACATTGGGATAAAGAAACTAAAATATGTACAAAGGTCATGATGAAGAGTTACTTGGCCAAGAATGTCATCAAGCTTCCTAATACATTGTTCCACTCAGACTTCATCTAGGAAGTAAATGATGTTATTGTATTGTTGAGTAGAGTTTCAGGTCTTGCCTCAACGAGGGAATTTCAGGAATGGATGTTCCTTTATATTGTTACCATCAAGAATAATAAGGAGTTCATATGATGGGGGGAACATATCAACAATTCAATTTGTTTTTAGTTGAGTAATGTCTTTAATTATAAAAACTTCTTCATGACTTCCTTGTTTATGTTGCAGCTACCATGGGAGAATTCAATGCTTTGAATACAAAAGGTGTTAGAAGTGTGTCGCATATTTATGAATTTTATCCTAAAATTATAATGGAAGAAGGAAACAAACATTTTCGTAGGGTTAATGATTCCTTTTTGATTTTCTCTTTTATCATTTTGATAAATATTTGTATGATCAAATAATTTTTTTTAAATCTTTTAAAGAGGTAAGGGAATGGGGAGTTATCTATCTTCAATTCTTGACTTTCACATACATTAGGATTCTAGGTTTTCTAAGTTCTCCTAGAAAATTACCAATATGTCCTACAGATAAATGGGTTTTCCTAGAATTGGTTTGACAATTTTTAGATTACCATAAAATTAAAAATAAATGACATAAGGCAGGAATCTAGTTTCTTATTTCAGTAGGAAAATATAATTGTGCTAGTGTTTAAAAGGCAAAGAATGTGGATGGATAAATGTATAAAGTTACCTTGCAAACTTTCCATCCCATAACCATATTTGATAACTGGGGTAAGTTCAGTGAAATAGGATTGGCTAGTTCTCACGTTCCTCGGGTGGAGGATATTTGGATTCACTTTTGAGATGAGATTATTATCAGACAATGATAATATGAGAGGTTGACCTTTGATGAAGTTAAATAATTCGGTATTGTAAATATTTTGAAAGGAATGGATGATGATGATGAAGTATAATATCTAAGTTATAGGAACAATAATTTTACTAATCAGCCTTTTCCATGGATTTATTGGTATCAAGAAGAACATTGCAATACTAAGGAAATGGTGGGGCTCATTCTATAAAGAACATATGATTGATTGGGTACCTTGGGAATTTCACCCAAAGGATTAGATCAATCTATAAGAATAGAAGCCCAACAAACACTAAGTCTCCCTAAACCCACGAAAGGTAAGAGGTCTACCCAAAAGGCCAATATAACTCCAAGGAAGATCTCATTTATTGTTGGGAGTTCCTATCTTTCAAAATTTCCCATTACTAAGGTTGTGTCCTCTATAACACACATATCAGAAGTTGTTGAAGTTAGTGATTCTCTAGTTGTATCACAATATCTTCCACCCCCTCCTTCACTACCATTATCACCATCTTCAACTCCACTTTCCCTATCATTATCCACTGATCCTCTACTCATGTCTACTTTTCCATCCCCATCCATGGCCCAAGTGTTTTCATCCCTTCCCATTCTCTCGGTAGGGGAAATGAAAGGGTCACCAATTTTCACTCCATTTTCTCAGTATTTTTCATTTCCTTCCATTTCCACTTCTAGTCCTATTGCATCCACCCCCAAGGCTATTCTTACTTACAACCCATCTATCATAGCCACCTCCATTTCATTTTCAACTTATATTACCAATTTCATTGTTTTATCAAGTGCTCCAAGTGCCGAATCACCCATACCAATTTCATCTGCATCTACTGTACCTAAATGGATATATTGCCAAACCCCAAAGCAGAAGAAAAAGGGGCCCCTTGTAGATGTGATAGATCTCAGTGTGTTGGAACCTACTCCAAAGATATAGGCCAAATAGCTAAAATCATCTCTAATTTATCAATAAACTAGTCAGGAGAAAGGTTCATAGAGGTAGTTACTACCGTTGAAGGGAAAACTAAATAAACCATTACGACAACAAATTATAAAATCTCTAGGTTTTCACTAGGAAATGCAACACATGAAGGCACCAAACATGATGTTCAAGTGGCCCTTGGAAATTTGATGAAGAATTATGACAAAGATAAATCTTCCAAATATGAATTGAAGTCAAAGGTTAAACAACGTACTTCTCTTTTAAGGAAAGTAATACAACCCATTGCAACTACTCATCCTTCAACTACAACTACTTTGACAATTTTTTCTGTTGTGGATGATATTTCATATCATGAAATTTAGAATATAGGTCAGCAGGGAAGATGAGTTGACGGATGGATACAATTCATGCTTTAGGAAGCTAATCCTTTGATCAAAACTGATGTTGAATTTTATAATGATTTACAAACTAAGAGAACTTATATTCACAAGATAGATGAAGTCCTCTCTGAGGATGATAATAATTTGAATATGAATTTGACTACATGGGGAGAGATTAGAGATTTGGACCTATATTTAATCCTCCAAGAAGGATTAATTGATGATACTTCTAAATTGTTTGAGTTTCAAAAGGCTATGGAATTTAGATCCCAGGTATTGCAAGATTTGATCAAGAAATTGGATGATAAACGTGAGAAAATAATGGATAGTATAAATGATATTTTAGAAGAATTTGATAATATTAACTACACATTTTTCAATCATAATATTGATGCTCTTTCGGTGGACCAAATTAAATCAAATTTCAAAGCTTTGGTGAAGAAGGATGATGAAGTGAATAAAACTTTCAATATCAATTCAATTTATAGGTTAGTCTCATGCTAGAAATTCATATGTCAGCTGAAGAAAGTAGTGAATAAGTTGAAAGGGTTTCCACCTAAATTTGCAAGGGAGATTGATACATCGGATGTCATAAATCATTATGCATGTTGACCAGAGGATAAGGAGGTATAGGGAATCATCAAATGTTTCACTTATTATAAACACTGGATGGCTATGTGGGAAGAAGATAAGGGGAAAACCGAACAAGAGAGAGATGTTGCAGGTCCAAGCTAATCCAAGTGGCCATGATTGGGACGGTTCCAAGCTCTAAATAAGTCAATTTTTTATGGTTGACTTAGTCAAACCTTTGCAGCAACTTTACTATTTTTATGGGATCATGCTCCCTTGAACTTATTATACTCTACTTTTAGTAACCTATTAATTAAGGTTTAGCTCTAATGGCCCAACCTCTGAAACTTATAAATAGTTAAATGCATTAATTTTATAGAGAACTTTTCGATCATTTGAAAAGTTAATCTTCAAGCTTGGAAGAGTACTTCATATACTTTGAGCCTTTCAGTTATATTTAGAACAATATTTTTCCATGAAATGTTTGGTTTATTGTGTTAATCATTGATCAATTTATAGCTTGTGAATGTTTAATTATTTGATGTGATTCATTAATCTACCTTTATCTCAGTTATCTTATTTCAATATTTATGAAAAGTGATATAGTTACTTTGAATACCAGTTGTGGAAAGGTTATTTCCTTTCTATTACAAAGCTACACCTTGGGGATGTTCCAACATCGCAAGTGATCACTCATAGATTCAATGGGTGTATGATTTCCATGACAACAATACCGAAGGAATATCCTTAGATATTATAAATTACTCCTCAAACGCAACATGCAGGTGCTCATACCATAATTCTAATCTCGTCTTAAAGGGTCCACTCATGGATCCATCACGTGTGTACTTAGAAAATACCTTTGCAAGATATTTCTTCTCCTCAGGGTATTGCTATATTTTATCCTTTGGCCCATTAGGAACACTAATTTCTACAAATACAAGGGACGTAAGGATCATGCCAAAACTTATTTTCTCACCTTGGTGTGCCTCCTTAATAATGGTTTCAGCAATGAAACTAGCTAAATTGTAAACTACCCCTTCTGTCATCTTCTTTACATATGTGCAACCACATCGTGTTTACCTATGACCATCACTCTCGGTTATTAATATTTTTGAGGAGGTGAATTGCCACCTGAATAAATGGATACTTTTGTAATTTATCAATGTCCATTCTGTACCCTCCCTTTGTGTAACCCAACACTTTCCTTGTTGCTATTATGCCCTCTTTTATCGAGAGATCGTTCCTAATTTTTGTGCCTAAAATCCTCCAACATGTCAGTCTCCCAATTCGGGGCACGGTAATCCTCATCCATTTTCCAAAAAAATAGAAAAATTCATCATGGAATCTACTCATCAACCACTGATATAACTTCTCTAGTTTTCCAAAAAAGGGTAGTTCATAAAGATGTAAAACTCCCACCTTTGTCAATAGATTCTCGCCCACATCGTCATACACAACCATATCGTTTGTTGTTCTCAATGTTGTCTTTACCACTATTAATTTGTCTAATTCATGTTTATTATCTTTGGTTATGTGGTTATAATCACTTACTTTGTAATGAAAAATATGTGAATCCCAGTTGCGACCCATAAAAACACCTTCTAGATATTGCATATCAGAAAAAATACTTTTAGGGGTGTCTTCTACTTCAACCCCAACTTCCTTTTTCTTACTTCCCCTTGTGGATGCTCTAGCTTCCCACTTAGGTTCCATAAAAATAATAAAAATGTGTTCTTGCGGTTAATTCAAGCTCTACAAATCAAACCCGCATGCCCTAGCTCGATTTCGCGTTCCCTTGCTCAAACTCAAACCCTAATAGCTGATTTCTCCTCCCCACATGCCTTTTCTTCACTCAAATACTTCTCCCCAATGAAGTATCAAAAAATCATGTGCGTAAAATAAAAAAATCTGTCCGGTTCAAATTGGTATCACTACTCTTCGCATGTCACAACTTTCTCTTTAGCTCACTATTCAACTCACTCAAATTCTCTCAATCACAAGGGTAAAAATGGTTTCACAAAACCACTTTATATATATTTTCAAATATTTTTCATATTTATTGCTCTCCACCTAACACCATACTCAAAATTAAATTGACATTTATTTTATTTTTCACGCTGATTTTTCCGCACCTCAATCATAACCTTCTGGCGCGCCTACTATTCCTCAGCCACAAACTTCCTTTCGTGTTCCTTCATGTGCCAAAGTACCTATCCACCGTGTCTTCCACCAAGTAGTTTCCACTTCTACAGCCTCCCTTGCATTACATTTTGCATCCATTCATCCATAAGTTGTGTTCATTCATGAGCAATCTTTTTTGTATTTGCACTTTTACTTTAAGCACATACACAATATCACCCTATGCATACAAATCTTCAGAGAATGTTCAATTTGATCCATATCCTGCATATACTCTACGCCACACTAAAATATGCACATTCCTTCGCACATGAATTGCATATATAATAATCAGCTTTTGGCACACAAGCACACTTTTTACACAAAACACTAAACTAAATTGACCAAGAATAATGACGTTAAAAGGAAACACATAAAGGAATTTCATTAAAGTAAATAGAATCTAATGGTAATACTACCTTATTACAAACACCAAGAAGACTTATTTATAATATGGCTTCAACCTAATTACATTGAAATAACTAGGAAACTATGTCCCGTCCATCGCCTCTAACTGGAAAGCACCTGAATCAAGTATATAAGTCACAATATACAGTCCCAACTAATGCACTTTAAGCTTTCTAGGGTGGCGCAAAAAATGGATTTATACAGAAGAACCATCTGTCCAACTTCAAGCTTCTTATCCTTAATATGCCTATCATGTCATGCCTTTTTCCTGGACTTTTTTGTCTTCTAACTCCATCTGGAAATGGCACGCCTTTCATCCAACTACATCAGTTTGTTAATGCACTATTCAATTTCTTTCTTATCAACCAAACCTCATGTGTGTGTAATACGTAAAGAAGGTAACATGAACTCCATGGGAAAAATAGCCTCCACACCAAACACCATCTAAAAGGGTGTGGTTTTGTTCAATCTTTTATAAGTTTTCCTGTATGCTCAAAGTACACCAAAGACTTTATCATCCCAGTCTTTCCTTCCAACATCAAAAATATTATTCAATGTGTGGCTCAATATCTTGTTGAAAGCCTTAGTAGTTCCATTTTCTTGTGGGTGATAGGGTGTGGTTTTATGGTATGCCACCATAAATTCTGCCAAAAGTATCATGATGGTTTCATTATGGAAATAAGTACCCCTATCACTGTTCAAAATCAATGGGCATCCATACCTACTGATAATTTTTTCCCATAAAAACCTTGTTGTTGTAACTATTGTGCAGTCCTTTGTAGGAACTACTTTCTCCCACCTTGTAAGATAATTGGTATAAGTTATAATGTAGCGTGATCTAGTCCTTTGTGTGGGTGGGGAAATAGGACCCAAAAAGTCAAATTCTCACTTTTTAAATGGTTCTACACTAGAAATCGGCCTTAAAGGCATTTCATATCTATTCCCATGCTTTCCAAGGCCTCAACAATGGTCACAAGCCTTATAATATTATTTTAAATGCTTATACAATGTTTCCCATCACAAACCAAGTAATAAAATCTTGTGCGCAATAACATCTCCTACATAATGTCCACTTGCAATACCACCATTAGCCTCTTCCATAATAGCTTCGCATTTATGCTCTAGTACACACTGGCATGAAACTTCATCCCAACCTAGTTTGTATAAGCCTCCACAAATCAACATGTAAGGCGCGACATGTATGGAAAGTTGTTTCTTCTCTATACTCTGGACTCCCTCAAGTGCCACACTAGTCCATAAAAATATGACAATATATTCTAAGTTAGAGGGCATGCAGTTCAATTTGAATAAATGTGCATCCAGTATTGTGTCCTCAATGCTCTACGCATCCTCTCTAGAGTTAATCCTTGATAGATGATCTAGTCCATAATTGCTCTTACCTAGTTTAACCACCATTGTAAAATCAAATTCCTGGAACAACAAAATCCAATGACATATGTGCTCTTAAAAAACGGGCTTGTTCACTAAGTACTTAAGTTCCATGTGATATGTATAGAATATAAATGGGGTAGCCAAAAATTATTTTCTAAACTTATGCATCATGTAGATCATGGGAAACACCTTGCGCTCTGTAGTTGTATAATTCTGTTCAGCTAGGGTCAACTTCCTGCTTGCAAAATAAGTAGGATGATCAACACTACCTTCTCCAGGATGGGCTAATACTATGCTAATAGCCATGTCAGAGGCATCCAAATGCACATGAAAAGGTCTTTTCCATGAAGGAAAGCACAAAATAGGAGATGTAGTAAGCCTTTCCTTTAATGTCTCAAATGCATGTTGTTGTGCTTCAACCCAATGGAACATGCCTTTACTCTTCAATAATTCTTCGAAGGGCATAGCGATCTTAGCATAACCTTTGATAAAATTCATGTAATATCCTGTGTTCCCCAAGAATCCATGTACTTTTCTCTTGTTAATAGGTTCCTCTAAGCCCAAAATACCAACAACCTTAGCAGGATATACCAACAAGCTCTCTTTACAAATAATGTGTCCCAAAAAAGTTCCAAAAGGTGTAGAAAAAATGCAATTCTTAATGTTTAAGGAGATGCCCAATTGTTGGCACCTCTCAAACATAAGCCTTAATTTATCATAGTGATCTTTGACTAGCCCATATACCATCCAATCATCCAAGTAGACCTGCAAAAACATATGAATAAAGTCCTAGAATGCTTGCACTACAATAAATGAAAATACTACAAGTGCATTCTTCAATCAAAAGGGCATAACTATGTATGAAAAACTTCCCCATTCAGCAGTGAAAGTTGTCTTCTCTTGATCCTCTTTAGCAATCCTCACCTGATGATATCTAGAAAATACATCAGTGAAGGAATAAATCTCAGGCCCTGCAATGCCTTCCAGGATTTCTTTAGTAAAAGGTGTGGGAAAGGGATCTATTACACATGCAACATTCAACTCCCTATAATCCACACAAATCCTTATCCTGCCATCTTTCTTTATACTTATTATCATAAGGCTAACCTACTCTAACTCCTCAATGGGCTAAGTGATTCTAGAAATTAACATCTTATCAATTTCTTCCTTTACCTTGACCCACAGATTGATATTCATCTTGTAAGGCCTCTTCCTTATCGGGCGCGCACCTTCCTTTAGCTTGATCTTCATCTCGCCCAACGAGTGATGTACCCCTTTCAACTCATGATAGCCTTTAGGAAATAAGTCCTGAAATTCATACAATAGATCAACTATCTTTGTAACCTTAGATTCAAACCAATAATCTCCAATGATAGCCTCCTTAGGTTTAGCATCTGTCCTAATGTTGACTTTATTGATTTTCATAGGCTCATGGTACACGCACGCCTTCTCATCTACACTATCCAAGACCTTGTGTGTACCTTCAGAATTTTCAACATCTAATTTATCCACTTCTTCATGATCAATTACATAGACCATCATACCCTTTTATTTTTCTAGGCAAGCGTGCCCAAGTTGTTGTACATCAACATCTTCTTCTTTAAAGCACACTTCTAGGTCTAAATCACCTAGTAACTCCTAAATAAGTTCCTCAGCATTTGCACTATCTCCCATAGTCAGGCACTTCATAACTTGTAATACTTCATTCACTGGAGGTTTAGTGGAAAAATAGTCAAAAAGTCTGAATCATACCCACAGTCAATTCCTACCAATTCTTGTTTTCTCTAATTAACTCTGCATACACATACCATGCATGCGCGCAACCTCGCAATGTGAAGTAGAGCTTGTGCACCTATAGTGAAGGTGGTAAGGCCTCTTGCCCCTCTATCCAGAGTCTCTCACACTACTGAATGTGGTGTTGAACAAGATCTTTACCATGAAATTCACAGATCTTAGTAGGTACATTACTCCAAAGAAATATTACAGAGAAGGTGACTCTCACCTCACATTACTTTATAAGATTATCTCTGTGTGTAATTAACCATCACGTTGTTATCCCACATAGAGTATAAAATAACATATTCCTTCTTTCTACTTGATCTGTCCACTGAACTTCCACAGTGCGTAGGAATACTTCAAGATTTCCTTCACCATTGTACTTTGGTACCTAGCTACTTCCCAAATGCCTAACATAACGCGGCCTTCTTACACGCGTAACTGCACTTCTCACCTCATGCCCAATGATTTCATAATTTCCATGCAAGACTTGGAGTATCACTCATGGACTCTGCATCATCCCAATGGAGAACTCCTTCCTTTGATGGCTCAAGTACTTCAAGATCTCTAATGGTGCACACATAAATTGTATTTAAATCCTCTTCACTCAAAGGTTCCACATAAGTTGTAGATTTTCCTTCTGTCAAAAGAATGATGTTGCATTCTTCCTTGTTCTCAAAATCTATATATCCCTTATTAAAGCGCAGATCAATGTTATTTGCATAGCACCAAGGGCACCCAAGCATTGCTAGGAAATTGTCTGCCTCTGCCAGCGCTAAGACATCAAAGTACCCAGTAAACTTGCCCCCTTGTATAGTAATAGTAACCTCTTTCAAGACTCCAATGGGCATGGCCTTAGTCTTGTTTGCCATAAACAACACATTGGAATATACCTGCAATGGTGGCCTCCCCATCTAATTCCACGAATCTAACGTGATTATATTCACTTCTGCACCTATATCAATCAAAATGTTACTTAAAAGCTATCTTTCAACAACAACATTCAAAGTGATCTCTTTATCATAATCCGTACAGTGACGAGGTAGGTTAGCATGCAAAATTTGTCTTTCGCACTCAACTCTAGCGTGTGGCGTTTTCCCCCTTAACCATTCCTCTAATAAAGGAATGATGTTCTCTTGTCATAGCATCTTACAAACCTCCTTCAAATCATCAAAATATTTTTGAGGAAGCTCAACTAATTTGGCCTATTCCAACTTCTGTGACTGCTCCTTCAAGCATTGTATCTCACCCTATAATTTTTTAATAACCTCCATGGTATCTTGGTAAACTTCCTTCTGATGCATAGCGTCTAGATAATTTGCATGCAATATCTCCTCCTTTGTTATAATAGGCTTCTGCTTTTGAATTTCCCAAGCGCGCGTAACCTGGGTGCATGTAGTAATCAACATAGGCACCAACTCAAGATCAAACACTAACTTTGGTATCCACTAATATTCCACAATGCGTTGCACTCTAACCATCCCTATGCCCTTATCCTACTTGTGCTTATTAATTAGATGTTCATACAAGCCCAAACATTCTTCATAGTTGTGGGTTTTTCTGCAAAAAGAACAAATAATATTCTGAGGGCTCGCACTTATAATGATTAGGGGATCCACATGTATAACATGTTCCTCTTGGAAATTCACTTTTTCCACCACCACGACCTCGACATCTGAATCCTCCATGGTATCCTTGACCTCTACCTCAGCCTCCATCAGAGCACCCTTCATTGTGACCATGGTCATGATGCTCACCTTGTTCCTTAGAATTATTTGCAATACTGGTCTTGCATACATCAATATAAATGGCATCATGAATGTGATCAATCAACCTACAATTCTCAGTATCATGAGTGGTAGACCTGCAAATCTTATAGTAACAGGACACGTTCTTTCTTATCGCGCTTTGCAACAATGGGCACCTGCTTGAATCATGGTCCAAGTGATAGATGTTGGTGTGTGTGACTTTCCTCGTCATCCTAGGGGTCTCATACACATCACGTGGTGAGTCATCTCACCTAGTGAGTGTCATAGGTCTTAAGGAGTTATATGACAAGTGGAAAATTTCATCATAGAATTTTTCATTTTCATATGCGTCAATGGTGTCATAGGAGTTACATTCCTTATTTGGAATTGTAACTCCTCTTTCCCTCTTACGAAGAGAATGATTATCTTCAGGCATGAGGAGTTACATAACACTCCTCATATGTGCTTCCTTCTTTTCGATCTAGGAGATATTAGTAGACATATTATCTTAATTGCATGAGTTTCCTTATTTTCTTTTGTCTTCTCAATTACATTGAAGCTACTTACATCACCATTAGAGTACAAACCTCTTCAATGGTGCACGGTATTCTATATTGATTCTCATTTAAAACTATCACAATGGTATTAGAGTGCGAGGTTTTGGTAAACATGCACTCATCATTTATCAGGTGTTGCTAATTACTTTATGATTTCAGTTGTTAATCGCTTCTTCATGCAAGTTCTTCGTTGGTTTTATTGGAATTGTGCTAACTGGTGTTTAACAACTATTGCTTGGATTTTGTGTGTTTTTTGGGGGTTTGTGCATGTATGCAGGTTTATGTTTTTCACCGCCAGATTTCATCTATTTATCGGTCTACATCTTCATGGTGGAAAGCGCTTGGTTAGAGGTATTTTCCATAGTCGATGGTTATATTAGATCTTCTATCATTAAAAGTGATTAAGTTTATTTTAAGATAGATGTGTTTCTTGCTAAATCTTATTTACTTCCTCTTCCTTCATACTCATATTCCTACCATTGTATTTACCCATGCATTCCTCCTCTTTCCCATCACAGGTTGCTTGTTTCTCTATCTAGCATGGTGAGCTCTATCTCAGCACTCCCCTTTCTATCATCTTGATTCAGTAATCTCAAATCGCTTGGTTGAGGATTTGTGTGTTGCTTTATTGGCCTGTATGTGAGTCTGACATGTACTTAGTAGAGAGTCATGTGGGTTGTCTTAGTGAGCCCTGGGTGTTTTCGTTACCTCACTGCAGCTAGGATAACCTTATTCTCTTCTCATCTACATGTATAGCTCAGTCATTTGAGCCCTGTTCTCTTATTGTTCACATTTGTTGGCTTTTCTGGCCCCGTCAAACCATCCCTAATCTTTAGTTGTTCGTTGGGTCCTAGGTCATCTAAACCTAATGTTGTTCGGGACTGTTATATTCTTGGCCTCGACTAATTATTGACTCGATCTATCTTACCTTGCGTGCCGTTGGAATCCATAAGATTTTCTTATCATATGTGCTTGTTTGTTCTTTATTCTACTCACCCTATTCCTTGCACTTGAGCTCGACCTGCTTGCTATGCTTTGGTGTCTCATTTCAAATCTCATCCACATACACATTTATAGAATTCAAAACCTTTCCCCTAATATATGTGACATTCACTGTTTAACCATTTCACCTCATCATTCTGAAAAGATTGGGTACTTATTCATCCACCCAACCTGGCGGCTTTATCATGCTTAAAACTTGTCATCCCTCTTCAAGGCCATAGTTCTTACACATTACAAAGTCTGGTCTTACCTTTAGTTGACCACTTCCTCCCAAAGTCTTTTTTATAAAAAAGTGGCTTTTTTTAATTTATTATAAAGTTAGGCCTTTTCATAACCATATGGGTGCTTTTTTAATTAAAAGGGGGTAAATATAATTTAGATTAATTTAATTTAATCTTAAGCTTTAATTTTTATATTGTTAAAATCCTAGCTAGTTTAGGATTTAATAATTATTTTGAAAGAAAATTAATTAAATTAATATTATTCTAAGGAGCTTCTATATTGAATTAAAAAAATTATAAGCTCCTTCTCCTTAGACTAGTGGAATTAAATAATCGTAATTTACGCTTATTGACTTTTTTCTCTCTTTTTGCTTTAAAATTAGTCAAATTGGGCATCGTAAAAAAATCGTTTTTAAAGTGTTATTGGCTATTTTTTTTCTCTAATCGTGTGCTGGAGTATTTTGCAACATCTTTAGCCTTTTTTTTTTCCTTTTGGGAGCCTTTGATGTGTCTTGGAGGTCATCAAGACTTGTTTCGAGTCGTTTTGAACATTGTAATAACCCTTGTTATTGTTTGTGGACTAGTGAGCACGTCTGCCACAGTCTTGCAACAAGGGAGTTTTTGTTGCGACGTGATATGTTATTTCTCACATAAGACTGTATTTTTCTCCCCTTCTCTTACTTTTACTCTTTTCGTGCTTGCTTACGGTGTCGAGTTGTCACACTCAACAAACCTTGATTGTGGTCTCCACACTTACACACTATTACATTGATTGCAAGGTGAGTGATCGACTGGTTCTCGATGCACAGTCACCTCTGATAGTAATCAACACATTAAACTATAAAGTTCCAAACTCAGGGGGTGATAATATTGTTCTGCGGTGGGTGTGTTTCTCTCTCCTTCTTTGTTTCTATCTCTTCGCTATAGATGCATCTAAAGTACCTTTGCTCAAACCTTTCAATTTCTTCGAATGAAGATATAAAATTGTTATGGTTCTTTGAAGTAAAGGGTCAAACCATGTTTCCATAGGGTTAGAGACTGAACCTGATGATAAACCCAAAAAATATAAGTGGTTCAACCATTGTGATGAAGCCTTATGTCTTCTCTGTATGCCTGTCTCTCCTGAACTACTCTTCCATATTGAAAATTTCTCGACACCCTATAAAGCATGGAAAACACCGGATGATATGTTTGCGAAGCAAGATGATATGAGAGCACATGAGTTGGAGAATGAACTACTAGGTTTAAACCCTAGCGACTTTAAAAACCTGTAGCCATTCTTCTTAAAGTTTTTCCACACCACATTGCTTCTAGAGGAATGTAAAGTGGAGAATAAAGACTCTTAGTTGATCTTGTCAATTCTTTCTAAGTTAGGTCCCGAATAATCCGTCTTTGTTTCAAATTTCCATGCCATGAAATCTACCATGGGTTTTGCTTCTAAAATTCCCTCATTTGATAGTTTTTCATCCCAACTCATTCAAGAACAGGAAAGACTCATTCAAATAGGGACTCTAAAATTTAAGTCACATGCCCTTGTGGTGAATAAGGGAAAGAAAAATTGAAATAAGAAAGAGAAGAAGGACGAACCTAAGAAGGAAACCAATACCAACCAAGCCAAAGCTAAGACTAACATGAACTTTTCATCTTCTAAGCCTAAAGTGAAGAAGGAAAAGTGTAAGTGTTCCTATTGCAAGAAGACAGGCCATAAAGAGCATCAGTGTATGCAGAAATAGATTGATCACTTAACTCATTTACTTGAGAAGAATAATATAAGTGTCCTTGAATCCATTAAAAAAAATTCTTAGAAGGGTGAGTCTTCCAAAGAAAAGGAGTCTGAATATGAGAAGAAGAAAGGAAAGACCCTTGTAGCTAGATCGGCTCCATCATCGCTATGAATTATCGATTCTGGTGCCTTACATCACATGAATTCTTTAGAAGTTGAATTCTCTAGCATTAAACCATGTGGCATGTCCTAAATCATGTTGGGTGATGACATTACTATGTCAATTTCCAGTAGTGGATCGGTAGAGATGGACGGTGGAACATTTAACCAAGTGTTGAGTTTTCCCAATCTTTCTACCAATCTCTTATCAGTTTACCAAATCACTCACCTTGGTGAGGGAATGTGAGTGAAATTTGGTCCTAACTCGGTGATCATTTGTGAGCTTAACTATGACTGCACCGTGGCTAAGGGAAAGGTGGATCACCATTCACGGTTTTATACATTTTCCCATTTTACTTATGCTTTGACGCTCACTTCCTTTCTCACTCATGCAAATGAGGTTAACAAGCTATGACATGAGCATTTTGGGAATCTAAATTATTGTTAACTTGAACAATTGAGCCAAAAGAAAATGGTCAACGAGTTACCTCACGTCAAGTTTTATAAGGGTCTTTGTGAGGGTTATGCCCTTGGAAAGCACCCCGAAAAAATATTTGACAGAGGAAAATATTGGAGAGCTACTCGTCCTTTGGATCTTGTTCATAGTGACATTTATGGCCCTTTTCTATCTCCTTCGTTTACTAGAGATCTATATATACTAACCTTCATTGATGAATTTTTACATTATACTTACGTATATTTTCTTAAGCTTAAGTCTAAAGTCTTCAAGCATCTTAAGGAATTTAAGGATCTTGCTAAGAAACAAGTGGAACAGTCTATCAGGGTTCTTTGAACCGAAAATGGAGGTGAGTATTTGAGCAATAGGTTCAAGGATTTACGTAATTTTGAAGGGATTTATTTGCAACGTACAATTTCTTACAACTCTTTACAAAATGGAGTTACGGAAAGAAAGAACCAAAATCTTAAGGAGATGGGACTTGTATGGTTTACTTGAATTCCTTTTCTCTGCAGTATTGGACCGAAGCAGTGGATTGTGCTTGTTACATTCAGAATCATGTTCCACACAAGGTAGTAAGAGGGATGAAACCCTTTGAATCCTTTTTTGGACGCAAGCTTGATGCTGAGCACTTTTGAGTCTTTGGATTCAAGGCTATGGCTTGGATTCCCAAGAAGAAATGTAAGATGTTGGAACCACAATCCAAACCTTGTATCTTTTGTTAGAAACCATTACATTGAGAGGGGGGGTGAATCAATGTTTTCACAATTTACCTTCTTAAATATGATATGATAAAACCATAAACACACACAAGAAAATTTCAAGAGAGAACACAATGACACAAGGTTTAATGTGGGAAACCCAAAATGGGAAGAAAACCCACTGAAACTATGAACTATTCTTAGGAATGATTTTTCCTCCTTCTATTACATTAGTTTCAAGGTTGAGCTTCAACTCAACTATGAGCTTCCACTCCTCAATTTGACCAAGCTGCTACCTAGTCCGGAGGATTCAACCCCCAACAATTCAATCAACTTCTACTGATATTTAGTGAGCTTCAACTCGCAGGGAAGCTTCAATTCCCCAACTTATTTATTGAGTTGTCAGTGACCTTCTACAAGCTGCTACTTGTAAGGAAGCTAAAACTCCTTCATATATAACAAATCAATCTTGATGACACTTCAAAAATATGCTTTGAACATCTAATAATGATACTAAATTAGCACTCTTTCTCTGCTGCTCTGATCCACTCTATCTTGACCACTTCAACATAACAAGCTTCTTGTCTCTCTACTCTACTTAAACTATTCACTGTACATATCTTATTCATTACTCAAACACTTGAGCTTTGTAGCCATCAAATTAACCTCTATTTACTGTTCAAATTCAATCTTCTATCATATATACATGCACTTCTCAAACTTTCTCCTCTTGAAAATCTTTGTCATTCACATAATCTTATCATGCATTCCACTTCACTTTCCTTTACATGACTCTCATAAAGTTCACCTTGAGTCATTGTTATTTTCTATTTGTCTTTGAATTATAAAATATGTGTATCCAAGATCTATCATATATTTCATAAAACTCTGATATCACTATCTCATTTATTTTTATTCAATAATTGTATCTCTCTTTTTCATATCCAAACTCTAGTAGATAACTTTTCACATTCTCAAATTTTTTCAACATGCAACAACATCATTAACAACTATGGAGATTCTTTCTTTTTGGTTTATTCATACATGTTCACAAAATTTGAGCTTGGTTGACTGCTCACCTTTTTGGTTTGTAACTGAAGAAATAATCTTAAAATTCCCAACATTATATTTGCAACTTGACAAGCTTATAACCCTTCAACTGCTCCTTCGAGCTTTGTTTTGATTTCATCTGACTTTTCATCTAATTTCTTGAATTGCAAGAGTTGCGATTTTGCATAAGAAAAAATAGTAACTTTTCACTTCTCATTCAATTTAGAAGCAACTCTTCCACTTCTCCATCGATCCAAAAATGAGTTAAGCTCATTTGATAATAGAATCTAACATTTTTTTTCTCTAACAATCATCTTACCTTGACCACATACTATGAACTATCCTTTACATGTGTGCACAAGAATAATTCACATAGATTTATCTAATTCTCTTGAGATTTATTGAATTTTGATTTTAACATATTTGGAGAAAGTCATTACCACTTCGGTGGGAGTTTGAAACAATGTTCATCACCATTCTTCAATTTAAACCCTTCAAGAGTACACCACTCTTTTTTGAATTTCATTTACAGTTCACTACAAGAGATCTTCAAGATGATAGGCGTTCCATTAAAAACTCACTATTGCTAGATTTTTAACATGTAAATGAGGATGATTTTAATTTAAAATTTCATGATGAAAAGAGAAAATTAAAATCAACACTATCAAAACTGTTCATTCTCCTGACTATGCAGGGATTTTTGAGAAATCTAAGATGAGATTCTCATTTTACACTCTATATTTTTACCCCCAATCTTTTTTGATGACTTGATAATTCTTGTAGAGGAGTATTGTGCATATTTCATTTAGTTTGGGTGCATAAAACATTAGCAATGACCAATAAACCTCTTCACTGAAATCCTAGATGACGGTATTGATAGTTTTATACTTAGAAGGGAAAATAAGTCCACCTATTCATCAAATGTTTATAGAGAATGGAGTGATAAAGCTTCAAGAGACTCTAAAGATATGTTTTCATATTTTGAAAGAAGACAAATTTACAGACTTGAAGATATTGCATCACTTGAAACATTGTTTGTATCCAAAAAATGAGAAAGACTTAACTGTACATGTTTCTACTCAATGAGACAATTGATGAAGACCTAGTCACTTCTCCAAAATAGGCGGATTTTCTAAAAATTTGAGTGGTGCATGCCTCACCAAATTGGGCTATGGACTAATTTTGACAAGGTATTCAAATAGATAGTGAAGAAGTGAATTTTACACCCTTGAACTAAGAAAATTCGCCTCTAAAGTCCATCATGTAAAACGAGAAATTTCAAACTTAAAAAAATATCCATTTTCTTCTATATGGCCTTGTATCCATGTTTTCAGATTGATCAAGGCATTGGAATTGGAGATAAGTCTCTTAGGGTGGTGTGTTAGCATGCATTAAGAAACATGTTCTTCAGGACAGTCTTGACCATCAAATTTTTAGTGAATTACAATACCAACCAAAATTGAGGATTCTTACACACATTGCCATGTGCTTGTAGAAGAGGTTTGAGAATTCATTGAGCACAAACTCCATTTGAAACAACTAGTACCTTCATATGCCAGAGCATTCACACTAAGACATGGTGTCAAAAACAAGTACCTATACCTTCAAGAAACAAAACCATCAAATACCTTCTGAGCCTGAGAATCATCATTAATGAGCTAATAAGATACTATAGAGGAGATAAAACAAGACTTGGAGTGGGTAAGTGTAACAAGTTGGGGGACCAAAAATTGGATATCAAATACTGAATTTTACATCAAAAACAACAAAACATCAAATTTGTTCTTCTGCGGACTTGAACCATGCCAAAAAATCAAAAACATGTCACAAAAATGGTACCATCGCGTAGGGGAGACTGTTAGCTTTGTATAAATATTGATTTTAAAGTGAATAGAATATGATAAATATCATTTTATAATTTTTTACTAATAGTAGGTATTTAAGACACTTTTTCCCATGAATGTTCATGTCTACTTTTAAGACTGCAACTTTTGTTTCACTTGTCAGAATGTGATATAACCTATATCATCCCAACCGTGGGGAAATTCTATACACATGAAAAAAAAATTAGTTAATTTCAATATTTTTTAATAAATTTACGGTGGGAAAACAAAAAGTGATGCATTTTCTTTATGATTTCAGACCACTTTCACGGAAAAAATCATAAAAAATAAAATATTGCTAAAAAAATTATAGAATAAAATCTATCCCAAGATAAATAGCGACATCTAACTTTTCACTAAAGGAAAAAAAAAATGACTTTCTGGTCATCCAAATCGTGGGAAAATAGTCTGCAATGTTATAGATTTTGAAAAAAAAACTAAGTCATTGAATGTTGAGTGTTTAATATAGCTAAAATTATCCATTTTTAAAACAAATTAGTAGTTTAGAAACTAGAATTTGGATGTTACGATTCATATTAGTATAAGATTTTCTAATTTTGAGTGCACACATTGCTAATAATCCCTACAAGTTGAGATTTTACTATTATTTGCAATATGACATCCAGTTATGACCCCTTTTTGGCCCATCAACTTGCTGCACTTACTCAAGTCCAAATTCACATTTTTGCTCTTATCAATTTGGAACACACCCAGGAGAGAGAAAAACTACTCCATCAAAATGCTCATAACTTTTCAACCACACCTCATTTTGAGAAAATTATTTTTGCACATGATTTTCATGAAAATTTACTCTAAAAATTCCTTGTATTATTTATTCAAAGGATACCGTACAATATTTTTTGAAGGCTAAGTAACCAGGCAGCTCAAAATAAATTTTTCACAAATCTCGTTTTACAAAAATTCACATAAATTGAACAAATGACCTAACTTTGACTTGAAATTGTGCATGAAGAATCAATACACATTCCTTTATCATCTCTTAGAGTTTATAGAAAATGATAAGTCTACATTTTTCTATCCCATCTCATTTGCATGCTAGAACACTTCTTGTTCTCAACACTATTTCTGACCAACATACAAAACTGACTCCTGGAGCTGAGTTGAGTCTAAAATTTTCTCGTACATGTTATAGATGAATGTTTAACACCTCTCCCATGATTATTCTAGCCTTTACCAACATGTTTCACTACTTTAGATGCCTGAAACCACCCTGAAATGACATTGCCACTCACCATCCAAGTCCCTGTCTTCTTGAAACATCATGAATTCAATTTGAACATATGAACAACATATGATAAGCATGCTATTGCAGTATCCCTTTTCCATCAATTCCTTTGACATCAATGACAACAATTGGCCAATCAATAAGGTGCAACATATTTATCGGGTATCTTAATGGCATGAAGGGATATCGATTGTTGAACCCTATAACCCATGAAGTTTATATTGAGAGAGGTGTGATGTTTGATGAGTCATATTTGACTTCTAATTATCCTCCCTCTAAATTTATTTTTCTCACTGATTCGGATTCTAAATCATCAAATGATGATGTTGTTGAGTGAGTTCCTCCTCTTGATCCCCCTGCTCCTCACGATCCTCAGAATTATGAGTCTAACAATGGTGATGATGATGACAATGTCCCTTTTCAATCAAGTGAAGAATCTTCTGACTCTAAGCTTGATCCTCCGGGTCCTCTTTGGGCTAGGAAAACTTTGTAGAGTGCTGGAAATTTAGTTAGAGATCCTTCGGATGAGAGACATACTTGCTTATATTTTCTTGGACCCCACTCCTTCTTCGCCTTTACTTCTAATCCTCAGTATTTTTGGGAGGATTCTAAGATTCTTGAGTGGGATTCTTCCATGGATGAGGAGTATTAATCACTCATAAATAATGACAATTGGGATCTCAACCCTCATCTGAAAGGAAGAAAACTCATTCAGTGTAAGTGGGTGTACCGGACAAAGTATGGAGTTAATCAAGAAGTTGAGAAGTATAAAGCACGATTTGTAGCTAATGGTTTCTCCCAGGTAGCTAGGATTGATTACTCAAAAACCTTTTCTTTGGTTACAAAAATGAATTCCATTTGACTAAACCTCGCCATCACTACTGCCAACAAATGGGAAGTACGAACCAGATGGATGTTAAGAGTGCCTTCCTTCATGGGGACCTAGAGGAAGAGATCTACATGGAATAATATTTGGGTTATGTCCGTGATCCATCCATCTTTTACAATTTAAATAAATCTCTCTATGGCCTTAAAAAATCCCCTCAGGCTTGGTATGCCAAGATTGACTCCTTTTTAATTGCATAAGGGTTCACTCGGCGTCACTCTGACCCAAATGTGTACATTTTATGGAAGGATAAATCCATTCTTATTCTTGTTTTATATGTTGAATAGTTATTGATCACGGGTAACTCTTCCTCTATCATCTATTTTGTTAAGATCTCATTGGCCAATAAGTTCTCCATGTATGACTTAGGATTGCTTCATTACTTTCTTAGGATCTAGATTTCACAATCTGACTCGGGAATTATGATTTCATAGCCTAAGTACTCTCTTGATTTGATTTCTTTGTTTTACATGTCTGATTGCAAGTCTTCTCCTACTCCCTTCCTTTCTAGGGTTAAGTTTTTTTCTGTTTTCTCTAATCCCTTGGTTGATAGTACCCTTTATCAAAAATCGGTGGGGTGCTTGATTTACCTTACTCACACTTAGTCAGATCTATTATACGTTGTTGGGATCATGTCTAGATATATGCAGGAGCCTCATGAGTTTCATTGGAAAGAAGAAAAATAGATCCTTCACTATGTTTGTGGCACTCATACAAACACTATTCATTGCTTAGGAGGGACAAATATTGTCTTCGTTAGATTTACAGACTCTGATTGGGCCAGTGATCTAGATCATCAGAAGTCTACCTTAGGATAAAATTTCTCTCTTGGTTAAGGTCCTGTTAGTTCATCTAGAAAGAAGAAGAATGCCATTTCCATAGCATTGATAGAGGCAAAGTACAGAGGAGAAATTAACACTGCCATGGAAGCTGTTTTGTTACAGGGTATCTTGATAGAGTTTGGCATCTAATTTTGGTGACCTACCATTATCTACTGTGACAACATGAGCACTATATCGATTTACAGAAATCTGATTCAACATCAACCAATGAAGCACATTGATATCCACATGAAATTCATACGGTAGATGATACATGAAGGCATCATCAACATACAATATGTTCAGAAAACTAATCAGGTTGCAGACATATTTACCAAGCCCTTCACTAAGGGGAAGTTTCTTCACTTATGGTTCCTTCTTGGGGCGAGGTCTGCTGTAGCCACCAATTTTCTTCAGGATATATAGTCCTTCTTCTCCTATTCGTGTTTCTAGAAAGGTGTTGTAGTCGTTTTTACCCATCTACTAACTTCTAACCCCATGCATGCTGACCTATCACCTAGCGGGTGCTCACCTGAGGCACGTGCGGGAACTTGTAAACTTGCATTTTAAAGGAGAAGTTATTATATATTTTATGTAGAATTTTTGTAATGTTAGCCTTAGCTATAAAATGAAAGTGGGGATCTTGAAACTTATTCTCCTACATTTGTTGAAAATAAGTGCTATTATATTGTAACAACAAACCAAGTTCTTGAGAAAAAATTATATTGTTATATAGTCATAGTTGTAACATTGTAATTGTTGGAAAGAAGAACTTGAATGTTGTATTCAAATGGAAAATATATTTCTCTCAAAACTAAAAAGAAATTCATAATTGCTTGTGTTTTCCTTTAGTGAAATGGTTGAGTTGGAATTATAAAAAAGTTTGTAAGTGATACTTAGTTTTTTACTTATTAAAATAGATGTCATTATTGTTTGAAAAGGAAATATATATGTTTTAATTTTGATGGTAAAAGTAGACATATTGAAATATGGGAAATTATGGTCAACCTCATACTATATTATATAAAAAAAGGGAAATAAAATTTTAGTGTTTTAAATAAAAATAGTCTATTCATTAGTTGTTTGTGTTGAATAAGAAATTTTGTTAGTTTTCTAAATTCTACTCACATATGAATAGGTAGATAATTTTAAATTTCTTGACTTGTATTTAACCTTTTCATATAACTCAATTTGATCATTTGTAATATATACATACATAGATATTATATATATATATATATATAGAGAGATTAATATATTATATCTATATAGATATCATATATTATATATATATATATATATTATACATATTGTATATATATGTATATAGATATGTATATATATGTATATAGATATGTATATATATATGTGTGTGTGTGTGTGTGTGTGTGTGTGTGTGTGTGTGTGTGTGGGTGTGTCTATATATATTACAAATGATCAAATTGAGTTATATGAAAAGGTTAAATACAAGGCAAGAAATTTAAAATTATCTACCTATTCATATGTGAGTAGAATTTAGAAAACTAACAAAATTTCTTATTCAACGCAAACAACTAATGAATGGACTATTTTTATTTAAAACACTAAAATTTTATTTCCCTTTTTTTATATATATATACATGTGTATATATATATATACATGTGTATATATATATATACACACACACACACACATGTACATATACATATATATATATATATATATATATATATATACACACATGTATATACATGTATATATATATATATATATATATATGTATATATATATATATATCTATATATATATATATATATATATATATATATATATATATATATATATATATATGTATATACATGTATATATATAGTAATAAAAAAGAAAATAAGAATTTCTTAAGCTGTATGGCTTATCCAACCCGCGTTGCTTGTTGTGTATTATTAGTTGTTATATGGTTGGGGAGGGGGCGGGGAGGTCATTGAGCCCACCACACCCGTATTTATATGGTATGGGGGGTGGGTCAACGACCTTCCCCCACTAACTTCAAACTCTTGCCACATTAAACATATCACCACTCATACTCAAAACTAAGACCTACATTCTTTTATGCCCGCAAACTAGTCTTTAATCACTGCATTTTTTTTTGTTAATGCAGTCGAACGTATATTAAATGGCCATTTGTATAGAAAATCAATACACACACACACACACACACACACACACACACACACACACACACACACACACACATCCAAACCACCTGTGTATATATCACATTTAAACCAAATAAAACAATGGATCAAAAATGCCAATACCCAAATAGGGAAAATGCAAATAAAATATACAATATTAAATAAAAATGTCAACAAACCCTAGGAGAGGGTTACAAATGGAATAAGAAAAAAATGTGTGTATCCAACCTTGAGCTTGGGTATGCTTCCATGGCCTCCACTATCCTTCTTGTCCCAAACCTATAAAATGAAAACGAGAAAACAAGACAAAAAAAAGAAATAAGAGCACATCATAAGGATGATTAGGGTTAGATGGAATACCTAGGATCCAAAGGCTCTAAATGAATTCATCTAATGGTTGAGAATCAACCCTACAAAATTTAGGTGAGGATATTTTTATGGGAATATGTTTTTAAATTAAATATATGTATAACTTGTGAATGGGGCCACTAAAGGGGAGTTTGGAGGTAGTATTAAAGTGTAACCCTTATTGTTTTAGTTTAGTGACTTTTATAAAGGACTTGACCCTTTTGAAATTAATTAAAGTAAATTTACACAAAGATAACTAGAGAATGCTTATTATAGGGGTTAAAATACATTTGAACTAAAGTTTATGGTTAGGGTAAAAGAGACCTTAACCTTAGGGTATTAAGTCAATAAATACATTTAGAATTATAATACTAAATTAAATCAATTTTGTAATAAGGGTATCTTAACTTATGGCTAATAAGAGTTAATTAAGGAGAATTAACGGTAAACCATAGGAGGGGATTTCAGCCGGAAATGAATAAATTAAATTTATAATAATTAATTACTAATTTAACCAAAGGATTTATTAATCATAAAATAATTAAATCTAACTGGAGGTTATCTTGTTGCACTGTGTTTAAAAAAAAAATCTTCTATAAATTTTCCTAACTAATTATTGGGTTTAATCTTCGGTTTTGTGCAGGAAAAATGTGGGTGTTACACAAAGGATGTGAATGTCACATTTTGTGTTTGAGGATTTAGGGTTGTGTTACTTTTACTCATTTATAAATTTATAATTGATTTTGTATATAATAAGTATTGTAGGAAGTAGGTCCTTTATCCATAGCAAGAGTGTAACGCCTATCAAAAATGATGTTCTAAAAACATGCTAACTCCCAACAGTTAACCCGAAATTTGTGACTAATTTTTTTTTGTGTTTCAGGAACAAGGTAGAAGGATAAAATAGGTTACAAGGATGTTAATCCCCTAGGGTACCACAACTAACCAACACCGCTAACTCAACTTTTCGATTGAAGAACCTGGTTTACAACGAAGGTTAACATATTCTCAAATTAATCTCTACAGTCCATTAATCCATTATGTATGAGGAAGGTACCCTAGCTTAATTTACTTAATTAAATGTTTTCTTCACTTAAGTTAATGTTCAATCCGAAAATAGACTAACCTCATGATTAAATAGTTTAGTTTCATTGTCCTAATAGTATAAAGTCTTTTTATTAATTTATTAAAACATAATAAGGGATAATGAGGAATTTACATTCCTAAGGAAATGAAACATCCCCATTCCCCATTTACACATACTACTAAAGTTTTAAAACAACATTTATAAAAATCATTCTCATCTAACAAAAGTAGGGTGAAACCTCCACCCTTAGATCAAGTCATTCTTGGCCACTAGATCTCGGGGTTCCCATATAGCCCTAAATTTCCTTATGGGTTTTTATTAAAACCTTTCCTTTGTTCATTTCCCTCATTTGGTCTATTTTTTTTGTTAAAAAATGCAAGTTGGAGAAGCAAAAGACATGGGAGCAAGGAGGAATAACTATGGAGGATTCTACAAGGAGATCTAGTTATATTAGTTTAGTTGCAATTTATTGTTGCTATAACTTCCATTCAAGGATTGGGAAGGTTATTCCTTTTACCAATCTAGTTTTGTTTCAATTTTTTGTATTTGGGTTTTTAAATTTGGGGAAAAACCTACCCTCATGATTAAATGAGAAGAAATGTTTTAGATCCACCATCTGTATAATTTATTGCTCAAATCCATGGGATCACACATTGTTTGCATGATGGCAGTCATTGATTAAATTTTACAACTTTAATTATTACATAAACCAGTTAAAATTTTACACAGGCGCAGATATGCGGAGTTCTGTCGTGAGTGATAGAATCGCCACCCAGAGCAGACTGGTGGTCCTGGGACCGCCACCCTACCGAGGTGTCAAACAACGGGCCACCTCCCTACTATGTGGCCGTTTTGAGACCGCCGCCTTAGCCTGAATGGTGGTTACAAGACTTCCACTCTATATAGGGCAGCAGTCTTGTTTCTGAAAAAGTATAACCTTAATCTGAGATTTTTACAAAATCCAAAAGTTACAAAAAGGTGGTAAAATGCATTCTGAGCCTATTTTGAGCTTCTAGAGTTTCCTGTTTTGTTATTTCATTCCTATTATTGTCTTTTTAGTTAAAATTTATTCATTTAAGCATTTTCCATTCCAAAAATAGTAATATAATTACAAGGTCTATTCAATCTTGTTCAACTAAATGTTCTCCATTATCAAGAGTTAAGAGAAATTTACATCTACTTCTAACATTGTTATCACCATTTCTAAATAGCCATTACTTTCCATTTATTGTCTCTTCCATTCAATACAAATTATGGATTAAAATATACTATAATAACTTTCTTTCTCTATTGCAATGGCTCAAATCATTTAACACCAAGAATTACTTTTCCCCAATACAACCAATATTTCAAATAAAAGATTTACTTTCTTTTTTATTTCTCAAACAATCTCCATAATACAAATCTTTCTTCTTTTTCTTATATGATAATACAATTCCACAATGAAAGTAACTTTCTTCTTCTTTTTTTTTTCATACAATTACAACTAAACTCTTACATAAGATTTTCATTTTGATTCTTTTTCTTTCCCTATTACAATCTAATGAGAAGGATATTTCTTTCTTTACAATTCTACAATGAACTTCTTCAAATATTCATACAACTTATATTTCAACATTTCTTTTAAAACATAACAAAATTTACAATCTTCCACTTTGAGTGGGAAGCCAAAAGGATTTCTCTCAAGAAGGGATTTCTTAAAGGACTCCAACAAACTTCCAAGATCCTCAACACCACCAAGAAGGATCCAACATGATTTATTTGACACAAAAAAATGGGGGGAGAGGCAACGCTCTCCACCCAACCAAGACATCCAGTGAAGAGGAGAAACCATCCTCTTCATCGGGCCTTAAGCCCCAACCACATCACAATGGGAGATGATTTCAACAAATGGAAACAACAAGCTTCCACAATACTAAAAATTAGTTTCCCATCCATTCCATCCACATTCAAACACAACAACAACACAAGAAAGGAGAACACAAAACAACAATATAACAAGGCTTAACAAGAAATCCAAAGGAGCAAGACCTATGGGGAGGCCACTTATGCCTCCCAATGGGAATGGGTGCCCACCTTAAATCCTCCAAAGCATATCTCAAATCACCTATAAAATCATATGCCTCCCTCAAGTACCCCTTATACCTCCCATATACTCTTATTCCTCCCTCAATCTCTTATGCCTCTCTCATAACAAGAAACAAGAAGAAATGCAATATTCCTCATATAAGGTGGGACACCCAACCGAAACTCCCTCCAACAAGAAAGTAAACTCTTATGCCTCCCTACATGAAATCTCCCCATAGTATCCTCCTACTCCAAACTTAGGCAATCTACCCATACCCAACAAGCATTCCAAGGAAAACAACACTCAACACAAACATATAAACACAAAAATAAAACATAATTTAAGCAAGGTAAAGCTCCTACCTCTCCATAGTAGAGCTTGTTCCAAGAGTGAAACTCCAATCTCCTCAAAATCAAGTAAGCATCCACAAGTTCCAAAAATCCACAGGCACTCCCAAAAATTGTCTACTCTCCAAAATTTCAAGAGTCCAAAATGATCAAGTAACCCCCAAACAAGCAAAAGAGCTTCTATAAATAGAAAAGGGAGAGGAGGATGAGATGGCTCCATGTAGGATGCCATATCACTCATCCTCAACTCCACCTAAGAATTCAAACCTCAACCCCAATGCACCATAAATAGGTGGGTGAGAGGAATGACAAGAAACTTACACACACAAACTAAGCCCACACCCCTCTAAGGACAAAATTAATTACTTGAAAGAAAGTGCAATAAACATTTCACCTTATTTCAATCCATATAAGCTCTTCTTTAGTTTACACACCATCTCCTCTTTACCTTTGACCTCATAACACTATGGCTGCTGCATAAATAGATCCTCCTCCAAATCACCATGGGGAAATGTAGTATTTACATCTATATGTTCTAAGTGTAACTCTTATGCTACCACTATTCTAAGAACAGTTCTAATAGAAGTTATTTTTACTACAAGAGAAAAAATATCATCAAAATCTATACTTTTTTTCTGTGCAAACCCCTTGACCACCAACTGGGACTTATATCTTTTCTTTCCTCCTTCTTCCTCTTTAACTTTGTCCACCCACTTGTTCTGCAATGCTCTTTTTCCTTTTGGTAGCTTTACCAAATCCCAAGTCTGGTTCTCCATGAGAGACTTATGCTCCTCATCCATGGCTTGCTCCCACTTCTTACTGGCATCTACCTGCATTGCTTCATCAAAGCTCTCTGGCTCTCTACTATCAGTGAGTAATAAATAATAAAGAGAAGGAGAAAAAAATTCAGGTTCTTTTCTTACCCTAGAAGACCTCCTCACTGTAGGAGTTTGGGGTTCCTGTTAAGTAGGTTCCTGAACTGATTCATGGGTCGCTATCCCATTTGGAAGATCCTCTACCACTGCATATTCTTTCTTAGATTATTCCCTATTTTTCTACAATTGTTGCTTAAACATGACTTTCTCATTAAAGACCACATCCCTAGATCAAATGATTTTCTTATCCGTAATACTCCAACATTGAAATCCAAAGTCATCACCACCATAACCAATGAAAGTGCATTTTTCTGATTTAACCTCTAGCTTGGTCCTATCATCCTTATCAATATGAACAAACACCTCACATCTAAAGACTCTAAGAAATGAGTAATCAATTATCTTACAGTACCAAGCCTCCTCAGGTATGCCTCCATCCAAGGAACTTGAGGGTCCTTTATTTATTAAGTACACAGCTGTGCTCACTGCTTCTGCACAAAAATAAAGAGGCAGTCCTACATGTATCCTCATTCTCTTAGCACGTTCCATTATTGTTCTCTTCATCCTTTTTGACACCCCATTCTACTGCGGGGTTCCTGGAACTATCTTTTTCATGTGGATTCCATTCTTAGAACAATAATCATCAAATTCATTGTTGCAATACTTCCCTCCTTTATCTGACCTGAGACATTTTAACTTAAGACTTGTTTCATTCGCTACCAAGGCTTTCCATTTAACAAAAAGTATCAAATACATCAAATTTGTTTCTAATACAATAAACCCAAACTTTCTTTGTTGCATCATTAATAAAAGTAACATAATAACTTGAACCCCTAAGAGATGATACCTGAGCTGGCCCCCACACATCAGAATGTACCAGCTCTAACTTACTCTCGTTCTTCATAGGTCCAACCTTAATAAACCTTACTCACTTCTTTTTATCATATATGCAGTTCTCACAGAAATGTAAACCTATTTCTGTATATCTAGGAAAATTCTTCTTTATGATGTCCATGCCCTTATGGCTCATATAACTGAGCTTATAGTGCCATAATGTTGTATCTGCATATGAAGCCACAAGATTACAATCATTATTACTATCAGTGGATAAATACAAGGTTCCAACCTTCTTACCTCTTGCCACCACAAGAGCACCCTTGGTAACCTTCTAAGATTCAGCTGTAAATATCACAGAATTGCCCCGTTGATACCAAATTTCTCCTTAATGTAGGCACATGTCTGACATTCTTCAATAGCCATGTATTCCCATTTTGCATCTTAACCTGAACAGAACCTTTTCCAACTATACTGTAAGGCTCATCATCACCAAGAAAAACATGCCCAAAATCCCCTTGAACATAATCAACAAAATAATGCCTATGTGGAGTGGCATGAAAATAAGCCCCTGAATCTAAAACCCAAGATTCAGTAATATTATGCAAAGAAAGAATGAAAGTATCTTGACATACATTACCCGATGCCACATTTTACTCCTTGTTTTATTCCTGTTGTTTCTTCTTGTCTTGAAGCTCCCAACAATCCTTCTTTGCATGCCCAGACTTTCAACAGTTCCAACATACAATCTTGCTCTTGGATTTTGACCTTTCCTGATCTTTCAATTTTCCACGGTTTCCTCTATTCTTCAGTCTCCCTCTAGTTTCCACTGTCAAAGCATTCCCTAAAGTAGAAGATTCCCCAGAGATTTTTCTTCACATTTCCTCACTTAGAATCACCCGTACAACATCCTCAAACTTCAACTTCGAGTTAGCTGGAACCGAGTTGCTTACCGCCATTACCAGGCTATTCCAACTTTTAGGTAAAGAGCACAGAATTAATAAAGCCCTAAATTCTTCATCAAATTCTATTGTAACCGAAGCTAGCATATTCACAACCATATTGAAATAATCTAAATGATATGCTACTGAACTATCAAGATCCTTCTGTATCCTTCTGATAAATGTAATCTTCCATCTGCATCTTCCAAAGATTAAAATTCTGCCCATTGAATTTATCAACCCTAGATATTCCATCATTTGCCATATCTCCCACTCAAGATAAAACTTTCCCTATGATTCAACACTTCAGAAAACCAAAACCAAGATTTAATACCAATTGATAGGAAATAAAAGATAAAATATACGGAATAATCCCTTACAGAATCGCAACGATAGAAACTAATATGCATAAAATATTACAGATCTCAAATAAAAGTGCAAAATAAATAACACAACATAGAGAGACAAGATTTAACGTGGTTCATCCAATTTGGGCTAGGTCCACCAAGAATCACTTGCTCAGATTTTATTATAAGCCTCCACTCTCTCAATACAATACCTAGATCTGTTTGGAGCTATGCTCAACAAACTCTATAGAATTCACACCCAAATTCAAAACACATCTACAATACATTTTCTTGTCTATGTATCATATGCATAAGACCATATAAATAGACAATTGCTTAAGCAGTTTGATACAAAACCGTGGGTATCAAAACCATGGGCAAAAACCATGGGTATCAAAATCAATGGGAAAAAAATTGTGGGTATCGAAACAATGGGTACCAAAAAAACCATGATCCCAAAAACACCCCATAATGGTTACCCATTACCCATGGGTTAATAAACCACCCATATAAGGTAACACATAGAAGGTGTACCACACTCTAACATGAAAATAGGCTCCACAAACATAACACAACATATCAACATCGATATCAAAAGTCTCTAATCCATATGTATCATATATGAATCGAAATCAACAACAGATTAGTTATCTAACATCTAGTGTCATGTTAAATCAAAAGGCTACAACAATGTCTATAAGTGTAGTCGACAGTAACACAATCAAAGCAAAAAGGTGTAGAAGGGAAGTGGGCACTACACAGAGGGTTTAATCACATTTTAAGGAAGATCATGTTTCAATTTACCGTGGAATAACATCTCACGATTACACTTTTGAAGGAAGAGCATCAATTATAGTTTTATTATAATTATGCTTCAATAATTAGTTAAGGATTCAAAAGCACTTAACATGGAAACATAATTCCTTATTTTGTTTCTAGTTTAGGTTTCCTAAATATTATTTTACATCCAACAAAAAAGGTTTCTTCCTTAACTAGGTTCATGTGTATTTATTAATGAATTGATAAACCTATTTGCTATTAGGGTAATTTTAATCTTCATGAAACCCCTAGTCTCTTTCTTAAGGGATTTGTCTCTAAAAATGCAATCAAAAAGTTTCACATCATACATCCATTACATGCTAGTACAACTGGGAGAGCTATATGGAGTAGTCCATTGTTTAAAGGGTTAAGGTTTGCATTCAATTTTACACAACGTGGTTCCCTTTCCTCACCACAAAATGGTTTTAGCATCTTATATGAGGGATCTAAATTTCACCTTTTTTCCAAGCACAACATTTTTTGGTTACATTTTCACCAACTAATCATAATTAAATATTTTTTTAAGTTTCACAATAAACCTTTAGTATTGCACCATTAAACCCAATGATAATCGAGATTTTGTATTGAATTCATTTATTATCTAAACTCTTTAAGGTGACCTCCAAGGTTAGTTGGAAATCAAGTCGCCACTTAACATGTATGTCAGCTAAAGAGGATTTTATACTATGTTTAATTTTGGTTTCCCAAGGAGTACTACTTTAAGAGAACAAATTATCCTTACTACACACACGATTATAAAACCTAGGAGGGAACCACACACTCGAGATAAATTTGGACCATGTCCTTTGTATCCGTCGGATTCTCAACAACATTGCTAAGCGTATAGGTTATGTCAATAAACAAAAACTTGGGATTTTATTTACATAACTAGAGGGTGACATACAGTGTAAAGATTTTAAGTTCATTCTAAGTTGTTAGTTTTCTATGTTACAAAGAATCACACAGGAAGGGTAGTTAAACCCAAAGTTTATACTAGGGTTGACTGTTTCATTTAGATTTCTTTATTATATTTTATAGGTAAGGAACACAGCACACCAATTATTTAATCATGAATTTCACATTGGAATTGAACTATAAGATATTAAATTCAATTTCATTTAACATATATATTCAACCCCCCCTTTTTTTATTTCCATACGTATATCTAAATTGAAATGACACCTATTGTTAAATACACATTTCCTAAAGCATCCCTAAAACTAACATCTCATACATACTACCTGACTTCAATATTAAGTCTTTCAATAAATTACAAAAAGTTTGTTCAACCTCTAAAATTGTATTGTTTAAAATATGAATTACAATAATACACAGAAAATTGCAACCATGCCGTTTAGCCATATTAATTGCATCCTGTAAAATCATGTGAGCATGAGATCAATGATAAATCACTGGAATGACATCCACGTAAATCTATCATAATTAATTTTTTTTAGTTTTCCATTTACATAATCATAATAATCTGCAAGCAAAAGGAGAGGGTTATAAACATATATTTATTTCATTTCATTCCAATTCATTTCTTAACAAAGGAGAGAGAAAGAAGTAGGGAAGAGAGAGAAACACTATTTTGCCAAAATTCTAATTTCACAAAACAAGTCATAATCTATAGTTCTAAATAGTTATTTACAAGTGTTAATAACTTTACATGATGGTTTTCTAACTTGAATGGGGTCCTAAAAATTAGTTTTTTTCATTTTTCCTACTAGTTGGGAAAATTCCCAATTTAAGCTCCGAGGCTAAGAAACCACATTAAAAACCTACTCTATTTTAGGTGATGTACAACTGATAAATTAGCACATGTCCTTCTATATATGAGGAATTCACAAGAATAGAAAAAATTCAAAACAAGCGAATGGTTTTTAATTGGATTCTAGGTTTCCAAAGCCACTGATCGTAATCAGTTTAATTTAACTCAGTCAATAACGACCAAAGGCTTACAAAACCCCCTTGCCATACTAGTTAGGAATGTGTTTTTACCCAAACTGAAGGTTCCAGGAAGTTTTCTAGTAGAAATACTAAAGGGTTGTTAAGGAAGGAAAGTATTTTGTTGCACACGGTCCAAATGGTGAGCTGAAATGAAACCCAACTTTTTAGTTTTAGTCACTCCCTAAAAGTACAAAATGGAGTAACATGGCTCCTAGAGGAGCACCGCAAATAGCATAAATGGTCAAAAAAATTTGAGGTAATGATTTACTCAAATCACTACATAACAAGTAACACATACGACACTTGACATCTCTTTTACGGGCTTAGAGTGTTGTTTGGCAAGTCTCTGGAAATTACGTATTTCTAATTTTACAAGGTAGACATAAATGGTTATTTCACTTAACTCATTTAGCTCTCACCAATACCAATGGACACGAGCACCAATTTGATGCCTTGGGTTTAGCAATGCATAATTTTGTGGTCGTGACACGATTGAGGGTCAGCTTGTAAGTGAGTAAAATTAATTACGAGGTGTTTTTTTATTGATAACACTATGCATTTGGTTAAAATATCCAATCGTTTGAGTATCTAATATATTAATATTTCTATTATATTGAAAATGAAGAACCAATCATATGAAAATTATAAAATATGCATGTAAGGACACCATGTTTGGAAGCAATAGCATCAGTAGTGCAAGTAGTGCTCCACGCGGGTTTTCCCACATTCTACAAGGCTTCAACTCTCTTTTCACATTTTGTCAAACAATTCATGTGCACCCATAACCCCTCCATCTGAACCATTCAATACAACATATAATCCCATGTATACACTAAACCTCTAAGCATGAAGAGCTCTAAAACACCAACAAACCTCCCATAGAATCGACCATCTCAATATATATACTTTAAATCAATGTTCTTGCCACATAAAATATGTTTCCTTCTAACACATTATTCAGTTCATATCAATGCATTCTACATTCATCATAAGCATTAAATAAATCTTAATCCATCAAAAGAGTTGATTCTAATGAAAATCTAAGATCTTCAAATTCAGAAGGTTGTCTAAACCTATTAGAATTTCTCCACAAATTTTGTTTGATGATGCATTAAGAGTAAATAAATGCTGCAAGTTTGACAAAGTAATTGGCACCCATCAAAATAATAAATTTTGGTTGAGATCAAGATTCTTAAGCAAGCTCATTGCACCAATTGAATAAGGAATAAATCCAGTAATTTTGTTACCAACAAAGATAAGTTTTGGAGACTCTGCATGGCACCAATTTCCATAGGAATAGACCTATAAAATAAGTTGTCTAAAATATCACCATAATCGATCAACTATAAAGTTCCCAACTCTATAAAAATATTCACTGTAAGATAATTATTAAACAAAGACAAATTTTGTAGCCTTTTAAGTTTACTAAAAATTCAAAGCTTAATCTCTTCTGTAATATTTAGAGAGATGAGATCAATTCTAGTGATTGAACCATCATTGCATATAACTCCATGCCATGAAATTGGCTAGCCATTGAAATCTATAGATTTTTCATTCAACGAGCTCAGGATATACCCCAAAGGATCCTTTCAGATTCCTTTCTTAAATTCAAGTGGTACAAAAGCATCCTCTGAAAAGGTTTGAACCATCCCAACCCTAAAGAATAAAACAAAATATACATATCCCACTAGTGTAAAAAGCTTCAATATTTCTAGTACCCCAAATACCCAACAAATCTTTATATGTACAACTTTATAAAGGAATCATCTACCTTAAGTATTCATAAATTCATGGTGCTAAATTTGTTCAACTCATTCTTTCTCTAAAATAATAAACTAAGGAATTCAAAGAAACACGAAAAAATTATATCCAAAGCCAAGTCTGCTACGGAAATCTCTTATGAAGAGATGAGACTATCAGGCTTAATCTATTAGTAGAGCTAGAGTGATTGCTCCTATAATTAGGTGTAATTCCTAGGCCTTTGGGATCCCCTTCCTCTAGATACCCAATAGGAGAATTTCTCCCACAACCAATATGTGAACTGTGTAACACACTTGACAATTGTTATATTCCTCCTTTGCATTTCAAGTGTTGACAGGTGATTTTCTTTTAAAGATGTGTTCTTTTGATTGATGGAGATCATGCTTGATATGGATAAATATTTTCTTCTCTTAAGATCATTAGACTAAAATGGAATGGCTTCCTTGAATCCATTTTTCACTTCTTTTAGATGAATTGCAATCTGGTTTAAGAGTTGTAAACTTATCTATTAATCTAACTCATCCTTGGATCAATTTCAGTGATCCAAGGAATGTTTTAAATCTACTCTGTGGAACGAATGGTAAATTGACATTCCATGAATTAAGAGACATATTGACTGAACTTTTTTGTTACAAGTTCTTTGATTTTTGTGTGAACATATTTCCATTCAGTTGTATGTTGTGCTTGGGTCCTTGGAGATCAATCATGGCAGGACATTGTTGATGAACATGAAAATATAGCCTGTTCATGGCATAGGAAGGATTCAGGATCCTAAAAAGGACTATCCTATGGAATCCTAAGCTAGGTAATAATATTTGCTACCTAAGCTATGTCACTTAATAGAATTCTTATTCTAACCTAAAGCTTCCTATTCTACTTTGTTGGTTGATTGGCATCCTAACCTAAGCTCTGTGCTAAAGGATATGGAAAGGTTACTAGGCTATTAAAATTAACCTAGAACCTAATACTATAAGGTTTTATGATGATCTAACCTAATGCCTAAAACTATTATGTTGTGAATTAATCTAACCTATGTGGAAACTACCTAAGGCTATGTGTTAAGACCTATGGTGGAAATTTGTTGTTAGGGTTATATCCTAAGGTATATATTATAAACTACCTAAGGTCTAACCTAAGCAATTTGATCTATCCTAAACTAATGGGTATGAAAGGGGAATTAGGTGGTCGCATGCATTAAGGGTGATGATTCCTATGGCATTTATGTTATTGATAAGGTTTTGAATGCATAGGGTACTGCTAGTTTTGGCAGGGGCTAGTTGACTTGGCGGAGGCTTATGTGGAAGTGTCACTAAAATGGAATTTCATGTTAATTTTGATTTGGCATTCACCAGACTTGGAAGGCGGTGGCAAGGAAGGATAGGCGGGAAAATTGGAATTAATGAAACTTATTGTTTTTGGTTTTCGTGCACAAACCATCTTAGAAGGCATGCAAACGGGTTTTTCTGTGGTTGTTTCACTTTGCATGTTTCACAATTTTTTCTTTGCATGCTCTCTAGTTTTTTGAGCTAGAAGATTGAACTGTACTTAATGGCTATTTTTGAAGTCTTAGACCTATTTTCAGTTCGTGGGATGTATAAGAGGCATTGTGGAAAAAGAATATGGTTGTTTGATCTTTCGTGGAGAAAAGGAGAAGTTGTGAGCTCGCTGGAGGTCTCCTTCAATTTGGTAGAAGCACTATCAGGCATGATAGGCTCTAATCTTTAAGATCTCTTGCTTTCTTCTAAATGTTTCATTAAAACAAGTCTGCTCTTTTGAGATTCTTGGCTTGCATGTTTTATCTGGTTACTTGCTTGCTGGGTTTTATAATCTCTGTTATCTTGGATATGAATCCATGGCAAAAAAAATAATAATGTTGGTTTGGAAACTTTCTTTGTGTTAGTTTAATAATGAAACATGCATGTGAAGCTTGTTTTAGTAGCTCTGCTTTCCATTTCTAGAATTTGTATTCGAGGTTGTTGTGTTGGAACTGACCTTTGTTGCAATATGTGAATTCTAAACTTTATGGGAACCTTGAGTTCCGTTTGAGCTTGTATTTGGGCTTCGTGTTTTGATATGAACTTGTGTTGGAGCTTCTTGTTGTTCTAAACCAGTGTTTAGAATCCTAGGTAGCTCTGGAATATTTTTTGAAGTTCGTATATGGCTCTGTACACATATTTTATTACTTGTGTTTCTCTGAACTGTTATTGAAGGTTCGTATTTTACACGACACTTGTATTTTGTTACTTGTATATTTTTGAACTCTTGTTTGAAGCTCATTTTTTGTTTTGAGATGGTATTAGGGCTTCTTCTTTAAAATATAAACTAGATAGGGAACTTCGTGTTGCCCTGAAGTTGTGATTAGAGACTTGTGTAGCTGTGAACTATTATTAGAAGCTCATATTTTATACTCCCCTCGTATTTAAATACTTGTGTAGTTCTGAGCTTTTTTTAGACTTCATGTTCGACTCTGTTCTGGTATTTTGAGCTAGGTTTTACTTGTATTAAAAGTTTACAAACTTATAACTCTTTTGTTGAACTATTGCTCAAAGAAAAATGGGAGAATAGTTGACTAAGTTGTTGGGTAAACTCTTTGAGATCTTAACTGAAAACGTCTTTGTTTGATGAATGGATTTGGTAATTCTTTTCTGAGAACTGTTTCATCTTTTCTGAGATGGAAATGGCATTTTATTGGGGGTATTCTTTTCCCCTCTATTTTGTGGAAACCCGCGTCTTCAGATCTTTTAAAATAAGCTTTGGGTTTTGTTTAAAAGAAGAGTTATTTACTTTAGTGCTCTGAATTGTTATGGTGGGATTACTTTGTCTCTTGTTTAGATTGTTTTTGTATTATAGTACTTATTGAATCAAGAACTAATTACTCTTTTGTAATGTAATATTGAAACCTGACAATGGGATTTCAGTCTTTGAGTTCGTTGATACTTCTGAACATGTTTAGCTTACTGATCAGTTTGTTTTTCTATCTCTTGTTGGATATAGTAAATAAACCTTGTGTCTTTGTAAAAGAAAGGAATGTGATTCATTTGGAACAGAATGTTGTTTTTAGGACTGTTATGTGTATTTCATTCTGAGATTAGAATTGAAACTCGTGTTTATTGAAGGTAAAGAATTGTAAGGAAAATGGCAGTGTGTTTTCTTCTTACTGTGAGTCGATTTTGTTCTCTCTTTTGGGAACTAGCTTATGAATTTCTATGTTTGAATTAAAAGTGGAAATTCATTTGTTAGTACAATAAAATTAATTATTGATTGGATCATTTTCTAATTAAGATCCCTTTCTTTCTATTGTTGGGATAAGTTCATTGGTTGAACTTTTCTATTTTGATTCTCTTATGAAATGGAGATTTCTTTATGAGTTGTTTGGTCTTCCTTGTTCAAATCATTTGTAGAAATGATGTAGGAAGAGATTAGATGATTCAGTTTTTTTGAACAGAAAATGTAAGCCTGTTTGGAAGACTATTTGTTTGACAAGGCTTTACTTTGTTTGGTTTGAGATGAGTAAGTTTTGTCTCTTGCACTCTATCTTTTATGGATCCTCCTTGGATGGACTCGAGTAGAGATTAACTCTTGTATGAGTCTACTTTGATTTGTGAACGTTGGTTTCAGATCTTTAAATGTTAACTTCTAATATGTGGAAGTAGATTTAGACTTGCAAGTAGACTGTTTGATTCTCTATTCCTTCTTAGATTGAAATGGGATTTTGTTTTGATGAATATCTTAAATGTTGAATTTTGAGGTAGTTGTCCTTTAAATGAAATAGTTAATTCATGTTATGAATTTGTTTCTATTTTTCAGATGCCTTGTGTTTAGGCATAGTTTGTAATGGTTCTTCTTTTTTATTTTGCTTAGGAGTTAGATGAATCATCCTAATGAGAACCATGCTTTAAACCCTTCTTTTGGTTAAAGAAAAGATAAATGTTGTATTCTATTATGATAGAATTGGGAACAATGAGATGATATGATCTGTTGGTTGCTTAAGGATAATTGATAGGATCAATTAAACTTAAATTTTGTAAGGTAGATATAGTGGATTTATTTTGTTCTTCTCTTGGAAGTGAATTCAATTGGTTAAATGTACTTCTTTTCCATTTGCTATTGCTTATATTGATATTTATGATGTAATAATTGTCTCATTAAAGCAGAGTTGTTTTAATGGAACAATTATTGGAATGCACTTCATTTTAAGGCTTAGTGCTTATCATGCTCAGTTCATTGAACTGACCCGTGCTAGCAATTTTTACAGATGGACTTCGTAAGTGGTAAAAGAAGGAAAAACTTATATGATGCATTGGATGATTTAAGTCTGATTCTTGTGAAGAACTTTGATTCGTTCTTGAGATTGTATTGAAAAAGGAAAAGTAGTATTATTTTATAATGAAGACGGTTGTTATGCAGTATACCTAAATGTATAAGTCTTGTAAATGTATAAGTTATAAAGATAAATTGAAAGTTGAGAGTTTACCTATATTGGTTGTGTAAATTATTTTGTACTTGTATGGAAGGGATGGATTCTATCTTGTTGATATTCTTCATATTATTTATATGTTAATTGGTTATCTTTTAATAAGTTGGATAGAGGAATTTAGTTCAATCTCCCTACTTGTGATGTAGCTTGTTAAGTTGCAGAATATGATATTCGTTATCTAAACTATATAACATAGTAATGTAACGTGTGATGAACATACATTAAGAAATGTGGACATTGGGTAGGATAAACCCTAACACTTAACATGTAGAGAAAGACTCTTTCTCTTTCTTAATTTCTCATAAACCAAAAAGGTTTGGAAATATGACTACAATTTATCAGACTTCATTTTGTATGAATTCTAATTTATATTGGATATATTCTGGCGTTGAATTTTTCCAAAAAGTTATTGTACTTTTTAAATAAGACATATTATAACGCTATACAGTTACGGTTAATTGGTAGTTTAACTATGTGTTCAAATATTAAAAGTGACCATGAATATAACGAAGTTCTTAATGGGATAAATGAAGAAAATTTAGGAAGAACTTATCATGTGTTGGACTAGGGTTTGGAAGGGTTGCAGTAATCAAGAAATAATCCAAACTAACAAAGTATTAACAATCTCCTTGGGGGTATGTACATCTCGATGAGGCAGTTTCTGTAGGATGTTGGCACACGCCAACTACAGGGCTGTACTTTCGAGAAGGCTTGGGTCTTCTCGAGAATACAACGTTGTAGTTGACATGTGGCATCACCCTTCTACATTGATCATCTAGATCTACACACATCTGGAACTCAGACTTGAACCTAGTTTCTCTCTAGGTCTGGATAGGAACATATTTAGGATAGGAATTAGCTTCCAAAGGCTCAGGGTACGTTGGCACATTCAGATGACTTAGGTCAAATGAGTATGCCCATCTACCCTAAGCCTTTGTAAGCATCTTCCTATAATAGGTTATGTTTCTATCCAGGGCTAGGGTTAAACCTGAACAAGTGGACTGACGGTAGTCAGTAAAGACCAATCATGATAATTGGGGTGTGAGGTGAAGGACGTATTTCCAATATGATGAGTATGTCATCTAGGAATAGTGGCATACACAATATGTTATAAATCTTTGGCCAAAGTATTGCAAACTACTGGTTGCATTGTCCTATGTCACCAAGTTTAAAACAATGCGATATCAGATGAATATTGGTAACAGATATTCAGATATGTTCTTTAAACAGATCACTCAGTACCTGGTGTAGGGTAGGATGACAAAGTATATGAAGTATACAATAGGTATTCAATACATAAGATAACATAAATAGATTGGTAGCTTACGAGTTATGACATGAATAGATCGGTAAATCACCGAGTCATTACAACTACATATGTTTATCCATTGAATTCAATTGGCATGGAATGTTTGTTCTAAATAATGCTTTATTTTGAACAGTGAACATTATTAAATAAAAAAAATTCCCTTGTTTCTAAAGTCTTAAATTGGGAATGTTACATCTTGGTATCAGAGCTGAAGGTTGCAGCTCTTGGACCTATTGTGTCCACAATCTGATGAAACTTAAAATTTTCTTCTAATAGAAAATGGTGAGAACAAGAGGAAACATTGCAAATAACCCTCCACCTGAGGCAGGAGTGGCAACTACCTAGAAACTCGATGAGATCCTTGCTACCCTGTTGGACACAAGAGATTGTTTGGCTATGTTGGAACAACAAGTAATGGGTAATGAGGAGGAAGAAGAAGCTGATAACAATAATCAACCACCTCTAGGGGACAACGCTAATGTGGGTGTTGATAATAACAATGTTAACATACCTGTGGAGCCTAAGAACAAAAAGGCTAGGCTAGCAGTAGAACTCACTAATGACATAAAAAGGATAAGTCCACCCAAGTTTGATGACACCACATTAGGAGATGGGGCTGAGAACTAGCTCAGTGAAATGGAGAAATACTTTGCAATAAGAAATTTCTTAGAAGAAACAAAGGTGATATGGGGAGCATATCAAATTTCACATGAAGCATCTTCATGGTGGGATAGCCACAAGGCTGAGTTGAACATTGATGAATCTAATATCACATGGGACCAATTTAAAGGTTAATTTAGGCAACGATGGCTACCACAACTGTACTATGATCAGAAAATGACTGAATTTCAGAAATTAGCTCAAGGAAAGCTAACTGTAACTGAGTATTGGGAGTGATTTACAAAACTCCTTAAGTATGTGCCTCAGTACCAAACTGACGAGAAGTTTAGGATAAGGAAATTCATCATGGGATTGAATCCCATTATAGGAGGAGAGGTGGATGTTCACAGCCCAACCACGATGGAAGGGGTTGTTGAAAAATCCATAAGGCAGGAACATAAATTAAAGGCAATTTCTACTCACAAGGAGGAAGCAAGGAAGAAGAATCCCAACTCCTCTTCATCCTCTCTTGCACCCAAGAAAGGACCATGGAAGAAATTTAGAATGAAACATAAGTTTTCATCTGATACAAATAAGAAAGAAGCAACAAACAAATTTGCTGGTAATGCACAGAACAACTTTGCCAAGAACAATAATAACAGACAGAAGTCCTATGTGGGTCAGAATGATAACTCTAAGGCTGCAAATAAACCTGAGCCTAGGAAGGGACCTGTAGGAGGCTGTTATAACTATGGAAAATATCATTATGCAAATCAATGTCCTTTGAATAAGGATGAACGTAATCAACATCACAAGATACACGCTATAGTAACTGATAAGTAGGCTGAGAAATAGGCCACACCCATAGAAGTTCCGGGTAAGTTATTTGGCTTACCAATAACTATTCTTTTTTATACTAGAGCTACTGAATGTTTTATTTCTAGTAAATTAACATCAAAATTAAAAAGAAAAGCTGGAAACATGGATAAAACATGGACTGTACAGTATGGTAATAATGTTGTTCATACGGTTAGTATGTGTCTTTTTGGAGCAGTCCTTGATTTACCTAACTTTTCCACAGAGGTTGATCTTTATGTTGTACCTTTAGGGTCTTATGATGTAATCATAGGTGTTAATTGGTTAGCAGAACATAAGGCTAAAGTGGACTATTTTGAAAAACACATTAGTTGTTTAGATGACCTACATAAAACAACAGAGATTCAGGGTGTGAAACGTGAGATTTCTGTTAGAAAACTGTCAGCTATGCAACTTAAAAAGGCCAAAAATAAAGGATGTACCTTATATGCAGTAAAAATTACTGAATCAACAGAAGAGAGTAGCAATATTATGGAACGATATCCATTGTTACGAGACTTCAGTGATGTATTTCTGGAAGAATTACCAGGTCTTCCACCCAAAAGGGAATTTGATTTCACGATTGAGATCAAGCCTGGAACTGAACCTATTTCTAAAGCACCATATCGAATGACTACTATAGAATTAGTAGAGCTTAAGGCTCAATTGCAAGAACTTTTGTCTAAGGGTTTGATTAGACCAAGTGTTTCACCTTGGGGAGCACCCGTAATTTTTGTGAAAAAGAAAGATGGAACACTTAGATTGTGCATTGATTACAGAATGTTAAACAAGGCAACAATCAAGAATAGATATCCACTCCCTAGGATTGATGATTTATTTGATCAGATGCATGGAGCATCGGTATATTCCAAGATAGATCTTCAATCTGGATATCATCAACTGTGAATTAAGGATGAGGATATTCATAAAACAACTTTCAGAACAAGGTATGGACATTATGAGTTTACAGTTTTACCTTTTGGATTAACTAATGCACCTGCAACATTTATGAATTTAATGAATAATATCTTTCAAGAATACTTGGAAAAATTTGTGCTCATATTCTTGGATGACATTCTCATATATTCTAAAAGCATTGAAGAGCATCATGAGCATTTGAAAATAGTTTTGGAAATTCTGAGAAAGAGACGGTTGTTTGGTAAGCTGTCCAAATGTTCTTTCTATGACACAGAAGTCCACTATTTGGGTCATGTAATAAGTAAGGATGGAATTGTTGTAGATCCTTCTAAAATTATAGCTATAACAGAATGGCCTGCACCAAAGAATGTACATGAAGTTAGAAGCTTCATGGGACTTGCTGGCTACTATAGGAAATTTGTAAAAGACTTTTCTAAGATAGTTGCACCAATAACTTCCTTACAGAAGAAAGATAAAAAGTTTGTTTGGAGTGAGAAATGTGAAATTGCATTTAAAACCTTGAAGGAACAGTTAACTTCAGCACCTATTCTTGTAGTACCAGATCCTGATGGAGATTTTATGGTGGTAACTGATGCATCCGGTGAAGGTCTAGGAGGTATTTTTTTACAAAGTGGTCATGTTATAGCATACGAAAGTAGAAAACTTAAGTTACATGAGTTGAATTATGCTCCACATTATTTAGAGCTTTTTGCCATTGTTCATGCACTTCAAGTTTGGAGGCATTATCTGCTTGGTAAACCATTTGAGTTGAAAACTGATCATCTTGGGCTAAAGTACATTTTTACTCAGCCAAATATGAATGCAAGACAATGAAGGTGGTTAGAGTTTTTGTCTCAATATGATTTTGACATAAGTTACATTAAAGGAAAATAAAATAGAGTGGCTAATGCTCTAAGTCGTAGGAAGCACATTTCTACTCTTATAACACTTAGAACTCAGTTTAAGGATGAAGTAAAAAGTGTTATGGAATCTGATTCTTACTTTCAACAAGTAAAAGCAGCACTTGCTGCAGATTCTAATGATTCGAGGTATAAAGGTTTTCACTTTGATAAAGAAGGAATCTTACGATTTGAAAACAGAGTCTATGTGCCTTTGCTTAATAATTTGAGAAAGAAATTGTTAGCTGAATTTCACAATTCACCTTTTTCTGGACACCCTGGCATTACTAAGATGCTTGCTGATATAAAACAACAATATTTCTGGAAAGGAATGAAAAAGGATGTTATTGATTTTGTGACACATTGCCTTGAATGTCAACGTGTTAAAGTGGAACATATGCACCCAGCCGGTTTGTTGTATCCTCATAGCATACCGCAGTACAAATGGTAGGTAATAAGCATGGATTTTGTACAAGGGTTACCTATGTCGAGAAATAAGCATGATGTTATCTTAGTAGTTGTTGATAAACTAACAAAGGTAGCACATTTTATTGCTGGAAATCTGAAGGATGATTCTCCTATTTTGGCAAGAAGATTTGTACACGAAATTTTTAGATTACATGGAGTACCTGAGTTAATCATTTCAGATAGAGATCCTAGAATGACATCAAGATTTTGGCAAACACTTAATGCAGCTCTAGGAACTAAGCTAAATTTCAGTTCTGTGTATCATCTGGAAATAGATGGGTAGACTGAAAGAGTAAATCAAGTTTTAGAAGATATGTTACGAATGTATTGCATGGATCAACAGTATAAGTGGGAAGAGTATCTTCCATTAGTTGAATTCGCATACAATAATACATATCATGCTTCTCTTAAGATGGCACCTTTCGAGGCATTATACGGAAGAAAATGTAGAACCCCTGTTAGTTGGGATAGCATAGAAGATAGAGAGGTAATTGGACCTGAAATTCTTACTGAAATGGAACAACAAGTTAAATTGATTCGTGAACACTTGAAAGAAGTAGTAGATAGGAAAAAGAGTTACGCTGACTTGAAGAGGGTTGATAGGAAATTTGAACTTGGTGAGAAAGTCTTTCTTTGGGTTAAACCGAAAAAGAGTTCTATAACTTTTGGCAAGGCTGCCAAGTTATCACCTCGTTATGTGGGACCTTTTGAGATAGTTGAAGTAATCAACCCTGTAGCTTATCGTTTAGCATTACCTCCTGCTTTATCACAAATGCATGATGTTTTCCATATTTCTTTGCTTAAGAAATACGTTTCAGATTTATCACATGTGTTAAATTGGAATTCCTTGCAGGTCCAGGACCCAGGAATAATCGTGGTTAAACCCATACGAGTGCTTGAAACTTGCCAGTTGCATTTGATAAATCGAGAAAAAAGTTAATGTATGCTCCAGTGGGACCAGTTTAATGAAGAGAGTGTAACTTGGGAAAATCTAGAGGATATGAAAACTACTTTTCCATATCTATTTGAACATAATTGATTCTGTTGATTGATAAAAATTTATGATTTTATCTTTATATGACAATAAGTATGCCAGTTTTGGGCAGATATTTATTTGATTTGAATAAACAACTATTTAATGTTGATTTCTTGAACTATAAGGTTCTAATATATTTTGACTTATGGTATGAAAAGTGAATGAATTGATTGTCCTGATGTAAATTGTTAAAAAAAGAGGTAATCATCAGGACGATGATTATTTTTAGGAGGGAAGCATGTAACACCCTTGACAATTGTTATATTCCTCCTTTGCATTTCAAGTGTTGACAGGTGATTTTCTTTTAAAGATGTGTTCTTTTGATTGATGGAGATCATGCTTGATATGGATAAATATTTTCTGCTCTTAAGATCATTAGACTGAAATGGAATGGCTTCCTTGAATCCATTTTTCACTTCTTTTAGATGAATTGCAATCTGGTTTAAGAGTTGTAAACTTATTTATTAATCTGAACTCATCCTTGGATCAATTTCAGTGATCCAAGGAATGTTTTAAATCTACTCTGTGGAATGAATGGTAAATTGACATTCCATGAATTAAGAGACATATTGACTGAACTTTGTTGTTACAAGTTCTTTGATTTTTGTGTGAACATATTTCCATTCAGTTGTATGTTGTGCTTGGGTCCTTGGAGATCGATCATGGTAGGACATTGCTGACGAACACGAAAATACAGCCTGTTCACGGCATAGGAAGGATTCAGGATCCTAAAAAGGACTATCCTATGGAATCCTAAGCTAGGTAAGAATATTTTCTACCTAAGCTATGTCACTTAATAGAATTCTTATTCTAACCTAAAGCTTCCTATTCTACTTTGTTGGTTGATTGGCATCCTAACCTAAGCTCTGTGCTAAAGGATATGGAAAGGTTACTAGGCTATTAAAATTAACCTAGAACCTAATACTATAAGGTTTTATGATGATCTAACCTAATGCCTAAAACTATTATGTTGTGAATTAATCTAACCTATGTGGAAACTACCTAAGGCTATGTGTTAAGACCTATGGTGGAAATTTGTTGTTAGGGTTATATCCTAAGGTATATATTATAAACTACCTAAGGTCTAACCTAAGCAATTTGATCTATCCTAAACTAATGGGTATGAAAGGGGAATTAGGTGGTCACATGCATTAAGGGTGACGGTTCCTATGGCATTTATGTTATTGATAAGGTTTTGAATGCATAGGGTACTGCCAGTTTTGGTAGGGGCTAGTTGACTTGGCGGAGGCTTATGTGGAAGTGTCACTAAAATGGAATTTCATGTTAATTTTGATTTGGCATTCACCAGACTTGGAAGGTGGTGGCAAGGAAGGATAGGTAGGAAAATTGGAATTAATGAAACTTATTGTTTTCAGTTTTCATGCACAAACCGTCTTGGAAGGCATGCAAGCGGGTTTGTCTGGGGTTGTTTCACTTTGCATGTTTCACGATTTTTGCTCTGCATGCTCTCTAGTTTTTCAAACCAGCAGATTGAACTACACTTAATGGCTATTTTTGAAGTCTTAGACCTATTTTTGGTTCGTGGGATGTATAAGAGGCATTGTGGAAAAAGAATATGGTTGTTTGATCTTTCGTGGAGAAGAGGAGAAGTTGTGAGCTTGGCTAGAGGTCTCCTTCGATTTGGCAGAAGCACTATCAGGCATGATAGGCTCTAATCTTTAAGATCTCTTGCTTTCTTCTAAATGTTTCATTAAAACAAGTCTACTCTTTTGAGATTCTTGGCTTGCATGTTTTATCTAGTTACTTGCTTGCTGGGTTTTATAATCTCTGTTATCTTGGATATGAATCCATGGAAAAAAAAAAATGTTGGTTTGGAAACTTTCTTTGTGTTAGTTTAATAATGAAACATGCATGCGAAGCTTGTTTTAGTAGCTCTACTTTCCATTTCTTGAATTTGTATTCAAGGTTGTTGTGTTGGAACTGAACTTTGTTGTAATATGTGAATTCTGAACTTTATGGGAACCTTGATTTTTGTATTTGGGATTCGTGTTTTGATATGAACTTGTGTTGGAGCTTCTTGTTGTTCTGAACCAGTGTTTGGAATCCTTGTTAGCTCTGGAATGTTGTTCGAAGTTTTTATATGGCTCTGTACATGTATTTTATTACTTTTGTTTCTCTAAACTGTTATTGAAGGTTCGTGTTTTACACCACACTCATATTTTGTTACTTGTATAGTTCTGAACTCTTGTTTGAAGCTCATGTTTCATTTTGAGCTGGTATTAGGGCTTCTTGTTTAAAATATAAACTTGAATGGGAACTTTGTGTTGCCCTAAAGATGTGATTAGAGACTTGTGTAGCTCTAAATTGTTATTGGAAGATCATATTTTATACTTCCCTCATATTTAAATACTTGTGTAGTTCTGAACTTTTGTTGAGACTTCATGTTTGACTCTATTCTAGTATTTTGAGTTGGGTTTTACTTGTATTAAAAGTTTAAAAACTTATAACTCTTTTGTTGAACTATTGCTCAAAGAAAACTGGGAGAATAGTTGACTGAGTTGTTGGGTAAACTCTTTGAGATCTTAACTGAAAACGTCTTTGTTTGATGAATGGATTTGGTAATTCTTTTCTGAGAACTATTTCATCTTTTCTGAGATGGCAATGGCATTTTATCGGGGGTATTCTTTTCCCCTCTGTTTTGTGGAAACCCACATCTTCAGATCTTTTAAAATAAGCTCTGGGTTTCGTTTAAAAGAAGAGTTATTTACTTTAGTGCTCTGAATTGTTATGGTGGGATTACTTTGTCTCTGTTCAGATTGTTTTTGTATTATAGTACTTATTGAATCGAGAACTAATTACTCTTTTGTAATGCAATATTGAAACCTGACAATGGGATTTCAGTCTTTGAGTTCGTTGATACTTCTGAACATGTTTAGCTTACTGATCGGTTTGTTTTTCTATCTCTTGTTGGATATAGTAAATAAACCTTGTGTCTTTGTAAAAGAAAGGAATGTGATTCCTTTAGAACAGAATGTTGTTTTTAGGACTGTTATGTGTATTTCATTCTGAGATTAGAATTGAAACTCGTGTTTATTGAAGGTAAAGAATTGTAAGGAAAATGGCAGTGTGCTTTCTTCTTACTGTGAGTCAATTTTGTTCTCTCTTATGGGAACTAGCTTATGAATTTCTATGTTTGAATTAAAAGAGGAAATTCATTTGTTAGTACAATAAAATGAATTATTGATTGGATCATTTTCTAATTAAGATCCCTTTCTTTCTATTGTTGGGATAAGTTCATTGGTTGAACTTTTCTATTTTGATTCTCTTATGAAATGGAGATTTCTTTATGATTTGTTTGGTCTTCCTTGTTCAAATCATTTGTAGAAATGATGTAGGAAGAGATTAGATGATTCGGTTTTGTTGAACAGAAAATGTAAGCTTGTTTGGTAGACTGTTTGTTTGACAAGGCTTTGCTTTGTTTGGTTTGAGATGAGTAAGTTTTGTCTCTTGCACTCTATCTTTTTATGGATCCTCCTTGGATGGACTCGAGTAGAGATTAACTCCTGTATGAGTCTACTTTGATTTGTGAACATTGGTTTCAGATCTTTAAATGTTAACTTCTAATATGTGGAAGTAGATTTAGACTTGCAGGTAGACTGTTTGATTCTCTATTCCTTCCTGGATTGAAATGGGATTTTGTTCTGATGAATATCTTAAATGTTGAATTTTGAGGTAGTTGTCCTTTAAATGAAACATTTAATTCATGTTATGAATCTGTTTCTATTTTTCAGATGCCTTGTGTTTAGGCATAGTTTGTAATGGTTCTTCTTTTTCTTTTGCTTAGGAGTTAGATGAATCATCCTAATGAGAACCATGCTTTAAACCCTTCTTTTGGTTAAAGCAAAGATAAATGTTGTATTCTATTATGATAGAATTGGGAACAATGAGATGATATGATCTGTTGGTTGCTTAAGGATAATTGATAGGATCAATTAAACTTAAATTTTGTAAGGCAGATATAGTGGATTTTATTCTGTTCTTCTCTTGGAAGTGAATTCAATTGGTTAAATGTACTTCTTTTCCATTTGCTATTGCTTATATTGATATTTATGATGTAATAATTGTCTCATTAAAGTAGAGTTGTTTTAATGGAACAATTATTGGAATGCACTTCATTTTAAGGCTTAGTGCTTATCATGCTCAGTTCATTGAACTGACCCGTGCTAGCAATTTTTGCAGATGGACTTCATAAGTGATAAAAGAAGGAAAAACTTATATGATGCATTGGCTGATTTAAGTCTGATTCTTGTGAAGAACTTTGATTCGTTCTTGAGATTGTATTGAAAAAGGAAAAGTAGTATTCTTTTATAATGAAGACAGTTGTTATGCAGTATACCTAAATGCATAAGTCTTGTAAATGTATAAGTTATAAAGATAAATTGAAAGTTGAGAGTTTACCTGTATTGGTTGTGTAAATTATTTTGTACTTGTATGGAAGGGATGGATTCTATCTTGTTGATATTCTTCATATTATTTATATGTTAATTGGTTATCTTTTAATAAGTTGGATAGAGGAATTTAGTTCAATCTCCCTACTTGTGATGCAGCTTGTTAAGTTGCAGAATATGATATTCGTTATCTAAACTATATAACATAGTAATGTAACGTGTGATGAACATACATTAAGAAATGTGGACATTGGGTAGGATAAACCCTAACACTTAACATGTAGAGAAAGACTCTTTCTCTTTCTTAATTGCTCATAAACCAAAAAGGTTTGGAAATATGACTACAATTTATCAGACTTCATTTTGTATGAAGTCTACTTTATATTGGATATATTCTGGAGTTGAACCTTTCCAAAAAGTTATTGTACTTTTTAAATAAGACATATTATAACGCTGTACAGTTACGGTTAATTGGCAGTTTAACTATGTGTTCAAATATTAAAAGTGACCATGAATATAATGAAGTTCTTAATGGGATAAATGAAGAAAATTTAGGAAGAACTTATCATGTGTTGGACTAGGGTTTGGAAGGGTTGCAGTAATCAAGAAATAATCCAAACTAACAAAGTATTAACAATCTCCTTGGGGGTATGTACATCTCGATGAGGCAGTTTCTGTAGGATGTTGGCACACGCCAACTACAGGGCTGTACTTTCGAGAAGGCTTGGGTCTTCTCGAGAATACAACGTTATAGTTGACATGTGGCATCACCCTTCCACATTGATCATCTAGATCTACACACATCTGGAACTCATACTTGAACCTAGTTTCTCTCTAGGTCTAGATAGGAACATATTTAGGATAGGAATTAGCTTCCAAAGGCTCAGGGTACGTTGGCACATTCAGATGACTTAGGTCAAATGAGTATGCCCATCTACCCTAAGCCTTTGTAAGCATCTTCCTATAATAGGTTATGTTTCTATCCAGGGCTAGGGTTAAACCTGGAACAAGTGGACTAACGGTAGTCAGTAAAGACCAATCATGATAATTGGGGTGTGAGGTGAAGGATGTATTCCAATATGACGAGTATGTCATCTAGGAATAGTGGCATACACAGTATGTTATAAATATTTGGCCAAAGTATCGTAAACTGCTGGTTGTGTTGTCCTATGTCACCAAGTTTAAAACAACGTGATATCAGATGAATATTGGTAACAGATATTCAGATATGTTCTTTAAACAGATCACTCAGTACCTAGTGTAGGGTAGGATGACAAAGTATACGAAGTATACAATAGGTATTCAATGCATAAGATAACATAAATAGATCGGTAGCTTACCGAGTTATGAAATGAATAGATCGGTAAATCACCGAGTCATTACAGCTGCATATGTTTATCCATTGAATTCGATTGGCATGGAATGTTTGTTCTAAATAATGCTTTATTTTGAACAGTGAACATTATTAAATTAAAAAAATCCCCTTGTTTCTAAAGTCTTAAATTGGGAATGTTACAAATTGTTTCTTCGTTGTAAGCATGGGTTATTTTTTTACACTGAGTCTCTTCATAAAAAAAATCATACTAGACATCCACGTAACAACCTTTATGCACCATTTTAGTGGAGAGTGCAAGGTAACTAGATGATCTAGAATACTATCACAAGTACCGTTGGGAACTGAATTTTCTTTGAAAATTTCTGAGAACATCGTCTTGGACAAACATTTTTTTTAAACACACCATTACTTCGCGTGTGTTTGAAACTCCATGTACACTATTGAATACAAGAAAGGGATGCAACCTTGACCATAGTTGAACATAAAAAAGTATATGCAATACACCTAATGTATTCAACATGGATGTTACTATGCAATTTTTTTCCCAGTTTGCTTACTCAAAATCTTTCTTGAAATCTTATATAAACTTCATGTACGACATTTTTTCAACAACAAATTTCTCTAAAAGCTTATTTAACCGATTTTTTCCTTCACTGCAACTATCCGAATACTACTAAAATTTTACAATTTTTTCTTGGGTTTTATGTGGTTAAAGCTTCTGGATTTTAAATAAAGTGATTGTATTATTAAAAAGGGGGAAATACTGGTCTTAAAGGTGTACAGGCTGCCCACGCCTTGTAGAAAAGTTACCATTAACAATAGATAACTCTCTCGCCGACTCCTTCACCAACCACCATCAATTCTTACCAAAACACATTCATTTTACTTATTTATTTATTGATTGATCGATTTATTTTATTTACTCAATTTGAAATGATATTTTACTGATTTATCTATCTTGTTTATTTCTTCTATTTACATACATAATATTTATTTTCTTTAAAATTCATTTATTTTATTTTTATTTAATTTTCTTTTAATATGAGAACATTATTGAAAGGACCCCGGAAAAAATGTGGGGTATTACATAGACTCTCTCTTGAATTTTTTATTAGACTTCATTATTTGGTTCACTCGATTTCAGATTTGGAAATCAAAGTTATATATATATATATAATATGATTGTGTGTGTGCACATACACACACATATATACACATACATAGATACACACACACACTATGTTTTTGTGCGTACATGTATGTATATGTGTGTGCGTATGTGTACATACATATACATGTGTGTATGTATATGTATGTATGTACACACACACATTCAAACAAACAAACAAACACACACACACACACACAACCATTGTGATTCATCCAAAATACAAACATTTTTTGGTGGAGAATCTCTACCACCATTTCTCATTGAAAGATAGGTCTATCTACATAGATAAATTGGTTTGGATTGGACTCCACACATTTTTCACATTGCACTAGGCATAAGTTTTCCTGGTCCTCTCTTCTAGGAACACCATCCAAAGATATGAATGTGTAGCATGTAATACATTTTTAAGTCATTCTTTATTGATTAAGTTAATGTTTTTAGTTGTGTTTACTTTTTTTGTTGTCTTGGTATGTATGTATATATTTTAGCTATATTTCATATTAGCACTATATTTTGTATATGCCTTAAGACTATATTATTTTGGTTACTATTTTGTAACTTATCATTGTTTATTCACTTTGTTATGTGGTCAAGCCATATATATATATGGCATAGAAGAAGTTGGGATAGGTAGGAGCCATTACACAAGACCACTAAATTAAATTTTATGATAGGTAGCTTCCATATTCATGCTTGTACTTGATGTACGATTTTATTTGGAGAATATTGTTTGTACATGCCTTAAGCTAAATGGTTATAGACTCAAGGCATATACAAAAAATAGTGCTAATATGAAATATAGCTAAAAGCTATATATACATATTAAGATAATGAAAAAAAGTAAACACAACTAAACATTTAACTGACTCAAAAAACAAATAATTAAACATGAAATGCATTAAGATGGTGTTCACGGAAGAAATAAGGATTTGGTTATTGTTTTGTAACTTATAATTGTTTAGTCACTTTGCTACGTCCTCAAGTCCTCCTTATTGGTCATATTTAGTTATTTTCTAAATAATTAATATATGTATGTCTTAGAAGTTAGGATTGGAAGGAGCCATATCACCAAACCACCAAATTACATTCTAAGATAGGTAAGAGCAATATTGGGCCTTGTAATTAATGCAAAATTTAATTTGGAGAATATTCTAAGTAGCTTGTCACATAAATTATATTTATATAATATAATAACTGAAATAAAAATAGATATTTATAAATAGATTTTATATTAGTAAAGAGAAAAGTAATTCACTATCTAGATGTAATTTTATATTTTATATTTTATAGCACTAGTTTACATGCTTAGTAAGTCATGGATGAATCTATTCTATCAAAATTTTAGACTGGAATCTTTAGTGTAAATTTGAACAACAGTTTCCATGTTTAGTGATTCACAGTATCAAGTTGAATAAGCAATATAAACACTACCCAATGTGTGCATTGAGACTAAAATTATTTGTCTATTTATTCAACATCAATGTTATGCTAGTGATTACAAACTGCATGTTCTCATTTAAGTAGTTCTATTTAGTCTTATATGAAAGTGTTGATGCCAAATATTATTTTAGTGACAAAAACATGTTTAGATAATGTGATCTAATTCATTATTCTATCAAAGTGTTGTAGATTTCTAGAGGATATTAGGGGATACGTAGTTGTTGCTGAGAACTTTAACTTTAAGAGTGTAACACTAAAATTTGTTACGTGATATAACACTATATTTTTGTTGTGATAATTATAAAGTAAGTTTTCCACCTCAATGCCATATGGAAGTTAAACAAGGAAAAACTCACTAAAAAATACTATTTGGAATGATAAAATGATGGTTAAAATTTCCCAAGTAAAAATATGCATGGTTCAACATGTCCAACATAAATGTCATACACGTTCAAAGTCAAAGTTAAAACTAAATTTTTGGAAAAAATTAACTAAAACTAGCTCTAACACAATGGTACTTGTTGCAAAAGTGTGACCACAGGGAAAAAGGGAAGTTTGATAAGTTCTTAATGTTTTGTGAAGAATAGTATTTCTCTTTTACTTTATTACTTATTTAGTCTTTTCCTTTAAAGTATTTCTTAATCTCAAACTCTTAGTATTTCAATTCTTAATATTTTTGTTTATCAATTTTTTTATGGGTGCCCAATAGAAACTAACAGCACAATACCACACCAAGACAAACACAACACTAATGGTTCACAAGACATCATGACATGTACCTTCACGACTATATCAAATCACAAGAACTCCACCGAACCATGCAAAGAATATAAATAGCCCTCACAACATAGTATTTGTGACACATGCCCATGGCACAAATGTACTCATCATGTAAAAAAACGACAATAACTTGGAATTTCCATAGTATATATACATAGGTTTCACAAAATTCAAAATCATAACTATAGTTATATATTTTCAAAGGGAATCAAAATTTTACTCTCAATGAGGGGCATCAATCCTCATCATCACAAACATAACCATACTCACATGAATACACATAAATCATAACACCCACTCCCAAAACATCACCAAACAAATCCATATACTTCTCAAAGTATCGCAACATACTCCATATACCTCCCAAAGAATCACAACACAACTACATATAACTCCTAAAGAATCACAAAACATCTCCATATACCTTCCAAATCATCACAAAACAATTCCATATACCTTTTGAAGCATCATAAAACCACTCCATATACCTCCCAAGCAATAAAATAAAGGTAAATTTTCCTTTTCACTCCCCAAAATAGGTCGGTCACCCTAATGACCTGGGTACATAAGGTCAAAACACCTCTAACCCAAGTGACAAAATAACTCATGGTTAAATAATTTCCTATTTATCTGTAACTCCTTGGGGCATACCCCTATACAACGAAGTGGGTCCATAGGTTCCACAACTCCATGGTGAATCCCATGACCCTATTCTAAAATGTTAGGACATTAGAACCAGCATAACAATCCATTTCAAATGCCAAGTGGAAAAAATTCCAAGCCTTGGGCTAGGCTAGTAAAAATAATTAAACTTGATACGCAAATTTAGAAATAAGAAAAACAAATGGAAAAATAGCCATGGTTAGTGTACAAATCCGCATGTTAGTGCAACAACCAAATAAAATTCCCAAAATATAAGAACACATCCATCAAGAAAACTATTGGTCCTGAAAAAATATATATAATGGTAAATTTACGAATAAAATACGTATAGAGAAATAACACATTACAATAACTATGTGGCCTTATACATCCACCAAAGGGGTACTCAACAAGTTGTTGGCACTCAAACATCGAGCCTTAGCTTGAAATATAACATATCAAATAATAGAGTTGTCATCATCTCTGTCTGAATCATCCCTCCACTACTTACATAAGGCTCAACATATTTGTAACTACACTTAGGTTGAGTCCATATGATAATCATATAGGGAGAGAGAAAGGAGTACATGTTACCATCTACTAAGCCTAAGGTGTCTGTGAAACACAATATGTATGAAATCTATTGATAAAGTGCCATACATACCAAATGAACAAATGTGGGTTTTCAGCCTATGTAAGACTTTGCTTCCTATCTTGTACTTGGCTGGAGTGACTAGTCAATGGTACACATTTCCTCACTCTAAACATACACATTTTAGTGAATTCCCTTAGGGTTGTTTAGTGTAAGGTTCACAACATAACACATAAATACATCACTAACACAATGGTGGTTCATGCACATTAACCATAACATCTACACATGGTATCTATGTAGGGTATATTATAGTCATTACATTAATGGGTTTTAATACATCACGTTACTACCTACTACACTCAAAGTGCAATCATTGTACAATAGGGATCATACATTCATGATATGCCCCTAAATCATGACATGAACCACCACATATTACATGAATTATATGTATGATGAACACAGTGAGTAGCATTACAACATAAAATCAATTTCTATATAACATGGCTACACATAATTCAACACAACATAGTGGAAACATCACGATATAATCCAATTAACTATACAATAATTATGTCATGCAACACATCAACAAACCTATATACCACAGAATAACAAGAAACTTCAACACTCTGGAATCCATAATAACATTATTTTCACACACACCAAGGTGGCACATCACATGTGAAATCCTTATTGAATCCATAAAAAAGAGAGTGATTTCTCTCATCAAAAGAACATCAACATGGTAATAAATATGCACTAAGTGACATGCACAACATGTGCATTCATAATATTAGAGTTACAACGTTGGTCACATAACAACATATATCACATTAATCTTCCAATCTCCACCACCACCATGCAAAAATAATCACAACTCCAATCCGTCTCAGAGGATCGAGAGCATTTTACATAGAAAAACTCCAAGTGTAACAACCACATTTTACACACACAAAAACAATAGTAAAAATACTGGAATAAGTTTTTTTGACTTACATTAAAATTTACATGACTGTACAGGAGATCACTTAAGACAACGCATAACCCATGATATGTTTTCACAAATATTAACCCACATAGACAACATGAAAACACGTGATGCACGACAAGGTCACTCTTTTTTTGTTCAAATGATATGTCACAACATAATGATTCAACTACAGTAGAAAATTATACGTAGGGTCTTTGCACAATATGATTTTTGTAGGATTACACATTTATTAAAATCATGTTTCAATATTTAACTTAAAATTCTAGGAAGACTCATAATGTGAGAACCATATAGTCCTTTTCCTCTTGCTACATTTCCTCAATGTTTTTTTAACAATTAACTTATGGTGTTACTCATTAAATAAGGATCATCTAAATTATATCAATTAATTATATAATTCACTCATTTTTTAATAGGGAAATTAGTTAAATTCAAGGCTATTTACATAAACACATGGCTACTAGGTCTTAGCCCTAGAATTCTCTCTTATGGGTATACATTTTTATCTAATATCATATCACCATTACACAATGGAAAAACGTTAAGTCCAAAGAATGTGAAGGTCACATTTTTGGTTTCAGGATTTAGGGACGTGTTACTTTTATTCATTTAGAAATTAAGAGTAGATTTAGTATACAATAAGTATTGTAGGAAATAGTTTGTTTATTCATAGCGAGAGGGTTTAATCACATTACAAGGAAGATCATGTTTCACTTTACCATGTAATAACATCTCACTATTACACTTCCCAAGGACGAGCATTAATTATAGTTGTATTATAGTTATGCTCCAACAATTAGTTAATGATTCGAAAGAACTTATCATGGCAACACACTTCCTTATTTTTTTCTAGTTTATGTTTCCTAAATATCATTTTACGTCCAACCAAAAAGGTTTTTCCTTAACTAGGTTCATTTGTATTTCTTAATGAATTGAAAAACCTATTTTATATTAAGGGAATTTGAATCCTCATGAGACACATTATCTCTGTCTTAAGGGATGTGTATTTAAGAACATGATCACAAAGTTTCACATCATACATCCATTACATACTATGACCAGTGGGAGAGAAAGATGGAGTAGTCAAATGTTTAAAGGGTTAAGGTTTGCAAGGTGGAGTGGGAGAGTAAGATGGAGCAATCTAAATTTCACCTTTTTTCCAAGCACAACATATTTTGGTTACATTTTCATCAACTAATCAAAACTAAATATGTTGCTAAGTTTCACAATTAACCCTTAGTATTGCATCATAAACCCAATGACAATCGAGATTGGGTATCGAGCTCATTTATGATCCCAAATCTTTAAGGTGACCTCCAAGGTTATTTGGAAATCTTCACCACTCAACATATATGTCAGTCTAAGAGGATTTTATACTATGTTTAATGTTGGTTTCCCAAGGAGTACTAATTTAAGAGAAAAATTTATCCATACTACACACATGATTACCAAACCTAGGAGGGAACCATGCACTTGAGATAAAATTGGACCATGCCGTTCCTATCCTTTGGGTTCTCAACAATGTTGCTAAGAATAAAGGATATGACGATAAAATCAAACATGGGATATTATTTACTTAACTAGAGGGTGACATAAAGTGTAAAGATTCTAAGTGCATCCTAAGGTTTTAATTTTCTATGCTACAAAGAATCACATAGGAAGGGTAGTTATACTTTAAGATTATACTAGGGTTGACTATTTCATTTAGATTAATTTATTATATTTTCAAGGTAAGGAACACAACACACCAATTATTTAATCATCAATTTCAAACTTGAATTGCACTATAAGATGTTAAATTCAATTTCATATAACATATATATTCAACGCCCCATTGTTTGTTTCCATACATATATTTGAATAAAAAAGACACCTAATGTTGAATGCACATTTCCCAAAGCACCCCTAAAACTAGCATCTCATACATACTATCCAACTTCAATATTAAGTCTATCAATACATTACAAAAAATTTGTTCAACCTCTACAATTACATTATTTCAAATATAAATTACAATAATACACAACAAATTATAACCACATCATTTCTCCATGTTACTTGCATCCTGTAAAACCATTTGAGCATGAAATCAACGATAAATTGTTGACATGAGATCAACCTAAATCTAACATAATTAACATTTTTATTTTTCCATTTGCATAATAATAATAATTTGAGCTTGAAAGGAGAGGGTTAGAGACATATTCATTTCATTTCACTTCATTTATTAACTAAGGAGAGAAGAAAATGTAAGGAAGAGAGAGAAACACTATTTTCCCAAAAGTCCAATTTCACAAAACAAATCACATGATAGAGTTCTTAACAGTTATTTACAGGTGTTAATAATTTTCAACGATGGTTTGCTAACTTGACTGGGGTCCTAAAACTTTCTTTTTTTTCATTTTTCCTACTAGTTGTAAAAATGCCCAATTTAGGCTCAGAGACTAAGAAACTACATTCAAAATCTAGGTTATTTTAGGTGATGGATAATGGGTAAATTCCTATGTGTCCTCCTATATATCAGGAATTCACAAGAACTGACGGAATTTGAAATAGGTGAATGGTTTTCAATTGGTTGTTAGGTTTCCAAACCCACCAGTCGTAATCAGTCTAATTTAACTTAGTCAACAACAACCAAAGCCCTACAAAACCCCCTTACCAAACTAGCCAGAAATTTGTTTTTCCCTAAATTGAAGGTTCCAAGCAGTTGTTTAGTAGAAATACTAAAGAGTCGTGAAGGTGATAGAGAGTTTCATTGCTCATGGTAAAAATCCCAAGCCAAAATGAAACCTAACTTTTCAGTTTTAGCCACTCTCTAAAAGTGCAAAATGGAGTGATAGGGCTCATAGAGGAACAACAAAGAGAGTCCAAACAGTCAAATGAGGTTAATATAATGCTTTACATGACTCTCTACATAACAAAGAACACATATGCCAATTGACATCTCTTTTATGGGCTTAGAATGTTGTTTTGCAAGTCTCTATAAATTACATTTATATAACTTTGCAAGGTAGACATAAATGGTTGTTTCAGTTTAATCATCTAGCTCTCACCAATACCAATGGATATGAGCACCAAGTTTTGACATGTATTGGGTTGAGAAATGCATAAGGTTATGGTCATAAAACAGTTGAGAGTCAACTTCTAATTTGGTAGCATAAATTACGAGGTGTTGTTTTATTAATTACACTAGCCATCTTGTTAAAATGTCCAATCGTTTGAGTATCTAGTAGATTAATATTTCCATTATATTACAAATATATAATCAATCATATAGAAATTATAAAAGATGCATGTAAGGAGACCATTCCTGGAAATACTAACATTCGTAGTGCAAGTGGTGCTCCACATGGGTTTGATCACATTTTACAAGGCTCCAACTCTCTTTTGGCATTCTGTCAAACAATTCGTGTGCACCCACAACCCCTCCATTATAACAAGAAAACTTCCAAAGTCACGTATATGGTAACCCTCTAAGCACGAATATCTCTACATCATCAATGAACTTCCCATAGAATTGACCATATATATATATATATATATACACTTAAAACCATTGTGTTTTCCACATAAAATATGTTTCATTCCAACACATTATCCAACTCATATAATTGTATTCTATATTCATCATAAGAATTAAATAACTTTGTATCTCTCCAAAGAGTTGATTCTGATGTAAATCTAAGATCTTAAAATTCAGAAGGTTGTCCACACCTGTTGGAATTTCTCCACAAAGTTTGTTTGATGATAGGTTAAGAGTAACTAAATGTTGCAAGTTTGACAATGTACTTGGAACCAATCCAAATACTGAATTTCGACTGAGATCAAGATTCTGAAGTGAGCTCATCACACTAATTGAATAAGGAATAAGTCTAGTAAATATGTTACCAGTAAAGATAAGTTCTAGAGACTTTTCATGCCACCAATTTCTACGGGAATAGACCCATAAAATAAATTGTGTGAAATGTGAAGACACTTGATGGAGCGTAGAGTTCCCAACTCTATAGAAATATTCCCTATAAGAGAATTATTAAACAGAGAAAATTTTTGTATCCTTTTACGTTTACTAAAAATTCTAAGATTAATCTCTCCTGCAATATTCAAACAGCCGAGCTCAATTCAAGTGATGGAGCCATAATTACATATAACTCCATGCCATGAAGTTGGAAAACCATTAAAATCTAAAGATTTTTCATTCCACAAGCTAAGGATATACCCCAAACAATCCTTTTAGATTCCTTTATTAAATTCATGTGGTACACGTGCATCCTCCAAAAAGGTTTGAGCCATCCTAAGCCTAAAGCCTAAAACAAAAGCTATTATTCCCAATATTGTAAAAATATTCATTCTTTCTATTACCAAAAATACCGATTAAATATTTACATGTACAAATTTTTAAAGTATCATCTACCTTAAATATTCAGAAATTCATGGCGTTGAAGTTGTTCAGCTCGTTCTCACTCTCAAACAATAAACTGAGTAATATAAATAAACACTAACCACTTCTATCCAAATCCCAGTCCAGTAGGGAAAACTCTTATGAAAAGATGATACTATCAATATTTAGCTATTAGCAGAGCTAGAGTGATCCCCCCTACAATTAGGTGTAATTCCCAAATCTTTGGGATCCCTTGGGTCTTGATACCCATTAGGAGAATTTCTAACCAAGCCACGGCGTGAAGTTTTGCTTCCTCATAAGCATGGGTTAGCTTTTAACACTGATTCTTTGCATCTAACAAATTCGTACGATACATCCTGGTAACAACCTTTATGCAACATTTCAGTGGAGAGTGCAAGGTAATCAGATGATCCAAAATACTATCAAAAGCACCACTGAGAACTGAAATTTCTTTGAAAAGTTTCTAGCAGATCATCTTGTCCAGAAACTTTCAATACACTCACCATTACTTCATGCGGGTTTGAAACTCCATGTACACTATTGAATGCAAGAAAGGGATGCAACCTTGACCAAATTTGAGCATAGTAAAGTAATGGAATACACCTAATGTATTATGCATGGATGTTACTGTGCAAATTTGCTTCCCAACTTGCTTACCCAAAATATTTCATGAACTCTTAAATAAACTTCATGTACAATATGATTTCAACAGGAAAATCGCTTTAAAAGCTCATTTAATTTTTTTTTTCCTTGCTACAACTATGCAAATACTACTAAAATTTTACAATGTTAAGTTGGGTTTTGGGTGGTTAATGCTTCTGGATCTAAAATAAAGTGATTGTATTATTAAACAAGGGAAAAGATAGGTGTTAAAGGTGTAAGGGTTGTCCATGCTCTACATTAAAGTTTCCATTGACAATAGATAACTCTCTCGCCCACTCCTTCATCGACCACCATCAATTCTCACCAAAACACATTCATTTTACTTATTTATCTATTTTATGTACTCGATTTGAAATGATATTTTATTAATTTATCTGTCTTATATATATATATATATATATATATATATATATATATATGTATATATATATATATATATATATATAAATTATCTTATTTTTATTTTATTTTATTTTCTTTTAATATGAGAACATTATTGAAAAGACCCCAGAAAAAATGTGAGGCCTTACATAGACTTTGTCTTGCATCTTTTATTGGACTTCATTCTTTGGTTGGTTCGATTTAAGACTTGGAAACCAAAGTTGTGTGTGTGTGTGTGTGTGTGTGTGTGTGTGTGTGTGTGTGTGTAAGCATGTATACATATACGTATACACACACACACAAACAAACACACACACACACACACACACACATATATACATATTTATGCATGTGTGTGTGTACATACATATACATGTATATATACGTATTTATATGTATGTTGTAACACCCACTAAAAAATGACCACACGAGACCCTAAGAACAACCTAGGGTTAGCTAGAAAAGTTATGGAATAATTTTTTTTTTGAAAAATGCACCCGCAAACATGCTTCAAAATTACAATAGTCATATTAATGTTTCTAAGTCAATTATATTTAATAATAAATTTTTTCCCATTATAACAAAATATTGCAACCCACATTTAAACTTTAATACATTTGATTTGAATAAACATGGTTAATCTCCCCCTAAGTATTATTTTAATAAACAATTTAATTCCTTCTATAGTTAAATATGCCACACTTAAGTCTCTAGGTAAAGGAGCTAATATAATTAATATTAAATTTAATTAATACCACAAGGTTAAATAATAATTAACAAGGTCCCCATTTGACATAGGGTTAGAATAAAAACATATCTCTACCCCATAAAGTGACTCCTTAAAAAATTCAACCCATGTATTTGAAATTAAAACATTTAAATTAAAAGACAATTTCCACTCACCCACTCTCCACCTATTTTTTTGTAGGGATGAATCTCATCAATTCACTTAGGACTCTTATATGAGGAAAAAGACCACTAACCCTAAAGTTGCTTAAGAAAACTCCTTTCTCATTTCCTTTTGGAGGAGGATGGGAAGCCATTGGAGGCCCTTTAAGCTTTTTGGGGAGACATGCAATCTCTATTATTTTTCCTTATTTGTTTATACCCTCATTAGGGTTTTAAATGTATTTATTTATTTCCTTTCAATATTATTTACCCAAGTAGACAAATGGGTTTGGCCTATTTTGTGATTTAGTTAAGTTTAATCTATGTTTTTATTTTGATAAGGTATACATACAGTTATATATATATATATATATTTGATGTCATTATATTTTTTTCTTTTTTTAAAAACAAATTTAATGGGTTAAAAAAAAACCCAAATATATATATATGAAAAATGATTTACAAACAGAATCCTCGGCCGCGGGTATGAGTTTTTTATATAGGCCACAAGTTTAATGTATTTGGGGTTTATTGGATTGGGGGGGGGGGATTTATGATTTACAAACGCAATCCTCAGCCGCGGGTATGATTTTTTTATACAGGCCACAAGTTTAATGTATTTGGGGTTTATTGGATTGGGGGGATTTATGTATTAAAATACTATAGTATTGGGTTGGGGGGAGGGTTCCCCCAACCCCTTACCTTATTCTTCCCCCATGCCGCAGCCTTAAAGGCTTTAAAAAATATTCAAACAAAACTTTTGAATACACATTCTCATTTAATATAAAGGTATACATTTGTATATATATAGTTTAATACATGGCCTTAATGTAGTTTGTTTATATATATATTTCATTTTTAAAAACTGATAGTATTAATATTTTAATATTAATAATATCTTAATAAAATAGTATTTTAATATTAATATTATTTTAATTTCAATATTAGTATTAACGTAATAACATTTTTATGGTTATTACCATTAACTAATTTTAATTTCATAATTAAATTTTGTTTGTAAAAATTTGATAGTATTTTAGTTAAGAGGCTTTAAAAGAAACCAAGTCAAATATCATTTATTATGATATCAAGTTACAATGGGTTTAGAGTAATTCTACAATATCTTAATAATAAATTTTTCACAATCCAAGGAGGCTAAGCCTAAGTTGCAAAGAAGACTTTTTTTTTTCCTTTCTCTACTAGTGTTAAGAATTACTCTATTTTTTATGAACCAAGTAAAGACAAGAAAATTTAATTTCTTTCCATCTATTTGAATAAAGTTTAACTATCTTTCAAATACTATAAGAGAATGAACAAACATATGTTTTTTTCACAACCTTATAAATTTCATGGAATACAATAGAAGTAACTATTTCTTAATACAAATTTCCAACATTCCACAAGAGAGTTTACAACAATATTTCCAATAATTTATTTAGAAAAAGAACAACACACTTTGGTGAGAAAATAAATCAACTACAATGGAAAAAAATTGTTTTTCCCTTTTAATTTCATTCCTATTACAACAACTAGCTTTACTAAAACAATTCTTTATTTCCTTTACAAAATACAATGCAATCTTGGCCACTAATAATCAATACAAATTTTCCTCAAAAAGATTAATACAATATCTTCTACTTAAAGTGGGAATTTGTTTTACAAGGAGGAAAGACTAAAATGAGATACAATTTGTCTTCAAGTATAACTCCAAAATCAACTCTTCAACCAAGCTCTATCTTCTCATCACTTGACCACAACAACAAAAAATAGGGGGGAGACAACACACTCCACCAAATCAAAATTCCAATGTGAAGAAGAAGCAATTCTTCTCATTGGCCCCCGAGCCCCAACCACACGGCAATAAGGGATGTTTCAACACATGTCAACAAAAACAATGCTTCAACATTCACTTTCAACAACCAAACACATAAGCAAGATAATAAAAAAATGCTTATCTTAAACAAAAAGAATTCCCAAAACAAAGGCTTTCCAAATAATCAAAAAGAGATAGGAAAAATGGGGGTGACCTTGTGCCTCCCAAGGGTTTGGATGCTCACCTTTGAATCCCTCCAACACACATTCAATCTCAAGTCTCTTATGCCTCCGTCACAACAAAACCATGTCTCTTATGCCTCCCTCACTCTTATGGCTCCCTCAATACATAATATAGTAAAATAAAATAAGGTGGGGCATCCAAAACCAACTCCCTCCTAAAACCAACAAAAATATCTTATGCCTCCCAATATATTTTATTATGATATCCAAATCTCAACACAACTTAAGGTCAAAATTCTATCCAACACTTCAACAAGAACACCATTTCACACAAACACATAACATGCAAGATTTTAAGAAGCAAGATAAAAGAGCAAGATCCTACCTTCCCATGGTAAGCTCCTCTTTGAAAACTAGATCCAAAAGATTCAACATAAGTAATTTTCCAAGCAATCTTCAAACTCCCACAAGAAATCATCCAAGAGAAAGAGCTCCAAAAATAAGTGAGTAACCCCAAATTCGTCCCAAAAAATTGAATAAATAGAAGGAAGGAGGAGGAGGATGATGTGGCTCCAAGTAGGATGCCACATCATTTCCTCCCCACTCCACATCACTCAAGTCAAACCAATACCCCAAAGCGTAATTAATAAGTAGTTGAAGAAATGACATTTTACTTACACACACAATCTAAACCCACACCCCTTAAGGACTAAAAATAAATGCATGTAAGAAAGTGTAATTAAAATTTACCTTTTTGGCTTCCCAGAACACATAATGGGGTCTATTTTTGATCCCTCAACCCATAGGTAGGGTTGGTATAATAAATTCACAGGTGTGGGACAATTTTAACTTGTCCCACAAGCCTCCAAAATTGTTCCTTAAGGACAAATCCGAATTTCCAAGGAGATGTGGAGTGTACAAAACTCAAGATCTCAAGCACTCAACTTGAACACATAAACCAAAGAGCCATCAAATCTAATAAATGAATTATTTTGTCCCATCCATGATTATTTTAGAAACATTATTAATTTACTAATCTAGACACAAATTAATTAATTAATAAAAGAAAAATACATCACTATAAAATCACATACTAAAATTAAATAAATGAAACAATTTACAAGAACACACAAACCCCTTGGTCACATTTGAAGGTTATCCCCCCCAAGGGGTCCCCCTAACAACAAACAAGACACACACACAAAAATACAAGTTGTCATGGTGACCCTTGTTGAATTCATCTGGTATTCTGATGTGGTTGGTCTCCAATCCCCCATTAGTTGATGTGTTATATTTTACCTGCAAAACATACAATACCTCCTTCAGCCTTGTGGCCACATCAAAACATCCACGATAAAATATACAATATAAATAGACAAGCATCCACATATAAATTAAATTAAATTATCATCTAGATAAGTAATGTTATGAATTTTTAATTTCCAACACATCTCAATTCTACATTTCATCAATATTAATGGATCAGAAGATTAGTTTAACTGCTAAGGTCTACTCAATATAACAAAATCATGAATGGCATAATATATAACCATGTCGATAATCCATCATCATCAATATAACATATCTCTAATAATCCACACACATAATACTATAAATTAAATTCCAACCATAATCCAAGTATCTAAATCATCTAACATCAAGCTAAGTCTAAATGATACTATAATGTCCATACGTATAGCCAAAAGTAACAAAATCATAAGTAATAGGTGTCGAAGGGAAGTGGGCACTACATATGTACACACACATGCACACACACAAACACAAACAAACAAACAAAGAAACACACACACACACACACACACACACACACACACACACACACACACACACACAACCATTTTGATTTATCCAAAATACAAACATTTTTTAGTGGAGAATATCTACCACCATTTCTCATTGCAATTTAGGTCTCTCTACATCGCTAACTTGGTTCGGATTAGACTTCACACATTTTTCACATTGCACTATCCATAAGCTTTCCTCGTCCTTTCTTCTATGAACACCATCTAGAGATTCAATGTCTAGCATGTAACACATTTGTAAGTTGTTCTTTATTGATTTAGTTATTTTTTTAGTTTTATTTAATTTTTTTCGTTGTCTTCATATGTATATATAGATTTTAACTATATTTCATAGTAGGACTATTTTTTGTATAATCCTTGAGACTATAAGCATTTGGTTACTATTTTTTAACTTATCATTGTTAATTAAATTTTTTATGTTGTCAAGTCTTGTTTATTAGTCATATTTAGTTATGTTCTAAATAAGTCATATATATATATGAAGTTAGGATATGTAGGATCCATATTCGCGCTCGTACTTGATGTATAATTTTATTTGAAGAATATTTTTTATACATACCTTGAGCCAAATGGTTATAGAGTCAAGGCATATATAAAAAATAGTGCTAATATGAAATATAGCTAAAAGCTATATATGCATATTAAGAAAATGAAAAATAGCAAACACAGCTAAACACTTAACCAACTAAAAAAACAATGAATTAAACATGTATTACGTTAAGATGGTGTTAGCGGAAGAAATAAGCATTTGGTTATTGTTTTGTAACTTACAATTGTTTTTGTAACACCACCTAAAGTCTTCCACTTGAGACCTAAGAACAACCTAGGTTTAGTTAGGGAAAGTTAAGGATTTTTTTTAAATGTTCCCAACAAAATCCAGATTCCATTCCAATAGTTATCAAAACATCCTACAAAACACTGAGCGACAGAAAGTCATCCTTAGCGAAGATAGATTATCTTCTTGCAGGGCGCGAAAAGAAATTTCCCCAGGTGTGGAAAGCGGGCGTGGGAAGAAACTTTTCTCTCAGGCATGGAAGGATGGGTGCGGAAGAAACTTTTTTTTTCAAGCGTGAAAGATGGGCACAGAAGAAGCTATTTTTCTCCTAGGTGTGCAAGATGGGCGCGGAAGGAGCTCTTTTTCTCTTGAGCGCGCAAGACGAGCGAGAAAGAAGTTTTTTCTCTTCTTTGAACTTCAGGAAGCCGTAAATTTTAATAGGGAACTTAGTTTTTGGAAAACGAGGAATTTTCTAAAAGATCTCAACGTCCTCTTAGCACATAAACCTTAAGAATTTAATTTGGATAAATTTCTAAGGGTCAATTTTGAGAAAATGCTCTGTAGGCTTATAAAATGAAAACTGGTAACATTTGACTTATAATTTTTTTTCAATTCGACGTCCCTCCTTTCTCAACATGCTAAATGAACATGGAGGGTTGCTCTTAGAGGAATTTAGGATGGATTTCAAGGTATAATTTTGTTTGATTGATTTACAATTCAAAAATTTCTCAATTTGATAGAAAATGACTGTGAAAAGGTTGAGCCCGATTCTGAAAGGTTTTATAAAAATTTCTTAAGTGTTTTAGTTTGTTTGGGGTCGTTATAATCATATTAAGTTCAATTCAATGTTACATTTTTAGTGTTCATTTCTGCAGGGGTCATTCTGTACATTTTGAATAAAAATATTTTCCAGTTTAAACAATTCTCTAACAGTGTTCAACAACTTCAAATTCAATTCGACCCATTTACATTTACCAAGATTAAAAATATGAATGCATTCTAATCCAACACTGCATTGTTATATTTCCTTTCAATAAAAGGTTAGAAGGAAGAATGTAATTTCTATCTCTTTCAACAACGTGATTTTCAAACACAAAGAGTGCAATAATTCTGATTACACTCTCCAAACAGAGATTTCAAATAAATTTCTATGCAGGTTTCAAACAATAGTAAATTCTTTTGTGAAGGTAAAACAACATCTATTTAGTTGGAATGATTCCTTTACAAATTCTCTTTTACAAATATCAAATGCAGCTCACCAAAATATAAATCTTTCTTTTCTTTCATTTAAAAATAGAAACAGATTACATCTCTTTCACATTTCGAATTACAACTCTCTTAGCCAATACAAAACATATTTCCATCACAAAATATAAAAGGTCATCCACTTCAAAGTGGAAAGGGGTTACAATCAGAGATAAACTCAGTGAGAACTGTTAAAACTGTCTTTTTCCTCTGCTCTAGAATAACAACATGAAGGTGCTCCATTTGTTTCAATTTGGATAAAAAAATTAGGGGAAAGGAAACTCTCTCCACCCAACTAAGACATCCAATGAAAGGAGAATCCATCCTTCTTCAATGGCCCCCAAGCCCCAACCACAATGCAATAAGAAATGTGTTTCAACTCATGGCAACAACAGGCTTCCACACACACATGCAAATATTTCACATCAAAAGCATAGTCCAAAATAGAATGTAGTTTACAACCACATTAAGACATAACAAACAAAACTCATCCTTCATCATGCAAGCCAAAGGAGTAAGAAACTATGGGGGATGCTACTTATGCCTCCCAAAAGGGGAAATGTGTATCACCACCTGAGAACAAACCGCCAAAATATAACATTTCAAATCCCTGACATGCCCTTATGCCTCCCTCAAGTACCCCTTATTCCTCACATTTCCTTATGCCTCCCCAACCTCTTATGGCACCCCATAACGAGTAAAGAAAGGAAAGCTATTTATTTGTAAGGTGAAACCAAAATCCCAACTCCCTCCACACTCATACCTCCCCAAAACATTTATGCCTCCCACAAAATAAACCCCATATCCTTCTCCTACACCATTCCTAGGCCATCTACCCAACATCCCACAAACATGCCAAAGCATTCACAACAATAACATTTTGATAAATAAAAGAGGAGCATTTTAAGAGCCAAATTCCTACCTCTCCATGATGGAGTTTGTTCCAAGTTCAAAACAACAAGCTCTTCCAATGAAAACAATCTAAATATCCACCAAACACAAGTATTCAACAACCTTCAAACTTCTCCAAGGCAAGAGCTCTTCAACAGCCAAATAAAATTCGCCCCCAAATGAAGTATCCAAAGGTGAAGCAACCTAAAACAAGGTAAGGAATTCAAATTTTATAGAAGAGGGAAGAGAAGAGAATGAGGTGGATCCATGTAGGATGCCACATCACACATCCTCAACCTCAACACAAAAGTCAACTTTATTCTCCAATGCAAAATAAATAGGTGGATGAATAATATGATAGTTTTACTTACACACTTAAATCAAGCCCACACCCAAAGGATTGAAATTAAAACATGTAGGAAAAGTGCAATTAAAAAATTCAACATGACTTACAAAAATGCATAAAGAAGGTCTAAATTTAACTCTCCAACCATAGGTAAGGTTGATATGTAAATTTAGGAGGCATGGAAAAACTTTAACTTGTCCCATAAGTCTCCAAAATCAACCTCCAAGGAAAAATTCGAATTTTCAAAGAAGCTGAAGTGTTTGATACTCGAAATCAACTTACATATGTCTAACACGTCACTTACAAATTTCTTACAGCACTTTAATTTAAGGCCAAAAACTCTATTAATTACTTCCTTATGACATATTTTAATTAATTATCTTAACAACATGATTACTCACAATATTAACACACCATTTAATAAATAACGAAAGGGGTCAATGCACCAAAAAATAAACACATACAAACATTAACAAATGAACCAAATGGTAATATTTTTGACAATTATTAAGATTTATTTTAAATGGGGGCTTTGCTAGGGTTTAAGCTCAATGAGTTATTTTCACAGGGAATTATTGGTGTTGTCGTATGCTGCCATCCCATCATACTACCGATCTGTAGATCTAGGTGGGATTATTTGCATTAATTTTGTATCGATCGCCAGTCTGCCCCTTGGGTGGTGGCTTATAAAATGACCACCTCCTTGGGCCATGCATATATATATGCTGGTCTTATCATAGGAGCTCTGGAAAATGGTGCCAAAATGAGCAAGGAAGTTTTTCCCTAAGGTATTCGATGAGGTAAGGATACTGATACTCCTTCCCCAGATATTGTTCTTGATTTAAAAGATTTTGACAAAGCTTGCATCTGGTTTGAATCATATTCTCTTGTTGCTTATTTTGTGGGTTGATTTCCCCCTGAAGGTATCCTCCACCAATGGATTCATAATCATTGGCAACCTCATGGAGTCAAGGTAGAGGGAGTCCAAAAAATGACCAAGGGTTTCTTTCTATTTTGCTTTACCAATGCTCAACATTGCAAAGCCATTGGTAACCACGGTCCTTGGTTTATTCACAATACTCTTGTGGTTTTCTCCCACTGGACTCGAGATTTTCAATTCTCTGAGCAAGCCAAACTCAAAATTCCTATTTGGGTCAAATTTTCAGGTCTTCGTTTGCCTCTGTGGGGATTCATTGATCAACTTATCAAACCCTTTGGGTCACCTCATCTGCCATGAGAAACATATGTTCTACTTGGTTCGACCCAAGAAACGGGTATGTGTTGAAATTGATCTTTCAAAAGACCTCAAAGATACCCTCGATATCCAGGTTGGAGACACACACTTTGCATAGAAAGTATTGTACATCAATCTGCCCAACACTTGTTTTTAGTGCCAATATGTTGACCATATGATCAAGGACTATCCTCTCATGATCCCAAGCCCACTGTCGATTTTGGAGAAAACCCTAATGGACCCTAAATCCAACACTCCCTCCTCTGATGGATGGACTACTATCACTGGCAGAAAACCTTCGGCCTCGGCCTGAAATAAGCCCCACCAAACTACTTACAAACCAGTGGTTACTTCTGATTCTACTCATTTGAAGCCATCTTCTGTGACCCTTCCTAAGCCCACACCTGCCATCTCTTGGACCCTGTAAGCTGTAATTTTCATCAACTCTTACACCTCAGCTCCTGCTCTTTCACACCCCTAATTTCCTGAGATTTCAATCTTTCTGGATAACTCTACCGGTGGTTTGACTGCTTAGACAGATAGAAAGGTTGCTTTATGCCATTCCCGAAGTCCATCCCCTCCTTCCAAGGAGGATCTCTCACAGAGACCTTGCTGGAAGTTCAAGCTCGACGATTTTATTTTTGGGAATACACAACAAGTTGCTTTCTTTAACCACTTTAGGGCGTTAGCAAGGACGGAAACATGCACCTTGATATTTCTCCATACTATTTTACTCATAGAATGATAGGGGGCTTACTAATCTAACTCAGAGATATCTTTTCAGAGATAATTATAAGCATTTTACAAAGTTTTAGGTGTTGTGTTTGTAGGAAGTAAAAATATCTAGCTTCCATCTCTACTGCTATGTGTAACATCTGGCCTAGTTCTCTCTACCATATGTCAACTCATGATAATGGTCGAGGTGGTGTTGTCACTCTTTTAATCCTTGACCTCACCTCCAATATCATATCATGGGGTTCTAACCCCACTCATTGGGTGGTGTGGACCCTTTTTGATTTTGACGGCCACATTCTTGGGTTGGCCAATGTATATGCTTCCAACAATTCCTTTGAGGATTATTCTTTTTGGCAGAGGTTGGATGATCATCTGACTTGTACTACCTAGATTTTTTATGGTGATATCAACATGGTTGAATCCCCTGAAGACAAGTTGGGCTGGCTTCCAATGCGTTGGTGTGCTGGTGAATGTGAAGCCTGGTTTTACTTGCTCAATAAACTTTGTCTATTTGATCCCAACCACTGCAAGCACTCTAATGTTGCCACTCCTTGGTTCACTTGGTCTAATTTTAGTTCTGGCGATGACAAAGTTTACAAGCGTCTTGACAGAGCTCTGCTTTTAGAGCAGCAATGGTTTTCTTTTGACTCTTCATACAACCTCCCAGTCTCAATGGTGGACACTGCTTTGGTTTATGACCATAAGCCTATCTTATTTGGGATTCAATGGAAATTTTAGTGTGCCAAGCCCAAGTCCACCCAGTTCTATTTAAATACGTCCCACCTTTATCATCCCAAAACTTTGTATTATATAAGACATATTTGGAATCTTGACCTGAGACTTTTTGATGTGATTAGCTGGATTGATTGGTGGTCTCATGTCATCACTCGTACCACTTATTTCCTTCAGCTCTATGGGAAACTGTTAGCACAAGAGCAATGTAAAATAATGTCTAAATAATATATTGAATTCACGAGGGGTGAATAAATACATAGTGAATGTGGTTAGGAGATGTAACCACCTGTATCCAAACTAACTAATAAACAATGTATTGAATATGCCAACATTCCCCCCCTTAATATATTGTTTATACAAATCTACCCCAGATTCATCATCTTGTTACGTCGCGACATGTCCTATTTGCTTCTTACAACAAGGAAATTTTCTGGATTTTCTTGAATCTCTGCGATAGATGTGCTCTCGTTTGTAGAAAAATAGATGAAGAAGTGAGCTTGAAAGCTCGTGTGGTGCGCCACAGATGTGCCTAAGGGCATTTAATCTCAGGTTTGTGATCTGGATCAACACAACTCTTCTCTGTCTATATGTCGAACAAGACTCAGTCCATTATGTCCTTGGATTGCAAGTTTTGGAGACTGGCGTAGAGTAGATACCGATGCTCTTCGGTTCTCTCAAATGTGGCACATCTCTATGGTTACTTGCAATGTTGCTAACATCTCTGGGCATGACTTTCATGCTCTCAGACTGTTGCATGGGATCATAGGCTGGTTGTTCGCGTCCATCTTTGATAGAAAATTTGATGAATGAATGAAGGGGCTTAATCTCGTTTTGTTCCGATTTGATTTAAACAAATTCCACATATCTCCTGATCTTTTGTACGATGCGCTTGCTAATGTATTACATGGTCTGCGAATAATAGTTGAGAAGATGTTTGGGGAAGGAGTCTACCAACGCACACCTGGGATTTTGGTGTTCGATGCCACTCATGTCAGACTCCACACAGTGCTTATAAGTTGGTCAGTGGTCATTGCCACATGCTCTCTTCTCCCTCTTTGGTGACGTATTCTTCTTCTTCTTCTCTTTTTTTTTTTTTGAATTCTTGAATTGCGGGCTTGTACCATGGGTTTCCTCCTCTGAGTACGCTCACACGCCTGACTATTTACTCTTCTAGTCACTGTTGTTTCCTCACATGCCGAGAAATGGTCGTTGATGGGATAACTTGTAGGCGTACTTGGATTGGTTTAATGCCACATTGCCAGACATGAAATACAACACCAGAATTCTCCATGTTGTCGACAGATTTGGAAGCATCAGTCTCAACGCCTCTGTACCTTGGCATTTCAGATCAGGAAAATGCATTATGGTGGGAGTTTATCAGAAAGTGTACGCCATCCTCTCCGTGTAGATGCTTCTAACTGTTGCCACTGGAAGTATCATCGCTGCCACGTCTAACTTGTCCAAAGGAGAATCAATCAAATCTTCAAGCGATGGAATCTATCATTGGTATGGTGATTTGGCAGCTCAATACTTTGCTGATCAAGATGTTTTATGTGTTGGTCGCGTAACAGAGGAGGATCTACAGCAGAACCATCATGATAGTTCAAGGAGGCATTGAATAAAACATTGTTCTCTTTGGCTGAAACCCAAGACATATGCACAAAATATTTCCATGCAAGAAGTTAAAAAACTGTTTCAAAACAGAATGCTTCCTCACGGCTCACCAACAGGGAAATGTTCTTCCACCAAACTCCACGAAGGAAGATTTTCACTAGTTGCTGGGTCTGTAGATTTCCACGCAGGAGGGGAGCAGTGGTTCCAAGCAGGTCTCCATCCTTTATCTGCACGCTCCCACGCTCCTGCTTCCACACCACTCTGATACCAATGTTAGCACAAGAGCAATGTAAAATAATGTCTGAATAATATATTGAATGCACGAGGGGTGAATAAATACATAGTGAATGTGGTTAGGAGATGTAACCACTTGTATCCAAACTAACTAATAAACAATGTGTTGAATATGCCAACAGAAACAAGCTGCTCTTTTTCACAAGAATGCTCATAAAGCCTCTCATATTGAATATTTGAGTGATATTCAAGAGCTTAATCTGTTCCCTTTCAACACCCACCTGTAAGTGCAAACTACTCACTGGAAACATAATATTCAAATTGAAGAGCACTATAAGGCTAGAGGAGCCCAAGTTCAACCCCATCTGCACTGGCTTTGCATTGGTGACAGAGTTACTAAGGAGTTTTTTTCTTCCCTTAAATCTAATCGAAATCTCACCAAAATCAAAGAAATCAAGGAAGGCAATCAAAGGCTTACTCTCTACCTGACATTCTGCAAGCTTTTGTGCATCACTATCATGTTGTTTTCACTGCTCAACCTATTACTCCAGCTCGTGATGCTACCCTCCTCCAATGCATTGAAGTTTTTTTCTACAAGCTCTCTAAAATTCAGTGCATTGCTTGTGATAGACATCTCACTCTTGATGATTTGAAGGAATCTATTCTGTAGATGGCCTCTGATAAAGCCCCTAATATTGATGGTTTTCCCTATGAATTTTACAAGTCTCTCTTAACAACTGTTAGTTCGGGTCTTTATCAGGTCTATCTGGAAGATATGTCCTCCAACACATTGGGTGATCTGATTAACCAAGGCAACATAAAATTCATCCCCACATCTGGAGATCCTGAGCTTATCACCAATTGGCAGCCAATAACTCTACTCAATGTCTCATAATTTTTTTTTGCCAAATCACTTGCTATCAAGCTCACTAATTTACTTCCCATGATCATCAAGAGTGAGAAAACTGGATTTATCAAAAATAGATATATTTTGAAAAACATTATTTCAGTTTGGGAGGGCATGGAATATGGTTGCTAGACTTCTCAACCGAATCTGTCTGTTAAAATTGATTTTGAAAAATCCTATGACAGAGTTGAGTGGCCTTTCATTCTGGCCATGCTGCAAGCTATTGATTTTGGCCCCAGATTCATCCACTATGTTAATATACTATTTCAAAAGGTGCGTGCATGTATTATTATCAATGGTCAGTAGTCTGAAAGATTCTCTCTTAATCGTTCCATCCGGTAAGGTTTCCCTCTTGCCCCTTCTCTTTATGTCATTATTGCTGAAGGTCTAAGCTACTTTCTCGCTAAAGCTACTAATGTTCGTTTGGATAAAGGTATTCAACTTCCTTCCTCTCCTAAGCAGTTTATTAATGGTCATTTTATAGATGAATCTTATCTCACTCTCACTGAAATAGAGGCCTTTGTCAATAATGCCATGAAATGTCTTGATATTTTACCTTGCTTCTGGTTCTACTATACAATGGAAGAAAACCCAATGTTACAGAGAGGCGATGGGTCCCAAACCTCTTTGGCTAGAGGGATTTCAATGGCTTTGGATTGAACCTCGTGTCCAATTCAAATTTGTAGGCATTCCTTTTTCCTTTATGACATCCCCTACTGACCTTTGGAACTATGTGATTCAGCAAGTGGAGAAAAAAATCTCTTTTTAGATTACCAAGCATCTATCTCTTATTGGAAAATTCCAAGTCTATCCCAAGGTTCTGGCTGCCACTCATTTCTATTACTCATCATGTTGGGGACCTTCTAAATCTGCTTACCATAGACTGGAGAAAATTTTGCATGATTTCTTGTGGGCCAACTCCGAAGGGAACCATGGTTTTCAGAGAGTTGCTTGGGATATATGTTGTACACCCAACGACATTGGTGGTCTTGGCCTAATCAACATTCATATGCAAGGGTTTTCACTTACTACCAAATGGATTATTCATAGCCTTGAAGGTGAGGAATCTTGGAAAATTCTTCTCAGAAATTATATATCTCAAGGGTCTCCGCTTAATCGAAAGGCATGACAGGGTTTGAACTACTATTCCTTACTTCTATGCCCTGCTACTGTTAAAATACATGGCTATTTTGTGCCCAAAAATATATGGAAAGATTAGGAACTTCTCAAACCCCATCTACTCTGGTAGGGTGATGGTTTCCAGAATGGGCTCTCTCTTAAACCTATTAGTTTGTGGTGGAATCTGGTGTTTCAATTTCATGACAAACCCCTTCCTCTTTCCTTGCAACTCAAGGGTTTACATTTTTTCGAAAAGGGGATTCAGTATATTCAGGACCTTTTCTGTCCTATCACCAGGGATTGGCTTCCATGGGATAGCCTAAAAGCTAATTTTTCTCTAAATGAAAATGACAAACAAGCGATTTCTATCATTCAAGATCTCATACCTAGTGATTGTTTGCATAAAATTGGTGTCACTACACAGCGCCCGTGGTGGTTTGATTGGCATTGGACCTCTACCACCCCCTTCATAAATTATGAACCTTGGGTGGGCTACAAGCTTCTCACCCAGAAGTAGCTTCCTCTCAATAAGTTAAATGCTCACTCGAGCCTGCATTCCAATCGTTTTGGGTGGAAACAGTGCTTCACTGTTGTTTGGCCCATTCCTATAGAGCCCAAAGTTGCACACTTTCTTTGGAGCATTCTTGATGAAGGGATTCTAGTGGGAAAATGCCTTGTTCTTCTAGGAGCTCCCCCACTGCGCTGCCCTTTCTATAACCACATTGAGACTCTTCTTTATCTCTTTTGGTTGTACCCTCATGCTCAGTCTGCCTGGTGCTGGATACATACCCTTTTTCAACCTTTTTTGTGCACCTTCTTAATGTGGAAAATGGTTCTTATGGGGGATCTGTCCTTTATTCCTACAAAATTTTACAACATTTGGCATTCTTTCAGAGTGGCTATTTTATATCACATTTGGAAATCTAGAAATGCTACTATTTTTAATAAGGAGACAGTGGATAGAATTTTTGCTATTTCTAACAAGCTTGTTGTCATCTCCAATGTTTCACTTCAGATCCAGGTGTAGGCGGAGAAAGTCTGCATTGAATTTGAGCACTTACAAACTCTTCTAGACCATTAGGGGAGTGCCCCTTGTGCTGTTAGTCATGTTCCACATGATTCCCCTCGTTGCCGCTCCCGCTTGCAAGGTCGCCACTCACTTTCCCATGTGGGCGGAGCAATTTTGACCAAGGTCTTGCTTGTGGGCAACATAGTGCTTCTCCTCAACAATGGGTCCCTTCTCCACCTCCATCTCGGTCTCTGCCTGCTACCGGGGTGTTTTGTCGGCTGGGCTCTGGGAGTGGTGGTTCCGGGTTGCAAGCGTCCGACCAATAAAATTTTTTGCGGCTCTCTTTGGCTATCTCACCCTCCTGGCGGGGAAATGAGGAGGAACAATATCAGGAAGATGACTGGGAGCCGTTTGATGACACCCCCGACACTACTTTTTGTGGTTGGGGTGGTGACCGTCCAAAGAGCCCACCGCCACCGCCACCATCTTCCATGTTTGCTACTCCTACCTAGCTCCATGTTTGGAGTTTCCTCTGGTTCTCCGCACTTTTGTTTTAAACTTTTTTGATTGATTATGATACTGTTGATATGACACTTTGTTGCTCATAACCTCTTTGTGGCTACTTTGTTCCTGCTTATGGGGTGTGATCTTTTCCACCTGATTTTGTATGATTAACATTGTACTTCTGATGTCATCTTTAATATATGGTTATGCTTTTCAATAAAAATAAAAATAAAAATAAAGGAGCCAAATAAAAAAAATAGAATTCCCTTGGTCACATTTAAAGGTGATCCCCCCATGGGAATCCCTAACTCAATCAAACACACACAAACAAATACAATTGCCATGGTGACCTTGTTGATTTCATCTAGAATTCCAATGTTGTTGGTCTCCAATCCCACGATGTTTTTTGTGATATTTTAAACATACAAAATACAAATACCTCCTTCGGCATCATGGCCATATCAGAACATCTAAATGAATATAAATATAATTTCAAGATCATCAATATATATGTGAATCACAACAATCATCAAGACATTCAACAATATCACTTACAAGTTCATCAACAACTTTATCATCTTCAATTTTAATTCAATTATGATTTTCCAGGCCTACTCAAAATATCCAATTGTCACAAGTCTGAACAACATCTATAATATAACCATGTCAGATAGTATATCAACAACAATATATAAAATGTCTCTAATAAACACCATGCATTAGATATGAACCAAAATCAACAATAATCCATGATCTAACATCTAACATCATACTAAATCAAAACTATAATAATGTCCATGATATAGTCAACAATGTCATGATCAGTATCAAAAGGTGTCAAAGGGAAGTGGGCACTACATGTTTAGTAACTTTGTTACGTGGTCAAGTCCTCTTTATTGGTCATATTTAGTTATTTGATAAATAAGTAATATATGTATGTCTTATAAGTTAGGATAGGTAGGAGCCATATTAGTCCTTCCAACTGATGTACAATTTTCTTTGGAGAATATGCTAAGGAGCTTATCATTTGAAGTATATTTATAAAATATGATAACAATACTATTTATAAATAAATTTAATATTAATAAAGAGAAAAATAATTCATAGAAGTAATTTTATATTTTATAACACTGGTTTCCATGCTTAGTAAGTCATGGATGAATCTCTACTATCAAAAATTTAGAAAATCATTTTTAGTGTAAATTTGAACACCGGGTTCCATGTTTAGTAAATCATAGTATCAAGTTGAATAAGCAATTCAAACACTACACAATGTGTGCATTGAGACTAAAATTACTTGTCTATTTATTCAATATCAATGTTATGCTAGTGATTGGTGGCTGCATGTTCTCGTTTAAGTAGTCCTATATAGTCTTATCTGAAAGCATTTAATCCAAATATTATTTTAGTGACCAAAAACATATTCTGATATTTTGATCATAGTCATTATTATGTCGAAGTGTTTTAGATTGCTATAGGATATTAGGGGATACGTACTAGTCACTGAGCACTTTAACTTTAAGAGTGTAACAAGAAAAAATTGTTACTTTGATATACTACTATATTTAAAATGCACGTCAAATATTTTGTTGTGATTATTATAAAGTGAGTTTTCCACCGCAATGTGATATGGCAGGTAAAGAAGTCATAACTCACTAAAAAACACTATTTGGAATGATAAAATGATGGTTAACATTTCCCACTTAAAATTATGCATGGTTCAACACGTCCAACATAAATGTCACGCACATTTGAAGTCAAATTTAAAACTAACTTTGTAGAAAACATTCACTTAAACTAGTTATGGCATAGTGGTAGGTAGCAAAAATAGCACCCAAAGGTAATCGATTAAATTTTAGTTCCCATTATCATGAACATGCGTAATGGATAGGGTCTTTCGGTTCAACATGGCACACACACGTTTATGTGTTCACCGATAAACATAAATGCATTCAAGCCTCACTTAATTCATATATATCACTCCACTTGTTTCTTCCGTGTAATCCAGTTTCACACCATTAATCCATAACGCTTTAGATTGTGGAGCATGCAACTCCTAAGGTTTCAATTGTTTTTATCATGCTATATTGGTTAATCATGCTATATTGTTATTTGTTTTGAATATCCAAATGGGTCATCAGGTGAGACCTGTAAGTTTCATTGACCTTGACATCTATTGTCTTATTAGTATATATTGAGTTATTTTGATGGATCTTCTTATTTAATATTTTGTTCTCCACAAAATATTGACTCATATGGTGTATTTAACGTAAAAAATCCTACAAACGTGATATAACATTCATAACATTCTAGGAGGTAGTGAAGTGGAAACAACATGCAGATCTATCTTTACATATGAAGGTGACATAAAATTCATTGGACACGGTGAATGTTAAGGTCATGAGACAACCACAATCGGTGAGCACATGCATCTTTGGAGGAGTCACTTTTGATTTGAGGGCATTCGTTTGTAGAGAGACATCTCAGTTAAGTTTGACGTGGTCATCAATCCAGAGGCGTGTTATCCCCTAGGCAACCTAGGCAGTTGCCTAGGGCACACAATGGGGAGGGGCACCATTGTTTGAATTTTTTTAATAGGTCGGCTCTGCCAGTCAGTCAGCTTTCCAGTTTGAAAAAAATTAAAATTACTAAACGCTGCATGCTACACCACATATATATAAACAAAGGTAATATAGTAATTTCATATAATGTATAGTATAATTCCACTTTCTAGGTTTAATGGTTCCGTAACTGCAACACCACAACTTTTAGCAAGAAAAAGTCAAAAACTTATATTTGTCATTGACTGTTAACTTGGGTGATGTTTAGACATACTGAGAACAAAATCAGTGAGGGCTTGCAGATTCATCAAAGCAGGGATTTCTCTTCTTCAATGTCATCAAAACCTCCTGCGATCGAATGTTTTTAATGCCGGAATCATCACTAAGGGTGTAGTCGTAGTTCCATGGATGCCATCTTCTACAACGACCTTAGTAATTTCAAATATCAGGCACTTTAATTGCACGCTTTTGTAAATTATTTATTGACTGTCTTGTTAGCGTATAAAATTACAAATCAATTATTGTATTACTTTCATCATTTAGGAAAACAGAACCGTGATGCAGTGTATAATATTTCTGTTTCAATTACTACTCTAACATGAATAAAATAAATGTTTATCTTCTATATAATGATTGTAAATATTTCTCAATGCTTATGTATTATAGTTTCAATCGAAAGTAAAAGTAGGAAGCCTATTGGTGTGAAAACGAATAAGCTAATAACTAAGAAATGATACTAGTAAATAGCTTAGGAGTGTGGGGATGCGTCACGCATGAACACCAGTGTGGGGATTTCATAGAGAAATGACCAAGAACATTCAGAACAAAAAATTTCTAGATACTTGGACTTAGAAAAGAAAGAGGAAGGGGAGAGAGAAGAAGGGGAGAAATAATAGATTTGAACAATATCTCTTAAAAATGCTTAATCTTGACCAATAATAAATAAGTATAGAAATGTTCTAAACTATGCAATTCAAGAACTAATAAATTTCTATAGATTGTTTTGAAGTGTAAGAGAAGGACATATGAAAACCGATTCTCAAAGGAATCATTATTAAAATATTAAACTGAGTTATTAATTTGATGGTTTTTTTGTATGCCTAGTCTTGGGAGGGGGGCATATGCTCCGAGTACTGCCTAGGGCGCTTCGAATCCTTAATTCAGCCCTGCATCAATCTATGTGGACTCCATTCCACAAAATATGCTAGGAATTCTATTGAGATGTCAGGAAACGCAAAGAATGGCACGAATTATGGATGTGGAAAGTCATCCATGTGCTTAGGAATTTGGAGGTGATAAGAGGTTTGAATGTTTGGAGGAAAAAGTAAGCTTTTGAGGTGAAAATTGAAGAAGAAATTCGAATCTCTGATATCAGAATGGATTATCTCTTCATTTACCATACTATAAATTCGGACCCTTGGTAGTGAGTCATGGAAAGAGTTATCCTCCCCATATAATGCACCACATACATACTTTAACCCATACAATTGCGCTATTACAACATAACCCAACATAACAAGCCACATAAAAGCAACATGACGTGTACGTGTATGCGTTTAGTGTGTATTTGCAGTCAAACTATTTCCAAAATAGAATGGAGTAGGCATTTCATTAATGAGCTTTGGAGGATGTGAAGAAAAGCATTTAATAGTCTTTCCCCATTGAATAGCTTAGAAAGAACTATATTATGGAAGCATTAATTTTAAAAAATATTTAAAAAGAAGGCTTATATGAAATTATAATTAGAATATTATTTAAATCTCACATATAGGAATACTAATAAAAATATTTATAATTTAAATATACCTCATTAAATAGTGTGGAAATGTCACAAATACTTCAAAAAAAAATCATTTTGAACTTATTAATAAAATACCTATAATTCTCACAAATTTACATATTTTAAAAAATAAATGCTAAACTAGAATGATGTGCTATACTCACATTTCTAAACCATTCGAATTTTTGCGAATATAATTTTTTTTATATAAAATAATAATAATAATAAGAAAATAACACAATTAAGATTTTTGCATATTTAAATATGATTAACTTGAAGTTATAATAGTATGTAAATGTCACGTTAGTACTTAAAGTAGGATCCTTCATTCGCATATGTATTCACAAAAAAATGATATTATAAAAAAAAAGAAATATTCACAATATTGTTTCTATTTTATAAAAAAATATATAGTGTTCTACATTATTAAGAAAATGAAATACACAAAATATACATAATTTATGTTACATAAATTTAATCACTCTGAAAAAACATGCACATGTATTTAATAGTTTAAACACTTCTAAAAATTAATTGTGAATAATTCATAAGATCCTACACTTTTTGGTGATAAAATTGCATTACAACTTAAATATTAAATCATTTATACCATCCAATCATATGTTTTAAATATAAATATATTCAAAAATAATTTTGAATAAAATATAAAACTATTTTACTTTAAAACAAATTAAATCACTTATAATTCAAACTCTAAAATTTATGATAACATACTAGAGAAGAAAAACATATTAAATAGCCCACATATTTATAAAACTTAGTATTTTTAAATTCACAATCTTTATTTTTTATTTTTTATGCGTTTTTGAAAATATCCTAAATCATTTTATAAATTTTGTGACAATAAAAAATTGTAACTTTTTTCCACAATTTAAATATTGATTTATTATGCATAATTAATAAATAATTATTAATTACTCAAGTCAAAACAAGCAGAAAATTTGTGTTTTTCATCTTGTTGAAAAACAAGGAAGTTTTCCACATGTTTTTATTTATGTAATTAAAATTTGGTAATTGACACTAATATGATAATAATATATTGTAACAATGAAAGGTAATATGTATTGTTCTTATCGTATTAAAAAAACTTTTACAATTTATATAAGTAAAGTATAGCTGTATAATCTATACTCATTTAGATTATAATTTATATGTAGCTTGATTAAAAAATAAGATAAATGGTTTTTTTAATTTTGTGACAGTAATATATTTCTTGTAATTTTTTCCCACAATTTAAATATTGATTTATTATGTATAATTATTTAATTAATGAAATAATTATTAATTACATAAGTCAAAACATGTGGAAAACCTCTGGGTTTTTCATCTTGTTGAAAAACAAAGAGGTTTTCCACATGTTTTCATTTATATACTTAAAATTTGGTAATTTACACTAATATGACAATAATACATTATGACCTAATATGATAATAATGTAAATTTAGTTAAAAATATATGTGATCTATCATTTATACCCAGTGTTAATGATACACATGATATACATTATAATTATGATGATTATCCTAAAAATAATTCTAATAATATTTGATATGACGAGACTTATTTTTCTATTATATGTGAAAATTTGAAAAATCTTTGGTAATGAGTCTTTATCTTTCATTGAAAGTGACAAATTAATGAAATTCATGCAATAATAAAGGATATTTTGAACATACATTTTGCATGGGTAATGTTATAAGTGAATGTACAATTAGACATAATGCACCTATTGGTGATACTTCTTTTATCCATGTTGATGTGTAAACCACTTACACCACTTACATTGAACATATTATAAATATTTAAAATGATAGTTTATTTCTCCTAAATTTGTTACAAATTATTTACATTTTACTATTGATGATGTGTCTTTCAATTGGATAGGTGGTTGTAGACATGTAGTTCATAAACACTTTATATCTGTCAAGAGAATTATATAAGGTTTTCTGATACCCTTTATTTAATTAATTGGAATTATTATGAGTTTAGTTTTTTTCAACGATGTGTTTTTTATATAATGTTGACGTGTTGATAAATTCAATGTAGAAGCATGATCTATTATTCATTATATATAGTTCTATAAATTATTTTGGTTGTATGGAATAACATTTGAGTATTTTTTGTTTTCTTTATTCATTGTATTTTTAAATAATGTTAATGTGTAAGTAATTTATAAGTAGAATATTTTTTCTATTATTTACTATATGTAGTCTTCTTAATTTCATTTCTCTTAGTTTTTTAATATGAAATAGCATTTGAGTTTCTTTTGTTTTATTTATTCATTATATTTTAAAATAATGTTAATGTATAGATAATTTCTATATAGAAGAATTTTTTATTATTTGTTATATCTAGTATTTGTAAGGTTGTAAATGTATGTAAGTTGAACAAAAACAATTCTCTGTTGTCATACTATCTTTATCATTTCAGTATGTGGGGGTGTGAGCCTCTTAAAAAGATAGGAATCATTACGTGTTGGAGGGGATTACGTGTTATTATACCACATCGATATGCCCCTAGTTGGGTGGTAGACTGTGTTGCATAGATATTTTTAAAACTACTTGCCAAAGAGATATTATTCTTACATCAATTTATTTTTCATAGTTTTCTAAACTAGTGTTTTCCTTTCCATATGTTGTTCATAGTAGATTATGATTATTGTTTTTGTAGTTGTTCCTTATAACATTCTAATATAATGTCTATGCTTTTTTTGCATGGGTAGTTTTGTTAACATAATGATAACAACTCCACATTTCCATAAGGAGGTATATTTTAGCAGTTGCAAGTTTTTGTGAATGTTTTACATTGCAGTTAGAGTAGACCACCAGAACTAGAAATTGTAGCAATGGTGAAGGCTTGACTTAGTTTACTATAAAAATAAGTGATCTACCTCTCCAAATTCCGGACCATTGGATCCCATAGCTGAGAGTATGGATTGACATATGAATCTATGGAACATGCATAGAAATACAAGCCTCCCCATAAATTGAAGAAAATCAAGGTTCCAAAAGAAAGTTATAAACCTGTAAAAGATCCAAAAATTTGTGCAAAAAAGATCACACAAGGAAGCAATGAAAAGTTTGTTGTTAAATATATGAAGAAATAGTTTATGCTTTTCTATATTTTGTATTACAAACTTGTGAAATATTTTATAAATATTTATATAACTTAATAGTATTGTGGAAAGACCATATGAAATGGTTTAATTTTTTTAAGTTTTACAAATTTTAAATAGCCCAATATTGTGGAAATGTTGTATTAAATAAGATAGATTTTTTTAATTTTTAACATAATTAAGAAGACTAATCTAAAATCTGAAAATGTTACTTTACACCAAACATGTATATTAAATTATACTTTTTGAATATTGTAATAATGTAAATAAGCCACATTAAATATTGTGGTAATTATGCAGAACTTATTCTTTTATTAATAGGATTGACTTCGAATTTTAAATTTTTACATAATTTAAGAAAAATAATATATATTCAAAATGAATTTTAAATGCCACATCATCTCTAATACAGGCCTCCCCATAAATGACACTATAGAGGATCCCTTCTTGGTGGGTATGCTCAGCAAGAGAGACCAATTCCAAACATGAAAGGATGTGAATGTGCCTGGGCTACTAGAGGAAACACATATAAGCATGTGTTAAAGGCATTTGAATTTTGTAGGTGATGTTCATCGGTGTCATCTTTTCAAGCACTAGAAGTGGTAGGTAATTGAATGTGACCACATGTGGTGCTCAAGTAGCTATGTCAATTCCTAAACATAATTCATAAGGAAATAAACATAATTTTGTAATTGTGTTCCATTCACAGGCTAACATGCCTTGATGGTATTTTAATTCATACGATGTTTTTCTACACAAATATTTAATGGTATTTGTATTTAGAGTGTTTTTTCTTGTGTGAAAAATAAGACTGAATTATGTTTCATTCATGTGTAGGTGACAATGTGTATTCACAGTCCAAAGTTACGAGTGAGTGTAGTTGTATTATTGAAAACTTGGAAAACTATGAGAAGTATACTAACACCTACTAGCCTAGAGTTTAACCAAATTACTCAATAATCATCATGATAAGAGATAAGCAAATAAACCTCAAAATAATGCATTATGAATCAAAAAAGAAACATACTATCTTCATTCTACTATGTAGAATGCTTAATAAAACCGAACCTAGTTAGATTCTAAGCGATCAAAGTTATTTTTCCGTTGCTCAAAGAGATGAAGAGATCTCTCTAAGATGATTTATTAGATCAAGCTTAGATAACTCTTACTCATCTAAAATTGAAGAAAGATGCAAGATGAAACTATTTCAATGGTGGATTGTTTGGTTAGTGAAAATGGGCCCTTAGGCTATATCAAGATATGAAATGATAGCAAAATCAACAAGTCAATAAGAAACAAGGTGTAAACATGTAAGATTATTAGGGAGGGGTAAGCCTTCTATTTATAGATTTTGGTTTGGAAGAGATTTGAAAATCTAGTGCATGTGGGACAAATGAATAAGCCAAAAAGCACTTTTTGGTTGAGAAGAGGTTAAACATGCCTTAGTGAGGAATTAGGAGCTTGAGAGAGTTGTGAGGGGTCTACTCAATCCAATGAAAGGGATTGATCATCTAAGAAGTTAGTAGAAGTTGTCTAGACAGAGATTAGAAGAGGATTCAACTAATATGAAGCTATATTAGCCTGAATATTAAGTTATAAGAGGAATATGACTAAAATAATGTCATAAAAGGAGAGTTAAATAGGCCTAATTGACGAGGTGTCATCAATTTGTAATAAGTAGAATAGTTAGTGCAATATTAATAATAATAGTGCTTTGAATGAACTACAAGTGTCTATATTTTCCCCTCTTTGGAGTGACATAAGCTACATCACTCTAAAGATATTAGAGAATTATAGAGAAGATTTTGTAATAGGTAGAAGAAAAACTAGTAGAATGAAGGATTCCCTCTAAGGTGTTGATGGGGTGTTGAAAGAAGGTGATCAACGATTTAAAAGATGAAGGAAATAGATAGATAATTGAGAGGGAGAAAGGAAGGAAACGTTTTTGAGTGTAAGAGTTTTTTTTCTTACCATATCCTATTAGAAATGTTGTAAGAGCGAGCAGATGAAGAATGAGATATGTAGTTATCCATTTGTTATATGCATTGCTCATATTCCACGTCACACTAAATAATGGAACAGACAGAGGAGATGCTCCTTTTGATGGCGAGTGTGTGGTTGTGAAATAAGAATGGAAAAGTAGAGTACAATGAAGAAAGAAAGGGGATATAGAAGAGGATGTGAATATGAAGAGAATAGAAATAGCTTGCATCTAGTTAATATAAACAAATCTTGTTTTCATCATATTGCTTAGAACCTACATCATTGGCCCTTATTAAAAATGTAAGCATATGAAAAAAGTGTAGAATGACATGAAAATCCATAATAAGAACAATTATCTATTGTTTAAATTTCCAACTCCAAGAAAAATACAAAATGCAATGCAATACGAGAAGTAAATAAGCTGATCTAATAGGGAAATAAGTGCAAACACACACACACTCAAACGAACAATGTTTCAAGATAGTTACACAAATATTTTGTTATCGATATTTAGTCCCAAATGTTTTTTATAAACAAAAATGGTTAAAATAATGCCCCAAGAAAATTGTACATGCAAGGAGAAAAACGAAGGACACTTGGGTCTTAGGAAAAAGTAGTGTGCATACGAAACAGGACCAAGCAACTCGTTGTGCCCCAGAGTACAGAAAAATTAATCATCTTAGATTTTGTAAATGATTATAGATTTAGATGATCCATGAGTTGTTTTTTCAAAAACACATGAAAACACCAGTAGGATATGAGATGAGTGGCATGTGAGAGACACGAATTTTAGATGCGTATGAGTTGTTTACCAAATTTTTGTCAATTTTTGATTTTTTTATGACTTTTGAAATTTCTGAAAATTTAATAATTTTTTGGAAAATTATGATTTGTTGAAATGTTTAGATTTTTCTATCGGTCATAATAAATTAGAACATGGAAGATCACCTAACAGTATGTGAAATGCCTCATGGTGAAGAAATGGGCATTGGGTAGCAAAAAAATTCTCCCGAGAGAAGAAAAATGAGTCAAAAATGATCATTTAATAAAAATAATCATCAAGATAGTCAATAGAAGAAGTTAGAATGAAAACAAATCCTAGAAACAATAAAAATTCCATAGGGAGAAGAGATGAGTGCTACTTGACAAATGGTGCCTCAGCGTAGCAAAAAATTAGTTGAAAATAATTATTTAATAAAAATAATTATTATAGTGGGTAGAAGAAGTCTTGAGAATGACTAGGGAAGTTGAATTACGCATTTTGGCCATCATAGCGGGTGATAAGGAATCACGATGGATCAAAATAATCCTATAAACCCTACCTGGGGGATGCTAAATACTCACAATCAGTTCATTTTTTGCAGAGCTCTTGCGAATTTTCATCGTGAATGACCTGTGAGCTGCGAGAGTGATGGTGAGAGTTCAGAGGAAGATCAGATGCATAGACCGGATCCGGGATTACCTTTGAGATGATGTTGATGGACCCTACATGAGTGCCCTATCTCTGTTTGTCAAATTTCACACTTAATACCATTTTCAATGTGTTTTAGGGTAGAAATAATGCATGTCCATGCCTTAGGAGTGCGCACACATCAGAAAAATGGGTGTGCATACACGCATGTTTTGAAAATATGGTTACACCCATGTGCACGTGTAGGTAAGGATGCGCATGCGTCGGGGGTTGGAAAATAGATGTGTGCACACATGCACACCAAGATGTGTGCACAGGTGTCCTGATGGACACACATGTGCTAGTGGGTGGTTAGTTTAGATGGAAAATTAATTAGTACGCACATGCATCTGGGTGTGCGCACACGCATTAGTAGGAGAGAACACACATCTATGCACATATGCACCAATATGGGTGCAAGCATCCATAGGATCTTGCATACATCTAAAAGGACTTAACTAATTTATCGAGAAAATAAAGTAAGTATAGAAGAATGGACGATATAATTTTTTAGAAGAAAGTAGAAAGTTTTACTTACAAGAATGAATTGAAAGTTTAAAATAGAAGAATATAGAAAGAATTAATTCAAAACAAGTGTATTGTCATTTTGTAGAGATGATTGACAGTCCTACACAATAGACATCGATATGGTGGCATGGCTACTACAAATGTAGGTTTCAATTAGAATAACAGGGATTACCTTGACACCTTATTATACCTCACTAAATTGAATCACGTGGCTAGGATGCCACATATTACTCTTGATCATGGCCTCCTCATAGCCTTAGCTAAGAGGTGGCATAGTGAAAGCCAGTGCTTTCGGCTCTCGACTTGTGAGATCAATGTTACACTAGAGGATGTATGGAGGATTTTATAGGTTCCCATCCATGGCTAGTTTATTAAGTACAAGATTCATAGGACTGAGATCATGGACTTTCTAGTAGAGTTATTTGGAGTTGAGGATACACCTCACCAAGGTATGGTAGTTTAACTTCATCAATGTATAACAGATCTAGAGTTAGATCGAGTGGTGGTTTTCTCGATGGCATTTTTCAGTGGCGTCATACTCAATAACAAGATAGGAAATTCAATTTCTTTTGGTCTCATCAGAGTAGTTTTTTGATTATTTCATGGTGAGAGGTATTGTTGGGGCTAGTGCATTTTGGCACATTTATACTGGGATCAATATCTCATCACCTACTACCGTCAAAAGATGGTACACCTGGCTAGATTACTACATATTTGGGCTTGGGACGATATACCCATTAGCCATCCTACATGCGTACTGTGAGCCCACGCTTTAGAGGAGCCATATTTGATAGGTTGCATTCTGGCTGGAGAGGATGTTTGACAAAATATGGGGGATACCACTATTATCGAGAGTTCGACGATATTTAACAGGCTTAAATAGTGTGGATGCCTTCTAGAAAATTTTAATGGCCAGAGGATGGACAGGAGCTTGGCGTGGCCATGGTAGACCACTTAATTTTTTAGAGTTGAGGATATATATTAGAGATTTTTATAGAGTGGACTAATGTTAGAGACAATTTTTCTCCATTCAAGATGTTCCATGACATGACATCAGGTACGCACACAAATCCCATGAGGTTTTTGATATGGGGCCTCAGATTGAGATGGACAAGACTATGACCAATTTTGATTAGATGGTACCAGTACCATGAGTACCATTGAGATAGGTTAGTGATCCATGATGTTCACCTGAGTATAAGCCTTGGTATTTTACAGTGTTACCTCATCATCTGACTATTCCATAGGTAGCTTGTGACGCAAGAGTGAGGCCACATCCAATGGGGCCACCTTACAATGATAATGAGGATGAAGATGGAGATGATGATAATCCTTTTGATGGTTAAAATCATGTTGGGGGTGGTGGACCGCGTCGTCCACCTTTTCAGCCACAAGGTTAGGGGCCTAGGTCAAGAAAGAGACAGGTAAAGGCACAAGTAAAGGCCATCACTACAAAGAGGGACAAATTAACAACTAAGAGGAGAGTAGGACAAGAAGAGCTAGTGAGATTATAGGTAAAGGTGGCTTCATTTTGATGGACTAATGGAGCCACCATGACACCTTAGACATATATGGACTTCGCTACGGCCAATGGTATGACCTCTTACTAGAAGGCATTATAATACAATTCTTTTCTGGAGGGCAGAGAGTACCTAACAAGAATGCACAGTTGAGGGATAGATCACATAGATCACTAATACATTAGACATCCTCTAGATCCATGAAGCATCCATGAGCTCCCCAGATAGGAGGGCTGAGTACACCGATAATGCCTACCCCATTAGATCATAAGGGTCACCGTCCTCATGAGGGATTTGTTGGTACCAAAATTGATTCTCCCTCAAAAGGATGAGTAGCATCACAATTTTGACATGAAGCTTAGAGGCAATCAGAGCACATTGTGTGTCATTTTTTATCCGGTGAAGGAATGCAGCTTGCTCTTTGTCACTCAGATGAGGAGAAATGGGTACGACCCTTAAGACGATTTGATCTATCCTCACTGCTTTATAGTTGTTACTTTCAACTAGGGTTAGAGGACCATTTTTTATCCTATTGTTTGTGAAGGAGATGGAGATGTCCTTCATTATAGAGTTATTGAGAAGGCCTTGAAGAAAATATGATCAATACAAAAAAATCTGACTCTCACGAGTTGTCACCCCAGATAATGGAGATATTTGCTAAGCAAGGTTCAGCCTACTGAAGACAATGAAAACCTGATTGCTTCTATATGTTTTAGTAAGAGAGATTATGCATTTGTACACACATACGAAAAACAGGGGTAGTATGGGTATGATTGGTTGTTTTTAAATGAATTTTTTGTGGGAGGTGAGGCAAAGATGAATTTGATTCACCAGATCCTTGAGAACTTTTACAAAAATGGAGAGCTTGAACAACATAATGCTTTAGAATAGCTAGGATGTTCCTTTAACAAGAATATGTGCTTCAATGGAGGCCTATATCAACACTTTTCACATAAACTTCAAGGATCCAAAATGAAGGCTCAAATTTGAAAACTTAACTAAATATTATCAACCTCTGTTTCATCACGCCTAAGATACCTTCAAAGGCTAACAAACAATCTTATAGTCTTGCTAGGAGTTGCAGTGATTTTAAATTTGTTTATATTTCACTATAAAATGAAATCTCTTCTGATAAATGAAATTGAAAATGCCACCAAACTATCCCAAGGATAATATCTTGTGTGATTCACAAAGATTTCAATGTAAGATTGCAACGGGAATAAGAAAACAACTTGCAAACATTTAGAAATGAAGCAAACAAATTTTTTTCCCACAAATAATGTAGATTAACTCAATTTTGAATAAATTTATCAGCAGGGGAAATTTTCTAGAACAATCTCAGATCTTTTCAATGGCTATACTCTCGCAACTACCTTAACATGATCAAATTTAACACAAAGGAGATGAATAGGTTTCTTCATATGGTTTCTCAAAAGGATGGGTTCTATGAAGCTATTTTCTTAGAAAAATCAGTCCCGACCTCTAACACTCCCACCATTTACACGAAAAATTCATGTAATTTATAATACTTCATTTACAATAGAGTTTTCCACCCAAAACCATAAACATTCAAAGCACCATTGCATGTTACGACCTTGACCATGACTCCCAAAATTGGATTTGCAAAAAGTTTGTCGGGTGTGCAGAAGGATAATCTCTAAAAATATTTCCAGCATTCAATTCTTCACCTGGTAAGTTGTTCTTCATGTCACGCGGCAACTACTTCCTCCTCCAATTTGTCAAATCTGGTTCTTTACGTGCCAAGGAAGGAAAAAATAGAAAATCAAATCGAAGCCAATGATCAGATCACATCTTAATGGAAAAATAAGTTTTCATATTTTTTCCCACCAAACCAAGATATCAGATTAATTATCCTCTTCATTTGACATGCAGGAGACTCCAAGAAATGGTAAAAAAAATAAGAATACACATCCCCAGGAGCTTTGGAGAAAAATGTTAGAAAATCATATATAAATGCACAGTTTTCATTGATCTTTCTTTTGAATTTGGACCATCCACGTGGGAGATTTGAATTAAGATGGGCCTGGGGGTTCCTTTTTAATTTTTACACCTTTTTGGAAAAAATGCAAAATTTCTTAAATTTGCTCCACTCCTCTGCCTTTGAAAAATGGGCTTGACATGTGTCCCAATGTGGGTCCCAAAGGAACCGATGGCTAAAGTATGCTATTTTACTTCCTTTTCAGAAAAGAGAAAAATTTCCAAGTTTTCCTCGCAGTTCTGCCCTTCTGCTTCTAGTTTCTGATGTGGGTCCCAGTGGAACTATGCTTCCTTTTACAATTTTAACTCCTTTCTCCACAAATGGAAAATTTTCCAAATTTCTCCCTAAAAGTCTGCACCTTCGCCATTGACTAAAGCAAAATTTTGACTATTCTCTATCAGGCCCGTGCAGGTCAGTTTCAAGATTTCATTCTTTTGAATAACAAGGGGCAAAAATATCCAAGTTACCCCCAATGGCCCGCCTCCCCGCCTATTGACTTTTTAAACCACCACGTATCTCAATGGTGCATCTTGAGATGGTCCCCAAAAGTAGAGACCCTAAATGAGCATAGGCTCACCACATGTCTCGAGCACTTTAGGAAGTTGCTAAAAAATTTAAGGAAGGAAGACCTAGCAAAAACCTCGCATGTGTCTTTATGGTGCAAATTCAAAAACCTTATAAAGCTTCAATATGATTTTGCGGGGGTGTGCTTTCATTTTAGAATCTTTACTCCATTTTTCCGAAAGGGAAAAATATCCAACTTTCTTTCGAAGGCTTGCATCAAATAAAAAATGAACACGTATACACCTTCGGGGTAAAAAATAAGAAATCTTCCCGGCCGCTTAAATTTTTCTTTAATCAGAGCCTAGTGGGGCCATGGGGTGAGTTCAATTTTTTTGCAAAAGTAGCCAAAAAAGAACAAGTTCATAAAACAAACCCACCACGCCTCATCCAATTAGAAGAAGCCATGTGACCACTGAATACTGAGGAATAACTTCACAGGAAAAATATTCCCTTTAGACCTTCAAAAACACATAAATTCACCATTCATTCCCAGAATCCAATTTTTCACTAAGGATGAAATTTTTTTAAACAAAACCAAGTGAATAATGGTTCCAAGCATCTTTCGAACATGGATTTGGATTTTCAAAGGCATAAAAATATAAATTGATCATTCTCAAGCTTCCATGGTTGGGGCAAAATAGGAAAAAATGGCAAAGCCCTCGGATTTTAAAAAATTAGGGAAAAAATAGAGAAAACTCAGAGACTTCTTTAAAAAAGGGCATGACAATGGATTCTGTAAACAATTCAAGGCATTCTAATGGAGGTAAAAGCTTCAAAACATTCACATCAAGAGATAAAACATTTCATAACACGTAGATCAAAGGAAAATCAGGGAAAATGGTGCGAGATCAAAACGAGCACCAACATCAGCTCCGACAAAGGGATGGGAACTCCCTGCAAGTGCCACAAGAACAAATAGTAGACCAAGTGCCAAGAATAGACCATTGTGAAATAGAGTCAAAGAATAAGCTAGCATAGCGGAACAACCACAACGATCCTCCTAAAACCGAATTCGAGAAACCAATAAAACCAATTCACTGAGGACCAGAACGAGTAGAAACACAAAATATAGAAAGCAACCAACAAGCTGTACACTCTACAAATGATGCTCACCTTGATTCTTTTGAATCAATCCATGAAATGTTTTAAGTGTGTTCCATTAATAGGAAATTTGAGTAATTCACCATCCAAATCTTTCATGAATAAGGTATGCTCACCAATCCGAATGTTAATGGAGTAAGGGCCCATCCACAGTGCATCAAATTTACCATGTTTTCCCTTGTCTTCATGTCTACTATCCCACAACAAGCACAAGATCTACTAATGTTGAAAGCTTTGGGAGTGACCTTCTTGTCAACTAAAATTTTACAATTTTCCTCTAAACTTCACATGCCTTTGGTGAGATGCTCTCCTTTCTTCATCAAGTTCAACAATATAGTTAATGCGAGCCTCATATGGACTAAATTATTGATCTTGTAGTTGTTGAATGGACTAATATGAGGATAGTTGCATATGCAGGGGCAAAAAAGATTGAGTTCCATACACCATTTCAAATGGACTTTTTTCAGTGGATCTTTTAACAGTAATTTTCTCAGCCAAAATGACGAACTTTCATTGTTCACCCCATTTTATTTTTCTTAGCTCCAAGGTTCTTCTGATAATCTTCAATAAATTTTTATTACTGGGCTCAACTTGTCCATTTCCTTAGGGATTGTAGTTAGAAGCATATGTCAAATTCATCCCATATTCTTTGCACATTGCCACCAAAGGTTTAGCTCTGAAGCTCATGACATTGTCAGCAATAATTTTAATTGGCACTCCAAACCTACAGATGATATGGTTCAACATAAAATCCATGACAATTTGGTGTGTTTATCTTTTGTTGGGGATTGCCTCCGCCTACTTGGTGAAGTAATCAGTGGCTACAAGAATCTACTTATGGCCAAAACTTGAAGGGTCTAAAATCTCACCAATGAAATCCATTCCACATTGCTTGAATGTGGCTTCAATTGATGCATGCTACAAAGGTAGGGAGCTTGAAGCTATCAATATTCTAGAGAAGCATTAGCAACTCTCACATCTTCTAACCAAAAGAGTTATATCCTTGAAGAGAATTAGCCACCAATAACCAGCCCTCAAGATCTTGTGTGCTGTGACTCTTCCAACAAAATTCCCCCCAGAAAATCCTCCATGGAGATCAACAATTATCTTGGGGGATTCATCTTCATGTAATGCACCTTAAGAGAACTCCTCTCAGGGTTCTTCCAAGCTAACCCATAATCAGTAATGAACATATATCTGGGAAGCCAACTTAAGGGCTCTTTTCTGGTTCTTACTCAAATACTTAGGGTAGTATAGATGTCTGAGATAAAAAATTACATCTTTGTACCACTTATAACTCATCATTTTTTCAAAAACATCTACCCTTCCTTCTTCTAACTCATTTATCTAAATATTTTTCCAGTTGCTCTCAGCCACAAGCTTAGCCAAGCCCAAACCTCTTACCAACTTCATGGTTAGGATATCCATGTCATATTCTTACAACTTGTTCACTCATCTGCATATTTTACTTGAAAACTTCCATCTCCGATAAGTTGTCTTCCACCATAGTGTGGGGAACATAAGAAACAATTTTAGAGCTCAAAATGTAAGGCCTGAAAACCATTGTTACTTTTATCTAAGAGAAATGATCATTTCTCCATAATAGTGTATTTCAGCTTAGCCCCCTGTAATTCCTTACTAAAAAAGGCAATTGGCCTCTTAGCCCCTTCATCATCTTTCTGACAACAAGACAAATGTAATAGTGTTCTCTGAAGCAAAAAGAAAATAGTTGGAAAGGCTTCTTATAATATGGAGCTGCTAAAACAGGGGCATGCTTTAATGCCTATTTGATCCCATTGAAATCTTGAAGGGCATCCTCCTCCCATTTGATGGCCTGGTCCTTCTTTAGCATACCAGTAATTGGAATGGTCAAATCACCAAAGTTTTGATATGAATCTCCTGATAAAGTTTATCTACCCAAAGAAGGACTAGAATCCCCTTCTTTGTTCTCAGAATTGGGACCTTGTTGATGGCCTCTACCCTTTCTGGATCAATGATTACTCCTTCTTGTGACACAATGTGGCCAAGCAATTTTTCCTTTTGTAATCCGAAATGGAACTTCTTTGGATTGAGTGAAATGCCACATTCTCTACATCTTATCAACATTTTCTCTAAGTGCTACAAATGATCACCTCTCTTTCTAGAGAACACAGTTACATAATCTTGGTAGACAACAATAAAATCATTGATGTAACTAGCAAAAGCAACATCCATTTCTCTTTGAAAGGTTTCTCCAGCATTCATCAATCTAAAGGGCATCCTGAAATATACATATGTTCCGCAAGGGGTGGTAAACGATGTCTAAATTCTTTCTAATTCCTTTACAACAACTTGGTTATAACCAAAGAAGTCATCCAGGGTAGATAACAACTTAGAACTGGTCACTAACTGCAACATGTTTTCCATGTTTGGCAAAGGATAATTATCCTTCATTGATGCTCTATTCAGATTTCTGAAGTCCACACATAGCCTGCTGTCAGCATTCTTCTTTCTAACTGGTACTAAGTTCTGCAATCTAAGCAGAATACCTTATAGGATGAATAATCCCTCTATCCCTCAGTTTCTTCAATTCCTCTTGCATTTTAAGAGATAAGAGTGGATTGATTGGCCTCTGTTTCTACCTAAATGGTTTTGCATTAGATTCTAAGGTAATCTCATGTTGAAACAAATCCTCTCTATATGCATTTAGTTCAGAATAATTGTAAGCCCTGCAATCTTGATATTTTTTCAGCAATTGAACATAAGACTATTTTTCCTCCTTGCTGAGATCGCTTCCCAACCAGATCTTCCTTGGTTTCTCCTTTGTGCCAAGGTCATGCTACTCAACATCCCTTGAGGATGCTATGCATCTGTTAATAATGCGATCAACATTATTAAATTTGGATTCAAGAGAAACCAACACTCTAGAAACGGTATTAGTCTTTAGTTGGATGATTCCTTTTCCAAACAATATTTCTTTACCCTTTTTTATGCACACAATTGGGTCCCAATCAATACTTTGATCAGAAAACTCCCCTTTGTTCTATAGAAATATTTTGACCTAAGCATCATCATGAAAAACTTGCTAATGTTTAATTTTGTCAGGTACAAATGGCCTAGTTAACACCTCAACATCATATTCACAATATGGGGATAATGTACAATTATCACACTGAGATCCCAATATTGCCAGTTTTTATGCCAAATCATTGAACTTCCTATCATGATGCACAATATTGAATGAATCAAACATCTCAATGAGATCCCAAAATGCATGATTGTATTGTTTCATTCGCTAATTTTTTATGGCATAAATTTTTCTGATTTACTCTAGAATTAATTCTTAATCTCCTTTTATAATGATGTCTTTAACACCATATTTCCAAGCAATCCTCAGACCTAACAATAGTGCCTCATACTTAGCAATGTTGTTAGAGAACTCAAAGTTGAGTTTAAAGGAAAGATAAATTCTTCCTGTCCAGGAGAGATCAGAACAACACCAACACCATTTCCAAACTTGAAGCAAGCCCCATCAAACAATAAAGTCCAAGGAGAGCCTTCATGTTCAAGACACTTGTATTCTTCAATCTTGTGCTCTTTTCCATCAACAAATCCTAAAAATTTATACAAATCAACACTTGTGTACAACACTTCATAAGATGCATTGCTGGGATCTTCAATAAGGTGCAACATCTTCCTTTCTCCATACAACCTAACAAGGTTTCCCTCAATTAGGATGGTAGCATAGGACATGTCGATTTGAACACTCCCACCAACACTTGCAGCCCATTTTCTAGAGAACAACATACCCCACTTGGATAGGAAATCAACAATAACAACATCAAGCATTAAGTTTTTACCTAGGTAAGCTACAAGCTACACCACCAGACCTTTCACACAGCCCACCACTGGCACTTCTCTAGAGTCCATAGTAGTACACTTTCCATATGTTGTTGTTACTTTGATATCCATCTCATTCATGACTTCTAGAGGCATAACATTATATGATGCCCCTGAGTCAAACATACAGTTATGTAGTAATCTATCTTTAATGATCAGAGTGGTGAAGAATGGATCCACATTTAGCTGAGACTCCACCAAGGATGTCCCCAAATAAACCTTAGGTGGTTCACCTAGTTCTTCCAATACTGGTGGTGTCTCTAACTCATCAATGACTGGTGGGATCTCCACAATGTTTATATTTCTACCTAGGGCATTCTTCTCCTCTTTCAGCCCCAAATACTCAAAAGCCCTTTTCTTGTGCTCAAGAATCCTAAGCAATTACAAAATTGGAACTAATATCTTGATCTGACTCAAGACTTGGGCAATATCATAAGGGGAAAACTTTGGCAAGGCAGCATTGGAAGTAAGGTTGATGCACTCATTAGATGGCATAGGATTTTTGACAGCTTGGGAATGAGGAGGGGTATGAGTTTTGTTTGGGACAGTAAGGCCCTTGGCAGATGCATCTTTCTTAGGAGCCTCTTTAGGAATATTTAAAAGTAATGGAGTTTTTGGCTTGGCCTGAGGCCCTATCCCTTTGACAACCCTACTTCTTGTGCTATACTCCTCTTGGGGAAAAAAATGTTTCTAAACAACTTCATGTCCTCCTCAGATGGGATTCCTCCATCATACTTCTTTATCATTAAATCTCTTAAATATTCAAAGTCATTATTGGACAATTCAAAAGCTTTTATAGTATCTACTTCTAAAGTATGAGAGGGAGGAAGAGTAGGTACCCGGTGGATGGAATCCCAAAAATCAGTAGTAGTTCTAGAACTTATTACCTCAGTTGAAGTTTCCCATTATTGTGATCTCATTAAGAAACCCATCATGCAAACATCATCATCATTATCATAATCAACTTCTTCTTTTTCTTCTTGATCTTCCTTACATGGAGCATGGGGCATGAAACATCTGTCACACCAATCAATGACATTTGTCTCCTCCACAACAGAAACTCTTACAGCCAAAGGATAAGGTACTATTCTTTTTTCCCTATCCTGGGACTGTTTATTTCAAAATCCAATAGGTCTGTTGCCTCTGTCATCAGATCTATGATCATTTCTATGATGATTTGTAAACCTGTCTTGGCCTTGTTTCTTGTGCTGACCTTGTGACCGTTTCCCAATACCTTTTTCTACCTGGGATAATTTGTATGATATTTCTTTAACAGCCCCTACCAAAATTTTCAAAACTTCCTCCAAATCAGCAGCCTTACTTGTTTGAGGATTTTTTGGGTTAATTGGTTTTACACCCTCCCTTTTTAGAGGCTTTCCAATTTCCTTGACGTTGTTCTCAATTTATAGAGCCATGGTCAAGGCATGCCTCAAATTAGTAGGGTTTTTGTCCCTAAGGTAGTAAGCACCTTTTTTATCAAATGCATTTGAATATTTGATAAAAAATGATTCATCACATGGCCTTAAGCTAATAGGAAATATCCTCAAGATCTTGTTAAAAATTGAGTTGAAATCATGTACTGACTCATTATGATTATTCTTGATGTTTTCAAATTCTGATAGAAGAAAGCTAGGGTCGGTTCTATCACCATACTGCATTCTAAATGCATTGTTCATCTCTGTCCAATAATGAATGGAATTATCTGGAAAAGTTTTATACCAGTCCCTGGGATCTTCCTCCAAAGTATGGATAAACAATTTGATATATACATCTTCAAATTCAATCTCAAATTCTTCCATCATATTGATAAAAAGCTTTAAATGTTGATCACCAGTTATAGCATTGTTTCCTTGGAACTTTTGTAATCTATTTCTCACATCCTGGGGAACTACATTTGGATAACCAACCATCCCTCTAAAATTTATAGGACCAAAAGTATTTACAATAAATGGAGGTCTGGGTGGGGGCTGGGCCATGTTGTTTTGACGAGGTGACCTTAGAGGAGAAAAAAATTGATAATGGGTAGGGGTTCTTTGAAACACAGGAGTATAACTTTAAAAATGAATATTCCCTAAAGGCCCCATTTCTCGAAAAACCCTATCAATTTTTTAAAAGACAGGGGTAGAATGAGAAGCAAACTTTTCAAATTCAAATGAAGTCCCCTCTCCAGTTGGAGAATTCAATTCCACAAAGAGGCTACCTAATTCAGAATAACTTGAATGGAATTTTTCAATGATAGGATGATCACTTTCATCATTGGAGATTCCTTTTCTTGACTGCTAATCTCTAACAACTCTCCATGATTTTCTTCCTTCTTACTTTGTTTTTCCTAGCTCTGGAAATAATGTCCTCGCAGGATCCCTAGCAAACAAAGATCTTATTCCTTCCAACTTTGCAAAGATTAGTAACAAATATCACTTGACAGAGGTTAAGACATTGGTACTTATTATGAATCAGATCAACAGGGAGTCACCACTAAGGATTTCCACCTTAGTTGTGCAAATGCACTAAAATATGATCTCTCAAATGTCTATCAATAGTAGAAACTGGAAATGGAATGATCTAAATTTTATTTACCTAGATTTATTAATGAAATCTAGTGCACTAGGTGTAGAAACTGAAATAATTCCACATAGCACTTAAAAATTTGAAATACTTATTACAGGCCCGAACACAAGATGATATTTGAAAAAATTAATTAGCACTTAGAGCATATCAGAAGTGTTTACCAGGGTCTGAATATGAATTGTAAAAACTATGTCCCTGGCAACGACACCAATCGGTGTTGGTAACCAAATTTATTTTCCCTTAGAAGGCTAAGCAACATCACGGTTTCAACAGGAAGCTTTGAGGAAATCAGAGCACACTATGTGTCATTTTATATCTGGGGAAGGAATGTAACTTGCTCTTTGTCACTTAGATGTGGAGAAATGGGTAGCACCCTTAAGAGGATTTGATCTATCCTCAATGCTTTATGGTTGTGCCTTTCAACTAGGGTGAGAGGACCCTTTTGTATCTTACTATTTGTGAAGGAGATGGAGATGTCCTTCATTGCAGAGTTATTGAGAAGGCCTTGAAGAAAACATGATCAATACAAAAAAATCTAACTCTCACGAGTTGTCACCCTAGATAATGGAGATATTTTCTAAGCAAGGTTCTGGCTACTAAAGACAATGAAAACTTGATTGCTTATGTATGTTTTAGTAATAAATATTATGCATTTTTACACACACAAGAAAAAGAGGGGTAGTATAGGTATGATTAGTTGTTTTTAAATGGAGTTTTGGTGGGAGGTGAGGTAGATATGAACTTAAGTCACCAGATCCTTGAGAACTTTTACAAAAATGGAGAGCTTGAACAACAGAATGCTTCGGAATAACTAGGATGTTCCTTTAACCAAAATATGTGCTTCAATGGAGGCCTAGATCAAAAATTTTCACACAAACTTCAAGGATCCAAAATGAAGGATCAAATTGGAAAATTAACTAAACATTATCAACCTCTGTTTCATCACGCCTAAGATACCCTCAAAGGCTAACAAACAGTATTATAGTCATGCTAGGAGTTGCAGTGATTTTAAATTTTTTTATTTCACTATCAAATGAAATATCTTCTGATAAATGAAATTGAAAATGCCACCAAACTATCACAAGGATAAGATCTTGTGTGATTCACAAAGATTTCAATGTAAGATTGCAACAGGAATAAGGAAACTACTTTCAAACATTTAGAAATGAAGTAGACACAAAGTTTGCCCCAAATAATGTAGATTAACTCAAGTTTGATTAAATTTATCAGTAGGGGAAAGTTTCTAGCACAATTTAGAGCTTTTTATTGGTTGTACATTCGCAGCCACCTTGACATGATCAAATTTAACACAAAGGAGATAAACAGGTTTCTTCAGATGGTTTCTCAAAAGGAAGTGTTCTATCAAGATTTTTTCTTAGAAAAATCAGTCCTGACCTCTAACACTCCCACCATTTGCATGAAAAATTCATGCAATTTATAATACTTCATTTGCAATAGAGTTTCCCCCCTAAAACTAGAGACATTCAAAGCACCATTGCGTGTAGCAACCTTGACCGTGACTCCTAGAATATAATTTACAAAAAAATTATCGGGTGTGCAGAAGGAAAATCTCTCCAAATATTTCCAGCATTCAATTCTTCACCTAGTAATTCATTCTTCATCTCGCATGCCAACTACTTCCTCCTCTAATCTATCAAATCTGGTTCTTTGTGTGCCAACGAAGGAAAAACTTGAAAATCACATCGAAGCCAATCGCCAGATCACATCTTAACGGAAAAAGACATTTTCAGAATTTTTCCCACCAAGCTAAGATATCATATTAATGTTCCTCTTCATTTGGCGTGTAAGAGACTCCAAGAAATGATAAAAAAACATAAGAATACGCATCCCCATGAACTTTAGAGAAAAATGACGGAAAATAAGATACAGACGCATAGTTTTCGTTGATATTTCTTTTGAATTTGGACCATCCATCTGGGAGATCCAAGTTAGCACAAGCCTGACAGTTTCTTATTACTTTTTACACCTTTTTGGAAAAAATAAAAAATATCTTAATTTTTTCTACCCCTCCACCTTTGAAAAATGGGCCTCACATGTGTCCCAATGTGGGTTCCAAAGGAACCGCAGCTAAATTCTGCTATTTCACCTCCTTTTTGGAAAAGAGAAAATTTTCCAAGTTTTCCCCAAGACTCCACCCTTCCGCTTCTAGTTTTTGATGTGGGTCCTATTCACAATTTTTTCACCCAGTGTGAAAAGGTCAACTCGAAACTTTTAAATTTTCTCAAATTGGTCAGCTACGCGTCTGGTTATGTTTGGGACAACCACCTCGGATTAAGATATAATTTTTTATTGTTTGGTTCTAGATAGACTTAGAAGTCATTTGGAATTAAAACTACAACCTAAGTACAATTTAAGAATGCCATGCCTCATAGATGCAACCATTCCATTTGAAACCCTCGTTAGAAATATGCAATAGCTATAAACAACCATTGGAGGGCCCTGAGGAAGGTTGGAAGGGCATCATGTATCAGACATGATGTTTTGAAGCTGCAAACAAGGTAGTAGTTTTGAAGGACAATTTATAGTCTTACAAATAGTTTGCATTCTCAATAAATGAGAATAATGTACACTTGATTGTTTATTTATTTCTATGATTAAGTGAATTATTTAAGTGTTGAGTTGTATAGGTTCATTCATTATCCATACAAATGAAATAAAGTACAGAAAGGAAGGACATACATCTCATAACATGAAAATATTTTCATTTATTCATGAGGAATAATAGTACATATTTATCTCACACAAGCCATGAGAATAACTGAAAGGAAAAACAATGCATATATTTATGAAGCTGAAAATGTAAAGAGGTAAAAGAAACTTGTCATTGCCTCAAGGGATTATTCTTCTTCTTGTGTACTGTTGTTCCAGCTATCCACTGCAACTGCATCATGGTACCTGAAAAGGGAAAAGCAAATGATCATCAATATTGAGCTCAGGGTTTAATTTAACTCCTTATACTTCCAACTTTAGAAATTCATGCATTCAAAAGTGTATTATCAGGTGAAGCAGAAGAATCAGATTTTAGAGGCTGAATTCAACTGAAACGAGATAAAATTGCAGCTGAAACAGAATGAAAAGAGAATTCTGGGAAAATTTTGATAGGGCTTCACCATGAAAAATCAACATTTCAAATTTTCCAGCAACCATCTAAGTAAGAAACACTGCTATCAAAGAAATTAAGCATTGGAAACAAGTCTTATACCTGAAATAGTACTCACAAACTTCAAATTAGAGAAATGATCAAGATCATAAATGATGTTGTATCAAAATGTACATACATGAATGAAAGGAAGGATGATACAAATTTAAAAGACTTATTACTTCAGCTCATTATTGCAAAGGAAAGATAACCACATTCGAGAAAAGGTCCAGATCCAAGGATATCAAGGTGAAACAGAGATGCTCAGAAGAATGTTTCTTTCAGAATACTACCAAGTTACAAAAGGACAACAATTTTACAATACAATGGTGGATCAGCTATATACTTAAGATCTCAGAACATAGATTATTCACAAATCAAACCAAGTGACTGTGATAAGAAAACTGGAATTTTTAGAAATGAGAAATAATGAATAATTCCAAACACCCACATCAATGAGCCTTCAGGTCTAATCATTTCAGAGAAAAAGAGGTACCCAATAAGCATTCAAATCACAAGTTTACAAAGAAAACCTTGAATCAAGGTCACATGCAGACTCAGGCTAAAGAAATTTTTCAAAGTTTTTTCAGAAGTCAACATTCCCATTGAAAATATTTTTCAAGTTGCAGATCTAAGAGTGAAAATTACAGTTTCTTTTCTTTAATCAAAAAACCCATTATTGGGTATCAATATTAGAACAAGTAAGTACCTTCTGATTAAATTGGAGCTTCAAGATAATATTACAAAGCCCAGCTACTCTAAGTTGCAGTTTCCAAATGAAGCAAGTATTAAGTTCCTAGAATGCTACAATATAGTTTTAGAGCCAAGATTAAACACATGATTCATAGTTTACAAGCATAGTAAAATATTGCAAAACTTCAATAGAATAAGATATATTGGCATCATGGAGTCATAGTTCTTAAGTGAAAAGGAAAATTTCATACAAAATGTATATCAAATTTAGGACTTGAAGGGATCATATCCAAAAATGATAAGGATCAAGCTCATTACATCCAATCGAAGGAAGTCCAGTTTATCAAGAAATCATGCTTTGAAAGGGTAAATCAAGCAGGTACAGTTGAAGAACAAAAGCTCTACAAGAAAAGGATAAGTAACAGATGGTGCAGGGTTGAATTATCAGGTCATGGTTGAGCCTTTTAAAGTCTTTTTGCAATTATGAAGAAGATGGAATGCAGAAAGAATGAAAAATATCTAGGGTTTTTCAGAAAAGGTTCAAGGATTGATCGCGAACAAGTTTCAAATCAAAAACTCATACATACCCAGGTCTGAGAAATACTCAAGAGTTTCAAAAAAATTTCCATTCCCATTAAATCTAGATTCACATTACAGTATTAAAGTAAAAGGTATAAATCCTAGACAATGAATGAATACCCATTAATTATGAGCAAGGAATCATAGTAATAAATAGAACTCACTAGTTAACACAGAACTATCGATTTCTCATAAACCATCGAATTCAGAATAGGAAAAACAAGGACCCAGAACCTTTTCAACTCGAAACCCCTAAAAGAACCAAGAAGGCATGAGATATGGGAAGAATGAGAAAAATATTAGTGTTTTGAAACCAAGATGATAACAATGATGTAGTTGAAAAGCTCATAGAATGGAAAACTTACCATCCCCTCATCAAAATAGTGATGCTCATCACACAAGGACCAAGTAATGAATCTTCAACTTCTCAATGATTGCAAAAAAGAAGAACACAGAGATTATTTTCCACAAAAAATCCAAGCTCAAAAAGGAGAAAAATAAGTCTCAGAACAACCACAAGGAGCTACAGAAGACCGAAAGAATCAGAAAACCCGAGCCCACAAAGCTCAATGATGGAAGCCAAGAGAGAAGGTAGATCACAGAACTTATAGGAAGGGCTCTAGCTTAGAGATCACAACAAGGAAAGAAACTCAGATCACGTGAACTCTTCATAACCCAAAGTTTGAAAGTAATCAAAAACAATTTCCATTAATCATTGTAAAGAATTCAAGAGCCAAGATTGGGGAATAATGTCACAAAATACAAATTCAATACCTATTTGTGGTGAATGTTGAGCTTTAGAAAGAATAAAAATGGCCTCTAAGAAAAAATTTCCAGGGCTTCACCTGCATACCACAAAACTGAATGAAATGATCATGAAACTCAAGATTTCCTTCACCACCCAAGCCCAAGTATGGGTTAAGTTTGAACTCAACCATGATTTAGGATCAACGATCAGGCTTCATCAAGTACAAAGATAAAATGGCCGAGGAGCACGCTCAGAACTCAAAACAAATAACCAAGGTTAGTTCTCACCGACCACATTAATTACAGAGTTACAAACCCTAACCACAAGTTAGAGATTGATGACATCAAACCAATCAGTACAAATATCAACGGTGCATGTTCTATTTCAAACATCAAATCAAACTTGGCCTAGGTCAAATTTCCACTGACAAAGCATATGAAGGCTGAATCACCATGGAGAAGGAGACAACCTACGTGTCCATAAAACAAATAAATCATTGCCAAAGACTTTCAAATTCTAAACCATAGTGTATGCCTTCAATCAAAATCTGACCAAATTATGCCAAATGATCACTGAAAAGGTGAATTTCAAATTATACACTACTAAACATGCAACGACCAACACATATATACATGTGTGTATTTATCAAAAGGTGTTAGAGAATATAGTGGTATGTGCTATATAAAATGGTCGACCCTTTTATATTGCTAAGTCCACCAAGGTGGCCAAACTAAGCAGATTGGAGGTGGTCCCCATGTCAAGGAGGTAGAGGTAATTGGCAGTTTGTCACTATATTGACCTTTAGAAACCAAGGATATGTAAACATCATCAGAACATGTGCCTATAGCAGGTGGTCCCTTCAGGATGAATTATTTTGCAAAGTATTGAAATTAATGTAATTACTTTGCTCATAGGAAGAGAATTGATTTTTACATGCTTCACAAGAAGACAAAACAGAAAAGAGACAATTTGCATGCCATGGAGAGAGACTTGCCTAGCAAGCAATTTTATTTTTTGGAAAAATTATTCACCCAACTTTGTTAAAAATAGAATAGTCAACTTCAATTCACTGAGATGTAATCAAAGGCTATTAATGCCTCTTGTAATAGTTTGTATTATTTTATCCCTTTATTTATTATTAAATAAAGGATAAAATTAGGATGAATGGGCAAGAACAACCTTATGCTATTTGTAGGAAGGGTGGGAAAAATTATTTTGCTATATATTGTGTTCCTTTGCAAAGCACAAAGGGGATTTCTTCAGGAGGACTTTTTGATATATTAGTACTAAAGCAATTTTTACCAATTTTGCCTTCTCTGTGTGAAGTATTTTCTGCCTTTCCAATTATTTGTAGTCTTGTGTATGTTTCGATTAGTCTTTTGAATGCCAATTCCCTGACCAATCATCTTACCCTGCTGCAAAAACTTATTATTTTTTGCTAAATTTTAAAGTGCATGTTAACTTATTAGTACTGTTGTGATTTTCCCTCAGTATAACCAAGTATTTTCCCTTAAACATTATGTAGAAAACTATTGGCTCATGCATCAAGAATCCTTCTCATAGAAATCGTGCATATACTCAATAAAAGCCCTCATACAAATTTGGTGTATCACCTTAGTTTTAATCATTTTACAGTCATCTTTTACTCTCAAACTCCCATAAATCAGTTTAGGATGCACCAATAAGGAACCGACCTTGCTACCGGAGACTCACCTCAAAATAGGTATACACACAGACCAGAGGTGTTTCCATTATATCTATGAATGAGAGAGATCGATTGTGCAAGCTTAGAAAACATGCAGCCATCTCTCTACAGGGTACACTTTCGAGAGATAATAATTTTTGGCATGCCCGGTGGGAGCCTCACACGACTAAAAGTTTCACTTTCAAAGGTGTTTCATCATTCAAGCAGATCAGACACCATGCATAGTAGTTTTGGAAAGAACTACTATTGATGCATTCTGAAGATTCAAGATCTGAAGAAGAACTCATCTGGTGACTCTGTAAATCTGATTCCAGATCAGTATAGTAATTTTTAAAAAAAAATTAAAATTTTCAAGTTGTAGTCTTCAGGTATTTTTCAAGAAATTCAGGTATGTTAGTTTGTTTTTATTAGTTGTTTTGTGAACAACAGACCTATTTTCATAAGCTTAGTATTTTATGAGGTCCTGTAACCATGAATCCTCACTTTCAGCAATATTATCATCCAAATCAATAGTCTTTTTATCCACCTTCTCCTTTAGATCAATTTTATAACCCTTATCAAAATGAATACCCTTATAACCCAAACCTTGTATATAAAAACGATTACCAATTTGAGGGTTTTACTGTTCAAGGTCAAAGTTATATAGAGGGTTATGCTGATTATGAAAGGTGAAGAGATCTTATAATTGAGTTTAATAGTTTGAAGCAAAAATATTTTTCTATCAAGGAACAAATTGTAAAATCTACAGCAATGAAGAAGGATAGGTGTCAGGATAAGGAACCCTATCAATGGGATGTTCCTGCTTACCCTCCCTATGAAAATTCAATGCCTATAAATTCTCCCTGTCAGCCAATGCAGCTTATTCCATCATTTCCAAACTATCAATCTGCTGCAATTCCTAATTTTTCTACCCCAAAATAACATATTGAAGTCAAAATTAAGTTTCCAAGTTGACATTTAGAAGTTGTTTTAAATACAGTTCTCATACCCCAACCTCTTGTCCAAAATTTTCTAGTTAAAGCTGAAACTAAGCCCACTCCTTCTTTACCCATACTTCCAGTTCAAGAAATAGTGAATTAAAAGATCAAGTAGGAGGGAAAGCTATCAGAAGACAAAGATAGGCTGGAATTTTTACAGAACTTGCATGGATGGATGTCAAATTTTCGGTTTGATTTTATTCCAGAATTGGAAAAGGGAACCACGCAAAAGGAATAATCTAGTTTTCCAGCAGATTAAGAGAAGTTTGAAGATGATCAACAATATGCATATTCTGAGTGTAGTGTGCATGAGGGCATCATACTCACGCAACTTACAGCCATATCAAAAGACAATAGATCAATGTTGAATAAAAAGGAGGTTGAAATTAAATAAAATTGTTTTTCAAGTTTACAGCTTGAGGTTGATGATTTCTTGTCAGATTTGGAAAACTGCATAGGTGAAGAACAACCTATAGAACTAACTGATTTTGTAGTTTTAGAATTCAAAGAAGCCTTGGTTGATAAGGTCCCTCTTGTACTTAAAAAAGAGGAAGAGATGCTTTTGATTACAGATCTTCATTTTCCTCTCATGGAAGAACCATTTTGGGAGAAGAATGTCCAACAGGTTGATTCAAAACAACAACTTCACATAAGTATCTATGAAAATGAAGAAGATGATCTTCAATTTTTTAACTGTACCATGCATATGGATAGTGCATGTGAAGAAGAAGAGGAGGAACTTGAGTTTTTAGACTGCATGGATGATCTGAACAATGCAGAGTCATTTGATAGAAGTGTTGAAAGGTCACTTACAACAGTCATTGAGCAACTTACAAAATAGAAGCAGGTCTCAAGATAGTTTTAAGATGAGTTACAGCAGTTGGAAAACACAAACCACCCTCCAGGACAACTTCATAGAGAACTCATTGTTGAGAATGATATTCACGATTCAGATCAAATCAAAACTATCAGTGATTTTGTTGCGAAAAGGCCTTGCCCTATCCGGTATTTGTCTGATTCTCACCCAGTTACGGTATTGCCAGATTTCATGCTTGCCTTGGAGCACAAAAGTGAGTTATATGTTCTCAATATAAAAGCTCAAATCATGCCAAAATATTTTACAGATTAGATAGATGTGCTTCCCACTTCAAGGACTGATCTAATGAGAAAAATAAAGGTACATGTCTCATTTTTAGCTATGTCACTTTGCTGGTTTCTAGAGTTGAATTCATGGCCTCGGTTTTGAAGAAAAGGAAGTTACTTTTCACTACCTATTTTAGGTTTCATTTAGCCTCAGTTGGTGCTCATTAGAGTAGGTTAGATTAGGATTTCCTTTCAATAAGAGTAGTTCCTACACATTACAATGTATTTCAATTTAATAAGTGCATTTGTACACGTGATCTGGTTTACCAGATCTTTTCCAAGTTTCAGTTTGTTTTGGAAGGGTTATACCTTTAGGAAGGTAGATTTTTGTTATATGCTTCAAACTCCATGCCCAATGGCAAGAGCAAGGCACTGGTCTACAATCTAGTAGGCAGCTTTCCCCGATAGGATCACCTGAAATGTTGACAATTTTTGCACCCAGTGTGAAAAGGTAAACTTGAAACTTTTAAACTTTCTTAGATTGATCAATTACGAGTCTGGTTACATTTGGGACAGCCACCTTAGATTAAGATATTTTTTTATTGTTTGGTTGTGGATAGACTTGGAAGTCATTTAGAATAAAAACTCTACAACTTGAGTACAGTTTAAGAAAGCCATGCCTTATAGATGCAGCCATTCCATTTGAAACCCTCGACAGAACTATGTAACAAATATAAAAAACCATTGCAGAGCCCTGAGGAAGGTAGGAAGGGCAACATGTATTAGACATGATGTTCTAAAGCTGAAGATAGGTGGCAGTTTTGAAGGACAATTTATAGTCTTATAAACAATTTACATTCTCAATAAGCGACAATAAGGTACACTTGATTGTTTATTTATTTCTATGATTAAGTGAATTATTTAAGTGTTTTGAGTTGTATAGGCTCATTCATTATCCATACAAATGAAAGTAAGTACATAAAGGAAGGACATACATCTCATAACATGAAAATATTTTCATTTATTCATGAGGAATAATGGAACATATTTTTCTCACACAAGCCATGAGAAATAATTGAAAGGAAAAACAATTCACATATTTATGAAGCTAAAAATGTAAAGAGGTAAAAGAAACCTGTCATTGCCTCGAGGGAGTGTTATTCTTTTTCTGTACTGTTGTTCCAACTGTTCACTACAACTACATCATGGTACCTGAAAAGGGAAAAACAAACGATCATCAATATTGAGCTCAAGGTTTAATTTAACTCCTTATACTTCCAACTTCATAAGTTCATGCATTCAAAAGTGTATTATCAGGTGAAGCAAAGGAATCAGATTTTAGATGTTGAATTCAACTGAAAAGAGATAAAATTGTAGTTGAAACAGAATGAAAAGAGAATTCTGGGAAAATTTTGATAAGGCATCACAATGAAATATCAACATTTCACATTTTCCAGCAACCATCTAAGTAAGAAACACTGCTATCAAATAAATTAAGCATTGGAAACAAGTCTTATACCTGAAATAGTACTCACAAGCTTCAAATTAGAGCAATGATCAAGATCATAAATGATGTTGTATCAAAAAGTACATACATGATTGCAAGGAAGCATGATACAAATTTAAAAAACTTATTACTTCTAGCTCATTATTGCAAAGGGAAGATAACCCCATTCGAGCAAAGGTCCAGATCCAAGGATATTAAGGTGAAACATAGATTCTCAGAAGAATATTTATTTCAGACTACTACCAAGTTACAAAAGGGTGGATCAACTATATACTCAAGATCTCATAAAAAAAATTATTCACAGATCAAACCAAGTGACTGTGATAAGAAGAATGAAATTTGTAGAAATGGGAAAGAATGAAGAATTCCAAACACCCACATCAATGAGCCTTTAGGTTTAATCATTTCAAAGCAAAAGAGGTACCCCATAAGCATTCAAATCACAAGCTTACAAAGAAAACCTTGAATCAAGGTTACATGCACATTCAGGCTAAAGAAAATTTTCAAAGTTTCTTTCAGAAGTCAACATTCCCATTGAAAATATTTTTCAAGTTGCAGATCTAAGAGCAAAAATTACAATTTCTGTCTTTAATCAGAAAACCCATTATTGGGTATCAAAATTAGAATAAGTACCTGCTAATTTAATTGGAGTTTCAAGATAATCTTACAAATCCCAGCTATTCTAAGTTACAATTTCCAAATGAAGCAAGTATTAAGTTCTTAGAATGCTACAATATAGCTTCAAAGCCAAGATTAAATGCATGATTCATAGTTTACAAGCATAATAAAATATTGTAACACTTCAATAGAATAAGATATATTAGATTCATGGAGTCATAGTTCTTACGTGAAAAGGAAAATTTCATCTAAAAGGTATATCAAATTTAGGACTTGAAGGGATCAAATCAAGAAATGATAAGGATCAAGCTCATTACATCCAACTGAAGGAAGTCCAGTTTATCAAACAATCATGCTTTGAAAGGGTAAATCAAGCAGGTACAGTTGAAGAATAGAAGCTCTATAATAAAAGGCTAATAGATAGTGTAGGGTTGAATTATCAGGTCATGGTTGAGCCTTTCAAAGTATTTTTGCAAGTATAAAGAAAATGGAATGTAGAAAGAATGAAGAATATCAAGGGTTTTTCAGAAAAGGTTCAAGGATTGACCGCGAACAAGTTTTGAATCAAAAACTCATACATACCTAGGTCTAAGAAATACTCAAGAGTTTCAAAAATTTTCCATTCCCATTAAAGCCAGATTTAAGTTACAGTATTAAAGTAAAATTTACAAATCCTTGCCAATGAATGAATACCCATTAATGATTAGCAAAGAATCGGAGTAAGAAATAGAACTCACTAGTTAACATGGAACTATCGAGTCCTCAAAAACCATCAAACTCAGAACAAGGAAAATGAAGACCTAGAACGTTTTCAATTTAAAACCCCCAAAAGAACCATGAAGGCATGAGATATGTGAAGAATGAGAAAAATATCAGTGTTTTGAAATCAATATGATAACAATTATGCAGTTGAAAATCTTAGAGAATGGAAAACTTACCATTCCCCCATCAAAATAGTGATGCTCATCACACATGGACCAAGTAATGAAGCTTCAACTTCTCAATGATTGCAAACAAGAAGAACACAGAGAATTTGTTCCACAGAAAAGCCAAGTTCAAAAAGGAGAAACCGAGTCTCAGAATGACAATAGGGAGCTATAGAAGGTTTAAAGAATCAGAAAACCTAAGCCCACAAAGCTCAACGATGGCAGCCAAGAGAGAAGGTAGCTCACATGGCTTAAAAGAAGGGCTCTAGTTTAGAGATCACAACAAGGAACAAAACTCAGATCCTGCAAACTATTCATAACCCAAAGCTCAAAAATAATCAAAAATAGTTTCCACTAAGCATTGTAGAGAGTTAAGAGCCAAGATTGGTGAATAATGTCACAAAATACAGATTCAATACCTATTTGCGATGAAGGCCGAGTTTCAAAAAGAATAAAAATGGCCTCCAAGAAAATTTTTATAGGGCTTCGACCGCATACCAGAAAACCAAATGAAATGATTTTCAAACTCAAGCTTTCCTTTACCGCCCAAGCCCGAGTATGGGTTAAGTTCAAACTCAACCATGATTTAGGATCAATGATCAAGCTTCATCAAGTACAAAAATAAATGGGCTGAGGATCACACTCATAACTTGAAACAAATAGCCAAGGTTAGTTCTCACCGACGACATTAATTAAAGAGTTACAAACCCTAACCACAGGTTACAGATCGAAAACATTAGGCCAATCGTTACAAAGATCAATGGTGTAGGTTCCATTTCGAACATCAAAGAAAACTCAACCTAGGTCAAATTTCCACTGAAAAAGCGTAGGAAGGGTGAGTCACTATGGAGAAGGGGACAACCCATGTGTCCATCAAACAAATAAATCATTTCCAAAGACTTTTAAAGTCTAAACCATAGTTTATGCCTTGAATCAAAAGCTGACCAAATTATGCCAAATGATCATGGAAAAAGGTGAATTTCAAATTATACACTACCAAACATGCAACGACCAACACATATATACATGTGTGTATTTATCAAAAGGTGGTGGAGAATATAGTGGCATGTGCCATATAAAATGGTCGACCCTTTTATATTTCTAAGTCCACCAAGGTGGCCAAACCAAGTAGATTGGAGGTGGTCCCCACTTCAAAGAGGTAGAGGTAATTGGTAGTTTGTCACTATCATGACCTTTAGAAGCCAAGGAGATGTCAACATCATCAGAACATGTGCACATAGTAGGTGGTCCCTTTAGGATGAATTATTTTGCAAAGTATTGAAATTAATGTAATTATTTTCCTCAGAGGCAAAGAATTGATTTTTGCATGCTTCACAAGAAGACAAAACAAAGAAGAGATAATTTGCATGCCATGGAGAGAGGCTTGCTGAGAAAGAAATTTTATTTTTGGTGAAATTATTCACCCAGTTTTATTAAAAATAGAATAGTCAACTTCAGTTGACTGAGATGTAATCAAAGGCTATTAATGCCTCTTTTACTAGATTGTATTATTTTATCCTTTTGTTTATTATTAAATAAAGGATAAAATTAGGATGAATGGGCAAGAACAACCTTATGCTATTTGTAGGAAGGGTGGGAAAAATTATTTTGCTATATATTGTGTTCCTTTGCAAAGCACAAAGGGGATTTCTTCAGGAGGACTTTTTGATATATTAGTACTGAAGCAATTTTTGCCAGTTTTGCCTTCTGTGTGTGAAGTATTTTCTACCTTTCCAATTATTTGTAGTCTTGTGTATGTTTCTATTAGTCTTGTGAATGCCAATTCCCTGACCAATCATCTTACCCTGCTGCGAAAATTCAGTATTTTCTGCTAAATTTTAATTTGCATGTTAACTTATCGGTATTGTTGTGATTTTCCCTCAGTACAACCAAGTGTTTTCCCTTAAACATTCTGTAGAAAAATGTTGTCTCATGCATCAAGAATCCTTCTCATAGAAATTATGCATATACTCAGTCAAAACCCTCATAAAAATTTGGTGTATCACCTTAGTTTTAATCATTTAATAGTCATCTTTTACTCTTAAACTCCCAAAAATCAGTTTAGGATGCACCAATAAGGAAATGGCCTTGATATCGAAGACTCACCTCAAAATAGGTATACCCACATATTTGAGGTGTTTCCATTGTATCTACGAAAGAGATATTTCAATTGTGAAAGCTTATAAAACAATGCAACCATCTCTCTACAAGGTGCACTTTCAAGAGATAACAGGTCCTAACAGAACCACGCTTCCTTTTACACTTTTAACTCCTTTCTCCACAAAAGGAAAATTTTCCAAATTTCCCCTCGAAATTCGGCACATCTTCGCACTGTTGACTAGAGAAAAATTTTGACTATTATTTGTTGGGAACGCATGGGTCATTTTGATGATTTCAGTCTTTTGAATAACAAGAGGCAAAACATCTACATTTCCCCTGATGGCCCGCCTCCCCGCCTATTGAATTTTCAAACCACCATGCATCTCAATAGTGCATCTTGAGATGGTCCCCAAATGTAGAGACCCTAAATGAGCGTGGGCTCACCACATGTCTCAGGCCCTTTAGGAAGTTGCTGAAAAGTCTAAGGAAGGAAGACCTGGTGGAAACCTCCATGTGTCTTTATGGCACAACTTCAAGAACCTTATAAAGCTTCAATATGATTTGGCGGGGGCGTGCTTCCATTTTAAAATATTTACTCAATTTTTCCAAAAGGGAAAAATATCCAACTTTCTTCTGAAGGTCTATATCAAATCAAAAATGAACACGTATACACCTTCGGGGAAAAAAATAAGAAATCTTCCCCGCCGCTTAAATTTTACTTTAATCAGAGCTTGGCGGGGCCATGGGGTGAGTTCAAAATTTTTTGCCAAAGTAGCAAAAAAATAACAAGTTCATAAAACAAACACGTCGTGCCTCATCCAATTAGAAGATGCCATGTGACCGTCGAATGCTGAGGAATAACTTCAAAGGAAAAAGACACCCGTTAGACCTTCAAAAACACAAAAATTCACCATTCATGCCAAGAATCTGAGTTTTCGCTAAGGATAAAAATTTTCAAAACAAAACCAAGTGAATCATGGTTCCAAGCATCTTTCAACCATGGATTTGGATTTTCAAAGGCATATAAATATAAATTGATCATTCTTGAGCTTTCATGGTCGGGGAAAAATAGGAAAATGGCAGAGCCCGCAGATTTTGAAGAAATTAGGGCAAAAAAAGGGTAAACTCAGAGATTCCTTCAAAAAAGGGCATGATAATGGATTCTGCAAACAATTCAAGGCATTCAAATGGAGGTAAAATATTTAGAACATCCACATCAAGAGATAAAATGTTTCATAACACGCAGATCAAAGGAAAATGAGGGAAAATGGTGCAAGATAAAAACGAGCACCAACAGGATCGATTCAAACATGACTCATTTTATACATATGCACTAATGTATACATTTTATATGTACGCCTATTATGAAGGCTCATTTTTTATCAATGTATATGATGTATCATTTTGATTTTGTCTCTTATGAAGGATTTATTGTGACTCATGCCCTTGCTAGAAAATTTTGTATCGATGATGTATATCCTCTTGAGACAAACATTATATACATGTATACGGACATTCAATGTTATACTTGCCATGTTTTTATACAATTTATGATGATGTTTATGATTATGGATGATGACTATATCATGATGTTGTATGATTTGACATCTTACATATGTATCATGATCGATGTTAATGATGTATCACATGTTTTTTATTTATGATAGATCCATAGACGCTATTATATGTTTTGTACATGAGATTTTTGTTACAATATTAGAATGGATGATATTTATGACAATGGTGTGGGGGGATAGATTTTTGATCATGCATAATCCCTCTTTCCCTATTGATGATACAATATGCGATGATTAGCTTAGCATACAAGCTTGAAGTAAAACTTAGCATTTTCATTAATATATTATATATAGATGATGTTTAAAATGTGATGATATATGTAAATGATAGATTACGTAATGCTATGAGGATTATTATGAAAACAAGTTATATAATCAATTTACAAGAACAACCTAATCAAATCCTACATAATACATATATCCATAAGTGTATAAGAGAAAAATGAATCCAATGTGTATTGATAATAGTTCATAGTAACACTCTAAACTAATCTAACAAATGAATTCAATCCAACACACATAACGAAAGAAATGCAATGGAATATAACTTAATACAACATCAGTATAAAAAAGTATGCAAGAAGGAACCCAATATAATACTAAAGTAAAACTCAACTTCAGCAAATGAATTCAATCTAAACATACAACATAATGCAATGTAATCAAATGTAATGAACACACGAAAAATTATAAAGAAGCAATATAAAAATGAATTTAATGCAATAGTTAAGTAAAACTAAACATATGCATATGAATTCAATTGTAATGAACACAACATGGAAATAAAATGTAATCAACACTCTACAAACTGAAAACTAAAAGTAATCAAACTACTACTCTATTTTTACAGGACAATATTGACATATTTTATATTGTTCATGGTGTTATCTTGAAAGATATCTTTTCAAGTCTACTTTTCTCATTTTTTTTGGGGTTTCTTTGAGACAATGCTATATTTATTGTGTAGTGTCATCCCTAAAAGGGAGTTTTTCAAATGTTTAGGATTTTGTGTACCATTTTTTGAATGTTTTTTTGACTTTCTTATGTCAGTTTCAAAGGAAATATACAGTGAGAAAGAAGATGGATGCCCACAATGTGAGATGGTAATATAAAAAGGTAGAATGTGACCCGTGTATGTTCAAGAAGTTATAGACATGAAGGTTCCCCCAGCATTAGATGAGAATAACCAAAGGTGACTCCTTCACATAGATACAAGAATAGATGAGCCAGATCACGACCGCACAAGATAGCTTCAGGAGGATTCTTAGATCTGAATGAAATCTAGCCATAGATAGAAGTAATAGTTACTTTTCCATATGTGGGAATAGATTGTGAACAACAAATTTTCTTTAGGTGTTGGAAATTGGTTTTCACCTAAGGACGTTCCCAAGGTTCCACAATTACACAGTTTTCACACTTAAACGACCTATTTTTTCTTTCTATTTTTTTGTTTTATATTTTTTTTGTTTATTTTATGATATTCTGAGGAACCCTTTACTCAAGCATAAAACCACTTGAGATGCATGACGTTCATTACTTCCTTTAACTCCTCACCATATGAGTGAGAAATTTTATAGACTCTAAAACAATACATGGTTGTGATAAATCTTTAAATGATTGAGCACTCTCATTTGCTTCTCATCTAATATCTCTAACTTTGTCAGTCGAGAAACCCTATAATCTTTTTCTTTATTTAGATACTCTCAGAAATATATTTTCATGGAAGGAAGCTAAATTTCTAAGGGTATGATGGCCTCAGTACCATAGACTAATGAATATGGAGTTATACCAGTCGAGGTGCGAATATACATTCGATAGGTCCAAAGGGCAGGATGGATTTGTAAATGCCAATTACAACCATTCTTACTAACCATTTTCTCCATGATTTGGATAAGATTTTTATTTTTGGCTTTAACTTGTCCATTTCTTTGAGGGTAATAGGGGGTAGAACACTTGAGGTTGATTTGAAAGCACTAACACAATGCTTTGGCTATCTTGTTTTTGAAAGATTTACAATTATTTGTGACAATGGTGAAAGTGATTCCATAACGGAAAATAAGGTGATTCATTATGAATTTGGAAATTTTCTCACCGGTTATGTAAGTGAGAGGCACAACCTCTATCCATTTAGTAAAGTACTTGGTGGCGGTGATAATGTGGGTATGGCCATCTGAGAAAGTAGGAGTGAGCTTCCCTAGGAGATCAAGTCCCCATTTACAAAACGGCAAAGGAGTCATGATGGGCTAAAAAGCCTGTGTAGGTGTATATATTATGTTGCCATATTTCAGAAAAATTTCACACTTATTGACATAGTTGCAATAATCTACTTCCATGGTAGGACAATAATAGCCTATTCTTAATATTTTCTTACGTAGGGCCATGACACTAGTATGTGCTCCAAAAATGCCACCATGCAATTATTTGATACCGTGGACTGACTTGGTAACATCCGAATAATGTATAAGATTCCCATCATATCCACGAAGATAGAGGGTGCCTCCTAAGAGGGTATAACAGGCTGTATGGTAGATAAGATACTTTTTATCAGTATGAGTGATGTTCAAGGGAAGCACACCATCTTGTATATAATTAAATATGGAGTCATACTAGGGTGAGAAAGGACCAACAACTTCACATTCCAAACAAGATTCTGACATGTCATATGAGGAAACTCAAAAGTTCTCCAAAAAGAATGGAATTTTATTTTCATTGGGCGGAATGCACAATAGAGATCAAATTGCATCCATGGCATCCATTGATCGGTTGTGTGATCTTGGCCTTTGTTCAAATGTAATCTACACAAAGTATTATTTCAAATTCTTAACCTTTTTCTCTTATGGAACAAGTTTTTCATCTATGACCTAATATTCATCATTAACTTATTTAATGATTAGTTGGGAGTCACCAATGACTCGTAGATGTCACATATTCCAAGTGATAACTAACTTGAGGCTGGCGATGGGCGCCTCATACTATGAAATGTTATTTGTACAAGGGAATCCTAAATGGAATGCTCAAGGAATAACTTCTCTTGTGGGGGTGATGAGTACCACTTATGCTCCTGATCCATGAATATTGAATGACCCGTGAAAGTGGACTTGCCACATGACAGAATCCTTGATATACATCATAGATGCATCTAGAATATATAGACACAATGGTTCCATTCCTGGTAGGGGATTTTCAGCCAACTGATCTATTAGTACATGTCCTTTCAGATATTTTTTGTTATCAAAATCAATGTCAAATTTGATAATGAGAATGATCCAATTATTCATTTATCCTGTAAGGGAAGGTTTGGATAAGAGGTAATTGAGAGGTTCAACTTTGGATATTAACTTTATTTTTTTATTTAGGAGGTAATGATGAAGCAACTAGAAATTAAAGACTACTACTAGGAAAGCCTTTTCAATCTACGGATAATTTAGCTCGTAGGTTATTAAGGTATAGTTGAGGTAATAAATTGTACTCTCTTTGTGTCTAAGGTTGTATTGGGAAAGCAGTGCACCAATAAAAAATTGAGTGGCTGAAATATACATTAAGAGGGGTTTGCTTGGGGTAGGTGGCATGAGAACAAGTGGGTTGATTAGATATTGTTTAAGTAATTCAAACTCCTTTTAATAATATGATCCCTAGTTGAAGGTAATATATTGTTTTAGTAGATGTGTAAAAGGATGACACTTATCCGTATGTTGTGAAATAAATCGACAGATTGCATTGATTTTTCCTTATAGACTTTACAGCTATCTAAGGTTTTTAGGTGGAGGAATATCTATGATAGATGCAACCTTAGTAAGATCTATCTCTATCCCTCTTTGTGAAACGATGACACATAGTAGCTCTCCTAATAATACACCAAATATGCATTTTATATGATTCATATGAACTTTGTAATCTCAGAGATGCTAGAAGATACGTCTCAGCACTTCAAATTGCTCTCGTCTAGTTTTAAATTTTTCTAAGATATGGACAATGTAATCTTCCATGATGTCAGTCATCATGTTCTAGAAGATGACCATCATTACACATTGATATGTAGCTCTAGAATTCTTGAGTCCAAAAGGCATGAATTTATATAAAAATGTTTCCCAAGGGGTTATGAAAGAATTTTTGTCTTGATCTTCACTTACAATCCTTATTTGGTTATAACCTGAAAACCCATCCAATAAGGATAACATTTCATAACTGGAAATAGAGTCAACAATCATGTCAATGTTAGGAAAAGGGAAATCATCTTTGGGACATGCTTTATTGATGTCTCAAAATTCAGTGAATATTCTAATACCAACTAAATTCTTTTAAACTAGGACTATATTGTATATCCAATTTGAATAGTCGATGGGTTTGATAAAATCCACCACTAATAGCTTTTCCAACTCTTCCTTAACAAGTAATGCAATATTTGGATGCATCTTTCTTAACTTCTATTTGATAGGTTTGGCATCTAGATGCATAATAAGGTTGTGTATAACCAATTTGGATACAAAACAAGCATATCTGTGTATGAACATGCAAATATGTCTGCATATTCTCGTAATAATGCCATTAAAAAAATTGTTCCCGTGCCGAGAGTGAATATCCTAGATTTATCATTCATGACTCTTCTTCTGAACCAATATTAACACTAATTTTTTGTTCAATGAGCATCTTAGATGTATCTTCCATCCCCGTATGATTGGGAGGATGGGTAAGATCAGTCTCATAGGTGGTTCAGAGAGACCGTCATCTTTGAATGGGTAAACCAATTTTTGCATAGTTTCTTTAGTTTGTTTGTCCACTAGTGCCTCAAAGAAATTCTCAAAATAGGACTTATGCCTATTTTTCTCAAAAATATTTTCAGAAGTACTCTTGCCCTTACTTACAATATTTTTATTAAAGTGATCACACATCTCTACTTCTTCTCCAAAGTATGCCCAGGTATCCAGTTTTATAGAGAAACCTTTCTTGTGATCCCCATTTGGAATAATATCCCCGAGTCCTATGAATTCCACAAATGATTCATCTTTCCCAAATAAATCGATTGACACATGAAGTTATTAATTCCAATGTATGAGATCGAGATATACTAGGGTAAATTGACAATTGGTTTGGAGATCGGATCTAGATATGGTGAAGATATCTAAATTTGGAAACAAGTTAGTGGAGGAAAGATCCTTGTGTATGTTACACTGGGAATCTGCATCACTGTATGAATGAGATGATCCATCCTCACGTGTAGAAGACATAGCTTCTATCTTAGAAGGTGGATAGTTATGAAGCCTTATATCGAGGTCATTTTTGTTTAACTTAAAGTGAGGAATAGAAACGTGTTCCAACCTTCCTTGTGCATTTAGGTCACATTCAAATCCATTACATGCCTTGAAATACATCATGCAGTGGCTTTTGACATATTTCGGAGCTTGATGACATGATTCCATGGTGCCTTAGGTATCCACTTAGTGGGTGTATTTAACATCTTCTCCTCAGATAAGAGACTACTAGTAATAAACCTCTCAAATGGTTTAGGGCATCTATGTCGAGTTCTCTTGAAATGAAAATATGTTTTACCACATGTCTTGGGTGACACTGAGAGGTATTATATTAACATGGCCTACTTAAGAGTGAATTGATAATCTAGGCCATAATTTCCAAACGTTGCATCACATGATGTAAAGGGGTTGACTAATATAGGAAAGTTACGATTATAGGGAGTAAGTGTGTTTGGATATACACATTATCTTATAACTTCTATTTACAATGGAACAACAATATCCGCTAAAGGGCACTAATATGCTACACGAGAAAAAAATTATAATATTATAAACTGTGTGAATGGTTTAGGATCACCTTAGATGGTGATTATCTCTCCTCCATGGCCCAATTTGATGCACTGATGAAATGTAGAGGGAATGGCCTACATTGCATGAATCCATCGGCATCTCAGAAGCATGTTGTAAGGAAGATCCAAGTCAAGTGCATGGAATGTCCTATCATGATATTTTTTCCCTACATCCATTGGTATCACTATAGTTCATGTTTATTCTTGTTTCTCATTATCATAGTTCATGATGGTAATAGTTTTAGCACCCATATCTATTTGTGAATGACCTAGTTGTTTACCAAGTTTCAATTTGCAAATATTTAGACCAAACCTATCGTCCACAAGCACTCTTTTGATTTTGCAATGAGTAACAATGACCTCTATGTATAATGGTAATTTACGCTTAGGGTTATTGCATGGAATTTTATTTCAATCAAAGGATATATGATCATTAGAACCAAGGTTCCCAACCATCACTTGAAGTTGTGCAAGATATATATATATATATATATATATATATATATATATGGAGACCCCTAAAATTTGAAGCATTTTATACAATATGTTCTTATGAGAAGTGGAGATCTTAAGGAGATATATGAATGAAATTCTAGTTGGGGTTTTCTTCAGTTGTTTTATCAAGTTGTTCTGACCTTCGTGAATAACAGGAAGAAGATCTGGTATTACTAAAGGAGCATTTCGTATATCTACAACACAATTGTTTCCTAATATGCTAATGGTACTCACTTGTTCATCAGATGAATGGATACAACCTATAAGGGAGTCAAATGGATTATCATTTATTCGATAGATGTAGTTGGAAAATCTATAATAATTACACGTTTTCCTGAAATATGACTTCTTGTTCTTTTTATCCTCATGCTTTGGAAAGGGTTCTTTGAATATACCCACCTTCTCATTAGGACCTTGTCCTGAGTTAGATGGTGAATCTACAAGAATCTTAATTTTTTTTATAAGGTTGTGTATGAAATGTCATAGTTTGAGGCACCTATTAGTGTTGTGTCCTTTGACACATTGAAAATCATAGTATTCATTCTCCTTAAACCAACCTGACTTACGTACATTGTCTGGGTATGCTACCATTGTGATTGGGTATTGTACCATGTTTACAACATCTAATTGTTTTATGTATAGTGGGAAATGATTCAGTTAGAGGTTTAAATGTACATTTCCTAGGTGCCTTTGGCTGAGGTCATTGTGATTGTTTCAATAGCAGACCACTCTATACAGCCTGAAATATTTTGGATTATGTGATGTCGTATCTAAGAAATGCTTGTTCTTATTAAAGAACTTTGGTTTGTCCACAGATTTGGCTTATGTTTGACTTTTTAAATAGGTTTGAGCATCCCCTTGGTAATGAGATATTTATCAATCTAACTACCTTTATCTATAGGTTCTTGAAAATTAGTGCTGCAGAACATCTGTAAGTGGAAATATATTTTTAGGTTCAACTTGGGGACGAATATGCTTACCATTTTTTTTCCAGGAAGAGCACAAGAGAGACGACATGCGAATCTGTGCCATCGCAGTAAGAATCTAGTGAAGGTTTCATTGGGTTTTTGTTTAGCTTTACAGAGTTCATTCGTGGTAATGTCAGTCTCCATATTAAGTGAGTAATGTCACACAAATGTTTTAGTTAGTGTAAGACATGACGTGATTGATCCCTTAGGTATAATAAATAACCACATCTCCATGAAATTTTTATCTTTGATACTTCTCCCTTATTTGATCGACTTTTTCATACTTTTAAGCTTCATGAAACTAAAATCTTAGCTATCTAAAAACTTAAGTACCAAGAGAAAACATTTTTTGTAAGTAAACATGTTTTCAAGGTAAGTAAACATTTAAGCCATCTATGACTAAGCCGATGAACAAAAAATTCACCATCAACATGGTATTTTCTACTAAGGATCTTTAATTGCAACCACAAAGGCGTATCATTTCTAGGTGTAGTATCCCTCCGTGATTCTTTTTACCGCAATTTTTTGATAATGATCTTATTACATTGCCTTCTCCTTTGCAAATTGACCCATCTTGACCAAAAAGAGGTAATTTCAATGAAAATTACCATTTTGATTATCATCAATGTGTATGAGATTCCAACAATCATTGTTTTAAACTACAATTTCTCATTCAAGGCTTGATTAATGATGGAAAAATTGAGCTTCTAGAATCTACAATGTCTCCACATGTCAATGAAGATATTAAGCTCAAAATATTTAACAACCTTCTACCTAAGCATGATCAAAAGTAATTGAATCATTTGCTAATTATGTATCTCAGGAAGTGCCTCCTCCTGCATGAGGGGCTCTTGAATTTTTAGTTGTACATACTGAACCTTCTCTATCAATCATCTACTTTTCAGACCATGATTATCATTTCACTTTTACAACTAATCACCTATATATCAATTCATCTATCAGTTCGGTCTCCATCAATAACAATAAGGTTAATCCCATCTTGGTGCATTAGTGCATGTTATATTCCACTTCTTGATGTTATCGGCTACCCCTTAACAAAAATTGAATACCTTATGAACAAACCATATAGTGTCATCAAAGTACACACTACAGCTGGTCCTCTTACTTTCTCTGTCCATTTCCTTATTGGAAAGAAGTTGACGGTTGTTATTTTTTATTAGATAAGGCAAAAAATAGGGATCGGCTCCCAGGGGCCAGAACAAAAGAGAGGAGCACTACTAGAAACAAAATAGAAAGAAAAAACCTAGAAAGGGGGTCCCAGAGAAATGAGTTAAATAGGATTAACTCTTACAATGCAGGATCTGGACCCCCAAAAGGATAAAAAAGGACCTAGAAAAAATAGGGGCACCACAGTTCGCCCGTAGTCCCGTACAAAGTTCAGAGACCAATAAAGCCTCCACAACAAACAAAAAAACCACCTAGAGGCCCCATACCAGCAAAAAGCCGACCAGGAGTCTAGAACCAACCACCACCTACTCCTCCTCTGAGCTGCTAATGTAAAGGTTGAATCTCCTCCTTTTCTTTTCCCCCTTCCATCTCCTTCACTCTGTCAAGCAACACTTTGACCTAATTCTACAGCTCCTTCATTCTATGTGTTTTATCTGGACCTGATCCGCGACCATCTTCTTCGAAATGTTGATGATGTTCAAGATGGACTCCCTTTTCCCCTCATTCATGTCCTCACATAGCTTTAAGGACCACCTCTAAATACACCATCTTCCTGACTCCATTCTTCAAAAATAATGGGGTCACCCACACATTCATTCTTCCTGGAAGCACTGGCTTCCCCACCACCTCCCTCATTTTTGTCTCTATCTCTTTCATCCCCCCTAGGGGTACCTTTACCCTCTTTCATTTTAGTAAGACACTCCACCAAAGTAATGTCATCTTCCTCGTATTGATCCTCCATGGCTCGTAATCAAAGGATGATCCAGAACCGGCTTGCCATTCTCAACCAGAAGAAGAATCAGGCCCTCATGAAGGGGCAGCTCAGCCTTCTTATTCTGGAAATCCATCAATGAATTCGAGAGAGAGGTAGCCAGGAAAAGGGAATACTGACCATAAACTTGTGTCAGAACATGTTGAGGAAGGTCATGTGAAAGGTATATATTTTTCTATACTTACCCTCCAACGTAATATATTTCATAACTTGAAGGAAAACATCCTTCCAGATTCCAAGAATACACGAATCAAGCAATACCATCAATGAAAAAGAAACAAGTCTCCTTGCCAACAAAAAAATTGCTCAATCTCGAGGTCTCTACGGGTTCTTTCCTTGTATATTTTTAACCCATCCATCTTTATATCAGTCACCCTGGCAATATTGGACTCCGATACCTCAACCTCCACACCGCAGACAGTAATAAACCCACCTCTTTCCAAGCTAGGCCATGAAGTCCTTGGACAGAGTAGGGTCGTGGCCATGTAATTTAACAATAAAATTACTAAATCCACCAACTTTAAGCTTGTTCCATAGATCCTTGTTGCTCTCTTCCATGTTATGACTAGTGCAGGTTCCACATGAATCCTGTTGTCACCCATTTGCACTTTGTCAAGGTTGTCATTCCAGCAAAAAAATTTCACAATCCCCCAAAGTGTTCTCCCTATCAAAGTATGAAACTGGAACAATGATTTTTGTATAAGCTATCTTGGTACCTAAAATACTTTCCCCCCACTCGTGCCGAGCATCATTAATCCTAGCGCCTTCTATCCTTAATAATTTCATCATTAATATTAGAGGGTAATCTCTCCCCTTTGCACCAAAATTTTGTAAACTCATCACTAAGGACTCCCACATTGGCCATCTTGTCCGCACATTTATTTCCCCTACCTAAAATTAGGATTGATAGATATCTTGTCAAAAAAATTTTAGCAGTTCCTTGATATCTTGAATGATATTTTTTAACGACCAGTTGATCTTACTCCTATTAAGAAGAGCATTTATAACAATTAAGGAATCACCTTCAATCTGAATGTCCTTAAGGCCTTTTTTCCTTAGCTGACCAAAATACCCCAAAGGAGGGCTCTAGCTTTAGCCATGTTATTAGTCTGCTGTTCCCAGGGGACCTAGCATAGACAAATAATCAATCACCCTCACTATTCCTTAAGATACCCCCACCCCCAGCTTGACCAAGGTTCTCCATTTGAGGGCCCCATCAAAATTGATCTTGATTTTATTTCCCATAGGGTCTAATCTAGTTTACATTCTTACCAAGGCTTTTGTTCTTGACCTAACTATAGGTGAAATTATCCAGGACTTCCTACTCCCATTTCGGACAGGGATTTTTCAGTTTTACCTTTAAATAAGTTTCAAATTTTCCTTAATGGCTACAAGGATTTTCCTTTTAGCCACCACAATCAAAGGTTTATGATCTCTAAAACCACTATCATTCCTTATTTTCCACAGACCCCCATAAGAGATGAGGTAGAGAAATATTATAGGCCCAGGCCAGATAAGGAAACCTAAATGGGCTCTCCCATTGAGTGCAACAATCCTCCATATTCGAAGGCATAATCCATTGCATGTTGAAAATTTCTGAAATCAGTGAGAAGACACCTTTAGAGAAAGGGCAATGTAGAAAAATATGATTCGCATTCTCTTCCCCTCTCCGAAAAAGGGGTGCACCTATTAGGGATTTGCAATCCTCTTTTTTATAAGATTTTCAACAGTCAAGATTCTATTTTGAGCTAGCCAGCCAATAAAAAATATTGATCTTAGGGATCAAGTCCTTGATCCATAACTTACCCCAATACTCTTTTTGAAAATCTTTCTTGAAATGTAAGCTATAGGCTGATTTAACAGAATAATTTCCTGAGTCTTTCCTCTTTCCAAATGATGGAATCCTCCTTGGTTTGGAATATGGCGATGTGGGATTCCCTGAGTTTCTTATTGAGATCTTGAAAGGGTTTGATATCACCATCAAAAACCAGAGGGGGGAACTATGGTTTCCCATTGGACCTCATCATCAATGACTCCAGAAATCTCTTATCCAGATTTTACCATTCTCCTCATAGAATTGAGCCACCTCCTTCCAAATTTTCCCTGATCAGCTAAAGGGGATTATTCTATCCAATTATCCCACCAAAATATGATCTTGTTCCCCTTACCAATCTCCCATAGGTATCCCTTTGAGAGGATATATTTTTGAATCCAACAGAGAATTCCAGAAGAAGGATCCTCTAGGGATATTTTCATAAGAGAAGAATGAGTCCATTATGCCTAAATTCCGTAGATATTTCTTTTTTATTATATCAATCCATAATCCTTCCTCTCTAGCAATTTCTCCCAGCTAGCTTTATGCAACCAAAGCTTTGTTCATGGTAGGTATAATTTTTAGACCCAGACCGCCACACATCTTTAGCCTAGTGACCTTCTCCCAAGCCAATAGAGGGAATTTAAACTTTTTCTGAGGCCTCAAACCTATAGAAATCTCTTCTGAATTTTTTCTAGAGTATCAATTATTTTGGCTCGGGAGCTTGAAGAGAGACATAATGAAAATGGGGACTCCTTGAAGAGAGCTCATAAGGAGTTGGATCTTACCCAGCCTGAGAGAGGAGGGAGGCCTTTCCAGGAAGGAAAGTGTTCTTATTAACTCTTTTCTAACAATGACATTCTAAATAGAGATGTCAGGATTTTTATGCATGAGAGGCATTCCTAAATAAGAATCTGGAAAACACTTGATTTTGCAACCCAGAATATGAGTGAGCCTTAATTGGACTTGTTTATCCATGTTAATAAAGAAAACCACACTTTTGAGAAAATTAACCATCTGCCCCGAGACTGACTCATAGTCCATGAGAACATATTTTGAAGTTGGTGGCTTCTTGTATAGAGGCCTTTCCCATCAGGAAGTTATCATCAACAAAATTGATTGAGGCAGATCAGTAGGGAGGACCATTAGAAATCTTGATTCCCTGAATACTCCTAGAAAGTAAAGCTTTTTTGCAAATTCTGCTCAAAGATTCAACCATTATAACATAGAGGAAAGGAGATAGGGGATCACCTTGTGTCAAGCCCCTACCAGCTTTGAATAAGCCCTCTGGACTACCACTGACCAAGATCCGAATAACTAGCAGTAGATATATAGGTCATAATCATTCTAACCAGAGTACTATTAAAGCCCACTTTATTCAGGATGGCCCCAAGGAAAGACCATGTAATTCTGTCATAGGCCTTGAGCATGTCTAACTTAAGGAACATAGCTGATCTGTCAGAATTGACAATGGAATGGATGGCTTCTTGAATCACACACAATATTGTTAGTAATCTTCCTTCCCAGGTACAAAGGCACCTTGATTTTTTAGAAATAAAATGGTCGAGAACCAATCTGATTCTGCCAGCCAAGATTTTAGTCAGGATTTTATAACTCGTGTTACAGAGGCTGATTGGTCCTAAAATCTTTAACTTCATTGGCCCCTACAATTTTTGGAATAAGGACCAAGAAATTATTATTAAGCTGGCTGAGGAGCTTCCCATTATTGAAGAAATCTTGGACCATTTCAATGACTTCTTTCTTAATCACCTTCCAAAATTTTTGGTAAAAGAAAGCCCGGAAAACCATCAGGCCCAAGACGACTTGTCAGGTTCCATATCAAAGACCACAAATCTGATTTCCTCCTCAGAAGGGATCCTTAAGAGCTCTCGATTTTCTTCCAGGGAGATGACTTTCTGGAACAGGTTCAGGATATTGCTTTGATTATGCTCTTCAATCCCCTGACCTTGCTGAAAAAGATCCCTTGAATTAGTTTATGATGACTTGGTTTATTTCCTTGCTCTCCAAGAGTATCTCACCATTCTCATTCTTAATTTCATTTATCTTGAGGAGATTTTTCTGGGAGGTGGTTGAGAAGTGGAAGAATTTGGTATTCATGTCCCCCTCCTTAAGCCATTTCACTCTCGACTGTTGCTTCCAATAGACTTCTTTCTTTGCTAGAATATCATGATACTCAAACTAGAAGATTTTGTTCCTGCTCCTTGAGCACTCGGGTTGAGACCATCAAGATCAATAACTTCCTCAATATTCCTTAAATCTTCAGCCAATCTACTTTTTTCCTGGAAGATGTTACCAAATACCTCTTTTGTTCCACTTTTTGAGGAAGCCTTTTGAGATACTTTAATTTGTAATTGAGTCTGTAACTGGCTACCCCAAAGACCCTGATATTCCACCACTCTTGGATTTTATTGAAAAGATCAGGGTGATATAACCAAATCTTTTCAAATCTGAAGGGTCTTGCTTTCTTGACCAAATTTAAACCCAGATTAAGGAGGACAGGGTTATGATAAGAAACCAATTCTAGGGAGAGACTTCAGGGAGTAGATTTGATTGATCATATAGAGATGACTTACAAAAAACCTATCAAGTCTGATTTGGATGAGCTCAGTCCCAACTCTCCTATTAGCCGAGGTGTACTTTGAAGCCTACCAACTCCAAATCCACCAAACCATTATTATTAAGGAAATCAGCAAGGTCCTCCATACTCTCAGTATAGGAAGTGTTGCCACCTCTTTTTTTTCCCCGAAGAATGGGGGGAGTTGAAGTCTCCTCCAATAATCCATTCTTTATCTTTGAATAAATTCCTAAAAATAGAGAGATCTTGCCACAATTTTCTTCTCTCACTTACTAGGTTAGGAGCATAAGTGTTGGATACACACAAGGATTTCTTAGAGGTCAGATTCATAAAACACATAGCCACATGCTCCAAAGCCATGAGAATAGGAATACCATGCGCAATACCTTCCCACTTCTCTAAATCTTTCCATACTCATTTCAATTTCTTGAATCATGAAAATATCTGGTTTATTTTTCACTCTAAGATCCTTGGCTATTTTATGTTTTTTGGGGTTATTCAACCCCCTAATGTTCCAGGAGAGAAGAATCATTTAACACTTCTTATTAAGTGGAAACAGATTCCCCAGAGTTTTCTAAATACCTGCGTACATTCCCTTTCTTGAACTTGTCTCCCTTACTTCCTTATTACTTTTCCTTCCCTTTTGGCTAGAATATTTTCCAAAATCAGATCTTGAGCTGCTATGAGTGACAGGTTTGGATTTAGTCACAAGTGTCTTTGGAGATCCTATCACCTCATAGGCATCAGCTACAAAATTTGTTAGGATCCTGAACCCATTTGACATTGTTAAATCTTCTTCTCTTCTTTGTGTAAAAGAGCTCTTCCCTATAGCTGATACTTCATCTAGCAATAGTCCATCACCAAGTATCTGAGCTAGTTTGTTGTCTTCTATAGCTATGCTTTCCCTATCCTCCGAATCTTGGATTTCTTCTTCCAACACCTAACGAATAGGCTCATCTTCCTTTTCTTTGGTTTCTTTATTGGAACTTATTTGTTGTTGAGTACTAGTTCCCACTCCTTCATCTCTGGTTTTAATAAGTAGGTTCAAAGGCTTTGCGTCAGGATCTGATTGGAGAACCTCCTGTTCCTTGATTTCAACAACCCTTCCATTCTTATTAATCTTTTTCCGTTCCTTCATCTCTTTTTCATTCACCATATTTTGAGGCATAGCTTTTGCTTCAATCTTCTTCTTTTTGAGTTCTGGACAAGAGCGTTGATCATGACCCACCAACTTGCAATTTTTACATGTAAAGGTGGTAGGATCATAATCAAAATGCTGCACCCAATCCCCCTTAGGGGTCATAAGCTTAATATTAATTTCCAAACATGACTCTTGGTTCATATTCACACAGAATCTGGCATGAGTGAGTCTATTTTTTTCTTTAGTTACTGGATCCAGGGCAATAGGTTTGCCCAGACTTTTTGCTATACCAAAAAGGACCTCTAGTTCCCAGAATTCCAATGGTAAGCTCAGAAGGTTGACCCATATTGGGAACTCCATAACAAGATTCTCGTAAGGATTGAAATCCATCTTCCATTTCTAAATAGTTATATGATATTTTCCAATGAACCATGTACTTTCTACCAAAAATTTTGCCACATGATCCATTCTAGGAAGGATAGCTAAGAAGTACCCATTAGCGTAAGCTGAGATTTCGGTGGATCCATTAGTCACCCAGCGTCTCTTTTCCCAACCTCTAAAATAATATATATTTGGTCTAGAGCCCATACATTTTGTAAAGAGTGCCCCTTCCATGGAAACTTTAGTTTTATCCAACAAAGAGTCGGGAATTTTGAGGGAAATATTACCTTTTTCTTTAACTAGTTCCAGATTCTCAGAGACACCTAGATCCTGATTCCCCCCCCCCCAAAAGTTCCACCCATGTGCTTGGTCTCCCATCATTTTCCATGTTTCCAATGGGCTCCACAATCACGTGCTCCTTCACTAGGTTATGCTCTTGTTCTCCCTACAAATTCAGCTCTGGACAATACTACTCGCTTTCAAAATTTGAAAAATCTCGCTCCCGCTCCATCAAAGTTAAATACATGAAATTGACTGTTGTTATATGTTAATCAATATCAATTGAATTTTTAGGTCTCAATCCATCATTTCTATGAATAATTTGTGACTCAAATCCATTCATAACAAACAAGTTATTTCTATTGATGGTGTATGCCAGTTTACTCCATGGTCGTCATATGCTTGTGTATTGGTTAAGTAATCTCCTACATCATCTAGGGAATCACATTCTATGTTGTTAAAAGTGCAATCTACTCCTAGTACACCTACTCTCATATTATCTACACGACCTCTCCACTCTTCTAGTCCTACACATAGGTATAGTCCCATTCCTCATACAATTGCTGCATCTTGATGTAGGCCAACACCTCATTTTATTCCACATTGGATTGCATCATTTCTATTCTTTGCTTCATGTAAATATCCATTTCCTACACATTTTGTCACACCAAAACATTCATCATATATCCATCCATCGTATGCACATATACTTCACTCACCTACAAAACGTTTATCTACTATACCACCATTAATAGCACATGGTCATACACTTTCGTCACCACATGCATCGGATATAGGACCCTCGTCCTTAACTATTATTGGCTAGTCCATTCACTCACACACACTTGGGGGGCATAACCTTCACACATAACCCCCTATCTTAACATCATCATATCTCTCATATTTTAATAATTGTTCATCAATCCCCTAGCATGCAACATCATCATTAGTTAGTTATTGCTATCAAATAAGGGTCCAAGCACTATAAGCATTATCTATTACCACCAAAGCTTGTACAAAGACACAAGATCATTACAAAGATGTATTTAAAACATTCATATGAAGGAAAAGGCCTGCATTAATCTACATACACTACATAAGAGTGCAATTGATTCTATTACATGCCACACATTATGCATATTTGATAATCTATATATATCCCACTATCATCATGCAAATTACGCAAGTACCACCTAGGACACGAAACACACACATGAAGAAATACATGGAGTCTGAGATGTAGTACAGTGTCTAGTCATAAGTTCACTCTTCGAGTAACTATCGAGGTCAGTCCGGCTACACATTTTGCATATTTTTTGAAAGATTTGATGTGGTTTGTTGAAATGTGTAGGTATTCATATGTTTTCCAGGTTAGAGGTTTGAATAGAACATTAAAATGGGATTTAGAGTGAAAAATTGAATATTGGAGGGAATAGCTTTCAACCCATAAAATAAAGAACCTAAGCATATAAGCAGACATATGCACCTAGATTGGTCACTAGCACCTAAGGCACTCTCTTCCTCCGGTGGGTGCTCCTCTCCAACATAGTATTGAGTTCTAGAACCCTCGGTCATCCATTTTCACAATATTTCCAGCCGTATCCATTACTCAAACATTCTTGATCACTTCTAGATAAGATAAGATCAACTAATTCATCTTCCTCTTTCATTTTCTTAGGGTTTTTACATTATTGAATTATTATTTCTTGTGTACTATTGGAATTTATTTTCTTCATATCATTATTTACAATAAGTTACTCTCAAAAAAAGGTTTAATTCAATTTAGATTAAATTAGAAAGAAACACAAGTGCTTTAGTTATATATTTACAACAAGATCTTATGAAAGTGTCGTGTCAGTTATCAAGTGATATTGACTTGTTTATATAGACTTTTGATGGTGAAATTTTCTGTTAAGGCTGATTCTAGTAAGAAGAAACAATACAATTATGACATTCCAATTAATTTCAGAGTTGGATGATAAGTAGTGAAAGTGTACAAGTCATTTAAGTTAGTCTATTTTATTATGGCCAAACCATATGATTTTGGATGATAATATTTTGATGTAAAATAAAATATTCTAAAATTAAGAACAAAAATGATTTAATACTTTTCTCAATTAATAATTCATAAGTATATGACATGGCAGAGTTCCAAAGTTTGAAGATGATGAAGGTAAGAAAGAGATAATAAGATGTACTGGTTGGAATTATAATGTGAGCATTTTTATTTGAAATGGAGAACTTAAAATCATGTCATTACCAAAGGATAAGATCCCAAATTTTAGTGTCTTTATTTGCCACCATTTCAAGTGTGCAATTAAAAAATTACATATTTAAAGGAAAAAAATAACCCGAGTGTGTAGACAAACATTTTATTTTCTTAACATTTGTTTCTCAAATTGTTGGTTTTGGAATGCTTCATATTGAAACAAATAACACAATGTGTATTCCATCAATATGTTAAAAAAACTAATAATACATTTTTAAAAAGTATCTATACTATCAGAAATAAATTAAAATTATCTTGGCCTCAATACAATCATTTTAACTAACAAATTTGGGTTTGATAAGATTAAAATTTCTAAATTACTCTAAGCAATTATTAATTTATAACACCTATGACATAAGATATCCTAAAAAAAAAATTAATCATGCAAATTATGTATGTTGAGGTTAGTTTATTAACTATATTTAAAACACAATAGTTCGAATTTACTTGGTTCATATGTATGAACAATTGGAAATAATTATTTGAATTCACTTTATATATGTATCTATAATTTACTTCTCATTTTAGATTGGGAAGTTAGAAGATACAATTTTATAGGTGAATTTATGTTGAAAACCCACCAATTAAATAAATAGAATTTCAAATTTGTTGAGTGTTTACATAACCTTCACATATATAAAAAAAAATGATTTTTTCTTTAAATATTATTATTTTTGAGTGTTTACATAAAAATTATGAATATAAAAAATTCATTTAAAAAAACAAGAAGTATCTTCTATCAAAATATCTTTGCAAAAACTTCTTGTATTCAATACATTTTGTTAATGTATTTTCGAAAAAAATGTGTAATTGTGTCTTATGTGATGTTTACATACTTTTTGAATTGTGTATATAAAATTCCTAATTATTATATTAACTTGTATTTTTTTATATATAACAATAACTTACAATTAAAAAATGCTTTTTAAAAACTTACACAATTAAACACCAGTACAAAATACATTATTTCATTAAATTATGTGCAATGCTCTCATTCTACACGCACAAATAAAACACTAAAAATAATGGAATAATTTTTATTTATTATTTATTATTTTACTTACATTGTAGTATACACGACACTATAGGAGATTACTCAGAACGACACACAACACGAGATATGTTTGCACAGACAATAACCCACATAGGTAACATGAATCACGTGATGCACAACAAGGTCACTTTTTTTTAATAACAAGGCATAACATAACCATTCAAATACATGACACACTTATACATAGGGTATTCCCACGACACGATATTTTGGGATTAAACATTTATAACAGTCATGTTTCAATATTTTAACTTAAGTTCTAAAACACTCATAATATGTGATTCATAATTTCTTTTACCCTTTTGATATATTCCCTTTACACAATTCATTCCTTAACCTTTGGTGTGTCTCATTAAATAAGGATCATCTACCTTATTTCAATTACTTGTTTAATTCGTTCATTCGTTAATAGGATATTCATTTACACACAAAGTTATTTACATACACACAAGGATAATAGGTGTGATCACTAGGATTCACTCTCAAGGCATGGATCTTGATCTTATATCACACCTTTGTTACACAAAAAAACAAGTGTGAGTCCAAAGGAGGAAAGGTTTTCATATTTTCTCAAGGATTAAGGGTCAAGTTTATTTCATTCATTTATAAATATATAATTATGTTATTACACAATAAGCATCATAGGGATTAGGCTCTTCATCCATAGTAATAAGGTTTAATCACATTACAAGGAAGGTCATTTTTAATTTTCCTCTCAAATAACATCCCACGATTACACTTCCCAAGACCAAGCATCAATTATAAGTTTAGTATAGTTATGCTCCAACAATTATTTAAGGATTCAAAGGCTCTAAACATGGCAGCATACTTCCTTATTTCTTTGTTTCTAGATTATGTTTCCTCAGTATCGTTTTATGTCCAACTTAAGGGGGTTTTACCTAACTAGGTTCATATGCCTTTTGTATTGAAATGTGTAACCTATTTGTTATTAGGGAATAAGAATACTCATGCGACCATTGGTCCCTACCTTAGGGGGGTTTATCTTTAAAACATGATCTTAGTTCACATCATACACCCATTACATAATAAGACAAGTGGGATAGCAAGATGGAGTATTTCATCATTTTAAGGGGTTAAGGTTCACATTAGAGTTTGCACAACATGGATCCACTTTCTCATCACAAGATATTTTACACATGTTATATCAACTTTATCAAAGCATATCATCCTACGGCTATATTTTCATAAACTAATCATAACTTAATGAGTTTCTAAGTTTCAAAAATAACACTTACTATTGCACCATTAAGCCCAACGATAAAATAGATTGAGTATTGAGTTCAATTATAATCCCAACTCTTAAGGATGAATTCCATGGTTAGTTGGCGATCTTCACCACTCAACATGTAAGCCAAACCTGAAGAGAACATATTCTCCTTACTTCACACATGCTAACAGATAATGGAAGGGAACCACATACTCTATAAAATATTTGACCATGTCATTCTTAACTGATGGGATCACAATGATATTGCTAAACAGATAAGCTATGGTGATAACTCAACTAGAGATCTTATTTAATTAAGCTAAAAAAATTTCTCAAGTGTAAGGATTTAAGTTCATTCTAAGGTCTTAATTTTCTATGCTAAAAAAATAACACATGCATGCTATTTATGCCGGAATTTTGTACTAGGGTTGACTATTTTGTTAGATTTATTTATTAAATTTTAAAAGTAAAAAACACCACACACCATTTATTTAATCATCAACTACACACTATAATTATACTATAAGATGTTAAATTCAAATTTATTTAACACATTTATCCAAATTTTATAATACAAATTTTGGAATCAAATAACACCCATATTTAGATGAATGTTTCCCTTAAACACTAGCAAAACTTCATTAATAAACCTTTCAATACTTTGCAAATGTTGAAGTATCCTCCACAATATCACTTAACATATATATCCAACCCCCTTTCTACCATATGTATATTTGAATCAAAATAACACCTATAGTTAAATGCACAATTCCCAAAGCACCCCTAAAACTAACATCTCATAAATATTACAAAATTTCAATAAAAATAATTTAATGTAATAAAAGAATGTGTGTGTGTGTGTGTGTGTGTGTGTGTGTATATATATATAATTAACATAGATAAATTACAATAATACACCGTGAGTTACAACCACATTGTTTTGCCATACTACTTATATCCTGTAAAACCATGTGAGTATGAAATCAACGATAAACATTCCCATGGTATCCACCTAGATCTAGCATAATTAAAAATTTTACTTTCACATTTACATAATAATAAATTAAATTCTAAGGGAGTGGGTTAGAGACACATATTGATTCCATTTTATTTCACTTCATTTCTTAACCAAGGAGAGAGAAAGAGATGGGGAAGAGAGAATAATATTTTTCCAAAAGTTTAATTTCATACAAAAAGTCACGTGATAGAGTTTCAAATAGTTAGTTACAAATGTCAACAAGTTTCCATAGGGGTTTGGTGACCCGACGGGGGTCCTATAATTTTATTTTTTAACATTTTCCTACTAGGTACAAAAACATTCAATTTAGGCTCGAAGGCTAAGAAACCACTTTCAAATATTTTCTTCTAGTGAGAAAACATACCACATGTAAGTTTCTACATGTCCTCTTATACATGAAGAATTCATAGGAACTATTGGACTTCAGAACTAGTGAATGGTTTATGATTGGGGGCAAGTTTTCTAAGGTTTTTGGTCGTAATTGATCTAGTTTAAAATGATCAAAAGTTAGCTGAAGGAATCAAAAAACCACATCCAAAACTAGCGTTCGATGGACAAACTCACAACGAGAAATTTCCTACAAGTTCCCTTATATATGGAGAATTCAATAGAGTCCATGGGACAAAGAACTAAAAAATGGGTTTCAAACGATGATGGGTTTTCCGGAGCCACTAGTTATAATTTGTCAAGTTTGACCTAGTCCAAGTGCGACCCGAGGCCTACAAAATGCCTTTTCCAAACTATCAAGAATATTTCTTTTCCCCAAATTGAAGGTTACAAGAAAATTTCTAGTAAAAATACTAGAGGTTTGTGGAGGCAGATGTGCATTTTTTTTCTCAGGGTTCACACGGTGGGTAAAAACGAAGGCCAACATTTCAGTTTTAACAACTTCCTAAAAGTGCAAGATGGGATAACTGAGATTGTAGGGGAGCGGTGAAGGGAGTACCAATAGTCGATCAGGGATGATATAAATTTTTACATGACTCCCCACATAGTAAGGAATAAAGATGAAACATCACTTCTCTTTTCTGGGGTCCAAAAAGTCTTTTACGAATGTTGGAATATTGCATTTTTTTAAAAATTTACAAGGTAGACAAAAAAGGTTATTTAATTTACTAATCATCTAACACTCACCAATACTGGAAAACATGAGCATATAATTTTGATACCTTAGATAGCATCATATAAGGTTGCAGTAACAACAAAAATGATGGTCAAATTGTAGGTTAGTAAGGTAAATCATAAGGAGGAGTTTTATTATTTCTTATTAATCACCTAATTATAATATCCAATTCTATCGTACATAATGGTTTCATATTTTTATTTTATTACAAATGCATAACCAAATTATAAGAGATTAAGGTAAGGAAAAAAATTCCTATTAGTACTAGCATCCGTAGTGCAAGTGGTGCTCCTAGTGGGTACACCCATATTCCACAAAGCTCCAACTCTTTCTTGATATTCCACCAAATAGTTTGCATGCAACCATAGCTCCACCATTTTGCATTTTCTTGAAATCTGATTCAAAATAGAGAGCTCCATTAAAGGTATAATAAGTAGAATGTATAGTTTGAATTGTGTAAGGGTAACTCTGGCAAGGTATGAAATAAACACCATCGAGCCCAAAATCCAAACAGAGAGAATCACCAAAAGCACAAGCCCTCAACAAAAACCCAACATTACATAACAAAGCTACACACATGAGCTCGAAAAAATCCACATCGATCTGAGCTATCCTGACACAAAGTAGGGAGCTACAAAAATCCTTAGTGAGTTAATGAGGTGGAATGATGACTCAAAAAAAACAACCAAAGATGGGTACCAAAACCCCGATCTGAACAGTTTTCTTTCAAAGGCACTGAGTTTCTCAAACCGTTTGACCTTGATGATGATAGGAAAATTTGATGATGTAAATGTAACCAGGCTCTCTCATGTAAGCCCTAAAAGGCATGACCGAGTCCATAAGATGAGTTGAGCTACAGAATAGGAAAATTTGACTCACTATTGAGGCAAAAAACAATGAAAATGTAGATCTAGCAAGAACACACACCCCCATGCCGCTGTTTACACCAATTTTTAGAGAAGGACCTCCATAAACTCTATGCCTTACATGACATCCCCTAGTACTTATTACAAGAGGTATTAAGATGAATATGTAGATGGTATGCATAGAGATGTTATAGGGATCACAAGTAGCACTTATGATGGGAATTTGTTTGTGAGACTTGGTGATGTGATGTCACAAAACACTGTTTGACTAGAAGGAGGCTGGGATTGTGTTGTGTCTGGAAGGAAATTCATACCCATGATTATTCTCTATCCCAGGTCAAAGCTGATTTTAAAGAAGAAAATTACCAAACCAACTACAACCATGTGGAATCTAATCCCTTTACAAATGGATATCAATATCTTGTTCAAATGCTTGTATTTTTGCATAGGCTGATAGTGAGCAGGATAATGCAAAGTGATCAGGTTAGAGATTTGTTTGTTGCATAGTGAAAGCATGTGTCTGTCTCAAGAGAAACCCATGACTCTAGAATATTGCCTGTTATCACCGAATCACATCACCCCCGTGCATATACAAGTCCGTATACTTGAACTCACGGTGTGATTGGATAACATTGGTACTATCTCCAAGTTGTGAGACTTGCTACTTGAGATAGACCTCCAGAGAAAGTTGGTTCTTGCTCCTAAACTACCTGCCACAATCTACTCTAATGCAGGATAAGGTAACTATTCTAATCTAAATTTCCAAGGGACCAGGGAGAGAGAATGCATAAAATGAAAGCCTACACTAAAGCGGTGATACACCAGAAAAGGAGGGTGTGAGAGTAGTCTCCAAATGTGTGAAATACAGAGGCAAAGTGCACACTAGAAGAGGTGATGACAGTTCTCCATAATCTAGAAAAATGCATTCACAACAATATTCAAAGCACACACAATGATAATGAATTCCTGCAAGAACATAATAATAGACACAATATTCTTGTAGAAAGATAAAAGGGGCAAGGAGAATGCAAGAAAACACAGCAGGGGAAGATACATCCACAAACTTGTATTTTATTGCTTCCTGGTATGCACAGTTCAGTCTATTACAAGATAAGGGCCTGGATCACCATGCAAGGAGTCCACTACAAGGGCCTGCAACACACTGGCTTCACAAAGAAATTTTGGTAGAGCTTTGCTACCCAAAAACTCTCTATTTTACAATGATCCCAACACTCCAATTTATAGAAAAATGAGAAGGAAAAGAGAAGGGAAAATGGAAAATCCCGAAATCTGTCCTTCAACCACCTATAAAAGGCATTAAATTGAGTGAAATGGTTATCCATTACTTGCAAAAGGCTCCCCATACCGTCCCATGTGCTGTAGCAGAGAAAGAATGATGACCATGCCTCTTAATTGCACTCCCAGCTACCAAATAAAACACTGTTCTAAACCCAACCACATTTTCTTAAAAATCTCAATCAATTTCTGATCAAATCCAGAATTTCTTGATTGTTGTGCATCAGGATCGTAACCACAATTCCAATGGTACCAATTTTGTGTGATTTCGTTCAGAAATGCAAAAGATACGGCCTTCTGAGTGCGGGAAGCTATTTTGGGCCTGGCAGGCGTTTTCTGTCATCTGACGGGAATGAGCATTGACTGACTGGAGCTCAATATGTTTCTTTTATTTAAATATATCTATCCTCATTAAAAATCCAGAAAGTCCAATTTTATCAAAATTGGAGCTCGGAGTCAAAAGTTATGGCCGTTTGAAGTTCCATGGGTCAAACGTTGACTTTTCTCCTCTGCCTTTGGCCGCTTCGGCTTTTCGCGTCCCACGTGTCCCTTTGTCCCATTTGGCACAGTGCCGAAATTTCCCATTTCGGCCGAACCGGCCGGTTCGTGTACTCGCGGCCCAGATGTCCCATTTGCTTTCGGGCCGTTTGGGACAAATTTTCCTGATTCGCCCGGTTCGGCCGGTTCGCGTAGGGTCAAAGCATATAACTGTGTCCCACTTTTTTGTAGTTTTTGTACTTTCAGCAAACTATGTCTAACAAGCAAAACATGACCAAACACATATAAAATGACCAAACATGCATTTTTAAGAGGCTATAAATACCAAGGTGCAGGGCATCCAGAATTTACCTGATTTTTTAATTTTTTATAGTATTTTTTAATTATTTATTTACTAGTCATATTTTAAAATATTTATGGCCACAAAGTGGGACACACTTGTATGCTTTGACCCCGTACTTTTGTCCCGCGCGTCCCTGACTGAAAGTTCTCATTTCGGCCGATCCGGCCAATTCGCGTACTTCACGTACCTTTGGCCCAACTGTTCTGGGCTGCCTTGACTCATTTCAGCTGATCCGGCCGGTTCGCGTACTAATTGCCCAGATGTCCCAGACTACCTGTTTCAACAGTTAGTCAATTTTTTCAACTTTTCGGCCAGTTCAGATTTCTGCGTCCCGCGCGTCCCTTTGGCCCGGATGTCCCAAATGCTGTGCAGAATGCCTAGCAGCCTTTTGGCCGGTTCCCGCCCAGATGTCCCAACTGTCCCAAGGACCGCCTGGACTAGGACTTAGCCATTTTTCGTGATTTTTCCTGGCCCAAGCCTCTTTTTTGCAATTTTTCTTACCCTTCCTCAGAACTTGCTCTCTTCTTCTTGGACAGGGGGGTTAAAAAAATAATCTGAAGGGACCCTAGAAACATGACTTCTTTTTTCCCGGACTCAATATAATTGCTTGGGACTAAAGAATTTGATGCATGTTATCAAAATTACCTTGAGGGGTGAATTTTGGATAACATTGCCTTCACTACAACTATCATAATAATGCCAAATTTATAATGTCTACTTGGGTTTTAGCATGATTATTGCCTCTGGATCTCAAATTAAGTGCTTGTAGTGTTTTGCAAGGAAAAAGGATAGGTCTGAAAAGATTTTTGAAATACTAAAAAAACCCCTTTCTCACTCACTACCATTTTCATGCTCTACCCACGTGCCTTGATGGCTACCCAGATCCACGTTACTTCACAATACATCCTTCTTTATTTTAATATTAATGTTTCTAGAAACTACATTTACCTCCCCTTTTAAGAGTATCGTCCTTGATGTGACACAAATCCAAGGTTATAAAAGGTATTCCTACACAAAGAATGCAAATAATCAAGTAATCATGTCACCATTGGAAAATATACTAATTACAAAAGTGTAACCACACGGAAGGGGAAAAAGGTTAAAAAGTTCTTAATGTTATGTGAAGACTGGCAGTTTTTTTCAATTTACATTATTACCTAATTAATCTTTTCCCTTAATAGTATTTATTAATATCAAACTCTTAATATTTGAGTTTATTTATTTTGTGGATGCCCAAGAAAAAAATTAAAACACAATACCACATCATGGCCAAACATAACACTAATGGTAAATAAGACATCATGGTATGTACTTTCACAACTAAATAACATCACAAGAACTTAACTAGACCATAGATCAAACATACATAACCCACTCAACATAGCACTTGTCACACACATGCCCTTAACACAAAATTACTTGTAACATAAAAAGACTATAACACATGGAATTACCAACAGTACGTATACAAAGGTTTCACAAAACTCAAAACCATGACGTAGTTACATAATGTCAAAAAGGGGATTGAATCATACCCTTAATGAGGATCATCAATCATCAACATCATAAAACATATCTAGACTCCCATGAGTACACATAAATCATAACACCAACTCCACACACCTCCCAAAACATCACAATACAACTCCATATACCTCCCAAAGTATCACAAAACAACTACATACACCTCCGAAGGATCACAAAGAAACTACATATACCTCCTGAAGCATCACAAAACAACTACATACACCTCCCAAGAATCACAAAAAATCTCAACATACCTCCCAAAGCATCACAAAAAATCTCCACATACCTCCCAAATCATCCAAAAATAACTACATATACCTCCTGAAGCATCAAAAAATAACTACATATACACCTCCCAAGTCTCAAAAAACATATCCATATACCTCCAAAAGCATCATAAAATATCTCCATATACCTCCCAAATCATCACAAAAAAACTCCATATACCTCGCAAGCTATAAAATAAAGATAGATTTTCCTTTTCACTCCCCAAAAGAGGTCGGTCACCCTATGAGACTGGGCACATAAGGTCCAAACACCTCTAACTAAAGTGATATAATAACTCATGGTTCAACAACCCGCTAGTTATCTTTAACTCCTTAGGGTGTACCCCATACAATGAAGTGGGTCCATAGGTTAAACCACTCCATGGTGCGTCCCATGACCATATTCCACACTTTATGACATTAGAACAAATATAACAATCTATTTCAAATGCAAAGTGGAAAAAATTGCAATCCTTGGGCTAGGCTATAAAACCTTTAAACATGAAAATAAATTTTAAATCTCATTAAAGCAAATGTCCTAATAGCCATAGTTAGTGCAAAATTCTGCATGTTAGTGCAACAACTAAATAAAATGCTCAAAATATAAGAACACGTCAATTAAGAAAATTATTGGTTCTAGCAAGAAAAAAAGTAAAAATTTTAATTTACAAATAAAATATGTATACAGAAATAACACATCACAATAACTATGTGGTCTTATATGGCCACCAAAGGGGTACTTAACGAGTTGCCACTAGGACATTGATCCTTATCTTGTAAAATAACATATAAAATGATACAACTGTCATCATCTCTGTTTGAATCTTCCCTCCATCGCTTCCACAAGGTTCAACATAGTCATCACTACACTTGGGTTGAATCCATACAATAACAATATAAGGAGAGAGAAAGTAGTACGAGTCGTCATCTACTGAGCCTAAGGTGTATGTGGAACACAATATGAATGCCATCTGTTGAGCAAATTCCATACATACTAAATGAAAAAAATTGGTTTTTTCAACCTATATAAGTCTTCATTTCTTATCTCTTACTTGGCTCAAGTGACTGGTTAATGGTACACATTTCCTCACTCTAAACATACACCTTTTGCAAATTTCCCTTAGAGTCAGTTAGTGTAAGGTTCACAACTTGACACATAACTACATCACTAACACAATGGTGATTCACACACATTAACCATAGTGTCTTATGCATGGCATATATACAGGGAATAAGACACTCATTACTTTCATGGATTATGATACATAACGTTTCCAGATAATGCACCCAAGGTGTAAGTATTGTAGAATTGGGGTCATATGATCACCATATGACCCTAGTTCACAATATGAATGTGATATATTGCATAAATTATATATAATATGTACACAATGACTAACATCACAACATATAGTCAATTGTAATATAACCTAGTGACACACATGATTCATGACAACATGGTGATGACATCACAATACCATCCAATTCACTATACACCAATCCTTGTCATACAACACATAAACACACCTACATATCACAAAATAACTAGAAAATCCAACACTATGCAACCCATAATAACATTCTTTTCATACAAAAAAAAGGAAGAACATCACATGTGAACTCTTCATAAAATCCATAAAAGGAGGGTGAATAATCTCATCACAAGCACATACACATGAAAAAAATACACACTAAGTGACATACACAACATGTGCATTCATGATATCATAATTACAACATATATACATCATTACTCTTCTAATATCCACCACCACCATGCAAAATCATCACAATTCCAATCCATCCTAGAGGTTCAAGAGAATTAACCTTTACTCACATACCAAATGTAACATCCACATTTTACACACACAAATACAACACTAAAAATAATGGAATAGTTTTTTTGTACTTACATTATAGTATACACAACACTATAGGAGATTACTTAGGATGACACACACCATGAGATATGTTTGCACAGATAATAACCCACATAGGTAACATAAATCACGTGATGCAAAACAAGGTCACTTTTTTTTAATAAAAAGGCACTACATAATGATTCAAATACAAGATACACTTATAGATAGGGTCTTTCCACGACATGATATTTTGGGATTACACATTCATTATATTCATGTTTCAATCTTTTAAATTAAGTTCTAGAAAGACTCATAATATGTGATTCATACATTCCTTTACCCTTTTTCGAGATTCCTTTTACATAATTTAACCTTTAACCTTAAGTGTATCTCATTAAATAAGGATCATCAACCTTATTCAATTAATTTTAATTCATTCAATCATTAATAGGATATTCATTTACACATAAAGTTATTTACATACACACAGTGCTAGTAGGTGTGATAGCGAGGATTCACTCCCAAGGCATGCATCTTGATCGTATATCATACCTCTGCTATGAAATACAACAAGCATGAGTCCAAAGGAGAAAAGTTCTCATATTTTCTCAAAGATTGAGGGTCAAGTTTCTTTCATTCATTTATAAAAGGATAATAAAGTTAGTACACAATAATCATCATAGAGATTAGGCTCTTCATCCATAGCCAGAGGGTTTGATCACATTACAAGGAAGGTCATGTTTCACTTTCCTCTTTAATAACATCCCATGATTACACTTCCCAAGGAAAAGAATCAATTATAAATTTACTATAGTTATGTTCTAACAATTAGTTAGGGATTCAAATGATCTAAACATGAAAATATACTTCCTTATTTTTTTGTTTCTAGATTAGGTTTCCTCAGTATCATTTTATGTCCAACTTAAGGGGATTTTCCCTAGCTAGGTTCATATACCTTTTATATTGAATTGTGTAACCTATTTTTTATTAGGGCATAGGAATCCACATGATACCGCTAGTCCCTCCCTTACAGGGGTTTATCTGTAAAACATGATGACAATTCACATCATACACCCGTTACATAATAGGGTAAGTGGGAGAGAAAGATGGAGTAGTTCATCATTTTAAGGGGTTAAGCTTCACATTAGAGTTTGCACAATGTGTATCCAGTTTCTCATCACAAGATAGTTTAAACATGTTATATGAGCAATCTAATTTTCACCTTTATCTAAGCATATCATCCTACGGCTACGTTTTCACCAACTAATAACAACTTAATGAGTTGCTAAGTTTCACAAATAACCCTAATTATTACACCATTAAGCCCAATGATAAAATATATTAAGTAATGAGTTCAATTATAATCCCAACTCTTAAGGGAGACTTCCAAGGATAGTTGGTGATCTTTTCCATTAAATATGTATGTCATACCTGAAGAGAACACATTATCCTTACTACACACATGATAACCTATCCTGGAAGGGAACCACATACTTTAGATAATGTTTGACCATGTCATTCTTAGCTGATGAGTTTGCAACAATGTTGTTAAACATATAGGGTATGGCGATAACTCAACTAGGAATCCTATTTACTTAAGATATAATGTGTTATCAAGTGTAAGGATTTATGTTCATTCTAAGGTCTTAATTTTCTATGTTAAAAATAATAACACAATAAGGTTTGTTATGCACAAATTTTTTACTAGGGCTGACTATTTCGTTGGATTTCTTTATTACATTTTCAAAGTAATAAAAACTACACACCAATTATTTAATCATCAATTACACACTGTAGTTGCAATATAAGCTATTAAATGCAATTTCATTTATCCAAATTTTACAATACAAATTTTGGAATCAAATAACACCTATATTTAGATGAACATTTCCCTTAAACACTAACATCTTATAAATATTAAAAAACTTAATTAAACCTTTCAATACTTTACAAATGTTGAACTATCCTCTACAATCTCACTTAACATATATAACCAACCCCCTTTCTACCATATGTAAATTCGAATCAAAAGAACACCTATAGTTAAATGCACAATTCACAAAGCACCCCTAAAACTAACATCTCATAAATATTATAAAATTTCAATAACAAGTCAGTTATGTAACATAATAATAGATGTATATATATGTTTTTATTTAACATACATAAATTAAAATAATACACCATGAGTTACAACCACATCATTTTTCCATATTACTTACATCCTACAAAACCATGTGAGCATGAAATCAATAATCAATCCCTGGCATGGCATCCACCTTGATCTAGCATAATTAACATTTTTAGTTTCCCATTGACATAATAATAATTTGCATTCTAAGGGAGGGGGTTAGAGACACATATTCTTTCCATTTCATTTCACTTCATTTATTAACCAAGGAGAGAGAAAGAGATAGCGAAGAGAGAGAACACTATTTTGCAACAAAATTGATTTCACTCAACAAGAGACATGATACATTTTCATAAAATTAGTTATAAGGGTCAACAAGTTTCCATGGGGGTTTCGTGACTTGACGGGGGTCCTACAAATTCCTTCCTGCTAGGCGCAAAAACATTCAATTTGGGCTTTGAGGCTAAGAAACAACTTTCAAATGTTGTCTTCTAGTGAGAAAACATACCATGGGTATGTTTTTACGTGTCCTCCTATACACCAATAAATCACAGTAATTAAAATAATTTAGAACTTGAGAACGGTTTACGATTGGTGGCTATTTTTCTAAGGTCATCAGTCGTATTTGACCTAGTTGCAAACAATCAAAAGTTAGCTCAAGCGATCAAAAAACAACGTCCAAACTAGCGTTTGATGGACAAATGTGCAACAATAAATTTCCTACAAATTCCCCTAAATATGGAGAATTCATCAGAGTCAACAGGACAAGGAACTGAAAAATGGGTTTCAAACGGTGATAAATTTTCCAAAGCCACTGGTTGTAATTGTTCAAGTTTTCCCTAGTCCAATTACAACCCGAGGCCTAAAAACTTCCTTTGCGAAACTAGTAAGAAGATTTTTTTTCCCCAAATTGAAGGTTACAAGAAATGGTCTAGAAAAAATACTAGAGGTTTGTGAAGGCAGATAGGCATTTTGTATCTCAAGGTTCAAACGGCGGGTCAAAACAAAGGCCAACATTTCAATTTTAACAACTTCCTAAAATTGCAAAACTGGATAACCAGGCTGTTACGGGAGTGGTGAAGGGAGTCCCAAAAGTCGACCAGGGATGTTCTAAAGCTTAAACCAAATTTCCACATAGCAAGGAACAAGGATGAAAATTCACTTCTCTTTTCTATGGTCTAAAAAGTCTTTTGCGAGTGTTGGAATATTGCAATTTTTTTAAAATTTACAAGGTAGACAAAAATGATTATTTTATTGACTAATCATCTAACCCTCACAAATACCGGCAGACACAAACTTCTAATTTTGATACCTTATATAGCAACGTAAAAGGTTGTGGTAGTAACGTAGATGAAAGTCAAATTTTAGGTCATAAGGTAAATCATAAGCAAGAGTTTTATAATTTCATGCTAATTGCCTGATAGTAATACGTAATTGTATTGTATCTATTAGTTTCGTATTTTTATTTTATTTCAAATTGATAACCAAATTATACGAAAATATAAGAGATAAAGGTAAGGAAACCATGTCTATTAGTACTATAATTTGTAGTTCAAGTGGTGCTCTAAGTGGGTTCACCCGCATTCCACAAATTTCTAACTCTTTCTTAACATTCCGCTAAATAGTTTGCATGTAACCACTATTGACAATTTCTGCCCCATGGGTGAAATTGCCTAACTGGGGTCATTAGTGAAAGCTTGGCATCAAAAGAGTGCAGAGCACCAATTTTTAGATGGAATGAAGGACTAGATTGGTTGGAAGAAAAAAGGAACTAGGCCAAGCTGAATGTGTGGTGAGCAGACTGAGCTCAGATAAAAAATTATTTGTGAGGCAAGAAATGGAAGAATGGCTCATCGGTCGAGCCTGCATATCAAGATTGCACAAGTTTCTGGAGGCCGAGCCATGAGGTTGGCATGAAGATAATTGAATGAGCCAAGTTAAATAAAGTTGGAAAAAGGGCGATTCAACTCAGCCATGGTAGATTTGACGAAGGTAGGACCTAGGTCTGAAATTGAGCTAAGCAAAAATGGAAAATACGAAGTCCAAATTTCAGACTTCGGAAGTTTTATATTTTGGATTTTCTACGGACAAGATGGGAAAAAATGAAGCAAAAGGTCTAAAAACCTTAAACTCCAAAGTATGAAAGGATTCAGGGATTTTCGTGGTCAACTCCCCTTTTGGGGTCAATGGCGCCATGGATCGGGATTTTGGATTCCGAACTCAAAAATTCAAAAATTATAGACTTTGGAGGTTTGGGGGTTTTTAGGTTTGGCATCTTTGCCAAACAAAATGAAAAAATGGGAGCTAAAGCTTGAAAACTTGAAAAGCTAAAGTCTGAAATGGTTCAGGTTTGGGGATCAAAATTTACTTCGGGGTCAACGCAATGGGAATTTTTGGACTTTTGGAGGTCTTGGTTTCATAATTTTAGAACTTTAGTGCCCCAAAAAAGAAAAATCACAACTTGAAGTTTGAAACCTGAAGTCTGAATTTCATACTTTTGGGTTTCAGAGTTTTGGAGTTTTCACACACTCAAACGGATGAACAGTAACATCAACCTCCAAAGTCAAAATTCTTGAAAGTTTGGAATTTCAGATTTCGGAGGTTGCAAGGCATTTCAGAGTCTGAAGAAAAAAAGCCAACCACTCGCTATTAATGCAGTTCGGCACCTCTATCTTTAGATGGCCATAAATTTTTACTGGGAGCTAAGTTTTACACAAGAAAGGACTTTTTATAAAGGATCTACAATCCGCCATTTTAGGGGTTGTTTCTAGATTTCTTACCTACCAAAATGATGAAGGTATGGGCCTCCTTTCTTTCCCAAAAAGGAAAAGTACATGGAGGTATGGGTTTTTTAGTAGCAGCCATCATTGTTACAGAGGAGTTTAATGCATTTTTGGGTGGTTGAAGCAAGATTTCGAGTTTCCTCCCCCTATCCCTTCTCTCATTCTTCCTATATATTGTAAGGAGGGGAATTGTTCTAATTTTGGATAGTTTTACTTTGCACCCTCCCTTATTCTCTTGTCTATAAGTGGATTTGTGGAGTTCCAACCTCCCATTCAAGCTATAATGCAAGTTTTTGCCTCTTGGCCATTATAATGCACTGTATCAAATATTTGTAACAATAATAAAAGTATGTTGATGAACTTCAACCCCCTTTTTTTTTCATTTATTTCTTCTGGTATCTCATTGAAATCTTGGTTATCTGTGCATGGTAATTATATTACATGTTTGATAGTTTGTGTTTAATGGTTAGTGGATTGATCTGTGGTGTATTTTCATCCTTCTTAATCTGACTGAGGATTCTATCTCCATGTAAAGAATGTGTTCAACATTCCTTTTGGTGTATCACCTCTTTTAGATTAGGTTTAATTTATTGTAATCTTCTTAACCCTGTATCCTTGGCAAGTTAGAGTAGATTTTAGGATAAATCCTCTACAATTTGGATGTGTGCATCAGAATAGATGAATAGGAACCAACCTTCATCAAGAGATACTTCTCATTCACGAAGTACCACACTTTGGGAAAAGCTCCATGTTATTCAATAAAATTGACAATTTCAATCTATCGAGTTACAAAAAATCAGGGGTGTTGTGATTACGCATCAATAACCACATCTCCAGCATTTTACATTTTCTTGAAATATTATTCAAAATAGGTAGCTAGCTTAAAGTTATAATGAGTGGAGTGTACAGTTTGAATTGTGTAAGGGAAAATATAGCAAGATTTTAAATAAATACCACCGAGCCCGAGATCTAAATAGAGAGACTCACCAAAAGCATGAGCCCTGAACCAAAGCCCAACATTACATAAAAAGCTCTACAAATGAGCTCGAACAATTCCACATCAAGCCAATGTATCTCGACACAAGGTGGGGAGATTCGAAAAGTGTTGGTGAGTTTGTGAGGTGGGATGGAAACTCAAAGAAAAATAACCAAAGATGGGTATCAAAACCCCGATCTGAACTGTTTTGTTTACAAAGACACTGAGTTTCTCAAACTGATTGAGCTTGGTGATGATAAGACAACTCGATGAAGTAAATTTAACCAAGCTCTCTCATGTAAACTATAAAAGGCATGTTCGAGCCCATAACATGAGCTGAGATACACATTATGCCAATTTGACTCACTATAGGGACACTAAATAAGGAAAAATGACAGTATGTAAATCTAGCAAGAACACACACCCCCATGCCATTATTCATGCCCATTTGTAGAGAAGGCCCTCCATAAAGTCTGTGGCTCACACAACATCCCCCAGTAATTATTACAAGAGGTATTTAGATGAATATGCAGATGGTATGTATAGAGATGTTACAAGGATCACAAGTAACACTTTTGATGGGCATTCGTTTGTGAGACTTGGTGAGGTGATGTCACAAAATACTTTTTGAATGGAATGAGGCTGGGATTGTGTTGTGTCTGGAAGGAAATTCATCCCAATGCTTCCTCTTGATCCCAGGTCTGATTTCCTCAGCATATGATTGAATTTTCAAGAAAACAATGACAAGACCAACTATAACAATGTGGAATTTGATCCCTTTATAGATGGATATCAATACCCTATTCTAGCGCTTGTATTTTTACACAAGCTGAGAGTGAGCAGCAAAATAGAAAGTGATCAAGTTGGAGATCAATTTTTTTAATAATGAAACCATGTGATTATCTCGCGAGGAACCCATGACTCTAGAATATTGCCTTTGTTATAACTATCCAAACAATGCTAAATTTACAATGTTTCCTTGGATTTCAACGTGATTATTGCTTCTTGATCTAAAGTTTAGCTCTTGTGTTCTTTTGCAAGGAAAAGGGACAGGTCTAAAAGGCATCTCCAATAGTGACAACCCCCTTTCGCACTTACTGTCATCATCATGCTCTACCCACGTGCTTTTATGGCTACCCAGATCCGCATCACTTCACAATACATCATTTTTTTAAAAAAAATAATTTAAAATTAATTTTGTGGGTAATACATTATGGTATACTTATATTTTAAAAATATAAAACATGTTAAAAGTGCTTCTCTTTATAGAAAATAAACCAATAACATATGGATTCTCCATGCAGGCATTCTTTAACCAAGTTTAACAAAAACACAATCTTTTGTTTGAAATTAAGTTGCCACATACATCATCCAAAACAAGTAAATACATAGTTTATATTAATGCAAATTTTAGTTTTCTAAATAGAGATAACTAGAGAAGGGTAGATCATTCATGTTAGAGAAGAAATAAAAGTGCATTAATGTAAATTAAATTAAAAATTTATAAATGCTTCATTTTACAATGTTTCCCAAACTATTATTACATTTTTTAAACTTAGGTTAAGATAACAAAGAAGTATAAATTTAATGTGTTTGAAATGGTGAGCATATTATATTAAAAGAAGAGAGAAATTATGATGTACTATTTGTAACAAAAACTTGAAATAGTTATAACTTTTGATCTAGGTGTCCGTTTGAGTCTGTTTTTTAAAAACCACTTGTTTCAACAAGACAAATGCACCGGTTGGAGCATTTTTTGGCACATTTTTTGGCCCGAAATCCATAATCTGGGGGCCGAAAATAAGGACTTAAATTGTAATTCATATTTTTCCTATTTTAGGGCATTAGTTAATTTAAGTCTCTTGCATGCATTGTAGGTTAGAAAGTTAGAAATTTATCTAATTTAGACATGTATAAGATGCGTAGAAATTTTTTGTGCCATTATGAATAAGCATGCGATAGTAAACTGTTAAAAATAATAAATTACGCCACCTATAGTAAATTTAGTCAAAGTTAGTTAGATTTTACATGGAAACTCGAGTTGGGAATTGTTTTCCTATTTATAAAGGATTGTAATCCATGATTGAATAACAAATGAGAATATTTATTCTCTTTGAGTTCAAGATATTTTCAATGTAATGTGTATGTGTTAAGTTTGACTTTATTAATTTATGGTAATAAACACAACATGGATGAAATATACATAAGATTTAGACTAAAGAAAGTGAATATTTTAATTGATTAAAAACTAATCTAATTTTAATGGGGAGAAATAAAATTGTTTAGATATCTAATGGTAAATGGAAATAGATTAGATTTATGTTTTAGTATTATAAAAAAATTTAAAAATAAGAGTGAATTTCAAAAAAATTGGTCAAAAGAGACTAAACAAATCATACCATAATAAGAACCTAATTTAATATACTATGATAAATTGTATATCACATCAAGAGGAAAATAAATCTTATGATCTTCATCAAATGCTTGCTTTAGTTACAAACTCATTATGGGGTAAGTGCACCAAGATGGTGGAAAATTAAGTGGACATAAAAACCTAAAATTTAGGTACCGCGAGTGTGGTTTATAAAATATGCTCGTGCAATTGTTTTTATAGGATCTGTGATTTCCAAACCTAAAACCGTAGTCATGGTTTGAAAACTGCGATCGCGGTCCTCTGAGACAAAAAAAACAGACCCACGACTCCTCATTTGCCCTCATTTTTCCTTTCCAACCACAATTTTTCCTAGACCTTTGGCACTCATGCTTTGAATACTCCCTAAAAATTACTCTTCATACTTATGGATCACGATATTTTCAACCATGCCGCTAAGACAAAGAGGTAAGTCCTTGATTTTGATCAATTTTTTTGCATTTTAGGTTATTTTTTGTGATTTTCATGGGTTTTCCAATTTTTTTGTTTCGTCAGTTCTCGGCAAGCTCGTAATCTTGCAAACTGTCAAAATAATCCTCAAAACCCTCCAAACAATCCTCAAAACCCTCCAAACATTTCACAAAACCCTCCTCCAAACATAGATCTACCTCCTGTGGCTCTTTCTATCCCCACAAAACCAATAGAAACACAAGATGATATCATTGGAAAAATCCAACAAAATAAAATTGCCATTGAGAACCTTATTCATAATATAATACAAAATCATGCCAAAAATCTCTCTCGCATGACTTTAGCCAACACATTGCAAACATTGATTAGTGAATTTGACTCTGTAACCAACCAAATAGACAAATGGAATACCATTAGAGGTGATTGTAGGCAGTGGTATACAAATAAATTATCCCATGTGGCCGTACATGACAATTTTTTTGGAAAATACCGCATTTATGTATTATTTACTGACCCAAGAACCAATGCCCCCCCACAGTTACTTGCAAATGGTTCCCATTCCATTGGTGCCATGATGATTGAATCAAGAACAATTTTTGGGACTGATGGTGAATGGTTTTTTATTATCCACCATGCAACAACAATGAGGTTCTGTCATCACCAATCCGGCACTATGATAATTCTTCACCGAGAACTCCTCATGCTATGATTATTTACTAATGCACAGCCTTTAGTTTGGTGGATGTAATCTGGAAACAAAACAACAACATAACACAAGAATACCATCGACTATGATAAGAGAGAATGATGACAAATCTTAAATATCAAAATAAATTATAATATTAACATGAAACTGTTACAATCTCACCCATGAGGTACTTCAAGTGTTATTGACTTCACTTGCCTTTCACCAAGAATATGGGAGAAACTTTACAATTACACCTCTTAATGGCTTCTTCAACACACCTTTAAACTGATGGCTTCCTTCGCACACTTCCTACAATATTTCTCACTACTTCCTTCTATGCTAAATGAGGGGGGGTGGCCTCTCTATTTATAGAACTTCCAGGCTTATCCATCTTATCTCTAAGATAGGATAAGAAATCCACTCTGACAAATCATATTCCATACCTTAACTCTTATCTGTACATGTAAACTTATCTGTTAAGATAAGATAAACCTTATCATTTTACATGGGTTCCACATTTTTAGACTTTTTACAAATAAAATACACAAAATATTTACGACCTCACTCCTTGTCTTTATTACCAATATAATATTTATAATTCCTAATCATGTAGACCCTACTTCTCTAATTACCCAAACTTTGACATTTTAACATTACCGGACCACTTACGACAAATATTTACTTTTTACAACATTCCTAGTGTACTTTGACTATTACCATACTCCACATTATTGGCGGCACCGTACTGATGGCGCCGTTATCTTATATCAGATGCTACTACTAATTACACTTAACAACATCCTATTCCTAATACATACATTAATGAAATAGAAATTACGGAGGAAAATTTTAGTGTCGACATCTTCCCCCTTCCTAGCTTCTACTCTGTACTCGGAGTAGACTATTCTGGTGCTTGGAAAATCTTCAACTTGTCATGGTTGACCCATTTCGTAATGGGAGTGCCAGTCGGTACGCACCATTTTCATGCACAGCTGCTATTCTGTAGGGCCCCATCCATTTTGGAAGAAATTTTCTCTGTCTTCTTTTTTTGTATCTGGAATCATATACTAGAACCAAGTCATTCACATGAAATGGAGACCACCGGATCTTTTGATCAAAGTATTCCCTTCTGCTTCATTTTCTTCTTATGGCTTGTATCCTTTGCTATTTCTTTCATTTCCTCTAGCAAATGAAGATGCATAAACCTTTCTTTTACTAAATCACTTTCATCCATCCTTTCCTTTTTCATCACTCTCACAGTGGGAATATCAAACTCAATAGGAAGAACTGGATCAATGCCATAACCCAGCTGAAATGGGGATTATCCTATTGTTGACTTTGATGTTGCCCTATATGCCCATAAAGTTACATGAATCCTTTTATCCCACTTATGTACCTACAAGGCTGCATCTTTTGCTAGAATTTGACACAACACAAAATTTGTTCGTTCCACCAGTCCATTTGTGCTTGACTTGTATGTTGTTACCATCCTGTACTTAATCAAAAATTTGTTGACTAGGCCTTCTACCACCTCATTAATGAAGTGGCTTCCTTGATCTGTTACAATTTATAATGGGAAACCAAATCTAGTGACAATGCGTTCATATATGAACCTTGCCACTTCGTCCATGGAAGTTGTTTTCAATGGCCTAGCTTCAACCCACTTGGTTAAATAATTCTATGGCAACTACAATATACTATATTTTGGCATGGGGTAGTTGGAAGTGGACCTACAATATCTATTCCCCACTTTTCAAAGCAACCAAGTGGGAAGAATAGGGCATAATGGAGTTGATGAAGTCTTACGGTTACCATGTGTTTGAAAAATATCACATGTCTTACAATAATTATAAAAATCTCTAAAAAGAGTGGGCCAATGATAACCTACATCCAAGATTGCTGTAATTTTTTCTAGAGAAGTGTCCTCCACATGTACCATTGTGGAATTATTCTATCATCTCCTTCCCTTGATCACATCCAACTACCCTCTTGTACTATCCATCAGGTCCTATTCGAAATAATACTCTATGTAGAATAGAATATGGATGACTGGCTTGAGTAATCTTCCTCTTAGTCTTTGCATTGGCACCATCAAGAAACTTGAATTCATTAAGATGAATGTAAATATCTATGTATTGAATAGGGATTGTGTCAAGGGATAAAAATGTTGCATCTGGGAAATCATCATCATCACAAGATGATCCTAAACCATCATAGGATCGAGAGAGTGCTTCTGCATTGCCATGCTTCTTTCCCGGCCTATCTATAATATCAAATTCAAATTCTTGTACCAAAATTATCCATCTTGCTATCCTCCCTAATGGGTTCAGGCTTATTTACAATATATTTTAGAGCCTGATGATCTGTTACAACTATAAATTTCTACCCTAGGAAGTAATTTCTAAACTTCTTTACAACAAAAATGATAGCTAGAGCCTCTTTTTCAGTTATAGTATAATTTACCTCAACACTGCTCTTTTGTCTACTCCAAAAGTAAACTGGATGATCATTCCCATTTTCATCTTTTTGGCTCAGAGTACTTCCTAGTGCTGCATCTAGGGCATTAGTATAAATAATGAATGGCTTGCTCCAATCTGGATTCTTTAAAATAGGTGAAGACACCAAAGCTTCCTTTAGTTGTTCAAAAGCTTCATGCACCTTATTTCCTGGTTCATAAGTAACATCCTTCTTCAAGAACTAGGTTAGTGGCTGTGTAATATTTGAGAAATTATTAATGAACCTTGTATAGTAACCCACATGGCCTAAAAATGATCTCAACATAATTATATTAATAGGAAATGGTAACTCTTTGATTTTTGAAACTTTATCAGGATCAGTACCATATACCATCTCTGGATACAACATGCCCTAACAAAACACCTTTAGAACATCCAAAGACACACTTTGTAGGGTTTAGTGAGGCTTGTGCTTCATCTAACCTTTAAAATGTTGTCTCCATCTGGTGCAGGTGGTCCATCTTACACCCATATATGCAAAAATAATCCAGAAATACTATGATGAAGTTCCCAATGTAGGGTTCAAACACCCTATTCATCAAGCGCTAGAATGTTTTCGGAGCATTACACAACCCAAAAAGACATAACTCTATAAGAAAACGTTTCCCAAGGAGTGATGAACGTGGTCTTCAGCTGATCTTTCTCCACTATTCGAACATGGTCCAAGCTGTCTATATCCATTTCTATGAGAGTGTGTTATATGCTACTGCATTTACGGGATTTGTGTACCCATTCTACTATCGATTTCCCACATATCTTGGGATATGAATATGTATCTTCATGGTTAATCATCCAATACTCATAATTCTTTCTTATAAATTGTGGTGTCCTGTAGATCAACAGATATACGTAGGTCATAACCATTATTGTTAATTGAGATCACAATACGGAAAAAACCCATGCTCTGATATAAATTTGTAGAACAAATAGGCATCATAAATCATAGCAACTAATAGAAATCTAAATTTACAGAATCTATAAATAAAACATATTATTTCAATCTCATATGGCAATTTACTTTATGTGCATAGCATTTATTCTTCTAGGTCAATAGAATGCTTCTAGCTCAATAAAATCTATTTGAATGTGTTTAATATGTAATCAACACTTAATAAGTGTATGTACTCTAATCGAATAGATGGCTTTATCTAACAATAAAACTTCTCAACTCATAAAAATCAGAGCTAAAAATCACCAATCATTATTTGTTGGAGACAATCATCAAATTCTTCTTCAGATAATATTTACTGGGGTCATTAGCTTGGGTGTAAAAGTAGGAATCTAAAATCAAATTACCTAAAACATTAAAAGCATTTAAAAAAAACTAATTTTTGCTTTTCTTGAGTGAAAAATTAAACTATTTTTAGAGTAATCAGAGCATATGTCTAAAATACGTGAGTTTCATCACTATGGATCCACAGATGTTCATTACATTTTGATGAAATGAGGGACCACATGTTTGTTAAGAACCTAATCTCTAGAAAAAGCAGTCCAAGTCACCACTACTCCTATAAACCTTCTATTACAATAGTTATCTAATATAATAGGAAATTTCAATATTAAATTCCTTTGAATTCCTAGCATGCATTGTGTGACTTGCAATCTTCAACCACCAATTTAGGTTACAAATGGATTTGTTGAAAATCTACCAACTTGGGAACCACACCCATAACAGATATTGCCACATTTGAAAATACACCTTCTCAGTTTAGTTTTTCCTTTATTTAATGACCTTAACATAAGTGTTGAAGGGCGATCAATTTTTAAACCCAACATATTCATTACAGACTCGGTCATTACATTAACTACAGCACCTCCATCAACTAAGGACATCATGAATTGAAATACTTATTACATAATACCTCATCTTGTGGAGCATAGGGATCTGCCTCTGCCTCTAAAACAGGGACCTCAACCTCCTTCCTTCTTCGAGCATTGAGTCCACCTCGCAACTCCCGCCTCTTCTCAGAAGACATAGCCAAGAGTTGACCATATGTAATATTTGCAGGCCTTTTAGACAGATCTTAGCAAGATGGAGTATGGTCCCTTGCCCCTGTGAAATCAGAAAATCTTGCACACCCAACTTTCTTCTCCTATGTTTCTTACTAGTTTTCTTCTTTCATCTTCTTAGGATCATTTCCATCTTGATTATCTTTTTGCTTTCTTTCTTTTTGTTACAAACATATCTACTTCATTATTTCTTAGATCTTATCTACTACAAATCAAAAGAATTCACAGGTGCTTTTTCTTTATCATTATCTCCTTTACTAGATGTAGAAGCTCTATCTGGATGAATTATACTTATAATGACCCTTTTTTATGACAACCATAACAAACAACTTCAGAAATATTTCTTTTTTGGACCTCTATCTCTTCCCTGAGAACTAAATTCCTTTCCTTGAAGAAGATTAATAGTGAACTAACCCATCTTTTTGAGCAGATCTTCATACTCAGTAGATGTACTAGGAGAAATATTTGTGCTCACCGGGAGTGGTTGTGGATTCTGGACCAAAGGTGCTGGTGGTAGGCTCTATTTTAGCAACAATTTCTTTGGGCTCCTCTTCCATGCTTTCTTCTTGCCTTTTTGCAATCTCCTTTGCTTGTTCAATGGTAGTTGGGCGGTCATACTTCACTCGTTGTCTGATCTCTGGCTTCATCCCAAGAATAAAGTGCTTACAGAGGAGATTATCCATGCCTTTCATCAACCCATCCGCTAGTCCTTCCTTTCGGATCTGGGGCATCGAGCTTCCTCCTTAGCTCTAGAGATACACGAGCATTGATAATCCCTTATCTTCTCCTTCTCTCCTTGGGATAGCTTTGTGATCTCGATCATGAGATCTGGAAAAATATTTCTGTTGTTCACCAAATTCTTCTAAGAAAACTTTCAGTTAATAAATCCCATGAATTTTTCACATTATCACCTAGTTTTTTCAAACCACCTAAGTGTTGAACCATCCAAAAAGGTAGGAAAAAATTCAGTCCATTGTTCCCTTCTTATAAGGCCATTACAAATACAAGATCACTTAAACTCTTGAATGAAAGAAGAATCATCTTCATTAGATTGAGCTGAAAAAAACAGGAATCTTTCCCATTTTCAAAAGTAACCACCGTGAAATACCAACCCACAGTACAATCAACAAGACTTATGTGTACAAATAATTAGAATCACTATACTAGAAAGTGACTTTACACCTTTCTACAGTAAAATAGAAATGAGTCACGGTAAAACTATGGTAAAACTTGACTTACTGTGGTAAAAACTGACCTTTATATGTGGTAAACACTATTCACGGTAAAAAGTGAGGTTACTGCGGTAAATATATTCACGGTAAAAAAGTGAAGTTACTGTGGTTAAATACTATTCACGGTAAAAAGTGACTTTACTGCGGTAAATACTATTCCAAAAAATGACTACCATTGGTTACTATTCAGCAAAAATGACTTTACCATGGTAACTACTATTCATGGCAAAAATGACTTTACCATGGTAACTACTATGCACAATAAAAACAAGGTTACCCTCTAATTGATTTTTGACTAAGTGGAAAAGGAATATCTCTCCAGAAAATCCACCAATGAGGAATGGTCCCGGTAACGGAACCAAAATGTCATCACCAATCTGGCACTATGATAATTCTTCACCATTTAGAACTCCTCGTGCTATGATTATTTACTAATGCACAGCCTTTAGTTTGGTGGATGTAATCTGGAAACAAAACAACAACATAACACAAGAATACCATCGACTATGATAAGATGAGAATGATGAAAAATCTGAAATATCAAAATAAATTATAATATTAACATGCAACTGTTACAATCTCACCCATGAAGGTACTTCAAGTGTTGATTTGACTTCACTTGCCTTTCACCAAGGACTATGGGAGAAACTTTACAATTACACCTCTTAATGGCTTCTTCAACACACCTTTAAACAAAGAGGTAAGGCTTCCTTCATCACACTTCCTACAATATTTCTCACTACTTCCTTCTATGCTAAATGAGGGGGGTTGGCCTCTCTATTTATAGAACTTCCAGGCTTATCCATCTTATCTCTAAGATAGGATAAGAAATCCACTCTGACGAATCATATTTCATACCTTAACTCTTATCTGTACATGTAAGTTTATCTGTTAAGATAAGATAAACCTTATCATTTTACATGGCTTCCACATTTTTAGACTTTTTACAAATAAAATACACAAAATATTTATGACAAAATCACTCCTTGTCTTTATTACCAATATAATATTTATAATTCCTAATCATGTAGACCCTACTTCTCTAATTACCCAAACTTTGACATTTTAACATTACCGGACCACTTACGACAAATATTTACTTTTTACAACATTCCTATTGTACTTTGACTGTTACCATACTCCACATTATTGGCGGCACCGTACTGACGGCACTGTTATCTTCTATCAGACGCTACTACTAATTACACTTAACAACATCCTATTCCTAATACATACATTAATGAAATAGAAATTACGGAGGAAAATTTTAGTGTCGACAGTTCCCCTCTATTTTTTGAAGAAATTATATTGCGAGTTCATCCTTAAAGAGGTCCCAAATTATTTTGAATTTTCTGAATTTAATGGGCGATGTGGTGGCTCTACACAGAGTAGAACTGGTGCACGTGTAGGTCAACCAAGGATCCCCATGCCCCAAAACCCCCACTTCCTTAAGTTATCCTTGCTACAGTGAAGGAGGCTGTAGAGATTGACACACTACATGCATTGAGGGATCTCACTGATACTCTAACCCAACATAGTGAGTAGATTGGATCTAGTGATGTTGGTGGAGGCTCTAGTTCTAGCACACCACACCACTATGGATCATATGGTACCATATGCACTGTGGGCAAGACATCATTTGCTATATCACATGATTTATTTTCTCTAGATGAGATGATGATGAACGATTTTGGAACTGGTGCAAAGGATCTTGGTCTTTCACAGGTAAATGTCAAATAAATATTTTATATATATACAATATTTTAATTCATGTTTGAGATTTTAATATATATGTATTTCATTTTACATTATGTACATACATGTAAAAACTATTTTTTAATTTTATTTTAAATAGCAAGAGTCAGTGAAGGAAATATTCGGCGTCGACATGCTAGCTACTACAGCTGGGCATGTTACAAATGTAAGTTTCAAGTTGTACTTAAATTTCAAATTTCATTTGATTGTGCACTTTTATTATTATAATGTTTCACCTATACATGTACATATTAATATATGTTTTTATTTTATACGTGCAGGAGCCTGACGGGTCATCATCTTCTCTAGGAACTAAAGCTATTGACATGCCTAACATGACTTTTACGTAGGATAGTTTATCTTTACACTTTGTTTCTAATTATGGAAGTTCACGTGGATTATTCTTTGGCTCTGTTATGTGGCAGTCATGTAGATTAATATTGATTTGTACATGTTTTTTGTACAACTTATGACTTCCAGAGAGACTCCTCCATATATGCAGACTGTGGAGGCTGTTGTAGATACTGCCACAACATCTGCAGATCCACTAAGTGAGGTATAATTTTTCAAATTTGTTAAATTTATTTAGGAATTATTTCTTATTACTTAAATCTACAATATCAAATTTTGTACATGAAATATTTAATTTGAAATTTAATTATGTGTATGTAGCTTACCTCTCATGAGTCTACTGTTGTCCCTGCCATTCATCAATGACAAATTGATAGGGATCATGACATTGCGGTAATATTTCACATGCATTTTAACTAAATTCTAACTTTCTAAATTTTGAATGTATATGGGTGTTAAAAACTTGTTGTTTATGAATGTACAGGTTAGGTTGCAGGCCTACTTAGAGACACCTAGGACCACATAGATGAAATCCATAGTGGCATCTCCCTCCACTACATCCCCAGGTCATGGACATGCTACTTCTAGCAGGGCGAGGAGAGGGAAGATGTTTAACGATTAGATTCATAGGACAAGGGTGTACATAGATATATATATGGGAAAGCACGTCCTAGTTCATGATTCTTCATAAGACATTGTATATATAGCCTTATGCGACCGCATGTGGTCCTATATGTATGACACACTTGGTTCGAGATGTACACATGTTATGAACTTATATTTTCAGAGACGTGCATTCAACACACTTAGTTTGATACATTATATATCCATGTGTTGGTTTTCATTACGATATTACTTCTATGTTTGATTCAAATTCATTACACATGATATCCTTCTATGTATGTATATTCTATGTATATTAATTATATATGTATGTTTGATTTAAAATTAAAAAACTATGGTGTAACATATATGAATATAACATTACTATGGTGCAACATTGCATGGTACAATTGTTAAGAAATTAAGGGAAGCATGTGTATTCCTCCATCATCATGGGTAACTTATCATTTTCCTCTTAAGTCATGAAAAAATATTTCATACCTTGAATCTTGAAATATGATGTCTTCCCTTGGGTCGTTTGGTTTTTGAACTATGTATTTAATTTTATTTATCAGAAGGATATTATTAATTTTACCATTGATGAGTATGGTGGTGTATGAGAAATCCATCTTTATATCCCCACCAATATCGTGATAGAAACTTTGGCTCAACAATATAGCATATGTAGCTAGCATGTCTTCCACAAGTATTTCCATCTTGAATTTCTTGTCAGTGAAGTCTGCAAAATTTGGCTTGAGAATCTTTCACCTGGCCAAAAAGAGGTAATTTATTTTTTTCATATAGTGATAATGGCCAATAGCAAGGTTGAGAGTAATACTAATAGAGTTAGAAAATTTTATAAGGATGACATTGTTAGAGGCACCAGAGTTAATAATGTAATTATTCAATTTATAGGTCCATTAAAAAATAAGGAAAGATAGAAAGGTTCTTAATACCTAGAAGAGGAGGATTTTAAGGAAATCAGGAATGAGTGGTTCTAGGAGAGGGAAGTGATTCTTTATTGTTGGTAGGATTCTTGCAACATATATTTTTATTACTTGCTTTGATAAACTAGACGAGGATTAAACTGTTTTGCTTGGGAAGTAGAAGAAGAGGATTTTTTTTCAGTAGGTGAACAATAAACAAGAGTAAATATTCATATCATCTATCTAGATTACTCAGGATCTTTGTTTGGTGAGTATTCACAATAACCAATAATTGCATAACCATCTTCTTCTTCTCTTTCAATTTCTGATTGAACAATTTCTTGAAAAAGTTGTAATTGTTGAAAATTTTTAAAATGTTGTGATCATGGCACTGAAACTGACTGGTGCAGAAACATGTCAAGATGGCCAAGCGAATTCTAGAGGAGGCATTGTTTCAATGCATCGATAATGTCGTTGCTTTTGGGCTACCTCATTCGGGCAGAGTCCCTTTAGAGCCATGAGACAAAAATATTGTTCAACTTCAATGTGTGACTACGAAAGACTCTGTGACACCCAAGGATGTCTCGTTTGATCCTAAACCTTGATGCATAGGCACACTCTATACAAAATCCTATCTCAGTTTTTTCTCTTCTCTAATCAGTGCTCTCATTGCCCTATTGTTCGCAAACGCGTCGAATAGTGTAGTTTCAAATAGTGTAAGGATGTCAAATGGTATATTTTGTAAACGGTGGGTTATGGCACAAAAATGAATGTGCAGACACATGTCTGGGTGGCCAGGTTAATGCTGAAGTGAGGTGATCATTTTAGTGTGCACAACAATGTCATTGCTTCCAGGATACCTCGTTCGGAGCGTAGTCCCTGTAAGAGCCCTGAGACCAAAAAATTATTCAACTTCGACGGGTGAATACACAGACTTCATGGCACCTAAGGATTTCTTGTTTGATCCTACACCTTGGTGTAGGGACCCTCTACAATAGCCTCTCTCAATTTTTTCCATATCTAATCAGTGCTCTCGCTGCCCTATTGTTTGCAAACGCGCTGAATACTGTAGTATGAGCCATAGTGTAAGGCTGTCAAATGGTATATTTTGCAAACAGTGGGTTGTGGAACCAAACCAAATGTTAGGACACATCTAGGTGGCCAAGTGAACACTAGAAGAGGCCTTGTTTTGGTGCGTGACCATGTCGTTGCTTCTGGGCTACCTCGTTCAGGCATATTCCCTTAAGAGCCCTGAGACCAAAAAATTGTTCAACTTTTACTGGTGACAACACGCACTCTGTGGCACCTAAGGACATCTCATTCAATCAAAAACCTTAGCGTAGGGACCCTTTACATTATCCTATCTTGGTTTATTCGTTCTCCAATCAATGCTCTCGCTCCACTATTGTTTACAAATGCGCAGAATAGTGTAGTTTGAGCCAGTGTAAGACTGTCAAATGGTATATTTTGTAAACAGTGGGTCGTGGCACCAAACCAACTACGTAGACATGTTTAGGTGGCTAGGTGAATTCTATATGAGGCATCATTTCAGTGCGCGACAATTTCGTTGCTTCCGGGCTACCTCTTTCAGGCGTAGTCCCTTAGGAGCCCTGAGACCAAAAATCATTCAACATTGATGGGTGACTACGTGCACTCCGTGGCACCTAAGGGCATCTTGTTTGATCCTACAGCTCAGAATAGGGACCCTCTACAATAGCCCATCTCAGTTTTTTCCTTCTCTAATCATTGCTCTCGCTGCCCTATTGTTTGCAAACATGCCAAATAATGTAGTTTGAGCTAGTGTAAGGCTGTCAAACGGTATATTTTGTGAACGGTGGATTGTGGCACCAAACCGAATGTGCAGACACATTCAGGTGGCAATGTTAATGTTAGAAGAGGTATCATTTATGTGTGTGACAACGTCATTACTTCCGGGCTACCTCGTTCGGGCGTAGTCCCTTAAGAGCCTTGAGACAAAAAAATCATTCAACTTCAATAGGTGACTACATGCACTCTATGACACCTAAGGATGTATCCTTTGATCCTACACGTTGATTTAGGGCCCCTATAAAATATCCTTTCTTGGTTTTTTCTTTCTCCAATCGATTCTCTCGCTACCCTATTGTTTGTAAATGCGTCAAATAGTGTAGTTTGAGACAGTGTAAGGTTGTCAAATAGTATATTTTGTAAACGGTGGGTCATGGCACCACTGACTATGCCAACACATCTAGGTGGCTAGGTGATTGCTAGAGGAGGTTTTTTTTTGGTGTGTGACAACATCGTTGCTTCCGGGATACCTCGTTCAGGCGTAACCCCTTAAGAGCCTTGAGACCAATAAATCGTTCAACTTCAACGGGTGACTACGCAAACTTCGTGGCACCTAAGGATGTCTTGTTTGATCCTAAACATCAGTATAGGGACCCTCTAAAATAGCCTATCTCGGTTTTTTTCTTCTCTAATCAGTGCTCTCCCTGTGCTATTTTTTGCAAATACGCCAAATAATGTAGTTTGAGCCAGTGTAAGGCTTTCAAATGGTATATTTTAGAAACAGTGGGTCGTAGAACCAAACTGACTACAAGGACATGTCTAAATGGCCAGGTGGATGCTAGAGGAGGTTTCATTTTAGTGCACGACAACATCGTTGCTTCTGGGCTACCTCATTCGTGCATAGTCCCTTAAGAGCCCTAAGACCAAAAAAATGTTCAACTTCAACGGGTGACTATGCACACTCCGTGGCACCTAAAGATGTCGCGTTTAATCCTACACGTTGCTGTAGGGATGCTCTACAATATGCTTTCTCAGTTTTTTCCTTCTCCAATCGGTGCTCTTGCTGCCCTATTGTTTAGAAATGCACCAAATAATGTAGTTTGAGCAAGTATAAGGCTGTCAAATGGTATATTTTGCAAACGGTGGGTCATGGCACAAAACTAACTATGTGCAGACAAGTCCGGAGTGTCTAGGTGAACACTAGAGAAGGTGTCATTTTGGTGCGTGACGATGTTGTTGCTTCCAGGCTACCTCGTTCAGGCATAGTCTGTTAAGAGCTATGAGACCAAAAAATCATTCAACTTCGATGGGTGGCTACACGCATTACATGGAACCTAGAGACATCTCGTTCTATTCCAACACCTTCACATACGAGACCCTCTAGAATAGTTTGTCTCAATTTTTTCCTTCTCCAGTCGGTGCTCTTGCTGCCCTATTGTTTGCAAATGCACACTTAATAGTGTAGTTTGAGACAGTGTAAGGCTGTCAAATGATATATTTTGCAAACGGTGGGTCATGGCACCAAACCGAATGTGCACACATGTAGGGATGGTCTTGTAAAAACTTGGGGAGGTTTCATTTCAGTTCTCTAAGCCCTAGGTCCTTCTGGAATACCTCCTCCAGAAGCCAATAACCCCCTCCACAGGTACATAAATCATTGTTAATTGCTTCTCTTTTCTTATAAAACAATAAAAGATTCTCTTATCTTCGAGAATTTATAATTCTCTACTAGCGGTGCCAGCCATGTGAAGGTGGAAGCTTTTATGACACCACTAACCTGCATATAAGTTTTAGTCAAAGAAATTTAAGTTTCAAATCAAAACCATACTAGATATATACAAAATACAAAAATTTAATAAAATATATGAACTTAAATTTATCTAGCTAACAAATTTATTTATACCAAAGAAATTATATTTACTAGACATGAACATTGTAAATTCATTCCAATGAACCATCAGGATCAGATCTACTCTGAATAGTGGACATGATTGCTTCATGATCTGACTCTCGAACCTTCCAAAGAATATATGTTATTAGGCCTTCCTTCAATATCTATATAGCTGAATATTTTTCTCTAGAACTAGATACGAATATAAGAGTATTTTCATGTGTGTCTCAAAGTATTCAAACACCCAAATAGAGGAATTTTTTAATGGATACCGTCGAAGCCAAGTTCCAGTAACTTCCACTGACCCTGTAGGGTACTCAATATCTTCACCATTTATAATAGGAGAAGTCAACTTATTTCTTTCCTCGATGTAACGACATAAGATATATTTTGTTCCTTCTTCATTGTCTTCTGTCACAATAAATGCAAATACATGTCCTACAAAAAAAAGTTTTAAACTCTAATTTAAATTGTACATATTAAAATTTCAATGGACATAACTCAATACAAAAATTTTAAATAACAATAAATACCTTGTCACACCAAAATAAATAAAAATTCAATGTCCTTGAATGTTGTAACTTCATCTACAAAAACAAGTCATATTGCTTTTGGAGGTTGATAACTAAGAAGCGGAGTTAGAGGCCTACAAATCCATCCATCCACCCATTCTTGTGAATCAAACTCAGTAGTGAAAAAATTGATACAAGATGCACAAAAACATGTCAAATTTCTCGTCCATGTGGCCCATGAAGTAGCATTTGAGATATAAAATGAGTGCATATCACTAGACCTAGTGAGTGTCATACAATCTCGTAGTTAGAACTTTGTTGTTCCTCTATCAACCAAAAATATCTACGAACCGTGGAAATTTATTGAGAACCTCAGGCCATGTTGTTAATACACCATTCCACTATGCTCTTTGCATATTTCGATTTAGCACCATCTTTGTACTTCAACTCTTCTCTTGTAAGAGCTCTTTTCACACATACCCCTACACCTTCATGCTCTCCTTTTCCATGTCCAACCTTAGTGAAACTCCATATATGTTGCACACCCATCTTGATGTGTATCCTACTCATCAAATAAAACATTCATGCATTCTTAAACTTAGACATGTAATTATCTAACCATATATAATGTTGTTTGAAGTGGATGTCCCTATCAGACAAGTTTCTATAAAATAAATGGAAACACCCTTTCAAAAATTCATTAGAATGAGTACGATCATCACTGATATAAAAATGGTACTCTCTTAAAAAAATTTGATCATTCTTTGTACTATCAGGAGAATTTAAAAATGCTATATGCACAAAAATTGCAACTTGTACTAGGTTGTAATATTGTGATTGAACCTCCATTTGTGGTTGCAATGTGTAATTATCTGCAAAATTGACCACTAAAACAATAGTACCAATAGGAAATGTGTCTTTGCATATCTTGAATTGTTCATCCAACCATCGAGCTCTGTATGTATGCCTAACATACTCATAAACAATTTCATTCTTAAATTTTCTCATAAATTGAAAAATATGAATTTGTTCTGTAACTAGCTCACACTGTTTAGACTCTTTTCCATCTTTCAACTGGTATGTAGCTGATTTATATTTATCAAACTCGACTGAATTATTTCCTATTGCACCTTCAATTTTCTCGTGGATGCAACTTTCCAATTTAGGTGATCAGCCATATGTACCACAACTTCCATCTAAACAATCCTGACTATAAAAAATTGTCCAACTTCTTTTTCACAAAATATCGTAGGAATAAAATCCCTGGAAGATATTGGTGGAACTTGAACACCACATTCTGATAACATAGTTTCAGAATGCAAAATAGAATGAATACATAAAATTTTAGCATAATGCATAGAAAATTCAACATGTTGCCTACAACAACAAGTACTGCGAGTGTGGTTGATTTTCACATACAATGGTTTTAACATTTCATAAAAATTTTGACTAATTTTAATTTCCAGATGCTCTTGTTCAAACTTACGAAAAATTTGAGTTTGAGTCGTATCTAAGAAATGCTTTGGATGTGGTTTGTGATTAATAGAACCAATTATCCATTTTACAACATCTCTTGTATTAGATGAAACTCTAGTGTTATCATGCCAAAATTGAATAACTTCTCTTATAGCATTAGTATTATATTTTTCCTTATGCGGTGCTCTAGCAAAAAGTGCCCAAAAATCGGTGTTATTGAGTGATTGAAGGATATTAAGTCTTTCAATTGCTTTCATTAGAGTTTTTCGATTAACTTGCAACATTCAACTTATTTACGTAATCAATTATTATTTTTTTATTGATTCGCTTACAACACTAGTAGTATGTACACGACACACAATATTACTATCCCTAGTGCATCTCTTGACACCAAGAGTGTGATATGTATCATGAAGGTTTTCAACAATTTTAGAGGTTTGACCATGTATATTAGATGTTGTCAATCATAAGGTGTTTAATGTAGATCTCATTTTATTCAATTTCATCAAACTAACCAACAACTGACATCTTTGGGAATCATTTAAAATTTCAAAATGATTATCCCAAATTTTAGTGGCTTTTCTTCTGATTTTCAGTTCATAAAGTTTGTCACACATTGGTTTCAAAATATTTTCATCAATTTCAATAAAATAATTAGGTTTCTTACAGAAAATACTAGGAGGTGTTTTTGTCAAATTTTACTTGTCTACAGTTTCAACTTGAATTTCTTTATTCACATTTTTATTGTCTCCTTTAATTTCAACATTTGCTACATCATGAGTATTTAATTCTTCTTCAACATTGACAGCAAAAACATCTTCATTGCGATTATTTAATTCAACTTCAACATTGATGGTAAAAATGTTACCTGGTTCCTCATTGCTTACAATAGTAGGGGTTGAAGATGAACCTCTTCTTGATTCATGAAGATTCCGCATTCGCTCAGCATTTTGAAATCTATTTGCCTCTAATTCGTTTGGTGTTTTCTTACTTAATGACTACCTTTTTTGACTTTGTTTCCTTTCTCCCTTGATGTTTTACTTCTAGTGATAAGAAAAATGTGTAGAAAATGACATAATTTTGAAGTAATTCATACGGTAAAGTCACCACAGTAAAAATCACATGGTAATTAGAACATTGGGATGCGTATAAATATGATTTATGAACCACGATCGCTATTTATAAACTGCACTCGCAGTTTATAAAGCGTGATCGCGGTTCTTATTTAAAAAATCATGATCGTGGTTCTATCTGTATCATCAAATCCGACCCTAAGGCTCGGGAAATCTTTGTTTAGCCCCAACCAAAGCTATGAAAGGTCATTATGAAGTGTAAAGGGTCAAAAAACATCAAATTTACTCTTCCACAGACTTGAACCATGCTAAAATACTGAAAACATTTCACAAAAATGGTGACATCGCGTAGGGGAGATTGTTAGCTTTATAAAAATATTGATTTTAAAGTGAATAGAATAAGATAAATATCATTTTATAATTTTTTACTAACAATAGGTCTTTAAGACATTTTTCCCGTGAATGTTCATGTCTACGTTTAAGACTGCAACTTTTGTTTCGCTTATCAAAATGTGATAAAACTTATACAATCCCAAGCATGGAGAAATTCTATACACGTTAAAAAAGATATTTGATTTCAATATTTTTTAATATAGTTATGGCGGGCAAACCGAAAGTGCTTCATTTTCTAAATCTTTTTAGACCACTTTCATGGAAAAAATCATAAAAAAAAATAATGCTAAAAAAAATACAAAATAAAATCCATCCCAAGATAGACAACTACATCTAACTTTTCATTGAAGGAAAAAATAATAACAAGATTTGGTCATCCAAATCGCGGGAAAATGGACTACAATCTTATAGGTTTTTTGAAAAACAAAAACAAAGTCATATAATTTTACTACAATCTTATAGGTTTTTTGAAAAACAAAAACAAAGTCATATAATTTTAAGTGTTTAATATGTATTTTTTTAATTTAAAATAGTATTTTAGAAACTAGATTCCAGATGCTACGATTCATATTTATATAAATTTTTCTAATTTTGAGTGCGCGTATTGATACTAATCCATACAAGTTGAAATTTCACTTTTTTTTGCAATATGACGTCCACTTATGACCCCTTTTTTCTCCACCAACTTGGTGCACTTACCCTATGACTTATGTATAAGACTAATACGATAGATAGACAAACTGAAAACAATTATTTTAGATAAGGCTATAGACAAAAAGAGTGAGAGTAAACAAACATCGAATAACCCAACACATTTAACTTCCACACTTGATGAACACAATATAATGTAGGGAAATGTGTGTACACACTGTTTATTCAACCTATATGTCATTTTTTATTATATATCTATATGTTGATTATTTCTTATTTACTAGAAACTTATCAGATAATTTTTCAAATTTAACATGAAAATGGATTTGGAAATGATTCATTTAGGATTAATGAAATATTTTCTTGGCATCAAAGTCAATCAGTCAAAGAATTGAATTTTCAAATGTTAGAAAAATTATGCAAATGATGTCTTGAAGAGGCTCCAAATGTTGAATAACAATCCATCATCAACTCCAATTTCCATAAGAATCAAGTTTAGAAATGAAAGCAAGGGATTCAATATTCATTCTACTTTTCATAAGCGACTTGTAGGAAATTTCATATATTTGATGGCTGTAAGGTAGATATCATGTTTGGAGTTCATCTCATTTGAATATTTTTAGAGATAGGAAAACACTCACACTTGAAAGATGGAATAATAATTCTAATATATGTAGCTTTTAGAAAAAATAAATAAAATATTAAATTTTTCAATATATGCTTTCAAATTAATTTGCTAGAATGAAATTGATTTTACATGTAGTGTGGATGATATGAAGAATAGTTTTACATATATTTTTATAGTTTGTATTATGTGTAGTGTCATGGCCATTCAAGAAGAATCCCATTGTAATTATTAAATGTATATATATTTAACATGGACGACTAAATTTTCATCCTTAAACCATTTACGATCTCAAAAATTTATTTCTCCTTCTTGATATTATTATATTTTTCCAAAAAGTTAAAAGATGTATCAATATAAATTTCTTCAGCAGCAACCACATATTTGGTAGCCACATCATAGCATGTCAAACAATATGGATAGTGAGGTCAAATATTCTAAATCATCAACATTAAGAAACATAAATATTGTGACAATAACTATTCCATTGCATTGTAAAAAAATCATGATTTTTATAAGAAAAGAAAGCAAGTCAATCAAAGATCTATTATTTCATCGGAAAGCAAGCTTATAAATAATTTTTCAATTGTTTTATGAATATCTGTAGAAGCAAAGAACAATTTTCTAATATTTTCATAAAGGAATTGCAAGAATATAGTTTTGAATAAACTTAAGTGGTCAAATTAAAGGTGGTGTTGGAAAATGTGGATAATTAATTCCTTCCACTTTCACTACGTATTAATTATGAATTTCATATATATATATATATATATATATATATATATAATTTTTGCATTTGGAATACTGCCATCTAGTTAAGGGGGTTTCCAACGAACCAGTCCTTTACCTGATTCGTGGGTCTCCTAAGTTGAACGATTTCCTGGTTGACAATTTGGTTAACATGTATATGATTGAGAGTAGTTCTAATTACTCTCGGAAGTTTATTGTATACAAATAATCTCCTTAAAAAATCTAGAATAAGGATATATATATATAATTTTAGAAAACTCAATTTAAATATAAGCTTCAATTGAGCTTGAGCATAAAGAAAGGATGAGTATAATTAGGAATAATCAAACCTACCAACAAAAGAAAGAAAAATATACCATATAAAGAGTTTGATAGAATATCTTTTAACAAGCTACGACCCTTAAATAATATAATCAATCTTATAACCCTAACGAAACGTTTCTTTTCTTACAATGTCTTGAAAAATTTAAAATGTATAAATGAAGACGTAAAGAAAAACAACTTAAAGAGACAATTGGACTTCTATCCATATAAATACATCTTTTAGGGAAAAGGTTTAATTAATATATTTTATTAAGATATTATTGACTTTTAAGAGATGGACTTACCCTGTTTGATGAACACTAAAACTATATAATTTAATGATGAAGATGTGATTTTGAGAAAGAATTAGCATTATACAAGTTTTTATATTTTCTCTCCTAATGCTTGGTGTTTGTTTTGTACACATTATCAGTGAGATTTGTATTTTTAAAGAAACAAGGAATCAGAATTGAAATTTTTTGTTTCAACAATACTCAATAAGAAAGAAGAAAGATAGAAGAATGAATTTAAGAACTTTTGGTCAAAATACACTGAACAAATTGTACCATAATAAAAGCTTCATATATAATTATTATAACAAATTATATATCACTTCAACATAACAATAACTCTAAAGAACTTAACCAAATACCTACTTTGATTACAATGTCTTTAGAGCTTATACAACAGATAAACGATTTGACAAGAGTTGTTTTAGACAAGCCTATAAACACAAACTATGACAATAAACAAACACGAAATAACCAACACATTAACTTCTGCTGTTGACGTAAACACTATATAGTAGGGAAGTGTGTGTACACACTCTTTATTCGACCTAAATAAGTTATGACTTACCAGGGTCCACATTTATACTAGATTACTAAACATATTCAAGCTCGTGGTAATCCAGCCTGAGAGCGTTGATTCGAATGTCTTCATCAACTTGCACTTTGGGAATGATAGTGACCACAATATTGTCAACACCTCCGGAATCCCCAAGCACAGAGAGGACCTCCGAAATCTCCAAGCAGAGAGAGGACATTCCACATCCCCGCTCCACGTCATCCTTGGCACCCCGTGGCAGCTCAACAAACGTCCCCACGTACTCTCGTGGCAATGTGTCCACGTAGGGCGTGGATACCAGCCAAGAAGGCAGATTGACAAACACGTCAAACTTCACCGCGATGTTTCTCTGCACACGTATCCCCTCGATAAGAAGCAGCTCCTCCACACTCTGCCTGCCATTGCCAACATTCATCTGCAGCCTGGGGACAGGGACCTCCAATGGCTGCCTCAATGTTATGCCGTGTTGCGAGTTCCATCTTGGAACAAAATTGCCCGCTGCTGGAGGCAGTGGAAGCGGCGGTGGAATACTATCGATGTAGTGTCTCCGTACCCAAGGAGTGGGGCGATCTTGATAGGTATAACGGAGCTTCTCCACATCGAAGGCGTCGCCGGCCCTGACGCTGACAAGGCGTTTGTTTTCGTCGTAGAAGAAGAATCGCGTATCCAGCAGGTCCGGGTCGGTGTAGTCCTTCCGCCCGGGCAGCTTCTTCCACAGGGTCCACACCCGGTCGACGTTGGCGTGGTGGGCGAGAAATATGGGATCCCTTGCAGCGGAATAAAGGATACCCATGTCCTCGCCATAACAGGTCTTAGTGGGACAGTCGGAGCATTGCTTAACGAGGCTGCCCGTCCAATCATGAACACAATTATGAGGCGCCATCTCCAGCTTCCCCGCAGCACACTTACACGCCGAGCTATCTTCGGTGACTTTCCCCCCGTGGAATGCCCGGGCTGTCTTGGCGAGGGACACAATCTGCTTGTGCATGAGCTTGTAGTTCTGTTCAATCTGCTGCTTGTTTGGCTTCGGAGGCTTTCTCTGATGAAAGCTCAGGTCTATGATGCTGGATTTGTCGTGAGTGGGGTTTCTCTTCTCGTCAAAGAGAGCCAGATTCTCGTCCAAGTACATGGGCGGGATGGTCATGCCTTCTTCGTAATCCCAGTTCCAGAAAGGCAGGGCGAAGGTGTCATCACCCAACAGTTTGGCCAAAATGCGCTCGTAGAAGTAGAGATACCAGCGGTGCCATGGAAGAAAGAACCAGCCATGGTGGACGGAGAAGAGCTTGTTCGTCTTTCCCATGTAGTAAGCTTGGTTGCAGTAGGCACAATGCACGTTGGCCTGCTGCGTGAAATTCCTGGGGTCGTCAGCCGGAAGTTGCTTCATCAGCTTCACGCCCCAGTCGTACTTGGCCAAGTATTTTTCATTTACCAGGTGGGCCGAGAGCCGCGTCCGCATGGGCAGGCTGATGGGGAAGTTGAATGGCTCAGGCGTTTCCCCCTCATAGGGAGGGCAACAATTCAATTGTTTTGCGTAGGGAGGGACGTCGGAAGGCTTGTGGCATCTGTCCCAGTCGGGATAGGTAGGAGCCATTGATTCACAAGCTCACTAGGATACTGGTCACGCAGCGCTATGGATTAATTAGCTTTGCTTTTCAGCTTCTAACATCCGCACCCTTTTATAGGCAATTGGTGGGGTCGCCACTGGCAGCAACAAGACTCGCTACCGGAATATGCAACGTCTTTTTCTTTTGCGAGTATCACTTTTTACATATGATTCCTTTCTCTTTATTAAATACTCTCATCGTTTTCATTATCTTCTCTTGGCTATCATGTGATGATCAATTTATCCATCACGCAGGTTCACAGTCAATGCGAATGTGCACAAAAATTTCACTGATTGATCCTTTCTTGCACCCAGCGAGTCTCGAACCCACAACCCCGCGTCCTATTTCCCATGCCCCACTATTCTGCTACGCACTCACATATGAAAGACTACGGCACCGGTTCTTTTTATAAAATTGCCAACGAAAACCTATTCCATCAAAAGTAACGGTGACGTGACGGAAAATACTTTTTACCTTTGTGCAAACTTGCGTGAGAGATAAGCCTAACCATCATGTGAGGGCCTACGGATAATAATTTTCCAATCATTTCTTCGATTATCAACCAGACTCATTCTTTCATGACCAACATATCTTCTAGAAATTTAACCAACTTCTTCCTACGCGTACATATCATATCATACCTTCTCCACACGATGTTAGATGTTTGTAACTAAAGATGAAAGTGTAAATTGTTTGGATGGATGGTAACACATGTATGTTTAGACACGTATCAACGAGTTTGTAAGATTGATGATTCTAACCAAATCTGATGAGCATAAGTGCTGACTATATTAAGCAAGCTGTTTTTGTAATCCATATATACTTTGTTACGATGAGAGTATAAGTCAATAGTCTCGTTCTAATTTTTATATTAATAGAATAATTACATTTGAGCTTGATTCAAACACGAACACCGAGTTTGTAATATATCAAGTAAATGTAAAGTTTTACAAAGATAATCATCACATTATATCCAAAAAGAATTTATGGAGAAACTCGATGTATACTGCAAGGAGATGCTCTAATTAATTATATTGTGTGAAACATCCTCACCGCATTACCATGTATGATATTTCAAATGATGTCGAAAATATATATTTTCATTCCTTTCTCGGGATAAAAATGACATAAATATATGTGATGGTAGGAGAAACCACATTTATTAGTTGGTTTCATAGATGCACAATGTTTGATAATATTTGTTTGTTAGTTTTTATTTGTACTATACAGTCGATGATTTCTTAATATATTTATGTCGAGAGGTATCTTCATTTACATATATATTGAGTTGAGAAGTCTGATGTCGTGCCCGTGAAAATTTATTTGTGTAAATAAAAACCCAAATAAATGTGCTAAGTGAAATGGGTATTACGCGGTAAATGGATAAATTTAATTTCTTTTGAAATGGGTGTAATGAAATAGGTTATTACATAGTAAATGGGTAAATTAATGGGTATTACATGGTAAATTTAATTTCACCTATTAATTCATTGTTTTGGTAAATTTAATTTCTTTTATTAATTAATGATAGGGTGAAATAGGTATTAAAGGTATTACACAATAAATTCAATTGTAGATAAGGGTATTACACCATATTTTATTAATTAATGATAAGGGTATTACACCGTAAATTTGATTTCTTTTATTAAAATACATATGAATAAAATTAATTGAATATAAGTTCACTTTTTAATTAAAAAAATCTTATAAGAACAGTTACAAAACTGTTCTGCACCCAAACATTTTAGGCATGTGTTTCCCTTACTTTTCTTCTCTCTTTTGCAGAGACTCTGGTAAAGGTAAGTAACCCTATTTTCACCTTATTTAACAATATGCCTATGCTTTGGTAAATTTAATTTATTTTATTTCCTTTATTAATTGATTTCTTAAAATGATGTTTCCACATTGATTATTTTATTCTTATATTTATATGGATTGTTCAGGGACAACATTGTACATTTTTCAAATCATAAGGAATTGTGGAAAAGACTTATTTGGTTTCTATTCAAGAATTGTGAGGTATAAATTTTTGGACACAGTAAATGGTTTATTGATTTTTTCTTCTGTAAATTTAATTTCTTTAATTTCTTTTATTAATTGATCTCTTTTTACACAGTAAAGGTATGGTATTTTATTAATTAACGATACGGTGAAATGAGTATTTCAAAGTAAAGGGTATTACACAGTGAATCAATGATCACTAAAGGGTATGGTATTTTATTAATTAATGATATGGTGAAATGAGTATTTCAAAGTAAAGGGTATTACACAGTAAATCAATGATAAAGTGAAATGGGTATTACACAATAAAGGGTATTACACTATAAATTTGATCACTTTTATCAATACATATTACACAAAACATATTACACTACATTCACTTATACACATTAGACAACAATAAGAAAATAATATACATGTGCATAATATAGTACATTCAAAATAGAAATGTCAATTTATGTAAAAAAAATAAACATGAACATGCTCACAAATATTACAACAAACCAAAAACTATATTAATTAATATCATTTATTTATTTTATTAATTGATCTCTTTTTACACAGTAAAGGGTATGGCATTTTATTAATTAATGATAGGGGATTTTATAATTAATGCCGGAAGAATTCAATTTTAGGATTTTGTGTGAAATTTACAAGTAATGTCTTTTTTAGTGTAATATGAAATTTTGAATGTCATTGTGCTTTTAAATATTAGATGAATCGGAATATCATGGTGCCTTTGAATATTAGATAGATCTATATATAGTTCATTCATGATTTGTATTTACTACATTTTGGAAATAATTATCTCCTATCAATGAGTATGTGATAGTAGGATTACTTGATATGGCATTCCCTACTTTGTTTCCCGATGGAAAATGTGACTGGCTAGAACCACGGTTAAGACGAGTACGTCTCCATGAATTTGTAAAACATTTATTTTGATATAGGGATCACCGATTTGGCCGACATCACCGATTCAGGTATTACATGATGAACATGATCATGAGACATCGTGCACAAAACTCGTCTGCAGTGTTTGTTAAGAAAAGCCTCCAAGATATGCCAATCACCATTAATGAGTTACGTGAGCATATGCAAAATGTTCCCCATTCCAATCTGGCTGATCGTTTGATGTGGTTCGAAACATCTTTAAGGGGTACAAGGTCTTATTGGGCAAAATGTCGTGGTGAATTGACGGACATGTTGCATCAAATCGGATCACCTACCATTTTTTTCACATTAAGTGCAGCTGATATGTATTGGCCCGATCTACATGCATTAATGCCTGGAACGCCGCCGGATAATCCACGGGAAGCAAAAAATTGGCGAAGGAAAAATGTCATTGAATATCCACATATAGTGGCACATTATATGCACCTGCGACATACACTTTTCCGAAAGGAGATATTACAAAAAAGAATGAAAGTTAAAGATTATTGGTCTAGATATGAATGGCAACATAGAGGTTCTCCGCATGTGCATGGATTCATATGGTTAGAAGGTGCGCCGAATATGGACAACCTTGATTGGAATGATGGTTTTCAACGTGGAAATGCTGAAAAATACTTCCATTCTATTGTCCATTCATGGAATCCTCGGGAGGACCCGCACCAATGAAACATACAGGTAATTTATCAATTCTCATCGAGTTTGTGATTTATATAGAATTCTTACGTTCTCAAAATATATTACATATTCCTATGTTCTATGTTACAGGTCTACAAAAATTTTATGCAACATCCATGCCTTCGAAATACAAGACAACTGACACAAGTTGATATGGGACGTGACTACGAAGAGATTCTCAATAGTGTAGAACGACATACAATGTGTAGAGAGGGTGCCTGCCTACGTAAGAAAAGGGGGAAAATGGTTTGTAGGTAATGTTCGAAATTTGGAATAATTAAATTGAAATAAAAAAAACATATGTGGAAGAACTAATAATTGATTATTACATTTTGCAGGTATAATGCACCATGGCCATTAAATCTCAACGGATCAAAGTTTTATCAAGACTCAGAGACGGGAGATAAAAAGTTTTAACCTACAAGAAATGATGATAGGGTAAATACACATAATCGCTACATATTACAATTGTGGAGAGCAAATGTAGATTGGCAGCCTGTTCTTTCCAAGCATGCCGTAGTCAAGTACATTGCAAAGTATGCAGCGAAAGCAGAGAAAAGATCTGAAACTTATCATCAAATGTTGATGCGGATTGCAAACATAGAAAACCCAGATGAAATGGCAACGGCAGCATACAGGAGACTTCTAACTGAAACAATTGTTGAAAGAGACATTGGTGCACAAGAAACATGTCACATGTTGTTGGAGCTCCCTTTGGTAGAGAGTAGTAGAGTATTTGTCAATTTGAATGTTGCCTGCGAGGTGTTCAAAAAAGTAACAACTGATGGAGATGATCATGAAGAACATGCAATAAGTTTCATTGATGGGTACAAGAATAGGCCTTTTTCCATGGAAAGTGTCTCTCTTATTAATGCCGCTAGATCTTGGACATATAATCCAAGGAAAAAATGAGATAACAAGTGGGAGGTTAGGAGTTTGGCAGCTATTTTGAGAGTGTTCCCAAGGTTTCCCTGTGTCCCTTCATGGGAATCTCATAGATGGGTTGATTTTTGTTGGTCAGAGTTGTTGCTTTACAAGCCGTTTCGTGATATAGAGAGAGATATTGGACTTGATTCTGATTCAATAAGTTCAAACTGGGAATCATCCTATTATAATCCATGGCATGTGGAAAGGAGGATTGCAGTAGAAGACATTGAAAATAACAGCAATTTTGAAGAGGAAATTAATCAACATGTTCAACAGAATACAATAGAACATGATTGGGAAATCATGTGTAGGCTTCATCGTGGTCAAATTTTGCAAGTGACAGAAATAGATATGTTGGGAAGGAGAGATATTGACAGAAAAGCACCGTGGAATGATGAATATCGAGGTGAAGAATACACAAGCAAAGCAATAAAATTCATAAGCAACATGAAAGAAAATGGGTTGGTTATAGACGATGAATTAGCCCCAAATTTCAATTACGACACCTTGGGTGCTAAACAAAAACAAGCACTTGATATAATAATGACACATTATAATCAACGTCGAAATAACATTCCATTGCTCATGATAGTTCAAGGAATAGCAGGAACAGGAAAATCCTATTTGATTGGTGCAATTCGTCAGGCACTTTTTGATGCATCATTCCCAGAACGTTCTCCTCTTCTATTGCTTGTACCAACAGGAGTTGCAGCTTTTAATATTGGTGCCTCGACGATCCATTCACAACTTCGAATCCCTATTATAGATTTTACAGAATTGGAAGGATCGAGACTTGCAACATTCCAACAAGAGATCTGCCACATAAAATATGTATTGATTGATGAAATGAGCTTCATTGGACAAAGTTTGCTAGAAAACGTGGACTCCTGACTTCGTCAAGCATTCCCTGAAAGAGCAGACATGAGTTTTGGTGGTGTTTTTATGGTTCTCGTAGGAGATTTGGGGCAACTTCCTCCTGTTACTGATAAACCTCCATATGATAGTAATAGACACGCAAAGTTGTTATGGGAAGCATTCAGAACAGTTGTTACATTGGATAAGGTATTTAGGCAAGGAGGAGAAGATGAAGACCAAAAACGTTTTCGACAACTTCTGGAAAATCTCAGAGATGCGAATCCAACACTGGATGATTGGATGTTGTTAATGAGTAGAACAAGTCCTGCATTAGACAAAAATAGCAATGAAGAATTCTATAATAATATTCACTTGATGGGGACAAAGATTAACGTGAATAACGACAACAAAAAAAAATTGCATTCACTGAAAAGACCTGTCGCACGTAGCATTGCAACTAGAACATGTACCGACAACACACTGGCAGGAGGTCTGAATGACGAACTTGATTTAGAATTATTAATTTCTAATGATGCAAGGGTTATGCTAACATCCAATCTTTGGATAGAAGAAGGTCTTGTAAATGGAGCTTTGGGATATATTCGAAGCATAGTATATGCACCTGGTAGTGGTCCACCAAACCCGCCAACATATGTAATGGTTGAATTTGATAGTTACTTCGGAATATCATTTGAAGATAGAACTCCACGTACCATCCCAATTACACCAATACAGAGGGGATGAACACACCAATTACCCTTACGGTTGGCATGGGCATTGACGATACATAAATCACAAGGTTTGACTCTTTCCAAGGCTACAGTTGATATTGAAGAAAGAGAAACAATGGGGTTAACATTTGTGGCTATATCTCGAGTGAAGTCATTACAGAGTCTAAAAATATCTCCGCCATTTTCATATGAGCATTATGCAAAGATGAAGAACGGAAAACTACTTTCGAAACAGAAGGTTGAGGAAAAAAGACTTATGTCCTTGGAATGTAAATAATATACCATGTGTAACACACATTGCATTCTATGAATTTGTCATTACATGTGACTTACATTACACATTTCAATTCATATGAAAAAGATTGTATTTTTTTAACTTGATAATATGGTTACTAATAAAATCCATAAGAACTTTGTGTATTATAGACCTTCCTTTTTTTGCTCATACTCATTCTCTTAAGAGATATGGTTCCTCCTTTAAATGCATTTATGATGTTCCTTGTAATATATTTGATTTTATTCATGCACGAACAAAATTCCCCCTTATTTTCCGTACTTTATTTTAGGTATTATTTTCTGCAATTCCCACGGTTGCTACTAGCATACCTATATTTATATAAATATATGTAATATATGCCGAGAGGTATATATTACATATATTTATATATTATATAAATATATGGGTGCCTTGTGAACTTCACCTCTCGGCATATTTTACATGTCATGTTTTGATTTATATTCTATATGTATGTAAAATATGCCGAGAGGTGAAGTTCACAAGGCACCCATATATTTATATAAATATATGTAATATATACCTCTCGGCATATATTACATATATTTATATAAATATAGGTATGCTAGTTTAATAATTGTGATATATTGCCAGCATATGTGTGTATAGTTGGTATGTATTTATTTTATGGTTTTATATTTCAATTATGTTTGTATTAATATAAAAATGTTATATTTATTTTGAATATCGTTAATTATTAAATTTTAAATAATTTTATGTTATAATTTAAATTAGAATATTAAGTATTGTAATTGATGTATTCTTTTCACTGTAAACAAAAAATGAAAATTATATCATTTCTAAATTAGTAACCAATTCTTTTGACATATAATGTTGAATGTTGAACTACAATACAGTTCATAGTTAATTAGAATTATACTGCATACATTATTCTTTCAAAATTTAGCATTTCATTTTTCCACCACCTAACATAGTAGAATTCTTAAGGTGCTTTTAGAATGGATACAATTAAAAAGTCATTTACATTCGTAAAATAAAAAGAAATGCTGCTTTTTAAATTTTTGAATCAATGAACATTTACTTATTATCTTATTACAATATAGTGTTTATATAAAATGAAATGTTAAGATAAAATTATTATTACTTAATATTCTAATATTTGTATATTTCATTATAATTCAATCTTAATGAGTAAATAAATCATGATAAATTATCAATTAATAATATTATAATAGAGAAAATTTTATTAAAAAAATTTCAAAACTTTTTTCATTCATATAATAATAGAAAAAATATATTAATCATATATTCAATAAGATATTTGTCCTTAAAGACCTTTGGCTAAATATTATTAGCACCTTGTATTTTTAGCTGATGTTTTTGCATTTTTACAAGTATATTGTTAGGCCCCTTATTTTTGTTTCGTTGATGGTAAATTCTTATGACTATGCATGCATATGAGGGTGATATGGAGTAAATTCAATCACGGTTAACCTTGATGGCTATCCCTATTGCTATCTAATAAGTAGGGCTAGGTATGAATTAGAAATATATGAGGGAGATAGTGCCCCCCCATCCAGACATGGTATGGGGGCCATCCCACCCCTACCACCCACCTTTGAGAAACTCAACAATATTATATAATATTGGCTTGGGATAGTATAACCATTCTCTTTTTGATAGGGGACACAAACTTAGAGAGGCAAGGAGGCACAACACATTTTCTGTGTTGCATGAATCACAATGACTCTAAAGAGGAAATATAAATTTATATGATGAAAACTATTTGATGGAGGTGCGAACTTATTGCCCCCCTATATCTATGGAGAGATGGAGGTCCCCTAGATAAAATACATCTTCTTAAATGAAAAAGAAAAATAATTTAAATTCATTAAATTTATTTCACATGCCATAAGTAAAATGTCCATATAATAGATTGGTCAAAGTATAAAAATATACTAAATAGTGTAGAACACATAGAATACTTTCACATTTTATTAGAGTTGATGATTATAAGGTAAAATGGGTTAAATATTGTGTGCACTATCAAAATAGAAGAAATGATTTGAGAAAACTAACTTTTAAAATTCAACTTTAAACATAATTATGATTTTTTTTTATGAACAAATATTTATAATATTACGATTAATAAAAAAATAGTTTTTTAATAAAAGAATGTCAGAAAATATTATGTTTAGTTACTCTTGTTTTCAAAAGTGAAGTGTGTGTGTGTGTGTGTGTGTGTGTGTGTAATATATATATATATAAGTGAGTTGAGAAGTGGAAAAAAATAAAGTTCAATTTAGTTAATAAATATTTCATATCATATTTAGTGATCTACCATGAAGATGATAAGACATTTCATCATGAGGATGGATCATTAAGCGTAGTCATACAAGCTGATTGCAATGTACAAATTGGATACAATCTTTCTTTGAATTTTTTTTCGAATTTTAATATAAATCGATATTTTTTTTAGTTTTTTATTGTATAATACTAGAAAAAGGTGATAGACATATTTATATGATTTTAATAATGGAATGAAATAAATATATGGACTCCAATTATTTGCAAACAAATATATTTTTGGATTTTTTTATTTCTAAAGATTGTCTTGTTTAAAATTTGAATTGTGAGATATTTTGTTTTAAAGACTTAAACAATATTAAAATTATAAAATAAATAAAAACTAAATTATAATTAAAATTGTCTAAGCAACAATTTGTATTATTGTTAATCATTATTATTTCATATAATATTTAGAATTTATCAACTAAACATTGAAATTTTAATTGGTAACAACAATTGAAGAAATGTAGAATATTTCCTTTTCAATAATAGAATAGAATAAAATAAAGTTTATGTATACAATCCACTTACACTTTGAAAAAATATTTTTAAAAAAAAAGGATTCTTATGTTTCATAAATACCTTTTTGAAGTTTGATTTTAAGAAAAAATAAACATTAATATTTAATTTTTTTTTTTAAAAAAAAATTATAAATAATATAGGAGGTTCAAAAAATTTTATTAAAAAATATTATACTTAATTACTCTTTATTTATATGAATCACAATATATTTCTCAATCAAAATTTCAAATTTTTATTATATAATAATGATGGTAAAAAATAAATAAATTATGTAAACAATAAAACTAGAATAAAATAATTATATAAACACTTTTTAGAAAAACATCACATATATTAAGTTATATTCTTATTTTCTGAAATAACATTTAAAAAAATAAAAATTGTGTTATTCTTTAAAAAAAAAAAAAACCACGTTCTTCAACGTTTAACGGACTATATTTTAGGATTTAAAAAGAACGTCATAATAATAGAATTAAAACAAAATGAATTCAAATAAATAATTATTTTGCAGATATTATATTTGATCATATTTTATTTATTTGAATCCATACCTCAATCAAACATTCATAATTTTAAAAAAAGAAAGGAAAAAAGACATCCGATGTATTCCGTATATATTCTGGATTCATTTTTATCCCACAAAGATTGTGCTTTTTACAGTAGCGATTATATTCACTGCCACGCGCCCCCGTGTGCTTTGTTTGTATTAAAAGCTTGAAAGATATTCACAGAATCACATTATCATCCGAGCATTGTTTGTATCATCTGAACCCACATTTACGCATGCGTAGTTGACATGTTTTTAGGGCGATGGTTGTCGATAGTACCGTCTCATCACGATGTAAACCATGGGTATTATCTTCTTGATTCAAGTTCAGGTAAGAAAACACAGAATGAATGAGGGTATAATGATGTATCTATATGTATTATATTTGTATAATTTTCTTGATTCAAATTAAGACACAATAAGAAATAAAAAGTATAGACAGGACAGAATGTTATGTATGATCATATAATTTTTTTTTAAGTATTATAGGAGTTAGTGACCCAGTCACCTGGCACATTTTTTGGCGTGTTAATGTAGGGCGAGTCCTCCCAGCCAGCTATGTAAATGTAAGGGTAACCGGTCTCCTCGGGCCTGGGGGATTAGAACATGGGTGGGTGGTTGGTGGTACAGTGGTATATCTTATAGGTGAATTAGTCACACCCTATTATTATTCACTACAAGAATATGGGTTTGGTATCCACAACATTTCCACAATATTTTTGTAGATATCTTTTGCAAAATTGTGAATCCAATTTTGTGGACTCCACCCACAATTTTTTTGTTGAAACATGAAATGTGACAAAAATTGTGATAAAATCCACATTGAAAAATATTGTGAAAAATCTATAGTTTTATTATTGTGGTATTTGTCACAATTCTAATATTGTTACATATCTACAATTAAAAAAATTGTGACAATTTCCACAATTTAAATAATGTTGTAAATCCATTATTTTAAAATTCTTTCATATAATACAATTATAAGGAAATTGCATATATGTCTATTTAATAATTGTAAGTATTTTCACAATTTTTTAGTTTTTATAAAAAATATAATCTTAATAATTATATATTTTTTGCAATTTTAAAATTGTTTGCAAAACTCTTACAATAAAATTTATATATTTAAAGTTCTAAAATTAATTTAAATTTGCGTATAATATATTTTTTATTCTAATTTCAAGTAATTAAAATAATTTAAAATTAAATTAAATTCTATATTTTTAGTTCCTAAAAACAGAAAGCATTACATTTAATGAAAATAAAATATTTTGTATATAACTAAAACAATATAATTTTTAAGAATAATTTTTTAATTTCAATTAATTCTAAGGGTGACATAAAAAATAATTTAAAATAAATGCATACATATATGCATGCTGAAAACATTATATTTAAGTAGTATTCAAATATCACTACGTTTTAGAAACAAATAAAAACCACTTAATATTAAAAATGTTAAAAATATTCTTTAAAACATGCAGCAAATATTCCGTGTAAAGGGAAAAAATTAATATTAAAAATGTTAATGAAACCTCAAAATTGTTCGTTAAAGATATTTATGAAATTAAATATTCTAATATTTGAATGTATATATTAATGGAATAGTTGCTTTCATTAATGTCTGGAACTGGATACTCTTTTGCGGAAGGGAGCACAAATTTTGATCTCTTTCTGTTTCAATTTGTTGAGGTAAACACGATTCTTTAATTTCCTCAAATTGCATTATATATTTTTTAATTTGATAAAAATATATATATATTTTAAAAAAAATTGTCCAGTACATTGAAATTTTCTTAGAACTGGAATGAAATATTAGATATGAATCCACATTACTTAGAGGGAATTTTTTTGAATAAAAAATAGCTTACCTAACTCATAGGTAATTGAAAAAATGCCACCTGTGGTAATATTTTTAAATTTCTATAGTTGTCAGTAATTCTAGATATTATCCTAGGATGTAATTTATGTAAAAAAAAATTAATTTATCTCTAGTAAAGTATTTATGCAATAATACTATGAGATCTCCTAAAATTAGACCCTGCACCTCTAATATATCTATTTATCGAAGCTAATACTTCCCTCTCATTCGTATGGAAAGGGCGTGATCTTGGTGCTACAAAAAAAATATAGATAGAAACTTGGAGCGGAGAGAAAGTATCTGTAAAACAAAGTCATCAATATGTGTAGTGTGAGGAATATCGACCTTTCCATTTGCAGATTTGATTTAATTTCTTAGACCAACCAAGATTTGAATGTGTAGAAGATTTGACTGAGGCATGCATTAATCCCCTAGATTATATGGCACCAGCTGTAGCCTGAAATAAACTAACAGATAGTAAATGTCTTTCAATGCATGATATGCCAAGTGTCGGAAAGAATTGTGAACTTAATTAAATCGGCATCATAAACAATCTGTTTGCTAAAAAAATGACCTTTAAAATCTTACGCCAGTGCAGACATGCATTTGTCAGAAATGGTTTCTCGTGCTAAATTTTTTTTATCAGAAGAAAAAAATAAAAATAAAAAAATCCAAGCTTTTGTATGCAAATGTCATTCTTACCTATTACACAAATTTATTTTTCTTCGAAACAGAATATTGACATCACTGAAATTATTTCATAGATCTATTGACTTAGGATTTTTGATAGACATTGGTTTCCACAAATCAAAATCCTTTACACTTTGCAATTGTCAAGCTTCCTCACCATTTTCATCTCTCGGAAACAAAAATCAGATCTCATTTCATCTCCTCTCAAAAATATATCATATAAACTGTTGTAAGCCTATGCATGCATTTACACATCCACTTCACAAAACATTCTAACGCTTAATTCAACCACTCATAGAAAAGTAAAACTAAAAAATTTCGATGAGGAAAGGGGAGTGCATTTAGGTTTTCTTATCAATGAAAGGGAATATATCCCTACCGTCAGATGGTTTTCTTTTATCAACGGCCTATAATGATTATTGTTCGATCCTAGTCAAGAATGCAAAATTTTAATATTAATAATCCATTACAGCTAAATGAGAAGTTCGTTGAATTGCACCACTCTTGACACGTAGGCTATATTTTATGGCAATTGACCAGGCTTCACTTTTTGTTTAGTCTATTATGTCTAACATATTAAAATACAATAAGAATTAATAAATTTAAATAATTAAATGAAATGATCATCTAGATGAATGGTCATTCGAGTTTATTTTTATTTATTTGTTAGGATATTCACAATGCAATATGTTTTGAAGTGGTGACGAAAATTATGCTAAAAGATAGTATTAATGATTTTTAGTTTTGATTATTATTATGTACTAAATTATTATTTTGAGTATAATTAAAATTAATTGAAATCAAGATACATTTTATAATATAGATTATCAACAATTAGAATTAAGTGGAGTAGAGAGTTGTTCATGGAGTGTATATTTTACTTTTTATGAATAATACACAATGAAAATTTTAGTAGTGTACACTCTTTTACTATAGAAACATAAAAATATCGTGAACCATGTAATATGGATAGCATACATAGTATCAATTATCAACAACTAGAGTTAAATGGTGTACCTAATTGTTTATAATAGATAAGCTCCCAATATTGCTTCATTTGGCCTCAACCACCACATTAGGTGGTCCATGTTATGGATTTAAATATCATTTTTTGCCACATTAGGTGGTCTATGTTACAGATTTAAATATTATTTTTTAATTTTACTTGAAACATCTATTGAGGGCTCATTGAAGGCTACTTCAAATGAGGTTGATTAATGACTCTCATATTATGTCAAATATTCACTCTTAGAATCTCTAGGTTGATTAATGACTCTCATATTATTGAAAAATCCCTCTAGATTACCAAAAATAAATTTCCATAAAAGATATATTTAATATGTTGTGGAAAATACATAACCAAAGTTTTAGAGATGGTTACTCTTAGAGATGGTGTGAAAAAATTAAATAACTATAATTTATAGTTGGGATGTGTACTCTATCTATCACATTCTATTATCAAAGGTTTAATTTTTAAAAACATGATAGAAATTGTGCTTTTTCCACAATAAAATTTATAAAATATGAAAATTTCACAATTTTGAATTTGAATCTAATGAAATATTAGAAAATGTAATTTATAATTTTTTTAAAAAGTATTTTTTCTAAAATGAAATTTAAAAAATGTGCATATTTTCTAAGTTCGAAAAAGAATGTGTGGTATGATCCTCTTCATCAACAAGACTAAGAGTTAAGTTATCTCAATGTGTCTCCATGTATTTTATACAATCTATATCTTTAATGTTGTTTAATCACAAGTTTTCCACAAAATGATATATTTTTAGATAATGTTGTGTAGACTATTAATAATTCTAGTTTCAAAAGTTTAATTTTTAAAAAATATGAAAAGAAAGCATGATTTTTTCACAATTAGACTTTAAGAAAATAGATATTTTAAAAGTCTAAATTAGACTTTTATGATATTGTGAAATGTCTATAATATTTTAGAGAAGGCACAAATTTATCCTAGATAATTCTCAATTTTTCTTTCAAAAATAGTGAATTGTGGACTATCAACAAATAATATTTCAAGTTACTAATTATTCATAGGTAGACTTGGTTAATGATTTTTATTATTTTTTGGTTTCATAAATTAGTCATAAATAATTTTTGGGTTATTACGCACATTATAAACACAAAAAAAATAAAATTGGAGATGAAGTATATTATTCATTATTGAATAGTTTTACCTTGTTTAAGCTGAATTTTATCATCTATCAATAATTTAAATTAGTAGTGTAGATTGTCTACAACTATAGTTTTTAATATATTTTGTTCGGAGTATATTTTTAAAAAACATAAATAAGTAGTGTATTAAATTTCCCAGAATGCATGTATTTATAATTTTGTGGATAATACACACTCAATATTATGGAGTGTAGAAGTTTCTCATTTTATTTGAACCTTAGAAATGGTGCCAAAATTTAGAATCATAATAAAAATTTTATACTATTGATTATGAACAACTAATGTTTAATGTCGTACTAAATTGTTTAAAATATATGTGTATCTTATAACTTGTAAATAACACACAATCAAATTTTAGTATAGACTTTATATATTAAAATATAAACCTTGGAAATGGTATGATAAAATATTGTTGTGAGATACCATGTCTGGGTTGTGAATTCTTTCCATACTTCTATTTTAAAAGTTCTATATTTTCTCAAAAAATGTGGAGAAAATGTGATATTATTACAATGAAATTTCAACAATTTGGATATTTTACAAGTTTAAACTTCAATTTTATGAAATTGTAGAAAATCTACATCTCCTTTTATAGAAGCTATTTATTTAATGTCAATAATTCACAATGTTTCCACAAAATGATATATTTTTGGATAATGTTGTGTACACTATTAATAATTCTAGTTTCAAAAGTTTAATTTTTAAAAAATATGAAAAGAAAGCATGATTTTTTCACAATCAGACTTTAAGAATATAGATATTTTAAAAGTCTAAATTTGAATTTTATGATATTGTGAAATGTCTATAATATTTTAGAGAAGGCAAATGTTTATTGTAGATAATTCTCAATTTTTCTTTCATAAATAGTGAATTGTGGACTATCAACAAATAATATTTCAAGTTAATAATTATTCATAGGTAGACTTGGTTAATGATTTTTATTATTTTTTGGTTTCATAAATTTGTCATAAATAATTTTTTGGGTTATTACGCCCATTATAAACACAAAAAAATTAAAATTGGAGATGAAGTATATTATTCATTATTGAACAATTTTACCTTGTTTAAGTATTTATCATCCATCTTTAATTTATAGTAGTGTAGATTGTCTACAACTATAGTTGTTAATGTATTTTGTTAGAGTATATTTTTTAAAAATAGAAATAAGTAGCGTATTAAATTTCCCATAATGCATGTATTTAGAATCTTGTGGATAATACACACTCAATATTATAGAGTTTAGAAGTTTCTCAATTTTATTTGAACCTTAGAAATGGTGCAAAAATTTGGAATCGTAATAAAAATTATATACTATTGATTATGAACAACTAATGTTTAATGTCATACTAAATTGTCTAAAACATATGTGTATTTTATAACTTGTAAATAACACACAATAAAATTTTAGTATAGATCTTATATATTAAAATATAAACCTTGGAAATGGTATGATAAAATATCATTGTGAGATACTATATTTGGGTTGTGTTTTCTTTCCATACTTCTTTTTTAAAAGTTCTATATTTTCTCAAAACATGTGGAGAAAATGTGATATTATTACAATGAAATTTCAACAATTTGGATATTTAACAAGTTTAAAATTCAATTTTATGAAATTGTAGAAAATCTACATCTCCTTTTATAGAAGCTATTTATCTAATGTTAATAATTCACAAAGTTTCTACAAACTAATTTTTTTGTAAAATAATGATGTGGATAAATGACCCTACTTCTAGTAGTGATTATGTATCTAATTAACAATTTTTGTGCCAACCATAACATAGTGAAGTTTGCAAGGAATGGTGTAATATCTCTGTACACTCACAATCCCATTTGTAGCCTTCAAATTTTTTAGTTTTTGTTTCCAAAATAAAATACATCATTAATAGTAAAATCATGGAATGAGGTCACCACTTAAGAGAATAAAACACATTGACATCTAAAGTGAAAGAGAAAGTGATTTAAAAAATAAATTGAGAAACCAACATTCTAATATAGTATAATTAGAAGTAATTTAATGTAAATGACTTTATAATAATAGCCCTGAAAATATTTGACCATAAAAATCATAAAATTCAAATTAGGAATAGTGAGTAGTAAAAATTAAAGATAAAGTGGAGATTAAGTAATACATTGAGAAATTGAAGAATAATATGATTTGAAGGAATATATTTCATTTTATAGCGACATAAAATTATCAAGTCTATGGAACCACTTATAATACCTAACTCTGAATCTATCAGTGTTAAGGACATGGATGGGGCGAGCGGCGGTCAAGGTTGATTACATAGATCTTTGGGTGGAGAAGAGCGTGGTGGCGATGGTGAGTGTAGAGGCGTAGGGAAACAATGGCAGACAAATGGCATGTGCGTTGAAGGTCGAACGGGTTATATTCTCAAATTATAGATGGCGACGTCAGTAGAAATGCCTCATTTGAAAACAGATTGGAACACGGGTAGGGACCTGTTAAACCCAATGGCATCGTGGACAAGACAGGAGTCAACCATGTGTATGCCCTCAACAAGGGAGTTATAGCCAGGGGAAAGATCTCTCCTTTGCTGCAATCACTTCTAGAGGAGTCCAAAAAAAACCTTTGCTATTTGCTAAGGACATTCCGATGCTAAAGCTTGAAGACAATGTGCTTCATAAAGTCTGAGACTTGGAAGATGAATACAACAAGCATTCCCTCATCTACGGATTTAATAATTTCTTTCCCAAGCTCTTCCAGCTTCACGAACGAATAACTACAGGTTCAAGTCCTCAAGTCAATTGTAACATACATCTTTATCCTAGCTTTAAAGGTTATTTCATTGATGTCATTTAATCTTTTGAGTATCGTGAATGCATTCAAGAAAACTATTAGATGTGGGGGATCAACATGGATTGATGACTAAATGTTGATATCCCCTATTCAACCCATTGACTAACTACTTTACTACTTTACCCATATGGGTCAGACTTCGTAGCCTTCCCCTTCAACTTTGGGATAACTCTTTCCTTGCAGCCATAGGTAACAAGATGGGAAACTTTTTAAAATATGATAAAAATACCTCCCTCCAGCTACATACTACCTATGTTAGGATTCTTGTGGACCTAGACATCTCCCAAGATCTCCCTGAGAGCTTAAATTTACAGATTGGCGATAGAACCTAGAAACAAAGAATGGACTATGAGAAATTAGCTTTTTGGTGGCAAAAATGTTTTGAAATAGAACATTTGATAGTGGACTGTGGTTGTGTTGACAATTTTTGCACTTGTACAATAATGGTCAACTCTAAACTTCGTTACGATGGATAGCATTGGTGAAGTATACCTAAGCTAGGGGAGTGTTTCTTTTAGAAAATATTGTTACTATTGAATTAATTAATGATTACATGGAATTTACAGCTATGTGTGGTGTCACAAAATATAACAGATCACATAGTCTACAATTTCATGACTATCGTCAGCAAAATAACACAAAGCCCTGAAGGACAGTTGTGTTGTCTTGATGAAGACATCTAATTGCAAAATAGATGAAATGATAAGTTCTGGAACAACAAACATAATTATAGATTGCAAAGAACTCAGAGTTCATTACTGGATGTTACAGTTATTCTTTAATGTTCTTTCCTTCATGATTAAGAAATTTAATTATATTACTGAGTTGTTTAGTTAATCATATAATCAATACTAGAAAGTAAAAATGCAGAAAGAAATACACAACACAATTTCACAGTTCAATGTTTTATTCATAAGGAATTTCAAATGTTCCCACACAAGTTGTGGGATGTAACTGGAAAGTAAAGTATAGCTACTAAAATAAGAGTTACACATGCATGAAAGAGAAAATAGAGGTGTATGAGTGAACCCATCATTGCCTTAGGGTCTTCTCCTCTGGTTGATGTATGTTCATCTTCATCACTTCAAGTACTGTACATAAAAAGAAGAAAAGAGGAAGATTATTAGTTAAGATCTCAGGGTTAATCTATATTCCTACATTGTCCTTTTTCGTGCATATGGATCTCTTAACAACAAGATATATAGATTAGTTAAAGATCATACTGAATACATGATCTACTCCCTCAGGATGAAGGAGGAAAGAGAAAATAAAACTATGGACATAAGAGAGGCCAAAAAGCCTAAATATTTTCTAACTATTTCCTTAAGTGTGCAGGTACAGGTTGAAGTAAAGAAGAAAATAAATCATGTTTTACAGTCTTCACTGTTAGATAAAGGTTACAATTCTCAAATGATTTCTATCCTATGGTACATAAAGCAAATAATTCATTAGTATATGTTCCCATTTGCAACTAAAGAAGAAGAAATTCTAAGGAAATTTTGACAAGGCTTCGCCATGTGAAATGGACCTTTTAAAACTTTCCAGCATACATATCAAAGTTGTAATAACAGGAAATGCAATATTAAACATATTACAAAGTCAAGAAGAAATAAATAAGTTTGAATGCCCATATCAAAGGAAGGATACCAAAATCTGGGTTGAGATCATGTAGAAGAGAATCGATCTGGTAAAGAACAAAGCTTCATGTTTTCATCAATGGCCAAAGATGAAAATTTTGCAGAGCCTAATTGAGACAAATTGAGCTACAATATGGAATACCCAGAACGGAAATTATCTAGCAAACCCTCTACAGTCGGTTCCAGAAAATATAACAGTAATAACCATGAAAACTATGACAATATAAGCTTATCAACATCAAACAAAGTAGAATATTCATATTACTGAGGCATTCAAAGAAGGATGAATCCAAAGTTACCTCCATAAGTTAGGAAATGAAGTTCCAATGGTAATAACTGAGTCATCGAATTGAAGGAGCCATCACAAAATTCCCACCTCAAAAGAAGGTTCATCGAAAAGAATGATTTAACAGGCCAACATAGAAATCATGGCTGCCAACTTGCATAACTTGGTAAATATACAACCAGACCAACCTCAAGAGTTGAGCTTCAGGAATCTAACAATGGTGTCAAAGAAATTTTTTCTAGGGCTTCACCCATGAACCAAAGGTGAAATAATAAAAATGAATGGGGTTCAGTCTATTTTAACTCACCCATCTCAGTCATGGCTTAACCTAACTCACCCGGAGTTAGTGATCAAATGATCCAAAATCAAAAGTATAGATATCAATGCTCAAAATTGATCACCCAAATTCAAAGCAAGCCACCATGGTTAAATTTGTTACCTACCACATTTAATGCAAGTCAGAAATGTATAAGATCAATGAATGAGGTTACATCATGCAAAAGATCGAATGGAGGAAATCAAATCACCAAAATCGATGTAAACCTCATCTTAACTCATGAAAATGGTGGGTCTTTTGGCTGACTTAGCACTTTTTATTGTATAAAAAAGGTGTCAAATTGCTTTGTAGGCCCGACGAAATCTGATTAGATGCGGAGGGGTGGGCCTTTTTTGCATTTTGACACATTTTGGAAAAGAGCGTAAAGTCGTAAAATGACCCGCGGTCCTGCTCATGTCAAAAGGAAAAATTCATAAGTTGAGCACATATTCAATAAGTCAGAAGTGGACCGTCGGAATGTTTTTTGCCTTTAAAACTTTTGAAAAGTGAGTAAAGTTTAAAAATGCACCATGGCCCCACTGAAGCATCAAAATTCAATTATATTAAAGTAAATCAAAGGTGGATCACTAGGACAATTTGAGAATTTGAAACTTTTTAAAAGGGAGCAAAGTTTTAAAGTGCCCCGTGCCCCCGCTAAGGACCAAACAAAGCCACATATTCAATAAGTCAAAAGTGGAGCACTGGGTCAATTTGATATTTTGTGCCCTTTTTGAAAAAAGAAAAAAAGTTTTTAAGTTACCCACGACTCCACCCAAGCATCAAAAGTTAAAATCAGAGAAATGGGCCTTCGGGGCATTTTAAAATTTTAAGCCTTTTTTTGGAAAAGGCTGCAAAGTATCAAATGTAAGTTGTAATCCTATTTTGACCAGATTTAGACGCGTGTAAGGCCCAGATTAAAATCAAATGGGTGTGCCAAATATTCAAAAATGGAATTTCTATTAGAAACACAAAAAAGAAAGATTTTCAAGGGCCATTTTTTGGATCAATTTTATCCTACGTGGATGATATTTTTGAGGTAATAAAAGAAAGAATTCTTCAGAGAACCTTCATTCGAGCTTGAAGTCTGCACCAATGGTAGAATTTTAAAAAAAAAATCACATAGAAATCTTGAAGCTATTAATGGCTGCTATGGGAAAAATTTTGCAGAGCTTTTCTAGCTAGAATGGAGCTTAATAATTTAGTTACCAAAAAATGATTAAGTCTACAATATTTTGCATCTTAATTCAAGTCCTAAGTTCACTAGATTCAACCATGGTCAGAAAGTAATTAATTTTTCTCACCCATTGAGAGTAAAGTTGTATGCCTTCGTAAAATTTAGAAAAGTATAGATCAACAAGAAGACAAATCTGCATCCACAAGAAAGAAATCTTTCTCATCAAGAAAATCTTATTTTTAGCAAATCATCGACTCATTATTTTCTTAAAAATAGACATGCTATTCTTAAAAATAGAATGGCTATTAATGCCTCTTTGTATTTGCATGTTCTGTTTTTATTCCTTTATTTATTAATAGATGAAGGATAAAAATAGGATGCATGGGCGAGTATAATTTTAGCCTATTTTAGGAAGGGTGGGAAATTTTTTCTATATATTGTGTGCCTTGGCAAGGAACAAAAGGAGTTAGAGGAGGAATATTTAGATACAGGAGTGCTGAAGCAATATTTTTCCCCAGTTTTTCCCTTTGAATTTGAAGTATTTTCTGCCTTTTCAATTATTTATAGTCTTGTGTATGTTTCCATTAATCTTGTGAGTTTGAATTCCCTGATTAATTATCTTACCATGTTGCAAATTCAGTAGTTTCTACATGATATTAATGTGTATGTGTAACTTAGAAGTATTGTTGTGATTTTATCCCTCAAAACATCATATTGTTTACCCTTAACTATCTTTAGAAAACTATTTCCTTGTGCATAAAAAACCCTTTCCTTATAAATCGTGCATATACTCAATCAAATACGTCATACAAATTTGGTGTATCACCTCAGTTTAAATATTTTTACAGTCTTCTTTTACCCTTAAACCCCAAAAAATCAGTTTAGGATATATCAACAAGGAACTGGCCTTAATACTAGAGACTCACCTCAAAATAGGTATACCCATAGACCTGAGGTGTTTCCATTATATCTACAAAAGAGAGATCCATTTTTGCAAGCTTAGAACACCTACAACCATATCTCTATAGGGTACACTTTCAAGAGATAACATGTTGCATTAAAAAAGGAGGGGCTAAGCCTAATTAGTGGGTGGGGTCCTTCCTTTAACATTTCACCATCGATCACTCTTCTATCCTTTCCCCTGCATATGTCTTGAGCCCTCCTATGGTGGGTTCTTCCCTGTCAGTTATCCCCTCTCAGTTGTATAATTTAGAATCCTCAAATCTCATTCCATAAGCCATTATTAAGGTGGTGGAGATACCCCCATCTTAACCTGATAAATCCCCTCTTCGATCTATTCAATCGAAGAATAATGATGATTCAAAATCTTGTAGAGTGGTAAAGGAAATTTTCCCTCCTCCATTTCCTTTTGGAAAAAGAAAATACATACCGATCAATGATCTAGAAGTTTTTCTTCTGATTGAGGAGTATTCAAAAGGTTGGAAAATAGTTCATAATAAGAGAAAACTTCGTAAGAAAACATGTTTTCCTACCTAGTCTTTGGGTGTTTTTTTTGTTGTTCGATTGCTCCTCTTCTTCTCATCTTTCTCATTAGGAAACAATTGTATTTTATGTTTATGTGGAACTTTTGGGAAGTGTGCTTCTTATGTTCTCATTTATTTATCATTCATTAATACAAATAGTGATACATGATCAATCAAAATAGATGAACATTTGAATTATCTCTCTAGCCACCAACAGTAGGAGGATTCAATGTGTCAATAGTCAAGTCCTACTTGCCATTGCTCTTACAATTTTTTTGTTTTATTTTTCAAATTTCCTAGTAGATTAAATGAAAAGGGATAACTTAGGGAATTTTCCCTGTGTTAATTTTTTACCCTCTACTTGAATCATGATTGATTTGGAAAAAACCACAACATATTTTTCCATGGCTAATAGAGAACCATGGAAATTGTTATGGGAACAGTGAAACCCCAACCCCTATACCCACACACTTGAAAAGGAAAGTGTTGACAAAGATAATCACATGAAACTATACTAATGGCACAATGAGAAATTTTGCAATGATCCAAAATAAATTGAACATGCTCCAAATCTAATTGCACACTCTCATCTTTAATTTTTATTCGTAGACACTAGAAAATACATCATTTGCATAATATACGTTAGGATATTGAAATACAAAAGACACTATAAAACATAATAATCCCTAAAAATAATAAAACACTAAAAGATACATAAAAAATAAACAATAATGTTTATTAAAGACATTACACTCATATGTGTATGTGTATGTGCATGTGCATGTTCCTATCTGTGTGCATGTGTAGGTGTAGGTGTAGGTGTAGGTGTGTGTGTGTGTGTGTGTGTGTGTGTGTGTGTGTGTGTGTGTGTGTATGTGTGTGTGTGTATGTGTATGTGTGTGTGTGTATGTGTGTTTGTATGTGTGTGTGTATGTGTGTGTGTATGTGTATGTGTATGTGTGTGTGTGTGTGTGTGTGCTAGGGGCCAAATGAAATATCATCAGAAAGATAATTCAGATTCCTAGAGGATGGTGGTCTCACTTTTTTCACAACACTCTGGCGCTTCTATCCACAACCTGTTTTAAGAATGCACAACCTTAAATCCTAGATAAAAATCCTATTTTTACGGAGTTTTAGGAAGAATCGAGGGATGAGGCCCCCACCAATGTGTTTATAAGGAAATTTTAATGCAAATTCATATAAATAATCATCAAAAAACTTCTTCAGTAACTCAATTACGGATTCGACAAGTTTCTCCCCAAGATATGACTTAAGGAGTTAGTAAAATTTAAAAATCAGAGGATCGAGCAAACATCTTGCTTCAAGAGAGTGGGCTAGGTGATTGATTCTTCACATCAGAGAGAGATGATAATTTTCCTCTTCTCATATAGGATGAAGTAGACCAACTTTAGAAAATGGATTTTGATTGTAGCCACTCTAGTGTCAGATCCAGAGTAGGCATCATATTACCTCCCCCTTTGGGTGAGTTATACCCATTTTCCTATAATATCCAATTTGATAATAAAAATAACACAACGGAGTATGAATCTCTCCTCCTGGGAATTGGTGTTGCTGAAGATATGGGCAACAAGAAGCTCAAGTGTCTTGGAGATGAAAAGTTGATAATCAGGCAAGTAAGGAAACAATATCAAGTAAAACCCAAAGCTTAGGCATCACATAAATAGGGTATGGGATTACATTGAATCATTCAATGCTTTCTCTATCTAATCCATCCCTCGAGATAAAACTGAAAGGGATGATTGTCTTATGGTGTCAGCCTCCTTAGTCATGCCACATTCTTCCTTTAGCAAAGATAAGGTGCCTGTAGAGATAGGTTTTAGACCTAGTGTTCCTAATAGTGTAAACCACTAGAAGGTCTTTAATGATGAAAATCAACTTCTAACCTTCTTGAAGGAGAGAGATAATTTTAGTATCCTCTTCTTTGAAAGGAGCGAGAAACCACATAGGGAGTTAGTGGATGAAGAAGATAAATAAGGAATCTAAGGGATTGATGAAGAGGGAGTACTGAAGCTCAAAGGAAGCAAGATTCCTAGAGTCTTGGTGTCATTGGAAGATATTTTTGATAAGCATGACCATTCTTAAAAGATAAAGAAAGGGGACATCAAGGTGTACCATTAAGTTTGAGAAAGAGAACATCAGTACCATAGAATAACCGAGAATGGTCAATATTGAAATGTGTTGGTCACTTGAAGAGAAGAGATGGTCCGTTTCATTACTGAAAAAGTGTTAAGATGTTTTGGCCTATTCTTATGATGAGATTAAGTCCTTCTAACAGAAGGAAATGCAACATTTAATCCCTTTAAATTTGAATGCCAAGCCTTTTAAGAAAACGTAAAGACCATATAATCTAAAAATTGTTGATACCATCAAATAATAGTTATTGACTATGCTCAATGCCATAATCATATTTTCTATCCACCACTCTACGTGGGTAGAAAATATTGTCCATGTGTGGCATAAGAATGAAGAGATAAAAAAATATGTAGAATTCCCCAACCTAAACCAAGCTTCCCTAAAGGACAATTATCCACTTCCAATCATGGATCACATTCTACAAGTAGTCAATGGATTTGAAATGCTTTCATTACTTGATGGTTTCTCAAGATACAACTAGATAGAAGTTGCAGAAGAGGATAGGACCATGAAAACCTTCACCACTCCATGGGGCACTTTTAGAAATAAATGTCGGGGAAACATTCCAATGAGAAATAAATTTAGAATTCAATGATATAAAACATTGCATCATCATCTATCTCGATGAATTGGTAATAATTTCAAATAGGCAAAGAGATCACTTCGAGCACTTGGAGTAGTTTCTCATCTGATCGTAAAAACATTGTATATCTTTGAATCCCAAGAAGTGCATTTTTTTTACTAAAGGAAGACTTCTAGGAAACATTGTCAATAAACAAGGGGCAAGTATTGATCCAGAAATATTGAAGGTCATTCAAGCCTTTTCCTTACCCATATAAAAGAAGGGAGTTCATTCCTTTTTTTGGAAAATTTAACTTCCTCTGGTCCTTTATTATGTAATTTGCACAGTTGACTAAACACAAAAAAATCATGATGAAACTCCAGGTAAGTTTCAAATGGAGTGATGATGGAAAAGAAGCATTTGAAGAAATCAAGAGAGCCATTTTCAAAGCTTAGACCTAGGTATGTACTGATTTTGATAAAGTGTTATTTATGCACTACTACAACTTCAAGAACACACTCTCTGCCATCCTAGTCCAAAATAATCATGGAGTAGAGCTACATATTGCTTCCATGAGGTTCCTTTTGAAGAATCATGAGTTAAACTATAGAGGGATGGAAAAACATTCCTATGTGGTAATCAAATCCGTGAATAATTTCAGATTCTACATCCTCAAGTCTCACAATATAGTGATAGTTCCTGGCATGAGAATCATGTCCATTCTAACTTAGCAAGACCCTAGAGCCAAGAAAGAAAATTGGGTTACAAAAATTCAAGAGTATGATCTAGAGACCTTCCAACTTGGTTCGAGGGAATGGTTTGTGCAAACTAATAGCTAAAGATGAAACTCTCAAATATCAACATGGTGAGAAAGAATTTCCTTGCCCCAAATGTTTCAAATACTTTCTACAAGTTCTCTTTGTAAATACCACCAAAAAGTGGTACGTAGACATTTATTACTACCTGACCTATAGTGAATTACCCACTCATCTCAGTTATAAAAAAGGAGAACACTCAAGCTAATGACAGCTAAGTATGTCATTTGAAACCATGTTCTCTACAAGAGAGGTCTCGATGGGTGATTTCTCAAATGTGTGGATAAAAATAAATAAGAGAAATTACTAAAAGGATATAATGATAAAGCCTTTGGTGGAAACTTTTTAGTAATGGTCACCGCTCACAAGATTCTTCATGAAAGATATTATTGGCCTACTCTCTTTGCATATACTAAAGAATGGGTTTCCAAGTTCGAGGCATGTTAGCAGTTGAAAGTGAAGAAGATATTTGAAAAGAAGGGTAAGGCTAGATAATTCAAAGATGGAGATATTTTCCTGATTTGGACAAGAGACAGGAGAAAAAAAAATCCATGGGAATTTTGATTGTTTATTGCTCGGTCCATTCTAGATCTGTGAGGCTTGTGGAGAAAATTTATTCTTATAAGTTTCTTCTTTCAGCAAAATTTATTTTCTAGATTTGATAAGCCAATGCTTTAGAAATTTCTATATTTAAAATTAAATTAAAATTAAGCAGGGATCTTGTAGTAAGTTTCAAAACCATTTGTTTAATTTTCCATCTTGCATTCTTGATTGGTTGTTCTCATAAAAATAGACATTTCATTTTGGATCCTAAAATGAAACATTCTCATTCTTTTTGCTTCACATAGTTTAATTAGGGAGGTGAAATTGGTTGCATCCACTTATTCTTCCCTCACACACGACTGTATCATTATGGAAATCTAAAAAACATTTAAAAATTTCCCACACAGGTGAAACTGATTGGAATTTCATCACCCAAAAGGGTATCCAAATCGGTGTTCTGGCTGAGTATAATCTCATTTCTTTTGGTATGTACTGGCTCAACACGCGACTCCCTTATTGTAGCAAGACTATGAAGTGAGCGGATAGGCCCCAATACCACACCCTTACTGAGAACATTACAGAGTTGGGCCTTACATACCTTTAAGTCAATCGAGGAATCTGCCCTTTAACACACCTGAAACCATCCCTAGATGACCACTTCCTAGGACCCCTATTTTCCATCTTACACATTTCATTTTTTTTAATTAATAAAGATAACTATAAAGCAACTCTTTGATTTTTCTTGCTTGTTGTTATTAAAACAATACATCCACTTGTTTTCCTTTTTTTAGTGTTTTCTAATTTTTTTTCTTATTACGGTGCTTACTAGATAGAAATCCCCTAATCAAGTCCCTCAAAACATGTCCACCTCACCTACATATCAACAAAATCTCCCATTTTTCACTTTAGCACCTTTTACGCCAACGCAACAACAACTTCCATACTATCAAACATACACATCTAACACCTTTTCAGACCCTCAACAAACTTGACATGAAGTAGGTGCCAATTATAACAATATAATAGGACAACAACTCTCACATTCCCCACATCAGTATCATAATCAAAATCTCCCTATACTTGGATTGCATGAAGAGGAATACTTCCTTTCTTGCAATCCTCAAGCATATGAACTCCCTTTCTATAATAGGGGAGACCCCATTTTTTAGGAAATATTAGATTCAAATCCCATTTCCCTTACTTCTTATCTAGAAGAAAGAAATGTTCAAATGTAATTGTTCACACCTCCATCTGTCCAACACACCTAAAATTCATCCTCTGCCACTTTGGGACTTATTGATCAAAATCAAGATGTTGTTGTCCAATAGTTATATCCATACACTTTAAGTCATTCTGAAACATGAAATAGTAGAAAATATCAAGTATCTCTCACCTCTACAAATCCATTTGAAACTTTGAATGAACAATTTGCCATTAGCAAACTAGAGGTATTTGAGGTTTCATGAACTCCCATCTATAACCTTCATATGATCTCCTCACAAAACACCTATGCTTAGAGACCCACAGCTTCGTCAAGTCCTTCTGTAGGATAAACACCACCTTTAAACAATGTCACTACTTCGTCATTCACTCCTCCAGTTACCTCGTACATTCCAACACCTCCCTGGAGTTTTGTTTCCCCTTCCACACTTATGTCTTCCCAACAAGTTACTTCTCCCATCCAGAATATCACTATGTCCATCCCCACAACAACACTTTTGGTTAACACTAGTGCTATTTCTAGTACACAACTTGTTTCAAAATACATACCTCAACCTTCGTAACCATTGATCTCTGCACCCCAGTCTGTACCTCAATAGAACATCCCACCATATAGTATCCCATAACAAAGTGTTCCACAAAAGGCACCATCTTTCACCACTTTGGCTATCTCTTCTTAACAAAAACCTACATATTCATAAAATTTTATGAATGTATCAAAGCCATTGCAATACCAATATGTTCAAACCTCATAACCTATCACTTCATAACAAGTATCCTCGTACTATCAGAACACTCTACAACACAACATCCTTCATCATTGAAACATTCCCAAAAAAAATAACCAACATATGCCTTAGTAGTACAGATATCAACAAAACATTCCATCGTACCATGTCCCACAACAAAACAACCCCTATCAACATAATCTCCCATATCAACATAACATCTCCTAATAGAACACGCCCCACCAACAAAACATTCCACTGCAGTATCAAGTGTACTCATAACCCAATCAATCTTTGTATCAGCCAATCTCATCCCTACAATAATCAATGTAAGATGATCCTCTTCAATCCCTTCTAATCCACATACCTAGCCTAGAATTCACTTCATCAACATCCAAGAATGCACTCTCTTATAATCAGATTTGTAATGATCCCATTCACCCTTCCATACTATATAAACCAGGCTTCCAAAACTTACTAAGTTTTATAGCAAAGAAGATCCCTAGCAACACATACACGCCTTTCGTCACGGGTGCTATCTAATAGTTCATGATCTAGAACTCATGTTGAGTACCTTTACCATGACCCTGGTTGGTCTTGCCTTATATTGGAATAACAAAATTCCACCACACTCACTATTATCTTTCTCACAATTTGCATAACTTCGCTTAGACCACTTTTCCATAAAAATAGCTCGTAAAATCACTTTAAATGATCTGTTCGCCATTAGACAATTTGAAAATGAATCCATTGCTAATTTCGTATCTTGTTGGAGGATTAACACTAATCAACTATCCTTTACACTACCACAACTAGAGATAAACGGAAGTTTTTGTCATGCATGTTATAAACACATTTCATCTACTCTACAGATCCACTCATTCCAAACTTTCGATGAGGCTTTTACCATGGTCTGTAATCTAGAATTTCGAGTCCTAGAAGATGGATGGGTAAAAATTTGTCCTAAGAAACAAAAAATGGAGTTCCCATCCAAGCCACCATCCAACTCAGATAATTCTAAATCAACCACCAACGCCGTTGTGGTCAAATCTACTCATAAGGAAAATCCAACCATTGAACGCTTTCATCAATAGTGTAACTATACACCTATAGCAGAAAATTATGGTGTAAATTTTTAATAAATTGCTTGACTCTGATCTAATATCACTTCCACCCATTAGACCCATCAATTTATTAGTTTCGAAACACATTTGGTATTGAAATAATGAATTCTGTAAGTACCACTAGGTCATTGGTCATGACATAGTATTATCCTGTAAAATTGACAAGGGCAATTTGTAGGTAACTATACCAAAATTTTGTTTTGACCCCTAGGGAAGTTTGATAACGTTTAAAATAGCCCAAAACTCCCTTTCAAAAAATCAGGTTGTTTTGGGACATAGCCATTTTTAGCTAATCCTTTGGCATAGAAATTCGCATGTCAACAACACCAAAACGGTGCCCTTTTACACTCGACGCAACTTGACCCGTGTCGACATAGAAAATGTTGTGCCCCCTTAAAACATCCTTTGCAACTAAAAATGTTGTGTCGATACTAAGAAACTTGTGCTAATCATTTTTCTAAGTGCAACTTTACCCATGTCGATGCTACCAAAATCATGCCAAAAGTAGTTGGTGAGGTCATAAATGCAATTTTTTCTATAAATAGAAACCTACCACATGTCATTTTCATGAATTGAAAATTATGAAAGGTATTTTCTCTCCGTGTGTTAGCCATCCCTATTAGCCCTCGAATGTCATTTTTGAGCTTGTGGACCCCACGTCTTTCTTTATCTTTTATAAATCCGGGTGAGTGGCTCCTCTCCCATTTGTGGTTTTCATTTTGTTGTGTTAAATGTTAGGGATTGTATCAAATAATTAAAATATAAAGAACACATTCAAAATCCCCAACCCAGCTAAAGCCCTCTTTTCCTCTCCCTCCAGATCTAAATATCTGGAAGGACTCTATCGTTGAAGTAAACAAAAAAACCATTTATACCTGCTTGTTGCCTTGCCAACAAATGTCTCTTTCTTGCCATCAAATCCAAATCCAAATCAAGAAATCAAAAAATTGATCAAACCGTTTACTCTTATCCTTTGGCACAATTTTCAAAGATGTTACACTCTTAGAAAGTGTGCCAAGCAAATAAGGCACACTTTGTTTCCCTGTAACCTCTTCCAAAGTTGTGCTTTGGCCCACTTTACTATCATGTAACATAAAATTTTTCCACACCCAGCTAAAGAACACTTACCAGATTGTTTTGTGAAGCGCAGGCGCAACTTCCACAACATCGACATGACATGTTGTACGCTACAGATTCGCGCCCTGCACTTTACCCTTTGGCGCTGAAATTTGTCATGTACCACCTCTCAAAATTGTGCCCTTTCTAACTTAGCACAATTTTTCCCATGTTGACACTTTCCTAAATGCACCAAAGCATAAAAATCCCCTGTAGCTTGCTGTGAACTTGCGCCTTGCACCCTGAGGCTTAAATTTGTTCGTTCGTCCTTCTGTAAGTTAAAATTAACTATTTTCTCACACATTCAAAGGTGTTATGTTATTCTTCAAACTTTCATTATGAATAAAATGATAGTTGACATGGATCTTCTGTGTTGGACCTTCTTGATACTTCTTACAGAACAATAAAAACCATTCTTCAACTCAGATATGTCTTCGTCAAGCAAGAAACTGACTAAAGCTAAAGCTAAGTAGTCAGAGCAAGAAATGAAGGACAAGTACTAGAGGGTCAGAATGTCTGCCTCATATGCCGAGTGTGACCTTGACATCTGAGACTCTAAACTGGGTCATATTCACATGGATGACTTCTGGGTAAGGACCACCAAGGAAAACAATGGCCCGTGGATGAATAAGTTAATAGGTAATGGATTGCACTTTGCAGCTCGGCTTCTGGTGAGTGCTGTAAATAATGAGTTTATCATGTTGGTTGCCCAATGTTATAACAAAGACACTAGATGTGTCAAAAATAAAGAACATGAGACAATCATAAACCTCACAACTCGTCACTTTGAGATGATCCTGGGCATTCCTCATCACAGGAAATATGTGGAAATAAGTATTGAAGACTTTAAGAAGGCACGGTATGATAATGAAAATATGTGCATGAAAATGATGAATGCACTCTATCTGAAGAACAAGAAGACAGTGATTAGATTGCCAAAAACCATCCACCGTATTGATTTTAATGAATAATTGAGTGATACAATCACATTCTTGAACAGAGTGTTTGGGCTCCCTGATGCCCATTATTTCCTCAAGTGGATGCTGAGATACCTAGAGATATGAGCAAAAATGCACTTGATCAATGCTTCGGCTGGGGTGAAATCATAAGTGACACCATATCACAATAGCTTCAACAAATTCTAAGAACTTGAAATTTCTACATGAATTCCTATGTTGTATTTGTTGCTACGTCAGAAAGAGATTTCACAGGGCTAACTTGAAATGGGGTATGGCCCCAAGTCAAGATATACGAGTTCTACCTAGAGCTAAGGCTCGAAGCCAGCATCTCCCAGTATTCCAAAATAAATGATGCCTTCTTCTATGAGGTATTCTGTTTGCTGAGATCAAACATGAGACACAATCGAACCAACCTGAAGTGTGATTGCTGCTATAAAGAAATGGGGAGCGTTGTTCACACAATTCCCCACATTCACATACCTCAAAGTTGTGAATTTTGAGGGAGAACCAATGAAGCTGCTAAGGTTTGTAAGGCCGAATCTTGTCCTCTTGGAATTGTCGAGGCAGTTAATCACTTATCATGAAAAGTGTATGAAGAGAAAGAAAAGAGGAACTCCATTCCCCTTACAGTTGGCTGATAAACCTAACCTACACTTGCTAGAGAATGGGAGATGTATGTTGAGCTAGAGCTGCTGAATTTAAAGCACAACTTCCCAGCAAGGCTGACCTTAAACTGTCAGATTTGTCTTCCAAAGGAAAAAATTAATCCCATCCATGTTCTCGAGATCGAGGACATTTTGATAGACCTAACCCATGAGATAGACATTAGGTGGAAGGATCACTCCCGACTAGCTCTGTAGGAGATCATCCACTATGGCATAGCCATTGTCCCAAAGAAATTCAAAGAGACTGATAAAGAAATTGATTAGGTTTATATTGACACAGATGGGGACAACTAGCCATTCCCAGAGATCGATAGAGCTAAAGTGCCAAAGATTGTTCAAGAAAGGGTTAAACCCACATTGCAACACACCGAACATTGGTGTAATTAGATTGACCTTACATACCTCAGAGTTGACTTCAATACTTCTCCTTCAGGCAGTGCACCTGCAAGGCTAGACCATGTGTCGAAAGGAAAAGGAAAGGACAAGGTAGGAGAACCAAGTAGAAAAGAGGTACCCAACATTACCTCTTCCACTACTCCTAAAGATCTTCCTCCTAGTTATGGGAAGCAAGTAGTTGACCTGGTGTGTCTAGGTGATGAAGAAACAACATATATTCCAACAGATACATGCACCTGGGATGTTATCACAACTACAGCTACTGAGGTACCCAAGGTTCCTTTTTTCTGCTCTTTCTCCTCCACCTATCATTCAAGCATCTATTCCTATGGATGTGTCTTCTCCTCTCCCTTCCTCCCTTCCATCTCCCACCTCTTCCCTCTTCCCCTCTCTCATGGATATGTCACCCAATATTTCCTCAATCCTGATGAGTATCCCTTCTGTTTCCACATCCTTTTCTTCTCCGTTAGTAACTGCAGGCCCCATAAGCCTCAGTGCGTTGGACTCCCTGTCAATGCCACCGCTGAGTGTTTTAACCCACTTCCCTGGGTCCTTTACAGTTTCTCCCCCTCTAACTCCTATTTCTTCTTCTTCCTCCACTCCCACTCCCATAAGTCCTGGTTGGATTTCTGACCATCTGAGCGAGCATAAGAGGAAATTTCCCATTGTGGCCATGGTTTTCTTTGTTATTCCAAACAAGGGAACCAAGAAGAAGAAAGCGATAACTCACTTTTCTAAAGGCACTTTAGGAGAAAGAGTCATGGAGATAGCTTTCCCGGATCCCACCAAGAGAAAAGAAGATCTGTCTCCCATAGACTTCATGGTGACTCAAGTCACAATGGGGACCTCATCCAAAATCCTACAAGGGGAATGCTTGTCTCCTGTAGATGCTCTCTGCAAGAAGCTCCAAGAGGTAAAAGAGGATAAAAGGATACTCAAATAACAAAACAAACATCTCCTACAAGCATTGCAGAAAATGGGCAACGCTCCTCCTGTGACTACCGCCGAACCCATTCAAGTTCCCAGTAAGTTGAAAATAAATGAATATCTTAAGATTAGTTAACAAGGAACAGTAGTATCATCCTAGATCGAGTGGATCCTCAGAGATGGTGAGGAAGTGCTTGGGAAGTTTAAATTTCTCTATCAGGATATAACTCAAGCAAATAAGGAGCTACAAGCAGTAGCAAGTGCCCTATCCGAAGAGTTGGATAACACCATGTTGCAACAAGAAACATTCCAAGCAATGGTTAACTACTCAGCTGGTGACCTATTGAATGTTGACATTATCAATCACTCACATGCACATAATAAGGCTCTCACTTCATTAGATTGCTAGGTTGATCAGATCGAATATATCCTGGAGAGAATTGATAAAGTCAAAGATGAAGCCCTGGAAGCACGATACAACATGGAGCAGACAGTTACAAAAATGACTCCAGGGATGCTCAGTGAATCGTATAACTTGAGGGAAGTAGATGATACAATCTAGCATTTCAAGGCTATTGTCACTCAAGCTCTGGCTCTAGAGGTCACTTTTCACCGAGAGCCAATTAATAACCTCTTGGCCTGGCATGATTTCATTGGCTTTTTAATCGATGCATGCAAAAATTTCACTGAGTTTCCTGACAAGCTCAAGAATGAGAAAGAAACCTACAAAGTATTTTGTGACCATTTTAATGGTCTTGACCATGATCAAATTCAAGTAATGATCAACTAGTTTGTAGAATATCGAGCATAGTGTCACATCGACTCTCCTGATCAAAAGAAAGACACAAAGTTTGAGCAGAGGGATGATGAGGAGTAGTTTCTCCTTTCTAAAATGTGTTGATTGTTTTTGTAAAATATTTTTAAAAAAGTATGTTGGCATACATGATGACCTCATCCATGTTGCACCAGGGGATGTTGCCATCCAAAGACTTGCCCAAGTCAACTATTGACTTTTAGATATTTTCTAGATCTTTTGTAAATATCTTGTAAGAGATTTTGTAAGTAGTGGGGTTGCTTTTGTCTTCTTTCCTCCTCTCTTTCTATAAATACTAGAATACTTGTTGTGTTTTGGGTGAACATTTTTTGTATGAAAAGAGAAGTGAGGAGAGAAAGACTTTGTGTTTTCTTGTAACTGATGAAATATTAATACACATATTCAGAATTTGTGCTTAATGTGTGTGTTATTTGCATCAAATCTTTCTTAAGTTAGATATATGTTTTTATTCTGTTAGATTCATTCCTACTATTGTCATCTATCATCCGTATTGCTTTAATTGTTTATACAAGTAAGTTTGGCTCTGTTTACTACCAGCCCAAAGCATAAACCTTTTGACCTTTCCGTCTTGGAATTCATTTCTTTTCTTCCTTCAGATCTACCCTCCTTCATTCCTTCCCTCCTACCTTTATGTTCGTTGTTGGAACTACCTCTACTGGGATGAGATCCCTAACCCCCCTGAATTTAGAATAGTGTAGATTTGCATAGATTCCTACTTGATAGATTAACAATAAACTAGTTTTGATTTGCTATCTCAAAGAGGGGTTATGCCCTGCACACTATTGGTCTATTTCCCCTTGACCTGCCTAATCGATAGTTTTTCAGACCAAGAATTTTTGGAGACTCTATTGGGGATCAAACTAAGGAAATAACTAAAAAACTGTAAAAATCACTACTAGATTGCAAATTTTAACCCTTTGTTAAAAATTAAAATTTTTGCATAAGTGATCAAAAATGAAAATTTCCTTATGAAAATCCATAGATCTGGGCCATATAGAAAGTTTTAGTTCACTGAATTTGTACAAAAACTTGTATATTTCAATAGATATGAGATTCTGACATTTTATGTTTTTTTCAAAACCTTGCAAAATTCAAGTCAAAGATCTGATAATCAGTCTACTGAATTGACCCACTTTTATTTTTATTAATCTTTATCAGAAAACCATAATCGGTTGTTATTAAAAAAGGGTAAAATTAAATATTGAAAAAATTACATGCTGCTGATTTTTGCTAGAAAAATCAGAAAATCAGCAAGTATAAACAAAAAGATTGTTGTAAATTTTCTCCTAATTGTTGCAGATCTGAATAGGTACATTGGTGGGTGAACCATTTACTCGTAGTAGAAGATCTCGTGGGGAAGTTGATCCAATTTTTGATCTACTTCGAAGGCACAATTTCAGTATCACTCTAGCATGATTCGCATCATTGAGCTCAACGTATCGATCAACAAGAAGTGCCTCACCTCCAAGAAAGAGCTAGATTTCATAGGGTGCCTCTACATCAACTTGCAGTGATGTTTTACTAAGTGGAACCACACTCCCTGCTTGTGTTCTTTTTCCTACTTTTCAAATGTCAGCAAATCTTCCTATACCATGGGGAAATGCCATGGGTCCTCTAGCACTGTCGCATTCAATCCACCCCCTCCCCAGTGGAAATCACAAAAATTTCTCACAATTTGATGGGAGTGAAAATCAAAGCACAGATGCACATATAGCTGCATTTATTATGTCATGCAACATTCTGGATGTGAATCATGAGGACGTATCAGTACGTCTCTTTCTGGAGACCTTACAAGGGCCTACATCAGAATGGTTCCAACACTTGCCAGCCGGATCCATCACTAGTTGGGCCACATTGTGGACCGCATTTGAAGATAGATACAAACCTTCAGAAGATGAATTTTCATTATTGTCACAAATCACTCACATGAAGAAGGAGACTAATGAAATCATGCGTGATTTTATCACCCGATTCAATTCACTGATCAACCGTGTGCCGCTTGCCATGATGCTGACATTAGAGAATCAAAAGTGTTTCTTCTTGAATGCCATGAGTTTGAAAGTAAGTTTCTTACCTTTACAGGAGTAGATACCCACCTTGGCCCTTGCTCAAGCTATGACCATTCGGATAGAAGATAACCTCCTTATATCCTGTGAGTTTCTTACTTTTACAGGAGCAGATACCCACCTTGGCCCTTGCTCAAGATATGGCCATTCAGATAGAAGACAACCTCCTTATATCCGGTGAGTTAAGATGGGAGCCGTCAAAATCAAAGGCCCCAACTTCTTCTCAGGCTACCTCATCAGATCCAACATTCCAGAAGATGGCGAATGACTTGTTCTCATTAAAGAAGCAATTGGATCAAACATCATCTACTACTCTGTACCGGGATATCACACAGAGGAACTTCACTCCCAACAATGCTCCCAAAGGCCGCGTTTTCCTGCTGCTTCTCCAAGGTTAGAAATTGAAGCCCCTCCAGTTAATGCTTTGGTTGAAATCAAAGAAGATGATCCAAATTACGAAGAACCTTCGTCGTAAGGAGAAGATGATCAAGATTTCGGTGAACCAACTAGTGACTCTAATATTGGATATATGGAATTTGATGAAGAAGAGTGTACCTAAGGATATGCAAGTGGACAATCATACATAGTTTTCACTCACTTACAAGGAAAATAAGTAGATATTGCTGATAAAAAAAAAGGAAAAGGCTGTGGTAACTCCTCCTCCAACGATCGTTGAAAGAGGTAATCCCCTTCCTACTCAACCTCTGGTTAAACCTTTTGTAAAGAAATATTTTCCTCCTTTTTCTCCTCTAATTCAACCTTCCTCCAATCCCATAAAGATTAGTAATCCTCCTCTACAAACGTGAAATGAAGGACTCATTCCTTCATTAGCACAACCCTTGGTCACGTTCGACATAGTCGATCATGCCAAAAAGACCAAGATCCAGATATCTGAAGCTGAGTACCTTCAGTCCAACCCAGAGTAGCTTATAAGATTAACTAAGTATATCCAAAGCTAGGCTACTATCTCTCCTATTTCCCAAAAATGAATTCTTCCCATTCCTCCTGCATCTCGCATAAACATTTCCTTGACTTCCGCATCAGGGAAAATTCAACCTGTTTATCTATCTCTCTTGATCAATGGTCATAAACTAAGGAACTGTATAATTGATTTTGGAGCTTCTGACAATGTTATGCCAGCAAAGGTCACCCATGGTTTGGGCCTCACACTTACTAAACCTTTTGGCAAATGCTACTCCATGGAAACCAAAAAAGTACCATTGATTGGTCAAATCAAAGATGCGCAGTTTGCATTTGTGGCATTTCCTGAGAAAAGGGTAAAAATGACTATTCTCATAGCTGATATTCTAGCAGCATATGAGATATTACTAGTGAGGAGCTTTTGTAAAGAAGTTGGTGGGAAAATTCATATGGATTGGTTTAAAGCTAGGATTCCTATCAAAGGGGTGATGTAGACATTGGAACTAGAGTCACAAAAGAAATATCTAGTCATCAACTCTGATGACTCTAAGGCTTAGATTCTTTTCAAATTGTTATGGATGGGGAACTACTTCCTATCCGCTAACTCAGATTATATGGATGTTCTAATCCAAAAAGAGGATCTCAAAAAAGTATGGACATTACATTTTGATGGCAGTTGCGTGACAATTGGATGCAGTACTGGGGTTGTTCTAATATCTCATGAAGAGGAGATTTTCCCTTTTTCTTTCAAGTTGTAGTTCTTCAATATGAATAATACTTCCCAGTATGAATCCTTGTTACTTGGCATGTAAGCTAGAAAAGAGAAAGGAATCAAGAATCTGAGAGTGCAAGGTGATGCTAAGCTAATTGTCAATCAAGTAAAAGGGATATACCAAGTAAAGAATGACCAACTTAGACACTACCGCAATGTAGTATGTAATAACATCGAAGAGTTTGATGATTTCTAAATAAAAGTAGTTCCACGAGCCCAAAATGACATGGCTGATTCATTGACCATCTCAGCCTCTCTCATGCTCCCTCACCCAGGATTAAAAATAGATACATATACCATTGAGATGGTTTTTTTCCCAAGTGTACCAGATAATTCACAGCACTGGCAAGTGTTCAATGATGACAACCAACTTATTTCTTTTCTGGAGAAAGTTGAAAATTTCAAAGAACTCCATTTTGATGGATCAATTTCTACGTGTCATGAGTCTCTCACCGGCCAAGCACATGAATTTGAAAAAGATACGATGATACAAATCGAAGGAAATAAGATTCCGAGAGGTTTGGTTTCCTTAGAATGATTATTTTATAATCATGACCGTTTTGTCAAGAAAAAGTGACAGGATGATCCTTGCTCTTCTCTGGAAACTGAATCCGTCAATCTGGGTATTTTGGAACATCCTCGTTCCGTGAATATTGGGAAGTGTTGTATGCCCGAGGAAAAGTGAAAATTCGTTAAGTTTTTGAAAAAGTATATGGATGTGTTGTCACGGTCTTATGCCGATCTGAAGTCTTTCAAGCCAAAGGACATTTGGCATGACATTCCACTCAATGACGACATCAAGCCTTTCCGTCAAAAGCAGAGACATTACAATCCCAAAATCTTAGGTACCATCCAAACTAAAATTCAAAAGATGCTGGATGCAAGAACTATTTTTCCCATTCATCACAGTACCTGGGTTTCAAATATTATACCTGTGTGAAAGAAGAATGGTGAGATATGCATATGCATGGAATTTCACAACATGAACCAGTCATCCTTAAAAGATAATTATCCACTTCTGATAATGGATGAAGTGCTACAGGTAGTAACCGGTTCAGAAATGTTGTCTATGCATGACAATTTTTTAGGTTATAATCAAATTCAAGTCACGCTTGAAGATCAGTTCAAAACTACGTTCACCACTCCTTGGGGTACCTTTGCCTACAACAGAATGTCATTCGGTTTGATCAATGTTGGTGCCACCTTCCAAAGATCAATGGAATTTGCATTCAAAGGTATGATGGGAAAATTCATCTTAGTTTACCTATATGACTTGACTGTGTTCTCCAAAAGATAAAGTGATCACTGCGATCATTTAGAACAAGTCTTGATCAGATGATGAGAGCACGAGATTTCACTAAATCCCAAGAAGTCAGTTTTTTGGGTCACTGAAGGAAAGCTGCTAGGACATGTCATTAGAAAAGAAGGAACAAAGATGGAAAAAGGGTCAAGGCTATTTAGAGCCTTACTTTTCCTACAAGCAAGACTGGTGTTCACTCTTTCTTCGGAAAGGTAAATTTTCTCATATGATTTATTCCTGGTTTTTTTGAGAAGACTTGTCATATATCTAATATGATGAAAGGGTCCCAAACATTCCAATGGAGTGAGAAAGACATGACAACATTCAAAGACATAAAAACCTCCGTTGCTCACGCTCCTATTCCAGTGTGTCCTGACTTCAGCAAAGAATTCATCATGTATAGTTATGCATCTGCGCATACTGTATTAGCTATCTTGATGCAAAAGAGCTCTGAGGATATTTAATCCCCAATTACTTTCATGAGTTCTTCTCTTAAGCCTCATGAACCAAAGATGTTGCAATTGGAAAAGCATGCCTTTGCTATGATAAAAGTAGTCAAAAAATTCTGCTACTATATTCTGAATTCTCATACAGTAGTGTTGGTTCCTGACACGTATGTTAAGTCTATCCTAACTCAACAAGAGTTAGGGAGCTTATGCGGGAATTAGATCGTAAAGGTCCATGAATATGATCTAGAAATCAAACCAACTAAGTTGGTAAGAGGAAAGGGCCTATGTCAGCTAATGGCTGAAAATAAAGACTCAAAGGTACCTGAAGAAAGAGTTGATCACATTGATGGAGAACAAAATGAACTAGAGAAAGTGGATTCTTTGCCCATAATTCTGTTTTTCGCAACCAATGACGAATGGTATTTTGACATCACATTCTTTCTCACCTATGGCGAGTGCCCAACTCACCTAACCACAAAGGAAAAGTGCGCGGTGAAGCTCAAAGCCACAAGATATGTCATATGGGATGATGGATTGTACAAATACGGAATTGACGACATTTTTCTACGACATGTTGACAAGCCACAACAGGTAAAATTGTTGGAAATTTTTCACGACTCAAGCTGTAGTGATCACTTCTCGTCATCTATGATAGCACATAAAATCATTTGGGCATGGTACTATTGGCCAATGCTATTTCAAGATGCAGCCACCTAGGTAGCAAAACGTGAACTTTGCCAATAGTTTGTTGGTAAACCAAAGCTGGCTGCATTTCCTCTCAGGGCCGTCATTATTGACGAACCATTCAGGCAATGGGGAATTTATTTCATTGGAGCACTCAATCCTCAATTGAGTGCATGGCATAGTTACATCGTAATAACAATGGATTACTTCATGAAATGGGTGAAGGCCATACCTGTCAAGCATGCCACTTCTGAAGTTGTTTGTAACTTCATCAAAGAGAATATTATTGTGAGATTTGACATTCCACACAAAATCATTACTGACAATGCTTCCAACTTCTCTTCACGAGAATTTATTAGTTTTTGTTATGAATATGGAATAACCTTGGCTCATGCCTCTGATTATTATCCTCAAGGAAATGGTCAGGCAGAATCCAGCAACAAGAACCTAGTAACTATCATACGGAAGCTGGTTGACGGAAACCAACCATCCTGACACAAATCATTATACGATGCTTTATGGGTCGATCGTATCACTCCAAAGAGGTCTCTCACCATCTCACCTTTCCAGGTGTTGTATGCGATCGATGCTAAAATCCCTATCTCTGCAGAACTTCCTACTCTGCGCTTAGCTCGAGCAATTAAAGATGAAACTTTTTAGAATTCTCTTGAAAAGAGGATTATGTACTTGACGAAACTTGAAGAAAAGTGAGTGAAAGTGGTTGAAAAGATCACTAAACATTAGAATCAAGTTAAGAGGTTATTTGACAAGAAAGCTAAGTAGAGATATTTTCAAGTGGGAGATCTTGTTCTTCTGTGGGACAAACAAAGAGAACCGAAAGGTATGCATGAGAAGTTTGACTCTCTTTGGAGAGGGCCATACAAAATCAAGCATCTCAATGGAGATAATAGTTTCTATCTCTCATATCTAGATGGAACTGAGCTTCCTCTTCCCTATAGTGGGAAGCACCCAAAGATCTTTAAAAAATAGAGTTTGCTCTCTTCTTTATACAGTTTTCTTGTTCATTTTCTTTTGCTTTCGTTGTGTGTTTTCTTTCTATTTTTGTGTTTTCCCTTCCTTTTTCTTTTTCTTTTCCCTTGTTATTGACTCTCTGTAACCCAATGGATAGGCACATGAAAGAGCTGGGATTCTCTATCCTTAAGTTTCACTTAAAGATAGTCCTCAGAAAGAGCTAGTTGTTATCATGCAAAATCGACAAGGGAAATTTGTAGGTAACTATACCAAAATTCTGTTTTGATCCCTAGGGAAGTTTGATAACGTTCAAAATAGCCCAAAAATCCCTTTCAAAAAATCAGGTTGTTTTTAGACTTAGCCATTTTTAGCTAATCCTTGGGTGCATAAATTTGCATGTCAACAACACCAAAACCGCGCCCTTTTACACTCGGTGCAACTTTACCCATGTCAACATACAAAATTTTGCACCCCCTTAAAACATCCTTTGGCGCTAAAAATGTTGTGTCGACACCAAGAAACTTGTGTTAAGCATTTTTCTAAGTTCAACTTTACCCATGTCGATGCTACCAAAATTGCGCCAAAATTAGTTGTTGAGGTCATAAATGCCATTTTTTTTCTAAATAGAAACATGCCACATGTCATTTTCACAAATTTAAAATTAAGAAAGGTATTTTCTCTACGCGTGTCAGCCATCCTTATTAGCCCTCACATGCCATTTTTGAGCTTGTTGACCCTGCATCATTCTTTGTCTTTTATAAATCCAAGTGAGTGCATTCTCTCCCATTTCTGGTTTTCATTTTGTTGTGTTAAATGTTAGGGCTTGTATCAAATAATTAAAATCTAAATAACACATTCAAAATCCCTAACCCAGTTGAATCCCTCTTTTCCTCTCCCTCCAGATCTGCAAATCTAGAAGGACTCTGTCGTTGAAGTAAACCAAAAAACCATTTATAACTACTTTCTGCCTTGCGAACAAACATCTCTTTCTTTCCATTAAATCCAAATCGAAATAAGGAAATCAAGAAATTGATCAAACCATTAATTTTTATCCTTTAGCACAATTTTTAAAGATGTTACACGCTCAGAAAGTGTGCCAAGCAAATAAGGTGCATTGCTTTTCCCTGTAACCTCTTCCAAAGTTGCACTTTGCCACACTTTACTATCATACAACATAACATTTTTCCACACCCAGCCAAAGAACACTTACCAGATTGTTTTGTGAAGCACAGGCGCAACTTCCACAACATCGACATGACATGTTGTATGTTGTAGATCCGCGCCCTGCGCTTTACGCTTTGGCCCTAAAATTTATTATGTAACACCTCTAAAAATTTCATTCTTTCTAACTTGGCACAAATTTTCCCACGTTGACACTTTACCAAATGTGTCAAAGCATAAAAATCCCATGTAGCCTACTGTGAGCTCGCGCCTTGCGCCATGAGGCTTAAATTTGTTCGTTCATCCTTATGCAAGTTAAACTTAACTATTTTCTCACACATTCAAAGGCATTCTGTTATTCTTCAAACTTTCATTATTATAACATGATAGTTGTCATGGCTTTTCTATGTTGGACCTTCTTGATACTTCTTGTTGAACAACAATAGTCATTCTTGAACTCACATATGTGTTCGTCAAGCAAGAAACTGACTAAAGCTAAAGCTAAGTAGTCAGAGCAAGAAATGAAGTACGATTTCTAGAGAGTTAGAATTCCTGACTCATATGCCGAGTGTGACCTTGACATCTGAGACTCTGAGCTGGGTCATATTAACATGGATGAATTCTAGGTAAGGACCACCAAGGCAAACAATGGCCCATGGATGAATAAGTTAATAGGTAGTGGATTGCAATTTACAGCTGGGCTTCAGGTCAGTGCCATAAATAATGAGTTTATCATGTTGGTTTCCCTATGTTATAGCAAAGACACTAGATGTGTCAAAAATAAAGAACACGAGACAATAATAAACCTCACAGCTCGTCACTTTGAGATGATCTTGGGCATTCCTCATCACAGGAAATATGTGGAAATAAGTATTGAAGACTGTAAAAAGGAAAGGGATGATAATGAAGATCAGTGCATGTAAATGATGAATGAACTCTATCTGAAGAATAAGAAGCCAGTGACTAGATGGCCATAAACCATCCACCGTAGTGATTTTAATGAAGAATTGAGTGATACATTCACGTTCTTGAACAAAGTGTTTGGGCTTCTTGATGCCCATTATTTCCACAAGTGCATGCTAAGATACCCATAGAATATGAGGAAAAACACACCTAATCAATGGTTCGGCTAGGGTGAAATCATAAGTGACACCATATCATAGTAGCTTCAACAAGTTCTAAGAATTGAGAATTTCTATATGAATTTCTATATTGTATATGCTGCTGCGTCAAAAAGAGATTTCACAGGGTTAACTCGAAATGGGGTATGGCCCCAAGTCAAGATATATGATTTCTACCCATAGCTAAGGCTCGAAGACCACATATCCTAGTTCTCAAAAATAAATGATGCCTTCTTCTATGAGGTATTCTATTTGTTGAGACTAAACATCAGACATAGCCGAACCAACCCGAGTGTGATTGCTACTACAAAGAAATGGGGAGCATTGTTCACACAATTCCCCACATTCACATACCTCAGAGCTATGAATTTTGAGGGAGAACTAACAAAGTTGCCAAGGTTTGTAGGGCCAAAGCTGGTCCTCCTGAAATTGTCGAGTCAATTTTGCACTTATCATGAAAAGTGTATGAAGAGAAAAAAAGGAGGAACTCCATTCCCCCTTACAGTTGGCTGGTACACCTGCCCTACACTTGCTAAAGCATGGGAGATGTATGCTGAGCTAGAGCTACTGAATTTAAAGCATAACTTCCTAGTAAGGATGACCTTCAACTGCCGGAGTTGTCTTCTAAAGGAAAAAATTGACCCCATCCATGTTCCTGAGATCGAGGACATTTGAATAGACTTAACCCATGAGATAAACATTAGGTGAAAGGATCACTCCTGGCTAGCTCTAGAGGATATCATCCACTATGGAATTTCCATTGTCTCAAATAAATTCAAAGCGATTGGTCAAGAAATTGATCAGGTTTACATTGACACAGATGGGGAAAACTAGCCATTCACAGAGATCGACAGAGCTAAAGTGCCAAATACCACTCAAGAAAGGGTTAAACCCACATTACAGCTTACCGAACATTGGTGCAATCAGAATGGCCTTACATACCTCAGAGTTGACTTCACTACACCTCCTTTAGGAAGTGCTCCTCCAAGGCCAGACCGTGTGCCAAAAGGAAAAGGAAAGGACAAGGTGGGAGAACCAAACAGACAAGAGGTACCCAATGTTCCCTCTTCCACTACTCCTGAATATCTTCCTCCTACTTCTGAGAAGCAATTAGTTGACCCGGTATCTCCAGGTGATGAAGAAACAATAGATATTCCAATGGATACATCCACCCTAGATGTCATCACAACTGCAACTACTGAGGTACCCAAGGTTCCTTCTTCCGCTCCTCCTCCTATCATTAAAGCATCTATTCCTATGGATGTGTATTTTCCTCTCCCTTCCTCCCTTCCATCTCCCACCTCTTCAATCTTCTCCTCTCTCACGGATCTGTCACCTAATATTTCCTCAATACTAATGAAGATCCCTTCCATTTCCACGTCATTTTCTTCTCTGTTACTATCTTCAGGCCCCATAAGCATCGGTGCGTTGGTCTCCTTGTTAATTCCACCACCAAGTGTTTTAACACACTTCCCTGAGGTCTCTATATTTTTTCCCCCTCTAACTTCCTTTTCTTCTTCTTCCTCCGCTCCCATTCCCATAAGTCCTAGTTAGATTTCTGACCATCTAAGCCAACATAAGAGGAAATTTTCCATTGCGGCCATTGATTTCTCTGTTATTCCAAAGAAGGGAACCAATAAGTAAAAAGTGATAACTCACTTTTATAAAGGCACTTCAGGAGAAAGAGTCATGGAGATAGCTTTCCCAGATCCCACCAAGAGAAAAGAAGATTTGTCTCCCATAGACTTCACAGTGACTCAAGTCACAATGGGGACCTTGTCTAAAAGTCTGCAAGGGGAAGCCTTATCTACTATAGATGCTATCTGTAAGAAGCTCCAAGAGGAAAAAGAGGACAAAAGGATAATCAAAGAAAAAAACAAATATTTCCTACAAGCATTGCAAAAAATGGGTAATGATCCTCCTGTGACTTCCATCGAACCCATTCAAGTTCCCAGTCAGGAGAAAATAAATGAATATGTTAAGATTGGTAAACAAGGCACATCAATATCATCCTGGATTGAGGAGATCCTCAGAGATGGTGAGGAAGTTCTTGAGAAGTTAACATTTCTCTATCAGGATATAACTCAAGCAAATAAGGAGCTGCAAGCATTAGCAAGTGCCCTATCCGAAGAGTTGGATAACGCCAAGTTGCAGCAAGAAACATTTTCAGCAATGGTTTATTTCTCAGCTGGCAACCTGTTGAATGTCGGTGTTATCAATCACCTACATGCACATAATAAGGTTCTCACTATATTAGATTACCTAGTTGATCATATGGAATATATCCTGGAGAGAATCGATAAAGTCAATGAAGAAGCCTTGGAAGCACGATACAACATGGAGCAGAAAGTTGCAAAAATGGCTCCAGGGATGCTCAGTGAATCATATAACTTAAGGGAAGAAGATGATACATTCTAGCGTTTCAAGGCTATCATCACTTAATTTTTGGCACCAGAGGTCACTTCCGACCGAGAGTCAATCAATAACCTCTCGGCCTGCCGTGATTTCATTATATTTTTAATCGATGCAACAAAAAATTTCATACAATTACCTGATAAGCTCAAGAACGAGAAAGAAACCTATGAATTCATTCACGACCATTTTAATGGTCCTGACCATGATCAACTTCAAGAAATGATCAGTAAGTTTGTAGAATATCGAGCACAGTGTCACATCAACTCTCTTGATCAAAAGCAAGACACCAATTTTGAGCAGAGGGATGATGAGGAGTAGTTTCTCCTTTCTAAAATGTGTTGATCATTTTTGTAAAATATTTTTAAAAAATCATGTTGGCATACATGATGACCTCATCCATGTTGCACCATGGGATGTTGCCATCCAAAGACTTGCCCAAGTCAACTATTGACTTTTAGATATTTTCTAGATCTTTTGTAAATATCTTGTAAGATATTTTGTAAGTAGTGGGTTTGCTTTTGTCTTCTTTCCTCCTCTCCTTCTATAAATACTAGAATACTTGTTGTGTTCTGGGTGAACATTTTTTGTATCAAAATAGAAGTGAGGAGAGAAAGACTTTGTGTTTTCTTGTAACAGAAGAGATATTAATACACATATTCAGAATTTGTGCTTAATGTGTGTGTTATTTTCATTAGATCTTTCTTAAGTTAGATCTATGTTTTTATTCTGTTAGATTCATTCCTACTATTGTCATCTATTCATCAGTATTGATTTAATTATTTATGTAAGTCTGGCTCTGTTTACTACCATCCCAAATCATAAACCTTCTAACCTATCCGTCTTGGAATTCATTTCTTTCCTTCCTTAAGATCTACCCTCCTCCGTTCCTTCCCTCCTACCTTTCTACTCGTTGTTCGAACTACCTCTATTGGGATGAGATCCCAACCCCCCGTAAAGTTAGAATAGTGTAGATCTTCACATATTCCTACTTGATAGATTAGTAATAAACTAGTTTCACTTATCTGTCTCAAAGAGGGACTATGCCCTACACACTGTTGGCCTGTTTCCTGACGACCTGCCTAACTGACAGTTTTTCAGACCAACGCTTAGAAAGGTGTCACATATTTCAAAATTTACTTCAAGACTTGATTGACAAGGGTGACCTTCACTTAGATAATAAAAACACATCCCAAAATCAAGGTCTCAATATATTTAAGAATCCTTTTCTAAATCACCCCTCTTCCTCCAAGAAACCACAAACAAACATTATTCATACCATTAATACGATAAATAAAATTGAGTCTATCCCGCTAAATACTTTATCACCTAACAAAATAAAATATACATAATCAACACCAGCACTCAATGAGTTTAAAACTATGAACATAGAAATATCCCCTATTGAATGCATTTCTCAAAGTCTCCCTATGTCTTCATCACTTATAAATGTAGAGTCTAAACTAGAATATGACAAGATTGAAACTACTAAACCACTGATTTCTATTAAGGACATACCCACATCGTCGCCGAATATTTTTTACCAAGTCCATACCATTACCCTCCAACATGACTACACCAGTGCCTGCGCCTAGGTTTGTAAATATAACTATTATACCACTTGATACATTCTTAGTGGAATCACCCCTACCAATTTTAACCATAGTACATGACCATCCCCAATCTACAAAAATAAACAATCCAAAATCTAAAAATAATTTAGACCAAACTGTCCAAACTTATTCTCCTTCATTAGCATCAAATTTGATAAATACACCTAGTTCATCTAAAGTATCAAGAGTACCTAATAAGTAGGTTGTTTTTCAAGTCTTTAGAAGTCCTTATTATGATGAAACATATCATTTCCATAGACCTCCTCCTTTCAATCCTTAATTTCATATAAGAGGCATAACCACTTTTTGAAATCATGTTATCACGTTAAAACTAATACCTATGAGACCTCCTAGATTAAACATCACTCAGGATCCTAAAAACTATCCTTATCTCCCCCATGATCTATATCCTCTACATGAATATTCTTTTATCATAACAATTAATCACTATATTATTACAGTAGTAAAACTTGTACATCAGACTCCCACTGTGAGTCCATATTCAAAATCTGTTACCTCTCACTGGGAATCCACATTTGATCCTCACCCTCTGCATATTTTTGTAATAACTAAAAATCCACCGCATCCGCTAAGTAAAAATCCTATTCCTAAAAAACCCACTTCACCTCCTCCTAAGAAAAATGAATTCCTAGATGCATTTGAGCCTAAAAGACTTTATACCAACATTTTGGATAACTTGTTACAAGAAAAAATCATTACATTACCCCCTCCCATGCCATCAGGACACCACGGGTGGAAGCCCACCTAGTATGAATTTACTACTTTATGTGGTTGCCATAGAACACGAGGCCATACCATAGAAGATTGTAGATCCATTCATCAAAAAGTTCAAAAGATCGACAGTTCACTCTTCCTTGCTTCTTAAGCAATATCAGCAACAACCTCAATACCTTGAGAAGAGTCTACCCCTAAAGAATCTAACTACCAAGTCAATGTTGTCCATGTCACTAAACGCTCAAAAAAATTATGACAAAGAGCTATCTATGTCTAAGGAAGATAGAGACTTTATTGCCATACCTTTACCTCCAGAATTATCAGCACCATCTTATAAACCTATGGTCTCCATTTCATTGGATCCTAAAGAGCCCAATCAAACATTATCATCCAAATTCAAAGTCTCAATGCAAGCAAATACATCTCCACTCACCGCATTGTAGAAAGTAGATATTAAACAACTATACCAATCCCTTGCTAGGATGTTTCTTTATGAACTTGTGTAGACATCACTGACTCACAAAGAGGCCATGTTATAAACCCTTCAATCCATCATTTTAACATGCAATGATCCACCCCATTTCACAAATTTTGTAGGTGCCCTAAAACCATCTACCGCCATCTCATTTGAACCATCTAAAATTCCCTCTCTTACATTAGAGGATCACACTCTAGTGCTTTTCATCACTTCTTAAATCAATGACATATCCATCAAGAGGGTCATAATTGATAGTGGTTGCACCATCAAAATCTTATCATCCCTTGCCTTTGATCAACTCAAACTACCCAAAATTATTATTTCTCAAAATATGGTTCTATAACGCTCTTTCAAGGACACTATCACACCTACTATAGGCACAATTATACTTTCACTCAAGTTTGGTGTTAAAACTCTACCCAAAATCTTATAAATTATAGAAGGAGTTTTTTAGTACAACATGTTACTAGGACACCCTTGGATATGGACCATTCATTGCGTTCCTTCCACCCTTCATCATTGTCTCAAGTATGAACATGAAGTCCACATGCTCAATGTACATATTGATCTGAATCGATTCAGTGACTGTTATATGATGTATTGCTCAAACGATGTTCTTGTACCTATGTCCATGCATGAATCATCTGATTAAGCATTTACTAGAACCTATATCCCCTCTACCAAATTACCATAAGATTCTTCTCTTAGCAAAGCCATGAAGCGCCTCATGCTTGGGTAATATTGTCTCCTCATGCTCAACTCTATCCATTCATAAAAAAAATATAGTCATTCTGAAAAACAACCCATGTAAAACCCTAACATATGAGATATTATCTCTTATGGTCTCGCTTATCTTAAAACCAATCTTGTCTATGGGGATATGAGCATCCACCACCTCACATTATCAATGCACATCACACCATTCCTTTCACACTGGAGAGGCTTTGGTCTTGGGAATTATGAATAAGGGATCCATGATAAGACGGTTCTACGTTCCCTTAAACCTCATGAGAAAATTGGTCTAGGTTATAAGAACACGCTTTCTATAGCATGTGAAGCCAATATATCTAAACCAACTTGCTCCACAATTATTTTTGAACTAGTATCACCACCCATAAACCTTCAAGGTTATATAAACATAGACAATGTTATACCTATTTGACCTATCTTGTTTTTATCAATATTATATCATTGGGACCACTCACATATCAATCCAACCACTCAGTTAAATCTCTACCATTTTTTCATTTAGAAATGCTTAAATAAGACTCACTAACCATAGACATCCTTCAATGTCAGGATGACCAGGATATCCTATCTCATATGGGAGTTGAAGATCGCTACTTTGAAAAAATCCTACCAACAAAAAACATCACAGATTATTAATAAATCCACACTTGATATTAACTTAGGAACACCTCAGGAACCCCACATAGTCAAGGTCGTCCAGTCTCTTGATCCACAGAAATTGAATGATTTTACTTCTTTCCTAACAAAATATCATCAAGCCTTCACCTAGTCATATAGTGATATGCCAAAGATTGATTCCAACATTTTCACATATCATAATGCTAATGTAATCAAACAAAATCTTTGTAATTTTCACCCATGTATAGCTCTCCTTATCAAGAAATAATTGCACCGCCTTTTATCCACAAATTTCATCATACCCATTGACTATACACAATGGGTCTCCAACATTATCTGCGTAAATAAACCTTCAGGAATTTTTTTTTTATCTTCACAAACTTCAGGGATCTCAATATTGCTTGTCTAAAGATGATTTCCCTCTTCCAAACATACATCAAATTGTAGACCTAACAAATGGCCATATAATTATTTCCCTCAAGGATGGATTTTATGGTTATAATAAAAATTTTATCTCCCATGACGATCAACACAAAAATTCCTTTATAACTGGTATCACTGAATCACAGCAACCTTACGTTTACACAAGTGCATATACTTGAGCTCACGGTGTAATTGGATAACATGGGTACTATCTCCAAGTTGTGGTACTTGCTACTTGAGATAAATGTCCAAAGAAAGTTGGTTCTTGCTCCTAAACTACCTATCACAATCTACTCTAATGCAAGAAAAACTAACTGTCCTAATCTAACCTTCTAAGGGACCAAGGAGAGAGAATGCATGAAAATGAAAACCTACACTAAAGTGGTGATACAGCAGAAAAGGAGGGGTGTGAGAGTAGTCTTCTAATGTGTGAAAAATAGAAGTAAAATGCATACTAGAAGGGATGATAACAGTTCTCCACAATCTGGAAAAATGCATTCACAACAATATTTCATACATAAACAATAATAATGAGTCCTTGCAAGAGAATAAAAATAGACAAAATATACTTTTAATGAAGGTTGAAAGGGCAAGAAGAGTGCAAACAAACACAGCAGGGGAAGATGCATCCACAAACTTGTATTTTATTGCTTCATGATATGCACAGTTCAATCTATTACAAAATAAGGGCCTGGATCACCATGGAATGAGTCCACTACAAGGGTGTGCAGCACATTGGCTTCAAAAAGTAATTTTGACAGAGCTTTGCTATAATAAAATTCCCCCCTTTACAATGAGCCCAACAATCAAATTTATAGAAAAATAAGAGAGAGAGAGAGAGGGAAAATGGAAATCCTAAAATATGTCCTTTAACCACTTGTAAGAGGTATGGAATGGAGTGAAATGATGTTTTTTTGCTTCCTAAAGGCTCCCCATAATGTCCCATGACTTGCAGCAGTGAAACATGTCAGCCCATGCTTTATTGAATGCGTCCAACTACCAAATAAAACACTATTCTAAAATTGGCCGCATTTTCTACAAAATATATATCTATCCTTAATAAAATACAAAATTTCTTGATTTATGTCTTTCGGTCTCAGATCCACTATTCCAACAGTACCAATTTTGTGTAATTTTGTTGAGAAATGCAAAAGTTATGGCCTTTTGAGTTCTAGCAACTATTTTGGGTTTGCCAAGCATTTTCTGTCATTTGACGGGATTGAGCGTTAATTGAATAGAGATAATTTTTTTTTTTGATGTATAGGATGTTTTTCTCATTCCAAAAAGTCAAATTTTATGGAAATTAGAGCTCGGAGTCAAAAGTTATGGGCATTTGAAGTTTAGAAGGTCAAACATTGACTTTTTCTCTTCATGCGGCTATTTCGACAAACATCGGGTCCGCGTGTCCCGGATGTCCAGGACAAAAATCTATATATCACTCGTTCATTCTTCCTTTTCGCCGTGCATCCATCATTTATTGGGATGTTAGGGACATTGACTTTCGCATTTGCCATATCCAATTTACTTGGCTCCTTGTGCGGCGATTTCGCCGTCCCGACTGTCCCAAGAACATTTTTCCGCACCACCCGCAATGCACTGACTTGCGAAAAAATCAAATTTTTGCATCCCATGTGTACCTGCATTCCAACTATCCCGTACACCACCTAGGACAAAACTGTCTATTTTTACCGCAAAACACCAGAATGAGCCCATTTTTCAGATTTTTTTTCAATTTTTTTTAACTTGTTGGATTTTTTCCTTAGATGGGGAAGTTAGAGAGAAACCAAAGGGACCCCCAAAACATGATTTTTTTTCCTTGAATGAATTCTACTTGCTCGAGACTAAAGATTCTAATGCATGTTATCAAAATTACCTTGAGGGGTGAATTTTGGATAATAATAACCCTAGGGGAACCATTAACTACTGCATCATGCCATTTAGTCTCAAAAATGTCAGGGAAATGTACCAATGCACTATGACGTAATTTTCTATGATCTCATTCATAAAATTGTTGAAGATTACATTGATGATCTCATTCGGAGGTCTAAATCATGGAAGGATCATCTCAATGTTCTTGAATTAATCTTCATTTGTCTCATCCAATTTTCTCTCCGCTTGAATCCTACAAAATGTGTTTTTGGTGTCATCACTGGAAATTTCTTAGAATTTATCATATCACTTTATGGAATTGAAGTTGATCTTGAAAAATTCAAAGTAATCATTGAAATGAGTCCACCCTCTAATCTCAAACAATTGTGCATCCTACAAGGAAAACTATATTCCATACAGTGTTTCCTACCACATCTTTCCGACCATTGTCAACCATTTCACCATATACTCCACAAAGACATAATGTTTCATTGGGATTCTGAATGCCAAAAATCATTTGATGAAATCAAACAATATATATTATCAAAACCTATAATCACGCCACCTTGTGAAGGGGAACCATTTTATCTCTACATCTCTACCTCAGAGTATGCCTTTGGAGCCATGCTCACTCACCATAATAATCAAGGTCGTAAATAATCCATCTACTACATTAGCCACATGCTCTATGAATATGAAACATGCTACTTTGGAGCTAATTTTTTTGGTTGTGTGTTATACTTCGACACTTCAAAAATCTAACATTATCTCATTAACCACAAAACATACGTTGTCACTAGTTTTAATCCATTTAAGGCATGCATGCTAAACCCTACCATAATGATTGCATAACTCGATGTTTGATGATTATGACTGAATTTGATCTTGAAATCATAGCAAAAAAAGTATATTAAAGGTTAGGCCATTGTTGATCAATGTGTTGAGGCACCTCTTCCAGATAATCAGCCACCCTATGAATACTTTGTTGACAAATCTATCAATAACATTAATGAATTAGACTTTGTTCCCATTAAAATGACCCTCTTCTTTGATAGTGCTAAATGTCAAGAAGGTGGAGGGTCTAGTGTTGTCATCATACCACCATGGAATATTTCCATTCCCTTATCATTGAAACTCATCTTTGAACGCACTAATAATATGACATAATATGAGGAATTAATCATGGGTTTAACTACTATTCTCCTAGGTGTCCATGATATGGAAATCAATGAATATTCACAACTTGTCACCATTCAAGTCAAAAGAGAGTATCAGTGTAAAAATGAGATCCTTCAGAAGTATAAGGCCGTTGTCAGCTTTCTCCTTGGCACATTTGACCATTACACCATTCAATCCATTCCACGACCTTTTAATACAATTACAAACAACATAACATATCTTAGGTCTCTCGTCCCTTTTGAAATAGAAAAATCAAAGGATAACACTATTTCTATAATGATTCAATGCTTGGATCATCCTTCACATCAAAATGAGATACCATCCATTGACATCATTGATAACAACTTGCCTCATCTTTTGTACATACATATATATGATTACCTTTCGGAGTGTAAAATCCCATCAAATCTGTCACAATGTGTTAAATGATCATTTCTCCAATGCAACACCCACTTTGTTTTCATAGGTGGCATCCTTTATAAATGAATTTTTGATGGTATACTACTATGATGTCTTAAATCACATAATTCAACCAAAGGAATTGAAGAAGTCCACAAAGAAATTTATGGTGGCCATTTTAGTGGTAACACCATCGCTAAACATATCATACGGCTAGGGTATTACTGACCTACTATCACTAAAGACTGTTGTTGCTACATAAAGAAATGTGTTAAGTTCCAACTCAATTATGATCTCATTCATATCCCTAGTCAAGCCTTATAACCTGCACAATATTTGTGGCATTTTTCTCAATGGGGATTGGACCTCATTTGTGCAATTAATAAAAAATTATCTCAACAACATCACTCAATTATTATTGCAACAGAATACTTCACTAAATGGGTTGAATAAACTCCCTTGACCTTAACAAAATCGATCCCCATTGTCAATTTCATATATCAAAACATTATTTGCTACTTTGGCATCCCACAGAAGGTTGTCATAGACAATGGAAAATCCTTTAAAAAAAAGGAACTCAAACTGCGCTGCAACACTTTCAACATAAAACTTAGCTTCTCCTCACAATACTACCCTGAAGAAAATGGACAAGCTGAGTCCTCTAACAAAACACTTAACAAGATCCTTATGAAAACTATAAATGATGGAGGGAGAAATTGGCAAATCCAAATCTAGTTTACGCTATCGGCTTTTCGAACCAACATCCACACACCTACGGGAACTACACCTTATTCACTCATTTATGGCTCATAAGCCATTGTGCCCCTTGAAATCCAAATGCCATCACTACATGTATCTCTCAAGGATTTATCCTTGACGAAGAATATCACTAGGACCATCTAGCATAACTCGAATTATTGGATGAAAAACATCTGACAACTCTTGAACATCATCAAGTCTATCAACAATGAATCATTAGGGCATATAATAAGCATGTTAAGGAACATGAATTTAAAATTTGTGATCTCATGCTTAAAGAAACTTAAAACATGAATACATTAGAGCAGGGTAAACGTGGAAAGTTTTCTTCCAATTGGATTAGCCCTTATGTTATCACTCATAAATATGGGTCAGAAGCATAAAACCTCACTTCCCTTGACGGACAACCTAAATTGGAACCCTTAAATGCATTGCACTTGCAACATTTCTATTTTTAAGTTTTTGACCATCATGATAACCAATTTTATTCATTCTGCCATTATAAACAACAAGCGTTGTACAAGAATCACTACACCCATCTACCAACATCACAAACATGGGGCAAGTGGATGAAGATTACATGAGCATTTATCCCCTCCTTTAAAACGTATTATTAAGGTCTTATACCCTCAACTTAACAAAATGAGATAAATCCATTGGATGTTAAAAATATCTTGCTATAATAGACTGATCCCTAGAAGGACAATTATTTACAAGAAATGTAAATTATCAAAAGAGTAGACTAATCCGTCGAAGGAGAACTACGTATCAAAACCCATACCAATCCCATGAGGGATGACCGATCAAGTTAAAATAATTATATATGTATACCATACCCTCGAAGGATGGTTACTCATATATATAAGACTTCCCGCATTGATCAACCTTCATAATACAAACATATAGAAAAGCTTCCTACATTGATCAGTTTTCTTTTAAAAGAAGTTATAAAAATCTGGGGTATCAATTATCTATGAATCCATTGAAGAGAGGAACCCTTTTACCTTATATCGACATGCATTTACATGATCCCCTTCTCTTTTCCATTTTTCTAGCAAAAATACATTTCCCAAATCCATTAAAATTTTCATAAAAACTGTCTATTGATGGTTTTTATTTCACATTTTAAAATGATACAAGTGAAAGTATTAGCTCAAATTCATTACGTGAAAATATCATAAGTAGCGCATGTTCCTTCCATGTTTACTTCATTTAGTTTTGTCACATTTTTAATTTTTAACACATTGATCATACTTTTGACATGCCTAATTAAAAATCAAAACACAACACCATTGGAAGTATCAACACATACATCTAAAATATACATGAAAAAATATGAGGGCACATCATCATGATCATCATCATATATCAAACTCTAAAACATATAAATGTTTGTATAATCAGAGTAATGTCATACATAGGAAAACAAAATGGCTTCCATTAGCCTATAAATAATCATGTAGTAAAATATATCAAACTAGGATCAAGAGTATCTCATAGTGCACGATCACCACCAATAACTCCTCCCTCACTATTTCCCTCTCTCGGCAGTATCCAAGGTAGCTTCCCCACACTTACTGCACTATCACTAGTCCTAGCTATTGTTGTGGCACCCCCTTAGACAACAACATGATCTACATACAAAGTAACATTGGGGTACTTATTTATCACCATCTCAACGTAGTGATCCCACTCCTTCCACAAAATATCATAATGTACTATTAAAACCATGTAGGAAGGAGGTCCTGCCAATGCCCATCTCTGTTGGACCATTACCATTAACTCTGTGCCAGAAAATGAAGGCCGTATGATCCCCAAGGCCTTCTAAAAAATATCTCTTTGACTCTTGTACCTGTCTCTATTAGAAGATACTTGTACAAGATTTTCCTAGATCTCATCACTCCCTATGATCAAACCATATTTCTCTCCACTAAGAGTATGTCACACTCCCACTAAGTGATCTCGCTCTCTCTGAGTGGCATCTCTCTACCTCCACTATGGCCTTATTAGTCAATACTATAGAAACATTCGGAGCTATAACAACTCCATGCTCAATCCTATACTCATCTGCCTCACCTCTCTCCTCTGTTGGATCCTCTGCTCGAGCATACATTTTCCTAACTGATCAGGTTGCCCTCTCCTCTGCCCTCATCCTCTCAAAATTACTCAATGAATGGGACCACCAAGCAAAAAAATTTGAGGTCATCCTTGGATCATCAATCAACACCACATGACCATGCTCATCCGGACCCATCATACCTAGCTACTCAACAATGGGTGTAGGCCCTATAAAAACAACATGCGAGGCGTCAGTATCCCCATCCTCCCACCTATACAAAACTGGATCGTCAGGTATATCCTAAACCAGGACGAACTATCTGATAACCTGACTAAAGTGTATCAACTCATCCTCTCTGATCTACGGAAATAGACCTATATTTCCTTCTCTAAATATAATAAATCCCTATAAAAATACATCCAATCAGAAAAACCCACATACGGCCACTAAATCATGTCACCAACCTGTAATCTAGATATCAAGTTTTTATAGTAGGTAGGACCCTTGGCCTTCCTCACTCTACCAATAATCACACCCCATCTCATGAAGCCTGGGTGCCTCACATCACTAACACTAAGAAATCCAAATGGGTGAGCAATGGTGATGTATTTGTGGGCCTAAAATTGTAGTAAAAATCCAACATCAATCCTATAGCGATTGTGGGAAAACTAAGCCCACAAATCTCTGTATGTCTATACTAACAAGGTATGAGAAAATTAAAAGACTGTGTGGTGCTCCATAATCTCCGCACCTAACCCTGTCATCATCCATGGGAATCTCCCACCTCTTAAATATGACAGTGTAAAACATGAAATACCAAACATCATCATAGTCATCTATGGGAACCCCGCTCTCTCAGACTCATATAGGGCCTGATAATAGAAAGTTCTTGAGGAGTATCTCACACCTTGGGCCTCATCTTCATACAACTACTCCATGGCATCTCCTCTCTCTACATTTTAAAGACAATAGACAAGATCCCCCTAACTGGAAGTTTGGTAATACGATGAAAACCCTCTAGGGCAATGGTCATCTCCTCTGTAGGTAGCCAAAAAGTATTGGTGGAAGGATTCCACCTTTGTAAAAATGTAAGTATCAAGCTCTGGCACATGTGAATCTGCCTATAAAATTTTATTCCACCAAATCCCACAGCCTCCATGTGGTCCCAGTCATCATCTGACAAATCCTTTCTGATCCCATCCAACATCAAGGGGATATTCTCTCAGATGGTCATTTAAACATCGACCTACAACACATACACAAAAAGTAAGCATTAGTAATGCCGTAAAGTTTTTAAAAAGTAAACACTTGAAATCAAATAATACCCTCATCACATGAGACTGACATTCAAATATGTTTAATATAAATCTAAACATTCCAAAAAATCAAAAATATTGATAAAAACCCATTTATTCTCACATAAAACACAAACTATTTTGGTTGCAAGGTGAATCGCTAATGATTCACAGCCCAGTCACTAGTTATTGTAGGAATCACCGATGATTCCTATAATTCTTCCCTAGGGGCATCTACATGCCCAAAATATGACCCTAAATCTATAAAATCCCTAAAAAACTACAAAAAATAAAACAGAAACAAGATTAAGATATACCTCTACTATGATGGGCTTCCGTTTGCGGCTCGAGCAAGCCATTTGACAATTTTTCATTCACAAAACACATTTTTTCTCCCATTTTGACAAAGTCTCTATCATATATAGTGAAAAATGGATTAATAAAAAATAGATCTGGGTATTTATACCCCCACTTTTCCACACAACCCAATCTCTAGCGATTGCAAAAATCTCTAACGATTCCCTTGTTTTAGGCTTCCATGGCCTATATTTCCCAAGAACATGTCATTCTACTACACCCTTTGCATAAATGTGATATGCTTATAAAAAAGGTATTATCCCTTAGGATATTTTGTTATATGCAACATGGTCACAACATCAAGACTTGTCATACGTCTATGGGAGATGATCCTTTTGGCCTCCATCACTTGGTTTTCCCACTCAACATCTTTACCTAGTTAGGGTCATATGTCTATAGGTATTGAGCCCTTTTACCACCCTATCAATTGATTCTCCAACATTTTGATTTGCACCTCCATAGTTGGAGAAATCCTTTTTCAAAACACAACACACTGGTGATCATTGTATTGCTTTACAGTAGACTCACCCATGTCAATATAAGTCTTTTTCATCATTTTTGTCTAGTGAATTGTCAAAAGTCACCAGACACACAGGGGCAAATGTAAACACAAAAATGTTGCATCCCTCAAGTTAGACACACTCACGATCGAAAAGTACCAACATTTTATAACATTACACCCTCTTAAATTGTCTTTAGTTAATTAACTAATCGTACACCCCCTCACATCTAAATTATCTAATTAATTTAATTAATTAAAATAATTCCCCCTTTACACGTCACTACATTAACTAAGAAACCTCACTATGAAACCTCATTAACCACCTATTCCCCTCTAAAACCACCTTCCTAAAAGTCACTAAATTATTCCTAACTAACCTTCTAAAATCACTAACTAACTAAATATTTCCAAAAAATATAACCACTCTTATCTTAACAGAGTTTTTTAATGATTTTTTACCCTCCTCCCACCTTAACTACTTAAAAATACGTCATATCTAGTTCAAAATTTGTGAAAATCACCCTCCTAACTAATTTAGGTAGGATTTCTTGAAATCATCCGATGATTTTCCCGATAAACTGGCGATCTATAAATATGTGCATTAAGAGGCTTTATTGGGGGAGGATTCTGATGTTTTTTAAGGTACATTTTACTTCATTATCAATGTAGCAGAGATAAAGACAACCTTCATCAGTTGGCACCAACATCAAATTTCTCTCCTGATTCATTGAACCCCATTCTCAAATTGTTCGCTATCATTGTTCAACTCATCTTCTTCCATCCGTCCACCAAATTCTCTCCATTGTGCAAGGTAATCTGCTCATTTTTCACACCTTAGAAACTGTTTTACAGGTAATTTTTGTTTTTTGTATTCATAATACATCATCAAAGTTTTAAATTTACCTTAAATGATGGGTTGATCAAGTTTCTTATCTTTGTTTTAATAAATTTTTAAAACTAATAGTAATCACTAGCTATTTTCTTGATCTCCAGTGATTTACCTAAATCACTAGTGAATCCTATGTTACTTTTTCTTTTCCATATTTTCTACATAATCTGATCAAAATGTCTTTCTTTTTCTTGTTATCTACTATTCTCTTTTCTAGAATATTGCTTTTAGATGGAATTAGGTGGTAATAATTACCATGTAGCTAACATTCATGCTTTTTCCTGTCATTCAACATTGAAACTACTAGGAACAATACAACCTCCTCCATGATCTTGAAATCTATGTGATCCAAACATGCCCTTTAGCAATCTTAAGGATATCTTCACAATAATGCACCATATTCGTGAGGCTTTCAAAGCACTCTGGGATGCATACAATGAATCGATAAGACTCCATGCAGATCTAGCACAATACGAGTACACTTACAGGACTAGCTTAGACTTATTAGAAGATCTCAACATAGCACCTTAAGTTGAAGACCACAACCACATCAGCATATCTAACACCAACACTACACTTTCTCACCTTTTTGACACCCCCATAATAATCCTTTGACTTATTTTTTGAGGATTATATTTCTATTCCTGATGCTGACACCATTGTAAGAGAGGAAGAAATAATTGATTTTGTAGCTTCTATTATATCTTAAAATTTGTAGACAGACCAGGAATCAGGATTTATGGATCTAAAAGTCATGATTAATAATGAGGTTATATATGTATCTAATCTAAATAATTGAGAGTAGCATTTCCATCTTATCGATCTTGTAGCACAATACTAAACATCAATAAAATCTTTAGTCATTTTTTGAGCATCAATAAAACACAATCAACATTGTGGGTACACCCTAGAATTACTAACCATATCGAGGTCAAGATCAGTTGTTACGCCTTCAAAATAATCAAGAAAACTAAAGGTAATCCATGATAGACATAACTTCTCACCTTTTTCTAGTTGGATACACACTTCTTCCACTATGATTTCTACAGTGTAGCCCACAATGTTATAATAGGTTTTGTTAGCCATCTTATGCACTAATATATACGGTAGCGTTTTTTCACCTCACTTCCACCTCTCCAAGGAACCTAGTTTGCATCTGATCACACACATGTAAATAAACTTGTAGATATTTCTTCGATGTTTACAACATTAAAGGCTCAAAATCCCCTTCTAATATTTAAACTTGAAAGTTGTTTCGTCCACTCCATCATCATCTGTTAAATCACCTGTAATATCCAACCCAGAGTCACACAATCATGTAACTTTTCCAATCAATTTTAATGTAATTATAATCATTCTACCCTCAAATTATAAGTAATCCTCATGTACATGTGACATAATCCATTGGTACAGATCTCTCTAGCTTTCCAAAGAATTACAACTCCTACAATTGCATCATCATTAAATTGCCTAGTAGTTTGTAGATTGTATTATCATAAACCCTTTTCCTATCTATAGCTCTTTCGATTAGTCTTCAACATGGTGTCTTCCTTGATTTCCTTCATGGTTGTCTTAGTGTGGATGGTTAATATCACTTATCTTTCACTTCATTAATTGGGGTGTCCATAAAATTCCTTCAATCACCTCCTTAGGATATTGTATCTCCTCGAAACCACTCATGTGGGTTACCCCCGTTGTCACGGGTTTCTTAGCTATGGATTTCCTTGGTGCCATTTTTATTCTACTTGGGTGATAATGTGCCTCCAAAAAACTTGGTATGCCTTTAACTACCTTACCTTGTACTCTTTGATCTCCTTTGCTACTCTAACAACACTCCATGCCCTAGTGTATCCTAGCTATAAATCAGTCTCCTTGAAGCCCTAACTTCAACCAACTTTCCTTCAACACATTCCTAACTAGCTCAAACACCCTTCCACATGGAGCTGTAGTAATATCATGTCTCAAAATCACCTGGTTCACTTTTGGATCAACTACTCTTTGTACTTAACACTTTTAATCACTCTTATCAACTCGAGAAACTCAAAATATGTAAGTTAAGAAATAGGGTTGTATGTGCTCCCTTTTATATAAACTTTCAAAATTTAACTCATTAATTAGTCCTCACCTACCACTCATACATGGTGTTAATTCCACTCTTCCATGTTTCGTACCATATTCTCCCATAAACCCATCCATAACCTTCTGGCGTGCCCTCTACTTCTTGTCCATAAGACCTGCTTACATGTGTTTCGCTATGCCAAAGTACCTAACCACTATGCATCATACCAAGTATTTTCCCATGTTGTTTCTCTACCTCAGGTTACACTATGCATCCATCCATCTACGTGTGACATTCAATATGAGAAAATTTCTTTAAAATTCTATTCAAAACCATCTTCACTCCAGTACCCTGTAATATGTTTTCTAATGCACAATAATCTATATCAAGGTACCAATCATTTATTTTTGATCCACCCCCACACTAAAAATTATGTGTTGTTTTTTGTGCATGAATCCCAATATATAGTTATTAGATCATGGTGCAAAAAATACACTTATTACAACAAAACACTGAACTAAATTGGAAAATCAAAACAATGATAAAAGGAAACACATCAAAGGAAAATGCATTAAAGAATAATCTAATCTAAGAGGCATTAATGACTTATTACAAACACCAACAAGACTTAGTTATAGTAGGGCTTCAACCTAATCCCATTGAAGTAATCGAGCAATACAGTTTTAATCCAATGCCTATAACTGGAAAACACCGTGATTCCAATATTTTTGTTATAAAAAAAAGGGTCCCAACCAATGAGCTTTTAATTTCCCTAGGTTACACATAAACTTTGAATCATACAGAAGAAATATATTTCCTACTTCAATTTTTTTGTTCCTGATATGCCTGTCATGTCAGGCCTTCTGTCTCACTTTTTCTATCTTTTGGCTTTATTGAGAAATAGTGCGCCACTAATCTAACTGCATCAATTTTTCTATGTGCTCCTCCACAACTTGTTCATCATGTAAACCCCTCCCTGCACGCGTAGTATGTACGGATGACAACATGAAATACACATTGTAATATAAGCTCTACGCCAAACACCAACTAAAAGGGTGTAGCATTATTCAATCTTCTGTAGGTTATCCTATATGCCCAAAGTGCAAATACATACTTTATCATCCTAGTATTTTTCTTCTAACATTATAATTTTTTTTCAATGTTTATCCTAGAATTCTTGTTGAAAAGCTTCAGCAATACCATTGGCCCTGTGGGTGATAGGGTTTTGTCTTATGGCATGTCCACCCATAAACTTAGCCAAAATAATTCTAATGGTCACATTCAATGAAATGAGTGCCCCCTATCACTTGTTATAATCAATGGATATCCATACTTGCTGATAATTTTCCTCCCATAAAAATATTTTTGTTGTAGCTATAGTGTAATCCTTTGTACGTGTTACTTCTTCCCACACTTGTTAGATGGTTTGTAGAAGTTATAAATATAGTACATGTAAGTCCCTAACGTGTGGGTGGGGAAATAGGCCCTAAAAAGTCAATAACCCATTTCTCAAAAGGTTCATCAATTGCAATAGCCCTCAAGCACATATCATCTCTAGTTCTAGGATTCCCAAGGCACTAAACAATGGTCACACGCCTTGACATAATCTTTAAAATCCTTATACAAAGTCTTCCACAATAATCTAGACATTAGAATATTTCATGTGGTGGTATCTCCTGCAATTCCCACCATGAGATTTTTCCATAATGGCTTCACGCTTATGCTCCAAAACAAATTAGTGCAAAACACTTCATCACGACCTAATTTTATACAAATCTTCACCTATCAACTAATATGGTGGCACACATATTGCAAGTTTATTCTTTTATAATGTCTTCATTCCCTCAAGTGTATGTACATTACGCAAGAATATGGAAAATGTTCTTCAAATTTTTTGGGTGTGCGGTTTAATTTGAACAACTGTGTATCAAGCATTATATCCTGAATGCTCTACAACATCCTCATTAGAATTAATTCTTGACAAATGGTTATATCCTAAATTAATTTTCCTTGGTTTTACAAAAAATGTAAACTTTGAATTCCAAAAAATTGTAGTATCCACCTGCAAATGGGCCCTTACAAAAAAAATCTTGTTAATCAAATACTTTAAGTGTCATATGATCTGTAAAGAAGATAAACAGTGTTACCAATAAGTATTGTTTAAAATTGTGTAGTGTGTATATCATGGAAAAAATCCTCACGCTTAAGTAGTTGTATAATTCTATTATGTAGGAGTCAACTTTATGCTTGCAAAGTAAATGGGGTAGTCTACAATTCCCTCTCCTGGTTGCGCCAACACTACACCAATTATCATCCTAGAATGCATCAAACATGAACAATGAAATAGATTATCCCAAGAAGGAAAAGTATAAAAATAGGTGCATTGGTTAGGTTCTCCTTTCGAGTTTCAAATGCCCTGCTACTGCATGTCACCCTAGTAGAATTTCCCTTTATCTTTTAATAGTTCCTTGAAAACGCATGGAAATTCATGCATATCGTTTAATTAATTTCATGTAATATCCGATATGTCTAAGAAACCCATGCACTTCACTCTACTTATTAGGTTCTTCTAAACCCAATATCATTGTTATCTTGGTTAGATATATTAGTAAACCCCCTATTTAAAAATAATATGACCAATTTAAGTTCCAAAAGGTGTTGAAAATACGTACTTCTTAATATTCTAAGGGATTTTCAACTACCTTCACATCTCAAACGTCAGCCTTATATTCACACAATGATTCTTGACTAAGCCATATATTTTCCCAGGTCATCCAGATAATACCTATAAAAAACTTATGAATGATGTCCTGAAAATCCTATACAATAATGCACGAGAACACATTTGGTGAATTATTTAATCTAAAGGGGCATCACTGTGTATGAAAAAAATTACCACTGTCAATGGTGGGAAGTTGTCTTTTCTTGATATTATTTCACTATTCACACTTGATGATAATCCTGAAAAAATCCATTAATAAAGGAAAAGATATCACGCCCTCTGTAACTCCCTCAAGAATATCTTCAATGAATGGGGTGGAAAAAAGATCAATGACACATGAAGCATTTAACTTCCTATAGTCTGGATAGATGCTTATCCTCCCATCCTTTTTAATATTGATGATTAATGGAATAACCCATTATGATTCCTCAATGGGCTCAATTATTGAATTTTATTGGGTTTTTGTCCATGTTTTAGCCCCCTAACTTCATGCACTAACCCTAAGCTTTGCTAATAATAGATTATCTCTTTAAATAAAACCTGATCTAAACCTATTATTATCTCGAACTCTTCATGTCTCTTGATATTGCACTTACTCCCAAAATAGATTTTCCTTCACCACAAAGTATTCATGATTTTATCTTTTACATGCTTCGCACTTCATCCTTTTTTTTATCTTGATCCAAGAAAAACGGATAAGTCCTAAACTCTCTCTCTCTGCGTGAGAAATCTCAAAGTACAATTATGTCACCCTCTTGCGCCTACTTACACACCCCATTCTCTCATTCCACTATTACATGCACCTTTGATACTTAGGCATTATTTCACAAGCCCAACATTATCATGAACCATTTTCCCCATATATAACAACCCCTCTTTTATGTTTGCCTACCAGGTCCCTCTTTTTATGGAAACCTTGTCAAGATGTTAGCATGCATATTTATATAAACCATAACCACATCCAAAAATTAGGTGTAAGGAATAACATAAAAAACATCACAACCACAGTATATCATGAATCAAATAAGGATGAAGATTTTATTTATCATATAATAACCATGTATAATAAACATCAATAACCAATATCCATCCGTAATGATCCATCATATAAATTGATACACAATCCAGAAGCTGAATTCATAAAAATACTATCACAAAGTCATGCACACAAAATCATTACCAACAACATAACTCTAATCCATACATTCATGATGATCATGTTCTCCAAACTATGGAAATCAATATATATAGGGATGGGGACTTTCCCTTCACTTCCCATATACTCTCAAAATAGGCCACATGCTTAAAATAGCCATGCATGCATACAAATATAACTATAAATCATGCAAGTTTCACTAATAATATCTTATCTCTATGAATAAACTGTAATCGTAAATCCTATTATTAGCTCAAAACTTTTCATGTATCTTGATCTTCCACTTACTTCCAAAATATATTTTCCTTCGTCAAAATTTTTTCATGATTTTATATTTTACGTTCTCGAAAGTTAATCCTATTTTTTGTACAATCCAAGAAAAACAGCTAAGTCTTTAACTTTCTCTCTCTAGTTGTGAAACCTCTGGGTATAATTCTATTATACTCTTGTGCCTACTTGCATGCAACTTTCTCGCACGCCACTCTTACATTCACCTTTGATACTAAGGAATTATTTCACACAACCCCAACATTACCCCACACTAATATCATTTTTTCCCTAGGAAATGGGGTTGCTCAGCTTATATCTCTAAAGAATAAGGAATAAAGAATGCAATTAAAAAATAAATAGAGGAAAGAAATTCAAACAGTATGTTATTCTTCAACAGGTAGAAATAACTCAAGGTACTCATTCTTGATGTCATCCTTCAATTAATTCCAGTCGCTAAGCCTCTTCTTCACCTTTGTGGGAATATCTCCAAGCATTGCATCCAATTATTCCAGGTTCATATCCTCACCCTTGTTCTTAAATTTGCATTCTACATTTCCTAATACTGACACCATACCCATTCATAACATCCATTTTCCATGCTATAACCTTCCCCAACTCCTTTATTATTTTATCATGAGGGTCCCTAACTGCCTTAAGCATGTCACACTTCTCTACTAATAATGCCAGCCTCTCCTCCCATCCCAAAGGTGTCATTCTTTATTTACCACAAGGAATTTATTTTCTTCTTGTAATTTCCTTGTTTTAATGATCTTCTTTGGATACTCATAGATTTTCAATTCCAACCCCACTTTCTTTAATTCATCCTTCAAAGTTTTGAGTATGGAATCATACCCAACTATCTTAACCACAATCTTCTTCTTGGTTCTATCCTTCTTAGGTGCAACTTCTTTTTCCTTTTATGGAAAAATCACAACACCCCAGAATGCTCACAAGTGAATTTTTGAGGCATTCAGTGTGATTCGTCAAACATGGAGTTATCCTAGAGTGTGGGACTTTATAATAGGGATACCCTTCTAGATGAATGTCATTTCTTATTCTTCTATTATGATACACACATCCAAATTGTGGAGGATATACTATAAAATCTACTCTAACTTTCCAAGGAGATAGAGTTAATAAGATTATAAGAAATTAAACCTAAACTAATAGAGGAGATGCACCAAAAGGAATGTCGAACACCTATTTTTCAAGGAGATAGAAATCATAATCAAATTACAAAGGAGGAAAATACACCACAAATTAATCTAGTGGCGAGAATCCACTAACCATTAAACATAAACCATGAAACATGTAATACAATAACCATGCATAGATAACCACGATTTAATGAGACATTAGAAGAAAGAAAAGATCACAAGAGAGGGTTTGAAATTCATCCATAAACTTATATTATTTCTCCATAGATTTGATACAGTGCATTACAATGGCCAATTGGCACAAAAATCACATTAAAACTTGAATGGGAGGTTTGGACTCTAAAAATCTCACTTATGGATAAGAGAAGAAGGGAGGGTGCAAAGGAAAATTCTTCAAAATTAAAACAATGCCCCCTCCTTACAATATATAAAAAGAATGAAAGAAGGGGAAGAGAAGAATTCGAAATATTGCTCTAACCACCATAAAATGCATTAAAATATCTTGTAATAATGATGGACGTAACAAAAAAATCTATTACCTCCTTTTACTTTGCCTTGTTGGAGAAGAAAGGAAGGCCATTACCTCATCAATTGGGTAGGTGAGAAATTTGGAAACACCCTCTAAAATGGTGGAATGTATTTATTAATTTTGATGACATTAGTCTCACTTAAATTATAATAACTAATAGTAGTTATGTAGAGGACAATGAGAGATTTTCAAAAAGTCATTTCTTGTGTAGATCTGAGCTCCCAGTCAAAAGTTATGGCCATATGAAGATTGGGCTGCCATAGTGAATTAAATATGAGTGGTTGGATCTATTTCTTTGGACTCTGAAATGCATCACAACCTCCAAAACTTGAAATTTCAAAATTTTAGGCATTTTGACTTCAGAGGTTGATGTTACTTTTCATCCGCTTTAGCACATGAAACATTTGAAAATTTTCATCCTACTGACTCGCCAAAACCTTCGACACTCTTAAACCATGAAGTCTTAAATTTTGGACTTCACGTTTTAAGACCATTTATCCTTTCAAGCTTCCTATTGTCTCAAACCAGAAACAACCCCAAAACTGAGACCCTCTGAAAGTTCAAAATGCCCTCTGCATTGACCTCTAACTAAAGTTTGACCACGAAACACTGAGCTCTTTCTGACATCAAAGCTTTGGGTTTCAAGGCATTGGCTTGTGCTTTTGTGTTTATTCAGTGAAGACCCCCAAATCTATGAACCTCAAAACTTCAAAGGTCTGAAATTTGGACTTCAGATTTCAGACTCTGATATCCCTGATCCATGACACTGTTAACGCCGAAAAGGGAATCTGACCTTGAAATGCCAAACCTTTTTAAACTTTTGACTCTTCACATTTCAAAGATGTTTCCAATCACATTTTGGGTTTATCACTTCTTGAACCCCTAACACATTGTTGACCTCCAAAGTGCCAAGCCCTTTCAGACATTGGGGATTCAGGATTTTGGGATTTTTTCTTCACCATTCCATTTTCCCCCCCACCTTGTCTCCAAAATGCTGAATGTACGAAGTTTAAAAACTTCGGGCTTGAGCCTCCATTCTTTCACGTCAACTCACGAAATGAGTTACGTGTCTACACGTAGCTCAAATTTCTTTTGACCTCGGGCGAGTTAATCTAATCCTTTCTTGTTTGAGCTCCAATCTCCTTCGACATTCCCTTGGCCAAGTTGGCCCTAGTCCATTCCTTTTCTGACCTTGTATTGCCATTTTGAGCCCACTTGCAACTTGATCGGTAGAATCCAAATGTGAGATCCCATGACTGAATGATTCCTCTAAGTTCTTAGTGTGCAAGTTTGTGTTTGTTCAATTTTTCCCGAGGGATGAAATTAGAAAACATTCCCTTCTGAGAAGCTATCTCTTTTGCACTTTGTCAACTCATGCTAGTCCCCTATCCAAACAAAAAAATATACCAAAGTACTTAAATAATTTAAGGCTAATGGAAAGCTGTCAGTTACGTTTTCTTCATACTATAGTCGTTCCTCTTAAAATTTATTCTCTAATATCCTCGTCCATCTCAAGCAAATTCTTCACTCTATTATCTAATTTCTCCTTTACTTCCTTCAGGAGCTTGAATTTCCTCTTCCATATCCTTCTTATCTTCTAACATAGTTCTCATAGTAGCATCTTTATCCACATTCTGACATGTAACCTCTGTAGCTTATCTTTGTTAAATAATTTCTTGTTTGTTCATCAATAAAATTATGGTCTTTATTCTCACATGTATCTGCTACAGAGTCTTCTTCATTATTATCTTTGCACATGGACTCCTTGCACATGTCAAACTCAGCTTCTTACATGTGGGTCTACATAATCCACAATATATTTTCTCTTGTGCATGTATTCACCCTCGTAGGGTCCATTAATTACCATTCATAAAGCTGGTCTGTCACAAGAGCTATCTGGAAACTCACATAAATAATCTTCATTGGGTCATTGATTTACCCAAGGTTAAGTTTTTTCACCATATCTTCCTCCATGTGTTCAATAGAATGCTCATCTATGTGTTCCTATGTTCTAGCTATTATCCATTTTTGCCCCTTAGAAAAATTTAATCAAACATGAACTTGGACAGGAGGAAATGGAGACGTTGGTTTAGTCGTACGAGATCACATTTGATCCCAAAGATCAAGTTACGGGTGGGATCGATGATGGAAAATTAGGGTTGGAAGATGAATGACCATGGAAAGGCTGAAGAAAATTGAGCCCAGAGAGAGACGACTTGAAGCAAAGCAATAGATCTGCAGAAGGTGCCACGTGTAATCTCGACATACTTTTCAAAGGTGCAAAAAAAGTAGAGACCCGAGAGATGTGCTTGAACCCCACATAGATCTCAGAACATAGTAGGCTCATGGAAAATGCCAAGTTTCCCACCGTCATGAGTTCAGGAGCTAATTATAAATGTACCACCTGAAGAAGGGTTTTGGCATTATATATAGTGGGGCCCTTTACTCACCTAAAGGAATGAAGTAGGAAGTATTTAATTGAGGCCTGAATCAGCTAAGTATAATAGAGCCAGGGGAAGCCTCCACATGTCAGCTTGGCATAACTTCAAAGGTAAGACCCAAAAGGTAGGTCCCAAATAAGCGTAGGCACTCCACGTGTCTATCGCTTGAGGAAGTTACACCAGCCGTAGCTAAGTCCACCTATCAAGGGAAGCCTCCACATGTCTCACCACTACAACTTCAAAGCTACAACAAAAAAAGGGGTCTCCAAACAAGTGCAGGGTTTCCATGTGGAGCTAAGTCCAAGAAAGTTGCATCGACTATTAAAAAGTCAAATCAAAGAATTAGAGCTAGCGGAAGGCACCACGTGTCAATTCAACATAACTTTAAAGGTAAGACCCAAAAGGTAGGTCCCAAATGAGTGCAGGATCTACACGTGTCTATGGTCTGACGTATTTTCTTTGTCAAATAGGAGTGACTTAGCCAAAAGATGAAGAAAGTAAAATAGGCCCGCAGACGATGCCAAGTGTCTAATTGACACATCTCCAAGAGTGAAACGAGGTGGGTGAAATTTTAAAACACACAGGGCTGCCACATGGATAGACTCTTTTGAATATTGTGATCCCAAGTTAAACACTTGACCTCGGCCTTCAGACAACCATATCTTTTAGCTAGGAACTCGATTTTGAGAAAAAGAGGACTTTTTGGAAAGCTCCCGGCATCTACTTCTCACCTACCCCCATAATGAAGAAATATAGTCCACCATTTTTTAGTGTGTCAGGGTTCTCACCTACAAAAATTATGAGGTATGGGATTAATTTCTTGCCCAGCAAGGAACAACACATGGAGGCATGGGTTTTGTAGTAGAACCCTTCATTGTTGCATGTAAATTCAATGCAATTTTTGGGTGTTTGAAGAAATATTTCAGATTTATTCTATCTCCTTCTCTAATTCTTCCTATATATTGTAAGGAAGGGAAATTTTCCAAATGTTGGAAATTTTTTCTTTGCACCCTCCCTTCTTCTCTTGTTTGTTAGTGAATTTGTGGAGTTCAAGTTTCCCATTCAAATTTTAATGCAAGTTTGTGCCTCATGGCCATTGTAATGCATTGTATCAATATTTTGGAGTAGTAATGCATGTTTGTGGGTAACTTTTAACCCTCCCTTGTGTTCATTGTATCCTTCTTGATCTCTCATTGTAGTCTTCGTTATATGTGCATGGTGGTTGTATGTTCATTTGGAGTGGCCCCTACATGGTTACAAGATGTAAAATTAGCAATTCCTTCCAATTGTCTACATTGGATAAAGAGGAACTTTCGATTCTGGTTAACGGGATCTATCTTAAACATTGCTACTGAAAGGGAAGGTTTCACCCTTGTAAATATTAGGCTAGGATTTTAATTCCTCTAAGTGAGTGTGCACAATGTCTTGTTATAATTAGGTTTTAGTTTCCCTAAGTGCTTCGACAAAGGTTTTTTTGCTCCAGGGTTGTATCATTGTGCATTCAGTATGTCTCCAGGTGAAAGCTCCAGGTCAATAAAATTTTCTACTCTTAGAAATCTCACCTTCAAGATTTTCTTATGATAATTGAGAGTGCAAGCAATGGAGCAGGTTAAGAGCCAACAAGTTGTAAGTAGTCAGGATCGAGGTTTCAGGAATAGGATCAGTACCAAGCTATCATTCATGACTCCATGTCCAATGGATACTTTAAGGAAACTGATCTTTTCACCTAACAGGCAGGTGATCCCGCGAGTTGCAAAAATGCTATCCAATTTTTCCCCCTCAAAAAAATTAATCAAACAAGACCTTGCACAGGAGGAAATGGAGACATTGGTTTAGTCGTGCGAGCTCACATACGATCCCAAAGATAAATTTGTGTGCAGGATTGATGATGGGGAAGAAGGTTTAGAAGATGAATGGCCATGGAAATGTTGAAGAAAATCAAGCCTATAGCGAGTTGAATCAAAGAAAACAAAAAGAGCCATGGAAGGTGCCATGTGTTAGCTCGGCACAATTTTCAAAGGTGTGAACAAAAGCAGAGACTCTAGGGATTTGCTTGACCCCCACGTGGATTTCAGCACATAGCAGGCTCGCGGACACTGCCAAGTGTCCCACCGTCATGACTTCAAGAGATAACTAAAAAGGTTCATACATACACAATAATAATGAGTCCTTGCAAGAGAATAAAAATAGACAATATATTCTTGTAATGAAGGTTGAAAGGGCAAGAAGAGTGCAAACAAACACAGCAGGGGAAGATGCATCAACAAACTTGTATTTTATTGCTTCATGATATGCACAATTCAATCTATTACAAAATAAGGGCCTGGATCACCATGGAATGAGTCCACTACAAGGGTGTGTAGCACATTGGCTTCAAAAAGTAATTTTGGACAGAGCTTTGCTACAATAAAATTCCCCCCTTATACAATGAGACCCAACACTCAAATTTATAGAAAAATAAGAGAGAGAGAGAGAGGGAAAATGGAAATCCTAAAATATGTCCTTTAACCACTTGTAAGAGGTATTGAATGGAGTGAAATTATGTTTTGTTGCTTCCTAAAGGCTCCCCATAATGTCCCATGAGTTGCAGTAGCGAAACATGTCAGCCCATGCTTTATTGAATGCGTCCAACTACCAAATAAAACACTATTCTAAAATTGGCCGCGTTTTCTACAATATATATATCTATCCTTAATAAAATACAAAATTTCTTGATTTATGTCTTTCGGTCTCAGATCCACGATTCCAACGGTACCAATTTTGTGCAATTTTGTTGAGAAATGCAAAATTTATGGCCTTTTGAGTTCTAGCAACTATGTTGGGTTTACCAAGCATTTTCTGTCATTTGACGGGAATGAGCGTTAATTGAATAGAGATAAAAAAAAATTTTGATGTATAGGATGTTTTTCTCATTCCAAAAAGTCAAATTTTATGGAAATTAGAGCTTGGAGTCAAAAGTTATGGGCATTTGAAGTTTAGGAGGTCAAACATTGACTTTTTCACTTCATGTGGCTATTTCGACAAACATTGGGTCCGCGTGTCCCGGATGTCCGGGACAAAAATATATATATCACTCGTTCACGCTTCCTTGTCCCCGTGCATCCATCATTTATTGGGATGTTAGGGACATTGACTTTCACATTTGCCATATCCAATTTACTTGGCTCCTTGTGCGGCGATTTCGCTGTCTCGACCGTCCCAAGAACATTTTTCCGCACCACCCGCAATACACTGACTTGCGAAAAAATAAAATTTTTGTATCCCATGTGTACCTGCATTCCAACTATCCCCTACACCACCTAGGACAAAAATGTCTATTTTTTACCGCAAAAACACCAGAATGAGCCCATTTTTCAGATTTTTTTTTCAATTTTTTTTAACTTGTTGGATTTTTTTCCCTTAGATGGGGAAGTTAGAGAGAAAACCAAAGGGACCCCCAAAACATGATTTTTTTTTCTTGAATGAATTCTACTTGCTCGAGACTAAAGAATCTAATGCATGTTATCAAAATTACCTTGAGGGGTGAATTTTGGGATAATAATAACCCTAGGGGAACCTCTAACTACTGCATCATGCCATTTAGTCTCAAAAATGTCAGGGAAAATGTACCAATGCACTATGAAGTAATTTTCTATGATCTCATTCATAAAATTGTTGAAGATTACATTGATGATCTCATTCGGAGGTCTAAATCATGGAAGGATTATCTCAATGTTCTTGAATTAATCTTCATTTGTCTCATCCAATTTTTTCTCCGCTTGAATCCTACAAAATGTGTTTTTGGTGTCATCACCGGAAATTTTTTAGAATTTATCATATCACTTTATGGAATTGAAGTTGATCTTGAAAAATTCAAAGTAATCATTTAAATGAGTCCACCCTCTAATCTAAAACAATTGTGCATCCTGCAAGGAAAAATATATTCCATACAGTGTTTCCTACCACATCTTTCCGACCATTTGTCAACCATTTCACCATATACTCCACAAAGACATAATGTTTCATTGGGATTCTGAATGCCAAAAATCATTTGATGAAATCAAACAATATATATTATCAAAACCTATAATCACGCCACCTTGTGAAGGGGAACCATTTTATCTCTACATCTCTACCTCAGAGTATGCCTTTGGAGCTATGCTTGCTCACCATAATAATCAAGGTCGTAAAAAATCCATCTACTACATTAGCCATATGCTCTATGAATATGAAACATGCTACTTTGGAGCTAATTTTTTTGGTTGTGTGTTATACTTCGGCACTTCAAAAATATGACATTATCTCATTAACCACGAAACATACGTTGTCACTAGTTTTAATCCAGTGAAGGCATGCACGCTAAACCCTACCATAATGATCGCATAACTCAATGTTTGATGATTATGACTGAATTTGATCTTGAAATCATAGCAAAAAAGTATATTAAAGGTTAGGCCATTGTTGATCAATGCGTTGAGGCACGTCTTCCAGATAATCAGCCACCCTATGAATACTTTGTTGACAAATCTATCAATAACATTAATGAATTTAGACTTTGTTCCCATTAAAATGACCCTCTTCTTTGATAGTGCTAAATGTCAAGAAGGTGGAGGGTCTAGTGTTGTCATCATATCACCATGGAATATTTCCATTCCCTTATCATTGAAAACTCATCTTTGAACGCACTAATAATATGACATAAATATGAGGAATTAATCATGGGTTTGACTACTATTCTCCTAGGTGTCCATGATATGGAAATCAATGAATATTCACAACTTGTCATCATTCAAGTCAAAAGAGAGTATCAGTGTAAAAATGAGATCCTTCAGAAGTATAAGGCCGTTTTCAGCTTTCTCCTTGGCACATTTGACCATTACACCATTTAATCCATTCCACGATCTTTTAATACAATTGCAAACAACATAACATCTCTTAGGTCTCTCGTCCCTTTTGAAATAGAAAAATCAAAGGATAACACTATTTCTATAATGATTCAATGCTTGGATCATCCTTCACATCAAAATGAGATACCATCCATTGACATCATTGATAACAACTTGCCTCATCTTTGGGTACATACATATATATGATTACCTTTCGGAGTGTAAAAATCCCATCAAATCTGTCACAATGTGTTAAATGATCATTTCTCCAATGCAACACCCACTTTGTTTTCATAGGTGGCATCCTTTATAAATGAATTTTTGATGGTATAACTACTATGATGTCTTAAATCACATAATTCAACCAAAGGAATTGAAGAAGTCCACAAAGAAATTTATGGTGGCCATTTTAGTGGTAACACCATCGCTAAAACATATCATACGGCTAGGGTATTACTGACCTACTATCACTAAAGACTGTTGTTGCTACATAAAGAAATGTGTTAAGTTCCAACTCCATTATGATCTCATTCATATCCCTAGTCAAGCCTTGTAACCTGCACAATATTTGTGGGCTTTTTCTCAATGGGGATTGGACCTCATTTGTGCAATCAATAAAAAATTATCTCAACAACATCACTCAATTATTATTGCAACAGAATACTTCACTAAATGGGTTGAATAAATTCCCTTGACCTTAACAAAATCCATCCCCATTGTCAATTTCATATATCAAAACATTATTTGCTACTTTGGCATCCCACAGAAGGTTTTCATAGACAATGGAAAATCCTTTAAAAACAAGGAACTCAAACTGTGCTGCAACACTTTCAACATAAAACTTAGCTTCTCCTCACCATACTACCCTCAAGAAAATGGACAAGCTGAGTCCTCTAACAAAACACTTAACAAGATCCTTATGAAAACTATAAATGATGCAGGGAGAAATTGGCAAATCCAAATCTAGTTTACGCTATCGGCTTTTCGAACCAACATCCACACACCTACGGGAACTACACCGTATTCACTCATTTATGGCTCATAAGCCATTGTGCCCCTTGAAATCCAAATGCCATCACTACGTGTATCTCTCAAGGATTTATCCTTGACGAAGAATATCACTAGGACCATCTAGCATAACTCAAATTATTGGACGAAAAACATCTTACAACTCTTGAACATCATCAAGTCTATCAACAATGAATCATTAGGGCATATAATAAGCATGTTAAGGAACATGAATTTAAAATTTGTGATCTCATGCTTAAAGAAACTTAAAACATGAATACATTAGAGCAGGGTAAACGTGGAAAGTTTTCTTCCAATTGGATTAGCCCTTATGTTATCACTCATAAATATGGGTCAGAAGCGTAAAACCTCACTTCCCTTGACGAAAAACCTAAATTGGAACCCTTAAATGCATTGCACTTGCAAAATTTCTATTTTTAAGTTTTTGACCATCATGATAACCAATTTTATTCATTCTGCCATTATAAACAACAACTAGCGTTGTACAAGAATCACTACACCCATCTACCAACATCACAAACATGGGGCAAGTGGATGAAGATTACACGAGCATTTATCCCCTCCTTTAAAATGTATTATTAAGGTCTTATACCCTCAACTTAACAAAATGAGATAAATCCATTGGATGTTAAAAATATCTTGCTATAATAGACTGATCCCTAGAAGGACAATTATTTACAAGAAATGTAAATTATCAAAAGAGTAGACTAATCCCTCGAAGGAGAACTACCTATCAAAACCTGTACCAATCCCATGAGGGATAACCGATCAAGTTAAAATAATTATATATGTATACCATACCCTCAAAGGATGGTTACTCATATATATAAGACTTCCCGCATTGATCAACCTTCATAATACAAACATATAGAAAAGCTTCCTACATTGATCAGTTTTCTTTTAAAAGAAGTTATAAAAATATGGGGTATCAATTATCTATGAATCCATTTAAGAGAGGAACCCTTTTACCTTATATCGATATGCATTTACATGATCCCCTTCTCTTTTCCATTTTTCTAGCAAAAATACATTTCCCAAATCCATTAAAATTTTCGTAAAAACTGTCTATTGATGGTTTTTATTTCACATTTTAAAAGGATACAAGTGAAAGTATTAGCTCAAATTCATTATGTGAAAATATCATAAGTAGCGCATGTTCCTTCCATGTTTACTTCATTTAGTTTGGTCACATTTTTAATTTTTAACACATTAATCATACTTTTGACATGCCTAATTAAAAACCAAAACACAACACCATTAGAAGTATCAACACATACATCTAAAATATACATGAAAAAAATATGAGGGCACATCATCATGATCATCATCATATATCAAACTCTAAAACATATAAATGTTTGTATAATCAGAGTAATGTCATACATAGGAAAACAAAATGGCTTCCATGAGCCTATAAATAATCATGTAGTAAAATATATCAAACTAGGATCAAGAGTATCTCATAGTGCATGATCACCACCAACAACTCCTCCCTCACTATTTCCCTCTCTCGGCAATATCCAAGGTAGCTACCCCATACTCACTGCACTATCACTAGTCCTAGCTATTGTTGTGGCACCCCCTTAGACAACTACATGATCTACATACAAAGTAACATCGAGGTACTTAGTTATCACCATCTCAACGTAGTGATCCCACTCCTTCCACAAAATATCATAATGTACTATTAAAACCATGTAGGAAGGAGGTCCTGCCAATGCCCATCTCTGTTGGACCATCACCGTTAACTCTGTGCCAGAAAATGAAGGCCGTATGATCCCTAAGGCCTTCTAAAAAATATCTCTTTGACTCTTGTACCTGTCTCTATTAGAAGAGACTTGTACAAGATTTTCCTAGATCCCGTCACTCCCTATGATCAAACCATATTTCTCTCCACTAAGAGTATGTCACACTCCCACTAAGTGATCTCGCTCTCTCTGAGTGGCATCTCTCTACCTCCACTATGGCCTTATTAGTCAATACTATAGAGACATTCGGAGCTATAACAACTCCATGCTCAATCCTATACTCATCTGCCTCACCTCTCTCCTCTGTTGGATCCTCTACTCGAGCATACATTTTCCTAACTGATCAGGTTGCCCTCTCCTTTGCCCTCATCCAAGCAAAAAAATTTGAGGTCATCCTTGGATCATCAATCAACACCACATGACCATCCTCATCCGAACCCATCATATCTAGCTACTCAACAATGGGTGTAGGCCCTATAAAAACAACATGCGAGGTGTCAGTATCCCCATCCTCCCACCTATACAAAACTGGATCGTCAGGTATATCCTAAACCAGGACGAACTATCTGATAACCTAACTAAAGTGTATCAACTCATCCTCTCTGATCTATGGCAATAGACCTATATTTCCTTCTCTAAATATAATAAATCCCTATAAAAATCCAGCCAATCAGAAAAACCCACATACGGCCACTAAATCATGTCACCAACCTGTAATCTAGATATCATTTTTTTATAGTAGGTAGGACCCTTGGCCTTCCTCACTCTACCAATAATCACACCCCATCTCATGAAGCCTGGGTGCCTCACATCAATAACACTAAGAAATCCAAATGGGTGAGCAATGGTGATGTATTTGTGGGCCTAAAACTGTAGTAAAAATCCAACATCAATCCTATAACGATTATGGGAAAACTAAGCCAACAAATCTTTGTATGTTTATACTAACAAGGTATGAGAAAATTCAAAGACAGTGTGGTGCTCCATCGTCTCCGCACCTAGCCCTGTCATCATCCATGGGAATCTCCCACCTCTTAAATATGACAGTGTAAAACATGAAATACCAAACATCATCATAGTCATCTATGGGAACCCCACTCTCTCAGACTCATATAGGGCCTGATAATAGAAAGTTCTTGAGGAGTATCTCACACCTTGGGCCTCATCTTCATACAACTACTCCATGGCATCTCCTCTCTCTACATTTTAAAGACAATAGACAAGATCCCCCTAACTGGAAGTTTTGTAATACGATGAAAACCCTCTAGGGCAATGGTCATCTCCTCTATAGGTAGCCAAAAAGTATTGGTGGAAGGATTCCACCTCTGTAAAAATGTAAGTATCAAGCTCTAGGACATGTGAATCTGCCTATAAAATTTCATTCCACCAAATCCCACAGCCTCCATGTGGTCCCAGTCATCATCTGACAAATCCTTTCTGATCCCATCCAACATCAAGGGGATATTGTCTCAGATGGTCATTTAAACATCGACCTACAACACATACACAAAAGTAAGCATTAGTAATGCCATAAAGTTTTTAAAAAGTAAACACTTGAAATCAAATAATACCCTCAGCACATGAGACTGACATTCAAATATGTTTAATATAAATCTAAAAATTCCAAAAAGTCAAAAATATTGATAAAAACCCATTTATTCTCACATAAAACACAAACTATTTTGGTTGTAGGTGAATCGCTAATGATTCACGCCAGTCACTAGTGATTGTAGGAATCACTGATGATTCCTATAATTCTTCCCTAGGGCATCCACATGCCCAAAATATGACCCTAAATCCATAAAATCCCTAAAAAACTACAAAAAATAAAACAGAAACAAGATTAAGATATACCTCTACTATGATGGGCTTCCGTTTGCGGCTCGAGCAAGCCATTTGACAATTTTTCATTCACAAAACACATTTTTTCTCCCATTTTGACAAAGTCTCTATCATATATAGTGAAAAATGGATTAATAAAAAATAGATCTGGGTATTTATACCCCCACTTTTCCACACAACCCAATCTCTAGCGATTGCAAAAATCTATGACGATTCCCTTGTTTTAGGCTTCCATGCCTATATTGCCCAAGAACATGTCATTCTACCCTTTACATAAATGTGATATGCTTATAAAAAAGGTACTATCCCTTAGGATATTTTGTTACAACAACATGGTCACAACATCAAGACTTGTCATACGTCTATGGGAGATGATCCTTTTAGCCCCCATCACTTGGTTTTCCCACTCAACATCTTTACCTAGTTAGGGTCATATGTCTATAGGTATTGAGCCCTTTTACCACCCTATCAATTGATTCCCCAACATTTTGATTTGCACCTCCATAGTTGGAGAAATCCTTTTTCAACACACAACACACTGGTGATCATTGTATTGCTTTACAGTAGACTCACCCATGTCAATACAAGTCTTTTTCATCATTTTTGTCTAGTGAATTGTCAAAAGTCACCAGACACACAGGGGAAAATGTAGACACAAAAATGTTGCATCCCTCAAGTTAGACACACTCACGATCGAAAGTACCACATTTATAACATTACACCCTCTTAAATTGTCTTTAGTTAATTAACTAATCGTACACCCCTGACATCTAAATTATCTAATTAATTTAATTAATTAAAATAATTCCCCCTTTACACGTCACTACATTAACTAAGAAACCTCACTATGAAACCTCATTAACCATCTATTCCCCTGTAAAACCACCTTCCTAAAAGTCACTAAATTATTCCTAACTAACCTTCTAAAATCACTAACTAAATATTTCCAAAAAATATAACCACTCTTATCTTATTAGAGTTTTTTAATGATTTTTTACCCTCCTCCCACCTTAACTACTTAAAAATACGTCATATCTAGTTCAAAATTTATGAAAATCACCCTCCTAACTAATTTAGGTAGGATTTCTTGAAATCACCGATGATTTTCCCGATAACTGGCGATCTATAAATATGTCCATTAAGAGCTTTATTGGGGGAGGATTCTGATTTTTTTAAGGTACATTTTACTTCATTATCAATGTAGCAGAGATAAAGACAACCTTCATCAGTTGGCACCAACATCAAATTTCTCCTGATTCATTGAACCCATTCTCAAATTGTTCGTTATCATTGTTCAGTCATCTTCTTCCATCCGTCCACCAAATTCTCCCATTGTGCAAGGTAATCTGCTCATTTTTCACACCTTAGAAACTGTTTACAGGTAATTTTTGTTTTTGTATTCATAATACATCATCAAAGTTTTAAATTTACCTTAAATGATTGGTTGATCAAGTTTCTTATCTTTGTTTTAATAAAATTTTAAAACTAATAGCAATCACTAGCTATTTTCTTGATCTCTAGTGATTTACCTGAATCACTAGTGAATCCTATGTTAGTTTTTCTTTTCCATATTTTATACATAATCTAATCAAAATGTCTTGCTTTTTCTTGTTATCTGCTATTCTCTTTTCTAGAATATTGCTTTTAGATGGAATTAGGTGGTAATAATTACCATGTAGCTAACATTCATGCTTTTCCTGTCATTCAACATTGAAACTACTGGGAACAATACAACGTCCTCCATGATCTTGAACTCTATGTGATCCAAACATGCCCTTTAGCAATCTTAAGGATATCTTCACAATAACGCAACATATCTGTGAGGCTTCCGAAGCACTCTGGGATGCATACAATGAATCGATAAGACTCCATGCAGATCTAGCACAATACGAGTACACTCACAAGACTAGCTTAGACTTATCAGAAGATCTCAGCATAACACCTTAAGTTGAAGACCACAACCACATCAGCATATCTAACACCAACACTACACTTTCTCACCTTTTTGACACCCCATAATAATCCTTTGACTTATTTTTTGAGGATTATATTTCTATTCATGATTCTGACACCACTGTAAGAGAGGAAGAAATAATTGATTATGTAACTTCTATTATATCTTAAAATTTGTAGACAGACCAGGAATCGGATTTATGGATCTAAAGTCATGATTAATAATAGTTATATATGTATCTAATCTAAATAATTGAGAGTAACATTTCCATCTTATCATCTTGTAGCACAATACTAAACATCAATAAAATCTTTAGTCATTTTTTGAGCATCAATAAAACACAATCAACATTGTGGGTACCCTAGAATTAGTGCCATATCGAGGTCAAGATCGGTTGTTACGCCTTCAAATAATCAAGAAAAATAAAGGTAATCCATGATAGACATAACTTCTCACCTTTTTCTAGTTGGATACACATTTCTTCCACTATGATTTCTATAATGTAGCCCATAATGTTGTAATAGGTTTTCTTAACCATCTTATGCACTATATATAGGTAGCGTTTTTTCATCTCCTTCCACCTCTCCGAGGAACCTAGTTTGCATCTGATCACACACGTAAATAACCTTGTAGATCTTTCTTCGATGTTTACAACATTAAAGGCTCAAAATCCCTTCTAATATTTAAACCTGAAAGTTGTTTCATCCACTCCATCATCATCTGTTAAATCACCTGCAATATCCAACCCAGAGTCACACAATCATGTAACTTTTCCAATCAATTTTAATGTAATTATCATCCTTCTACCCGAAAATTATAAGTAATCATCATGTACATGTGACATAAGCCATTGGTACAATCTCTCTAGCTTTCCAAAGAATTACAACTCATACAATTGCATCATCATTAAATTTCCTAGTAGTTTGTAGATTGTATTATCATAAACCCTTTTCCTATCTATAGTTCTTCGATTAGTCTTCAACATGGTGTCTTCCTTGATTTCCTTCATGGTTGTCTTAGTGTGGTGGTTAATATCACTTATCTTTCACTTCATTAATTGGGGTGTCCATAAAATTCCTTCAATCACCTCCTTAGGATATTGTATCTCCTCAAACCACTCATGTGGTTACTCCGTTGTCACGGGTTTCTTAGCTATGGCTTTCCTTGGTGCCAGTTTATTCTACTTGGGTGATAATGTGCTCCAAAAACTTGGTATGCTTTACTACCTTACCTTGTACTCTTTGATCTCCTTTGCTACTCTAAACACTCCATGCCCTAGTGTATCCTAGCTATAAATCAGTCTCCTTGAAGCCCTAACTTCCGCCAAATTTCCTTCAACACATTCCTAACTAGCTCAAACACCCTTCCACATGGAGCTGTAGTAATATCATGTCTCAAAATCACCTGGTTCACTTCTGGATCAACTACTCTTTGTACTTAACACTTTTAATCACTCTTATCAACTCGAGAACTCAAAATATGTAAGGTAAGAAATAGGGTTGTATGTGCTGATTTTATATAACTTTCAAAATTTTACTCATTAATTACTCCTCACCTACCACCATACATGGTGTTAATTCCACTCTTCCATGTTTCGTACCATATTCTCCCATAACCCATCCATAACCTTCTGGCATGCCCACTACTTCTTGTCCATAGACCTCCTTACGCGTGCTTCCCTATGCCAAAGTACCTAACCACTATGCATCATACCAAGTAGTTTCCCATGTTGTTTCCTACCTTAGGTTACACTATGCATCCATCCATCTACGTGTGGCATTCAATATGAGAAAAATTCTTTAAAATTCTATTCAAAACCATCTTCACTCCAGTACCTGTAATATGTTTCTAATGCACAATAATCTATATCAAGGCACCAATCATTTATTTTTGATCCACCCCACACTAAAATTATGTGTTGTTTTTGTGCATGAATCCAATATATAGTTATTAGATCATGGTGCAAAAACACACTTATTACAACAAAACACTGAACTAAATTGGAAAATCAAAACAATGATAAAAGGAAACACATTAAAGGAAAATGCATTAAAGAATAATCTAATCTAAGAGGCATTAATGACTTATTACAAACACCAAGAAGACTTAGTTATAGTAGGGCTTCAACCTAATCCCATTGAAGTAATCGGGCAATACAGTTTTATCCAATGCCTATAACTGGAAAACACGTGATTCCAATATTTTTGTTATAAAAAAGGGTCCCAGCCAATGAGCTTTTAATTTCCCTAGGTGACACATAAACTTTGAATCATACAGAAGAAATATATTTCCTACTTCAATTGTTTTGTTCCTGATATGCCTATCATGTCAGGCCTTCTCTCTCACTTTTTCTATCTTTTGGATTTATTGAGAAATAGTGCGCCACTAGTCTAACTGCATTAATTTTTCTATGTGCTCCTCCACAACTTGTTCATCATGTAACCCTCATGCATGCGTAATATGTAGGGATGACAACATGAAATCCACATGTAATATAAGCTCTACGCCAAACACCAACTAAAATGGTGTAGCATTATTCAATCTTCTGTAGGTTATCCTATATGCCCAAAGTACAATACATACTTTATCATCCCAGTATTTTCTTCTAACATTATAATTTTTTTTCAATGTTTATCCTAGAATCTTGTTGAAATCTTCAGCAGTACCATTGGCCTGTGGGTGATAGGGTTTTGTCTTATGGCATGTCACCATAAACTTATCCAAAATATTTCTAATGGTCACATTAATGAAATGAGTGCCCCTATCACTTGTTATAATCAATGGATATCCATACCTGCTGATAATTTCCTCCCATAAAAATATTTTTGTTGTAGCTATAGTGTAATCCTTTGTAGGTGTTACTTCTTCCCACATTATTAGATAGTTTGCAGAAGTTATAATATAGTACATGTAAGTCCTACGTGTGGGTGGGGAAATAGGCCCTAAAAAGTCAATAACCCATTTCTCAAAAGGTTTAGCAATTGCAATAGCCCTCAAGGACATATCATCTCTGGTTCTAGGATTCCCAAGGCACTAACAATGGTCACACGCCTTGACATAATCTTTAAAATCCTTATACAAAGTCTTCCAAAATAATCTAGACATTAGAATATTTCATGTGGTGGTATCTCCTGTAATTCCACCATGAGATTTTTCCATAATGGCTTCACTCTTATGCTCCAAAACAAACTAGTGCAAAACATCATCACGACCTAATTTATACAAATCTTCACCTATCAAATAATATGGTGGCACACATATTGCAAGTTTATTATTTTATAATGTCTTCATTCCCTCAAGCGTATGTACATTATGCAAGAATATGGAAATGTTCTTCAAATTTTTGGGTGTGTGGTTTAATTTGAACAACTGTGTATCAAGCATTATATCCTGAATGCTCTACGCATCCTCGCTAGAATTAATTCTTGACAAATGGTTAGATCCTAAATTAATTTTCCTTGGTTTTACAACAAATGTAAACTTGAATTCCAAAAAATGGTAGTATCCACCTACAAATGGGCCCTTACAAAAAAATCTTGTTAATGAAATACTTAAGTGTCATATGATCTGTAAAGAAGATAAACAGTGTTACCAATAAGTATTGTTTAAAATTGTGTAGTGTGTATATCATGGAAAAATCCTCACGCTTAGTAGTTGTATAATTCTATTATGTAGGAGTCAACTTTATGCTTGCAAAGTAAATGGGGTAGTCTACAATTCCCTCTCCTGGTTGCGCCAACACTACACCAATTGTCATCCTAGAAGCATCAACATGAACATGAAATAGATTATCCCAAGAAGGAAAGTATAAAATAGGTGCATTGGTTAGGTTCTCCTTTCGAGTTTCAAATGCCTGCTACTACATGTCACCCCAACAGAATTTCCCTTTATCCTTTAATAGTTCCTCGAAACGCCTGGAAATTCATGCATATCGTTTAATTAATTTCATGTAATATCCGATATGTCTAAGAAACCCGTGCACTTCACTCTACTTATTAGGTTCTTCTAAACCCAATATCATTGTTATCTTGGTTGGATATATTAGTAACCCCTATTTAAAAATAATATGACCAATTTAAGTGCCAAAAGGTGTTGAAAATATGTACTTCTTAATATTCTAAGGGATTTTCAACTACCTTCACATCTCAAACGTCAGCCTTATATTCACACAATGATTCTTGACTAAGCCATATATTTTCCAGTCATCCAGATATACCTATAAAAACTTATGAATGATGTCTTGAAAATCCTATACAATAATGCACGAGAACACATTTGGTGAATTATTCAATCTAAAGGGCATCACTGTGTATGAAAAAATTACCCTGTCAATGGTGGAAGTTGTCTTTTCTTGATATTATTTCACTATTCACACTTAATGATAACCTGAAAATCCATTAATAAAGGAAAAGATATCACGCCCTATGTAACTCCCTCAAGAATATCTTCGATGAATGGGGTGGAAAAAAGATCAATGACACATGAAGCATTTAACTTCCTATAGTCTAGATAGATGCTTATCCTCCCATCCTTTTTAATATTGATGATTAATGGACTAACCCATTATGATTCCTCAATGGGCTCAATTATTGAATTTTATTGGGTTTTTGTCCATGTTTTAGCCCCCTAACTTCATGCACTAACCCTAAGCTTTGCTAATAATAGATTATCTCTTTAAATAAAACCTGATCTAAACCTATTATTATCTCGAACTCTTCATGTCTCTTGATATTGCACTTACTCCCAAAATAGATTTTCCTTCACCACAAAGTATTCATGATTTTATCTTTTACATGCTTCGCACTTCATCCTTTTTTTATCTTGATCCAAGAAAAACGGATAAGTCCTAAACTCTCTCTCTCTGCCTGAGAAATCTCAAAGTACAATTATGTCACCCTCTTGCGCCTACTTACACACCCCATTCTCTCATTCCACTATTACATGCACCTTTGATACTTAGGCATTATTTCACAAGCCCAACATTATCATGAACCATTTTCCCATATATAACAACCCCTCTTTTATGTTTGCCTACCAGGTCCCTCTTTTATGGAAACCTTGTCAAGATGTTAGCATGCATATTTATATAAACCATAACCACATCCAAAAATTAGGTGTAAGGAATAACATAAAAAACATCACAACCACAGTATATCATGAATCAAATAAGGATGAAGATTTTATTTATCATATAATAACCATGTATAATAACATCAATAACCAATATCCATCCGTAATGATCCATCATATAAATTGATCACAATCCAGAAGCTGAATTCATAAAAATACTATCACAAAGTCATGCACACAAAATCATACCAACAACATAACTCTAATCCATACATTCATGATGATCATGTTCTCCAAACTATGGAAATCAATATATATAGGGATGGGGACTTTCCCTTCACTTCCCATATACTCTCAAAATAGGCCACATGCTTAAAATAGCCATGCATGCATACAAATATAACTATAAATCATGCAAGTTTCACTAATAATATATTATCTCTATGAATAAACTGTAACGTAAACCTATTATTAGCTCAAACTTTTCATGTATCTTGATCTTCCACTTACTTCCAAAATATATTTTCCTTCGTCAAAAAGTTTTCATGATTTTATATTTTACGTTCTCGAAAGTTAATCCTATTTTTTGTACAATCCAAGAAAAACAGCTAAGTCTTTAACTTTCTCTCTCTAGTTGTGAAACCTCTGGGTATAATTCTATTATACTCTTGTGCCTACTCGCATGCAACCTTCTCGCACGCCACTATTACATTCACCTTTGATACTAAGGAATTATTTCACAAACCCAACATTACCCCACACTAATATCATTTTTTCCCTAGGAAATGGGGTTGCTCAACTTATATCTCTAAAGAATAAGGAATAAAGAATGCCATTACAAAATAAATAGAGGAAAGAAATTAAAAAAATATGTTATTCTTCAACAGGTAGAAATAACTCGAGGTACTCATTCTTGATGTCATCCTTCAATTAATTCCAGTCACTAAGCCTCTTCTTCACCTTTGTGGGAATATCTCCAAGCATTGCATCCAATTATTCCAGGTTCATATCCTCACCCTTGTTCTTAAATTTACATTCTACATTTCCTAATACTGACACCATACCATTCATAACATCCATTTTCCATGCTATAACCTTCCCCAACTCCTTTATTATTTTATCATGAGGGTCCCTAACTGCCTTAAGCATGTCACACTTCTCTACTAATAATGCCAGCCTCTCCTCCCATTCCAAGGTGTCATTCTTATTTACCACAAGGAATTTATTTTCTTCTTGTAATTTCCTTGTTTTAATGATCTTCTTTGGATCCTCATAGATTTTCAATTCCAACCCCACTTTCTTTAATTCATCCTTCAAAGTTTTGAGTATGGAATCATACCCAACTATCTTAACCACAATCTTCTTCTTGGTTCTATCCTTCTTAGGTGCAACTTCTTTTTCCTTTTATGGAAAAATCACAACACCCCAGAATGCTCACAAGTGAATTTTTGAGGCATTCAGTGCGATTCGTCAAACATGGAGTTATCCTAATTCTAGATGAATGTCATTTCTTATTCTTCTATTATGATACACACATCCAAATTGTGGAGGATATACTATAAAATCTACTCTAACTTTCCAAGGAGATAGAGTTAATAAGATTATAAGAAATTAAACCTAAACTAATAGAGGAGATGCACCAAAAGGAATGTCGAACACCTATTTTTCAAGGAGATGGAAATCATAATCAAATTACAAAGGAGGAAAATACACCACAAATTAATCTAGTGGCGAGAATCCACTAACCGTTAAACATAAACCATGAAACATGTAATACAATAACCATGCATAGATAACCACGATTTAATGAGACATTAGAAGAAAGAAAAGATCACAAGAGAGGGTTGAAATTCATCCATAAACTTATATTATTTCTCCATAGATTTGATACAGTGCATTACAATGGCCAATTGGCACAAAATCACATTAAAACTTGAATGGGAGGTTTGGACTCTAAAATCTCACTTATGGATAAGAGAAGAAGGGAGGGTGCAAAGGAAAATTCTTCAAAATTAGAACAATGCCCCTCCTTACAATATATAAAAAGAATGAAAGAAGGGGAAGAGAAGAATTCGAAATATTGCTCTAACCACCATAAAATGCATTAAAATATCTTGTAATAATGATGGACGTAACAAAAAAATCTATACCTCCTTTTACTTTGCCTTGTTGGAGAAGAAAGGAAGGCCATACCTCATCATTTGGGTAGGTGAGAAATTTGGAAACACCCTCTAAAATGGTGGAATGTATTTATTAATTTTGATGACATTAGTCTCACTTAAATTATAATAACTAATAGTAGTTATGTAGAGGACAATGAGAGATTTTCAAAAAGTCATTTCTTGTGTAGATCTGAGCTCCCAGTCAAAAGTTATGGCCATATGAAGATTGGGCTGCCATAGTGAATTAAATATGAGTGGTTGGATCTATTTCTTTGGACTCTGAAATGCATCACAACCTCCAAAACTTGAAATTTCAAAATTTTAGGCATTTTGACTTCAGAGGTTGATGTTACTTTTCATCCGCTTTAGCACATGAAACATCTGAAAATTTTCATCCTACTGACTCGCCAAAACCTTCGAAACTCTTAAACCATGAAGTCTTAAATTTGGACTTCACGTTTTAGACCATTATCCTTTCAAGCTTCCTATTGTCTCAAACCAGAAACAACCCCAAAACTGAGACCTCTGAAAGTTCAAAATGCCCTCTGCATTGACCTCTAACTAAAGTTTGACCACGAAACACTGAGCTCTTTCTGACATCAAAGCTTTGGGTTTCAAGGCATTGGCTTGTGCTTTTGTGTTTATTCAGTGAAGACCCCCAAATCTATGAACCTCAAAACTTCAAAGGTCTGAAATTTGGACTTCAGATTTCAGACTCTGATATCCCTGATCCATGACACTGTTAACAGCCGAAAAGGGAATCTGACCTTGAAATGCCAAACCTTTTTAAACTTTGACTCTTCACATTTCAAAGATGTTTCCAATCACATTTTGGGTTTATCACTTCTTGAACCCCTAACACATTGTTGACCTCCAAAGTGCCAAGCCCTTTCAGACATTGGGGATTCAGGATTTTGGGATTTTTTCTTCACCATTCCATTTTCCCCCCACCTTGTCTCCAAAATGCTGAATGTACGAAGTTTAAAAACTTCGGGCTTGAGCCTCCATTCTTTCACTCAACTCACTAAATGAGTTACGTGTCTACACGTAGCTCAAATTTCTTTTGACCTCAGGCGAGTTAATCTAATCCTTTCTTGTTTGAGCTCCAATCTCCTTCGACATTCCCTTGGCCAAGTTGGCCCTAGTCCATTTCTTTTCTGACCTTGTATTACCATTTTTGAGCCCACTTGCAACTTGATCGGTAGAATCCAAATGTGAGATCCCATGGCCGAATGATTCCTCTAAGTTGTTAGTGTGCAAGTTTGTGTTTGTTCAATTTTTCCCGAGGGATGAAATTAGAAAACATTCCCTTCTGAGAAGCTATCTCTTTTGCACTTTGTCAACTCATGCTAGTCCCCTATCCAAATAAAAAATATACCAAAGTACTTAAATAATTTAAGGCTAATGGAAAGCTGTCAGTTACGTTTTCTTCATACTATAGTCGTTCCTTTAAAATTTATTCTCTAATATCCTCGTCCATCTCAAGCAAATTCTTCACTCTATTATCTAATTTCTCCTTTACTTCCTTCAGGAGCTTGAATTCCTCTTCCATATCCTTCTTATCTTCTAACATAGTTCTCATAGTAGCATCTTTATCCACATTCTGACATGTAACCTCTGTAGCTATCTTTGTTAAATAATTTCTTGTTTGTTCATCAATAAAATTATGGTCTTTATTCTCACATGTATCTGCTACAGAGTCTTCTTCATTATTATCTTTGCACATGACTCCTTGCACATTTCAAACTCAGGTTCTTACATGTGGGTCTGCATAATCCACAATATATTTTCTCTTGTGCATGTATTCACCCTCTTAGGGTCCATTAATTACCATTCATAAAGTTGGTCTGTCACAAGAGCTATCTAGAAACTCACATAAATAATCTTCATTGGGTCATTGATTTACCCAAGGTTAGGTTTTTTCACCATATCTTCCTCCATGTGTTCAATAGAATGCTCATCTATGTGTTCCTATGTTCTAGCTGTTATCCATTTTTGCCCCTTAGGAAAAATTAATCAAACATGAACTTGGACAGGAGGAAATGGAGACGTTGGTTTAGTCGTACGAGATCACATTTGATCCCAAAGATCAAGTTACGGGTGGGATCGATGATGGAAAATTAGGGTTGGAAGATGAATGACCATGGAAAGGCTGAAGAAAATTGAGCCCAGAGAGAGACGACTTGAAGCAAAGCAATAGATCTGCAGAAGGTGCCACGTGTAATCTCGACATACTTTTCAAAGGTGCAAAAAAAGTAGAGACCCCAGGGATGTGCTTGAACCCCACATAGATCTCAGCACATAGTAGGCTCATGGAAAATGCCAAGTTTCCCACCGTCATGATTTCAGGAGCTAATTATAAATGTACCACCTGAAGAAGGGTTTTGGCATTATATATAGTGGGGCCCTTTACTCACCCAAAGGAATGAAGTAGGAAGTATTTAATTGAGGCCTGAATCAGCTAAGTATAATAGAGCCAGGGGAAGCCTCCACATGTCAGCTTGGCATAACTTCAAAGGTAAGACCCAAAAGGTAGGTCCCAAATAAGCGTAGGCACTCCACGTGTCTATCGCTTGAGGAAGTTGCACCAACCGTAGCTAAGTCCACCTATCAAGGGAAGCGTCCACATTTCTCACTGCTACAACTTCAAAGCTACAACAAAAAAAGGGGTCTCCAAACAAGTGCAGGGTTTCCATGTGGAGCTAAGTCCAAGAAAGTTGCATCGACTATTAAAAAGTCAAATCAAAGAATTAGAGCTAGCGGAAGGCACCACGTGTCAATTCAACATAAATTTAAAGGTAAGACCCAAAAGGTAGGTCCCAAATGAGTGCAGGATCTACACGTGTCTATGGTTTGACATATTTTCTTTGTCAAATAGGAGGGACTTAGCCAAAAGATGAAGAAAGTAAAATAGGCACGCAGACGATGCCAATTGTCTAATTGACACATCTCCAAGAGTGAAACGAGGTGGGTGAAATTTTAAAACACACAGGGCTGCCACATGGATAGACTCTTTTGAATATTGTGATCCCAAGTTAAACACTTGACCTCGGCCTTCAGAAAACCATATATTTTAGCTAGGAACTCAATTTTGAGAGAAAGAGGACTTTTTGGAAAGCTCCCGGCATCTACTTCTCACCTACCCCCATAATGAAGAAATATAGTCCACCATTTTTTAGTGTGTCAGGGTTCTCACCTACAAAAATTATGAGGTATGGGATTACTTTCTTGCCCAGTAAGGAACAACACATGGAGGCATGGGTTTTGTAGTAGAACCCATCATTGTTGCATGTAAATTCAATGCAATTTTTGGGTGTTTGAAGAAATATTTCAGATTTATTCTATCTCCTTCTCTAATTCTTCCTATATATTGCAAGGAAGGGAAATTTTCAAAATGTTGGAAATTTTTTCTTTGCACCCACCCTTCTTCTCTTGTTTGTTAGTGAATTTGTGGAGTTCAAGTTTCCCATTTAAATTTTAATGCAAGTTTGTGCCTCATGGCCATTGTAATGCATTGTATCAATATTTTGGAGTAGTAATACATGTTTGTGGGTAACTTTTAACCCTCCCTTGTGTTCATTGTATCCTTCTTGATCTCTCATTGTAGTCTTCGTTATATGTGCATGGTGGTTGTATGTTCATTTGGAGTGGCCCCTACATGGTTACAAGATGTAATATTAGCAATTCCTTCTAATTGTCTACATTGGATAAAGAGGAACTTTCGATTCTGGTTAATGGGATCTATCTTAAACATTGCTACTGAAAGGGAAGGTTTCACCCTTGTAAATATTAGCCTAGGATTTTAATTCCTCTAAGTGAGTTTGCACAATGTCTTGTTATAATTAGGTTTTAGTTTCCCTAAGTGCTTCGACAAAGGTTTTTTTGCTCCAGGGTTGTATCATCGTGCATTCAGTATGTCTCCAGGTGAAAGCTTGAGGTCAATCAAATTTTCTACTCTTAGAAATCTCACCTTCAAGATTTTCTTATGATAATTGAGAGTGCAAGCAATGGAGCAGGTTAAGAGCCAACAAGTTGTAAGTAGTCAGGATCGAGGTTTCATGAATAGGATTAGTACCAAGCTATCATTCATGACTCCATGTCCAATGGATACTTTAAGGAAACTGATCTTTTCACCTAACAGGCAGGTGATCCCGCGAGTTGCAAAAATGCTATCCAATTTTTTCCCCTCAGAAAAATTATTCAAACAAGACCTTGCATAGGAGGAAATGGAGACATTGGTTTAGTCGTGCGAGCTCACATTCGATCCCAAAGATAAATTTGTGTGTAGGATTGATGATGGAGAAGAAGATTCAGAAGATGAATGGCCATGGAAATGTTGAAGAAAATCAAGCCTATAGCGAGTTGAATCAAAGAAAAGAAAAAGAGCCACGGAAGGTGCCATGTGTTAGCTCAACACAAGTTTCAAAGGTGTGAACAAAAGCAGAGACTCTAGGGATTTGCTTGACCCCCACGTGGATTTCAGCACATAGCAGGCTCGCGGACACTGCCAAGTGTCCCACTGTCATGACTTCAAGAGATAACTACAAAGGTCCCCCCCAAAAAAGGGTTTTGGTAGTATATATAGTGGGGCCCTTTATTCACCCAAAGGAACAAAACATACAATGTTAAGGCCCAAATCAGCTAAGTACAACAAAGCAAGCGGAGTTCGTTTTTGTAAGTGAATTTGCAGAGTTGAAGCCTCCCTTTCAAATTGTAATGCAAGTTTGTGCCTCTTTGTCACTGTAATGCACTGTATCAATCTTTGGGTAACTTTCAACCCTCCATTCTGTTCATTATCTCCTTCCTAATCTCTCATTGTAGTCCTAGTTATCTTTGCATGGTGTTTGTATTGTATTTTTTTGGTTTTTGTTTATTTGTAGAGTAGGTGTTTAAGGTTCCTTTGGTGTATCACCCTTATTAGTTTAGGTTTTATTTTTTGCATCTCCTTAACCCTGTATCCTTGGAAAGTTAGATTAGGTTTTAGAATAGATCCTCTATAATATTAATGTGTGCACCTGAATAGAGGAATATGAACCGAACTTCATCTGGAGAGCTCTCCTGATTCACAAAGTCCCACACTTTGGGAGAAGCTCCATGTTATGCAGATTATACTAGATGCCCCACTCAAATATGAGGCCATTCATGGGGTGCTTACCTCTACCTATTAATTAATCACCTTGATTATTTAAAACATCACCCAACTCTCATGACTTAGTAATGAAAAATTAAACTCTTCTAAATAAAGATTAATCTTTTCTAAAGCAGCCTTATCCATTCCTAATCTTGATTTACCATTATCCCACATCCATCAAATTGCTAGCCTTTCCTCAAAATGGTAAGCCATAGAAAGAACCCTCCACTTCTTACCTTTATTCCTTACACCATCATTTGCATTAGTGCAAAACTTTAAGCCATTTTGATCTTGATTCATTCTCCATTGTTAGAATTAGTATTATCCTCTTCATCTTGCATCCATTCACTCAAAATTTGATTAGTATGGGAAGATCCAAAATGGCTTTGTATCCATTTCTTGGTGAGATTCCATCCTCAATTCTTGAAGATCAAAAAACTAGCCATTCTTGGTGAGATTCCATTCACAATCCTTGAAGATCAAACAACCAACTTTGCTTAACATGGATCTAACTAGGTTCATGTTAGTAGTTAGGTGATGTAAAGAGTAGATATTCTAATGGCTTAGTATGTTAGTTTTGATTTCTACTTCAAAGTGTTCATGCATAATGAAGACAGTTAGTATCGATAAGCTCTTATCTTAATGGTATCTTGTTTAGATTAACTTCATGCTTTGGAATTATTAAGGTGTTAGTTTCAATTGCACATAGCATAGTTAGTTTTACATGAACACACACAGATACATATGAAACACCCCGTAAAACTTGACAAAATTGTCTTCTACATGTTAAATTCAGACATTTTTGTAGTTTAGATGCAATTAATAGTTACTAACCCTCTTCGATTGTATATATTGAACATTGTTTTTTATTATTGTTATTATGTATATTGTTGAGTTATGAAAATGTGTTGAGTATTCAAACTTGTAGGTCTAAAGTGAGGTGAAGTTCATTGGAAAATCAAATAATTGTTGAGAATATTTTGATATTCATTAACACCGTTTGACTCATTGTTAGATCTGTAATTTTTTAAGATTCTACATGTTTACTTTTGATGAATTTCATGGAAATCTTCAAACCCATGAGCATAAAGGTTAGTGAAAAATAGTGCTGAGTCTTACACCCTTTACATATTAATGTGGTGGGTTGCAAATCAAAAGTATCATATAGGGAGTAGAAGAAAATTCAATCATTTCAACATCTTTTCAAGCCCTGAAAGAGGAATACTTTTTCAATCAGTAAGGCTACATGCTAGTTTTGAGAATTTCTTGAGAGGTAGGAGAACCCATTTTTACAGTGAGGTGAGGCTACTGTACAGTTGGGTGTTTACGACGACGTTGATGGAGGTTGAGATGTATTGTCATCAATGTGATGGGTTCTTCCCAAAATTCCCTCTTACTTGGACATGTTTGACCATTGTGTGGCCATGATGTCCTGGTATGTGCTATTAATGGTGACATTGTTTTCAGTGCATATCAGATGTTGCATACCCATGAGCATATCAGCATATGCGTACTAGCCTTCTTCTGTATGTTTCCATAACGTTGTGCTTTCTCTATTTTTTAATCGAATCTTTTCTTTTCTTGCCCATCATAGTCTGGTAAAAGTTAATTCAAAGTTTACTATGCTAACTGAGAGCAATAACAATCCTGATTTATATTTATAGAAATCAGGGGGGGCATGTTTTTCTAGGTAGGGGAAAATGTTAGCAGATCACCCTTTCACAACCATGTCTAATAGTTTTGATGAATGTTGTATTGCCATGCTTTACTTGTTTGAGACCAAAGCATGTAGTATGCTCATCCCTTGAAAATTCTGATTGTTCATGTGAGCCATAAACCATTAAACACGAATTCATAGGCTATCTCTTTAAGATTGGGAGTAACCCACCAAGATAAGAGTTAATTATTCATTTGTGTTTTTGGGAATCAGCACCATTTACAAATGGCATTCTTCAGTGGTCCTTTAAGACAATAAATTGTATTCCATTTCTACTATAGTTGGATGTTGAAGATTGCAGGAAGAGCTCCAGATTTCACCTTAGCGCTGATCATAATGAATGAAAATAACTTTAGTCTTGCATTTTATAACTATTTTGTGTTGTCAAATTGAAAATGTTAATACAATTCACTGTAAATGCTTTAAGGGAACTGAACATGGTTATCCAACGATTTGTATGGTTCATTGACTTGAAAGATTTTATTTACTATTCAATTAATCTACCACATCATTTTTTGAGTATGATATTAATCTTCAATCATGTTAATGATCTTGCATCCAGATTGCAGAATAAAACTAGTCTGCAAATACAGGTTTTTCCCAATCCCAATGTAGATTTTCTTGTTGGTATTAATCACTTGAGAACTTAGGACCTACAAAAGGTGTATTGTGAAAGAATAGGAGTTTAATAAAAATGTTTCTAACTGAATGCGTATTGTATCATATTCCACAGTTCTGGGCATGAATAAACCCTACTCATTCTAAAAGCTAAAAAACAAACCTTGGTATGATATGCACTATTTGCTTATCACCAAATTCCCTAGCACCTGTGGTGGTTGTTAGAAATGTCATATACTTGACCCTCATCGGTGTGATTGTCATCCACATGGGTACTATAGCTCCAAGTTATGGGATTCAATGTCATACATTAACATAGACCATCTCAGTAGAAATAGCCAAAACTTGTTTCTAGGAATTACCTGTCACAATCTACCTTCCATGATTCACACTATGGTACCATGTTTCTCTGTGATTTCATTGAGAAATGCAACAGTCATTTCCTTTTGATTCCAGATGTAGCCATTTTGGGTCTGGCAAATGTTTTCGTTGTGAGTCCTATATTCAGTGAGTTGTGCAAGTCCAATCTTTCCACATAGGCTACCCCAACTATTCAACATTTTGTATGTGTCATATATATTTCATATATACTTCCCTCATTCTAACACCCTGCCTAAATCATAGTTGTGTTGGCTGTATCCCAGGACATCGTGCTCGTTATATAAAGTCAAATTATTGTGAAAATTAGAGCTCATGAGCCCCAAAAAACATGGCCATTTTTTAATATTTCAGGATGTCAAACATTGACTTTCCCAATTGTGTGCTTCTACTAGGTTTTCCTGGCAAAATCGGGTTCGACCATGCTCACCTAGGCATGTGTCTTCCTAGGACACATGGCTTCCATTCTATATAGCCGATGTCAGTGATTGGTAGAGGAGGTTACCCTGAATGGGACATTGTTCCTCCTTTGAATAAATCCATGTGAAAAACACTTGTCCCATGATATGTTGTGGACGACAATGTACGCACCACCCGCATCATTGACTGATTTTGGAGGACAAATCATCTAAATTATGTCCCGTGAAGCCCGATGTACAACTATCCCATTGAGACTTCCTAGGTAGATTAGATATCATCAATGTATAGCAACATTTTCTTTGTAATTCGGCCCCCATAACGTAAAGTTACGATGAACATCAGGTACCACCCGCACCCTTCAGCATATATAACTACCTTACACTAATCATATACAAGTGCGACCTTAAAATTTGCATTTAATGTAAATAAAAAGTAAATCATTGGGATTTTTTCTTGTATGGAAGAGTCCGTGTGACAGCTGAAGGGGCCCCAATGTAAACATGATTTCAGGAATACATAAATTAATCTACTTAAAGTTTAGAGAATTAAAGAATTTGATGTATGTTATCAAGATTACATTAGATCATGTGAATCTTGTGACACATCAACTTGATAAGTGTCAAATTACAAGTCTAATCAATAGAAAAATATTGACCACTAGAAAACTAAGACCTGACTTTTTTTCCATAAGCCTTAAGATAGAATCGTAATGGGTCTTAATTTGTTTACTTATTATACACCAAAGTGGTCTATGAAAGAGGGATATTTTGTGGACAGTAGTGCAAAATCGATCTTGCACATGTCATAATTCAGTTCTCATTATCAAAAACCTTACCTTTTTTGGTACAAAGTCAACTGTATTGGGAACTTATTGCCCTTGAGTACATGATAGAAACATTTATTTCACCTCAACACTTCTTAAACGCATTATAATTAAAGCTGAGATGTTACAAAACCCCATTACTCATTAGGGAATTTTTTGATAGGTCGAGCATCGTCTTATTAAGATTTACTTATTAGCTTTCCTACAAGTCTTGAACAAAATTGCACCCAGGACAGCTCACTGCAAATTAACCAAGATCCAATTTTGGGTCTTATCAAATGTCATAACCCTTTGTGTTGAGAGCTATATGTTCAAAAACAAATACGTATCAACTAGAAAAATATATATAATAAAAAAAAGTGTTTCACTCTCTCTAAGGTGATGCATACACATCTTCCATTGTGATGTGCCATTTACCAAATTAAAACTCTAATATGATAGTCCACCTACTTCACTATAACTTCTAGACCCTATCGATCGTCGATCGATAGTGAAGAGTGAATACTCTTATGCGTTATTAATTGATTGTCTTCTGCACTAAAAATGTGTCAGTATACATACATCCATGTTTGCAGCTGGTTTCATTGAACATCTCTTTTGTGTTGGCAATAACTTCATATGGGTCATTAGTAGCCTTTTTTATCTTAATATGCCTTCTCTTGATATGCATTTATATTTAGGCTTGTCACATCACATTCATCTTCTCCTTTGCATTGTTATCATTGTCCTTGTATCATCCTCCTGTCATAACTTGGATACTTACGTGTAAGAAAATACATAAATGATGGCAATAATATTTTTTAGAAAATTCTAAACAATACGCTTAATCTTCATTATGACACTTTGATTGGTATACTGTGGACAGTATTTCCTATCTCACCCATTACCTCAATCTATCAAGAGTTATTTTGTGTTTCCCTAATTTTATTTTAAAGCATCATTCGTATCCATACAATTTTAATTATCTCTTTAAAACCTTCAAATAGTTCCTTAAAAATTTGTATCACATATCTTATTCATATTTTTGTGTTGTTTATAGTCATAAATTCCACTTTTTAGGATATAGGTCTTGATTAGATTCAAGCTCACTCTTAGTATACTTTGGTTGGTAAACATATCAAATCCTTGTTTTTTACTTACGCCTTGTTCATTTATTTGAAGTTTACATAAGTGGTTACATTTTTTTGATCATATTAAAATGTTAACTTTCACTTTGAATCAAACATAGAAAGTATCTGATTTGATTGATTGGTCCTAGAAAAAAAATTGTAATTATGCCTTGTTTGTCATTTATGACTCATTCATTTAGGAGAATCACTTTGATCCATTGATTTCATTATTCTTTGGTCATTAATTTGGCTTTTTGTTTTTAACTTGCGTGATTGTTCCTTGTGTTTATCCATCTTATAAATTTTTTTTAGGAAAATCCTTTGGGTCTTTGATCCTCTTGATCTTCTTTCTTTTCACTTAAGTCTATTATCATTTGTAAACATATCTTTCAAACCTAGCAAAAATATTTCCTATGAAGCAACTTTTTCACCAATCAAATATTGGAAATATTTTCATTGTAATGCTTTATGGTGCTAAAAATTTGATCAATAATTTGACATGTACGCCTCCAAACTTGTTTCCCAAACCATTTTGGGTTATAATCTTAAGTCATCACGCTGTATGTTTTCCTTATCTCTCCTTTAGAAAATCACACAAGAATTCCCATCTTTGCAAAATGTCTAGTTGGTTGTCCTTATGCTGCCAAAATCAACATGAAACCTTCTTCACTTTGAACAAGTTCAATCGTATTGTTTAGGTCTAGGAATTTGTACCAAATAATACCAACAATGAGTGATTATCACAAGGACCCTTATACATATGACAATAAGGAATCAAAATTTCAGCATTTGCATCAAAATATGCCAATCATGACTAAACCCCGTTTGGTTCTTTGTGCTAGAGAACCCATCCAGGTAACCCATTCCTCACCTTCATATCATAGTTGCTGGTATGGTTTGGAAACTTCTGATTCAAATTGTTATTCATGTTCCCCCCACTCTTCTTCTAATTCTAATCCAAACATTTCCTCTTCTTCTGATGATTCCAATCAAAATAATTCCTCTAACTCTTTTGATGATTTGGATTTAAACTACTATTCAGATTCATCTAATTCAAATCCTAAATCACGGTCCTCCCCTTCTTTGGAGGACCTCTATTATCAGTCACCTAAAAAAATTCTCCTCCTCTAAATATTTATGTCACCACAAACTAACTTCATCATTCATCTAATGTGACTCCTATGTTGTGGTCCTCCCTATCTTCACAGAACCCTCTTCATCAGACATTTAATACGACTCCTACATCACAGTCCTCCCTTTCCTTGCAGGAACCCTTTTATCAATCACCTCAACAACGTCTTCTTCCTTTGACGATACACACAAATCCAAATCCCTCCAATCAAACATCTAATACAATTCTTGAATCACGGTCCTCTCATTCTTTTTAGGACCCTTATTATTATTCATCCAATATGATTATTGAATCATGGCCCTCCCCTTCTTCGCAGGACCTTCTTCATCAATCTCCCCCATAAAGTCTTCCTTCTTTTAAGATTATTATGACCCAAAGTAATTATATTCAAACGTCTGAATCGACCCACGTGTTATAATCTACAGACTTTGAAATTAATCCTACTAGTTTATAGACAATATACCATCATATAGGTAGGTCCACACCACCTTCTTCTACTCCCAAGACATCTAGCTCCACATATTCTTTGTCCCCAACTTCATCTTCTTCTATCAATCATCATCAAACATCTTCTAAGTCTTCCACACCAATTGAATCTCTTTCTTCCAATCAACCCTTGGTGGTCGATCAACAACTCATATTGATTGATCTCTTTAAGAATGAATAAACAATCAGGGCATTTATAGTGTCACATGAAGATATTCCTCTTATAGATTACGAGAAAGGATTCTCTTTAGACTTCGATGCGCCCGCATATTGTGAGGAAAAGGTTGATTCCTTTTATCAAGAAATGGAGGAAGAGCCATATATCATGCAACTTGATCATCCTCTTGTTCTTCCATCTTCACATTATTCATTATGTGATGAAACTCCTGGGTCTTGCATTAATCCATTTACTATCTTCTCATCACCTAATCATTCTCTATCTATCAAAATTCCTTAATTAAAATCTCTTATGGGGTCAACTACAAGTATCCCTTCATCTTTGTGTAGGTGTGGATCACCTTCTAGTATCCCTCCCTCTTCTATTTGTGGGAAATTTTCAAATAGTCCACTATCCTCTATTCTTGGGGCGCATCCAACTAGCCCCTTGTCTTCTATGTATGGGTCACCCCCGGGAAGTCCATCATATTCTATTCTTGGGCCACATCCTAGTATCCCATCATCTTACATCTATGGGCTGCGTCCTAGTAGATCTTCTTCTTCCATTCTTGGGCCACATCCTAAATTCCCTTTATATTCTGTCTATGGCTCACCTCCCAGTAGCCTATCTTATTTAATCCTTGGACCATATAATTTTCATCCATCACATTATTCTTCTAACAAATATTGTGGAAATCCAATTGCAATTCCTCTTAGCAATTCTAAATGTCCAAATTATTCTCTCACTTCTCATGATGAGACAAGTCAAGTATTAGCTTATAAGAAATCCATACATGTTCTTTATAAAGCTAAGATCAAAACTCTAAAGAGATCCAAAGTCCCAACAACTCAAAAAATTATAGAATTAAAAATCAAACGTGATTCCAGAATGCACACCAACATACCCATCAAGTATGGCCCAAAGTATAGAAACCTATAGATAGGGAACTCAAACTCCCACATATGAAACCCATGTTTCAAAATGAATCATAGTCATTTGTTGAGTACGAACTCACCATGATCATCGAGATCGGGGATAATATCACTCTTGATAAAAAAATGCACTTAGTCTCCCTTATCAAGGAAGTTGCACACATCGTTGTTGGATTCTATCATGCAGATTGACATAGTTTGTTTCAACTTCCAAAAAATAAAAAAATCACAAAACAGTTCAAAAACACAAAAATAATAAAATAGTTAAATCACACAAAAAAACATAAAACATTAAAAATTTACAAAAACATTCAAAATCAATGGTACAAAGATCAAACATAACAATTAGGTATTGAAAGTCATGGATGTTCTTTCCTCCCTTTCTTTCATATTTATATCTAAGTCACCCACCATTTTCATCCCTTTGATGTTATTGTAGTTAGCCTATTCACACACATATTGTGACATTTTTATCTATGGTATCTGTTTGACCTTGGTCTTTCATAACCTTGGTAAATTAAATAACGAATGACCTCTTAGAGATTCTTATCACTATTCTTATCTAATAAACTTGTCGGGAAGAACTTTTGGATGTATTTCTTGACACTAGCCAATGTCATCATTGCAATCACCTCCACATCCTTCCATCAAAGAATCAATGGCTCTTAACCCCTTGTTAAACAAGAGTGATGACATAAGTTTTGAAAAGGAAAAGAATCAAAATCAATCAATCAAAAAGCAAAAGTTAAACGCAAAATCAAATTGATATATAACTCTCTCTTGAGTTATTTCCAATAATCTCTACCAAGGCTATGTATGCCTGACTGACAGTAGAGAAATGTTTTGATTATAATTTCCATCAGGGCTACGGATTCCTGGCTTGAAGCGGAATAATGCATGACTCTCCTTCCATAATCCATTCACAAATCATCTTTCAAACTAAACCATTCCTACACATTGGATAGTGTCTTCACTTGATGTCTATCAACTCTTTCCTTCAAGAGGTAATTCATTTCAACATGCATACACAGGATCTCGATGAGTAAATAGGATTAGTATGTTACCAAGTGTTGGTTTTTGGACCTTTTTCAAAATATTTCTTTAGTGCATCTCTTGTCTCATGATTTTTGCCTTGGGCTAATCTCGTTTTCATTGACCACCTTCTCAATACTTTCATAGCATCCTATTTTCTTCGAAAATCGTTTAGAACATCCATGTGTATCAGATGTCATATTTTCCATGTTTGTAGGTAACTTTGTCCCACTTTTATAAATCAATCAACCACTTCCTTTCTCTCATGTGTTTCTTGGCCAGCTTACACAGGGGGCATCCTTGCTCCCTCCTAATTGAACCTATTTTATATTATCCTTGATCCCCCTTCCACATGTGAAGAGTTTGTCTTTGAATACTTCCACCTAATTTCTGAGGCATTTTTGCAAATTCACTTTCTTGCACATGCGTGTGGCATTCTTACCTTGTATATTATTTGTCTAACGCTAGGGGCATCCACGTTTCTCGGTTTCCTGTGCATATCTTCAGAAAACTTTATAAAATGATAAAACTTTCAAACATGTTTATAAACAATTAAAAACAATAAAAATCATTCTAAAAAATATCACTCTTTGGTTCTCGCTTATTCTTTTGCGTGAATCGCATATCATCTTGATCTACCTCCATTAATAAAGTTGATTTTCTTACTATTTCTGTACTTTGGGGCACAATGAGTTACCTAGTACTGTTTCATAGTGCACTACTTTTCATAAGATCCAAGTGTTCTTTGTTATTCCCCTTGCATGTATCCTTACTTGGGGCACAATATTTTAACCCTTTTCATTAATTTCACAGGTCAGAATCAAAACTTGATAAAAAAACATTCCATTATGTTTCTCTATTAGGTTATCTTGTTTACTTTCTCATATTGCATTATATTATGTATGTTGTAGGGAATTAGGCATCTTATACTTTCTTGTATTGCATTACATTATGTATGTTTCATGGAGTTGGTGTTTTTAGCTATGGACATTTGTTCGTATATGGATTTTCATGTCGTACTACACTTCTGTCCATTCTTTTTAATAAGGACTGATGACTCAATCATAAGTAAAATGATGAAATAAAGTTGTTTTTTACATCGACAAGATGACATCTATATCCATCTCTTTTCATCTTCATTTTTCTTCCATATCACTCTCCTTCTATCAACACTTTTCTTCAAAAGCAAATTGGGGCAATATCGATCAATTATTCTACTTCTTCTATTTTGTTCTCTCATCTTTTTGATTGTCAATCGCCCTCTTGCATCACCCCATCGAAACTTGAGGGGGAATCCTTAATTATATTGAATTTTTCTTCTATCTCTTCAAAAAGATTATTTTTTTTGTACTTGTCTACTATATTTGAAGTGGCATCACTTATGCCACCCCAAAGAGGGGAAAATGTAGACACCTAAAATCCACTTACATAGGCTTTAGTGTTAAGATTGCACTAATTATCCTCTTTATCATCACTTCTATAATATTTAGCATTTTTACGCTAATTAGATAACATTCCTCTTCATACTCATTAATTAATGACATTTTGTTAATTAATTAGCCTTCCAATCATTAAGGATGTCAATTAACGACCTTTCGTTAATTAATATCCACTTCAACTTGGGTTAATTAATTACACTCGTAACTCTAAATCAATAAATTACCATTTATTGGATAAAATTCCTCTCTCACATCCTAGAAATCATACTAATTTTCCTCTAATTACCTTCTATAAGCTTACCTATACCTATTAATTAATCACCTTTGATTAATTAAAACATCACCCAACTCCCATGATTTACTAATGACAAATTAAACTCTTATAAATAAATATTACTTTTTATAAAGAAACCTTATCCATTCCTAATATTGTTTTACATTTATCCCACATTCATCAATTTGCTAGCCTTACCTCTTCAGACAAGATATATAAGGAACACTCCTTACGTTTCTTCTTGCAACATGCTTTGAATAGTGCAAACTATAAGCATTTTGATCTTGAGACTTTCTCCATTGTTGGAAATAGCTTCTCCATCTTGCATCCTTTCACTCAAAATTGAGTAATATGGGAAGATCCAAAATGGCCTTGTAGCCATTCTTGGTTAGATTTCATTCTCAGTCCTTGAAGATCAAACTATCAAATTTGATTATAATGGATCTATCTAGACTCATTTAGTATTTTGGTGATCTAAAGAGTACAGATTCAAATGCTTAGCATATTAGTTTGATTTCTATTTCAAATTTTTAATGCATAATGTTGGTATTTAGTCTTGTTTAGCTCTTAGGATGATGATGTGTGTCTCGTTTGTTCATGTTTTAAAACTACTAAGGTATTAGTTTCAATTCCCTTTGCATAGCTAAGTAATACATTGATACACATTCAAATCTCTATAATAAACATAAATCCTTATCCTTGCATCCTTCTTGATAGTAATCACCATGAGGCTTACCAATTCAGATTCCTCAATCGTCTTAATGATTCCATATTCTATCATCTAATCAATTTCCTCCTTAACCTTGACACGTAAATTCAGGTTCATCCTGTATGGCCTATTCCTGATGGGACACACACCTTATTTTAACTTAATCCTCATTTCCCCTAGAGAGTGGTGAACTCCCTTCAATTTATGGTACCCACATGGGAAAAAGTCTTGGAAGTTGCGTAACAACTCAACTATTGTTGAGACCTCTTGGTCTTTCAAGTAATCCCGAATGATATCTTCTTTCTTCTCTGTCTCTATACCAATGTTAACCTTCTTTATTTTTAAGGGCTCATGGTAGGCATACACTTTCTCATCTGCTTTGTCTAACACTTCATGCATACCTTCAATATGGTTAACATACAAGTTTTTAATGTCCTCATCAGCTATGAAGTAGATTAAATTTTCTTTTTATTTCTCTAGGAAGGCATGCTAAATATGTGTCTCCTCTATCTCTCTTCTTCTAGTTTTTCTTAGTCAAAGTATGACCCCAACTTAGGATCCCTTAAAAAATATAGGATTTGATCCTTAGCCATGGCACTTTCTCCCAAGGTAAGGATCTTGACTACTTGCAACACCTCATTCATTGATGGTCTAGGAGATTAATACTCATAAGTTTAGATAATGTCCACCGTCAACTCTTGAAAATTTCCCATCTAACGTCATAACTCTGAATAGATATATCATGTGCATGTTAAAAAAAACACTATAGGTGGATTATAAAATTTCTAGGAAACAATACAAGGGAATCGGTAGTGATTGAGGCTATCATTGGAGATTAGAAATCACTATAAATATTGCTTGAATTGATAATAAAGAGAAGAAATTAACAGGGTTCAGATTCCCACTGGGCATGCTAGAGTGTCTAGCATGGTGTTACCTTTGTTCTTCTTGATTATTTCAAGGGGTAACAACTGAGCTTGACCTCGATATGGCATGGTTTCTAGGGTACCCACAATGTTGATTATGTTTTATTACACACCATGTAAAGCAACAGATCAAAGCATCTTTTCCTGTAAACAAGCTTACAAAGATCAAACATAGAACAGATAATGTCACTACTCAGAAAATGACTTAATCTTTTATTGATGTTTATGATCGTGCTACAAGATTATAATATGGAAATGTGACTATAAATTATTTATATTAGATACATATATAACTATTAATAATCATGAATTCAGATCCATAAACTAGATTCCTAGTATGTGTACAAATTTTTAGATATGTTAGAAGCTATAGAATCAATTATTTCTTCCTCTCCTATAGTGGTGTCAAAATTAGGAATAGAAATGTAATCTTCAGAAAAGAGTTCAAAGGATTCCTCTGGGGTGTCAAAAAGGAGAGCAAGTGTAGTGTTGGTGCTAGATATGATGATGTGGCTATGGTCTTCAACTTTAGGTGCTATGTTGAGATCTTCTAATAATTCTAAGCCAGTCTCTTAAGTGTACTTGTACTATGTTAGATCTTCATCGGGTCTTATAGATTCATTCTATACATCCTAGAATGCTTTAGTATCCTCATGGATACGTTGAGTTGTTGTAAAGATATCCTCAAGATGGTTTAAGGGTGTTTTTTGGATCACGTCAAGCTCAAGATCGTGGAGGAGCTCATATTATTCCTAGTAGAGTGGATGTCAGATGAAAATAAAAAAACAAATGTCAGGTGTAGGGTAGTTATTACCACCTAATGCCATCTGAAAGTAATTTTTTAGACAACAAATTAGCAGATAACAAGAAAAAACAAGACATTTTGATCAGATTATGTAGAAAATATGAAAAAGAAACAGTAACATAGGAATCTCTAGTGATTCATGTAAATCATTGAAGAACAAGGCAAATGCTAGCGATAGTTGTTAGTTTTAACAGTTTATTAAAATAGAGCTAAGAAGCTTGATTGAACAAAATTGCAGTTTCTCCCTAGTGGGCAATATTTGAAACAATACCATCAGTAAAAGTGGGTTTTCACCTACATTTTATTAAAGGTGATTAAGGTTTGTTTTCCCCTTTTTCAATTTTTTGGTGTTTTCCCCTTCAGTTGTGTGTTTTTGTGTGTTCCCCATTTTTTGTCTTTCTCTTGTAAGTTGTGTGTTCTATAAAGCCCAATGGATAAGGAAATGGTTAATGTTATGTATTGAGATTCTATAGTTCTCATGTCCTATCTTCTCTTCCCTCGATCCATAGCATGTCCCCAAGTCACGTCCAACTATTCTCATCAGTTTTTGCAGGGGAATACTTCACACCTGAAAGCATGAAAACCATGACCTACCCCAAAAGTTTTGCTAAAAGGTCATTCTGAGTCCTCCTTCATATCACCCTAATCCCCAATTCATTTCTATCCCATTTATTTGAACAATTTAGTGTGTCATGTTAATGTGCCCATAGGTGATTTAGCGGTATCCAACCATTTCAAGTATTTCCAAAGCATGATCCATCAAGACAAGCTTTTTGATAAGCTTCGGAAGTTCATTTTTGGTCTTCCTAAGGCTTGTGCACACCCCCAAAAACTTAATGAAAGAAATAAAATAATCAAGGAGGTGTATCATAGATAAAATAAAATTTTACAACAAGTTTTGAAAGATTATGGGAAGTTCGAGAAATTTTGGAGTAGTTTCACCAAAAGTGGGTCCTAGAGAGAAAAGCAATGCATAGTGCAAAACCAACTCCTGAGCTATGGGAAGTAATTAGAGAAATTTCTTGAGGATTTAGGAGCCAAAAAAATATCATCAGAAATATAATTCAGATCCATAGAGGATGGTAGCCTCATGTTTTTCACAACACTCATGTGCTTTTGTCCACAACCTATTTTAAGCATACATAACCTTCGATCCCAAAGAAAAATCCAATTTTCAAGGGGTTATAAGAAGATCAAAGGGATGACACCCCCACCATTGTGTTCATAATTCCATTTTCATGAAAATTAATATAAATAATCATCAACGAACTCCTCTAAGAACTCTAGTTATATCTTCGACAATTTTTTCCCCAAGGTACGACTTACAGAGCTAGTCAAATTTTTTCCTTAGATTTTGAGCCAATGGGAAGGTGACACACTTTTTTAAACAAACCATCTCAAGGATTCGATATAGATGGTACAAGAAAATACACCCCCTACTAGTTAATCTCTTGGCTAATCAGGTGACAATTTTTAATCCCCTTTTGGCAATCTAAGACCGTATGCTCTATTTCTTAGCCCATAGCTCTACCCAACCACGTAGCACTGATTGGCCCAATGGGGAAGGGGAAAAATTTTATCCACCAAATGTCCCATACATTTCAGATATATGGTGTAATAAAACTCACCCCTCCCATTCTGGCCATTAGTCACCCACATGACCTTGATAGGTTCTTAACGTGATTTCCTCTTGCCCACTCTCCTTCCTGACTGCAAATCACACTGTGATAAATGACACAATAAGAAGAGGAAGAAATTATTTGCACCAAACATCCCAAAAAATTTATTTGGTTGGGAAAATAAATTTTTCTCCTTCTCATCTCATTAAAATATGCAACCTTTCCATTTTCATTGTTGTTTCCAGTTGCTTCTGCTTCTTCTCTCACGCCTGAAGAGAAAAGCTGTTATTGCCAAAAATTCCTCCTCTCCTCCATTTCTATTTCTGCCATACCTTTTTCACCTTCAGAATCCATTTTCTATCCTCCCTCACTGCTAAAATAATAAAATATAATATTTCCAAGACAAAACCATGTTCAGATCTGCCAGAAACCTTAGAGGTAAAAAATGAATATTTTCTCATATCTTTCAAACCATTGGTTGAAATCTCGTGAAACATTACTAATATCCTCATGTCCAAGGAATATTGAGGCTTTATAAAAACAAATCTCAAAATACATCTATGATTTCTAATGGCATCCATTTAATTTTTTTTCTCTAAGTTGCCCATCTTTCTTTTGTTGTCAATTCGGGAAGCTGGTAGAGCTGAAAATTTGTTAGAGCATCTAAATAAAACCCCAGAAAGAAACAAATTTTTTTCCATCAATCCGAAATGGAAATTTTCAGATCTTGAAAATAGAAAGTGTCAATGGTTTGAACTTTCCTTTTTTAGTAATTTTCCCAAAAAATAAAACACCTTCAGAAGAGAAAACATTTAAAAATAAATGAAATTGAAATTAGGGAACATGGTCAAAAAAATAGAAAAAGAAAGAAAAAAGATAAAAAAAATATTTATAATTAAATAAAGTTATCCAAATTGGACCCAAAACATTTGTGAACGTGCTTGGAATTTTAAGGAAACACCTCAGTGCAACAATAAGGATAGAAAACCCCTACCCAAAATAGCAGCTCCTAGGACCTAGTTTCATAAAGTAGCAGTTTTTGTTTCCAAGTACACAAAGTTTCTACCACCAATGTAGTAACTTATATTGTTTCTTTCTTTCATCATAACATTCAAGTTCTTCAATCTAGATCTAGTTTCATCCCTCACCTCAGAGTTCTTGAGTGTGGGTGATAGCAATGTCACTTACTTGCACTTGGATGAGCTCAAGAAAAGAAGGTTTGGTGGGCCGAGAGAACCTACAAAGGAAAAGATCCTTGTCAGTGGATTCTTTATAGTTGGTGACCATCCTCTGTACTTATAAAAAAATGAATTACTGTTATCATGAGTTCAACACTACGAACCAAACAAAAGGACAATAAGGGTAGGTGAAAATTTAGTCTTGGCTATGCTTATTCCAAGATCCGTATCCCAAGGAATGTAGATCCCTACTCAGAAATATATGGTCATAATCAACAAATAATTTTCATCTTCCAAATGGTCCAAGACCAAGTCCTATCTCCAAGGGCTCGTACTTATCTCCTCGCTAAAGCATGAGAGGAAGCCTTATTACACATCAAAGACTATTTCCCACAGTGAGTTCCATATTTTTTTCTCTGATGCTCTCATTATTTTGAGTCACGTAATGGGAAAAGAAAGAAAAAAATTATTTCACGACTAGATGACACTCTTCATCATCACGATTATGTAGGGAAAAAAAATGATTGATTAGGGGAAGCTCACAAGTGATATCCTGCACTTCCAATTTCTCCAGGTCCATGATTTTAAAATACTCTTCATGACCTCATATCTTGTCTATGCCTTGGTGAAAACAAAATAATTTAGGGGTTTGTCAGTTGCTCATAACATCTCCCAGAAATATCTTGCATTCGAGAACTCTTCTTCAAAAGATTCATCCATCACATATAGTTCCTTTATTGCTTTAAAACCTACTACACTCACTTTAATCTCACTCACTAAGACACATCTCTTGCTCAATGCATATGCAACCTTGTTTTACCTTCTTCTCTTGTGTTTCAATATAAATGATTACCATGTAAGAATACAACCCATTTCATGTAGCATTGACACAACTTCCAGGTATTATTTATAAATTGTTATAGTGACAAAATAAACACTTTGATTACCAAGTAACACCTCTACTTAGTCACAACTTGCACAATAAGATAGAAATATTGATCATAAAATAACTATAATATTATTGTGTATCACATCCTACTTTTGGGATCCATAAAAAAACTTGCAAGGACGTCATAAGGACATATTAACTATTAATTACAATTTAAATAACATCAATTAGATATTGTCTGTTTCATGCTTGAGTTACATTTGAATTTAAGAGTAATACCTGATCTGAACAAATTGTGTGATTTTACCTTTGAGAAATCCTTGGCATGAGAATTATGTCTTAGTAATATTAGTTTTTTATGTGACTTGAAGTTTTGATATTGATGTAATTCATCATTTTGGTATCCTTTGCTAGACTACCTTAACATTCGATAACTACTTAAATGTGATATTGTTCTCCCCTTGTATTTGATATAAATTTATTTTATTATCATAAATTTCATGGGATTTTCTAACTTATAAATACCTTTTTGGGCTTAAGTTACATAGAGAATCAATGATGCAGTTCTCATCAACATTGAGTTGCATCTCATTATTAAAATTTTCTATCATTAAATTGTTGTGATAACTAAATACAAAATGTTGTCTTTAGGGATATTTCATTTATAATAAAATATTATATATTGATTATTATGTTCCTAAATATTATCCTTTGTAGTTTGATGTGTTGGATACTTTATTTTTAATCACAAATGTTACATTGGGTAAAATGGATTGATTACAATTGACGTCATTGACTAAGGGTGATATAATCACCATGTAAATAATTACCCTCTTTTAAATTATAGTTTTCATGGCTTATTAATATTATTTATGTTGCAATTTGCAATAAATAATCCAACATAAAATATATGGTCATAGACGTCACATGAATATTGGAAATGAATTATGAAATGGTTTTGAAATCCATTTTAAAGGGAAATATGTTTATTTTTATCCACTATCATTGTGAACTTGAGTTGCATTGAATTACAAACCCTAACTTTGGTACATGGTGGTTGAACTCTATTTTTGTGATTTTACCTCATTTGATCGTTGTTAAAGACCTTATGATACTTCATTTGAGAATGTCATGTGTGCTTGAGTTTATTCCAAGAAGTTAGTAAGGACTTGGAGTTTTAGTTAGTGACTAATTATTAGAAATGAGGAAATTTGCATTCATTGGAATTGTAGTCCCATTTAAAAATATGTGGGAATTAGTTTTACAAAAATTAATTTAGGTATGGGTTGGACACATAGTGCATACTTTATTTGTAATCAGGCTCTCTCCCATCCCAAAGAATAGTGATAATGTAGAATGTTTAGTATTTTTATCTTGTTGTGTAAGATGAAAAACACAGATTATCTATTCTTTTCAAAAAATCACAGCGTGTTATTTTGTACTTCATATTTTGGAATCAGCCTTTGTCACATCCTGAAGAATGGCGATAATATAGAATCTTTAGTTTTTCATCCCGTTGAAAAACACACTTTGTTTTTTAACACCTTGAAAAATATGTATTGGAGATTTTCCCAAGAAAACCATAGTTTTTTATATTGTACTTGATGGTTTGTAATTAGGATCTCTCCCATCCTGTAAAATGGCGACAATATAAAATCTTTTGTTTTTCATCTTGTTGAAAACACACTCTCTTTTTCAACAAGATGAAAAACACAATGGTTTTCAATAGTTTTTGTAAATATGTTTTGACTTATGTAATCAATAATTATTTTATTAAATAAAAATTACACCTAATAAATCAATATTTAAATTGTGGAAAAAAATTACAAGCAATTTTATAGTTATATAATCTATACTTATTTTAAAGATTCATTTTAAAATAGAAAAAAAAACATTGACACAAGTTTGTCAAAATTAATAATAAAACCATCTCTAAATATCATTATAAATTATACAATGTTAATGTAGTAAAATACGTTTAAAATTATAAATTATCATTACACATTCAATCAAAATTCAGTGTAAGAGAAATATCATCAAAGCTTTGATCAAAATTTGGTCTAAAATAATTATCATAGAATTTGAAGATAAAAATGAACTTTCATTTATATAAACACTTGGATGCATTAATTTATTTCCATTCCCTACAACTAGGTTGGAACTCCAAACAAATATTGTTTTTCCCACAAATTTTGTTGTTCAAAAGTACAAATTGTTATTGAAAATTGTATAAAAACAAAGTGTGTTTTTCAATACTATTTGTAAAAAAAATCCTCACAGTACATCATGAAGATACAATATTAGGAATACACACTATTTACAAAAAAAAATATGTTTATAAAAAAATTAATATTCATATTTTTTTTAATTTTTAAAGATTTAATATCAATATTTAAGAACTATATCTACTATATGGAGAGACAATCCATCACAATTATATACAAAAATAAAGATAATAATCATATTAAATTTAAAACTCTATTATTATGGCCTTTATTTTTAAATCTTTACATGTATAAGTATTGGGAGGATACTTATGGATATTTTCATCTAAGAACTTAATCTGAAATTTTCTAACAATAAGATAAATATAAGAATTGAACATGACATGAAATCCTTTAATGGTTGCAGAAGAAAAATATTAATAAATTTCCTTTGATTCTTATTATCTAGCGGCACATGAAACATGTTAGTAACCATGGTCTCAAATGTAAGCACATTCTCTAGTTTCTTGATTGGATATTTTTTCTAATTCGACATAATTCCATAAATAAAACATTTAGGTCAATTTTGATTTAAAAAATTCCAAGAATTCATAAATTAGAGTTGTAAAATAATGAATAAATCCAGTTCTAATACCTAAAACCTATCAAATTCATAACCATTCATACTTATTTGAGCTCTTTAGTTAACAATTTTTCATCATAGGAAAACTCTAAAAAAGAGGCATAAAAGGCTCTAATTTCACAAAAAAGATATCCTTTGTCATTTTATAGTTCAAATTATAGAGCTATGAAACCTATTAGAAAAGGCATCACGTATAATAGCTTCTTGAGCTAGAGGGTTTAAGGGAATACCATTGGAAAAAAACATACCATTTGGATTTTGAGAACATTGAACAACTTTTGATTTGATTTTTAAATTCATTCCTGGGGTGTATGTTTTAAGGTTTGGAATAGAAGTAGAAGTATCATAAGTTGGAACATAATAAATTTGTGAAATATAAGTTAGGCAGGAGCGTAGCCCATAATTGTTTTTAATGTAGTTTTGTGTAAGAATTTATTGTGGAGGTTTGTTTGTCTTTTCCACACAAGTTTTTGTATTATGAAAGAGTCTATTTGTATGCATTACACAACTCTTTCATAAATGTAAGGAAAGAATAATTCATAAATCTAGTTCAAGAAAGGTAGGTTTATATAATGTAAAAGACTTATTCTAAATATTGGTGAGTAGGATTAATCAAAATAGAATCCCTAAGTAAAACATTTTCTATATATCTTAAGTTCACCCAAAAGTATGTGTAAAATGTGATTTTAGATTTAAAAATACAATAAAATGACAAAACCTAGGCATATATTCATACCTAATATAAACACAATTTATATCAAAACATATTATAAACAATAAGAAGTTTATAGTCTAGAACAAATGAAATAAATATTCTATAAATAACTTCAATAAGTAAATTATGTGGAATTACTACTAAATAATATATACACAATTGTCTATGATAAGAATGAAGAAATAGTTTTCATCAGAAAGACAAATAAACACTAAGAATAAAAAATCAATCTAAGTACTATGTTGGATACAATTATAACATGGAGGAAAATGAGTTTATGTTCTTTCATTTCTTACAAAAATATTTACAAGAATACAATAATTTCATAATCGAGTCCTTGAGATTCTTTGAAACCATAACAATGATGGATCCTGCAATATTGGAGAAGATTTTCCTATCTTGAAGGGTGTAGGAAATGAACATGTGTTTGATAATAGTTCATCACATGGGAAAAACTTAGGCTTAGATGTGATATTGTGAAAACAACAGTCTCTGTTTGATTTCAAATTATCATAATAATCCTAATATATTCCTAAAACATATTGTACTGAATAAATTATGTCACAATCTTAATTTTCAAAAAATAATTGGCTTTAATTATAGATAATTGAGTGTCTTTCAACTCTTTTTATTGGGATGAAGATACATCTACTGCTTTAGGTGCCATATTTCTCCAATTTCTCCTCTTCTCTACTTTAATTTTATGAAAAAATATTCATGCGTACTCTCTTTGTAATGCCCCACATTTTCCGAGGAATTTTAAAACAATATACTTATATTAAAAATAAATAAATAAATAAAATAAATTAAACCAATTAAAATTTAAAAAGAGAAAAGAAATAAAAATAAAAATAAAAACACAAAGAGAAAAAGGGGGGGATTCTATGGTTGGTGATAGAGCCTTGGCATTTTGGAGGGCCATATCTATTAGAGATGCAACTTTACTGCTGGGCATGTGAAGTCCAAAAGCTTGGAGATGTGTCATCTTTCATACATAATAAAACAAACACTCTATTCAAGATCTAGAGGCCTTAACCACAATGAAACCCAAGTTAATGTTATGAGTTTAGCATTAATTGGATAGTTGAAGCGAGGGAAAAATGTAACATGCTTTTAGGCACCCACAATTTAATTAAAAAGAACGCTACCGAGGGCTCCAATACACTGAGATATCTCAAATAGCCATCCTAAAATCAGTTCTTTGTGGGTTTGACCAGATCTTTATATGAGATAAATCTATAACCCAAGTACCTCCTCATTCTTTTTACATGAAAACTAATAGATTTATATCTGGATCTATATTGTGTCTGAAGTGGTTTTAATTGTCTCTAAAAGAAAGAATATTGAGGATTGTATGACACTTAATTTAGACATATTTCCTTATTGTATTTATTTACTTCATCTGCTCCTAAAACATCTGTGTTATGTACACTATAACTGGTGCAAAACATTTTCTATATCTTTTCCATTTATTTCAAGTAGTTTTTGTGTTCACTAAGAAATTGGAAGCACCTTCTTGGTATCCCACATATACCTCTGTATGTTTTGTTTCTTTAAATTTTTCCATATGCCAAGTGAAGTCATCGGATAGGGTGTGGTAAAAAAACAAAGAGTAATACAAGGGGATCCTTATTAAAAGTAAAGATTATAAGTGCTCAGGTTGATAGGTATGGAAATGTGAATGAAAAATCATGCTGTGTGAACTGTTTGACAAAATGTCTCCATGGAATGGGTTATTAATCAAAATGATCTAGTGAAAATTCTTACAAAAGGAGTAATAAAATTTGTAGGGTGAATCAACTAAGTTTTTTTAGTTGATCAACTTTTCATCCACACAAGTAGTGTGAACGCAGGTGCTCTTGGTACAATATTTTGTATTTGGGAAAGAATTACCTCTTTATTTATTTATATTTTTAATTTGCCATCTTTTAGAAGGAATTGAGTTGTCTGGTATTTTCCATCGTAGCTCCAATATGATTATCAATTAGTTTTTATACTTAGAGCACCCTCTCGATCACAAAATTCTAATAATGATATGGAAGGGAATTCTATGTCTATTTAGGGAAGATATATTAAGATGCCTACGAATGGATTAAGTTCTGGTCGAGTCATTTTATTTGTTCTACAATCAAAATCCTCGAGACATGTGTTAAGTTGGGTCATAAAATTTGTAGTGATGTAAAGCGAGGATGGATAAGAAATCCCACAAAATGCTGCAAGGATTCCTGAAGATGATGTGGTCTCGTCAAATGCAGGGATCATGACTTTTGCGTAAAAAGGTATGGGTTTTCTCTTTTCACTTGCATTAAATTTCACTTCATCATTTACAATTTTTTCAAAATTAAATGTTGAATGATAAGGAGTATAATTACAAAAAAATTAAAAAATATTTATTTGATGTGAAATCTCAAAACATCAACAAAAACTTAAAAAAAAAAAAAACTCTGATATTGAAATTTATGCGCATGGAGTGCAACACCCATACGTACCGCAAAATTGAAACCCTTTGCATGACACCTGGTAACATGGAATACCTTTGGGAACCTTAACCAAATTGTTTGAAATTATTTAACACTCTTGCAAGTCGTATTCTGAAACCATATTAGCTTATTAGTCACTTATGGTGACATGGTTGTTTTAATAAAACATGATCAGTTTTGACTTATGGTTATTGCTTAGCTTGAGCGAAAATGAAAACCAGAACCTCCTACCTCTAGAAAGATAACAAGAGGATCATAATATTCCTTCATAAATTAATTTTTCAAGTGGGTTTGGGGCCCATTGGTTGTTATGCCACAAGAGTTGCTGATGCAATTATGATAACTATCCCTGAAGTTGCTCTTCTAACTTGAGCTCTGCTTGTCGTAATCAACTTCTATCATAGATGAAGAATTATGTATATGTGGGAGATGAAGTAGGAATAGTCAAACTTTATTATCAAACTTAAACCGAGTTTTTTCAAGACCCAATTTGGAGGAACTTTTGATTTTTTGGTCAGTGTCCTAAACCTTAGGTAGAATCCCCTTTTTAAGTCTCGTTTGACTTCTAGCAACCTGTGTGCCCTTGTAATACCATTGAAAAGTTATGTAGAATTTTATTCTATATTTTATCTTGTATAAATGAATTCTGAATTGTATGGTGATTTTTTTCTCTCCACCCTCTTCTCTCTTTAGAAATGACTATGATATTTGATTGATTGAAAACGTAAATGAATTGGGAAATATGAATTGGTTTGAAATGAAATGATAATAAACATGAAATGAAAATCGTGATGAAATTGTGAATAGAAAATAATGTTTCTTAACTTTCTCTCTCATCCTTTTTCTCTCTCTCTATAGTACCAAAAATATAAGTCAAACTGAATATGAAAACATGAATACATGAGAAAATCTCTCTCTCTCTCTCTCTCTCTCTCTCTCTTCTATTTAATTTAAAATGTTAAGAATAATGAATTCATGCTAGAGTTTAGGGTATTTACATACTTAGTCCTAGGACTAATGCAACGTTGGTTGCAGGTACTCCAAATAAGAGGAATTTTCTTGATGTGATATGTTTTAATTAATGAGTTGTCATTATAAAGTTATATTCATCTTGCAAAAAATGTATTACCATAGAATAATGATATGTATTGTTGTTTGAATAATTTCTCTTTGTATATTTTAAATATTGAATACATATGTGGCTATGTTTTATAGAGTCAAATTGGATGTGAAGTTATGCTCAATGTTTTTCTTATGTTATAAAGATAGTAAACTAATATTTTTCTATGTTAATTACTGGTTTATTTCCATAACATCCACAATGCTAGGTAGAATCTCTTCTCATTAAAACTAAAAAAAAATAAACAACGAGGTATAATGCCTATTGTACTTCCTCCTCCCAATTGAGTCTATTCCAGGGTATAAAACATTGATCGTGTTAATAAAATACTCTGATCTACTTAATCGTCTTCATGCTTCACACCTAAGACGTCTTATTAAGGACCATTTCCTTGATATTTTATGATGTGGTGCATATATGTTATGAGACCTATCATATTGGGATGAGTGAGGTGATCAAGTCTAGGTGTTGTAGGTTTTACCATATCATGAATAAGTTAACCCGCTTGTGCATAATTTCCCTTGGTAACTTAGTGGGTGGCCAAATCCTTGCAAGATAGTTGGTGGTTGTACCTATGATTGATATCATATGAGATCTAAATATGTGAGTGGAGACTACATTTTGAATTACTTGTGTATTTACCCAACAATTGAAATAGGTCCTTAGGAGGATTTTGTAATGCATAAGATTATTTGGGATATATCTCTTGTAATATACACTTAATAATTGTGTGTCTAAGAGAAATGAAATGATTTGTTTTGTGCAAAGTTGTACTTCTTTTAGTCTTCATGAATCCCTAAGTGTTAGGTAAATGTTATAGGAATTGCATTTGTTCCACAATGATGCTATTACAGGACCAAAGTAACTATGTAAATGTAGTTAATGAAAGGATAAATAGTAATAAACTAAGGAATGACTACTAAAAAAATGGTACGTCATTGAATGATGTCAAGAAAAATTAAAATGTCAAATGTGATCATAAAATTATTGTAATAAGGTAGATCTCCATGACTAGTACAACAACCTAATAAATCAAAAAACCAAATATGATGCATGAACACATGCTCTTTTTGAATAAATGTGGATTAGACAAAAATGTTAATGAAATAATAAAATGTATCCTTGAGAATGGTATAACTTTAGCTATAGCCAAGGTATTGGGAGTTAGTGAAATTACAGTCTAGTTGGACTTGTAAAAGTTAGTAAAATGCTTGGCATAGAAAGAAATATATTAAACTTAGGATCACTCAGGAATTAGAATTTATGGTCGAAACATGTAATTAACCCGTTGCTATTAGGAGTAAATCCTTAAGATGATGAAACATATGTAGTTTGAAATGTGAAATTCATTAGTTAAATTCAAATAAATATCTCTTAAATGGGAACAAGCTGTAATGTACCCTTCCATGTGCAATATGATTTTTAAAATATGAATTCGTAATTGGAGAAACAACTTTTAAATAAATAATGATACAACTTAATTAGTTAACCTACATAGTTGGTTGTAATAAGTGGAAGATGAAAAGTGTGTATTGTTATTATTAAACAATGCTATGAAATGAACTCGGGAAAGGTTTTCTTTTGATCTAGTAACCTTTCTTTTTGCTTCCTTTCAATTTTCATCCTTATAACAAGATTAGTTTTCCAAACCAAGTAAACACGGCTCTTTTAAACAAATCATTAAGTCTAATATTAGAAGACACATGTGTGTATATACATTTCTAATCACAGTCATGTTATATAAAGTTATTTCCATAAGAGAAATGATAAAATTCTAAAGGAACCACTATAAGTGAAATGTTAAACAAAAACATGCAACCTAGTTGTAAAGGAATGAAGGGTCCCATGTTATATGTTCTTTAGAAAATTATAGTCAACTAATATTACATAGGATTGCATAAATATTTCACCATGAAAAATGCTGTGTTGTGGGAAGTGTATGTGAGTAAGTGTATATTGTAGTGGGTACTTGTTGCACTTTGTCTTTTTTTTAAATGTGGCTTTGATGTGCATCATGTGTTTCATGCTATATATGTGGGTCCATGGTTACATAAACATATAATACGTAATATATTATCCTAAGTGATCCTATGTGGTGTTATGTATCAAGAAATGTAAGCCTAAAAATCTTATCCTGTTATTATGTGTGTAAAATGCAGGTGTTACATATGGTATCGGAGTGGAGGTTCATGCTCTCAAACTAAGTTGGGATAGATTGGAGTTATGATGATCTTGTATGGTGGTAGTGGAGATGGGAAGAGTAATATGATATATGTTGTGATGTGAAAAATGTTTTAATTGTGATATTATGAATGCATGTGTTGTGTATGTCACTTAGTGTGTATTTTTTATCATGTTGATGTGAATTTTATGACAGTATTCACTCTCCTTTTCATGCACTCAATGAGGAGTTCAGGTGTGATTTGTCACCTTGTTGTGTGTGAAAAGAATTTTGTTATGGATTACAGAGTGTTGGAGTTTTTTTTTATCATGTGATATGAAGATGTGTTGATGTGTTGCATGAAAAATTAGTGTAGAGTGAATTGGATTATATCGTGAATTCGTCACTGTGTTGTGATGAATCGTGTGTGTCACCTTGTTGTATTGAAATTGACTATATGTTGTAATGTTAGTCATCATGTTCATCATACATATAATTCATGTAATATGTGATGGTTCATGTCATGAATTAGGGGCATGTGGTGGTCATATGACCCCTATTGTACAATAATTGCTTTTAGGATGCATTATGTGGAAACATGATGTATTGTAACCTATGAAAGTAATGACTGTGCTATACCCTATATATCTACCATGCATAAGACACTATGGTTATTGTGTGTGAATCACCATTATGTTAGTAATGTAGTTATGTGTTCTATTTTGAACCTTACACTAACCAACCCTAAGGGAAAAATTGGTAAAAAATTATATGTATGGAGAGAGGAAATGGGTACCATTGACCAATCACTTGAGTCAAGTACAAGATAGGAGGTGGAGTCTTACATAGAATGAAAATCCACCTCTTTTTGTTTCGTATGTATGGAATATTACCCAATCGGAACCATATACATTGTTTTTTGCGGACACCTTAAGATCATTAGATGGTTACCTATACTATTTTATCTCTCTCTACATTGTTTTTTTGTAGATCACCTATGTGTAATTTACCCTTTTTGTATCGTTGACCATTCACTCATGCCAAGTATGAGATAGAGAATGGATTATTACATAGATTGAAAACCCACTTCTATTCATTTGGTATGCATGGCCACCATGTATTTTGTGTTTCGCGGACACCTTTGGCTCAGTTAATGAAAACTTCTACACCCCCCTCTCAACCTATGTTTAGACTATGTTGACCCTTAAGGAAGTGTTATCCAAAATTCACCCCCAAGGTAATTTTGATAACATGCATCAAATTCTTTAGTCCCAAGAAATTATATTGATTCAGGGAAAAAAGTCATGTTTCTATCACCTATGTGTAACTTACCCTTTTTGTATCGTTTACCATTCACTCATGCCAAGTATGAGATAGAGACTGGATTATTTTTCAGTCAGGGACACGCGGGAGAAAAGGACGCGAACCGGCCGAACCGGGTGAATCAAGAAAAATTGTCCCAAATGGTCTGAAAGCAAATGGGAAATCTGGGCCGCGAGTACGCGAACCGGCCGGTTCGGCCGAAATGGGAAATTTCAGCACTATGCTAAATGGGACAGAGGGACGCGTGGGACGCGAAAAGCCGAAGGAGCCGAAAGCCAATCAGATCACGCCACGTGTCACCAGCAGAAAAGGAACATGGAAGCCCATTTTAGGTGGTTCGGAAGAATTTTTCCTCCACAGCACTGGGACATTTGGGACAAAGGACGCGTGGGACGCGAAAAGCCGAAGCGGCCGAAGGCAGAGGAGAAAAGTCAACATTTGACCCGTGGAACTTCAAACGGCCATAATTTTTGACTCCGAGCTCCAGGATTTCTTAATTTTAATGACGGTAGATATATTTAAATAAAAGAAACATATTCAGCTCCAGTCAGTCAATGCTCATTCCCGTTAAATGACAGAAAACGCCTCCAGACCCAAAATAGCTGCCCGCACTCAGAAGGCCATAACTTTTGTATTTCTCAACAAAATCACACAAAATTGGTACTGTTGGAATTGTGGTTCCGAGCCCGATGCAAAAAAATCAATAAATTCTAGATTTTATCAGAAATTGATTGAGTTTTTTAAGAAAACGTGGCCGGGTTCAAAACAGTGTTTTATTTGGTAGCTTGGAGTGCAATTAAGAGGCATGGTCATCATTCTTTCTCTGCTGCAGCACATGGGACAGTATGGGGATCCTTTTGCAAGTAATGTATAACCATTTCACTCAATTTAATGCCTCTTACAGGTGGTTGAAGGACAGATTTCGGGATTTCCATTTTCCCTTCTCTTTTCCTTCTCATTTTTCTATAAATTGGAGTGTTGGGCTCATTGTAAAAGAGAGAGTTTTTGGGTAGCAAAGCTCTGCCAAAATTGCTTTGTGAAGCCAGTGTGTTGCAGGCCCTTGTAGTGGACTCCTTGCATGGCGATCCAGGCCCTTATCTTGTAATAGACTGAACTGTGCATACCAGGAAGCAATAAAATACAAGTTTGTGGATGTATCTTCCCCTGCTGTGTTTTCTTGCATTCTTCTTGCCCCTTTTATCTTTCTACAAGAATATTGTGTCTATTATTATGTTCTTGCAGGAATTCATTATCATTGTGTGTGCTTGGAATATTGCTATGAATGCATTTTGCTAGATTATGGAGAACTGTCATCACCTCTTCTAGTGTGCACTTTGCCTCTGTATTTCACACATTTGGAGATTACTCTCACACCCTCCTTTTCTGGTGTATCACCACTTTAGTGTAGGCTTTCATTTTATGTATTCTCTCTCCCTGGTCCCTTGGAAATTTAGATTAGAACAATTAGCTTATCCTGCATTCGAGTAGATTGTGGCAGGTAGTTTAGGAGCAAGAACCAGCTTTCTCTGGAGGTCTATCTCAAGTAGCAAGTCCCACAACTTGGAGATAGTACCCATGTTATCCAATCACACTGTGAGTTCAAGTATATGCACAGGGGTGTTGTGATTCGATGACAATAGGAAGTATGGAGGGATGATTTAGGAAGATATTATGGCATTTGTATTATTTGTTATGTATTTTTTTTGTTAGCCGAGGATTGATATCCAAGTGTTAGCAACTCGATGAGTACCCCTTTGGTGTGCTTATAATGCCACAAAGTGATTATAATGTGCTATTTATCTATACATATTTTATTTGTGAATTGATCGTTATCTCTTTTCTTATCAAAACTAGATGTTTTCTTGATTGATGTGATCTTATAATTTGGTAATTTTATTTGGTTGTTTCACTAACATGTGGATGTTTTCACTAACTATGACTAGTTAGCCACTTTTTTTCTTAGTTTTAAATTTTCTTTTCATGTTAAAATTTTGTTTAGCCTAGCCCAAGGCTTGGGATTTTTTCCACTTTGCATTTGAAATGGATTGTTATGCTAGCTCTAATGTCGTAATGTGTTGGAAATGGGTCATGGGATTCACCATGGAGTGGTTGGTCTTATGGATCTACTTCGGTGTTGTTAGGAATTAGTATTCACATGGTTTATTATAATTGGTTAGTATGTTTATATTTTTATAACAAATTTATAACAATATATTAGTACGGGAAGGTTATTGTTTTGTATACTTACTATTTTATAGGAAGTTGTTCAACAACATTCCTGGCTATATAATAGCCATTGTATTAGCATGAAAGACATAGAAAATATAATATCATTTTGTATTACATCTACTGTGAAGTTCTATACCAAATTCAATATTTGGTATCAGAGCAACCTCTATCATACCTCTGATGGAGAATTAGAGAGAAATAGGGGCACCGCCTGGTTTCTTACTGCCCCAATTCATGAAAGCCTGATATATTCCTTTTGAGTGTAGGATTGATTATTTGTTATTAGTTTTTGTGGAAGTGCACAGCTTTACCAGAATAATTAACCAGAAGAATTCCGTGAAGAGGATACGTCAACAGAAAAATAGTTCTCTTGTGCATCATTGGATCGATGCTTTTGATCTCACCTTTGAGATGATTTTTTTGGATTTAATTTTTTTGATCGGCATCGCATCTCCTGGCAAATTGCATATCTGTTCATAGCTCATGTACACATGGAATGATTTATGTGCCCAATAATTTCTCCTTCATAGTCAAATTAAAATTTATGTTAGGTACCAGCTCATGCCGTATCATACAGATTTAAATGATCCATGTATTCTTATTTCTAAGAGAGCAGGTTTGAGTTATCTAGAAAACACAATCTTGTACTCAGATTTGTGTGCCTGTATCATTGGAGATTCACACGCTTAGAAGATCAAATGCCTCTCTTGTAAAGCATTTTTTCCATGCTCAGATTATATTTTGTATTTATTGTGGATTGGTGCATCGTGCACATCTTAAGCTCCTTCCATTGGATTCCATAATCTCTGCCACGAGTTTTGCTGAACCGCTTCAAAACCAAAGCCCCTTCAGAATTTCAAGGCCCGATTACTGGTGACATCAACAGGAGAAAAGTACTGTCGGTTTCAGCATGGTAGCTCTCCAACATTTTTCTATGCTTCCACCCTTCAACAGGTGTTAAACCCATGTGTGCATAGTGTGTAGTCATTTAAAGATTCTTAATTTTGTTTCATTTTGAGTTGATTGGATTTTTAATATTATTTTTATCTGTAGTGTTAAGTTTTTAGAATTGTCCTAAATAATACTTCGGTCTCATTATAATTGTTTTGTCAATTTAGATGTTCAAGCCCTCCATACACTAAGTTATATTTAAAAAGACGTCAAAAGTTAGATTGTTAAAAAGAGTTGAAACATTTTTTTTTGGTATTGTCATTACCAAAGTCATTTTTTCATTTAAAAATTTATCTCATTTTTAAAATTTCTATTCTAGTCCTTATATCATCCAATAGTGTCAAATGTCATAAAATCATCTTTTGTTATGTATTCCTTGTTGTTTTGTCAAAGTCATGTCAAATAGGTGATTTTAGGATTATTGTCTTGTCAAGTGTTTAAAGTCATGTCATTGTATTAAGTCCGATAAAATAAAAAATAATTTTTTCTTACGAACGCATTTTCGGTGTTACCCAACGTCTGGAAATAAAGTATTTCACATTACGGGTAAGGAAGTGTAGAATAATCTCAATGTGGCAACAGATCTTCAAATTCCAAATCCAGCTAAGTCTAAGTAGCATGATTGATGGAGGAAGGAGGCATCGGAGGCTGGAGGTCGAACATCGACCTCTCGTCAGTCACCAACGACGGGGCCGCGCAGAAGCTTTGGTGGCATATGTATGGTGTGAGTATATGATTTTCAGTGTGGTTTCCATTTTCTCAGTGTGCTTCAGTTTGTAGTGTTCCTGTTTTGTGTGGTGTGATTTATTGTTAATACTGGAAAAGAATTGTATAAGAGAGCAGAAAACTGTCAGTACGGTGATCCTCTGACTGCCATACTTCGTTGGAAGATGATCAGTCAGTGAATACGTTCATTGGCAATGGTGATCATGTGCAGCAAGATCTAGACTAGCAAGATCCAGTTCAGTATGATACAACACAATACATTTTTCCCTTTCTGATTTCTTATTTGGAATTTCACATTGTGGGGGGGAATACATACCAATGTTCCATTCCCATTCTGCACCCAAAACGACTTAGTCAAGGAAAGCTTCCAGTGGCAGTGGCAGTTTTCTATGCTGTTCGAGATCGAGTGGCAGCGATCAATGACAGAGACTACGATTAAGAACATTACGATTCTTATAGGAAGTAATGTGAAATTTTTTTCAGTATATCTTCTATTGTGCAGTTTTGTGATATGCAAGTTGTGTTTCCTACATAATTCCCTGATGTATAAGCATAGTGGTGAACAGTAGCACCAGAGTAAGTCAGTTCATGGATCTTGAAAGGGTTTGTGGGAGGATCCAGAAAACCACACGAGGTGGATAGTTGATGAGGTTCCTGTCACTTCAAGGTTTGTGGTAAGCCTGCTTAAAACCATGGAAGGAGAGAGCCTTTCTTTTGGATCAAGGTCATGAGTCACATATTTGGACATGCCACAGGGGGTGAGCATACTGCAGAGGAGCGTGTGGATGTTTTTTCTACCATGTAAACATTAAGGGGGGGAATGTTCGGAAATTAATAATCACATGGTTTACATTATATGTTTGGGTAGTTAGTCAATTAAGTAATATTGTTATAATATAATGACAATGTTATGTACTTGGTTATTTGGTTATACCCGTATCACTATTTACAGCTGTATTATTATTTGTAATACATCCTACTTTATAGGATGTTTTGGTTTTCCTACCTTTGGATGGCTATTTATTAGCACTCCATACTTTGTAATGTCATGATGCAGCCAGTATATTGAATAATATAATTATTGTGTGTTCGTACTGTGTAAATCTGCTGCTATACCAATACATACCTTACATCTAATAGCATGGACAATTTTGTGAACCAAGAGTAAGAGTATTATTCCTAATATCTTGGACCATGTAGAAAGATATCATCCCGAGCAATGAAACATGATACTTTTGAGGGTGTGTCGGCTTATAGGGGTGTACTAGTCTCTGTGTACGAACATGTTTCGACGTGGCTCCCAAACTGGATTTTACGTACTAGATCAAAGGACTCAAGTTGACATGTCTTGCACTAATGGGATAGTGTATGAGACAAAGTGCTCACTCAGTCAGAATGGTATTATTGCTCATCTACATTCCCTTGCTGATCGGGTTTCAACTGCTAGTTCCCTCAAAGCTTCAACTCCTTTGGGGTTATGTAGTGGTGACTATCCTCACAATGTTTTGATTTGGCCCCCGATTGTGCAGGTCCCAAAATTAGAGTCGGAAGGACCCTTTCTTGTACTCCCAACTACCAACAAGCTAAATAAACTCATATCCTCATTTGTATAATAGAACATAAGAAAAGGTCTTTTACTTGTCCGTTTGCTTGAATCGATGTTTTGGGACTTTATAGGAAGATTAGTAGCTTTGCCCTTCCCTTTCTGATGAGAAGATGACCTCCTTTAGAGTCAGTCTTCTTCATATTTGATTAGAGAATGACTCTTCTTGTGCAAAGTAGAAGGGACAAGACACTCTCAAAACTGAAGCCCACTGATCTGAGAAGTTAATTGTCAAGATCACTTAAAAATGTGATATGAGGGAGGAAGAGCATACACATGAACTTAATGGGCATCAAGAGTAGTATCAGAAACGTTAATCTCCTTAACAAAAAAAGTGAAATGACTCAATGTTGAACACATGTACAGACATAAAATCAAAAATTATCCTAAAACAAAAGTTACAATAAAAGTGATATGCTTGTAAAATAGAAAGTTACAAGAAAACAGTAAAGTGTATGCTAGTGTGTACACTTGAGTGCACTAGCGTTACAATGTGCTCATCTAGTCGCATGCAAATTATTTGTGTTGTTTTGGCGTCTAGACATGTGGGATCTACATGTCAGCAGACGTTTAAAAAGAGACAATATTATCAACTTGGACTTCTAATTAGCCATATTAAACTGACGATACTGGGTGCATCATCTGCTTGATTAACTAAAATGTGAATATTCTAGTGTAATCTAATGCAATAGGAGTTGTAAAATAACTGAATAAATGAAGTAATTGTTAGTGTAGGTTATTATTTATCCTTTTATTTATTTATTAGGATAATTCTTACACTTGTGTTAGCCCTACACTTGTTGGGTTAGCTTTCTTAGGTGTACTAGTTGTGTTGAGTTAGCTTCTCAGTTATGTTGCATCGAGGATGATTATCTTATAAGGGGAGGGAGATGCAATTCCTGACATTTTTTGGAGTCTGTTAAACAATGTACTTATCTTAAAATAAAAATAAAAATAAATTAAGTTGATTATAATTTAAAGAGAGAAGAATAAAAGAAAAAGAAAAACATAGAGAGAAAAAGGGGGGAATTGTGTGGCTGGTGGTGGAGTCTTGGTGTGTTGGAGGACCATATCTATCATAGATGAAACTTTAATTCAGGGCATGGGTGGCCCAAAATCCTGTAGATCTGTCATCTTCCCTACATAATAAAACAAGCATTCTATTCAAGATCCAGAGGGCTTAACCACAATGGAACCCAAGTTAACATTAGGAGTTTATTAGCAATTAGATAGTTGTAGTGATGGAAAAATCTAGCATTCTTTTAGGCACCTACAATTCAATTAAATAGAACACTACAGGGGACTATGATACATGGATCTCTATAAAATAGCCTTCCTAAAATCAGTTCTTTGTGGGTTTGAATAGATCTACACATGAGACAAATCTATAACCTGAATACCTTTTCATTATTTTTACATGAAAAATGATTGATCTATATCTGGATCTATATTATGTCTAAAGTGGTTTTAATTTTATCCGAGAGGAAAAATTCTTCCTACCACTATTTTTTTGTTGTATGCAAAAGAGAAGAAAAAGATTGAGGATTGGATGATGCTTCATTCAGGCATATCACCTTGTTTTATTTATTTACTTATTTTTCTCCTAAAACATCTGTGCTATGTACATTGTAACTGGTACAACACATCTTCCATCTCTTTTACCTTTATTTCAAGTAGTTTCTGTGTTGACCAAGACATTAGAAGTGCATTCTTGCTATTTCACATATACCTATAAAAGTTTTGTCGCTTTCATTTTTTCCCTATGCCAAGTGAAGCTGTGGGATAGGGTGTGGTAAAATGGCATAGAATAATACAAGGGGATTCTTATTAAAATTCAATATTACAAGTGATTTGGTTGATAGGTATGGAAATGTGGATGAAAACTCAGGCTGCATGAATTGTTTGACAAAATGTCTCAAAGGAATGGGTTGGTAAGCACAATGATCCAGTGCAACTTCGGACAAAATGAGTAAGATAATTTGTAGTTTGAATCGACTAAATGTTTTTATCTGATCAAGCTTTCATCAACACAAGTAATGTGAACATGGGTTGTCTTGGTAATTTGTTTTGTTTGTATGGAAGAATTACCTCTTTTGTTTCAATTCACCATAGTTTAGAAGGAATGGAGTTGTCTGGTATTTCCCATCATGGCTCCAATATGATTATCAATTAGATGTTATACTTGGAGCACCCTCTCAGTCACAAAACGATGAGAATGGTATGGAATGGAATTTTATGTCTAGTGGTTTCTAGGGTAGATATATTCAGATGCCTACTGATGGATCAAGTTTTTATCAAGTAAAATTTTGTGTTCTCAAGTCGAAAGCCTCAAGACATGTGTTTAGCTGGGTCATAAAATTTTTATTTATGCAATACGAGGTTGGATGATAAATCCCACAAACTATTGCAGGGATTCTTGAAGCTGATGTGGTCTTGTCAAATGTGGGGATAGAGATTTTTGTGTTAAAAGGTATGGTTTTCCCCTTTTCACTTGCATTAATTTTTTCTTCACCATTTCTAGCTTTTTTCAAAATTAAATTTTGAATGATAGTGAGAAAAATTCAAAAAAATTATAAAATATTTCCTTGATGTGAACTGTAGTGCCCACTTCCCTTTGACACCTTTTAATACTGATCTTGATACTGTTGATTACATTCTGGACATTATTATGGTTTTGATTTAGTACGATGTTAGATGTTGGACCATGGATTATTGTTGATCTGATTTAGTTATAATGCATGATGATTATTAGAGATACTTCATATGTGGATGATGATATAGTTGTTGTTTAAAAATTGTAAGTGATATTGTTAATTGTCTTGATGTTGTTGTGATTCATATGTATAGATGAGTTTGTGATTATATTTATATCATGTTGGATGTTCTGATATGGCCACGAGGCCGAAGGGGGTATTTGTGTTTTGCAGGTTAAAATATCAAAACAAACATCAGGGGATTGGAGACCAACCACATTGGAATTTTAGATGAATTCAACAGGGTCACCATGGCAACATGTTTTGTTGTGTGTTACATTTTGTTAGGGATTCCCATGGGGGAGATTACCTTTGAATGTGACCAAGGGGTTATATGTATTTTATTAATGTGGTTCCTTTTTATTATTGTTTTCATGTGTTTATTTTGTGATGCATTTACCCCTTTCATTATTCTTTTAATCATGGAGAATTAATGTGAGTAAATATATTGTTAAAATAAATAAATTAATCAAATTTGGGATATAATAAAGTAATTCTAGAAGTTTTTGTCTCTTGTATTAAATATGGTAAGTGGTGTGTAAGTATGTGTAAGAGTTGTGTAACTCATGTTTTGGAGTATGAAACACTCCACCTCCTTGGAAATCCAAATTTGTCCTTGGAAGCTAATTTTTGAGGCTTATGGAAATCCAAATTTTCATAACAACCTTACCTATGGTTGGAGGATTGAATTTATAACTTATTTATGCATTTTTAAATGACTAATTGTAAGTTTTAATTGCACTCTTTTTACTTTTTATTAAATTCAGTCCTTATGGGGTGTGGGATTTTTGGAGTGTGTAAGTTTATTGTCATATTATTCACCCGCCTCTTTATTGTGCATTGGAGAATGAATTTTACTTTTGTGTTGGAATTGAGGATGTGTAATGTGGCATCCTACATGGATCCACCTCATCCTCTTCTCTTACCTCTTCTATAAAATTAGAACTCCTTGCTTTGTTTTGGGTTGTTGAACTTTTGCATAATTCTTTTTGGGGAATTCTTTTGTTGTTTTGGAGCTCTTACTTTTGGAGGAGATTGAAGACCGTTACATGCTTTTTCGTTGTTGATCTTAGACTGTATTCTAGTATTGGAAATCTTGTTACTCTTGGAACAAAATCTGTCATGGAGAGGTAGGATCTTGACTCTTTAAAAATGCTTCTTTCTTTTGTATGCATGTATGAAATGGTTAATGTTTTTTGTGTGCTTGTTGGCTGGTTGGGTAGACTGCATAGGAATGGTGTAGGAGAAGGATATGGGGAATCCATGTGGGGGGTAATAAGGGAATGCCAGTGGCATCGGAATTATTGTGGAGGGAGTTGGGATTGGGTTTCCATCTTGGAAAATAAATAACTTGCATTTCTTACTTTGTGGGGGGGCATAAGGATATGTGAGATGATATATATATTTGTGGGTTGTTTCAAGTGGATACCCAATTCCCATTGGGAGGCATAAGAAGTTTCCCCCATAGTTCCTTTCTCCTTTGTCTTGCTTAATGAAGTATTAGTCTTGTTTGTATGTTTTAATTTAATTCTAGACTATATTCTGTTTTGAAGTGTGTTTAAAATGTGAAAATGTTGCATGTGTGTTGTGGAAGCCTTGTTGCCATGGGTTGAATCACATATTTTATTGCATTATGGTTGGGGCTCGGGGGCCAATGAAGAAGGATGGCTTCTCCTCTTCATTGGATGTTTTGGTTGGGTGGAGAGTGTTGCCTTTCCCCTACTCTTGTTGCGATCAAATTGGAAGAATGAGGAGTATGCATGTTGCTGTTCTGGAGCTGAGAAAAGATAGTTTGACAATCTCTTGTGAAATGAAATCTCATTGTAACCTTTCCCACTTGAAATGGATGAACTTGTAAATGTTTGTAATGGAAAGATGTTGTACTGATTGGAAGTGGAAATTTGAAATGTAAAAGAGTTATACTCTGTATTCTATTTTGGAAAGAATGATATGTGTTTTTGTATGTTGCATTTTGAAACCAAATGGAAAGGAAGTTGTAAGAGTTCATTTAAATTAATGGAAGTGGTTTTGCCTTGTCCATATGTTGTTATTCCATTGGGAATTTGTGTTTAGCATTCACTATGAAATCCCTGTTTGAAAAGTGGTAAAGTGAAACATGTGAGAAGAAAATGTATTATTCTGTCCTATATATAATATATGTTTTAGAAGGAATAAAAGAAGAAAGGTTATAATGTTTTATATTTGGAATCAATAAAGGATTGCATTACCTTTTTCAATTCTGTATTGTTGTATTGAAATTGATTATCTAATTGTGATTTGAAATCTCTGTATTGGAAAATTGAAATGAGGAATGCGTGTGAAAGAAAAATATGTAATGCTCTGTTCTCCTTGAAAAATGTTAAAACTGGAAATCAGAATTTGTATTTTGGATCTTCGAATGGTTTGATTAAATCAACTTAAATGTGTTAAATTGGAATTGAAATTGTATTCTAAATACTTGGAAGGTGAAGAAAGTGGCAAATAAAACCATTAGAAATTTGATCCCCATTGTTTTTTAATTTCAAACTGGCAATTATCAAAAAATCTAAAATGCAGTAGTTCGAACCTGTAACAATTGAAGAAATGACAAATTAAATGATTAAAATTGAACATAGTTAGGCCCTAAACAGAACTCTAATTAGACTAAAGACACTTAAAGGAAATACTTTCAAAACGTGGCAAAATCAGAGTTTAAACCGTTTCCACAGTTGTTTTGCTGTCAAGAAACAGTAAATTTTGAAATTGGAATTCAATCAAACAGATCCACATCACTTGAATCTTATCCCTTAATTACTCCATTTAGAAAAAATCTCTTCATGTGTATTTGACATGTTGAGAGAGGAAGAAGACTCAAATTGAATAAATCTCAGTAAGTTAAAATTTACCAGCTTGCACTTTAAAAGCCTACAGGCCATTTTCTTGAAATTGACCCCTTAAACTTTATCAAAATAAAAAAGTATTAATCTCTGTGTAAAGAAGATGTCGAGAGATTTCTAGAAAGTCCTCATTTTCCCAAAACTAAGCTCTCTACCAAAAGTTATGGCTTTCTTTAGTTTTTTCTTCACTTGGTGTCAAAAATTGGGAAAATTTTCCTTGGCGAGCCCGTACGGCCCCAATTTTTCCCTTGGGAGCTTAGGAATGTTTTTTGTAAAAATTTTCTGAAGTTTCCCCACCGCCTTCTGCTAGCATGCCACAGCCAATCAGAGGCTTTCATGTGGCACCATGTGAGGTGTTGGCGGAGGGGCAGGACCCCTTTTTAAACTTAGCACATTAGAAAAAAAAAATTGGGAAAAATATTCCAAGTTTTACCCACCGCCATGTCGGCACTACCCGCAACCAATCAGGTAGGCTGCCATGTGGCAGTCATAAGGCATCGGTGGAGGCGCGAAACATTTTGCAACTTTAAAACTTTAAAATTTTTCTTTGGTGAAAATCCCAAAGTTTCCCCACCGCCCTGCGACATGCAACCAATTTGGAAGGCTAACACGTGGCAGCCTTAGGTGTCGGCAGAGGCACAAAATGTTTTGTACCTTTTAAATTTTTACCGTTAAAATATTAAAGTCAAAAATATTTCCAACAACCTGACTTCCCACCAGAGATTTCTCAAGCTAACACATGTCCTCTTCGGGTCCGCAGAGGAAAATCATGCTTTTTCCCTGAAAAGGGAAAGAACGGCAAACCTCTTCCCCACTCTGCCAACATATGCAAGGGAAAATTTATCCCTCTGAACCAAATTGAAACTTATAACCCTAAATTTTTCACGTTGTGACCTCTAATAATTAATAATAAAATAAAAGTATACCCTAGTAGATTAGAACTGTTTCGGAATCTGTTAGTGACAATTGTTGTCTTGTAACATGGTTGTAAATTCTTTTAATAAAAAAAATTATTCCATAATTTTACTAACTAATCCTAGGTTTTTCTTGGATCTCAAGTGGGTTGTTTGAATGGATGTTACATGAACTCTCAAAACATCAACAAAAAAAATACGAAAACAAATATGATATTGAAAGTTACACGCCACACCCTTACGTACCGCAAAACCAAACCCTTTGCATGACCCATAATAAAATGGAACACCTTAGGGAACATTAATTTGGATGTTTGAAATTATTTAACTCTTTTTAAATTCAAATTCTTGAACCCTTTTAGCTCATCAGTCAATTATGGTGACATGGTAATTTTAATAAAATATGATCGGTTTCATCTTACGGTTATCATTTAGCTTGAGAGAAACTTAAAACCACTACCTCCTACCTCTAGAATGGAAACAAGAGGATCATAACCCACCTTCACTTCAATGAAAAAATATTCAGAAAATAATTTTGCAAGTGGGTTTTGAGGCCCACTCATTGCTGTGGGACAAGAGATGCTGACACAATTACAATAACTAGCCCCGAATTTTCCCTTGTAACTAGAGATATTGTTATCATAATAAAATTACATTAGACACGATGAATTATATATATATATATATATATATATATATGGGAGAGTAATTAGGAATATTAACAATTCGTTATCAAACTTAAACCGCGTGTTTTCAGGACCCAGTTTGTAGGCACTTTTGATATTGTGGTTAGTCTCCTCAACCTTAGCTAGAATATCCTTTTTAAGTATCGTTTGACTTATAGCCATGCGTGTGACCTCATAATACCATTATAATGTTAAATATAATTTTATTCTATATTTTATATGGTGATTTTTCTCTCCCCACCCTCTTCTCTGTCTAGAAACAACTAGGATACTTGATTGATTTGAAAATGTAAATGAATTGGGAAATGTGAAATGGTTTGAAATGAAATTATAATGGATATGAAATGCAAGTGGTTATGAAATTGTGAATAGAAAATCAAGATGTCTACTAAATTTCTTTCTCATCCTTACTCTCTCTCTCTCTCTCTCTAGTACCAAAAATATGAAGTGCAACTAAATGTGAAAGTGTGAATGCATGAGAAACTCTCTCTCTCTCTCTCTATTTAATTGAAAATGTTAAGAATGATAAATTTGTGGATTTATTCTTGATTGTAGGGGATTTCGATACTTATTCCTAGGACCGATGCAATGTTGGTTGCAGGTATTCTGAACAAGAGGAATTTTCTTGATTTGATATGTTGTAATTAATGAGTTGTCATTACAAAGTTATATTCATATTGCAATACATGTATTATCATAGAATAATGATATGCATTGTTGTTTGAAGAATTGATCTTTGTATATTTTGAAAATGGAATACCTATGTGACTATATTTTATAGTGTCAAATTGGATGTGAATTTGTGCTCAATTTTGTGCCTATGTTATAAAGATATTAAAATAATGTTTTGCTATGTTAATTATTGGTTTATTTCCTTAACATCCACAATGTTGTGTAGGATCTCCTCTCATAAAAACTAAAAAAAAGGAAAGAATGAGTAATAATTCCTACTATACATCCTCCTCCTATTTGAGTCTTTTCTAGTGTATAAAACATTGATCATGTTAATAAAATACTTTGATCTCATTAATCATATTCACAACTCACACCTAATATGTCTTATTAAGGACCATTTCCTTGATATTTTATGATGTGGTGCATATATGTTGTGAAACCTATCATATTGGGATGAGTGAGGTGATGATGTCTAGGTGTTCTAGGTTTGACCATATCATGAATAAGTTAACCCCCTTGTGCCAAATTTCACTTGTTACCTGAGTGGGTGGCCAAAGCCTTGTAAGATAGTTGGTGGATATACCTTCGATTAATCTCTTGTGATATCGTAATTATGTAAGTGGAGAATACATTTCAAATTGATTGTGTATTTACCCAAAAATTGAAAGAGGTCCTTATGGGGATTTTGTAATGAATAATATTATTTGGGATATCTCTCTTGTAATATATGCTTAATACTTGTGTGTCTAAGAGTAATGAATTGAGTTGTCTTGTGTGAGGTTTTACTCCTTGTAGTCTTAAATTCCTATGTGTTACATAGGTTTTATAAGAATTTTATTTGTTCCAAAATGATATTATTATAGGACGAAAGTAACCGCATAAATTTAGTTAGTGAAAGGGTAAATAAGATTGAACTAAGGAATAAATGCTATGAAAAATGGTATACCATTCAATGATGTCAAGACCAACTAAAATGTCAAATGTGATCATAAAATTAATGTAATAGAGTAGAGATCCACGAAAAATATAACCGCCTCATAAATTGAAAAACCAAATATGATGCATGATCAAATGCTTTGTTTGCATAAATGTGGATTAAACAACAATGCTAATGAAATAATAAAATGTAGCTTTCAGAATGGGATAACTTCAGCTATAGCCAAGGTCTTATGAGTTAAGGAAATTACATTCTAGTTGGAGTTGTAAAATTTAGTAAAACCCTTGGCATAGAAAGGAACATATTAAACCTAGGATCACTCAGGAAGTAGAATTTATGGTCAAAATATGTAATTAACCCTTTGTTATTAGGATTAAATCATTAAGATGATGAAATAAAAGTATTTTGAAATGTGAAATTTGTCACTTAAATTCAAAGAAAAATATCTACAATGGGAACACAATTGTAATGTACCCTTCCATGCGTAATATGATTGTGAAAATTTGAATTCCTAATTGGAGCAATAGGTTGTGAATAGAGAATGATACAAATTAATTAGTTTTCCTACATAACGTGTTGTAATAAATGGAAGACAAAAAAGACTGTATTGTTAGTATTAAAAAATTCTATGAAATGAACTCGGGATAAGTTTTCTAATGATCTAGTAACATTCCTTTTTCCTTCATGTGAATTTTCCTCCTTATAACGAGATTATTTTTCCAAACCAAGTAGACATGGATCTTTCAAACAAATCCTTAAGTCAAATATTAGAAGAAGTATGTGTGTATAAATAACATTCCTAATCACAATCATGCTATATAAAGTTATTTCCATAAGAGAAATGAGAAAATTCTAAAGGAACCACTATAGGTGAAATGTTAAACAAAAACATGCAGCCTAGTTGTAAAGGAACAAAGGGTCTCATGTTATGTGTTCTTCATACAATTATAGTCAACTATTATTATATAGGATTGTAATAAATATTTCACCATGAAAAATGATGTGTTGTGGGAAGTTCCCGTGAGTAAGTGTATATTCTAGTGGGTCGTTGTTGCACTTTGTCATTTTTAAAAATGTGCCTTTGATGTGCATCATGTGTTTCATGCTATAGATGTGGGTTCATGGCCACATAAACATCTCATGTGTTAGATATTATCCTAAGTGATCCTATGTGGTCTTATGTATCAAGCAATGTAAGCCAAAAAAAAAATCTTGTTATTATGTGTTTTGTATTTGTATGTGTAAAATGTGGGCGTTACACTTTTTTAATTATCTTGACATATCTCTATGAAAGAAAACAAATTTTGAAGGGAACTCTAATAGCTCAAAGTCATCACAATGGAATTTTGACAAACCCAGATTATTTTTAACTAACTAATTGAGAAAACAATGTTTTTTTAGCAAAGTTAATATTTAAGATTTCACCAATGATCATTTTGGTTACGTGAGACAACCATGCAAATCAGGAACAATATGAATAGTGAAATGTAGGGGAACCCATCTTTGCATATGTTTTAAAGATCACCAAGGAAAAATTTGACCATCTCCCTATAGAAGAGGGTGTCATCCGAATAAAACTCCATTATCGATAGGATCATTTGTGACAGATTGTAATATCTATAGATGGGATTCATGATCTATATCTTCACTGCATGTGTTCTTACACCCTCAGAGCTTGAAATTTGAAGAGGAAACCATATCCAGGTTGAATTAGGGTTCACACATAGATAATTATATATGTTTTGAGGTATTATGCTTCTCCAATTCTCATTACACAAGAAAAATCTATCTTGTAATTTGAAGAGAATATTATATTTGCATCACGGAGTATAAATAAGGGTGGCCATAAGTATCCTTTTTACTTCTAAATAAAAATCCAGTTCAGTTAGCAGAGTTTAAGAGTCATCTTAAACATCTAATGAATGTTTCCCTTAAAAAAATCCCTAAGCCAACAATATATCATAATCATTGAGAAGAACCCCCAATGCAAACATATATATTCTAAAGGAAATACCTCAACTTACTCTCATCTCTCACACATATATATGCACCGTACAACCCAATTCTGCTAGGACTATTAAAACAAGTTATACTGTGATATAAATATGAAACTAAAATCTATATTATGGTAAGTTAAATTACTTCTTGATTCATTTTTTTCATTCGTTGGTAAAAATAACTTAGAATGTTCTTTAGAAAAAATAATGCATGGAAATAGTTTAATGATTTAGAAAATATACTTCATTTTACTCATCTAAACCAGTAAATTGGTTATAATAGAAGGGAATCCACATAAATATCTCAATATTTATCAAATTCAAATAACCTTCTAAATTTTTTTATTAATTCCTTATCCAGATAAAGATACACTAGTCTATTTCTCATGACAATGGGAGATACAACCGATAGTATTCCAGCAACACTTCACAACTATTTTGCTTTGAAAAATCCAATCTAGGTGGAGATAAACATATGGTAAGAGAAATGAAGAAATGTGACTTAACCATTGAATACCACTTTCACTGAAGACAATGACAATTATTCAGACATTGCTTGTTTAATAAGGTTCTCTTAAACATTGCTCTAAGTATCTAATCTAGGAAATCTCCATTGTTGAGATAAAATTAATTGAAATTGTAGTCAGACATTACAAGTTGATCTAGGCTATATCTATAAGAATAAAATGTTTCCCTATCTATAAAAAATTGAAATACTGGGTTCTTCAATAAGGAAGGAGCACCACCTATTTTTATCTATATGTGTAATTAGCACTTATAACATGTAACAAGTTTTAATTTGAATGCCACAGAAGAAACTTATCTTTCCTAGCCTGCCTTTACGCTAGGGATGTTTTATAATATAAAGAAGCTTTATATGTCATCCTCAAATTCTTGGATAATAAGTGAAACAAAGAACCTATACTATAGTGCCCACTTCCCTTTGACACCTTTTGATACTGACCATGACATTGTTGACTATATTATGGACATTATTATAGTTTTGATTTAGTTATGATGCATGATGATTATTAGAGACACTTCATATGTTGATGATGATATACTATTTGACATGGATATATTATGAATGTTGTTCAGACATGTGATTTTCGGACATTGTGAGTAGACCTAGAAAATGGACATTACATGATTATGATATAGTTGATGATATAAATTGTAAGCGATATTGTTTATTGACTTGATGTTGTTTTGATTCATATGTATATATGATTCTATGATTATATTTATATCATGTTGGATGTTCTGATATGGCCACGAGTCCGAAGGAGGTATTTGTGTTTGGCAGGTTAAAATATCACAACAAACATCAGGGGATTGGGGACCAACCACATTGGAATTCTAGATGAATTCAACAAGGTCACCATGGCAGCATGTTTTGTGTGTGTGTGTGTGTGTGTGTTGCTTTTGGTTAGGGATTCCCATTACGGGGATTACCTTTGAATGTGACCAAGGGGCTTTGTATATTTTTTTAATGTGGTTCTTTTTATTTTTGTTTGCATGTGTTTATTTTGTGATGTATTTACCCCTTTCATTGTTCTTTTAATTATGGAGAATTAATGTGAGTATTCATATTGTTAAAATAAATAAATCAATCAAATTTGGGATATAAGAAAGTAATTATAGAAGTTGTTGGCTCTTGTATTAAATGTGGTAAGTGATGTGTAAGTATGTGTAAGAGTTGTGTAAGTCAGATTTTGGAGTATGAAACACTCCAGCTCCTTGGAAATTTGAATTTGTCCTTGGAGGCTTTTGGGACAAGTAAAACTTATCCAATACCTCTTAATTTTTTTTACCAACCATACATATGGATAAACGGTGGATTTTAGACCCTTTTAATGCATTTTTACAAGTCAAGTTGCATGTTTTACTTGCACTCTCTTCATGTTTTAAATTTTCAGTCCTTATGGGGTGTGGGCTTGTTTTGGGTTGTCAAAATTTTGGAATGCTTCCTTGTAGTGAATTTTCCTTGGTTTTTTGGACCTCTTGTTGATTTTGGAGGAGATTGGAGAGCAGTTCATACTTGGGCATTACTAATTTTGGGACTTTGTTTTGACATTGAAAGCTTGTTGTATTGGAACAAAATCTACCATGGAGATGTAGGAGATTAACTCTTCATATATGATTTTATTTATTTTTATGTTTATGTGAATGGTGAATTTTTTGGGTGTTTGTTGGTTGGTTGGGTAGATTACCTAGGAATGGTGTAGGAGAAAGCTTTAGGGAATCATTGAGGCGGGGCATAAGGGAATGCCAATGGCATCAAATTTATTGTGGAGGGAGTTTGGGATTGGGATCCACCATCGAAAAAAAATAGCTTGCATTTCTTACTTTGTTGGGGGCATAAGGAGGGATTGTGGGGCGCATAAGGATATGTGTGATGATTTAAATTGGCAGTTTGTTATAGGTGGATAACCAATTCCCATTGTGAGGCATAAGAAGCTTCCCCCATAGTTCTTGCTCATTTGGCTTGCATGGTGAAGCTTGAGTCTTGTGTTATGTCTTTCATGTGGTTACAAAATTGCTATTTTGTTTTAGACTGTGTTTTTAATTTGAAATGTGCACATTGAAAGATTGTTTTGTGATGTGCAAGGTTGTTGTTGCCATGAGTTGAAATACATTTCTTATTGCATCATGGTTGGGGCTCGGGGGCCAATGAAGAAGGATGGATTCTCCTTTTCATTGGATGTCTTGGTTGGGTGGAGAGCATTGCATTTCCCCTACTCTTGTTGAGATCAAATTGGATGAATGAGAAGAAATTTATGTTGTTGTTCTGGAGCAGAGGAGAAAGATTGTTTAATAGTTCCATGTGAAATAAAATCTCATTGTAACCCTTCCCACTTGAAGTGGATGAATTTTTAAATGTTTTGAAAATGAAAGATATGTATGGATTATGAAATTTGTAAAGTGAAATGAAAAAGAGATAGACTCTGTTTTGCTTTGAAAGAATGTAAAAGATATATATATATATATATATATATATATATATATATATATATATACTCTGTTCTATTCATTGGAAAGGAAGAAATTGAAATATGTTATTTACATTTAAGAAATTGAGAGATGTAAAGTTGTACTTGAAATCAATAAATGATTGCAATACCTTTCTTCATTTCCATTATTGCGTTGAAATCTGATCTTCAAATGTTATTAAAATCTCTGTTTGAAAGAAAGGAATACATATGAAGGAATTCTATTACTTTGTTCTTTCAAAAATGTGACAAAATTGGAAACCAGACTTTACATTTTAGCCGTTAAATTTTTTGTTGAATCAAGTAAATTGATTTCACTAGGATTAGAATGAACTTCCATACTTGAATGATGAAAAATCTAGATAGATCCCTTTTAATCTAATCTCTATTTTAAAAATTTAAAACTGGCAAATACTTTTCTTAAATACACGGTTCGAGCCTGCAAACAATAATCAACATTGAAACATTAAAATATAGCATGCTATGGTATCAATGAACTCAATTAGGCTAAAAAACATAAGGAAAAATCATTCAAAACATTACAAAATCGGTCCCAAACCTTTCACAGTCTTTTTACTATCAGAAGTTGTAAAATTCAAATTGGAAATCAATGAAGTAAATTTACCTTCCAAATGCATCCTAAATTCTTCTTAGAATAATCCTCCTTTTCTATTTGACATGTTGAGAGAGGAGGAAGATCAGATTGAACAAATTCACAAGTTAAAATTTACTAGTTTACTTTTAAAAATCCTGCAGGAAGTTTTCTTAAAATTGACCCCTTATACCTTATCAAAATTGAAAATTAATGATTTCATTGGAAAGAGGGTGTCCAGTTCTTTCTGTAAAGTCCTCGTTTTCCCAAAACGGAGATCTCTATCAAAAGTTATGGCCCTCTGAAGTTTTCCTTCCTTGGCGGAAAATTTTGGGAAAAATTTCCTTGCCAGGACCTCGGCCTAAGCTTTTCCCTTAAAATCCTTAAAAAAGTGTTTGGGAAAATTTTCAAAATTTTCTCCACCGGTCCGCAACCAATCAGAGGCTGCCAGATGGCACCATGAGGTGACAACAGTGGGGCGGATCTTTTTTTAGCTTAGCGCCTTTGGAAAATTTTGGGCATTTTTTTTAATTTTCCTCCGCCTCCCCAATGACCCACAGCTAATGAATGGTTGACACATGGCATCACCAGGTGACAATGGAGGAGTGGAGTTGTTATTGACCTTGAAAATTTATAACTCTTTTTTGGGAAATAGTTCTTAAGTATCCCCGCTGCCCTACCACCCGCGATCAATGGAAGGATGACATGTGGGAGCCTTAGGCATTGGCAGAGGCATGCAACATTTTAATACCTTGAACTTTTTCCTCCCTTAAAATCTTAAAACCAAAAATTTCTCCGGTGGCCCAACTTTCCACCCAAGATTTTATAAGCCAAAACGTGTCCTCCTCAGGCTCACGGGTGTGCGGAGCCAAATTGCACTTTTGGCAGGAAGAGCGAAAAAGTGCTAAAACTCTTCCCCACTCCACCAACCCGTGCAAGGGAAAATTTTCTCCCCTAGGCCTACAGGCCCGCCCTTGGAAAAAATTTCCTCCCAAGGTCTGCCGGCCCATAACTTGTGTTTTGTGACGAGTTAGGAGGAATTCTTTATATCATTGGAAAGGTGAGGAAACTTCCTATCCAATGGAAATAATTTAGGAAATTTTTGAATGCATTATGTGTGAGAAAAATCAAGTTAAAGATTTAAGCCTGTTAGAGAGTGGGTATGGTGAGGAATTACCCTCTGAACCTTTTTGAACCTTCTAACCCTTAATTTTGGACCTTGTGACCTCTAATAAATATTAATAAAAGAAAACTATGTTCTAGTGGATTTGAATGTTTCTGGAACTTGTTAGTGGTAGTTGTTACCTTGTAACCTGATTGTAGAATTTTTTAATCAAAAAAAAAATTATTCCATAATTGTTTCTAACTAATCTTAGGTTGTTCTTAGGTCTCAAGTGGGTTGTTTTAATAGGCATTACACTTGGTATCAGAGTAGTAGTTCAAAATCTTGGACCATTGGGCACACTAGAAACTTGAGACATGAACTTAAACTTAGCACACTTTTAAATCTAGAAAATAGTTTAGTTTGGAATTTTCACATTTTATTAAATATGGAAAATGAGTAAGACCTAGAATAAGGAACTAAGTCTTGTTTTGTTCTATACAAGAGGCGCAGACAAGATGAGGAGCCTTTTCACATAGAATTAGGCTTACCACCACTAGATCATGCTATAACAACCATCCTAACTCATATTTTACAGACTCTTCAGGATGTTAATGTCACTCTATGCGGAGGATCAGTAGGAGGACGTGCAGCTAGACATGATAGGGACATTTCCATTGAGGGTCAGGTATCTCCTCAACCCAATGAGGAGCATAGAGGAGTGAACTCCCATGCAAAGTCAGCCAAGGCAGAGTCACGACAGAGGGGACAAGGTGACTGAGTTTCAGAGCATAGAGAGAGGTCTCGGAGCCCTAGGCTTAGGGATGAGAATACAGAGAGGCCTAGAGGCTGTCAGACCATATCTGTAGATCACATCAGGGAGATCCTGAAGCTTCGGTCATCACATTACTCGGGTGACACAGGAGGATTTCAGGTAGAGGCCTAGCTAGTGAGCTTGGGTGGTTGCCTCAAGCTTTTTCCTTGTTCTAGCAACACGAAAGCTCATGTTGCGGTCCATCTACTGAGGGATGGAGTAGGAGTATGGTGGAGGATAGAGGAGCAGATGATCCATGTTGATTCTGATACAGTTACCTGCGAGCTCTTTGAGGAGAGGTTCAGAAGCAGATATTTGTCATGGAGGTTCATACAATAGCAGATAGATGAGTTTCATGACCTTTGACAGGCATCTCTTTCAGTAACAGAGTATGAGAGTTAGTTTTTGGATCTACTCTAGTATGTTGAGTACATGCAGGATGAGTAGGTGCAGATTCACAGGTTCATTCGGGCCCTGAATCTAGACATTGGAGGTGTAGTGTGGATCCATTTTCCACAGACATTAGCTGAGGCCATCAAGAAGGCCTATATAGTAGAGGAGACTCGGGGAAAGACCTAGTAGGCTAGAGACCTAGTCCGGAGCCACATACAATAGATGTACGATAACATATCGAGGGGGTTAGTACCCCTTCCTCATGGTGGATAGAGTTCTTCATAGTCGTCATTTAGACCCTAGTAGAAGAAGTAGTAGTACCGCCCACCTTATAGACCTCCATAGATTTGATACACAGAGAGGTCAGAGTATGGGGCCTCCTCCTAGGGGTCCCATTAGGACACAGGGTGGACCTATAGCTCAGTCAGTGGGAGCTCACCAGTAGAGGCCATAGTAGACCACTGCTGAATCATTAGGATCCACAACACAGACTCCTAGAGCACCTACTGGAAGTCCTACTCATTGGGGAGGATCAGGTGGTTTTTTCGGTTGTGGTGTTACTGGACATTTTTAGAGAGATAGCCCACAAAACCCTAATAACAAGGGTAAGACACGGATCTCAGAACTGATAGTTGGTGACATAGGACGTAGCCACAGGATTTATGCAATGGTTGAGAACTACCAGGCCAAACATCAGAGTATAGTTATTGAGATTGTAAGTAACATTAGGCGTATTCCTACCTCTATATTGTTTGATTCTAGTTCTTCTAATTCCTTCATTGCACCATCTTTAATAGAGTGATGCAAGTAGGTGGTAGTTAGGCAGGGTTATAGTTGGGATGTTGAGATGGATTTTGGAGCCAAGATCTCTATAGACTTCTTAGTTAAGGAGTGTGTAGTGGATTTGGGACCTTTCACCACTACCTTAGATATTTGTATCCTTCCTTTGGGCTCGTATGGAGTCATTTTTGGTAAGGATTGGTTATCTGCACACAGGGATAGGATGGATTATTAGCACAAGACTATATCTTGTGTAGATGATTTAGGAGTGGAGTTAGTGATTTCACGGGTCAGGAGACCCATTTCTATTCGCACCATCTCCACTATGCAACGTAAGCAGTGTGTGCGATAGGGTTTTCAGATGTATGTGGTTAAAGTTAGTGATAGATCAAAGGATGGGTCTAGTGGACCATTGCTAGATGATCACCCTATTTTGAGAGAGTTTGTAGATGTATTTCTGGGGGAGCTATCGGGGTTACCACCCCCACGTAAGATAGATTTTCATATAGATCTGGTTCAGGGAGTAGAGCCTATCTCATGAGAACCTTATCAGATGACCACACTAGAGCTCTATGAGCTCAAGTTGTAGCTTGAGGTCCTTTTGGAGAAAGGTTTTATCTGTCCTAGTGTATCCCCTTGGGGTGAACCGATGATCTTTGTGAAGAAGAAGGATGGATCCTTGTGGTTGTGTATTGATTACCGCCAGCTGAGCAAAGTAACGATCAAGAATATTTATCACGTTCCTCGCATTGATGATTTTTTTGATCAGATGAAGGGAGCCATGGTTTTCCCTAAGATGACTTAAGATTGCTCTTAAGTCAGGCTACCATTAACTAAGGATTTCAGAGGCGGACATTCATAAGACCACCTTCCATACGAGATATGGGCACTATGTGTTCAGAGTGGTGCCTTTTGGTTTGACTAATGCCCCCGCAGTGTTTATGAGTTTGATGAATGGGGTGTTCAGGACCTTCTTAGATCACTTCATGCTTGTCTTCCTTGATGACATTTTGATTTACTCACATACGCATGAGGAGCACGAGGGGAACCTTCCCCAGGTTCTTCAGTGTCTTTGTGAGCATGAGCTTTATGGGAACTTAGAGAAGTGTGCTTTCTTTCAGAAAGAGGTACAATAATTGGGTCATATCATTTCTGGGGAAGGTATGGTCATTGATCCTTCCAAGATTAGAGCCATTATGGATTAGCCACTACCCACTACTGTGACTGAGGTGCACAGCTTCATGGGATTAGGAAGATACTACCGGAGATTTGTTCAGGACTTCTCTCGGATTGCACACCCTATCACTTCCCTTCAGCATAAAGGGAAGAAGTTTGTTTGGTCATACAGATGTGAGCAAGCCTTCAGGACACTAAAGGAGTGTCTCACTAACAACACCTATTCTTGCAGTGCCAAATCCTCAGGGTGATTTTTTTGTTTGCACAGATGCTTCCTTAGCAGGGATTGGAGGTGTGTTGATGCAGGAGGGAAGAGTAGTGGCTTTTGAGTCTCACAAACTAAAATATTATGAGATTAATTATCTGACTCATGATCTTGAACTTGCAGTAGTTGTACATGCCTTTGTTTAATGGAGAAACTTTCTTCTTGGTCAGAGATTCACACTTAGGACAAATCACCTGAGTCTTCGCCATCTCTTCACGTAGCCCAATATCAATGCTTGTCAGTGGCGTTGGATGGAGTTTATTTGTGAGTATGATATGGAGATAGAGCATGTGAAAGGGAAGGAGAATGTGGTGGCAGATGCTCTCAACAGACGAAGACATGTGGCTATGGCCACCTCAGTGAGCATAGATTTGCAGAGCAAGATTCTTCAACAGCTTCCTCTTGACAGCTTCTACATTGTAGTTCGAGCAGAGATCGAGTCTCAGAGACCCCTCAAAGGGAAATTTGATGGTTTTTCTTTAGAGGTAGATGGTCTTATCAGGCACATACACCGGATTTATGTTCCCAGAGATGGAGGCTTGAGGCAAGACATCTTGACAGAGGCACATCATGCACCCTATTTAGCCCATCTCGGGGTGAAGAAGATGCATGCCACCTTGAGATAGTTGTATCATTGGAGAGGACTTCAGAGAGACATGGCCCAGTTTGTGTCACAATGTTAAGAATTCTAGAAAGTGAAGGCCGAATATCATTTTCATATGGAATTTAGTCTTTATGTGAATATATAGAATGTATCCCCTTGCATAAATGACAAAATAATCTTGTATAATATGTACTTAGATATCAGTAAGTAATGTTATGATAAATTTCAACTCCGAAGAGTAATAAACTTTTTTAACTTTGGAAACATTAGTTTTCAGCTTCGGTGGGTTGTTGAACGTGTCCATTCACACATGCAAAGTGAACGAATATGGATGGAATACTATCTTCTTTAGCAGACGTATGTGTAATGGATTTTCATGAACTTGGCCATATGTTTCCTTTGTTGTTGCACCAATCAAATATTTACTTGCATCATCAAACACCACAACATGTAAAAGGGATTACTTCTTTTAATTAATAAAATCATTTATATGAATAATAGTTACATATGTTAAAAAAAAGGAAAAACATTTCTGATATAATATAAAAGGAACTTACTTTGGAAAACAACACAAGCAATTTCAAACAGTGCTGGTGCTGCTCAACAACACCAACACCAGAATGACCACACATGTGCATTACACACAACAAAAAGAAACACCTCTACTGAGGCTTAAGTAGGAAATTGCAAGTGAAGAAGAGATAGATTAAAAATGTAGACATTCTAAAATGAACAGACTAAATCCAAAATTATTTTAGATTTGTGTTATTTATTCCACGTGGACAGAGGTTTTTCTTCTTTCTTTATTTAGTACACCTGAGTTGGCCTAATGGTGAAGAACATGTGCTCTTGAAATAGAGGTCACAAGTTCAAATCCTGCAGTGGGTAGGGTATGTACGCCTCATTTGTAGCAAAGTTAGTTGCCTCCCGCATATGAGTAGGAGGTAGTCCCATATGCTATAAACCGCTTGTAGACCCAAAAAAAAAGCAACCCCATGGCATCGTGGACTATAAAAACCTATTATTATTATTATTATTTTTTATCTTCTGTGAGGTCAAAAGTGTTTTCTATTTCTTACGTAGGTTCTGCTCTCTATATCCACGCTTTTGGCTAATTGCATTTTAGAAAAATGAAAACGTTGAGTCATATTTGCCAGATTTACGTTTTCCAAGGCTGCATGATTTTTCTATATCGTGTTTATAAAAAAACAACCACAAAACCTGTGTTGTGCAGCCAATAAAATAGCCCGGTCCAAAAAAAGTGCATGGCAAGAGGACGACGAGGAAGAAAAGTGGCAGTTAACAAAAAAATCCTCTCTAGGAAGGCCTATCGGCCAATTATGGTTTTGTGTGCCTATAATTTTCACACAGGCATTTAGAATTACAATAGACACTGCCCCACCCGGGAACATCAAATTATAATAGACACGCAGTGCATGTAGGACGCGAAATGGTATAACCAGGTAGTGGACATGAAGGAGTAAGAGGAAGTCGATTGTGTTGTAACTTGTGAGCCATTGTCGACATAGGGGAGGCGGGGGATCCGAGCAGAGGAGCCGAGGAGACACTCCTTACTCGAAATCTCAAGCTCGCAAACTCAAACCCCTCAGTCAATTAAGAAGAAACTTTATGCAGTGAATTGTGTTTCTTTCTAACGTCCTGGCACACCACGGAAGGGAGCAAATTACTATGATATTAGCGGACTGTTCACTACGGGAGGAATTCCTGATAGTCCTGATTTTAGATATTCTTATTTCCAGACTGTTGTGATCCCTGGAGAGTACATGGATTTCATTGAGATTGTTTTTCAGAACTACGAAGACACCATACAGTCATGGCATTTGGATTAATACTCCTTTTTTTAGCAGTGTAAGTTACAATAATCAAGCTTATAATGCTTGTAATGGAAGTGATCCACAATAAATCATCTTCGGCACAATCCTGAAAAACATTAGAAATGTTGAACCTAGTTTCCATGATTTGGAAGCACTCATGAAATAGATAAATGCATGCTTTAGCCAGAGCACAAGGGAATCCTTCGATTCAACAATCCACTTAAATGTAACTAACAAATTTGTTCGTCTGCATAACAAACACATGCTTAAGTCTTTATCCAGGATGATCGCATGAAGTGTTGTCGAATATACAAGGCACCCAGGATTATAAGATGCAGACGATGACCAGTTGGAAAATGAATTCCTCCTATTTACAGGTCAACGTGTTATGTTACTCTGTAACCTGTGCATTAAATTTGGATTAGTTAATGGTTCTTTTGATACTATACAAGGCATTATCTACAGCCAAATGACCATATGTCTATGAACTGATGATCGATATTGTCATTCATTCTTGCAAGAAATGGATGGAGATTGTAGCTGCATAAAAGTATCGTACATGATGAATGCATATGGGTTTTGTGTCAAATACAATGCAATGTAATTTGAGATGATTGGGGAGAAGACAAAGGATACCTTGACCAAATGTTTTTTGTACCGAAGTGCTTGATGAGGACCTCATCAATGAAAATCTTAAAATGGTGATGCATATACATAGCAACAATATGTGGATTGGTAATTAAGCTTGTACTCTTCTAGTGGTAGCCCTCTGCAACATTATTTGCATGTGATTCAGGCATGACTCGATGCAAGTCTGATCATTTGGTATCTGCAACACTTAATGTAATGAAGAATGTCAGAAATCCTAATTGTGTAATCATGGCCCTCAACGCATTCTTACATGTTGTCCAATAGGCCCTAGTTCCTCTAATGTTGGCTGTATAACACATTACTTGCTCAGGAAGCTTATCGTCTGGCATGTCTTGAAGGTGGTGGCAGAGATCTTGAATAGTAGTTGGTATGTTGTCACCCACATTTTTCTTCACCAATAATGATATAGTGGATTGCATTCGGTGCCTCAACATAAGGTTCAACAAGAAATACCTAAATCTTGGATAGGAACCAAATTTGTTGTCATCGTAATTCATCAAATGTAGAGTATATTCATGTATATGTAATTTTTTTATTTTAGTCTACAACCATTCAGCTTCACCATTTGGAAATAATGTAGGGAAGGCCATCTCAAACAAACCTTAAGTATTGTATTCATTAATTAGAGATAGCCCAATAGCGGGCCAATAAATTCTTTCAATGGCACATGTTCCTCCATTTTCAATAATGTTTCTTACCTCTTCCATTTCAAAACGTGTGTTTCCCATTCGTACTACAAAAGACGATGGTTGTTGTTGAAGTTCTTCTTAAATTGTTGTTGTGGGGTCTTCAAAAAAGTGATCAACATTATCATTGTCGTTAATGTTCGACTCAACAAATTGTTGGCTCTGAGATATGTCTGTTTCTTCTTCAAGTAGTTAAAAAATAGCAATATTACATAATTGAACATCCTTATAGCACCTATTATTGCATATTTTATATCGAAGGGCATCAATTACATGAGATCTCTTTACCAGACAGTCATAGTGTTTTGAATGACTTCCATGTCTTTTAATGATCAGAATATTCAGGTCTCAAACACACCGAGGAAGATAAGTAGTAATTGAAGTTATGTCTTGCGAAAAGCTTATAGTGTTCCCCCTGTACTTGTACTAGCCTCCTCGTGCATAGCTTACTTGCATTATGGGATTGACACAAGAAATAAGCATCTCTTCAACTTGTGTGAGATTGCCTAAGACATGATGTTGGAAACCAGGGTCCATACTATTCCATGATGAAAAGCGATGACCATTACATTTAGAGTAACATCTAGTACAAAATGGTCTAGTGGATGTCAGTTTGACTTTGATTCATGGGTATGCCTCTTTACAAATAGTTCAGACAAACATGTTTTCGAGGTTATCCAGTCTCAGGCAGAATGACCTTTGAATGGACATATGGTGAGATGATAACCTTACTTTTGATTCTTGAGCATTGGCAAAATCACATGTGTTATGAGAGATCGTGATGTCCTATAGCTCAAAATTCCTTTCTGTGAATGTGGTATTTAGAAGGTTGTTAATGGAAACATAAGGATGTGTTTGAGGGCACGGCAACAGAAGGGAGTTTAAATTTTCTGCACTTGAAGAATCAAGATCAATTCGATGAGCGCATGGATGATTATACACCTGTTAGAAATTATCCCTGATGTAGATAGTTGTCTTCTTTGAATATTTATTTTTTCTCTCCATGCATGATACCTTTCTCTTTTCTTTCTATTTATTTCTTCTCTTTGCTCTTGATATCTTTCTCTTCTTTGTCTGTTTATTTCTTCACGTCTTTCTTCATAAAGTGTATGTTGACTAACATTTGTTTGTTGTCAAGGTTGGCTCACAATAGTTTCATGGGTTACATGATGGAAACACTGTTGGTCACTGTGCAAATGCTTTTGAGAAATGTTAATGCAATTTGCATCATTGTAGCATGTAATGATATTAGGTGGATCGATTTGGTTGACCATAATTTGATGGGAATGATATCTATCTGCTTGAGTTGATGTCAGCATTTCAGAAAGGATAGCATCCAGGTTTGACATCTACAATAGTAAGAAACAAATCAGTACTTATGGTAATCATAGTAACTATCACAATAAATAATCAAGTATTTTGTAATTTTAAACCTACCTAAAATTCTAGATTGCAATAACACTAACAAACATGAATAACAACAAATCAAAAATGAAAATCAAAGTAAATAATATAGAACTTATGCATAGAATTATAAATGAGATGTGAAAGATTACAAGAATACAAAAATTCACCACATAAATTTTGAAGAGTCCAAGCATTTGAAGCACTATGAAAATTTGTATCCAACTATTAAAAATTTGTCTTAAAAACAGAGCACATTATAATATGAATATAGTCTTTATTGTGAACGTATGGAATGTATCCCCTTTCATAAATGGCAAAAAAATATTGAATATAATGTACTTAGATATCAATAAATAATGATATGATAAATTTCAACTTCGAAGAGTAATTAACTTTCTTAACTCTGGCAACATTAGTTTTCAGCTTCAGTGGGTTGTTGAACATGTCCATTCACACATGCAAAGTGAATGAATATTGATGGAATGCTATCTTCTTTAGAAGACATATGCGTAATGGATTTTCTTGAACCTGACCATATGTATTTTTGTTGTTGCACCAATCAAATATTTCCCTGCATCATCAAACACCACAACATCTAAAAGGGATTACTTCTTTTAATTAATAAAATCATTTATATGAATAATAGTTACATATGTAAAAAAATGGAAAAACATTTATGATATAATATAAAAGGAACTTACTTTGGAAAACAACTGGACAACAACACAAGCAATTCCAAGCAGCAACAACACCAACACCAGAATGACCACATAGGTGTATTACACACAACAAAAAGAACACCTCTAATGAGGCTTAAGTAGGAAATTACAAGCAAAGAAGAGGTAGATTAAAAAATGCAGACATTCTAAAATGAATAGACTCAATCCAAAATTAGTTGTCAATCTTGATTTTTCCATTGGTGAAAAAAGCTATTTTAGATTTGTGTTATTATTCCATGTGGGCAGTGGTTTTTCCTCTTTCTTTATCTTCTGAAAGTTCAAACATTTTTTCTATTGCTTGCGTAGGTTCTGCTCTCTACACCGACACTTTTGGCTAATTGAAGTTTTAAAAAAAAACATTGATTCATATTTTCCATATTTGCATTTTCCAAGGCTACATGATTTTTCTATATTGTTTTTTTCAAAATATAATTGGAAAAAAAAAATAGCCACAAAACCTATGATGTCAAGCTAATAAAATAGCCTGGGCTAAAAAAGTGCATGCCAAGAGGACGACGACGAAGAAAATTTACACTATGACGCTAACAACACACTTTTTCATTGTAGGAAATCTCAATCACAAACGACCTCTAAAAACTTTTATTGTTTCCTAAACCTTTTAAAGCCAACTTATTTTGCATTTTATCTCATGGATTGTTGTCTCTTACATCTTTACCAATATTTCACAATTTGAAACCTCTTAAAATTAATAATTTACTGCATTCATATACTCCTCCAATCTGCCTATCGGCCTCTCACCAAGAACCTATGGATGCTTTTACTAGTTTGTATTCAAACCTAAATGTCATATCTTTCCAATGTTATGTCTCGCCACGTCAACCTTGTCAACGATGTTTTCCATCGAGATCCACGTTAGTAAAGTGGAGGGATGTGTGATGGTATGGTTTTATATTATGGGATGGAGGTATGGTGTTAGGACGTGTGTTTTATGTGGAGAATAGCCACTGGTAATGAGTCATACTATCTATGTCAAATAAAAAGTGAACACACTACATAGTTAAAATCTCTAAATATCATTAAACTCTCTCAGTAGTCACTATCATGTTGGAGTGCTTAAATTTTGTTAATATGTAATTATTTTAGTATGTTATAATTTTCTTTCTTTTCTTAGTAGGTTCTAAATTTTTTAATTTTCCTAGAGTTCAATTAAAAATCAAGTTTGAATTCAGATTTTTTAAATTATACCAGAAATTGTTATTATTTTTTCATAAATATTTTAACCTTGTAGAAAACCCCTATGAATTAATAACATTAGAGCATGTATAACATTTTTGGAACCTGTGTATGACTTGTGTGGAATTAATGGAGCCTTAAAAATGTTTTTTAAAGACCTTGGAGCTGTTGGAGCATTTATTGGTGCTTGAGAAGATTGTTTTGAACTTACTTGAGTTCTTGGAGCTTGTTCATGATAATTATACCCATTCCAATGCTTATGGTCCTTTGTTGTTGTTTTATATGATGTTATTATTACGTTTTTAGCTAGATTGACTGACCTACTTTTTCATGGCTGACCAAGGAGTGTTTTAGAGTTGATATTGGTATATAAACATATTATATGTGTTATTTTGTCACTAGTTTTGTATGTATGGAAAAGTGATACCTAAAGGAGGTTAAAGTAATTTTTTGAGGGGTTATGGTAAAATATTAGAAGAGGTATGAAGAGAATTTTGAGAATCAGTTTTGCAAGTTAGGTTAATAAATGCAGTGCATGGAGAAGAGATATTAAGAGAATTAGGAGAGTGCTTTTCCTGATAAGGGGTGGATGTGTTTAGAGCTACATTTATATCACATTCAACCATGGGATCAACATATTATCATTGGTCACTCTTTTAAGTAATATCTTATCATGAGTCATATTCAGAAGAGTCATTTGTTGTGAGTAATATCAGTAAAGGTTTAGGGGTTGGTGCTTCACTAAAAAAATATTATAGGATTTGTAATATTATTGCATTTCCTTGCTTTTTGTAATATAAGCTATGGTTTTGGTGGTTTTTCTTCCCCTTGAAGGTTTCCCACTTATATCTCATGTCTTGTGTTCTCTATCATATTGCATGGACTTGTAATTATCTAATACAGTCTAAATAAGCTCACGCGGTTCATGGTTCATTGAATTTATGGTTCGAATGATGAATGTATGTAATAGTAAATGAAGTGAAAGTTTTGTAGGACTCATTCACCCCCCCTCTCATTAAATTATGCATTACATTACCTTTATTAATTAATTATTTATTAAGGTAATTAATTTATATACTATTATATAGCTTTATAACAATATTTATCATTTTATAGCGTATTGTTTACTTGTTGCATTATTGCTGCAACAATATATTTGTTTTATTTGTTTCATTATGCTCCCCAGATGATATTTTGGAAGGTTATGTAATTAAAGCTTATTGTTGCACCTGTGTAACATATTTCTTTGTTTTTATCCAGCTTTCCAATATCTATAAATATTACATCCTACACCATTGTACTTGATTTGGATTATTAATAAAATTCTACATGATTTTTTCCCTTTTTTACATTTGGTACTAGAGCAGGAATCTAGACATGTGAAGCTGAGAAGGGTTGAAGAGATGTTGCGCTAGGAAGAAAAGTGTCTAGGAGAAAAAATTTCTTTCCAGCAGAGCCTGTGCTGCCTCCAGCAACTTCCCACACACCCCTGCATCCCCACAACCCCCTCTTATGTTCAAAGTGTTTGGAACACAATTTTTTTGTGTGCTGGTACACCCTGCACTAGGAAAAATTTGCTTCCTAACACTCACAAATAATTTAAAAATATTCCCCATCAAGGGTTTTGTCTCTAAATTGTTTAGTTATGGATAATATTATCTGTACTATCAAATTTGGAGGTTTGTGTTCTCCACCAAGCTCCGACCATAGCTCTGTTCATTGACACTCTGAGCTGCATGCAGACCAAGCTCTAAAAGCATTGCATTGGTGGGTTGCTCTTTGAATGGTTTTTGAAAAGACCAAAACTAAATTGTTGTTTGAATAGCTCCCTGAATGAGCTATCCACCAAGGCATTAATTGAGTTATAGAAAAAATTTCTAGTTTTTTTTTCATTCAAACCGAGATGATCTCTCCCAAACTGAGCCCCCCGTGTCTTTGTAAACATTGGAATGTGTTGAGGCTGATTAGATTTCATTGTGCATTAGGGGGAGAGAAACCACACTACTAACCGAGCTATTACAAGATCTAAAGTTGAATATATTATTGGCTCTTCACCAAAGGAGATATAACCCCTATTTTAAGGTGGATGTTTCAATTTTGAGCAGCTGTGTCTTTCACATCAAATGAGCTCTAAGCCTGTCATTACAAAAATGAGCCATCCATTGCTCCTATCGAGCCCCAATCTACCATTCACAAGCAGTGGCCAAGGCATCAATGAACATGCACACAACATAATCTCAAACAAAAACAAACAAAACAACGGAGACCATTGTCAAAAATGGTAGAGAAATAAAGAAAAGGGTGTTTATCAAAGAAAAAAGAGGCTAAATCGATTTAGATCCTTCATTCACATAAACCGTAATCCACCATACTCCAAAGCATGTAGCCATGTGGAATGTCAAGTAGACAACATGTCAAAATTTTATAGGTTAGTCATTTAATTTGACTTTTAATACCAATATTTTTGTTTTGTTGCATAAGCGCTACATGCACCAAGTTCGATAGTGCAAAGGGACTTGGGTGGGTTAGGTTTGGGGATTGAACCCCCCCCCAACTTGATTTTCAATGCATTTTGTCATTTAGTGGAAAATTTGGATAAACCATCAACTTTGGAGGAAAAATTAGTTGAAAATCCTCCTCCAAACTGCTTAGTTATAATTAAAGCCACATCTATTTTTTAGCAAGGAAAACCCTATTTTAGAGGAATTTTTTTTTCTTCCACTCTGCATTTTTTTGCATTCTGAGCACTTATTTAGCAAAGGAGGGTTACTTAAAAACTTCATTTTGAACCAATGTTTTACGGACTTTTTCTCAAAGAGCCGTATTGGACTCCGGAGACCACTAGGGCCTTGTACAACAATTTTTTTTCCTGTCATTCAATTTTTCAAAATTTTTGAATGTAATTGTATACTTCAGTGTATTATACTAATTTCCAGCTTGCCATAGTCAACTGAAATTTTTGTAACTGCTCAAAAACTGACAGAGAATGGTAATAAAAAATAGTGAAATTTGGTTCTAAAACAGTCATGATATCCTAGATATCCTTCGCAATGTTTGGTATAAACATTACCTCTAGGAAGTGCTTACACGTAAATCCATAATGACTAATTATGCACTTAATGCCTAATATAGATGCAACAACATCGTTTGGGCATCGACCCTTTAAATCGATAGGGAGTAATAAGGACATAATGCACACACTATGAGCCATCCCATCCGTATGTGAACAATTTCTCGACGTAATTTTGGAATGAGAAATTTTCTGAGTATATAGCAAAGTTATGAGTGCGTATGAGGATATTTATTTGATCCTATGTCAATAATCACATAGACCCCTTTCAATACTGTCTTGGTACCACATATCAAATTATTTCACATACATTAACACCTCTTTCACATACCACTAGGTATATCGAATTGGTGAGCTTCTACCACATACCGATGTGTTTATTGGAAGGAAGCATATATATAAAGGTTTAGTATATTAGAATGACAATATATAGATTGGGAGACCTTATACCTAGATGGATAAGAGCTTAACCCTATCAGTGGATTTTGTAAAATGGACACTAATGCCCACAAATTGTTTCTTCCAAATTCACAACTACTTAAAGGAAACAATTATGCTACATGTAAGATAAAAATATAGACACAACTTGAGTTTAACAAAATCTGGACTATTATAAATGGTACTCTAACCAGATCAACTACTGATACAACACGACAAAGATAATTTTATAGATCAGATCAAAAATCCAAGATAATCATCTTATTTGGAGTGTTGAATGATGTGTAACCCCACATTCAAGATGCCAAAATAGTCAAAGAAGCGTGTGATAAGTTGAGCATGGTGTATGAGGCTGAAAAAAAGAATGTCATACTGAATTTGTAGATTCAGTTACACACACTGAAGTTCAATCAAGATGAAAAAATTGGAGCTTTCTTGAGAAGAGTTACAGAGTTTAGGGATTCACTTCTAGCCCTAGGAGAAGAGGTCGATGATGAAGCTCTTAATCCCATTTTTCTGAGAGCTCTCCCTTCTTCATACAATTTTTTTGTAACAACCCTAAATTTGTCAAATACAACAATTATTTTTGACTAACTTGTAAATATATTGCAACAAGAGGAAGCCATGCATAATAAGGATGTTGAAGAGGAGCAAGAAATTTCTTCTCATCAAAACTAGAAAGGAAAAGGAAAAGGAAAACCTAATTCCTATCGAAAGTCCCAACATCAAAATCAACATCAATAAGGGGACAAATAATAGAAGAAGAAATGTCCAATCTATAAAAGAGGACATGAATTAAAATATTGTTGGTATAATACTTTTAAGAAAGATTCATCAAGGAACTCTAGACCTCAAAACTAGCAATTTCACAACGGACATACAAACTAAAATCAAGGGCAGAAAAAAGGGAACTGGAAAAGAAAACCCTATTAGCAAGGAAATATTGTTGACCAAGAAGAACATTCAGATAATGAAGATTACTTGTACACTGCTTGATCAAGTAAACCATCCACGTCATCTAGTGATGTCTAGTATGTTGGATCAGGAACCACTTGACACATGACCAACCACAGAGATTGGTTTACTTTAAGGAGCGACACAACTTCTAAAAACCATGTTTCGTTGGGTAATGATTCTTCATACATAGTTCAGGGAATCAGGAACATTTCTCTACCTCTTGGTTAATGAAACTGTAAATTGGCATATGTACTATATGTTGATGGGTTTACTAAAAATCTATTATAAGTCAGCCAAATCCTAGATCACAACTTGAAAATTTAATTTGATAGTCGTTCCAAAAAGAAAATGTGCTTAATTAGAGACAAATAACGAGGCTAGAAAATAGTTGCGAAAGAATCCAATGTGGGATGCATGATATAGCTTGATTTTGTCCACATAGATGATCACAAACTTATGGATAATAAATCTACCTCTACACAGTTGTGGCCATGGAATCTTATTCATATTAGTTTAAAGAATCTCGAGACACTTCACTGGTGTAATATGGTGCATGGTGTACCATCTCTTTAGAAGGATATAGATAAATTTCCTCGCTACCTAGCAAGCATACAACACAGAGCTTCATTCAATAAGAGTACGTATTGAGCTCATGATAAGATTTATTTGGTTGATACCGATCTTTGTGCTCTGATGCAATCGAGTCATTTTGGATTTCAGTACTTCATGTTTTGTGTTAATGACTATTCAATAAAAATGTATATTTTTTTCTTCGCAAGAAAAGTGAAGCTTTTGAAACCTTGAAAATGTGCAAAGTAGCTATTGAGAACAAAATTGGTCATCACATCAAAACTCTCTACTTAGATCAAGGGGGTAATTCACCAGTGATGAGTTCAAATAATACCTACAAGCTCATGGAATTCATTGAAAAATACCTCCTCCACACACACCGCAATAGAATGGTGTTGTTGTGATAAAAAATTGTACTATCATGGAAATGGTGTGATGCATGATCGATGAATTTTGACTAGCAAAGACATTCTGGGAAGAGTCTGTAATGACTGATGTGTATTTGTTTAACAGAGTGCCTAAATTTTCTCTTGATGGAGTAACACCACATGAAGCATGATAAAAGAAAAAACCATATGTTACACATCTTAGAATATTCAGGTGAAAATCAAATATGCACATACCCAAGAAGAATAGAATAAAGTTGGATATGAAATCAAAAAAAATAATCTTCATTGGGTACAATGAAGAGACTCTTGGGTACAAATTGATGGATCCTAATAGCAGGAAATTCTAGACTAGCAGAGATGTCGAGTTCTTTGAGAAGAAGGAAGAAGAGTTTCCTCCTCTAGACTCACCTAATATAGATTCTTCACCAGTTGTAAAAAATAATGTTGATGTTCCCGTAGATGATGATGATCTAATAGAACCATGACCCACGGGAACAGTTCATCATATGCCTGAGTCGTATACTAGCATGTTATGAGATGCAAGAATAGATGCTCCACTGGATACATTCACCCCTGAACCACGGACTTGTAGTAAAGCAAGAGAATAAGTGATTTTTTTAATGAGTAGAGTTATTGAATTTGATGAGCCATCTACATTCTAGGAATCTTTACAGTCAAAATATTGGAAAGATGCCATGGATGCTGAGTATCATTTAATGATGAAAAAAAACACTTGGCAGCTTGTCGATCATCCACCAGGAGAAAAACCCATTGGATGTAGATGGATATTCAAAACAAAATACAAACCAGATGGGACAATGGAAAAGTGTAAAGTGAGACTAGTAGTAAAGGGGTATGAACAAAAAGAAGGCATTGAGTACCACGAGACATTTTCTCCTACAACTAAGATCAAAACAATTAGGATGATCTTTACTCTAGCCACATAGTTTGGTTGGAAAGTCCATCATATGCATGTAAAAAGTTCCCTTCTGAATGAATATTTACAAGAAGAAGTCTACATGTCTCAACTTGAGGGATATGTTGTACCTGGTCAAGAAGAAAAGGTATGGAAACTCAAGAAATCTCTGTATGGTCTCAAAAAGGCACCCTGGGCATGGTACATCAAAATTAATGATCATATTATACACCATGAATTTGTTAGAAATCCATATGATCCCAATCTCTACCTCAAAAAGAAAGAAGGGATATTTTTATTTTCGTTGTTTATTTCAACGATTTAGTCATCACTAGCAGGTCAGTGAGGACGATCAATGCAACAAAGAAATATATTAATCAATTGTTCTACATGATAGATCCTGGGATGATGCATTATTGTCTTGGATTAGAAGTATGACAAAAAAAGAATCAAATATTTGTTTCTCAGTTGAAGTATACCAAGACAATGCTCAAGAAATTCAGGATGATGGATTACACACCTATTTCTACACATATTAAAAAAAGATTGCAATTATCTCATTCACATCCATCTCTTAAGGTAAATGCCACCCTCTATCAGTAGTTTATTGGGAGTCTCATTTACCTGACCTACACTAGACCAGACATCAACTTTGTAGTTATCTATTTATCCAGATTGATGTAAAAACCCAAGGTTTTTCATTGGAAACCAGCAAGGTACATCTTGAGATATCTCAAGGGATTAGTGGATCTTGGTCTATAATAAAAGAAGAATGATAACTTATTCTTATTAGGATATTCAAATTCAGATCATGTAGGAAACATTGATGACCGAAAACCCACATCACGGTTTGTGTTATTTATGGGCTTTTGACGAATATCATGGGGAAGTAAGAAACAACACTTTGTTTCTCACTCTTCCACATAAGCTGGGTATCATTCTATAGGAGAAGATATCTGTGAAGCGATATAGCTAGATCGCATACTTGAAGTACTTGGAATACCGCAGGACAAACAAACCACCATGTATGTTGGCAATAAAGGTGTTCTTCAACTTGTTCGCAATCTATTTTTCATGAAATAACAAAACACATTGAGGTATAAGTACATTTCATACACAAGCATGTCTTGAAGCATAATATACAGCTTTATTTTTATCCAAAAGCTGAACAATGAGCAGATATCTTCACAAAGTCACTTGCACGTGACAAGTTCAAGTTATTTAGAGAGTTCCTCTCCTCATCCCTTGAGGCAATGCAAAATAAAAAGGGGTAATGTTAGGTTAAATTATGGATTATATTACTTGAAGTAATTGATTATTTATTAAAGTAATTAGTTTATATATTGTTATATAGTTATATAACAATAATTATCATTTTATATCCTATTGTTTATTTGTTGCATTATTACTACAGCAATATATTTGTTTTATTTGTTTTGTTATAATTCCCAAATGATATTTTGGAAGCTTACGTAATTAAGACTTATTTTGACACCTATACAACATCTTTCTTTATTTTTATCCAACTGTCCAATATTTATAAATATTGCAGCCTGCACCATTGTACTTGATTTTGATTATTAATAAAAGTTTACAGGCTTCCTTCCCTATACTACATTTTTCTTATAACAATTGGTATTATAGATGATTCTTGTGAATCAAGTCTGACAACTTGAAGATAATATTGAAGCACATGAATTGGGTAAATCTTAAGATGTTAAAGTTGCCTTGAGAAAGAAGTATGAAATAACAAAGTCTCTAATTCATAAATTATAGGATAATATCATTTTTTAATGGAGGAGCTTGAGTAGAAAGAAACCACTCACATATAAGTAGATTTTAACTAATTAAAAACAATAAGAGGGGATTTAATAAATTATTATTTGTATATCTTAGCTTCTAATACACCTCTCACATGAGATACCATATGATTACTTGTAACATTGATAATTTACTAAAAAATCTCTAAAAGTACATGACATTGAAATAGTAAAAAATCAAGTTGAAAAGAATAAAATACAAATATAATAGAAAAACCTATATTATACTATTTTTCATTTTCATTTTCTTCAAATTTCATAGTCTGCTCTTCACAATCACAAGGTGTAAGATTTTAAAAAATGAAATGTTGACATAATTATATATGGAATGGGAAATGTTGACAATTTTTGCACTTGTACAAAAATGGGCAACTTGAAACTTCGTCATTATGATGAAAATCATGGGTGAAGTATACCTAAGCTAAATGAGTTATGATGTTATTATTTACTGCTTACTTAATTAACGATTAAGTGAAATCTGTAGCTATGTGTTCTATTACAAAATGTAACAAATCACATAGTCTGCAATTTCATGATACCTTCAGCAAAAGAACACAAAAGCCCCGAAGGACAGCTATGTTATCATGATGAAGACACAAAATTACAGAGTAGGTGAAGTGTTGAGTTTTGGGACATCAAACATAAGTGCAGATTAAAAAAATTAAAGTTCATTACTCAATGTTACAGGTTCTCATTAATTTCTTTCCTTTATTTTTAAGACATTCAATTATATGACTGAGTTGTTTAGTTCATCATACAATCCATTCAGAAGCTTGAAATGTAGAAGGAAATACACAAATCAATTTCAGAATTCAATGTTTTATTCACAAGGAAGGTCAATTGTTTCCCACACAAGCCATGGGATGTGACTAAAAAGTAAATTACATCTATTGAAGAAAGAGGTACACATGCATGAAATAGAAAGCAAAGGAATATGAGTGAACCCATCATTTCCTTTGTATATTCTTCATTGTGAAGATTGTCCCCCTTCCAGCTTGTTCCATCTTTGTCTTCACAATTCGAAGCATGATACCTAAAAAGTAAAAGAAAGGAATCATCAATTAAGAGCTCAGGGTTAATCCATATTCCTACAATGTCCTAATACGTGCATATAGATCTCTAACCAACAGAAGATATATAGTACCTGAAAATAAAACTAAATAGCTTACTCAAAAGAATAAATAGAAAAGAAAATAAGGAAAATGTATACAAGAGAGGCCAAGAGCCTAATTGTTTTCTAACTATTTTCTCAAGTGTGTAGGTACAAGTTGCAGAGAAGTAGAAAAGGACCATGTACATGCTGGAAATAAGGGTTAATGTAACTCAAAACTTAGATATCTTCTATAAAAGGCAAATGTTATAGTGTATAACAAAGAAGATGTATGCAGACAATGTACACTTTCTAGATTTAAGTCAAGGAAGAGAGACTTATGGAAAAATTTGGCAAGGCTTCACCATGTGAAATGGACATTTTAAATTTTCCAGAAATGTTACCATCAAAGAAGTATAGTTTCTTAGAAAAGAAATAAGATGATGGTATTTCAACAAAGCATCTGAATCAAGGCTTATGCCTGCTAATGGTGTTACATGAATGAGAAAATGTTTACAAAAGGCCGCATACAAGTTATAAAGATCTCATTAAAATCAAGAACATATTGAAGAATTAAAAGGAGTAAAGAAAAGTGAATACCCATGCCAAAGGAAAGATAGCCAAATCTGGGTTGTAATACCTCAAGCCACAAATTGAAAGATACATGGGTATTGTAACACCCTTTAAAACAACCCACTTGAGATCCAAGAACAACCTAGGATTAGTTAGGAAAATTATGGAATAATTTATTTTTTTGATTAAAAGAATCCACAACCATGTTACAAGACAACAACTATCACTAACAGGTCCCTGAAAAATTCTAATCTATTAGAGTATACTTTTCTTTTATTAATAATTGTTAGAGGTCACAAGGTCCAAAATTTACGGTTATAAGTTTCAATTAGGTTCAGAGGGAAATTCCTCACCAAACACACTCTCTAATAGGCCTAAAGTTTCAACTTGATTTTTCTCCCCCATAACACATTAAAATTTTTCCTAAATTACTCCCATTGGATAGGAAATTTTCTCACCTTTCCAGTGATATAAATAATTCCTCCTAAATCCTCATAAAACTCAAGTTATGGGTTGGTGAACCTTGGGAGGAAAATTTTCCCAAGGGTGAGCTTGTGGGCCTAGAGGAGAAAATTTTCCCTTGCACGGGTCGGCAGAGAGGGGAAGAGTTTTGGTTTTTTTTCCCTTTTCGGAGAAAAAGTGAAATATGCCTCTGCAAGCCTGTGGGCCCAAAGAGGACACATGTCGGCTTGACAAAGCTCTGGCGGAAAGTCGGGCTGTCAGGGAGATTTAAAGCATTAAGCCTTTTGGGTAACAAAACACAAGGGGAAAAAATTCCCACTCACCTCTGCCTATCCCAAATGATGCCACATGTCATCACCCTACTGGTCATGGTCCGACGGGGAGGTAGAGGAAACTAAGACAAAAATTAAAAAAAATTCCAAGACACAAAGGACAAAAAGGGTTCTATTTCCCCGCCAATGCCTCATGATGCCACGTGGTCTCACCTAATTGGTTATAGGTGGGCGGGGAAAATTTGGAAAATTTTCCCAATATTTTTCAAAAATGCTAAGTTTGAAAGAGGATCCACCCCTTCGCTGTCACTTCATTGTGCCACATGGCAGCTTCTGATTGGTTGCGGGGGTGGTAGAGCGGTGGAGAAAATTTTCCCCAAAAAATTTTCCAAAGCCCCAAGAGAAAAATTCGGGCCGCGGGCCCGCCAAGGAAATTTTTCCCAAAAATCTAACACCACGTGAAGAAAACTCCATAAGACCATAAATTTTGATAGAGAGCTCAGTTTGGGGAAAACAAGAACTTTATGGAAATATCTTGATGTCCTCTTTACACTGAAGTCATTAATTTTAGGTTTTGATAAAGTTTAATGGGTCAATTTTAAGAAAATGGCCTACAGTGTTTTATAGTGCGAACTGATAAATTTTAACTTGTTAGATTTGTTCAATTTGATCTTCTTCCTCTCTCAACATGTCAAAAATACATGGGGGATTGTTCTTAGATGTATTTCAGGAAGTTTTCAAGATTCAATTGGTTTAATTGAGTTTCAAATTACAGTTTTACATCTCTTGACAGTAAAACAAATGTAAGAGGTTTTGACTTGATTTTGCAATGTTTGAAGGATTTTTCCCTAAGTTTTTTAGCCCAATTGAGTACATTGATAACATAGCATGCTAGATTTTAATGTTTCAATGTTGATTATTGTTTGTAGGTTTGAACTATGCATTTTAGAGAAGTATTTGCCAGTTTTAAAATTTAAAACAAAGATTAGATTTAAAAGGGATATTTATCATTTTTAATCTTCCAAATATGGAGATTCATTTCCATTCCAGCCTAAGACATTTAGTTGATACAAAAAAACCATTTAATAGATAAAATGCAAAGTCAAATTTCCAATTTTAACATATTTCAAAAGAAAAGAGTTCCATATATTTCCTTTATGCCCATTCCTCTCCCAATTTTCCAAACAGAGGTTTTAAATCACAAATTGATGATCAATTTCAATGCAACAATGAAAATTGAAGAAAAGTATTGCAATCCTTTATTGATTTAAAAAAAACAATACAACTTTACATCTTTCAATTCCTTGAATGCAAATAACATATTTCCAATTTCTTTCTTTCAGATGATTAGAACAGAGTATATCTCTTTCACAAGTTGCAATACATAACTTTCATATCTTAATACAAATTATATTTCCATTACAATAATATACAGATCATCCACTTCAAGGTGGGAAAGATTACAATGAGATTTCATTTCACATGGAACTGTCAAACTGTGTTTCTCCTCTGCTCTAGAACAGCAACATAAATTTCTCCTTTAGGATCACCACAAAGATATGGGAAAGGAAATGCTCTCCACCCAACCAAGACATCCAATGAATAGGAGAACCCATCCTTCTTCATTGGCCCCTGAGCCCCAAGCAGAAAACAATAAGAAATGTATTTCAAATCATGGCAACAACATGATTCCACATCACAATGCAATCTTTCAACATGCAAATTTCAAATTAAAAGACACATTCCAAAACAAAACAACGGTTTTACAACTACATGAAAGACATCATACAAAACTCAGGCTTCACCATGCAAGCCAAAGGAGCAAGAACTGTGGGGGATGCTTCTTATGCCTCCGAAATGGGGAAATGGGTATCACCACCTGAGTTACAAACCACCAAAAATATAGTATATCAAAGCCCTGACATTCCTTCTTCCTCCCCTAAGTACCCCCTTATTCCTCACATTTCCTTATGTCTCCCCAACCTCTTATGGCACCCCATAATGAGTAAATAAATGTAAGCTATTTCTTTGTAAGGTGGAACCCAAATCACAACTCCCTCCACCCTTATACCTCCCTAAAACACACTTGTGCCTCCCACATAATAAACCCCATAGTCTTATCCTACACCATTCTAGGCCATCTACCCACAACCCAAAACACAAACAAACATACCAACATTTACATATTCATAAAAGGGAAAGGAAGAGTATTTCCAAGATCTAATCTCTTACCTCTCCATGATGGAGTTTGTTCCAAGTTCAAAACAACAAGCTCCTTCCAATGCAAAAAATCCAAAAAGCAACCCAATACAAGCATGCAAAGGTCTCCAATCTCTTTCCAAAAGCAAGAGCTCCACATAGAAAAATTTCACCCAAAAGGAAGTATGCAAAATGTTCAACCACCCAAAACAAAGTAAGGAGTTATAATTTTATAAAAGAGGGAAGAGAATAGGATGAGGTAGATCCATGTAGGATGCCACATCACACATCATCAACTCCAAAATAAAATTCAAATTCATTGTCCAATGCACAATAAATAGGTGGGTGAATAATATGACAATAAACTTACACACTCCAAAAATCTCAAACCCCATAAGGACTGGATTTAATAAAAAGTAAGAAGAGTGCAATTAAAACTTATAATTTTTCATATCAAAATGCATAAAGAAGGTCTAAATTCAACCCTCCAACCATAGGTATGGTTGGTAAATAAAGTTACGAGGTATGGGACAAGTTTTACTTGTCCCACAAACCTCCAAAATCAGCCTCCAAGGACAAATTGGAATTTCCAAGAAGGTGGAGTGTTTCACACTCAGAAGTAAACTTACACATCACTTGCAAGGTCACTTACACATACCTACAACATTTAATAAAAAATCCAACCACTTCACTAATTACTTTCTTATGACATATTGATTTGTTTACTTTAACAACATGATTATTCAAAACATTAACACACCATTTAATAACTAATGAAAAAGGGTAAAAGCACCACAAAATAAACACATGCAAACATTAATAAAAAGAATAAATTAATAAATACATAAATCCGCTTGGTCACATTCAAAGGTAATCCCCCCCCCCCCCATGGGAATCCCTAACAGTAACAAACACACACACAAACAAAACTAGTTGCGATGTTGACCTTGTTGAATTCATCTAGAATTCCAATGTGGTTGGTCTCTAATCCCCAGATGTTGTTGTGATATTTTAACCTGCAAAACACAAATACCTCCTTCGGCCTCATGGCCGTAACAAAATATAAAATTTTAATATAATATAACTACCAAAATAATCTAGATATATGAATCACAATAACATCAAAGCAATTTAACAAAATCATTTACAATTTTTAATCACAACCTATATCATCATCATATAATGTCCAGTTTCTAGGTCTACTCAAAATATCCAAACAACATTCATAATATATCCATGAAAAATAGTATATCATCATCCACATATGAAGTGTCTCTAATAATCATCATGCATCACAACTAAATCAGATCAACAATAATCTATAGTCCAACATCTAAAATCATACTAAATCAAAACCATAATAATGTCCATAATGTAATCAACAGTATCAAGATCAGTATCAAAAGGTGTCAAAGGGAAGTGGGCACTACAAGTATATACATATTTTGGGAAAAATAACCTATTTATATAGGATAGTTAAAAATCCATACACATATTTGTTACAAAAGAAAATGCAGATCCTGGCTTTGATCGAAAAACTATTAAATGGGTATCCAAAAAAATCAGGGAAGGAAATAGAAACTTACTGGTAAAATCAAAAGTTGAGAAAACCCTTGAAGGATAATTGAAATCAGAGCCAAAAAGGATAACCCAAAATGATTTTTTGACTCAGAGATCAAGGTTTCACATTAAGAATGACATCTTAAGTATAAAATATTAGAGAATATGCCTCTATCACACTTGGGAAATTAAAGAAATCAGAGCTTAAGAATAAACTACCATGGTGTCCTTTCTTTTTATACAAGCCAAACATTTCATTATAGTTAGAACTAAAATATGTAAATACCCACAATAGACATGGATCTATCTCACGATGAGCTCAAAATTTCAAAGAAAAGCACGACTACCCACGATGCAAGAATGCCAGATCTGGAGCTATGATTCAAAAGTAACAGTTGTTTAGGGCACAAGGAAGTGAATCCATCAATATAAAATCCTATTAATACAAAATTAGTGTTTCAAAGATGAAGTAGCAGAGACAAAGTAAAAGGGAAAGCTAAATATTGATCAAAATGAGCAATATACAGTCAGGAGATAAGAAAAAACACAAGCCGCGACTACCTTTCTAAAAATACTAGTGTTATAGGTGCAAGAAAGAAATAGATGATCATTTTTACATGAGGGATAAGGTAACAAACCTTCAACAATGGTGGCCATAGAATCTTCGCAGAGCTCCTACAGGAACATAGATCTCTTTAAAAGAAAATATGAGCTCAAAGATAATAACAAATAGTTAAAAATTGACCAGATCTCATGAAGAAAGCCAAGTAATATAGCTTGAAGGCTTCATCAATGGTTGTCGTTAAAAAATAAAATTGTAGATTTTGTTCAGCTTGACTAGAGCTCAATAGTGAAAATGTGAAAGATTAGGGTTTTGAGTGTTTTACTCATCAATGATCCAAAGTAACCTAACTCACTATGAGTTAATGATCAAAGGATCGACGACCATGAATCAAAAGTACAGAGGTCGAATGGCTGAGGATTGAACCCAAGTTCTTCAATTAATGCAAATGTCAGAAATTTAGAAGATCAACGAATGAGGTTACATCGTACAAAAGATAAATGGATGAAATAAAATCACCAAAATCGATGCAGAACCAAGCTTGATTCATGTAAACGATGGGCCAATTTTTTAAAACTTATCACTTTTCATATTTTATAAAATTGTCAAAATTTCTCTAAAGATCCGCAGGCTTGGAAGAGTACACATGGCCCTTTTATTGTAGAGGTGGAAAAGCGGAAGGGCAGAAAATATAATTCCTTTAAAACTTTAAGATTTGCAAAAAGGAACTAAGTTTTAAAGCCGCCCAAAACTCCGCCAGAGAAAGTCAAAACATCAAAAGTCAAAGTATTAAATAAACTAAAGGCGGCTCACCGGGCCAATTTGAAACTTTGAACCTTTTGTTAAAAGGGTTAAATTTATAAAATTTCCTTGTGGCTCTACCTAAGGACCAAACAAAGCATCATATTGAAAACGAAATTTTAGAGCATCGAAGTATTTTGAGACTTTGAATTTTTTTTTTTTTAAAAGGGAAGAAAAGTGTTAACTCACCCATGACTCTGTCCAAGCATCAAAAGTTGAAATCAGGGAAGCAGGCCGCCGGAGCATTTTTAAATTTTAAGATTTTTTTCGAAAAAGCAATAAAATTAATATAAAAGGTTTGACTCCACTACAAACAGATAGAGACATGTGTAAGGCCCAGATTAAAAGAAAATGCGTAGCCTAAATATTTTAAAATGCACAATTTTTATCAAAAATGATAAGGAAATATTTTCCAGGCCCATTTTTGGATCAATTTTGTCCTACGTGGATGGTCTTTTTCGAAGTAATGAATTCTAGAGTTCTTTAGAAAGCCTTCAGTCGAGCTCGAGGTCTGCAACAAGGGTGAAATTTCTTTTCTTGCAAAGGAATCTTGAGCAGTTATTAATCATGGCCACATCTTTTTTTTTATAGAGCTTGGCTAGCTCTAATGGAGCTCAATAATTTATTACAAAAAATCGACTAAGTCTACAATAGTTTTTCATCTAAATCTAAGCCCTGAGTTCACCAGATTCAATCATGGTCAGAAAATAATTAATTTTTCTCACTCATAAAGAGTAAAGTTGCATGCCTTCACAAAATTCAGAAAAGGACAGATCAGCAAAAAGATAAAGTTTACATGCATAGGAAGAAGACTTGTTCAGCAAGCAAAGCTTATTTTTAGCAAATCATCCACTCATGCTTTTCTTAAAATAGATCAATCAACTACAGTTGGCTAGTTGTAACCGAAGGCTATGAATGCCTATTTGTAATTGCATGTTCTATTTTTATCCCTTTATCTATTATTAAATAAAGGATAAAAAATAGCATGCATGGGTGAGTACAAGCCTTTGGCTATTTTTGGGAAGGGGATGAATTTTATTTATCTATATATTGTGTGCCTTTGCAAAGCACAAAAAAAACTTCTAGAGTAATTTTTTGGATATAGGAGTATTGAAGAAATTTTTTCCAGTTTTGCCTTTTGAGTGTGAATAATTTCTGTCTTCCTAATTATTTACAGTCTTGTGTATGTTTCTATTAGTCTTGTGAAGCAATTTCCTGACAAATTACCTTACCCTGCAGCAAATTCAGTCATTTCTTCTTAATTTTAATGTGCATGTTAACTTATTAGTACTATTGTGATTGCCCCTCAGTATAATCAAGTATTTTGCCCTTAGATATTATGTAGAAAAACTATTGGTTCGTGCATCAAAAAGCCTTCCCAAATTAATTGTGCATATACTCAGTGAAAGACCTCATATTAATTTGGTGTATCACCTCAATTTAATTATTTTCCTATCATATTTTACTGTCAAACTCACATAAATTACTTTAGGATACACCAATAAGGAGCCGGCCTTTTAATCCCAGAGACTCACCTCAAAATAGGTATACCCATAGACCTAAGGTGTTTCCATTGTATCTACCAAAGAGAGAGAACAATTGTGCAAGCTTAGAAAACCTACAATAATCTCTCTATAGGGTGCACTTTTGAGAGATAACAGTTTTGGCATGCTCGTTGGGACAATGAATTATATCTACATGCAAGTCACGACAGATCCAAAACAATGTTATATCAGTTACAAAGTCATTTTCGAGAGGAAGCTGCAGCAATTTATTCTAAAGATTTTAAAATCTTTTGGTGACTCTGTTAAGCTAATATCAGACCAGTATTGTAGCATGTTCCATGCCTAAAGTGACTACAAGATCATCAGTAAGAGGAATTCCTCCTGAGTTTGTTTCTTTACCCTTGAATTCTGCTAGAAGGAGAAGAGTTGGTAATACTTTACCTTATAATAGACCTAGTTTTGATAACCCTCCTCCTGATATTCCTTCACCACGTATCAATTTATCTATTAACATCCCAGTTTTTCAAATGGCTATTCAACCACCAAGGAATTTTGTGACCTTTACTAATGGCAGTCCACTAGTAATCCCAGTCTACCATGACATTCCTAATGCTACCATGAAATATTTCTCATCATTCACATGTGAAAATCGATTTACACCTGCTGAACATATCAAAGATGTTGTAGCCCTATGTGCAATACATAATATCATTCATGGGGATGTAGCTTTAAGATTTTTATCTGCATCTTTTAAAGGGAAGGCCGTACAATGGTATAGAAACCTAGAAATTGGAAGCATAAGAACTTGGGATAACTTAGGTGAAAAATTGTTGAAACAGTTCCAGGATAATTCAGATCATTTGTCTCTCATTGAATAGTTGTCTACTATTAAAAGAGCTCCGAATGAATCTATGTCCAATTTCAATATCCATTTTGGCAAAACATGGGAAAGAATTCCACCAAGTTTCAAGCCTCAAGTTGATCATTCTTTCCTTTATTATCTTAGGGCATTAAACAGTGATATCTCAACTATGATTCAGTCAATGGGGGGAAGACACTCCCAGCAGCCTACGATATCGCTATCCGAGCTGAAAATAGTCTTATTCAAGCTAGAAAATTGGCACCAAGGCCTTCAATGCCATTTTTGGTAGATCTAGTACCTATTCCTCAACCTATTACAATCATAGAACCTAGTGTTGTAGCTCCTTCAAATGATGTATTTAAATATTTGCATACTATGGGAAATAAATTGACTTTGATTGAGAACAGATTGGCATTACCTAACAGACCCTATTAGGCTCCTTATCAGCAAAATCAATAGAATCAACAAAACAGGTAGCCCTATCAACAGAATCAAAATTATAGGTAGCCTTACAAACAAAGGTAGTTTGACCCAAAGGCTCCTAGTTCATCTAATGCTTTAGTCCCAGTTAATATGGCTACAGAAGAGTGGTGTCAACCTTGCAATCAACCTCATGTAGCTGCAAGTTTCCCAAATGCTTTTTTGAATCTGAATCTTGTTGCAAAACCTCAATCTAAAACATTGTTCATGCCTCAAATGGAGCGTGTCCAAAAATAAACTCATATTTAGAAAGAACCTTAATAGAATTTAGTGAGTTTTAATGAGGAGGATTTCATTGCAGTCACTATTAGGGCTCAAGGGAAAGCTCCTGAAAGTCAAAAACAACAAAATAAACTTATCCTGCCTACTCTCACTGATAAGACAACATCTATAGTCCCAAAGTCAACCAACAATCATGTTGTTCCTAAAAAAAAAAGTGTTTCAGTTGATAAAGGCCATCAAAGAAGACTGTTTATACCTTAGATATCCAAGGCAATTAAAGTAGAATCATTTTTCGCTAAGGCCTACTCTAAGACAGTTGAGTCCATGTCTAAAATTGTTTCTTCTTTTAACATTGTTGATGTAATGAAAAATCATAATGTTAATATCTCAATGTGGGATGCTCTAAGTATTCTAGGACAACAAGATTTACTTTCTCATGAACTAGCTAAGCTGCAAATTTCTTCAAATACAACCAAAAAAGAAGTTCAAAAGAAAGACATGGTCCTTGGAACTTTTGAACAAGACTGCATGAAAGAAGTTAATCAGATGGTTTAGAAAGTTCTGAATGCTCATGACATTAAGAAAACACCACCATTTTATTTTTCATTGATTATTGGAGAACATCTAGTTCACAATTGCATGGTGGACAATCATGCAAGTAACATAGTTATGCCAAAAGTGATTGCAAAAAAATTGGGTTTGCAGTATGAGCCTATAGAAAGGAGTGTCTTACAACTTGATGGAACTGTAACTAATACAGTTGGTATAATCAAAAATTTAGAAGTGGTGTTACATGCTTGCCCAAATGTTTCTATTCTGCAAGATGTTATTGTTGTGAATTTACCTCCATACTTTTCCTTATGCTTATCTAGAGATTTCATGGCAAAAATAGGAGGTTATCTCTCTTTATATTGGTCCTTCTTATTTTTTACTACTCATTATCGTAAAAAAGTTACTATCAATTTATAGCCATTGGCCAGATTTCACATTAGGCCTCACTCTCCAAAAGCGGTGGCTAATTATTTAGCCCAAGATCAGTCTAATTTTGATGAAATAGCTCAGGTTTTAACATTAGATGGTGTTTCTAACATGTTTATGGATGAAAATAGAGTGGAATAACATGCTCATGATCCTTTTAAGGAAGTTTAAGAACACATGTTTGGTGTGTATTGTATGCATGAAGAAAATACACCACTTCCCTTATTATCCAAAATAGAAGATTCATCAGAAGGGATTTGGAAGCTTCATTTTGATGGAGCTAAGAACAAGAAAGGACAGGGAGCCAATTTGATGCTCACTTCCCCAATGAATGAAAGGTATTTCTTAGCTTTGAGTCTCCAATTTTCATGTACTTGTAATGTAGCTGAGTACAAAGCATTAATTCATGGCTTACTTTGGGCCAGAAAGAGAGGTATCATCATGCTACAAATTTTTGGTGACTCTGAGTTGGTTATCAATCAAGTAATAAATTTCAATGTTTGTAAGAATCCATTAATGAAGTCTTACAAACATAGAGTTTCAGACTTAATGGAATATTTCTATGCTATTAATATTCAGTCTATTCCTAGAGCTGAAACAAGCATGGGGATAGACTTGCAGCAGTTGGGGCTAGTTTTGAAGTACTAGAATAGATTGAAAATAGAAAAATATAGCATCATATAAAGCTAATTGTCAGGCCCTCAATACCTGATAATGATTCAAATTGGAAAGTTTTTGAAAGTGATGATCAAATCTGTAGGTTTTTACAGCAAGAAGCTGAATTTTTTGCAGTAAATCAAGATAAATTACAACACTTATATGGTGACCATATTGTTCAGTTAAGGAAAAATAAACTACCTCGAGGTCTGGTCACATTGAGAAGACATCTTCAACACTGACGATCAATTAAGAAAGAGTCAAGACTAAAATGTCAACCCACACTGATAATTACGAAGAGATCTCAGTTGATGAAGGGAAAAAGCTATTTCTTGGAAAGGTATGTTCCTTGAGCTGAAAAGAAGTCATTTATTAATCTTTGCAAGGAGTTTAAGGATGTTTTGCTTGGAAATACCAAGACCTGAAAAGATTTGATCCTAGTTTAGCACAACATACAATTGAGTTGCAGCCAAATTTTAAACTTGTTAGACAGAAATAGAGGCCTGTGAATCCCAAAATAGAGCCTCTTGATGAGGAAAGAATTATCAAAGTTGATTGAATCAGGTATTATCTTTCTAGTTAAGCATTCAAGTTGGGTAGCCAATCTTGTTCCTGTTAGGAAGAAGAATTGAGAAATCAGACTATGTGTAGATTTCAAAGATCTTAATAAGGATTCATTAAAATATCATTACCCACTCCCAAATATGGATCATATTTTGAGAATAGTTTCTGGTGCAGATAGATTATCTCTCCTGGACAGCTATAGTGCATATAATCAGATTTTAGTTCGGGAAGAAAATAGATATAAAACAATTTTTAACACTAAGTGGGGTACTTATGCTTACAAAAGAATGCCTTTTGGTATTTCAAATGCCAGTGAAACATTTCAATGTGCAATGGACATGGATTTTCACAGCTTATTAAATAAATGCATCCTTCGTTTATTTAGATGATGTTACTATATTTTCAAAATATTCTGAAGAACATCTAATGCATTTAAGGTAGACTTTTCAGTTGTGCAGGCAATTTGGAATATCTTTGAATCCACTAAGTCTATCTTTTTAGTACATCAAGGAAAGCTACTTGGTCATATTGTTTCTAAGCAAGGTTTAGAAATTGATTCCTTTCAGGATCGAATCCATATCACAACTATCATTTCCCCATCATAATAAGGCATTACAGAGTTTTCTTGGGAAAAATCAAATTTGTTAGAAGATTTGTTCCAGATTTTGTAACATTGGTTAAACCACTGACAACTATGCTAAAGAAAGAGAAAACTTTCTCTTGGACCAGTGAAGGGAGAGAAGGATTTGAATCAATCAAAGTAGCTATCTCTCAAGCTCCTACTCTTGCAAATCCAAATTTCGATAAATATTTTACAATGTATGCACTTGCAGGAGCTGAAACAATCTCAACTATATTAACTCAAGTTAATGATGAAAATATTGAACAGCCTATTGCTTTCTTTGGAGAGAGCTTGCATGATTATGAAACAAGGTACACATTTCTTGAAAAATAGGTACTTTTAGTAGTCAGAGGACTAAATAATTTAAATTATATGATTTTTAACAATAAAATCCATGTTCTTGTTTCTCATCCAAGTGTGAAAGCATTCTTACTAAATAAGGAGTTGAACGAGAAAACAAAAAACTGGATAATAAAGGTCATGGAGTATGATGTTGATATTCGGATTACTAGGATGGTTCGAGGGAAAGATTTATATGAACATCTAATTTCTGATATGGAAAAATAGCAAGTTATAGAACCAGATGATTCAAAACAGCATGCTGAAATCACGTATCAGCAATCAGAAATTATGGTTCAACCAGAAAATCAGCAACCTGAGTCAGTTCAAGAGTTTCAGGAATCAAGATGGATGACTGATTTGGTTAAATATCTACAGCATGGCACCTATCCAGAAGGTATGGACAAAAATAAATGAATATATTTCAGGTTACAGGTTGTACATTATATCTTTATTGATGGTGTGTTGTTCAAAAGAGATATAAATGGAATTTTGCTGCGATGTGTTGATTATGATAAAGTTCAGAAAATATTGTCAGAATTCCATGAAGGACCTATAGGAGGTCATTTCTCAGAACATACCACAACCTTAAAAATTATGAAAACTGGTTACTATTGGCCTAGCATATTCAAATATTGTTTTGAATGGATTAGAAAGTGTAAAAAATGTGCTTTCTTTGTCGGTAAAGAACATCTAGCTTCGCTACCTTTACAACCTATTTCAGTTGATCAACCTTTTATGCAGTGGAGTCTTGACTTTATCAGCATGATAAACCCACCTTCTTCACAAGGACATAAGTGGATCTTAACTGCTATAGATTATTTTACACGATGGACTGAAGCAATAGCCTTGGAGATTGCTAATGAACTTCGATACTATCCTTTTATAAAGGTATAGTCTTCAGATTTGGTGTTCTAGAAACTATGATATCAAATAATGCTTTAGCATTCCTTGGTGCAAAGATAACAGATTGGGTTGTAAACCATGAAATCTATCTAAGTTCTTAATATAATTATTACCCACAAGGTAATGGCTTAGCTGAGAGTACTAAGAAGAATCTGTTAAGGATCATTAGAAGAACAGTTAAAGATAATCAAAGAACTTGGCATCTGATGTTGAATTTCACACTTTGGGCTAACAGAGTGACTCCTAAAAGATCATTGGGTAAATCACCATACAAAGTTGTGTACAGAAAAGAAGCAAGAATGCCTATTTCAGTTGAGTTACTTGCATTGGATTTGCTACATCAAATGGAGCTTCTTAAGAATGAACCATTGCAGGTTCATTATGCAGAGTTAATGGAATTACAAGAGCTAAGAGATCAAGCTCATTTGAATATGGAAAAGAATACAGAAACAAATGAAGAAGACTTTTGACAAGAAAGCCAAATTTAGAGTCTTCAATGAAGGAGATATTTATGTTAAAATGGGATGATGATCATGCAAAGCCAGGAAGACACTCAAAGTTTGATACAATCTGGAGTGGTCCTTACATGATTTCAGCTTGCAAGGAACACAATTTTTTTCAACTTTTGAAGCTGAATGGAGAGGAACTTCCCATTCCTGTGAATGGCATGTTTCTCAAACACTGTTATTGAAAATCTTACAGTGATTGTTAGAGTACAATTTTCCCTTCAATAAGTGTAGTTTCTACACATTGCATTGTTTTCAATTTAATAAGTGCATTCATGCACGCATGATCTAGTTCACCAGATCCTTTCCCAGTTTTAGTTCGGTTTCGGAAAGGGTTGGACATTTCAAAAAGGTAGATTTTGGTTATATGCTTTGGACATCCATGCCAAATGGACAAGAGTAAGGCACTAGTCTTTAAGCTAGCAGGTAGCTTTCCCCACAGGATCACCAAGAAATGTTGACAATTTTTGCACTTGTGCATAGAAATGGGCAACTTGAAACTTCATCGTTACGATGAAATTCATGGGTGAAGTATAACTAAGCTAAGGAAGTTCTGATGTTATTAGTTACTACTGAATTAATTAATGATTAAGTGAAATCTGTAGCTATGTGTGCTGTTACAAAATGTAATAGATCACATAGTCTGTAATTTCATGATACCTTCAACAAAAGAACACAAAGACCTTGAAGGATTGATGTGTTGTCTTGATGAAGACACCGAATTATAGAGTAGGTGAAGTGTTGAGTTTTGGGACAGAAAACATAAGTGTAGATTACAGAAATCAGAGTTCATTACTGAATGTTACAGGTTCTCATTAATTTCTTTCCTTCATGTTTAAGACATTCAATTATATGACTGAGTTGTTTAGTTCATCATACACTCCATTCAGAAGCTTGAAATGTAGAAGGAAATACACAACTCAATTTCAGAATTCAATGTTTTATTCACAAGGAAGGTCAAATGTTTCCCACACAAGCCGTGGGATGTGACTAAAAAGTAAAGTACATCTACTGAAGAAAGAGGTACACATGCATGAAATAGAAAGCAAAGGAATATGAGTGAATCCATCATTGCCTTTGTATATTATTCTTTGTTGTGTAGATTGTCCCCCTTCCAGCTTATTCCATCTTTGTCTTCACAATTCAAAGCATGTTACCTAAAAATTAAAAGAAAGGAATCATTAATAAAGAACTCAGGGTTAATCCATATTCCTACACTTTCCTAATTTGTGCATATGGATCTCTAACCAACAGAAGATATATAGTACCTGAAAATCAAACTGCATAGCTTACTCAAAAGAAGAAATAGAAAATAAAATAAGGAAAATGGATACAAGAGAGGCCAAGAGCCTAATTATTTTCTAACTATTTTCTTAAGTGTGTAGGTACAGGTTGTAGACAAGTAGAAAAGGACCATGTACATGCTTGGAAAGAAGGGTTAATGTAACTCAAAACTCAGATATCTTCTGTAAAAGGAAAAGGTTATAGTACAGAACAAAGAAGATGCATGCAGACAATGTACACTTTCCAGATTTCAGTCAAGGAAGAGAGAATTCTGGGAAAACTTTTGGTAGGGCTTCACCATGTGAAATGGACATTTTAAATTTTCCAGAAATGCTACCATCAAAGAAGTATAGTATCTAAGCAAAGAAATAAGATTATGGTATTTCAACAAAGCATCTGAATCAAGGCTTATGCCTGCTAATGGTGTTACATGAATGAGCAACTATTTACAAAAGGCCACATACAAGGTACAAAGATCTCATTAAAATCAAGAACAGATTGAAGAATCAAAAGGAGTAAAGAAGCGTGAATACCCATGCCAAAGGAAAGATACCCAAATCTGGGTTGTAATACCTCAAGCCACAAATTGAAAGATACATGGGTATATACAGATTTTGGGAAAAATAACTCATTCATACAGGACATTTAAAAATCCATATACATATTTGTTGCAATATAACTCAAAGGATCAAATATAGTTACAGGTCTAAAAAATAAAATGTAGATATCCTGGCTTTGATCGAAAAACCATTAAATGGGTATCCCAAAAATCAGGGAAGGAAGCAAAAACTTACTAGTAAAATCAAAAGTTGAGCAAACCCTCGAAGGATCATCAAACTCAGAGCCAAAAGGGATAACCCACAATGATTTTTTGACTCAGAGATCAAGGTTTCACAAAAATAATGACATCTTAAGTATAAAATATCAGAGAATATGCCTCTATCACACTTGGGAAATCAAAGAAATCAGAGCTTAAGAATCAACTACCATGGCGGCCTTTCTTTTTATACAAGCCAAATATTTCATAACAGTCAGAGCTAAAATATGCAAATACCCACAACAGACATGGATCTATCTCGCAACGAGCTCAAAATTTCAAAGAAAAGCACGACTACCCACGATGCAAGAATGTCAGATCTAGAGATATGATTCAAAAGTAACGGTTGTTTAGGGCACAATGTATTGAATCCATCAATATAAAATCCTATTAATATAAAATGAGTGTTTCAAAGATGAAGTAGCAGAGACAAAGTAAAAGGGTGAGCCAAATATTGATTGAAATGAGCAATATACAGTCAGGAGATTACAAAAACACAATCCGCAACTACCTTGCTCAAAATAATGGTGTTACAAGTGTAAGAAATCAATAGATGATCTTTATTTATAGGAGGGATAAGCTCAAAAACCTGCAACAATGGTGGCCATAGAATCTTCGCAGAGCTCCTACAGACACAAAGATCTCTTTTAAAGAAAAGTTGAGCTTGAAGACAATGACAAAGGGTTAAAAATCAACCAGATCTCGTAAGAAAGCCAAGTAACAGGGCTTGAAGGCTTCATCAATGGCTACCATTTAAAAATAAAATTATAGAGTTCGTTTAGCTCGACTAGAACTCAAGAATGAAAATACGAAAGATTAGGGTTTCGAGTGTTTTACTCATCAACGATCCAAAGTAACCTAACTCACTCTGAGTTAATGATCAAAGGATAAATGGCCATGAATCAAAAGTACATAGATCGAATGGCTGAGGATGGAACCCAAGTTCTTCAATTAATGCAAATGTCAGAAATGTAGAAGATCAACAAACAAGGTTACATCATACAAAATATCAATGGATGAAATCAAATAACCAAAATGATGCAAACCCAAGTTCTTGAATCATGAAAATGGTGGGCCAAGATTTGCAAATCACTTGGCAAACTTTACATACTCATTTATAACAATTTGCAAAATTCTCAAAAAAAATCTGCAGATCCACATGCCTGCAAAGGTACATGTGGCCCTTTTATTGTAGAGGTCAAGAAGTGAAATTCTGGAAAAAAAATTCCTTTAATATTTTAAGCTTTACAAAAAGGAACAAAGTTTTAAAGCGGCCCAAAACTCCGCCAAAGAAAGTCAAAACATCAAAAGTCAAAATATTGAATAAACTAAAGGCAGGTCATCGGGCCAATTTGAAACTTTGAACCTTTCGTTAAAAGGGTGAAATTTATAAAATTTCCCCATGCGGCTTTGCCCGAGGACCAAACAAAGAATTATATTGAAAGTAGAAGTTCAGAGCATCGAAGTATTTTGAGACTTTGAATTTTTAAAAAAGAGGTGGAAGAAAAGTGTTAAAGTCACCCGCAACTCCGTGCTAAGCATCAAAAGTTGAAATCGGGGAAGCGGGGCCGTTGTGGACATTTTTAAATTTTAAGCCGTTTTTTTGAAAAAAGTTGCAAAGGGAATAAAGAAGACTGTGAATTCACTACAAAAAGATAGAGACATGAGTAAGGCCTAGATTACAAGGGAATGGGCGGGCTGAATATTTTAAAATGCACAATTTTTATCAGAAACATGATAAGGAAAGATTTTCCAGGCCCGTTTTTGGATCAATTTTATCCTACATGGACAGTCTTTTTTGAAGTAATGAATTATAGATTTCTTAAGAAAGCCTTCGGTCGAGCTTGAGTTCTGTAACAATGGTGGAATTTATTTTCTCACATAGAAATCTTGAGCAGTTATTAAAGGTGACCACAAAAAAAAAATTGCAGAGCTTGGCTTGCTCGAATGGAGCTCAATAATTTAATTACCAAAAAACTGACTAAGTCTACAATATGTTTGTATCTAAATCCAAGCCCTGAGTTCACCAGATTTGATTCATGGTCAGAAGATAAGTAATTTTGCTCACTCACAAAGAGTAAAGTTGCATGCCTTCACAAAATTTAGTAAAGGAAAAATCAGAAAAAAGATAGAGTTTGCATGCACAAGAAGACGACTAGCTCAGCAAGCAAAGATTATTTTTAGCAAATCATCCATTCATGCTTTTCTTTAAAATATACATGCTTTTCTTAAAATAGAGCATTCAATTGCAGTTGACTAGTTGTAACCGAAGGCTATTAATGCCTATTTGTAATTGCATGTTCTATTTTTATCCCTTTATCTATTATTAAATAAAGGATAAAAATAGCATGCATGGGCGAGTACAAGCCTTGGGCTATTTTTAGGAAGGGGTGAATTTTATTTTGCTATATATTGTGTGCCTTTGCAAAGCACAAAAAAAACTTCTGGAGTACTTTTTTGGATATAGGAGTACTGAAGCAATTTTTGTCAGCTTTGCCTTTTGAGTATGAAGAATTTCTGCCTTCCCAATTATTTGCATTCTTGTGTATGTTTGTATTAGTCTTGTGAAGAATTTTTTTGACAAATTACCTTACCCTACTACAAATTCCGGCCTTTCTAATTAATTTTAATGTGCATGTTAACTTATTAGTACTGTTGTGATTCTCCCTTAGATATTCTGTAGAAAAACTATTGGTTCGTACATAAAAAATCCTCCCAAATCCATTGTGCATATACTCAGTCAAATACCTCATATTAATTTGGTGTATCACCTCAGTTTTAATTATTTTCCAGTCATCTTTTACTCTCAAACTCCCATAAATCAATTTAGGATACACCAATAAGGAACCGACCTTTTAATCCCAGAGACTCGCCTCAAAATAGGTATACCCATAGACCTGACCTGTGTTTCCATTATATCTACAAAAGAGAGATATCTATTGTGCAAGCTTAGAAAACCTGCAATAATCTCTCTACAGGGTGCACTTTCGAGAGATAACAGGAAGTTTATGCTTTAGTGGAGAAAAACAAATGTTTATAATATATAAGATTATTTTGATTGAATGAAGACAAGATTAAAACGGTGGTAATATTTCTAGGATTGAATTAGAATAACAATGGTAGAAATGAAAAAAATGGTAGATTAAGTGTTTCAGGAAAATAGTTAAAAGTGATGTGATTTTTAACTTAAGGAATGTCAAATCAGCTATGAAGAATCCTCGTTCATCATTCTTTATGTATAATTGAGTAAAGAATTATCATATGTGTCCATGGTCAAAGTCTTCGGGTTTTCTTGAATAAGCATTTCCTAAAACTTCCAATCTTCTCCATTCATGAAAAAGGTTACATATGATAAGTTTTACAATATTTATACTCACCACTATAGCAATGAACTAATATTTTATTGATCCTCACAAGGTATTATAGAAATACATTACCAAAAGTCCTCTTAGTAGGAGAATCAATGAGAAAATGTTATGACACATAGTCTATAAATCTGGTCATTCTGCACTATTTCTTGAAATTTAATTTTATAGCCATTATATAAGTTCCACTCAAATGTAAGGATGCTTGAGATGCAACATATTTTTTAATGTCACAGTGGGAGTATTTTAGTTTTTCTAATTCAAACAATTGATAATTACAAAAATATTAGTTAATATTATGAATTAGTGGCTAAGGAAATTAAACAACAAAACGTGTACACCATAATAGTGGAGCTGGAGAGGTAGTTTCTTTAGTGTAACAACAAATATTGTTCTTGGAAAGAAAAAGGGGGGTATTTTACAATGTAGAAATGTAAAAACTATGGTGGAAGATATTTTTACATGAGGTGCATAATTCAAAAGTTACTTTCACCTCATATACCAAATGAGATGGTTAAATATGGGTAGAAATATTCACAAACATTGGGATTTTTTGTGGAAAAAGATGCATTTAATTTTGAAAGAATGTATGATTAAGAAAGTCTCCAAATGTTTCATGAAAGAGCTAGAGAAATAGTTAGTTCAACAACCCATGCATGGAAATATCGACGAGTTGGATTTGAGAAATTTCAGGTTGATTCGAGTAGAGTAGATATGAAATAATTTCAAATGTGTTTGATGAAAGTGAATTCCAATTTTCTAGCTATCCACATATTAGAATGTCAAGAGAGATGAAAGAAATAACATATATTCCCATCATCAAGAGTTAAGAGGAAATGTTCTTCTATCATAGCCAATGTATAAATGAATCTACAAATGAAGAAGAAATGAAGAGGATAATGTTCACTAGAATGTTGTATTCTCATCTAGATCCTAAAACTAGACTCCCCATTAGACATGTGCCTAGTGAAAGCATGTACATGACACAGGTGCATCATGTTCCAACTAAGGCCAACAGAGGGAAGATATGAAGTGACATAGGTGTAGAATTAATAGACAAAAGTTGTAACAGGCAAGTGATCGTTGTCATGATATCTTCCTCATTGTAGAAACACGCCTTCAACGTAATTATGTTTTTAATTCAAATTATGGTAAGAAAACAAATAAGAAGGGATGATATAATTATTTATCTATTTATATACCATATATATAATTTTCTTGGTTCAAAGTAAACAAGAAAATAAATAAAAAGTAATGATAATAATCATTCAACTGAATGGTGTGCGTGATACAATCATGTAATATATTATATAGAAGTTTGGTACATTGGTACATCCTATAATTTAATTACTCAGACATTATTTTATAATGTATGTCACCAAAAATCATGGAACCAACCAGAATATAGTAAATTTTGCAACTAATGTTGTAATATAACACTATGCTCACATTCCCATATGAAACTTGTCAATTTTCTAGTTTTTATTTCCAAAATATAATATATTATTAATAGTGAAATTATGGAATAAGATATAAATATTGCAGTGTGTACCATTGTACTTGATTTGGATTATTAGTAACATTCTGCAGGCTTCCTTCCGTATTTTACATTTTTCTTATAACAATTGGTATTAGAGATGACTCTTGTGTATCAATTCTGACCAGTTGAGGATCATATTGAAGCACAAGAATTAGGTAAATATGAAGATGAGAAAAAAGCACGAAATATAAAATTCTCTAATTCATAAATTACACGATAATATCATTTTCTAATGGAGGATGAAGATGGATAAGCCATAAAAATGATAGAATATCAAGTTGAGATTATGTATAAAGACATAAAGGATAAAGAACATATTTGTTCAAAGTATAAATGAAGGTTGAAATCTTTGGAATCTAATGATTATATAAATGGGCCCAAAATTGTTATGCATGGAAGAGTGTGGAGTAAATCTTATAATTAAATGAGTTAATATAGACAAATAGTAATGACAAAGAATATTAAAAGAGTGTTGTAGATAAGCTTGATTCGAAAGCAACCACCCACATATAAGTAGATTTTAATTAATTAAAAATAATAAGAGGGGATTTAATACACCTCTCACATGACATAAGATATTATTTCCTGTAACATTGATAATTTCCTAGAAAAGCTCTAAAATTAAATGACATTGAAATAGTAAAAAATAAGTTGAAAATAATAGAATACGAATATAATAGAAAAACCTATATTATGATATTTTTCATTTTCATTTTTTCCAAATTTCATAGTGTGCTCTTCACGATGGCAAGGTGTAATTTATTTTAAGAAGTGAAATGTTCACATAATTCTATATGGAATGGGAAATTTATGCTCTAGTGGAGAAAAAGAAAAAATGTTTATAATTTATAAGAGTATTTCGATTGAATGAAGACAAGAATAAAATGGTGGTAATATTGCTAGGAATGAATGAGGATAACAAAGGTAGAAAGGAAAACATGGTGGATTAAGTGTTTCAGGAAAATTATTAGAAGTGATGTGATTTTTACCTGAAGGAATGCCGAATCAGCTATGAAGAATCCTCCTTCATAATTCTCTATGTATAATTGATTGTGGAAACATCATATGTGGCCATGGTCAAAGTCTTCGGGTTTTCTTGAATAAGCATTTCCTAAAAATTCCACTCTTTTCTAGTCATGAAAATGGTTACATATGATAAGTGTTATGTATTTATCTCCCCATTGTAGCAATGAACTAATATTTTATTGCTCCTCACAAGGTATTGTAGCAATACATTACCAAATGTCCTCTTGATAGGAGAATCGATGAGAAACTGTTATGACACCTAGTTGGTAAATGTGGTTAGTCCGCACTATTTCTTGAAATTTTGTTTGATAGCCATTATATAAGTACCACTCACATGTAAGGATGCTTAAGATGTAACCTTTTTTTGATTGTCACAGTGAGAGTATTTTATTTTATTTTTTAAATACAAATAATTGATAATAGAAAAAATATTAGTTAATATTCTGAATTAATGGCTAAGGAAATAAAACCACAAAATGTGTACAACCATAATAGTGGAACTAGAGAGGAAGTGCCTTTAGTGTAACAAATATTTTTCTTGTTCTTACAGGCTTATGCATTTGTTTCTGGAAAGAAAAAGGGGGGTAATGTACAGTGTAGAAATGTAAAAACTATGGTGCAAGAGATTTTTACATAAGATGCATAATTCAAAAGTTACTTTCACCTCATCTACCAATTGAAGTGTTTAAACATGGGTAGAAATATTCACAAACATTAGGATTTTTTGTGGAAAAAGATACATTTCATTTTGAAAGAATGTATAGAAGAAAATATCGAAATGTTTCACAAAAGAGCTAGAGAAATAGTTAATTCAACAACTCATGCATGGAAAGATGACGAGATGGATTTAAGCAATTTCCAGTTCATTCGAGTAGAGTGGATATGAAATAGTTTCAAATGTGTCTATTGAAAGTGAATTCCAATTTTCTAGCTATCCACATACTAGAATGTCGAGAGAGATGAAATAAAGAACAAGTATTCACATCATCAAGAATTAAGAATAAATGTTCATCTATTATAGCCAATGTATAAATGACTCTACATATGAAGAATAATTTAAGAGGCCAATGTTCACTATAATTTTGTATTCTCATCTAGATCCTAAAGCTAGACTCTGCATTAGACATGTGCGTAGTGAAAGCATGCACATGACACAGCTGCATCATGTTCAAGTTAGGGCCAGAAGAGGGAAGATATGTCATGACATAGGTGCAGGCCTAATAGACAAAAGTTGTAACAGTCAAGTGACAATCGTCCTGATATCTTCCTCATTGTAGAAACACGCCTTCAACGTAATTATTTTTTCATTCTAATTATGGTAAGAAAACAAATAATAAGAGATGATATAATGATATATCTATTTATATGCCATATATATAATTTTCTTGATTCAAATAAAACAAGAAAATAAATAAAGATAGTAGCTAAGAAAAGAGTGCACTTGATGTATGAGAGAGTATATTTAATTTAATTGTAATTAAATCTAACTATATAGTAAATAATGTAAGAAGATAAGATAAGAAGACTTATCTGATATACACATAATACATAAGCAATCTGAGCAAGTAGAAGTGCTGAACAAGATGTAAGTAGTGTCATAATTGATCTATATAAATTATGGAGTTCACAAACAAGGTCATATAGGGGCACCCGCAGTAAGATAATGGTGCATAGACGCTGATGGCTGTATTTAGGCACCATTAAATGTGTAAAAGCTTTGGAACTTGTTACTATTGTGTTTTTATTATTCCATGTTGATCACCTGATGTTCACATTATGATCATCGATGATACCTGTGACTTGCAAAATAGAATTTCACCCGCACAATCCTTAAAATCACATCAAATCTAAAAAGCAAGATGTAGAATGGGGAGTTAGATTTACCATGGAGGTCACCCAAACAGTGAACTTATGACCGATCATTGCACTACATCTCAAAATCCATGTTTTTCTTGTGAGTGTGTGTATAAATTATGCCTCAGGATGCCCTTGCATAAGTTACACTTGATAGTGGGTTGTAGCTAGAATGTAGTAACACAATAGAATGTGTGGATAAAATATAATGAAATTCCCTTTCTTGTGTTATGTATGCAGAATTATGCAACCATTTCCATTGAATGGATGTTAGATGTATGCCTTGGAGTGTTTTAGGTGACTTTTGAATGAAATCTTAGGTGATGATAATAATGCTTAGTGCTTGGTACCTTATTTTGAAAACATAAATATGTATTTATATGATTCCCTTTTTGAATTTCATTGACAACCAAAACACTGAACCATAAGTGAAAAAGATTCCCAAAAGATAAAAGAGAACCAAAAGGAGAGAGTAAGATAAGAAAGGTTCAGGGGCACCCAGGAGGGACAAGAGTGCTTGGGCATTGCTATCTTGGATGAGTGCTAGTGTATGAAACCATGAAAGATAAACAAGTAAAGTTCTGACTGGGATGTAGGGTGTGTAAGACCAAATAGAAAGAAAGAGACAAAGGAGGGTAAAAATAGTTTTCAACCAGTAGTTTTATTTCTTAGGAATCATATAATTGCATGATTTTAGGACCTATAAATGTACCTAAGTGCATGATTTTGTGTCTAAATTTACCCCCATTTTAGGTTGTTGAGTGAATACTCGATAACATAAAATAGATAAGAGATTTATACCTTATGATCATGTACAATGTGCGGCAAATAGTGTGCCTAGTGGACAAGTGAAGTGAAATGATTTCAAATTGAAGCGTGGAGACTAGAAAAGGAAAGTGACCTTAGCGGTGAAGCATATGCGTTGCTTGTAACTATTGTTGTGTTTGTATTTGTTGTTAGAGGATTCTTCTTGTTACGTATTAAGGATGGACCTGCAAAACAAGAGTGAAAGAATAGTCAAAGTCCTGTATATGAAAAACATTGTGAAATTATGTAAAAGTATGTAAAAGTGTGTAAACGTAGTAGTAAAGTAAAGCATGCACCTAGTGTAAAAGAGTGTAAACGATAGAAAAATGTCTTGAAATGTAATGAAGAGAGAGTTTTTTGTGTGATCTCACACCGATAACAAGTTTTTTAGGTGATCTCATGCTAAGTGTAATTTTTTTTTTGCGATCTCACACCAAGTATGAGTTTTTAGGGTAATCTCATGCCAAGCGTGAGTTTTTTGGTGATCTCATTCCAAGTGTGAGTTTTTTGGGTGATCTCACATGAAAGAGAAATTTTTGGGTAGAGAGGTCTAGTTTTAGTCTCCATCCATGACTCTACCCAATAAGCACTACTGCAAATGGTGTGTCTTGTATTTGTTCCTATTGACCCAATTTTCCCGAATTAGTTCTGAGTTGTATTGATTGAAGGAGGTAGAATGCATTTTGTATTGAATGATTGTTCCTGTAACTGTAAAACCACTCTGAAGGATTATGTGAACTATGTTATTACGAGAAGATGTTTTTTTGTGCCCCTAGAACATCAATGACTAGGGGAGGACATAGGTACCCAAGTGCTACTATCTAATGTTGGGTATTGGTGTCTGTGTTGTGTTCAGGACCCAAGTCATATTTTGGGTGATTCTGTGATTGTATTTCTATTCTATTTCTATACTGTGTAGATATGTGTTGTATCTCTAAGCTACAACAGGGGTGATTTGTTCACCTAATTTATGCCCCCTTGTTTTGGGTGCACGCGATGATGGTAGGAGGATGCGGCCCAAAGGAGAGGACCTGATGTTGTTCTAAAGTGGATATATATAGAGGGTAGGGGATGTGCATGGTAGAAACCAAGGAAAATGAAAAAAAAAGTGGTTAGTATCATGTGTTAGTAGAAAAAGTAACAAACATGCAATAAAAGACAATGTAATCAAGAAAGTGTGCAAATAAATTGGACCATGAAAAGTGGGTTTCAAACATGGGGACATCACTCACAATGTCATAAGACAATTAGGGCCAAAACATACAAAAGAATACAATGATCCTACAAGATAAAGGGCATAGTCCAAAAACTATAACATACAAAAGAAAGCAATGAAAATATAACACTGACAGATAGACATGGTTGTATATAGTCGTGCAAGGTAAACACTACACATGAAGCACCCATTAACATGTTAGAAAGATAAAAAAAAGTATTTCAAGACATGTATATATCAATGGAAAGTAATGTGCTATAAAGTGGAAGTAGTAAATGATGAAAAACTAAGACCTGTAATGTGTGAGAGTAATAAAGATAGATGCCCCCAGGAGCCTTTGTGGGACTAGCAAAAGATACAATGTCGAGTATCATTGTAACGTCTGAAAATATGTAAGAGATGGATTCACTCCAAAATACCAAGTGAATTTTCATGTGTGTATATATAAAGATAATAGCATACTAAGTAACTAACTAGCATAATAAACAAAGTGTGTCATATAAGTATTATAAAAAAGTAAGAGTAAGTGAAACCAGGACATGCAAATGTAATGTATGAGTGTGATGGAATGTCATCCAATGTGTGAATGTGATATGAGTAGCGTGCCCCCCAATGGATGTGCATTAGATGAGATTCATTTATAATGGTATGTTTCTCAAACACTTTTATTGAAAATCTTACAGTGATTGTTAGAGTAGGATTTTCCCTTCAATAAGTGCAGTTTCTACACATTGTATTGTTATAAATTTAATAAGTGCATTCGTACACATGATCAGGTTTACCATATCGTTCCCCAATTTTATTTCCGTTTCAGAAATGGTTGGACATTTCAAAAAGGTAGATTTTGGTTATATGCTTTGGACGTCATGCCCAATGGACAAGAGTAAGGCACTAGTCTTTAAGCTAGCATGTAGCTTTCCCTGTAGGATCACCAGAAATGTTGACAAATTTTGCACTTGTACAAAAATGGGAAACTCGAAACTTCATCGTTATGATGATAGTCGTGGGTGAAGTATACCTAAGCTAAATAAGTTCTAATGTTATTAGTTACTGCTGAATTAATTAACGATTAAGTGAAATCTGCAACTATGTGTGCTGTTACAAAACGTAATAGATCACACAGTCTGTAATTTCATGATACCTTCAGAAAAAGAACACAAAGGCCCTAAAAGATAGCTATGTTGTTTTGATGAAGACACTGAATTATAGAGAAGGTGAAGTGTTGAGTTTTAGGATAGTAAACATAAGTGTAGATTACAGAAATCAGAGTTCTTTACTGAATGTTATAGGTTCTCATTAATTTCTTTTCTTCATGTTTAATACATTCAATTATATGACTGAGTTGTTTAGTTCGTCATACACTTCATTGAGAGGCTTCAAATGCAGAAGGAAATACACAACTCATTTTCAGAATTTAATGTTTTATTCACAAGGAAAGGTCAAATGTTTCCCACACAAGCCATGGGATGTGACTAAAAGGTAAAGTAAATCTATTGAAGAAAGATGCACACATGCATGAAATAGAAAGAAAAGCTATATGAGTGAACCCATCATTGCCTTTGTATATTCTTCATTGTGCAGATTGTCCCCCTTCTAGCTTGTTCCATCATTGTCTTCACAATTCAAAGCATGGTACCTAAAAAGTAAAAGAAAGGAATCATTAATAAAGAGCTCAGGTTTAATCCAAATTCCTACACTGTCCCTAATTCGTGCATATGGATCTCTAACCAACATAATATATATAGTACCTGAAAATCAAACTGCATAGGTTGCTCAAAAGAAGAAATAGAAAAGAAAATAAGGAAAATGTATACAAGAGAGGCCAAGAGCCTAATTATTTTCTAACTATTTTCTCAAGTGTGCAGCAACAGGTTGTAGACAAGAATAAAAGGACCATGCACATGTTGGAAAGAAGGGTTAATGTAACTCAAAACTCAAATATCTTCTGTAAAAGGAAAAGGTTATAGTACAAAACAAAGAAGATGCATGCAGACAATATACACTTTCCATATTTTAGTCAAGGAAAAGAGAATTCTGGGAAAATTTTGGCAAAGCTTCACCATGTGGAATGGACATTTTAAATTTTCCATAAATGCTACTATCAAATAAGTATAGTATCTAAGCAAGGAAATAAGATGATCATATTTAAACAAAGCATCTGAACCAAGGCTTACACCTGCTAATGGTGTTACATGAATGATCAACTGTTTAGAAAAGGCCACATACAAGGTACAAAGATCTCATTAAAATCAAGAATAGATTGAAGAATCAAAAGGAGTAAAGAAGCGTGAATACCCATGGCAAAGGAAAGATACCAAAAAGTGGGTTGTAATACCTCAAGCTACAAATTGAAAGATACTTGGGTATATACAGATTTTGGGAAAAATAATTCATTCATACAGGACAGTTAAAAATCTATACACATATTTCTTAACTTAAAATCAAAATGCACAAAAGAAAATGTAGATCCTAGCTTTGATCGAAAAACCATTAAATGGGTATCCAAAAAAATCAAGGAAGGAGGTAAAAACTTACTGGTAAAATTGAAAGTTGAGGAAACCCTCGAAGGATCATCAAACTCAAAGACAAAAGGGATATCCCATAATGAGTTTTCGACTCAGAGATCAAGGTTTCAGAAAAATAATGACATCTTAAGTATAAAATGTCAGAGAATATGCCTCTATCACACTTAGGAAATCAAAGAAATCAGAGCTTAAGAATCAACTACCATGGCAGCCTTTCTTTTTATACAAGCCAAACATTTCATAACAGTTAGAGCTAAAATATGCAAATACCCACAACAAACATGGATCTATCTCGCGATGAGCTCAAAATTTTGAAGAAAATCACGACTACCCACGATGCAAGAATGTCAGATCTGGAGATATGATTCAAAATTAACGGTTGTTTACAGAACAAGTTAGTGAATCCATTAATATAAAATCCTATTAATACAAAATCAGTGTTTCGAAGATGAAGTAGCAGAGACAAAGTAAAAGGGCGAGCTAAATATTGATCAAAATGAGCAACATCAAATAAGGAGATAACAAAAAACACAAGCCGCAACTACCTTTCTCAAAATAATGGTGTTACAGGTGCAAGAAAGCAACAACTGATCATTTTTACAGGAGGGCTAAGCTCACAAACTTGCAACAATGACGGCCAAGGAATCTTCACAGAGCTCCTACAGGCACATAGATCTGTTTTAAATAAAATATGAGCTCGAAGACAATGACAACTAGTTAAAAATCGACCAGATCTCGCGAAGAAAGCCAAGTAAAAGAGCTTGAAGGCTTCATCAATGGCTATCATTAAAAAAATGTTACAGAGTTCATTTAGCTCAACTAGAGCTCAAGAATGAAAACGTGAAACATTAGGGTTTCGAGTGTTTTACTCATCAATGATCAAAAGATAACTCAAAGTAACCTAAAAGGACCGCATCACTCTGAGTTAATGATTAGAGGATCAATGGCCATGAATCAAAAGTATAGAGGTTGAATGGCTGAGGATGGAACCCAAGTTCTTCAATTAATGCAAATGTCAGAAATGTAGAAGATCAACAAACAAGGTTACATCGTACAAAAGATCAATGGATGAAATCAAATAACCAAAATCGATGTAAACCCTAGCTTGACTCATGAAAATGGTGGGCCCATTTTGCAAAACTTGGCACTTTACATATTTTATAAAATTGTCAAAATTTCTCTGAAGATCCATAGGCCCGCGAGAGTAAACATGGCCATTTTATTATAGAGGTGGAAAAGAGGAAGGGCAGAAAAAATAATTCCTTTAAAACTTTAAGCTTTGCAAAAAGGAACAAATTTTAAAGCGGCCCAAAACTCTGTTGGAGAAGGTCAAAACATCAAAAGTCAAAGTATTGAATAAACTAAAGATGGGTCATTTGGCCAATTTGAAACTTTGAACCTTTTGTTAAAAGGGTTAAATTTCTAAAATTTCCTCGTGGCTCCGTCAAAGGACCAAATAAATCATCATATTGAAAGCAGAAGTTCAGAGCATTGGAGTATATTGAGACTTTGAATTTAACAAAAAAAGGTGGAAGAAAAGTGTTAAGTCACCTTTGACTCCGTCTAAGCATCAAAAGTTGAAATCGGGGAAGCGGGCCGCTGGGGCATTTTTAAATTTTAAGATTTTTTTGAAAAATAAGCAAAGGGAATATAGAAGGTTGCAAATCCACTACAAATAGATAGAGATACGTGTAAGGCCCAGATTAAAAGTGAATGGGTAGGCCAAATATTTTAAAATGCACAATTTTTATCAGAAACAATAAGGAAAGTTTTTCCAGGCCCGTTTTTGGATCAATTTTGTCCTACATGGATGGTCTATTTTGAAATAATGAATTATAGAGTTCTTCAGAAATCCTTTAGTCGAGATCGATGTCTGCAACAATGGCGAAATTTATTTTCTCACACAAGAAGCTTGAGTAGTTATTAATGGTGGCCACATTTTTTTTACAAAGCTTGGCTAGCTTGAATGGAGCTCAATAATTTATCACTAAAAGACGAATAAGTCTACAATATTTTTGCATCTAAATCCAAGCCCTGAGTTCACGAGATTCAGTCATGGTCAGAAAACAATTAATTTTTCTCACTCACAAAGAGTAAAGTTGCATGCCTTCGCGAATTTTAGAAAAAGAAAGATCAGCAAAAAGACAGAGTTTGCATGCACAGGAAGAAGAATTGTTAGCAAGAAAAGCTTATTTTTAGAAAATGATCCACTCATGCTTTTCTTAAAAAATAGACATGATTTTCTTAAAATAGATTAGTCAACTATAGTTGGCTAGTTGTAACCGAAGGCTATTAATGCCTATTTGTAATTGCATTTTCTATTTTTATCCCTTTATCTATTATTAAATAAAGGATAAAAAATAGCATCCATGGGTGAGTACAAGCCTTGGGCTATTTTTGGGAAGGGGGTAAAATTTATTTTGCTATATATTGTGTGCCTTTGCAAAGCACAAAAAAAACTTCTAGAGTACTTTTTTGGATATAGGAGTACTGAAGCAATTTTTGTCAGTTTTTCCTTCTGAGTATGAATAATTTCTCCCTTCCCAATTATTTACAGTCTTTTGTATGTTTCTATTAGTCTTGTGAAGCAATTTCTTGACAGATTACCTTACCCTGCTACGAATTCCATCCTTTCTACTTAACTTTTAATGTGCATGTTAACTTATTAGTACTGTTGTGATTCTCCCTCAGTATAATCAAGTGTTTTGCCCTTAGATATTCTATGGAAAAACTATTGGTTCGTACATTAAAAATCCTCCCAAATCCGTTGTGCATATACTCAGTCAAATACCTCATATTAACTTGGTGTATCATCTCAGTTTTAATTATTTTCCAATCATCTTTTACTCTCAAACTCCCAGAAATCAGTTTAGGATAAACCAATAAGGAACCAACCTTTTAATCCTGGAGACTCACCTCAAAATAGGTATACCCACAGACCTGAGGTGTTTCCATTATATCTATAAAAGAGAGAGATCAATTGTGTAAGCTTATAAAACTTGCAATAATCTCTCTACAGGGTGCACTTTCTAGAGATAACAGGAAGTTTATGCTTTAGTGGAGAAAAACAAATGTTTATAATATATAGGATTATTTTGATTGAATGAAGACAAGATTAAAATGGTGGTAATATTTCTAGGATTGAATTAGAATAACAATGGTAGAAATGCAAAAAAGGTAGATTAAGTGTTTCAGGAAAATAGTTAAAAGTGATGTGATTTTTACGTGAAGGAATGTCAAATCAGCTACGAAGAATCCTCGTTCATCATTCTTTATGTATAATTGAGTGTGGAATTATCATATGTGTCCATGGTCAAAGTCTTCAGGTTTTCTTGAATAAGCATTTCCTAAAACTTCCAATCTTCTCTAGTCATGAAAAAGGTTACATATGATAAGTTTTACAATATTTATACTCACCACTATAGCAATGAACTAATATTTTATTGATCCTCACAAGGTATTATAGCAATACATTACCAAAAGTCTTCTTAGTAGGAGAATCAATGAGAAAATGTTCATAACACATAGTCTGTAAATCTGGTCATTTTGCACTATTTCTTGAAATTTAATTTGATAGCCATTATATAAGTTCCACTCAAATGTAAGGATTCTTGAGATGCAACATATTTTTTAATGTCATAGTGGGAGTATTTTAGTTTTTCTAATTCAAACAATTGATAATTACAAAAATATTAGTTAATATTATGAATTAATGGCTAAGGAAATAAAACCACAAAATGTGTACAACCATAATAGTTGAACTAGAGAGGCAGTTCCTTTAGTGTAACAACAAATATTGTTCCTGTTCTTATAGGCTTATGCATTTGTTCTTGGAAAGAAAAAGGGGGGTATTGTACAATGTAAAAATGTAAAAACTATGGTGCAAGAGATTTTTACATAAGGTGCATAATTCAAAAGTTACTTTCACCTCATATACCAGATGAGATGGTTAAATATGGGTAGAAATATTCACAAACATTGGGATTTTTTGTGGAAAAAGATGCATTTAATTTGAAATAATGTATGGTTAAGAAAGAGTCTCCAAATGGTTCATGAAAGAGCTAGAGAAATAGTTAATTCAACAACTCATGCATGGAAAGATCGACGAGTTGGATTTAAGAAATTTGAGGTTCATTCGAGTAGAGTAGATATGAAATAATTTCAAATGTGTTTGATGAAAGTGAATTCCAATTTTCTAGCTATCCACATATTAGAATGTGGAGAGAGATGAAAGAAAGAACATATATTCCCATCATCAAGAGTTAAGAAGAAATGTTCTTCTATCATAGCAAATGTATAAATGAATCTACAAATGAAGAAGAAATGAAGAGGATAATGTTCACTAGAATGTTGTATTCTCATCTAGATCCTAAAACTAGACTCCCCATCAGACATGTGCCTGGTGAAAGCATGCACATGACACAGGTGCATCATGTTCCAAGTAAGGCCAACAGAAGGAAGATATGAAGTGACATGTAGGTGTAGAATTAATAGACAAAATTTGTAATAGGAAAGTGATCATTGTTATGATATCTTCCTCATTGTAGAAAAACGCCTTCAACGTAATTATGTTTTTCATTCAAATTATGGTAAGAAAACAAATAAGAAGGGATGATATAATGATTTATCTATTTATATACCATATATATAATTTTCTTGATTCAAAGTAAACAAGAAAATAAATAAAAAGTAATGATAATAATCATTCAACTGAATGGTGTGTGTGATACAATCATGTAATATATTATATAGAAGTTTGGTACATTGGTACATCCTATAATTTTATTAGTCACACATTATTTTTATAATGTATGTCACCAAAAATCATGGAACCAACCATAATATAGTAAATTTTGCAACTAATGTTGTAATATAACACTATGCTCGCATTCCCATATGAAACTTGTCAATTTTCTAGTTTTTATTTCCAATATATAATATATTATTAATAGTGAAATTATGGAATAAGATATAAATATTGCAGTGTGCACCATTGTACTTGATTTTGATTATTAGTAACATTCTACAGGCTTTCTTCCCTATTTTACATTTTTCTTATAACAATTGGTATTAGAGCCGACTCTTGTGCATCAAGTCTGAGCAGTTGAGGATCATATTGAAGCACAAGAATTGGGTAAATATGATGATGAGAAAGAAGTACAAAATAGAAAACTCTCTAATTCATAAATTATATGATTATATCATTTTCTAATGGAGGATGAAGATGGATAAGCCATAAAAATGATAGAATATCAAGTTGAGATTATGTCTAAAGACATAAAGGATAAAGAGCATATTTGTTCAAAGTATAAATGAAGGTTAAAAACTTTGGAATCTAATGATTATATAAATGGGCCCAAAAGTGTTATGTATGGAAGAGTGTGGAATAAATCTTATAATTAAATGAGTTAATATAAACAAATAGTAAAGACAAAGAATATTAAAAGAGTGTTGTAGATAAACTTGATTCGAAAGCAACCACCCACATATAAGTAGATTTTAATTAATTAAAAATAATAAGAGGGGATTTAATAAATTATTATTTGTATATCTTAACTTCTAATACACCTCTCACATGAGATAAAATATTATTTCTTGTAACATTGATAATTTCCTAGAAAAGCTCTAAAATTAAATGACATTGAAATAGTAAAAAATCAAGTTGAAAAGAATAGAATACGAATATAATAGAAAAAACTATATTATGCTATTTTTCATTTTCTTTTTTTTCAAATTTCATAGTGTGCTCTTCACAATGGCAAGGTGTAATATTTTAACAAGTGAAATGTTCACATAATTTTATATGGAATGGGAAATTTATGCTGTAGTGGAGAAAAAAAAATAAAAATTATAATTTATAAGAGTATTTCGATTGAATGAAGACAAGAATAAAATGGTGGTAATATTGCTAGGAATGAATGAGGATATCAATGGTAGAAAGGAAAACATGGTGGATTAAGTGTTTCAGGAAAATTATTAGAAGTGATGCAATTTTTAACTGAAGGAATGCCAAATCAGCTATGAAGAATCCTCCTTCATAATTCTCTATGTATAATTGATTGTGGAATCATCATATGTGGCCATGGTCAAAGTCTTCGGGTTTTCTTGAATAAGCATTTCCTAAAAATTCCACTCTTTTCCAGTCATGAAAATGGTTACATATGATAAGTGTTATGTATTTATACTCCCCACTGTAGCAATGAACTAATATTTTATTGCTCCTCACAACGTACTGTAGCAATCGATGAGAAACTGTTATGACACCTAGCCTGTAAATGTGACTAGTCCGCACTATTTCTCGAAATTTTATTTGATAGCCATTATATAAGTACGATTCACATGTAAGGATGCTTAAGATGCAATCTATTTTTGATTGTCACAGTGGGAGTATTTTATTTTATTTTTTAAATACATAAAATTGATAATAGCAAAAATATTAGTTAATATTATGAATTAATGGCTGAGGAAATAAAACCACAAAATGTGTACAACCATAATAGTGGAACTAGAGAGGAAGTGCCTTTAGTGTAACAAATATTGTTCTTGTTCTTACATGTTTATGCATTCGTTTCTGGAAAGAAAAAGGGCGGTAATATACAATGTAGAAATGTCAAAACTATGGTGCAAGATATTTTTACATAAGATGCATAATTCAAAAGTTACTTTCAAGGTGTTTAAACATGGGTAGAAATATTCACAAACATTAGGATTTTTTGTGGAAAAAGATACATTTCATTTTGAAAGAATATATAGAAGAAAATCTTTAAATGTTTCACGAAAGAGCTAGAGAAATAGTTAATTCAACAACTCATGCATGGAAAGATTGAGGAGATGGATTTAAGAAATTTTCATTTCATTCGAGTAGAGTGGATATGAAATAATTTCAAATGTGTTTGTTGAAAGTGAATTCCAATTTTCTAGCTATCCGCATACTAGAATGTCGAGAGAGATGAAATAAGGAACAAATATTCCCATCATCAAGAATTAAGAATAAATGTTCTTCTATTATAGACAATGTATAAATGACTCTACATATGAAGAATAAATGAAGAGGCTAATGTTCACTAGAATTTTGTATTCTCATCTAGATCCTAAAGATAGACTCTGCATTAGACATGTGCCTAGTGAAAGCATGCACATGACACAGTGGCATCGTGTTCCAAGTAGGGCTAGAATAGGGAAGATATGTCATGACATAGGTGCAGGCCTAATAGACATAAGTTGTAACAGTCAAGTGACCATCATCTTGTATCTTCCTCATTGTAGGAACATGCCTTCAACGTAATTATTTTTTCATTCTAATTATGGTAAGAAAACAAATAATAAGAGATGATATAATGATATATCTATTTATATGCCATATATATAATTTTCTTGATTCAAATTAAACAAGAAAATAAATAAAAATTAATGATAATAATTCGACTGAATGGTATGTGTGATACAATCACGTAATATATTATATAGAAGTTTCGTGCGTTGGTACATCCTATAATTTTATTAGTCATACATTATTTTTATAATGTATGTCACCAAAAATTATGGAACCAACCATAATATAGTAAAGTTTGCAACCAATGTTGTAATATAACACTATGCTTGCATTCCCATATGAAACATGTCAATTTTGTAGTTTTTATTTCCAAAATATAATATATTATTAATAATGAAATTATGGAATGAGGTCACACCTTAAGAATGAAACATAGTGATATCTAAAATGAAAGAGAAATTTATTTAACAATACCTTTAGAAACCAACATTTTAATAGAGTATAATTAGAATTAAGTTAATGAAAATCACTTTATGATAATAATCTTAAAACAAAATCGACCTTAATAGTCATAAAATCAAATAAGCAATATTGAACAATAAAAACAAGAGATTAATAGGCAATTAAGTAATACATGAGCAATGAAAATAGATTATTATTTCACTTGTCTCTCTAGCAACCTATACCAGGAGGATTCAATGTTTCAATACTTACTCTTACTCACCATTTCTCTAACTATTTTCTTTGTCTTTTTCTTAAAATTTCCTTGTAGGTAAAATAAATGGCCAACCTAGGGAATTCACATTGTGGCAATTTCTACCCTTTAATTAAATACATAATGATTTGGCCAAAACTAACACATCTATGGATATGGAAAATAGACAACCATGAAAATGTTGTAAGAAATGTTACACCTTGACCCCTAGACCCACACCTTTCAAAAAAAAAAAATTTTGACCAAGGAAATCATGTGAAAGTTTACAAATGGCATGAGGAATATATTTGCAATGATAAAAAATACATCAAATATGCTCTACATTTAATTGTACACTCTCATTTTTTATTTCAAATTGTAGACACAAGAAAATGCATCTTTTGCACAAAATCTCTTTGGAGTGAAAAATACATAAAACAATATAAAACATTATAATCTCAAAAAATAAAAAAAACACTAAAAAATAAAAATAAAAATAATAAACATTAAAGACGTTACACCCGTATATTTATTTTAACCCACTCACAGTGAATCCTGTCACAACATTCTTTTCACACGCCACAAACGTATAATGAAATCCACTTACAATTTTTATCTTCAATGCACAATGTACAAATAAATCATACTCATATCTCCCTCATGTAAATCTAACCTCCTTTTATCCTTCTATACTCTTTGACAATTTTATAACTTTCTCATGAATTGTTTATTTGTAATATTTCCAAAAGATTGAAGAAAAAATCAGGAGAACCTCATGACACAATCACATTTCAAATTTTCGACACAAAGTGAAATTTGTGCAAGCCACTGAATTTAAAATAGCTTGAATTTGTTTTACAATTAAACATTAGTGTTTAATATATTATCCTACTTTATTGATGAGAAACCTACACCTTGTTGCATGCCCACACAATGACAACGTTAGCCGATACTTTGAATCTCACATAATTTGATGTTAAATTATTTGATATCGCTAACATCTACAAGTGGCTCATTTTTTTGCACATAATTTTTTTACCATGCTGCAAACAATTTTTGGCTGTGGGATCATTTTTGTAACACATTTTAATCAGGGTCTTCAATTTTTTCATTTCATTTATAAAATTGATTGGTTGCATATATAACTTTGTTTATTTACTATATTTTTCTAAATAAAATAAAATTACGGTTGCAAGATAGTTGTGGCCATTGTTATCTACATTTGTTCAGCTATAAAATAACATTTAATTTTATTAATTTCTTGTCACATATTTAATTTTTTCATAATAAGAAAATTTAAATTATTATCCTCACTCGTGCTGTAAGGTGTCCTCGGAAATTAGAACTCATCTTAGTCTCTTAGGCAACTACTCAAACTTCATCACTGAGAGGTCAAAGTTTATAATTTTTATATTTTTGGGATATACAAATGTGGGGTTGGTTGTCTATCATTACCAATGGAGCTCCACTAAAACATGGATGTAATGAACCGGTGGGTGAATTGAACCTTTAATACCCAAACACTAGAAAATACTCAGGGTCTGTCAATGAATCCACCTTATGTACCATAAGGTATATGAAGGATGTACCTTTGAGCTGAATTTATATCTTATTATTAGAATCCTACTTTTTTGTGAGATTTATTTCATAGTTCTCAGATGTTTGAGATACCTCTACGTAAGTTCATAGTGTATTTTTAGGCTTTTAAGTGATAATATACCCTCATTAATAGTATTAGGATTTTAAAAAATTTCTCATGTCTCCCTTGTATTTGTTATATTTTTGATAAACTTCATAGCACTAAAAATTACATATAATAAAAAAATAAAAATAAAAAAAATCACAAATTAGTTGCAAGAATGTTTTTTTCTCTATCTACCACTATTTTATTTTCACTACTTCCCTTCGTTGTCTAAATTATGTCTTCCATCCCTTCCCTTCTAGCTATAACTACATTGCATCCATGATTATATGTCTTTCTCATCTTACTATGCCCATCAACCTCACCTTAATTGTCTTTTTTGAATTCATTCCCTCAGGTTCCTTATGAAGATCCCACTCCCAATGCTTTCATACCCTCACCCAACCCTTTGCATGATCTCATAGTTAACATTTCTTATTACTTCTTTGTAACACCATATTTGTAAACATTTTACACTTGCAACCTATTGGGTGTGTTTGTGGCACACATGGCAGGAAAAAAATGCAACCCAAAACTTTTCACATCAATCGTTTGAGTGGTGTTAGGGTAAACATCCTCTTCACACAAAACCCCTTTACTCAATGTGTCATATCATTAAAAAAGGTTGTACCCAAACAATCTCCCCTCAAAGGGGGTTTGGGATAAACCCCTTTTGGGACATTTGTTCTTGCATATTTTTTGAAGAGTGAATCAAGGGAATTAATCCTAAGCGGATTCATTAAAAAAGGTTGTACCCAAACAATCTCCCCTCAAAGGGGGTTTGGGATAAACCCCTTTTGGGACATTTGTTCTTGCATATTTTTTGAAGAGTGAATCAAGGGAATTAATCCTAAGCGGATTCAGGTTAGCCCCTTTTAGATGAACCACCTTTTGTGTAGCCTAGGTGGCACCTACATGGCTTATTTTTAACTTAATTGTTTTGGAGTGAAATCATAGTCCAAAAGATGTCACTTCAAATTTGTCAGGTGTTTAAGTCTAAATGTTGAATTAAACTTTGAAAAATTACACATAAATTCATATTTTACTATATTTACAAAACTATAGATATTTATTTTTTAAAATAGGTATTACTATTTTTTTTAAAATTTCTAAACTATGGTATTTTAACAAATATAATAGACCCCACTTTAGACAATATGATAAATAGTAAATCATTTCCAAAAATTAAGAAAACATATATTTCATTAAATTATAATGTTTTCGTTAAACCGATAAAAATGGATGTTGAAATAAATAAAGAGATATATCATAAACATTTGTATATATCTAAATCGAGGGAATTAAGCCTGAGGGGATTTGGGTAAACCTTCTTTAGGTTAACCACTTTCTGTGTAGCCTAGTTGGCACCTACATGGCTTTTTTTTCCCTTAATATTTTTGGAGGAAAATTAAAAACCAAAATATGCCACTTCAATGCTATGTGTTTAGGTCTAACTATTGTATTAAGTTTTAGAAGATTACATATAAATTAGTATTTTACGATATTTCCAAAACTATAATTATTTATTTTTGAAAATGGGTATTACTATTTTTTAAAAATTATTTTTAATCTGTATTTTAATAAATTTTGTAGATCCCTTTTTCACCAAATAAGTTGTGTGATAAAACAGATAAGGTATCGGTCAAGGAGGAATACCTGTGATATGTAATTCGAAGGTTGAATGTGCACATTACTCACTTTATCCAAACTGATCATAGAGAACTCCTTTTTGTCTTGGAAGCACTACTGGTAGATACAAAGTAAGACCAAAAAAGAGTATTAAATAGCAAGAGTTAGAGGACTTCCTAGCAAGGCTAGATCCAAGAAGCATGATACTTCCTCGAATGGCTCTAAATCCATTGTTTAATAAAATTCAATGTCAATAAGCAACTGAAATAAATAGGTCCTATTTCAATGTAATGATTTAGGTTTCTCATACACACAATGCAATAGATTGTATGCTAGATATTAAAATAACATTAAATCTAATTAGAAATGGGGATTCTTCAGGTCTATCAAAGGTCTGATAAGGGTCTCGGATTGATTGGTTGAAGTCTTGATTGATTGTGGATGAGTGGGAAGCTTGCTGGTCTAAGACTGTGAAATGACACAGAGATTGATATCTGTCTAGTGACCGATGCCGATAGGGGGACTAAACCGACGTCGATTAGGGTACTGATGTCGGTAGGGGCAATAGGTAGTAAATTATTAAAAAAAAGTTAGGCTCTCTATGATTGCGCAGAGAGTGAGGTTAGTGTTGTTTGGGTCATAATATGGTTGAGAAGACTCGGGAATAGTAAGAAGGAGGTTTAGAATGGTGAAAAGGCTTGAGATGGTTTAATAGTGGGTTAGTGCGAAGAAGGTGATGTTTAGGAAACAAAGGAAATAAAATGCTAAAAGAAACAAGATATATATAATGGGATAAGAAAAAATTATTAAAATGACAGTACTTACTTGGTATCTGCAGATCTTTGGAGTTAGAATGGTTTATGGTTGATTGGAGATGAAGTGCTTGATTCTAGTACCATGGAAGTATGGCCTATGTTCTCCCATTATTATTCAAATGTCTTGGAAGGAGGACTCGATGCTTTTATTGCACTGTGGTTATGTGTGTTCATCATGTGCATGCATGAGGGCTTGAAGATTTGCACTTGAATGCAATAAGGATCCAATAAGTTAATGACTAACCCATGTAAATATTTGTGAAAGTGTATGTAATGTAATCGATGGAGGTTATGTGACGAACATCAGTCAATGGATAACCAACTTCAATTAAGGCAAGAAATTCTAGATTTACCAAAAATAGGAAGATCTTCCCATATTTGGCATGCTTCCTCATTGGGTGCACTTAGGAAAGTGGAGTTGACCTAAGAGAAGGTAGGGTGAACTTAGAAAAGGAATAGTTAGGTTTAGGAAAAAGTCTTAGTTAGTTAGGTCAAGTGGTGACTCGGCAATGGGAGCAATGACTCAGTGTTGAGAGTGATGAATCGGTCATTGTGAGTTAAATGCCCCTGGAATGGGTCCAGGGTGAGGTGTAATGATGAGGTGGAGGTGTGAGAATGAAATTAACTTAATTAACTTAATTAAATTAATTAATAATGTGAGGATGAATATTAATATGGGATGAAGGCGTCATGATGTGTTAAATATATTACGTTAATTGATTGAAGGGGAATAAATACAAATGAATAAGATAAACAAATAATAAATTTATGCAAACCCTAGATGAGGGTATAAATGGAATCCCCACTAAAATTAATTTTTTTTCCTCCTTGATCTTGAGCTTGTTGTAGTGCCCACTTCCCTTCTACACTTTCGATATTGATCATGATATTGTTGACTATATTATGGACATTATTATAGTTTTGTTTTAGCATGGTGTTAGATGTCAGATCATGGACTATTATTGACTCTGATTCACATATGATACATGATTATTGTTAGATACATTTTATATAGATGTTGACATGCTATTGGACATGGTTATTATATATTTATGGATATTGTTAGGACATGTGATATTTGGATATATTGAGTAGACCGAGAAAATTGAATTAAAATTGATGATGATATAGTTGTTGATGAAATTATAAGTGATATTGTTGATTGTAAGGATGTTGTTGTGATTCATATATATATATATATATATATATTGATGATTTTGAAATTATATTTATAGTCATTTAGATGTTCTGATATGGCCATGAGGCTGAAGGAGGTATTTTTGTTTTGCAGGTTTTAAAAAATATCACAAAACACATCGGGGGATTGGAGACCAACCACAGTGGAATTCTAGATGAATTCAACAAGATCACCATGGCCACTTGTATTTGTTGTTCGTGTTTGATTGTTGTTAGGGATTCCCATGAGGGCGATCACCTTCAAATGTGACCAAGGGATTTATGTTTTTTCTTTTAATTGTTCCTTTGTTAATGTTGTATGTGTTTTATAAGTGACGTGCTTTCCCTTTTCATTATTGAATTAAATTTTGGTAAATAATGTGAGTAATCATATTGTTAAAATTAATTAATAAAATTGGGTCATAAGAAAGTAATTATTGGAGTGGTTGACTCTTGTATTAAATGTTGTAAGATATGTGTAAGCAATGTGTAAGTAATGTGTAGGTATGTGTAAGTATCTATAAGAGGTGTGTAAGTAAATTTGGAGTATGAAACACTTACACTTCTTTTGAATTCAAATTTGTCCTTGGAGGCTGATTTTGGAGGCTTATGGGACAAGTTAAACTTTTCCCATACCTCTTAAATTTACATACCAACCTTACCTATGGTTGGAGAGTTAAATTTAAACTTTCATTATGCATTTTTGTAAGTCAAGTTGTATGCTTTAATTAAAATTTCTTACATGCTTTTGATTTTAGTCCTTATGGGGTGTGGGCTTGATTTGAGTGTGTAACTAAAACTGTCATTTTCTCACCTACTTATTTATTATGTGTTGGAGATTGACGTTGACTTATGAGTTGGAGTTGAGGATGTGTGATGTGGCATCCTACTTGGATCCACCTCATCCTCTTCTCTTCCCTCTTCTATATATTTGAATTACTTGGCTTGTTTTTGGGTTGCTTCACTTTTGCATACTTCATTTCAAGAAAATTTGTTTACTGTTTTGAGCTCTTACTTTTGGAGAAGATTGGAGAATGTTGCATGCTTGTAGATTGTTGATCTTGGACTATGTTTTTCATTGGAAAACTTGTTATCTTAGAACCTTGGAAAAAAAATCCATCATGGAGAGGTAGGAGCTTGGCTCTTGAATTGATCTCTTATCTTTTTTTATGCAATTAGGATTCGCTGAATGTTGGAATGTGTTGTTTTATTGTTGGACGGTTGGGTAGACTACCTACGAATGGTGTAGGAGAAGACTATGGGGTATTTTGGGTGGCATAAGCATTTTTGGTAAGTATAAGTGTGAAGGGAGTTGGGATTTGGGTTCCACCTTACAAAGAAATAGCTTGCATTTTTTTGGTACCCAATTTGATACTCCCTCGAAAGTCGAGAAACATCACAAGTTTGGCAGAAAGCTTAGAGACAAGCAAAGCATGTAATGTGTCATTTCCTAGCCATAGATGAAATGTAACTTTCTCTTTGTCACTCAAATGTGGAGAAATGGGTAGCACCTTTAAGAGGATTTGACCTATCCTCGCTACTTTATGGTTGTGCCTTTCAACTAGGGTGAGAGGACCCTTTTTGTAGCCTGTTGTTTGTGAGGGAGATGGAGATATCCTTCCTTGTGAAATTATTAAGAAGAGCATGAAGAAAATATGATCAATGCAACAAAACCTAACTCTAATGAGTTGTCACTCTAGATAATGGAGATATTCTCCAAGAAAGGTTCAGGCCACTAAAGACAATGAAAACCTGATTATTTCTACATGTTTTGGTAGTAAAATTTATGTATTTGTATACACACATGAGAAATAGGGGTAGTATGTGTATGATTAGTTATTTTTAAGTGAATTTTAGGTGAGAGATGAAGTAGGATAAAGTTGATTATACCAAATATTTGGAGGGACTTTACAATAATGAGCAACTTCACAACAGAAAGCTTCAGTACATTCAAGAAGTTCCTTCAACCAAAAGATTTTCTTTAAATGGAGGCCCAAATCAACACGTTTTCACATAATATTTAAGACTCCTATCTGAAGGATTGAAATAGAAGACTTAGGTAAATAATATAGTCTATAATTAACCACGCCTAAGGTACACCCGAAGACTTATAGAAAATATTTATCAACAAATGATAGTGAATTGATTTTAAATTTTTTTATCTCATCTAAGATGCAGGATCTTCTTGAAGTGAAATTTCAAATACCATTAAACTATCAGAGGGAGGAGATCCTATATGCTTTCACAAAAATTCTAGTATAAGATTGCAACAGGAACGAAAAAAACTACTTGTAGACATTCTGAAACAAAGCAGACACTAATTGATCAGAGTCAACACAAAATAACCCAAATTTGATTAAACTTATCAGTAGGGGAAAGTTTCTAAAATAGTATTAGAGCTTGTTAATGGGTGTACACTCACAACCACCTTGACACGATCAATTTTAACACAAAAGAGACATACATGTTTCTCAAAAATTCCCTCAGAAATATGGGCTCTATTGAGATTTTTAGAAACTAAGTTCTGACCTCTAACACTCTAACATTCGAACCTCCAACCCTTTTCATGGAAAAATCATGCCTATTTATAGCATTTTACAACATATCGTTTTGCCCCCAAAACGAGAGGCATTGAGTTTACCAGTGCTTGCCATGACCTTGATCATGATTCCTTGAATCAAATATGTAAAAAGTTATCAGGTGCTCAGGGGGTAAATTTCTTCAAACATCTCCCTCATTCAACTCCTTTTTCTGGTAGATCACTTTTCCCTTTACTCGCCAACCACTTTCGCCCCTAGTCTGTCAAATCTAGTTCTTCACATGCCAAGAAAGAAAAAATGGAAGATCAGATTGAGCTGAGAGGTAAGATCTCATCTTAAATGGTAAAAGACATTCTTGGATTTTCCTCACCCAACCAAGATATCAATAGGTATTTTGAGTGCCAAGGAGAGAAAAATATGGCTGAATCCGACAATCAGATTGCATATTAATGGTTAGAGACATTTACAGACCTTTCTCACCAAACAAGGACACCAGATTAATGTTCCTCTGCATTTGGCATGATGGAGACTCCAATAAATGATAAAAAACCATCAGAATACGCATCCCTAGGAGCTCTGTAGTTGAAATGGTGGAAAAATTAGATACAGATGCACAACTGTCACTTATTTCTATTTTGATTTGGATCATCCACATGGGAGTTCCATTTTAGAGTAGGCCTATGGGTTTCCTTTTTATTTTTACAACTTTTGGAAAAATGTAATATTTTCACATTTTGCTTCACACCCTTGCCCTTGAGAAATGATCCTAACACCTGTCCTAAAGTGGGTCCCAAAGGAACCACGGCCAAATTTTGCTATTTCACCTCTTTTTTTGAAAAGGGAAAACTTTCCAAGTTTCCCCCATAGCTCCGCCCTCCTACCAGTGAGTGGAGAAAAATTTGACTATTCTCTGTCAGGTTTGTGGGCCATTTTGATGTTTTAATCCGTTTGGTAACAAGAGGCAAAAAATCCAATTTCCCTCTGATGGTCCGCCTCCCCATCCCTTTGAATTTTCAAAGCCAACCTTGATCTCTCTTTTTTTGGGCTTGCAGGCCATTTTTATACTTTAATCCTTAAGAGGCAAAAAATCCAAGTTTCCCCCAATGGTCTGCTTCCCCACCCTTTGACTTTTCAAATTTCGGCACTTTATAATGGCGCACCTTGAGATGGTCCCCAAAAGTTGAGGCCTTGAATGAGCGTGGGCTCACCACGTGGACAAGTTTTGGGTCAAGGAAATCCATAGAATTTTATAGTGCCCCGCCGAGCCGTGTCCAACCAAAAGAAGCCACATCTCCTATTGATGCAAGGATGTAAATTTGACATGGAGAAACCCCCGTCAAACCATAGAATTGCAAAAAAATGACCATTTGAGCCTAGAGATGAAATTTTCTCCAAGGAAAAAGAATTGAGAAATGTTACAAGGCTCAAATAAATTTCTCCAAGCTACATCCATTCATTTTTCTTCAAGTATTTAGGGAGAAAATGACAAGGACAACAAATTCTGACTATGGAAAATAGAAAGAATGGGAGAGCTCAAGTTCTTAGATAAAAAGAGAACGAGGAACCCTAATTATAGACCCCTACTAGATAAATAGAGTGTTAGTGTGAGTTATCTTATGTGTCATCCTCTCATGTTGGAGCGTCATCTCACATGGGTTAGGTTTAGGGTTAGGTTTAGGGTTTCATATGTGTTATGCACTAGGGTTACTCAACACCCTATATGTACCCCTTTTCTATTCATTTATGAGCATGCCAAGACACTCCGCTGTCTTTCCTCTATGCAAGCTTTGTTTCTATTAAGCAAGTTCTTCCATTACTGATCAATTTTTTCCTTGCTATCACTGGAGCTTTCACAATTCCGTTGGAGTGCAACTACTTCATGGTGCCTCGTTTCCGATTCGATTCTCACAAACTCTTTTCATGGTATCAAAGCTGAGATCGGGTAAATGTGCACTCGATTTATTTTTTGTTGTTATTACTCTTACTTGGTTTCGTTATTTTACTCTGCATGCAAGTCTTTTGATCACCATTTTCTGGAAATTTATCTTGCTAATATCTCTAACAAGCTTTCTCGGAAAGTTTTTGTGTTTTTTTTTCTTGTGCATGTTGTCTGTGGTTGTAGGATCCTTGAGTTCTTCAGTCGTGGTTGCTACTCAACGAACTACTGTCCCTCTGGCATTTTTTTTGCTTCCCAGGCGTTTTTAATCAAATTTGCCACTTTTTTTGGTGTGGGCAAGCTAAAATGTGGTTGCTTAGGCATTTTTTGGACTCTCCAAGGCATTTTTTTTATAGCACAGGCATTTTTTAATCATTAGCCACGTTTTTTTGATAGCACAGATGTTTTTTCATCATTAGCCACGTTTTTTTATTGCACAGGCGTTTTTAATCATCTACCATGTTTTTTTTGCTTCACAGGGTTCTAAAAATCATTTAGCACGTTTTTTTTGGGCCTGCTAAAACAAAAATGGCCTGGCAGAAGCAAAAACGGCCTGTACACTCTCTTGATGCAGCCAGGCAACATTTCTCTACGTTTTTTTGCTTCTCCTATGCGGCTGTGCATCTTATCTCTCCTGTGCAGCCTGGTCAAATGTGGAAACAATTTTTCTCAATTTTTTTTGGTAAATTAAAGCTAAAACATGGCCTTTTTTGGTGCGGCTTGCTTGTAACCTGTAACTTCATTCGCTGCAGCTGAATGCTCTCCAAGAAGGCACGTTTTTAAGTTTTTTTTGTGGTATAGTCAGGTGGTACAGTCGGTTGGTAAGTTCCTTCTTCTTTTATCTCAAAAATCCTTGCTTTTTTAACAAAAATGACCTTGTTTTTTTTCATGTTTTTTTTAAAAACAAATCAACTTTTTTAGTAAGTTTTTTAAAGTTTTCTAAACTTCACCTTGTTTCTTTAATATATGTTAAGTTTCTAAAATCAAATTTGAAATTTGTTTTTTAATTAGAAGTTTCTTCAAATATTTAAAAGATCTAAATTAAATTCCAAATCTTTTTCTTATCTTTTTTAGATCTAAATTATTTCTTGAAATTAATTAGATTTAAGTTAATTAAATCTATCTTTTATAAATTTCACATTATCTACACACTAAATTTCTTTGGCACTATAATTTGGTCTATTGGCTTTGTATATTATTTACCTTCCGTTGAGTGCCGAAGACGAAGGGTGAGGTACGGGATTGGCAGGTGGCTAATTCCCCCTTGCAATACAAACAAACCCTATCTAAAATTCTATGCCATTTCCAACGAGCATACATACGACACCCTTTGCATGCGTTTCGGACACTTTTTTAATCCGTTTGTAGGCTTGTTGGTTTTCTCTCATCAAATTGCGGGAATTAGTTTTTGCTATAACTTTTGACTCGTTGCTCAGTTTTGAGCACTTCTTTAGTCAAAGTTGCATGTTTTTTTTGCACTCTAAATTATGGGATCATTAGCTTTGTAAACATACTAATTTTATAAAGTGCCGCATTTTTGGGGGTGTCTTTGTTTTGCTTAATTTAGCTCATTCTTTTGAGATTTGTTCTATTCTTTTTTTTGTGGACTTGTGAGCGCATCCGCCATAGTTTTACGACAAATAGGTTATTTTGTGCAATGTGAGACACTTTTTCTCACCACCAGGGTTGGCTTTGGCCTCCTTTCTATTTTTTTGCTTGTGCTTGTTTACGGTGTTCCTCTTTTGTTACGCTCCACGAAAGACTGTTGTGGTCTCCCCTCTTGCGCGTTATTACGCTAATTGCAAGATGAGTTACCAAGTGTTTCAAACCGCATGCATGGACCCAATTGTAATCAACGCACTCAACTATAAAGTGCCGAAAGCAGGGGGTTGTTATTGTCCTGGGTGGTTGTGTTTCTTTTTTGAATTTCTTTCTCTATCTCTCTCTCACTATGGATGCACTTTCAATTCCTTTGCTTAAGCCATTCAAATTTTTCAAATGGAGATCGAAAATAATAATGAAACTAAGGGGTAAAGGGTTATACCCCATCACCATGGGAACTGAGACTGAACCAGACGACAAACCTGAAAAATCTAAGTGGTTAAACCGTAGTGATGAAGCTTTAGGTCTTCTCTGCATGTTCGTTTCTCCTGACTTGCTCTTCCACATTGAGGCGTCTGAAACACCTACATCTGCGTGGAAAATGCTGGATGCGATGTTTGGATAACTAGATGACATGAGAGCGCATGAGTTGGAAAATGAACTACTAGGGTTAAATCCTAGTGACTTTGAAAACCTACAAGCCTTCTTCTCAAAATTTGTCCACATTAGATTATTGTTAAAATGATGTCAAGTAGAAAAGAAAGATTCTCAACTGATCTTGTTGATTCTCTCTAAGCTAGGTCCTGAATATTCTGTCTTCGTGTCAACTTTCTACGCTACAAAAGATGCTTTGGGCGATACTTGGACAATGCCCTCCTTTGACTGTTTTTCGTCCCAACTCATTCGAGAATAGGACAAACTCATTCAAATGGGGTCTCTCAAGTCCAAGTCACATGCCCTTGTAGCAAGTACTAGCAAGGGAAAGAAGACTGAAAAGAAGAAAGAAGCTAAGGATCAACCTAAGAAAGAAACCAAGATCAAACCTAAAAATGACACAAACGCTTCGACTTCTGAGCCTAGAGCGCAGAAAAGCAAGTATTTGTGTTCCTATTACAAGAAGACTGGTCACGACGAGCAACACTATTTGAAGAAATAGATTGATCACTTATCTCATTTACTTGAGAAAAATAAAATGAGTGTTCCTGAATCAATAAAACAAAGTGCTTCAAAGGCCGAGTCTTCTGCTACAAAAGGTGTTAGAAATGATAAGAAGAAAGGAAAGGCCCTTGTAGCCAAAGTTGCTCCTTCATCGACATGGATTATAGATTCCAGTGCCTCGCACCACATGGGTTCTTCGCATGTTGAGTTTTCCAACATCGAACCTTGTGGAATGTCCCAAATCACGATGGGTAATGACACGACAGTGTCGGTTTCCGGTAGTGGATTGGTAGAGATGGATGGGGGAACATTTAACCAAGTGTTGAGTGTTCCTGATCTCTCTACCAATATCCTATCAGTTTACCAAATTACTCACCTTGGTGAAGGAATGCGAGTGGAATTTGGTTAGTAAGCTATGGCATGAGTGTTTTGGACATCTAAACTATCGCTACCTTGAACAATTGAGTCAAAATGAAATGGTCAACGGGTTGCCTCGCGTCAAGTTTTCTAAGGGTCTTTGTGAGGGTTGTACCCTTGGAAAGCATCCTGAAAAGAACATTGATATAGGAAAAGCCTAGAGAGCCACTCGTCCCTTGGATCTTGTTCACAGCGACATTTCTGGTCCATTTCCTTCTCCTTCGTTTACTAGAGCTCTTTATGTGCTAACCTTCATTAATGACTATTCGTGATATACTTGGGTATATTTTCTTAAGCTTAAGTCTGAAGTCTTTGAACATTTTCAGGACTTTAAGGCTCTTGCTGAGAAACATGCAGAACGGTCTATCAAGGTTCTCCGAACTGACAATGGAGGTGAATATGTAAATAATAGGTTCATGGATTTCTGTACTTCTGAAGGGATCTCTCTGCAGCATACAGTTGCTTATAGCCCTTCACAGAATGGAGTCACAGAAAGAAAGAATCATACTCTTAAGGAAATGGCCACTTGTATGATTCACTCGAAGTCTCTTCCTCCGCAGTATTGGGCCGAAGCGGTGAATTGTGCAAATTACATTCAGAACCGTGTTCCACACAAGGTAGTAAGAGGGATGACACCCTTTGAAGCCTGGTTTGGACGCAAGCCTGATGTTGAGCACTTTTGAGTCTTCAGATCCAAGGCTATGGCTTGGATTCCCAAGAAGAAACGTAAGGCCTTGGAACCACAATCCAAACCTTGTATCTTTGTAGGGTATCCAGATGGCGTGAAGGGATATCGATTGATGAATCCTACTTCTCATGAGCTATATATTGAGAGAAGTGTTAAGTTTGATGAGTCTTCTTCGACTTCTACTTCTCCACCTATAGAGGTTCTTCAACTCGTTGATTCATATTCTGACTCATCAAATGATGATACTATTGAGCGTGCTCCTCTTCTGGATCCTCCCAACCATCAGACCTTTGAGTCTTTTGATTTTGATAGTAGTGATGATGAGGACTATGTCCCTTCTCACTCAAGTGAAGAATCTTCTAAATCTGAGCCTGATCCTCCTGGTCCCCTTTGGGCTAGGAAAACTTTGCAAAGTGTTGGAGATTTAGTTGGAGATACTTCGGATATGAGACGTACTCACTCAGATTTCGTTGGACCCCACTCCTTCTTCGCCTCTGCTTCTGATCCACAGTCTTTTCGGGAGGCTTCTGGTATTCCTGAGTGGGATTTTGTCATGGATGAGGAGTATTCCTCTCTCATGAAGAACGATACTTGGGACCTCACCACCCTTCTAAAAGGAAGAAAAATCGTTCGGTGTAAGTGGGTGTTCCGAACAAAGTATGGAGTAGATGGAGATGTCAAAAAGTTTAAAGCATGATTAGAAGCTAAGGGTTTCTCCCAAATAGCTGGGGTTGATTATACAGAAACCTTTTCTCCGGTTGCGAAGATGACTTCTATTCGACTGACCCTATCCATTGCCACAGCAAACAAATGGAAATTCCATCAAATGGACGTTAAGAGTGCCTTCCTTCATGGTGACCTAGAGGAAGAGATCTATATGGAACAACCTCCAAGTTATGTCCAAGATTCCTCCCTCGTTGGTAAGTTAAAGAAGTCTCTTTATGGCCTTAAACAAGCCCCTCGGGCTTGGTATGCCAAGATGGACTCCTTCTTACTTACATCAGGGTTTACTAGGTGTCACTCTGATCCAAATGTTTATATTCTACGGCAAGATGACTCCATACTCATTCTTGTTATATATGTTGATGACTTGTTGATCACAGGAAGCTCTTCCTCTATTATTGATTCTGTGAAGATTGCCTTAGCCAACAAGTTTTCCATGACTGACTTAGGTCTACTTCATTACTTCCTTGGGATCCATATTTCACAATATGACTCGGGAATCTTGATTTCACAACCTAAGTATGCTCTTGATTTGATAGTTCAATTTCAGATGTCTGATTGCAAGTCTTCTCCTACTCCTTTTCTTTCCGGGGTTAAGTTGGTTTCAAATTTCTCTACTCCCTTCGTTGATGGTACTCTTTACCGATAGTTAGTTGGGATCTTGATCTACTTGACTCACACTCGACCGGATTTATCATATGTAGTTGGGATCGTGTCTAGATTCATGCAGGAGCCACATGAGATGCATTGGAAAGCAGCTAAACAGATCCTTCATTATGTTTGTGGCACTTATGCTAATGGCATACACTATCATGGAGGGGTTGATATTGACTTGATTGGGTTCACAGATTGTGATTGGTCAGGTGACTTAGATCATCGGAAATCTACTTCTGGCTACAGTTTCTCTCTTATTTCGGGTCCTATTAGTTGGTCTAGCAAGAAGCAAAATGAAATTGCAATATCATTTACAGAGGCAGAATACAGAGGAGCAGTCAACGCTGCCACAGAAGCTATTTGGCTACAGGGTATTCTGACAGAGTTTGGCATCCACTTTCAGCAGCCTACTATTATATACTGTGATAACATGAGCACTATCTCTATTTTCAGAAATCCAGTTCAGCATCAGCGGATGAAGCACATTGAGATCCATATGCACTTCATACGGGAGCTTATTCATGATGGTATCATTGACATTCAGTACATTCAGAGAGCTAATCAAATTGCAGACTTATTCACCAAGCCTTTCACTGAGATGAAGTTTCTTCACTTACGGTCTCTTCTTATGGTGAGGTCTTCTGTAGCTGCCCATCTTCTTAGGGCTATTTAGTCCTTATTTTCTTCTTCTTCTTCTAGGAAGATTGTTTTTGTATATGGGCACCTTATCAGGCCTTTAGTTTCCAGGCCCCATTGACACATCTTTCTTAGTTATTTAGGAGTGTCTTCCTCTTCCATTTGACTCATCACAGCCGCTACCCCAGCTTCGATGAAGGGGGGGTGTTAGTGTGAGTTATCTTATGTGTCCTCCTCTCATGTTGGAGGGTCATCTCACATGGGTTAGGTTTATGGTTAGGTTTAGGGTTTCATATGTGTCATGCACTAGGGTTACTCAGTACCCTATATGTACCCCTTTCTATTCATTTATGAGCATTCCAAGACACTCCACTATCTTTCCTCTATGCAAGCTTTGTTTCTATTAAGCAAGTTCTTCCATTACTGATCAATTTTTTCCTTGCTATTGCTGGAGATTTCACGATTCCGTTGGAGTGCAACTACTTCGTGGTGCCTCATTTCTGATTCGATTCTCCCAAACTCTTTTCATAGAGAAACATGACAAAAAAATGAAATCAGAGACTTCTCAAGCACAACACGGGGGGGATAAGAAATGGTAGAGGCCATAACTCAATAGATTTTTAATGGAAAAATGGGGCGACACTATTTTGAACGCAAGCATTGGCTCCGACTTGGGGATTGGAAATCCCTGCAAATTCCACAAGAACAAGGTAGACCAAGTACCACAATATCCACTGGGAAAAGGAGTCAGTTTGCAAAACACAAAACCAGAACAATCCCCTAAAAATGAACAAAGAAACGAGCAAAAACAGGCCACCAAGGGCCAAAACAAAGAAGAAAATGAGAGACAAAAAACAAACCATCAAACTATACACTGTACAGATGATGATCACCTCAATTCTGGGGAATCAATCAAAGAAATACTTCATATGCCTGCCATTAACATGTAGTTTGATTAATTACCCATCTAATTCCTTCAAGAAGAAGGTATGTTCACTAATTCTGACATCAATGGAGTAAGGGCCCATCCATAATGTGTCAAATTTTGCATGCTTTCCCTTATCTTCATGCCTACTATCCCATAACAACATGAGATCTCCAACATTGAAATCCCTTGTGGTGACCTTCTTGTTGAAAAACTTCTTCAGATTTTCCCTTAACTTTACATGCCTTTGGTGGGATGCCCTCCTCTCTTCATCAAGTTCAACAATCTGGTTAATGCGAGCCTCATATGGACTAACCTTCTTGATCTTCCAGTTGTTACATGAACTGATATGAGGATAACTGCATATGTAGGGGTAGCAGGGCCTGAGTTCTATACACCAACTCAAATGGACTCTTTCTAGTGGCTCTTTTAATAGTAATTCAGTCTTCCCAAGTAGAAAACTTCAATTTCTCACCCATTTTTCTTTCGTTCAACTCCGAGGTTCTACTGATAATCTTCGACAAATTCTTATTACTGGACTCATCTTGTCCATTTCCTTGGGGATTGTAATTAGAGGCATATGTCAAGTTGATCCCATATTCTTTGCACATTGCCACCAAAATTTTCAGCTTTGAAGCTCATGGCATTGTCAGCAATAATTTTTAACTGGAACCCCAAACCTGCAGATGATATGGTTCAACACAAAATCCATGACAATTTGGTGTGTTGCTCTTTTGGTGGGGATTTCCTCCACCCACTTGGTGAAGTAATTAGTGGCTACAAGAATCCACTTATGGCCAGCACTTGAAGGGTCTAAAATCTCACCAATGAAATCCATTCCCCATTGCTTGAATGGGGCTTCAATTGATACATGCTACAAAGGAAGGGAGCCTGAAGCTTTCAGTCTTTAAGAGAAGTGCTAACAACTCTCACATCTTCTAACCAGAAGAGTTTTATCCTTGAAGAGAGTTGGCCACCAATAACCAACCCTCAAGATCTTGTGTGTTGTGACTCTTCCAGAAAAATTACCCCCACAAACTCCTCCATGGAGATCAGAAATTATCTTGGGGGCTTCATCTTCAGTAATGCACCTTAAGGGGAATCCCTCAGGGTTCTTCCAAGCTAACCCATAACTCAGTAATGACATATTTATGGGAATCCAACTTAAGGGCCCTTTTCTTGTTCTTACTCAAATACTTAGGGTAACATAGATGTCAGAGATAAAAAATTACATATCCTTGTACCACTCAGAACTCATCAATTTTTTCAAAACATCTACCCATTCTTCTTCTACCTCATTTACCTCAATAGTTTTCAAGTTTCTCTCAGCCATAAGCTTAGCCAAGCCCAAACCTCTCACCAACTTTGTGGTTTAGATGTCCATGTCATATTCTTGAAACTTGTTCACCCATCCACATATTTTGCATTGAGACTTCCATCTCTGATAATATGTATTTCACCATAGTGTGGGGAACATAAGAAAAAAAAATTTAGAGCTAAAAATGTAAGGCCTGAAAACCTTTTTTTCTTTTACCAAGGAAAATGCTTGTTTCTCCATAATAGTGTATTTCAGCTCGCCCCCTGCAATGCCTTACTAAAAAATGCAATTGGCCTCTCAGCCCCTTCATCATCTTTCTGCAGCAAGACATATGCAATAGTGTTCTCTGAAGCCAAAGAAAACAATTGGAAAGGATTCTTATAATATGGAGCTTCTAAAACAGGGGCATGCTTTAATGCCTCCTTGATCCCATTGAAATTTTGAATGGCATCCCTCCTCCCATTTGATGGCCTGGTCCTTCTTTAGCATGCCAGTGATTGGAATGGTCTCAACTCAGTAAAGTTTGATATGAATCTCCTGATAAAGTTTATCTTCCCAAAGAAGGACTGAATTCCTTTCTTGGTTCTTGGGATTATAACCATGTTGATGGCCTCTACCCTTTCTGGATCAATCATTACCACTTCTTGTGACACAATGTGACCAAGAATTTTTTCCTTCTATACTCCAAAATGGCACTTCTTTGGATTGAGTGAAATGCCATACTCTCTACATCTTATCAACATTTTTTCCAAGTGCTGCAAATGATCACCTCACTTTTTAGAGAACACAGTTACATCATCTTCGTAGACAACAATAAAATCATTGATGTAACCAGCAAAAGCAACATCCATTTCTCTCTGAAAGGTCACTCCAGCATTCATCAGACCAAAGGGCATCCTAACACACACATAAGTCCCCCAAGGAGTGGTAAAGGCTATTTAATTCTTTTAGATTCCTTCACCACAACTTGCTTATAACCTGAGAAACCATCAAGGGTAGAAAGTATCTAATACCTAGTCACTAGCTGTAGCATGTTCTCCATGTTTGGTAAAGGGTAATTATCCTTCATTGATGCTCTATTCATATTTTTGAAGTCCACACAGAGCCTGATGTTACCATTATTTTCTTTCTGACTGGTACCAGGTTCGTAAACCCAAGAAGGATACCTAATAGGCTGAGTAATCCCTTCGTCCCCCAGTTTCTTTAGTTCCTCTTGCATTTTGAGAGATAGGAGAGGATTGATTGGCCTCTTTTTTTGCTTGAATGGTTTTGCATTAGATTCTAAGAGAATCTCATGTTGAAATAGATCCTCTCTATGTGCCTTTAGTTCAGAATAAGTCCAATCCATGCAATCTTGATATTTTTTTAGCAATTGGACATAAGACTCTTTTTCCTCCTTATTGAGATTGCTTCCCAGCCATATCTTCCTTTGTTTCTCTGTTGTACCCAGGTCATGCTTCTCAATATCCCTTGAGGCTGTTATGCATCTGTTAATAATGTGATCAACATTATCAAAGTTGGATTCCAGAGCAACCAGCCCTTTAGGGATGGCTTTAGTCTTTAGTTGGATGATGCCTTTACCAAACAAGGTTTCTTTACCCTCTGCTACACACACCATTGGCTCCCAATCAATATTTTGATCAGCAAACTCCCCTTTGTTCTACAGAAATATTCTAACCTCAGTATCATCATAAAAAACTTGCCAATATTTAAAGTTGTCAGGTACATATGGCCTAGTTAACACCTCAACATCATATTCACAATATGGGGATACTATACAACTATCAAACATAGAACCCAACACTGCAAGATTTCCTACCAAATCATTGAACCTCCTATCATGATGCACAATATTGATTGAATCAAACATCTTAATGAGATCCTAAGCTGCATGATTGTATTGTTTCATTTGTTGATTTTTTGTGACATAAAGTTTTTTGACTTGCTTTACAATTAATTCTGAATCTCCTCTGACAATGATGTCTTTAACACCGTATTTCCAAGCAATCCTTAGACCCAACAATAGTGCCTCATATTCAAAAATCTTATTAGCGCATTCAAAGTTGAGTTTGAAGGAAAAGACTAACTCTTCCTGACCTAGGGAGATCAAAACAACACCAGCACCATTCCTAAATTTGGAGCAAGCTCCATCAAACAATAAAGTACATGGAGATCCTTCCTATTCAAGACATTTGCATTCTTTAATCTTTTTCTCTTTTCCATAAGCAAATCCTCTAAAGTTATCAACATCAACACTTGTGTACAATACTTCATAATATGCATTGTTGGGATCCTTAATAAGGTGCAACATCTTCTTTTCTCCATAAAATTTGACAAGGCTGCTCTCAATTGGGATGGTGGCATAGGACATATCCATTTGAACACTCCCACCAACACTTAAAGCTCATTTTCTAGACAACAACATACCCCACTTGGCTAGGTAGTCAACAATAACTACATCAAGCTTCAAGTTTCTAGTTGGATATGCTACAAGTTGTACCACCAGACCTTTCACACATCCCACCACTGGAAACTCTCTTGAATCCATGGCAGTGCACTTCCCAAATTCTATTTTTACCTTTATGTTCAGTTCATTCATAACTTCCATAGGCATAAAATTGCATGATTCCCCCGAATCAAACATACAATTATGCAGTAGTCTATCCTTAATGATTAGAGTGGTGAAGAATGGATCCACATTCAGCTGGGAATCTACCAAGGATGTCCCTAAATAAACCTCAGGTGGTTCATCTAGCTCTTATGATGTTGGTGGTGCTTCTAGTTCTTCAATGATTGGAGGAGTCTCCACAATATTTAATTTTCTTTCTAGGGTAGTCTTTTCCTCTTTCAGCCCCAAATACTCAAGTGAAAATTTTTTGTGCTCAGGAATCCTCAGCAACTCAACAATTGGAACTAAGATCTTGATCTGACTTAAGACTTGGGAAATATCATAAGGGGAACACTTTGTCCAGGAAGCATAGGGAGGAAGTTTGACACACTCATTAGATGGCACAAGATTTTTGGTAGCTTGGGAATGAGGAGGGGTGTGATTCTTGTTTGGGACAGAAAGACCCTTGGAAGATGCATCTTTCTTAGGAGCCTCTTTAGGAATATTTGAGAGTAATGGAGTTTTTGGATTGGCTTGATGCCCTGTACATTTGAAAAACCTACTTCTTGTGTTGCATTCATTTTATTGAGCCACAAAAACATTCATCAGTAACTTCCTATCCTCCTCAGATGGGACTCCTCCATCATATTTCTTTATCATTAAAGCTCTCAAATATTCAAAGTAATTATTGGGCAATTCAAATGCTTGTACAATATCTACTTCTAAAGTATTAGAGGGAGGAATAAAAGGTACCCAGTGGATGCAATCCCAAAAATCAGTAGTAGTTCTAGCACTTATTACCTCAGTGGAAGTTGCTCCTTGTTGTGATCTTGTAGAGAATTCCATCATACATGCATCATTATTATCATCATCAGCTTCTTCTTCTTCTTCTTGCTGATCTTCCTCACATGGAGCATGGGGCATGAAACATCTATCACACCAAACAATGACATTTGTCTCCTCCACTACAGTACTTCTTGAAGCCAAAGGATTAGTTACCACTCTGCTTTCCCTGGCCTGGGACTATTTATTTCCCAATCCAATAGGTGCCTTGCCTCTGCCATTAGATCTTTGATCATTTCTATGATGATTTGTAAACCTTTCTTTGCCTTGTTACTTGTACTAACCTTATGAACTCTGCCCAATTCCTTTTTCTACCTGGGTTAATTTGTATGATATTTCCTTGACAGGCCTTGACAAAGTTTTCACAACTTCCTCCAAATCAGCAGCCTTACTTCTTTTAGGCTTTCCGGGTTAATTAATTTTACACCCTCCCTTTTTGGAGGCTTTCCAATTGCCTCGATGTTGTTATCTATTTGCATAGGCATGGTGAAGGCCTGCCTCAAATTAGTAAGGTTTTTTTCCCTCAAGTAGTAAGCATATTTTTTATCAAATGCATCTAAATATTTGATTAAAAATGATTCATCACATGGCCTTAAGCTAACAGGAAATCTCCTTAAGGTATTGTTAAAACTTGTGTTGAAATCATGTACTGACTCATTAGGATTCTTCTTCATGTTTTCAAATTCTGAAAGAAGAAACCTAGGATCAGTTTTATCACAAGACTGTAATCTAAATGCATTGTTCATCTCATTCTAGGAGTTAATGGAGTTATCTAGAAAAGATTTGTACCAGTCCCTGACATCCTCTTCCAAAGTATGGATAAACAATTTGATATATACATCTTCATGTTCAATCTCAAAGTCTTCCATCATATTGATAAAAATATTTATATGTTGATCACCAGTTATAGCGTTGTTTCCTTGAAACTTTGGTAATCTATTTCTTACATCCTAGGGAACTGCATTTGGATAACCGGCCATCCCTGTAAAATTTATAGGACCAAAGGTGTTTACAACAAATGGAGGTTTGGGTGGGGGCAGGGCCATGTTTTTTTGAGGAGGTGACCCTGGAGGGGAGACAAATTGATAAGGGGTAGAGGGTCTTTGAAACACAGGAGTATAAATTTCAAAATGGATATCCCCTAAAGGCCTTATTTCTTGGAAAACTTTATCAGCTTCTGAAAAGACAAGGGCAGAATGAGAAGCAAACTTTTAAAAATCAAATGAAGGCCCATCTCCACTTGGAGAATTCAGTTCCAGAAAGAGGCTACCTAATTCAGAAGTAGTTGAATGATAGTCTTCAATAATAAGCCAATCACTTTCATTAATGGAGATCCCTTTTATTGTCTACTGATCTCCAACAACTCTCCATGCTTTTCTTCCTTCTGACTTTGTTTCTCTTAGCTCTGGAAATAATGTTCTAGTAGGACCCCTAGGAAAGAAATATCTTCTTCCTTCCATATTTGCAAAGATTAGTAACAAATCTCACTCAACAGAGGTTAAGACACTGGTACTCATTAAGAATTAGATCAACAGGGAGTCACCACTAAGGATTTCCACCTTAGTTATGTAAATGCACTAAAATATGATCTATTAAATGTCTGTCAATACTAGAAAATGTAAATGGGATGATCTAAATTTTATTTACCCAGATTTATCAAATGAAAGCTAGAGCACTAGCTGTGGAAATTGAAAGAATTTAAACACAACACTTGTAACTTTGAATACTTCTTACAGGCCCGAACACAAGATGATGTTTTAAAAATGTATTAGCAATTTGAGCATATAAGAAGTTCTTACCAAGGTCTAAATATGAACTGCAACCATTTCTTCCCCCTCGGCAACGCCGCCAGTAAGGTTTTGGTACCTAATTTGATTCTCCCTCGGTAGCTGAGAAACATCACAGGTTTGAAAAGAAGCTTAGAGACAAGCAAAACATGTAGTGTGTCATTTTATAGCAAGGGATGAAATGTAGCTTGCTCTTTGTCACTCAGATGTGGAGAAATGGGTAGCACCTGTTGGTGCTCATATTTGTTTTGCCCCATTTTCCATTATTTTCCTTTGATCTGCGTGTTCTGAAACATTTTTTCTCTCGATGTGGGTGTTCTGAAGGATTCTACCTCCATTTTAAATGCTTCAAATTATTTGAAAAATCCATTCTCATGTCCCTCCTTGAAGGAATCTTTGATTTTTCCTTGTTTTTGCCCTAATTTCTTCAAAATCTAAGGGCCTTGTCATTTTCCCTATCTTTCCCCGATCATGGAAGCTCGAGAATGATCAATTTACATTTGTATGCCTTTTAAAATCCAAATACATGGTCGAAAGATGCTCAGAACCATGATTCAATTGGTTTTGTTCCAAGAAACCATTTTCATCCTTAGCGAAAAAATTAGGTTCTGGGCATGAATGGTAAATTTATGTGTTTTTGACCATAACAAATGGGTGTCCTTTTCTTGTCAAAATTATTCCTCATGCTTTCGGTGAGTCAATGGATTATTTTGGTTGGTCAAGGGATGGTGAGAAAATAATTTAACTTACCACTTTTTACTTTTTGGCCATAAATCAAGGAAAACTTGGTCCCGTAACTCTGTCTCAATTTTGATAGGTTCTTTTGGTGCTTATGTGGCTTCTTCTAATTAATGGGTCATGACGGGTTTCTCTTTGAACTTGTTCCTTTTGGATACTTAAATAAGGAAAGAAAATTTAAACTCACCCCACAGCCTTGTCAGGCTCTTATTAAATAAAATTTAAAGTGGCAGGGAAAATTTCTTATTTGTTCCCCAAGGGTGTAAATACCTACTATGTTCATTTTTGATTTAATGCGGCTCGGTAGGGCACTCATAAATATTTGTGGAAATTTTTAACCTAAAACTTATCCACATCGAGGAACAACACTAATTTGAGGTATTTTCTTTTTGTTTTAGCTTTGGAGTTGCACTGAGAGGACACGTGGAAGTTTCCACTACTTTTCCTGAACTTAGACAAATTTTTATGAAGCTAGTACAATTTGGTAGAACAGGGAGACATGGTGAGCTCACAATCATTCAATATCTCCAAGTTTGGGTCTCTATGATTGTGGTCATGAAGACACATGGAGGATTCCAAAACTTACCCATACTTAGTATTTTTTCAAAAGGTTTCAGAGGCCTATGACACGTGGAGGGACCACGCATGTTTGAGGATTGGCAACTTGAATTTCATTCTAAAGAAGCACTAGAAAAACACTTGGATGGCATAATTCTCAACTTTGCATTTTTTCTTGGAACTTTTCAAACGATCCAAAGAGTGTCATTGCCTTGGAGCCTAACACATGGCACCTTCTGCTGAGATTTAAGCCAAGAAAAGCCAAGGTTCAAACAATTTTGCTGAGCTGGACACGTGGCGAGCCCACAAATCTATTGAGGGTCTCAACATTTGGGGACCATCTCAAGGTCCGCACTGTGACACGTGGAAGTTTGAAAAGTCAAAGGGCAAGGAATCAGATCCATAAGGAGCAACTTGAATTTTTCCTCTTGTTACCAAAAGGATTAAAACATCAAAATGGCCCACAGATCTCGACAGAAAATAGTTAAAGTTTTCCCCCAGTCATACGGTAGAAGAGTGATGCTGCAGGGGAAACTTGGAAATTTTTTCTTTTCCAAAAAAGGGTGAAACAGTAGCAATTTGGCCATGGTTCCTTTGAGGAGCCACCTGAGGACACGTGTCAATGACTCATTTCTCATGGGCGGATCAGTGGAGGAAAATGTGAAAATTTAACATTTTTCTGAAAAGTTGCCTAAGGAATGAAGGGAACCAACAGGGCCGCTCTACAAATGGATCTCCCTATGTGGATAGTCCAAATTCAAAATAGAAATCAATGGAAATTGTGCATTTCTATCTGAGTTTTCCACCGTTTTCAATTTAGAGCTCCTGGGGATGCGTATACTGATGGTTTTTCCTTTTAATTTCTTTGAGTCCCCTGTATGCCAAATGAAGAGGAGCATTAATGTAGTATCTTGGTTTGGTGGGGAAATTCTGTAAACATCTCTCACCATTAATATGCCATTTAACAGTCAGGATTTAGCCTGATTTTTCTCTGCTTGAGCCCATAAAAGACCTGTTGAGCATCTGGGTTTGGTGAGAAAAATATGGGGACATCTTTTACCATTTAAGATGAGATCTGACCTTTGGGCTCGATCTGACCTTCCATTTCTTCTTCCCAAGCATGTGAAGAACCAAATTTGACAAATTAGGGGTGGAAGTGGTTGGTGAGTAAAGGGAAAAGTGATCTAATAGAGGAAGGATTTTAAGCGGGATATCTCCGACGAGACCTACCCCTTGAGCACCTGGCAACGTTTTATAGTTCTGATTCTAGGAATCACAATTGAGATCATGGCGAGAACTAGGTATGTTGTACTCAATGTCTCTGGTTTTGAGGGAGAAAGTAGGTTATTGTAGAATGTTATAAATAGGCATGATTTTTCCATGAAAAGGGTTGGAATTTTGAGAATGTAGAAGTGATTAGGAGTCAGAAACTAATTTCCTAAGAAATAAGATTGATAGAGCTCATCTTTTTTGAGAAACTATCTAAAGAGGCATGTTTATCTCCTTTGTGCTACATTTGATCATGTCAAGGTGGTTATGAGTGTACAACCATTGAAAATCTCTAAGATTTTTTGAGAAACTTTTCCCTACCATATAAATTAAACCAAACTTGAGTTAATCTATGTTATTCTTGGGTAAAATAAATGTGTTTTCTTCATTCCTGAATGTTCACAAGTAGTTTTTCTTGTTCTTGTTGCATTAACGACATTGAAATTTGTGTGAATCACATTACAAGTTCTTATCCTTGTGATAGTTTAGTGGCATTTACAATTTCATTTATCAGAAGAGATTTCAGTTGATAGTGAGATAAAAAAAATTAAAATCAGTGTGACTCCTAGCATGACTAGGAATATTGTTTTTTAGCCTTTAAGACCATATCTACCAGGTGTGACTGAAATAGAGATTGATAATGTTCGGTTAAGTTTTCCAATTTGAGCCTTCATTTTGGATCCTTGAAGTTTGTGTGAAAAGTGTCTGATCTGGGCCTTCATTGAAGCACATGTTCTAGTTAAAGGAACAACCTGGATCCCTGAAAGCAATCAACTATTTAAGCTTTCCATTTTTGTAAAATTTCTCAAATACTTGGTATAATCAACTTTATCCTGCTTCACCTCCCATCAAAATTCATTCAAAAAAAATTAATCATACCCATACTACCCCTAGATTTTCATGTATGTACACAAATGCATAATTTGTATTATCAATACATGTAGAAACAATCAGGTTTTCTAACTTGTCTTTAGTGACCTGAACCTTTCCTAGAAAATATCTCCATTATTATAGAGTAAACAACTCATGCAGATACATTAGATTTTGTTGCATTGATCATATTTTCTTCAAGGTCTTATAAATACTTCATAAGGAAGGACATCTCCTTCTCCTTCATAAAAATCAAGCTACAAAAAGGGTCCTCTACATGTTGGTTGAAAGAACTACAACCATAATTTAGTGAGGATAGGTCAAATCCTCTTGTCAGGTGTTACCAATTTCTCCACATCTCAGTGATAAAGAGCATAATTTCAGCTCATCCCCAGCTAGAAAATGACACACATACAGTGCTTTGCTGGCCTCTAAGCTTCCTACCACACCTGTGATGCTGCTCAGCTTCTGAGGGAGAATAAATTTGGGTATCAACATCACCCTCAAGAGGATTTGACCTATCCTCACTACTTTACGGTTTTTCCTTTCAACCAGGGTGAGGGGACCCTTTTTGTATCCTGTTGTTTTTGGAGGAAGATGGAGATATCCCTCCTTGTGAAATTATTAAGAAGACCTTGAAGAAAATATTATCAATGCAACAAAACCAAAATCTCACAAGTTGTCACTCTAGATAATGGAGCTATTCTCTAAGGCAAGGTTCAGGCCACTAAAGACAATGAAAACCTGATTATTTTTGCATGTTTTGGTAGTAAAAATTATGCATTTGTATACACGCATGAAAAATAGGGGTAGTATGGGTATGATTAGTTGTTTCTTAAGTGAATTTTAGGTGAGAGGTGAAGCAAGATAATGTTGATTATACCAGATATTTGGAGGGACTTTACAATAATGAGCAACTTCACAACAAAAAGCTTCAGTACAGTCAAGAAGTTCCTTCAACCAAAAGGTGTTATTTAAATGGAGGCCCAAATTAACACGTTTTCACATAATATTTAAGACTCCTATGTGAAGGATTGAATTAGAAGACTTAGTTAAATACTATAGTTTCTAATTAATCATGCCTAAGGTACATCCAAAGACTTATAGACAATATTTATCAACAAATAACAATGAATTAATTTTAAATTTTTTAATCTCATTCAAGATGAAGGCTCTTCTTGAAGTTAAATTGGAAATAGCATTAAACTGTCGGAGAGACAAGATCCTGTGTGATTTCTCAAAAAAATCAGTATAAGATTGCAATAGGAACAAACAAAACTACTTGCAGACATTCAGGAAACAAAGTAGACATTAATTTTACTCAGATTCAACACTGAATAACCCAATTTTAATTAAACTTATTATCAGGGGAAAGTTTCTAAAATAGTCTAAGAGCTTGTCAATGGCTATACACTTGCAACCACCTTGACATGATCAAGTTTAACACAAAAGAGAAATACATGTTTCTCAAATGTCCCTCACAAAGAAGAGCTATTTTGAGCTTTTTAGAAAATCAGTTCTAACCTCTAACACTCTAACATTCCAACCTCCAACCCTTTTTGTGGCAAAATCATGCCTATTTATAACATTTTACAACAGAGCCTTTTGCCCCCAAAACTAGAGACATTGAGTGTACCAGTGCTCTCCATGATTTCGATCATGATTCCCCAAATCAAATCTGTAAAAAGTTGTCAAGAGCTCAGGGGGTAAATTTCTTCAAACATCTCCCGTATTCAAATCCTTTATCTGGTAGATAACTTTTCCCTTTACTCGTCAATCACTTCTACCCCTAATCTGTCAAATCTAGTTCTTTGCATGCCTGCGAAGAAGAAATGGAAGGTCGTATCGAGCCCAGAGGTTAGATCTCATCTTAAATGGTAAAATACATCCCCATATTTTCCTCACCTAGCCAAGATATCAACAAGTATTTTACATGCCAAGGAGAGAAAAATCAGGCTAAATCCGACATTCAGATTGCATATTAATGGTAAGAGAAATTTATAGACCTTTTCGACCAAACCAGGACACCAGATTAATGTTCCTCTTCATTTAGCATGAAGGAGACTCCAAGAAATGATAAAAAACCATTAGAATACGCATCCCTAGGAGCTCTGGCCAAATTCTGCTATTTCACCTCCTTTTTTGAAAAGGGATATTTTTCCAAGTTTCCCCCACAGATCCACCCTTCCATCATTGACTGGGGAAAAATTTGACTATTCTCTATCGGGTCTGGGGGCCATTTTGATGTTTTTATCCTTTTGGTAACAAGAGGCAAAAAATCCAAGTTGGCTTCGATGGTCTCCCTCCACATCCCTTTGACTTTTCAAAGCCAACCTTGACCTTCCTTTTGTTAGGCTTGTGGGCCATTTTGATACTTTAATCCTTAAGAGGAAAAAATTCCATGTTTCCCTTGATGGTCCACTCCCCTTCCCTTTTACTTTTCAAACTGCCACATGTCACAATGGCACACCTTTAGATGGTCCCCAAAAGTTAAGACCTTGAATGAGCACGGGCTCGCCACGTGGACAGGTTTTGGGTCAAGGCAATCCATAGAATTTTAGAGTGCCCCGCTGAGCCGCGTCCAACCAAAAGAGGCCGCGTCTCCTGTTAATGTAAGGATGTAAATATGACTGGTAGAAATGCCCATAAAACCGTAGAGTTGCAAAAAAATGACCATTTGATCCTGTAGATGAAAGTTTCTCCAAGGACAGAGAATTTAGAAATGTTACAAGGCTCAAATACATTTCTCAAAGCTACATCCATTCATTTTTCTTCAAGTATTTATGGAAAAAATGAAAAGGACAACAAATCCTAACTGTGGAAAATAGAAAGAATGGGAGAACCCAAGTTCTTAGATGAACAGAGAATAGGGAACCCTAACTACAGACCCCTTCCATATAAATAGAGAAACTAGGAACAACTATGGATCCATACGTTATCCTCCACCTAGGAAGGATTGGTTACAAAAATAAAAGGAAAGTAGAGACTTCTCAAGCACAACACAAGGGGGGCTAAGATATGGTAGAGTTGTAACTCGATAGATTTTTAATGGAAAAATAGGGTGAGAATATTTTGAGCACTAACACATTTCTTTAATCATTATGGGGTGTCGTAAGAGGTTGGGGAGGCATAAGGAAATGTGAGAAATATGGGGTACTTGGGGGAGGCATAAGGGCATATCAAGGATTTGAAATGATATATATTTTGGCGGTTTGTTCTCAGGTGGTAATACCCATTTCCCCTTTGGAGGCATAAGCAGTATCACCCATAATTTCTTGCTCCTTGGCCTTACATGATGAAGCCTGAGAGTTGTTTTTTGTCTCTATTATGTGGTTGTAAACTACAGTTTTTCTTTGGACTATGTTTTAAATGTGAAATTTTCTTGTGTGTTGTGGAAGCCTGTTGTTGCCACATGTTGGAAAACATTTTTTATTGCATTTTGTTTGGGGCTCGGGGGCCAATGAAGAAGGATGGCTTATCCCTTGTCATTGGATGTCTTGGTTGGGTGGAGAGCATTGGCTTTCCCCCTGTACTATTGTGATCAAATTGAAATAAATAAAATGGAGGATATTCATGTTGTTGTTCTGGAGCAGAGGAAAAGGCAAGTTTGATAGTCCTTGTTGAGATTTTTTTTATTATAACCCTTTCCCACATTGAAGTGGATGACCTTGTACACTAATTTTGATGGAAAGATGTTTGTATTGGCTATGAAAGTTCCAATTCAAAATGTGAAAGAGATATACTTTGTTTTCTATTTTTGAATAAATGTGGAAGAAATTGTATTTTGTATATTGTAATTGAGGAAGAAGAAAAAGTTTTTACAGTCCCTTATGAAACTTCTTTTGTAACCTTTCCCACCTTGAAGTGGATGATATTGTATATTATTGTGTTGGAAAGACTACTCTGTTTTAGCTATGAAAGTTGTAATTGATTATGGAAGAATATATCTTGTATTCAGTTCTGTGAACAGAAAAGAAAGATATGCATTTGGTATGTTGTATTTTGAAAATAAATGGGAAAGAAGTTGTAAGAGATTCCTTTGAATTAATAGAAGTGTTTTTCCTTGTTCATATGATATTATTTCCATTGGAAATCTATGTTTAATATACAGTAGGAAATCTTTGTTGTAAAAGTGAAAAGGAAGCATGTATGAAGAAATATTGCATTGCTCTGTCTCATTTGAAATGTTTAATTTTGAAAAAAATAAATAAGTTGCATTCTTGTCTATATCATTTAATTGAAGGAAAGAAAACTATTAAAACTAGCATGGAATAAATTAAATGTTTTAATTGCATGGCAAAAGAGATAGTTTAATCTTTGTTCTTAAAATGTGCAAACTTCATTTTGACTTCATTGTATGCTTTACAAATTCCTTCTTATCTAATGTCCAAAAAAACACCAAGAATCTATAAGAGAAAAATGAAATATTTAATTGGCCTTAATGAGATCAAAATGATCCCCAAACTATTCTAAAACACTCAAGAAATTTTTCAAGAACCCTTTAAATCGAGTAAAGGGGACTTAGCAAGTTTTCTGCTGTGTAAACATTGGTAATTTTCGAATGCAAATCGATGAAGAAAATTTAACCTTAAAATATATCCTAAAACCTTCCAATTGAAATCATCCATCCCTATTTGGCATGTTGAGAAAGAACTAATGACAAATTTGAACAAAAAATTATAAGTTAAAAAATTACCAGTTCACTTTCTAAGTGACAAATGGACGTTTTGTAAAAATTTACCATTCAAAGTTTATCAAAATTAAAATTTTAACCTTACTATATAAAGAGAAATTTTAGAAATTTCAAAAAATTCCTTGTTTGCCATAAACCGAGTTGCCAATCAAAAGTTACGGCCTTCTAAAGTTTTCACTTCATCTGGCTTCAAAAATATTATAACTGTCAAATTTAATTATTAAAATATTCTTGGGCAGACCCATTGGGTGAAAATATTTCCTATTTCTCTTTTTTCCCAAAATTAATGCAAAGGCATGAAGTTTCTCCCAATCCACTCCACGCAAAAAAAGCATCTTTTTTGTCAAAAAAAATCTAAGTTTGAAAAATGAAAAATTGTAAAAATTTTCCCATGGCCCCGCCCTTCGCTTTTGGAAGCACTTCCATGGATGTACGGGCCTACAACCACTAACGTAACCTTTTTATAATATTAGCAAAAAAATTATATCTTTCTCTGTAGCGCTGCACTCCCATCCTTCATTTCGAAAAGCTCTTTCATGGGCACGTAGGTTTGCGTTAACAAACTTAAATTTTTTGAAAAATTCTTTTGGTGAAAATTTTAAATTTTCTCCACCGCCTCGCCACCTGCAGCCTAATGAGGGGACTGACCATATGGCTTCCTTAGCATTGGTGGAGAGTGGAGTGTTAATTTTAGTCCTTGCACTTTTTATCACAAAAAGTCTTAAAATTCTTAAGTTTCTCCACAAGTCCATTTTCCCCGAATGAATTAGGGCTTGACACGTGGCACCCTGGGTTGTCGGCTGAGGTGCAGTAAACTTGATTTTGATCCCTATTAAGATAAAATTAAAAAATTTCTCTTGGTCTCTGGTGACCCACCTTCCCACCCCAGCTTAAAATTTGACACGTGTCCCCTTACAGGCTCGCGGGTGCACGGAGGTAGTTTGTGTATTTATCCCAAAAATTCAAAAGCGCTAAGTTCCTCCCTACTTTGTCGGCCCGCGTATTGGAAACGTTTTCTTCCCCACTCTTCCAGTCCACATTTCTCCTCTAAGAGAAATTTCTCTCCGATGTTCGCAAGCCCGAGTTTTAGAAAATTTTCCTCCCCAGGCCCATAAGGCTGCTGTTGGGAAAAGTTTCACCCCAAGTTCCGTCGGCCCATAACTTGAGAAATATGAGGAGTTAGGAGGACTTCTTTATATCAATGGAAAGGTGAGGAAATTTCCTATCTAATGGGAATGTTTTCAAGAAGTTTTGAGTGCGTTAAATATAAGAAAAATCAGTTTTAATATTTTAAGAGAGTTATGGGAGTGGGTAAGCGAGAATTTACCCTGTTAGTTTAAAAGTGTATTATTCCCCTTATAATTAGACCTCGTTAATTGTTGAAAAATTGTAGAATTAAATACCTAGGGTATTTAATTGTTTTGTATCTTCTTACCCTCTAAGTTTAATCAATTTTTGTTTGTATTAGTGTTAATATAATTTTAAAATTCAACTGTTCTTGGGATAGGTTTCACTCTCTTAGTGTTTTGTAAGGTGATTTGATAATTGTTGAGTTTAATTATCCTTGAAGCCTTGTTGTGAAAACTTTACAAAAGAAAATTATTCTAGAATTTTTCTAACTAAACCTAGGTTGTTCTTGGGTCTCAAGTGGGAGATTTTAGTTGGCATTACACTTGGTATCAGATCCATGGGTTCAAAAGCTTGGACCCTTGGGCACACTAGAAAACTTGAGACATGAACTGTAAACCTAGCACACTTTTAAATCTAGAAAACAACCTTGTTTGAAAATTGAAAAAGAAATACATATGAAGAAATATTACATTACTTTGTTCATTTGAACTACCAAAATTAAAATAATAATAAATTAATAAGTTTTTTGAATTGTTGTGCTTGTTTAGCAGCATTTTTTCTAAACCCAGGTAACTAAGAATGTCAAATTAAATTGATATTTGTGAACTTCTAGTATAGTGGAAACTTGATTCTCCTTTGAAAATGTGTTGTTTTACATTTTCTAAATCTTGAGTTAATTATATGATGCATTAAGCCCTTTTGAGACCCTTCCTTATTGGATTGGTTGGAATGATAAATTGTATGGTGTGATTCTTGTGGTTAGACAATAGTGGTTGTGTTCTAGGGTCGTGAAGAGTTAATTAGAAGTTGTTTAGAGCTTCCTTCCTTCAGTGGTTACGAAAGATGGTTTGGTTGTCAGTTTTAAATTTTGTTACCTATATGCGAGAGTGGACATTAAGTTTGGGTGTTGTTTATGACACAATCCTACGTATGTGTCCTTCGAATTGATCTTGAGGCATAGTAGCTTTCTTAGTGGCCATGAAGGGCTGCGAAGTGAATGTGGTGTTAATGTCTGTATTTTATATTCATAAACTTGTGTTATTCTATCAAGGACCAACATCTTATTTTATGATTGGATTGAGAAGCTCTAAGGATCTTTTAGTTATTTATATTTTTGCAAGAATTTTCAGACTTTGCAATGTGGCTACTTAGCAACTTTCCTTGATTTCCAGTATTTCTTGGGTTTTATTTTGATTAGTGACTCGGAGCTCATTATGTTGTTGGATGCTTAGCTAAACGTTATGTGGATTCCTTCTTGCATGATGTTGAGTTGGTTATATGTTATTTGTATTCAGACATTTTTTCATATGGGGGTACACCTTAGGTGTCTTGAATGTCCTCTCGGGTGCTTATAGTTATGCCTTAGTTTTAGATGCATGGAATCTGAAGTGTATCTAGGATCTTAGAGTAATTTTTTTTGTTTCTCAACCTTGTTAGATAGAGAGAGTTCATTGTGTTGTGCGGTCTAGTTGGCAGTCCATAGCGGTGTTGGTGATTCTCTTACAGTCTGGTAAGAGATTGATATTTGTCAAAGTAGATGTGTTTAATTGTGGGCTAATGAATTATGTTAGGATAGGATTACTTTTGGCTGGCTGTGGATGTTAGTGAAAAAAAAGTGTTTTTCTGGTAGTGGCTTTTCTTCGATGGCATGCTAATTTTTATCAGGATTTCCTTATTTCAGTATATAAAGTAGTGACTTGAGGGTTGTATGCATCTTGGTAATTATGGTTAGAATTAATCCCATTCAAGTATTGTGTGTAAATTAAGTGTGTTTTTTCCCTCTTGACGTATAAATAAGTCTACCCTTTCCTTAACTTTTTAAGTTACTATGAATAACACTCTATGAACTATTAATTTTGGACTATTGGAGAACACTTATGGATGATTTGAGTCTTATGGACCATGCCACTGGTGATGTTAGTGTAATTAGACCTTGAGAATTTAATCTCGGTGGTATTTTATAATGTGATTATTCTTGCGAAACTATAAGTTTTGGTCATTATAAAGCACATGTTTAATATATTAGCTGATTGGCTGCTTACATTTGATGTTTTCTAGTGGTATGTGGTGTTCTTATAACTAAAATATTTCCTTTTCATATTTTTTGCTTGGTTGGAGGTATCCTGTGGTAATATGGGTGTATATTTGAATACTTTCCTTGTCTTATCATGTGAAGTAAAATGTTTCACCAAAACAACAAACATTATTAAACCCTACTAGATCAGTAAAAGTAATTATGTTCCCTTAATGGGCCTTCCTTGTAACATCTTTTGAGAACTTATAGAAACCCACTAGGAATGTTTAATGATACTTGTAATTAGTGGAAAAATATCAAAATATTGTTGTGATCCATGTTGGTTGATTGTTTCCTAGTTCTTACAAAATTAATAATGTGTTTTCTATGTTGAATGTCCCTTGTTTCCTTAGAATTAAAAATGTGATGTGTTGATTTACCTCTCTTTCCCATAAAAGTAATAGTGTGATATGTTTACCCTTCCTTCTCATTAAATTTTTAATTGACAAGTTGACTCACCCAAACATCATAAAACTATAATTGAGGATATTTGGCCTTGAAGCTTAACAAAAAAAATGGAACATAGAAAGAGAAAATGGTCCTTGCTTTAACCTTGGTAGATTAATAGAAGAAATAAAAACCATGAAGAAGAATAGAAAGGTAAATTTTTTTCCATCTACCTCACCTTGGAGTAAGATAAATACTTTTTCTCCTTTCTGCCTTTACAGAATGGCAAGATATCATGCCCCTTTAGTGGTCATTATAACAAAAACTTGTGATTTCATTATAGGAGGAAGTTTAATTAAGAAAACTTGTAAAGGAATGTGCTTAGAAAATGAAACTACAACTTTTGACTTAATTAGTTGAGTTATAAAATAAGTAAGATTTATGTGTATTGAGTGCAATGTATAGTTGAACCTATAGTTCTATCACCTACCCAGAATTGTGAAACACCTGGTGGATAGTAATGTGTTCTAGTTGCTTAGTACCTTCTTGTTCATAGATGTATGTGCCTTTCTTTATGGGAGTTTTGGGTCATCATACCCTTATTGTCCCGTAGCTCGATGAGTGTGAGTTGTGGTATTTTTGGATTGAGACTTATCTCTTGTTTAAGAAGCAACCTCCTTGCGTGTTGTCTTGTCCTTGGAGACCTAAGTTATTGTAATTTTAAGGCAACATATGTTAAGGATATAAAATAACTTTGGGAAGTCTTCTTTTCTTCATATTCTCTTGTGTCACCTTGTTATTTTTTCCCGTTTTCCGTTAGGATGGAAAGTGCAAGATGATGTTATTCTCTTTTGTCACGATGCATCTTGGATTGTAGTTAGACCCCCCTTGTTACTTATTCTTCTCCCTAGCGACCTTGAGTGCTCCTTGGTTTTTTTTGTGCTCTCATTATGGTTATTCCAAGCTTGAGTAGGAAATAAGATAAATAAATCCCATTATGTTATAATGTATGGTGCTTCTTACATTGTTATGTTAGCTGCTAGTGGAGTTGTTTACTAAATGTTTGACATCTCTAATTTGGTTAGTGTTGTGTCTTTGATATTTTTTTTAGTGTGTAAGTTAGGGTTTAGGAAAACTGGTGGTCTTGAATTTGCTTGTATTACCATGAAAATTTAATTGTACCCTCTCGAGTTATATAAGTGCTTTCCATAAATAGTTTCCTCGATTGTAAATGTTTTTTCTGATTTAGGTGTCCTTCCTTGTTGATTAACCTCATATTTTGTGGCCTCAAACTGTGGGACCTTGAGTAAACATGTCTCTCGTACAAAATTTTGGCCTTGGTTGATTCTGCTAGCCTTGTCTAAACAATGAACTATGAAAGCATAATTTAACCTTAGTGAAAACCTTAAATTTTGTTATTGTAGTATGTTGTATTCCTTGGGAAACTATGTGGTATTTCTCAAACTCATGGAATTCTCCTTATTATTCCTTTACTTGGTGGTTACTCTTAAGACTCTTTTTAACTCCTCATGTTATATTGTTAGGTGTTGTATCTTGATTGATAGCATAAAGTTACTCTCTAGATTTAAATGTTCGTAGCCTTGCATGCAGAAATTTTAGAAATCATCCCTTACAATCTCCCTTCTTCTTGCTGAATTTCATTGGACCAAACTTGGGTTCTGTAGACCCACACTTGTTTGAAACAAGCAATCCCATAATGGAGTGATCCTTTTTCTATTGCATTTGTTCCTATCTCTCTTTCCAGTGACTTCTAGGAGGAATTCGAGTCTAAGGGGAGGGGGATGTAGTGCCCACTTCCCTTCTACACTTTTGATATTCATCATGATGCTACTGACTATATCAGGGACATTATTATAGTTTTGTTTTAGTATGATGTTAGATGTCAGATCATGGACTATTATTGACTCTGATTCACATATGATGTATGATGATTGTTATAGACATTTTATATAGATGTTGACATGATGTTAGACATGCTTATATATATTTATGGATGTTGTTAGGACATGTGATATTTGGATATATTGAGTAGACCTAGAAAATTGAATTAAAATTGATGATGATATAGTTGTTGATGAAATCGTAAGTGATATTGTTGATTGTTTGGATGTTGTTGTGATTCATATATATATTGATGATTTTGAAATTATATTTATATTCATTTGGATGTTCTGATATGGCCACGAGGCCAAAGGAGGTATTGTGTTTTGAAGGTTAAAATTTCACAAAAAACATCGGGGGATTGGAGACCAACCACATTAGAATTCTAGATGAATTCAACAAGGTCACCATGGCAACTTGTATTATTTTTTTGTGTGTGTGTGTGTGTGTTGTGTGCGTGTGTTTTTATTTTTTGTTAGGGATTCCCATGTGGGGGATCACCTTTAAATGTGACCAAGGGATTTATGTGTATTTATTATTTGGTTCCTTTGTTAATGTATGTATGTGTTTTATAAGTGATATGCTTTCCCTTTTCATTATTGAATTAAATTGTGGTAAATAATTTGAGTAATCATATTGTTAAAATTAATTAATCAAATTGGGACATAAGAAAGTAATTATTGGAGTTGTTGGCTCTTGTATTAAATGTTGTAAGATATGTGTAAGCAATGTGTAAGTATGTGTTAGTGATGTGTAAGAGATATGCAAGTAGATTTTGGAGTATGAAACACTCCACCTTCTTTTGAAATCCGAATTTGTCCTTGGAGGCTGATTTTGGAGGCTTGTGGAACAAGTTAAACTTGTCCCATACCTCTTAAATTTATATACCAACCTTAATTATGGTTGGAGAGTCTAAATTTAGCCTTCATTATGCATTTTTTAAGTCAAGTTGTATGCTTTAATTGCACTTTATTACATGCTTTCAATTTCAGTCCTTATGGGGTGTGGGCTTGATTTGAGTGTGTAAGTAAAACTTTCATTTATTCACCTACCTATTTATTGTGCATTGGAGAATGAAGTTGACCTTGGGTGTTGGAGTTGAGGATGTGTGAAGTGGCATCCTACATGGATCCACCTCATCCTCTTCTCTTCCCTCTTCTATATATTTGAATTCCTTGGCTTGTTTTTGGGTTGCTTCACTTTTATCACTTCATTTTTGGAGACTTGCTTTTGGTTTTTTGAGATCTTGCAAATTGAAGAAGATTGGAGATTGTTGCATGCTTGTAGATTGTTGATCTTGGATTGTTTTTGCATTGGAAAGCTTGTTGTGTTTGGAACCTTGGAACAAAACTCCATCATGGAGAGGTAAGAGCTTGGCTCTTGAAATGATCTCCTTTCATTTTTATGCATATGTAGGAATGGTTGAATGTTTGAATGTGTTGTTTTATTTGTTGGCTGGTTGGGTAGACTGGCCTAGGATGGTGTAGGAGAAGACTATGGGGTATTCTTGTGGGGAGGCATGAGTGTTTTTTGGAGGTATAAGTGTGGAGGGAGTTGGGATTTGGGTTCCACCTTACAAATAAATAGATTGCATTTCTTTACTCACTATGGGGTGCCATAAGAGGTTGGGGAGGCATAAGGAAATGTGAGGAATAAGGAGTACTTAGGAGAGGAATAAGGGCATGTCAAAGATTTGAAATGATATATATTTTGGTGTTTTGTTCTCAGGTGGTGATACCCATTTCCCCTTTAGGAGGAATAAGAATCATCCCCCATAATTTTTTGCTCCTTATGATGAATCCTAAGTGTTGTTTTTTATCTCTTTTCTATGGTTGTAAACTATAGTTTTGCTTTGGACTATGTTTTAAATGTGAATGTTTCTTGTGTGTAGTGGAAGCCTGTTGTTTCCATGTGTTGGAAAAAAATTCTTATTACATTGTGGTTGAGGCTCTGGGGCCAATGAAGAAGGATGGATTCTCCCTTGTCATTGGATGTCTTGGTTGGGTGGAGAGCGTTTCCTTTCCCCCTATTCTGTTGTGATCAAATTGAAATAAAGAAAATGGAGGATATTCATGTTGTTGTTTTGAAGATGAGGAAAAAAAAAAGTTTGACAGTCCTTGTCGAGATTATTCTTATTGTAACACTTTCCCACTTTGAAGTGGATGACCTTGTACATTATTTGTGATGGAAAGATGGTTTGTATTGGCTATGAAAGTTGCAATTCAAAATGTGAAAGAGATATACTCTGTTTTCTGGTTTTGAATAAATGTGGAAGAAATTTTATTCTGTATATTGTAATTGAGGAAGAAGACAGAGTTTTGACAGTCCCTTGTGAAACTTCTTTTGTAACCTTTCCCACCTTGAAGTGGATGATCTTGTATATTATTGTGTTGGAAAGACTACTCTATTTTAGCTATGAAAGTTGTAATTGATTATGGAAGAATATATCTTGTATTCAGTTTTGTGAATAGAAAAGAAAGATATACATTTGTTATGTTGTATTTTGAAAATAAATGGGAAAGAAGTTGTAAGAGATTCCTTTGAATTAATAGAAGTGTTTTTCCTTGTTCATATGATATTATTTCCATTGGAAATCTGTGTTTAATATACAGTAGGAAATCTCTGTTGTAAAAGTGAAAAGGAAGCACGTATGAATTAATATTGCACTGCTCTATCTCATTTGAAATGTTTAATTTTGAAAAAAATAGAAGTTACATTCTTGTCTCTATCATTTGATTGAAGGAAAAAAAAACTATTTAAAACTACCATGGAATAAATTCAATGTTTTAATTACATGGAAAACGAGATAGTTTAATATTTGTTCTTGAAACATACAAACTTCATTTTTACTTCACTATATGCTTTGCAAATTCCTTCTTATCTAATGTCCAAAACATCCCTACAAATCTATAAGAGAGAAATGAAATATTTAATTGGACTTAATGAGATCAAAATGATCCCAAAACTAAACTAAAACACTCAAGAAATTTTTAAAGAACCCTTCAAATCAAGTAAAGGTGAAATTGTAGGTTTTCTGTTGTGTAAACATTGGTAATTTTTGAAATGCAAATAAATCAAGAAAATTTAACCTTGCAATCTATCCTAAAACCTTCCAAGTGAAATCCTCCATGCCCGTTTGGAATGTTGAGAAAGAATTAATGTCAAATTTGAACAAAATTCATAAGTTAAAAAAATACCAGTTCACTTTCTAAGTGACAAAAGAACATTTTCTAAAAATTGAGCCCTCAAAGTTTATCAAAATTAAATTTTTAAGCTTCTTGTGAAAAGGAGGACTTCGAGATCTTTCCAGAAAGTCCTCGTTTTCTAAAACCTAAGTTCCCAATCAAAATTATGGCCTTCTGAAGTTTTCACTTCATTTGGCTTCAAAAATATTATAACTGTCAAATTTAATTATTAAAATATTCCCTGGCAGACCCACGGGTGAAAATATTCCTTTTGCACTTTTTTCCTTAAAAATGTAAAAGTCATGAAGTTTCCCACCGCTTTGCGGTCCTAAAACCATCTTTTTTTTATCAAAAATAATCTAAGTTTGAAAAAGGAAAATCTGTAAAATTTTCATCGCAACCCACGGCCCCGCCCTTTGATTTTGGAAGCACTTCTACAGGCGTGTGGGCCGCAACCACTAACCTAATGTTTTTCTAATTTTGGTAAAAAATTTCTATCTTTCTCCATGGCCCCATACCCCCACCCTTCGTTTGGAAAATCTCTTTCACGGGCACTCGGGCTCGTGCTAACAAACTTAACTTTTTTGAAAACTTATTTTGGCAAAAATTTGAAAGTTTCTCCACTAGCCCTGCTGCCCTGTAGCTAATGAGAGACTGCCACATGGCTTCCTTAGGCATCCAGCGTCGAGAGAGTGGAGTTAATTTTAATGCCCTTGAAATTTTTATCAAAAAAAGTTTTCCTAAAATACTTCAGTTTCCCGCCAACATGCCCCAATGGTTGGCCTTGACACTTGGTGCCTCTAAGCATCGCGGAGGAGTGGGTAAATTTTGATCCCTTTTTTCATTTTTAAGATAAAAAGATTCCTATTGTCTTAGTGACCCACCTTCCTGACCCTGGCATAAATACTGACACGTGTCCCCTTATGGGCTTGCGGGTGTGCAGAGGTAGTTTGTTCATTTATCCAAAAAAGTCAAAATTGCTAACTTCCTCCCCACTCAGTCATCCCACGTATGGAAAAATTTTGCTTCCCCGCTCCACTGGTTGAATGCCCTTGGAAGTCTGGAGGCCCAAGTTGGAGAAAATTTTCCACCTCAGGCCCGCTCTTGGGAAACTTTTCACCCCAAGTTCTGTTTGCCCATAACTTGAGAAATATGAGGAGTTAGGAGGACATCTTTATATCAATGGAAAGGTGAGGAGAATTTCCCATCTAATGTAAAATTTTCAGGAATTTTTGAGTGCGTTAAATATGAGAATAATCAAGTTGAATCTTTTAAGAGAGTTCTGGGAGTGGGTAAGTGAGAATTTACCCCGTTAGTTTAAATGTGTATTATTCCCCTTACAATTAGACCTCATTAATTGTTGAAACCTTATAGAATTAAATACCTATGGTATTTAATTGTTTTGGCTCTTCTTATCCTCTGAGTTTAATTAAGTTTTGTTTGGCTTAGTGTTAATCTAATTTTAAAATTCAACTGTGCTCGCGATAGCTTTCACTCTCTTAGTTTTTTGTAAGGTGATTTGATAATTGTTGTAATGGACTCTAAAATTTTTGTTGTCAACACTTTTTTTAAAAAAATATTCCTTAATTTTTCTAATTGAACTTAGGTTGTTCTTAGGTCTCAAGTGAGATATTTTAGTGGGTGTTACACTTATCTCCCATGGATTTCACCTCCTTCTCCCCAAATATACAAAATAAGAAAAGAAATAATAAGTCAAATGAATTGAAAAAGAGCATTTGATAACCAAGTTTAGGGTTAAATGGGTCCCTAAATCCAAGGGCTTCAAAGGAATCCATCCAATAGATGAGATTCATCCCTGCAAAAAGTATATGGGAGATGGGTGCAATAAATTTAAAATTTAAAATGCATGGGTAGAGTTTATTTTGGGCCACTCAAGTATTGTAAGGGGTGTTATTACTTTTCTAACCAAAATGTTTTATTAGCGACATATTTATTTAATACAAGCTTTGACCCCTTTGTGGGTGTAGTAGAAATTTGTTATTTTAATAACCAGACCACAATACCTTTAAAATTAATTTGGGAAAGTTTAATTAAGGTTGAATTTAATTGATCTCAAATAAAATGTAGGGGATCCTAGGTGTTGTTGTAGACTAATATTATTATTAAAAGCCATCGAGATATTTTATTATTTTCTTAAAAGGGGGCTAAGGGGATTGTGGACCCTCATTCAAAAATTAATAATATTAATTTAATGTAATTTTTAAAACAAGAATGTGATGACCCTAAATTTTAACCTAATGTTGCGAGTGGGTTTAACAAAAAAACAAATTCACTATAATTTATCTTGTATGACCTATGTTTGTCTTGGGTTTCGTGTGGGTAATTTTTTGGGTGTTATAGAAATGGTTAACCCTAAAAAGGTGTTAAAATTTGAAAAACTAAAACCCTTTTAGACTTCAGGGTCTTGGGATACCAAACCTTTTGAGCTCGTTGATTCAGACTTCTCCAATGCCGAGCTCCAAAAATCCTACGCTATTGACCTCGAAATGGGATTTGACCCCAAAACCCCTTGAGCCTTTTCAGACTTCTAGGTTTGAGACTTTCGGACCTTTGGCTAGTTTTTTACATTTGGCCGAATGAAAACTCCAAATCGTTCAATCCCCAAAGTCCAAAAATTTAAAACTCTGGGCCTTTTCTACTCTTTGAATTTCTCGTCCATTTCTACAATATCAAATCTTCATGCCTTTGGCTCAATGAGTCATTTTCAACTTGAGCATGACCCCTTGTGATCATTTCTTGTCATTCTCTCACTGATTTGAGTCTCGACCTTCCAATGCGATCTCCCATGGCCAAATTGATCCTTCCATTTTCTCTCTGTGTGAGGTCCTATTTGTCCAATTTTACCTAAGGGGAAAAATTTGATGATAGGAGCCAAAATATCAAGAATAAGAAAGAGAATGACATGGGTACTTAGAAGGGATATGATTGCTTGGGTTCTTATGATCAGGGGATCATTTTTGAAAAATTTCCCTAAACATCCCTAAATGGTGTTAGTGTAGAAGATCATCTCGAGAGATTTCCAATGACTGTAAGAACGTGACAAACGGACATCAGGAGCTCTAGTTATGTCCGGTCAAAGTTCGGTCAACGAGAAAGTCAACTCTAGTCAACTGGTCAATAATGGACCAATCGCACTGCGACACGTGGCCAAAAGGAAAAAGAGAGTTATTTGTGAGTTTTCAATCACTGGTCTTTGACGAGCATAAAAATGGTACACTGGGAGTAAGAGAGCCACCACGAGTTTGATCTTCTAATCGCAACTCGACAAGTGGGGCCATGTCGTTCGAATTACACATCATCGAATGGATCAAATTCTATTCATTGAGTGGGACCATGTATAAAAAAGCGGAGTCAATAGACAAGCATTTACCAATTCAAGAATGCATGTGAAGCGGTCAACGCCCCCAGCCTTACCCATTTATGCGACCCACTTATCTAGCCAAAACAACCACATACCACCCCATGCAATCAAATGTGGAGCGGTGGAGGGGCCTAAGCCCATGCGTGGAGGAGTCCTAAATATGCACGGTTAAGGCTAATAATAGCCTTGGATAATATGGAGCGCATTTTTATAAGGGGCCACCAAATGTGGGATATACCCACTTCACCCTAAGCCGCCTCTTTTGGGATTTTAATCCCACTTCATAAAAATGCAAGTGCCGCTCATTTGGGATATTGTCCCCTTATAAAATGCAAATCCGCCAAAAAAAGAGGCCACCTGGGATTTGATACCCTGACCTCATGGGTCCAAGCCGAATCCTCCAACCAACTCACCTAGGGGCTCGGGCGCACTATAAAATGGGGTGCTTCAACTTATACCATGGGTACAGGTCTGTGCAAGCAGCATAAGGAGGCAGTTTTAGAAAATGCCATTTTTGAAGGCCTTGCACTCAGATTGGGCATTCAGAGTAAAAATATGAAATGAAGAAAATTTTCAGATGATTCCAAAGGTGTAAGATTTGATCTTTTTTGATGAGTTTTAACCTGTTTTTGGAAGCTTTGAATGCATATTTTAACACGGATCTACAAGACAGCTAGTTGGAAAACACGAATTTCAATGCACTTCTGGTCCGAATTGTGACTTGGTGTAAACATGAAAAGTGTTCAGAATTCAGATCTGATCTCAGATATATGATTATTTTTCATATAATGTTTTTAAATATTCATTTGTAGGTGTTTTTCTAACACATTTGCAAGGAGATCACATTGTGAAAACACTGTAGGAGCCACAGATCGTTCTTAGAATAGTTTCTGCTATTTTTCAGAGTTCTTGGGACATTGATCAGCTCATTTTCAGGTTTTTGATTCATTATTGGTTGTTTGTAAGAGTTATTGTACTTGCATTTCAATATTATTAATGGATCGGTTCAATCTGAACCCGGGGACGTAGGAATTTCTGAACCCCGTAAACAATCTCTTTTGTTATCTGAATGTTTTAGTTTTCTGATTATTTATTTACTACACAAGTTTTCCGCACTTCTATGGATGCAAAATAATCAGAATTTAATAAAATTTTGGAGTCAAGAATACTTAAAATTGGTTAAGAAAATCACGATCTTTGAAAACTTTTAAAAGTGAAAAAAAGTACAACACACGTTTTCAGATCAAGCTTGGTAAGAGAGCGGTTAGATTACCAGATTAACTTCTAATTGTGTTTGAAAATTTGGCTTTAGTTTCAATATTGATTTCAGTCTTCATTGTGCAGACATTTTGGGGCTTGTTAATCTTCTTTTGCAATGTGTAGTTTTGGAAGTATAGGTTGTGTTTGCAGGAACTGAGAATCATGGGCAAGTCATCCAAGCAGGAGCAACTGGATGAGCTTGAAGCCATAAACCACCAACTCCAAGAAGAAAACTCTTTCTTGAAAGCTAAATTTTATTCCTTGAAAGAGGAAATAGTGCAGTTAAAATCTGAAGCCACAATCCTCTATAACCAAGAAAGAGGAGCATGTCAACAAGATGCTTGAAGAGACCAAGAAGTTGATGGGCTTTGTTAAAGAGTTGTAGGAAGAAATACGGACCTAGGATGCCCTCTTGGAAAGGTTGCAACAAGGTGAACATAAGAATGAAATGCCTTCCAAATCAGATGCAAGTACTATGATAGAATGCACTGTAAGTTGTTCACATTTTATTTCTTCCTCTCATTCCGTTTCAGATGTTCCTTTGGGTCTGTTTGAAATACACACTAAGGGAATTGGGTCTAAGCTAATGGTTAAGATGGGATTTAACAGAACGGGCCTTGGTAAAAATGGACAAGGTGATGCTAACCCAGTATAGGTAGAGGATCAGCCTCGGTTTGTAGGTTTGGGTTATTCTAGTGGGAAAATGGAAATTGGAGAAAGTTCCAAAGTAGCTGAAGGAAGACAAGCTTCCAACAGCCAAGGATCTACACCACTAGAATTGCAGGATTCCGCCATCAAGACGAAACAATGAAAGGTGTAAGAAAACAGGTAAAAGAGGTAATCAGATTCCACCTCCTTCCACTTACACTAAAAATAGCACTAAGGGAAAATCAAATCCTAAAACTTCTAATACACTCTTTCAGTGGGAACAATATAGCTTTGGTAGGCAGAAATATGCTTTCCCTTGCACATTTTGTGAAGGTACTAATCATTCTGTTGCATATTGTTGGAAGAGGAAAAATTTGTTTAAGAAGTTAATGCCTTTTGTGAATGATAAGGCAAGTGCTAAAGACCAATCTCACCAAGGAAAGGTGAGAAATGGAAAGAATGTTACCTTTCCCAAATAGGGGAATCATTCTCGTAGACAAAGTTCTGAGAATGGTAAAATGGGTAAGACTCCTAAGAACAGGGAAGTTCAATTTTGTTCCCATTGTAATAGGAATGGTCATGATGTTAAGGTTTGTTGGTTTGTTTCTAAACAACAAAATTGGAAAGTTGTTAAAAAGAACAGTATTGTAAAACCAACAGTGCTAAACCTAACTAAAACTCATTATGGTACTGAGGAGGTAAAACAACCAAAACAGAAAAATCCAAGTGATTGGTTTGGAAAAATACTCCTCAACTTTATATTTTGTACTACAGTAAATTCTTGCTAGTAGGCAAGCAAAAAATAAATTCAGAGCTATATTTTAGGGATTCCTGTTGATTGATAAGGATTTGTTCTTAAGTTGATATTTAAGCTTTGAAAATGAATGGAAACAGCTGAAGAGAAGATTTGAGTGATAGGTTCATCATACTCATGTTTTGTTTTCTCAGATTGGTTGGTAGTTCCATTGTTGAAAACACTATGCATGGATAGGCATCAGTAGCATGTCTAAATTTGAAACTTGCAGTTGTAATCAGCATAATCACAAAGTGTCAGTTGAACACTAGCTTCTATTATAGATGGGGGTTATTATCTGACTTATTATTTGTGATGGTGATACAGTGTTTTGACATATTCACTGTTGATTTAGTTATTGACTATAGCTATTTTTGGGCATTGATAGTCTATTATATTCTGATAGTGAATACTTGCAGTGGTTACAGTTTCATATGGGCAGTGGGCATTAGCCTAAATTTGGGCAGTTTAGTTGTCTTGTATATTGATCTGTGTTATGGAATTGTAATTTTTGGTAATCGGCCGTATCACAAAGTGACAGTTGAACACTAGCTTTCCGTAATAGAATGGGTGTTATTATCTGGTCAATTATTTGTGATGGCATTACAGTGGGGTATGATAGTTCACAGTTGTGCGTAGAGTTGACAGGGTTGCAACGTTTCAGTTGAACACTAGCTTAATTGGGTGTTATTATCTGATTAATTATGTGACTAGCTAATCAACTATTTGCATTTATTTAACCTATAATGTTATTTTGGGTTCTTGTATGTGTTTGTGCAATGCAGGAAGAGCTAGCATGTTTTTGTGGGTTGATACACAACTTTTTGTGGACAAAAAGCCTTTCTCAGTGGGGAGGTGTGATCAGGGGATCATTTTTGAAAAATTTCCCTAAACATCCCTAAATGGTATCAGTGTAGAAGATCATCTCGAGATCTTTCCAATGACTATAAGAACGCGACAAATGGACATCGGGAGCTCTAGTTATGTCCGGTCAAAGTTCGGTCAACGAAAAAGTCAACTCTAGTCAACTGGTCAATAATGGACCAATCGCACTGTGACACGTGGTGAAAAGGCAAAAGAGAGTTGTTTGTGGGTTTTTGATCACTGGTCTTCGACAAGCGTAAAAATGGTACACTGGGAGTAAGAGAGCCACCACGAGCTCGATCTTCGAATCACAACTCGACAAGTGGGGCCATGTCGTTCGAATTACACATCATCAAATGGATCAAATTCTATTCATTGAGTGGGACCACGTATAAACAAGCGGAGTCAATAGACCACATTTACCAATTCAAGCATGCACGTGAAGCGGTCAACACCACCAGCCTTACCCATTTATACGACCCAATTATTAGCCAAAGCAGCCATGTACCACCCATGCAATCAAATGTGGAGCGGTGGTGGGGCCTAAGCCCATGCGTGGAGTCGTCCTAAATATGCACGGTTAAGGCTAATAATAGCCTTGGATAATATGGAGCGCATTTTTATAATGGGCCGCCAAATGTGGGATATACCCACTTCGCCCTAAGCCGCCTCTTTTGGGATTTTAATCCCACTTCATAAAAATGCAAGTGCCACTCATTTGGGATATTATCCCTTATAAAATCCAAATCCACCAAAAATAGAGGCCGCTGGGATTTGATTGAATGGATCAAACTCTATTCATTGAGTGGGACCACGTATAAACAAGCGGAGTCAATAGACCACATTTACCAATTCAAGCATGCACGTGAAGCGGTCAACACCCCCAGCCTTACCCATTTATACGACCCAATTATTAACGAAAGTAGCCACGTACCACCCATGCAATCAAATGTGGAGCGGTGGAGGGGCCTAAGCCCATGCGTGGAGGAGTCCTAAATATGCACGGTTAAGGCTAATAATAGCCTTGGATAATATGGAGCACATTTTTATAAGGGGCCGCCAAATGTGGGATATACCCACTTCACCCTAAGCCGCCTCTTTTGGGATTTTAATCCCACTTCATAAAAATGCAAGTGCCGCTCATTTGGGATATTATCCCTTATAAAATGCAAATCCGCCAAAAATAGAGGCCACTGGGATTTGATCCCCTGACCTCATGGGTCCAAGCCCAATCCTCCAACCAACTCGCCTAGGGGCTTGGGCGCATTATAAAATGGGGCGCTTCATGTTATACTAGGGTACAGGTCTGTGCAAGCAGCATAAGGAGGCAGTTTCAGAAAATGCCATTTTTGAAGGCTTTGCACTCAGATTGGGCATTTAGAGTAAA